>CM067338.1:35123819-37623819 GCA_034376525.1 Nicotiana benthamiana | reverse complement strand
GCATACAAAACAAGTCATAATTGAATTGTGAAATCCGTGAGTCTGATTAGTTGTCAAGACCGAACTCTACAAGAAAATATAACCTCGCATTGTCCAAGGTTCAATAAGGACTCATCTCTTCATGATTTTTAATGTAAGAGGCGATTGCTCGTGTGAGAGAGCCAATATCGCAACTTGTTTGACACACTTTATCAACAAAACATTCATCAGATACATGTGAGATATAAGCATAATTCAAGAGTCAAATATTGATAAGCACATTATAATACTATAAGTCAATTTACAATACATAAATATGTTCATATCCTTCGCAAACCTAGAGCCATAACATGTTTCTCAAACAAATCTCTAGATATCTCCTTTGTAAAAGGATCACCTATCATGCTTCGTGTAGGAATGTACTGTAAATTTATCTCTCCCCTTGCTACTATGTCTCTCACAAAGTTATACTTGATGTCAATGTGTTGGTATTATTGTGATACTTAGGATCTTTTGTATATGCAATAGCTGCTTGACTATAATAATATAGAGTCATGGGACCCTGAGAGTTCATTTAATATCAAAATGTTCAAAGAATATCTTCAACCAAACAACTTCTTGTATTGCAGATGCACAAGCCACGAACTCAGCTTCCATTGTTGAAAGGGCTATACAGGTTTGTTACTTACTTTTCCATGATATAGCACTACTATTAAGTAAGAAGGCATAATCAAATGTTGATTTTCTATCATTCCGATCACCAGCCCAAATACCATATGTATATCCTCTCAACTATATATCATTTCCACTATGACATAGTGAATATTAGCAGTTCCCTTCAAGAATCTAAAAATTCTCTTCACAGATTTCCAGTGATCTCTTCCAGGATTGAATTGATACATGCTAACTAGACCTACGGCATAACAAATGAATGGGCCAGTACAAATTGTACTGTACATCAAGCTCCCAACATCACTTGAATATAGAAATATCACGACCCTAGTTCACTAACCGTGAACATGTCATGAAAGCACCTAGTTCACACGACTAGGTAAGCCTAACATTTACGAAAATAAAATAATTGCAGAAAATAGAGAAAATAAAATTAAACATCTAAAAAGGAAATTGTACTGAATGTCGCTCGGTATATACAACTTAACATTACAAATCTAAAACAAATTCCAAAACCCAAAAACTCATGGACAACACAGGATAATAGAATATAACAATCTGCTCTATACTAGAATGTCTAAACAACATGAAAGAAAGGAAAGGAACTATCTGCTAAAGTCGGAATAGAATAGAGACTCCGGGCGTGCGGACATAGTAGATGTAGCTCGAAATCTAAACTAGATCTCTCCACCACGAGGATGATACGCCTAGGAGGAAGTACCCAGATCTGCAAATGAAAAACATGCGCAGAAGAAGCGTGAGTACACCACAGTGGTACTCAGTAACTGCCAAGCCTAACCTCGGCCGGGTAGTGACGAGGAAGGTCAGAGCCCTACTAAGATAAAACAAAAGAATAACAATGTAATGGAAATAACTTAAGTAAATTCCACAGCGAGAATCTATACCAGATAAATAAGGAAAACAGTAATGGAAAGCATAGGTAACAATACAAGGAATACTGCCCACAACAAGGAATAATAGCCGGGGGTCTCTTGGTATCCCGAGGATCTCTTGGTATCCTCTTCATATACAACAGGGATCTCTTGGTATCCCGATGATCTCTTAGTATCCTCAATAGGTAAGTCGGAGATCTCTTGGTATCCCAATTTATAGAAATACTTGTGTCAAGTATCTCTTGGTATCCAGCACCCTCAATCCAGAACATATCAAGTACAAGGGGATCTCCCGGGAAGTCGTCCGTGTAGTCCCAAATTAAACACATAGCAACAACAACTCATAATATTAGAAAAATACTTAAATTAGAGCAAGTAATAGTAAATTCTAGTCTAAAATGCTTCAAAAAGTACAAATAATATAGTTAAACAAATAAGCAAGTCAGCTAAACATGCTTCTCTAAGCTAGCACAGGTTAAACTTACTATCTAAAGTGAACAAGTAAACATGAATCTCGATTTAAATAGTCGAAGTAGAAACGGGTTTAAATAATTAGCTCAAGTACATGTTCTTCACCTTACGTATGAGGATTCAAATAACAAAGATCATGTCCTAAGGGGAAAAGTCCCCGCACAAGGTTAGATAAGCCACTTACCTCGAACCGGCTCAATAATCAACTAGGAACCGCGCCTTTGCCACGAGTATCCGACTATAAATGGCCCAAATCTATTCAATTCAATTACATATCATAAATAACATTGCAAACAACTGATTCTACTATTAAATTTAAGGCTAGAGCGTGAAAGTAGGTAAAATCACAAAAATGCCCCTCATGCCAACATCTAATCGAATAATTTTTATATTTTTAGAACCCTCGTACTCTCACGTGTCTAACCATAAAAAAACCTCCGAAATCGGAGGTCAAATGCCTACTCAAAACTCAATAGTTTGATCTAGGAATTTTTTCCCAATTTTGATCCCAAATTCAAAATTAGATGATGGATTAAGCTAGATATTGATGGAATACAACTAAATAGGATGAGGAATACGTTACCCAATAATCTTCTCTTCAAAATCCTCTAAAAATTGCCCTTTCCCGAGATCTCAATTGATTTTTCATACGTTAAAACTCAACCCTCGAAATTCACTTTTTGAACAGGAATGTTCGCTTCCACGGACAAGAGACCGCACCTGCGGTCTTGCTTCTGCGGACCACTAGCCACTTCTTAGTCTCTCACTAAAGATCCCAGATTCTGCACCTGCGGTCCACACTACGCAGATGCTGATCCGCTTCGGGGGAATTCCTACCACATCTGCGGAAAGATAAAGGCCTACCCAAATCTTCTTATACGGTTCACCAGGCCGCATCTGCGGTCTCAAGCCACGGATGCAAAAATACCACAATCAGGAATGTTTCAGCTGCTGCACACTTCTCCAATTTTTCTGTCGACCATCTGAAATCATCCCTAGGCCTCCGAGACCTCAACCAGAAGTACTAATATCATCTAGATACCTTATTCGAACTTTTACCAATCCTTAAAACACATAAAACAATACCGGAACCCGATTTAATCAATGATTCAAGCCTAAGAACTACAAATTTCTTCCAAATACGCTTTAGATAAAAAAACCTAACTAAAACACGTCCGAATGACCTGAAATTTTGCACACACATCCCAAATAACATTGCGAAGCTATTACAACTTCCAGAATTCCATTTTGACCCTTGGATCAAAAACTCACTATCGGACCAAAGACATCAAAAATACAAACTACGTCATTTCAAGCCTAAATGAGCTACAGACTTCCAAAATACATTCAGAACATGCTCCCAACCCTTAAATATCCTAACGGAGCTAACGGAACAATAAAATTTCCATTCCGAATTTGTCTTCACATTGTTCTGATTACGGATCACTTTTCAGCTCTTAAGCTTTTATTTAGGGACTAAATATCCCAAAACACTCCGAGTCCTAACACCAAACATACCGGCAAATCGAAATAGCATAAATGAACTTAGGGGAAACAATTAATGGGGAATCGGTGCATAAATTCAAAAAATAACCGACCGGGCCGTTATATCCTCCTACACTTAAACATTCGTTCATCCTCGAATGAGCATAGAGAACATACCTGAAGAAGTGAAAAGATGAGGGTGTCAGCTGCACATATCCCGCTCGGTCTCTCAAGTCGCTTCTTCGGCTGGCTGACCTGCCACTAAACCTTTACTGAAGCAATGTTCTTTGACCTCAACTTTCTGACATGCTTGTCTAATATAGCTACTGGCTCATCAACATAAGATAAGTCCTTGTCCAACTGGATCGAAGTGAAATCCAACGCGTAATACTGATCATTGTGATACCTCCAGAGTATAAAAACATAAAATACCGGATGAACCCCGACCAAACCGGGAGGTAAGGCAAGCTCATAAACAACCTCCCAAACACTCCTCAAAATCTCAAAAGGGCCAATAAATCTCGGACTCAACTTCCCTTTCTTCCCAAATCTCATGAAGCCCTTCATAGGCGAGACTCGAAGCAGAACCCGCTCCCCAACCATATTGTAAACATCACGAACCTTTCGGTCTTCGTAACTCTTTTTTCTGGACTGGGCTGTACGGAGTCTATCCTGAATCACCTTAACCATTTCTACCGCATCCTGCCCTATAGTTTGGCCTCACCCGGCTCAAACCAACCCATTGGGTATCTGCATCTCCTACCATATAAAGGCTTATGCGGAGCCATCTAAATGCAGGACTGATAACAGTTGTTGTAGGCAAACTCCGCCAGTCGCAAGAACTGATCGCAAGACCCTCCAAACTCAATCACACATGCACGGAGCATATCCTTCAGAATTTCAATGGTTCGCTCGGACTGTATGTCCATCTGGGGGTGAAATGTTGTGCTCACCGTCACCCAAGTACCAATTACCTCTAAATTGCTCTCCAGAATAGTGTTTTTAACTGAGTAATTTTGTCCGAAATAATAGAATTTGGAATGCCATGCAGACGAACAATCTCCCTGATATAAATATCTGCCGACTACTCCGACAAATAAGTAGTACATACAGGTATGAAGTAGACGGACTTGGTCATCCGATATATAACAACTCAAATGGCATTGAACTTCTTCATAGTCTGAGGAAGTCCAACTACAAAATCCATGGTGATCCTCTCCCATTTCCACTCCGAAATCTCCATCTCCTGAAGCAACCCACCCGGGCTCTGGTGTTCAGCATTCAGCTGATGACAGTTTAGGCATCTAGCTACAAAACCCTCTATGTCCTTCTTCATCCGCCTCCACCGATGGTGCTGTCTGAAGTCATGATACATCTTCACGACACCCGAATGGATGGAATACTGTGAACAATGAGCCTTTGTCAATATCAACTCCCGAATACCATCAACATTGGGTGCACAGATCCGACCCTGTATCCTTAATACCCTATCATATCCAACGGTCACATCCCTGGCATTGCTATGCTGAACCGTGTCCCTGAGGACAAGCAAATGAGGGTCATCATACCGCCGCTTCTTGATACGATCGAACAATAAAGACTGATAAACCACACAGGCTAGAACCCAACTGGGCTCCGAAAGATCCAATCTCACGAATTGACTAGCTAAGGCCTAAACATTCATTGCCATAGGTATATCTGAAGCTGGTAAATATGCCAAACTCCCAAACTCTCCGTCCGACGACTCAAGGCATGAGCTACCACATTGGCCTTGCCCGGGTGATAAAGAATAGTAATATCATAATCCTTCAGTAACTCCAACCACCTTAACTGGCGCAAGTTTAGATCTTTTTGCTTGAACAAGTGCTGTAAACTCCGATGATCCGTGTAAATCTCACAAGGCACTCTGTACAAATAATGACGCCAGATCTTCAAGGCATGAACAATAGTAGCTAACTCAAGGTCATGGATAGGGTAATTCTTCTCATGTATCTTCAATTGTCTGGACGCATAGGCAATCACCCTATTGTTCTGCATTAATACCGCTCCAAGGCCAACCCGTGAGGCATCACAATAGTTTGTATAAGACCCCAAACCAGTAGGCAATATCAAAATAGGGGCTGTAGTCAAAGCTGTCTTAAGCTTCTGAAAGCTCGCCTCACACTCCTCTGTTCACTGAAATGGAGCACCTTTCTAGGTCAATCTAGTCATAGGGACCACAATCGACGAAAACCTCTCCACAAAGCAACAATAGTAACCAGCCAAGCCAAGGAAATTGTGAATCTCTATAGAGGAGGAGGGCCTGGGCCAATTCTGCATGGCCTCCACCTTCTTCGGATCCACCCGAATGCCCTCACCAGATACCACATGGCCCAAAAATGCCACAGAACTCAACCAAAACTCACATTTTGAGAACTTTGCATATAACTTCTTTTCTTAGGGTCTGAAGCACGGTCTCAAGTACTACTCATGATCCTCCCGACTTAAAGAGTATACAAGAATATCATCTACGAAAACAATGATGAACGAGTCGAGGTAGGGCCTGAACACTGTGTACCAAATGCATAAAAATTGCTGGGGCATTAGTCATCCCAAATAACATAACAAGGAACTCGTAATGACCATACTGAGTTCAGAAGGCAGTCTTCGGTATATCCGGTCTCGAATCTTCAATTGGTGATAACATGAGCTTATATCAATCTTAGAAAACACTTGTGTGCCCTGAAGCTGGTCAAATAGATCATCAATACGAGGCAAAGGATAACGATTCTTTAATGTAACTTTGTTCAACTGACGATAATCAATACATATACGCATAGAACAATAATTTTTATTCAAAAACAAGACACGAGAACCCTACGATGAAACACTAGGTCAAATAAAACCCTTAGCAAGCAATTCCTATCACTGATCCTTCAACTCAGGAGGAGCCATATGGTATGGAGGAATGGAAAAAGGCTGAGTGTCTGGCAACAAGTTAAAGACAAAATCAGTGTCTCTATTAGGTGGCATACCCAAAAGATCAAATTAAAACACATCAGGATACTCCCGTACCATTGGGATAGAATCAATCGAAGGGGTATCAACACTAACATCTCTCATATAAGCTAAATATGGGGCACACCCCTTCTCAACCATATGCGGAGCTTTAAGAAAAGAGATAACACTACTAAGAGTGTGGTCTGAAGTACCACTCCACTAAATACGCGGAATACCTAGCATAGCCAACATCACGGTGTAGGCGTGATAATCAAGAATAGCATGATGGGGCAACAACCATTCCATGCCCAAAATAATATCAAAGTCTACCATATCGAGTATCAATAGATCAGCTCTTGTCTCAAAACCATGAATAGTAACCAAACACGCGTGATAAATGCGGTCCACAATAAGAAAATCTTCCACGGGGGTAGAAACATAAGTAGGAGAACTCAATGAATCTCCGGCTATGCCCAAATGCTGAGCAAAATAAGAAGACACATAAGAATAGGTAGAGCCTGGATTGAATAGAACCGATGCCTCTCTGCGACTAAGCAGTATAATACATGTAATGACAAAATAAGAGGCAACAACCTTGGAGTGAGCAACAATAACATAATATTAGGCTTGGCCTCTCTCTCTCTCTCGAGAGAGACCTCTAACTCCTCGACCTCTGCCTCTATCTGGCTGGGCAGATGGGGTAGCAGTGGGAGTTGTGATCATGGCCTGAGAACTCTGCGGAGCACGTTATGGCTGAGCAGTCTGTGGATGTGCACTCCTCCCATGTCTAGGGCAATCCCTCACCACATGACGGGTGTCCCCACACTTAAAATAAGCTTTGGGAGGATGTAGTGGTTGTGACTAGCTGGGGCTAGATCTGCTAGACTAACCTCTGAAAGCACCCCGTGTAGGAGGCGTGCTAGAAAATGGAGGTTCATAGTAAGGGTGCTGAGGTATAGGTAGAGATCGAGCACTGCTGGCTGCTGAAAGAGCTGAAAGAATGGGGCGACCTACAAAACCCCTACCATATCGACCTGCTGCTGGGGTATTGGCACCAGAGTAATGGCTCGACTCTCGAGACCTCTTGGCCTCTCTCTCCCCTCGCTCCCTAGTAAGCATACCCTCGATCCTCCTAGCAATGCGTACTACCTGTTGATAAGGAATGTCCATCTCCAACTCTCGATCCATGATAGATCTGATGGGTGGAATAAGACCCTCAATGAACCTACAAACTCTCTCGTGGACTGTAGCAACTAAAGCTGGTGCATGTCCGACCAACCTTGTATAACGGATAGCATACTCCGAAATGGTCAAAGCCTCCTGGCGCAAATGCTCAAACTTTGCGTGACATGCGTCCCTGAGACTCTAGGGGACAACTCTCTCGTAAAAATCCCTGAGAACTGTGTTCTAGTCAGGGAAGCAGCCTCAACTGGACTGTCTATCTCATAAGTGCGCCACCAATCATAAGCGGCTCCCCGAAATTGAAAAGCAGTAAAAGAAACCCCGCCGGACTCTACTATGCCCATAGTTTAAAGAATATGGTGGAACTCTTCTAGAAATCCCAAGGCATCATCTGTCAATAGTGATGATATGGCTACAGTGATATGGCTACAGTGAGGGAAACAACCCCACCTGAGCCAAGGTGGTGTACATGAACATGAACTGACCTAATGTCTCCTGAAGGGCCGAAGTAGTAGTAGCTGTAGGCGTGTCAGGTGCTTGAACTCTGGCTGGATCTACTGGTAGCACCTCAGCGGCAACTCGTGCAGGTGCTCTGGCTGCACCACGTGTGCATCCACGGCCTCTACCCCGGCCCCTACATATGGCAGCTGCAATAGAGGTCGCGGGTGCCTGATCATCCTGATTAGCACGTGTCCTCACCATTTGCGAGGTAATAGAAGGCAAAACTATTAGAATTGATGCTATATTATAGCACGACAAGGAATTCAATGAAGTGGGGAATTTTTCCTAAACAGTTACATAGCCTTTCGTAGATAAGTACAGACGTCTCCGTATCGATTAGCGAGACTCTAATAAGCCGGCCTGTATTCTATGACTCCTATGAACCTAGAGCTTTGATACAACCTTGTCACAACCCTAGTTCACCAACCGTGAACATGTCATGGAGGCGCCTAGTTTCAACAACTAGGTAAGCCTAACATTTGAGAAAATAAAATAACTGCAAAAAATAGAGAAAACCAAATTAAATATCTAGAAAGGAAATTGTACCGAATGTCTCTGAGCATATACAACTCAACATTACAAATCTAAAACAAATCCCAAAACCCGAAAACTCACCGGCAACATAGGCTAATAGAATGTAATAATTCTACTCTACACCAGAATGTCTAAACAATATGAAATGAAGGAAAGGAACTATCTGTTAAAGGCGGAATATAATATCTACGGATGTAGCACATATACCTTAATGTCTCAACTAGATCTCTCCACCACGTGGATGATACGCCTGGGAGGAAGTACCTGAATCTGCACATAAAAATGATGCACAGAATAAGTGTGAGTACACCACAATGGTACTCAGTAAGTGCCAAGCCTAACCTCGGTTGGGTAGTGACGAGGAAATTCTAGGCCCTACTGAGTTAAAACAAAATAAAAACAATATAATGGAAACAATTTAAATAAAGAAGAATCTAAACCAAATAAATAAGGAAAACAGTAATAGAAAGCAGAGGTAACAATACAAGGAATACTACTCACAATAAGGAATATTAGGCGGGGATCTCTTGGTATCCCAGGGATCTCTTGGTATCCTCATCATGTACAACAGGGATCTCTTGGTATCCCCATTTATAGAAATACATGTGCCAGGGATCTCTTGATATCCCGCACCCTCAATCATGAACATATCAAGTACAGGGGGGATCTCCCAGGAAGTCGTCCCGTAGTCTCAAATTAAAACCCTCCTACTCTCGCAAGTCTAATCATATAAAAATCTTCCAAGTCGGAGGTCAAATGCCCGCTCAAAACTCAATAATTTTGTCTAGGAAGGTTTTTCCAATTTTGATCCCAATTTCAAAATTAGATGGTGGATTATGCTAGATATTGATGGAATACAACTAAATAGGATTAGGAAAATGCTATCCAATAATCTTCTCTTCAAAATCCTCTAAATAATTTCCCTTTCACGAGCTCATAATTTATTTTTCAATCCTTGAAACTCAACTCTCGAAATTTTCAAAACAGGCATTTCTGCTTCTGCGTACAAGGGACCGCACCCGCAGTCCCACTTCTACGAACCACTAGACGCTTCAGCGTCTCTCATTAAAGATCCCAAATTCTGCACATACGGTCCATACTACACAGATGTGGATCCTCTTCTGCTAAATTCATACCGCATCTGCGGAAAGCGCAAGGATTACCCAAATCTGCTTCTGCGGTTAACAAGGCCACATCTGGGATACCGCATCTACAATTCCTAGGCCGCAGATGCAAAAGTACCAGAAGCAGCAATGCTTCAGTTGCTATACGCTTTTCTGATTTTCCCATCGACCATCTGAAATCATTCAGAGGCCCCCCTCAACGAAAATTACCAATACCACCTAATTCCTTATTCAAACATGTAACAATCCTTAAAACACCTAAAAAAACACCGGAACACAATTTAATCAATGATTCGAGCCTAAGAACTTTAAATTTCTTCCAAATATGCTTTAGATCAAACACCTAACCTAAACACGTCTGAATGACCTGAAAGTTTGCACACACATCCCAAATGACATGACAGAGATTTGCAACTTCTAGAATTCTATTCCGAACCTCGAATCAAAAACTCACTATCGAACAGGAGACTTCAAAAATACAAACTTCGGCATTTCAAGCCTAAATGAATTAGAAATTGCAAAATATATTCCGAACACGCTCCCAACCCCAAAATCACCTAACATAGCTAACAAAACCATCGCATTTCCATTCCGAGGCCATCGTCACACTGTTGCGATTACAGACCACTTTTCAACTCTTAAGCTCTTATTTTGAGACTAAGTATCCCAAGACACTACGAGTCCTAACACCGAATGACCCAGCAAAGCAAAATAGCATAAATGAACTTAGGGAAAATAGTTAATGGGTAATAGGGGAATAAATTATAAAAACGACCGGTCGGGGAAGTTAAAAGAACTCGAGACATATCTTCCTTTTCATTGTCAGCCTTGGGACACATTTCAGGCTTAAACTTTCACCTCTCGCTATAGGAGTATCCATAAATTTTCAACTATTCATGCGAAAATGCGCCAAAATTTTCTTTATATAAGTTTCTTGAGACAGGCTCTATAACTTTTTGGAACGGTCTCTTTGGATCATAAATCCAAGGATATAGTGTACCTCGCTAATATCTTTCATATCAAATGATTTTGAAATCCATGACTTGATAGTTTTTAAATATTCCAAATTGTTTTTGGCCAATAAAGTATCATCCACAAACATCCCATTGAACTTCTTCACATAAGTGCAATGGTCTTCATCGATCATGGTGAAATCATATGATATCATCTCCTTGTGAAATCTCAAATACCATTTCCTTGAAGATTGCTTCAGGTGGTAAATAGATCTTTTCAATTTATAGGCCTTCTTTTCTTGGTCTTTAACTATGAAGCTTATAGGTTGTTCCATGTATATTTCTTCATTTAGTTCTACATTGAGAAAAGTTATCTTCATGTCCATATGATGTAATTCCAAATCCAAACTTGCAACAATAGCCAAAAGTAAGTGAATTGAGGTAAACTTCACAATAGGTGAAAATAATTCCTCATAGTCTATTCCAACTTCTTGAGGAAAGCCTTTTGCCACCAATCATGCCTTGTATCATTCTTATTTAACCATCCGCTTTGCGTTTAACTTTGAGAACCCATTTGTTCCCAATGGCTCTACTCCCAGGCGGAAGGTCAACTAGATCCCAGACTTTGTTGATTTCATGGACTCTAATTCTTCTTTCATTGCTTTCATTCACTCAACTTTTTCAAGACTCGATAAAAACTCAGTCATAGACTTTGGCTCATCCATTTTTATGGGAGATACCAAAAAAATATAATCTTCAATTTCATAAGTACATTTGGGTATTTTTTCCTGGTGCTCTTTCACAGTTGAAATCAGGTTTCCCAGAAGGATTTTGGGATTGAGAGTTCCCACTCCTACTCGGATCAAGAATAAGATCTTGATCAGTTTGATTATCAACTGCGTCAGAAGATATTTGCTGACTATTTGAGTTTAATATTTCAAAAAGAGACTCTCCATTCTTTACCTCGCCCCTCTTTGGAAAATCATTTTCCAGTAATGTGACATCGCGATTCAATCTCAGTGACACTTCCATCCTCTAATTCTCCAATGAACGCATACCCTTTGAAGTGTTCTGAATATCTTATAAAGATACATTTTTTTCCTTTTGGACCTAATTTACCAAACTTGCTTAAGGAATCTTTTACATATGTAGTACAATCCCAAGGTTGTAAATCTTTTAAGTTTTTTTTATAATCAGTCCATAGTTCATAAGAAGTGGAAGAAACTAATTTATAAGTCACTTTGTTCAATATGTAAGTCACAGTCAATAACGCATCTCCCCAAAAGGAGATAGGTAAATTTGCTTGTGCCATCGTGGACTGTATCACGTCCAATAGTATTTTATTCCTCCTTTCTGCTACACCATTTTGTTGAGGTTTGTACGGAATAGTTAATTGTCTGGTGATTATCTTTTCATTACACAATTCTTCAAATTCTTTTGAAAGATATTCACGCCCTCTATCGGTTCTTTAGGTCTTAATCCTTTTGTCTATTTGATTCTCCACTTAATTCACATATTGTGTAAAGCATTCAAGTGCTTCGGATTTATGAGAGATCAAATAGACATAACCAAAGCATGTGAAATCATCAATGAACATAATGAAATATAAAGCACCAGACCTAGCCCTCACATTCATTAGACCACATATATCAGAATGGATGAGTTGCAATGAAAAATCAGCTCTCTTAGCCTTTCCAAATGGTTTACGTATAATCTTTCTGGCAAGAAAATTCTAACAAGTTCGCATTTTAATTTTAGAGAAAGGACCTAGATATCCTTCCTTATCCAATCTATTCGTTCGATCCCACCTTATGTGACCTAATCTTGCATGCTATGTAATAACATCAAAATTATTATTACTAGAATAACATGCCATAACACAACGATCAACATAACTGTTATGCGTAGAAGGATTACAATCTAACAGAATAAAACCATCATAGCGATGTCCAAAACCATAAAAATATTGTATTTAGTAATTCTAAGACCATTGCGATTAAAGTTCAAATTGAAATTTTAATCTAGAAGAATAGACACAGATACTAAGTTTTGTCGAATCTCTAGAACATATAGGATGTCATGCAACATCAAAGATCGTCTACCATACATGTCCATTCTGCAAGTGCCTATCCCTTTGACCTCAAGCTTTGCATTATTTACCACATATACATACGTTGATCCATGTGGAACTCAACGAAACTCTATAAACGTTTCTCTATCGCGGATCACTTGGTCGGTGGCCCCTGAACCTACATTCCACACAGGATTCAATTAGAAAAATAGTGCTAGAAACATATATAGCACTAAGAGATGAACTTTGAAATGCTACCTTTTTTGGCTCAATGCACTCACGAGCAAAAGTCCCTGGGACTTGGCAATTGTAACACTTCATCTTGCTCGTCTTTCTTCTTGTAGAACTATTTTTCTTTCTTGGAATTTACCTTGTTTAAAGGTCCGTCTCCAGTCTCCTTACCCTTTATGTTATTTTTCCAATTTCTCTTGCGCTTGAAGCTTGATATATTTGTACCACTTGATTCATCCACAAAGGCATTAGGTGCAGCTTTAGCAACACCAAGCCATCTGTCTTCAAGCTCCACATGACAGGCAATATCAGCAAACATTTTGATGCTATCTGTGGGTCAAGTTACCCTTCAAATGTTCCCAATTATTGGGAAGAGACTAAATCACTGCCTGAACCTACTGCTCATCTAAGAGAACATGTCCAGAACTTTTGAGTTGAGAAATTATATTTGACATCACCCTTAGATGTTGCTTGACACCGTGATCATGACACTTTTTGTACGTGCCAAACTTGATTGTCAGCTGTCGAAGGCGAGTCAAAGTCGTACCCGCATATGCCTTTCTTAATTGTTCCCACACGGTTTGAGAAGTAGGATATTTCTCACATTCGTGGATGAGATCATCAACAACTGAATTTAAAATAATTCCACGTGCAATGGAATCTTTTTTATTCAAACATTGTAAGTTTCCAGATCCCTCTTGTGTTGCGCAGTGTTATCCTCATTTGGGTCACTCACAACATGGTTAATACTTTCAATAGCATCTTGCTCTTCGAGTACATACCACATCTTACGACTCCAGATGTCACAATTTTTACCATTCAGTTTGTCACCCTTGTTCAAGTCAGCAATGATACTTTTCGATACCATGTCTGTTATTAAAGACAACATTACAAGTTTAAATCATCAATATATACTTCGATTAATTTATGCATGTGATTACACACTCAAGTAAATTAAGTATATTATTAATTCTATATTTAGTATAGAATCGAACGGTCGCTGTGTTTCCATTCATTATCTATATCCAAATATTTTTAATTAATACTAAAATTACTTCTTAGTGCGTACTTTATTTCAAGTCTCAATCCATATATATATATATATATATATATATATATATATATATATATATATATATATATATATATATATATATATTTATATATATATATATAACTACAGGATCATTGATCTACTCTATCTTAATTCACCATTTTGAACCTTATACAGAAGGTTTGTCCGTACCAGCTCCTTCTACCTATACCGCAGTTGAAGCACCTAAGGGAGAATAAATTTCATTAAGATAAAATACATAGTAACAATTTACACATTTGCTAGGATATCCATATACCAATCGAACACTAACTCTTGCTCATATACGCTAAAAGGTACACTAGGCCAAACATCATGATAAATCTCAGTCAAATTTTACCGCAAGGCTCTCGAAGAGAGTCCTCTCAAATAACTAATTCTTCCCAATCAGTAATTTTTATCTAATTAGCCAATTCAATTCTTTTTATCTTAAAAAGGTGTACATGTTCAGGAACAGAAGCATCAGGGCCCATCTTAAATTTCTTAAACTCCCTAAATTTTTTTTCCCTTTCTCTTTGTTCAGCCATTCAATCCCTCGACTCATTTTTCCTCACCAATGGGACATTCCTAATGACTTCAGGTTCCAAGTCTGAATCATAATAGAAATAAATCATGCGACGACGTGCCCTTTTACATTGTTTCCTTCCTTGTCTTTGAGAACTCCCACTTTGAGTAATTCGAACTTGTTCCTGTTTAGCCATATCCCAAATGGGACCAAGAAAATAATAAGAATGGCTACAATCACTCATTGTAACACCATATATCATAATAACACGTAGACGTATATCAATGTAAGGGTATGAATAATTAATAATAAAAAATTTAAGACCAATTCATTAATAATTATTACTTTTCGTGCATAAATTGAGAGAAAGGGTAGATGATATTTCATTATACCATTTTGTGCTTTATTTTGTAACTTTCCCCGTCAAAAAGATACACTAACAATTATTCAATTAAGAAAAATAGATTCAATATTTAGATTTAGTATTTAATTTGTCACTAACTTAAAAATAAAAAAACAATTCCAATGTGCATCTCAAATTAAAGGCGTGAGAAAAGCATCAATGTTAATTTGTGAAGGGCACAAAGCAAGCATTTGAATTTCATATTTAGTGCCGGAAGCACTTTCGAAGAAATAAAAACATCAAAGCACTTAGATAACTAATAACTGGTAAATAATCCTAATTTTATCCGCCTTTATGCTCTAAACTTCTTATTTGTCTTATAGTGTCTATTTGAGAGGCAACAGTTGATTCTTAATCAACTATTAGCTATTTATCATATAGGGTGTGAACAATAGTCAAATCAATTCATTAATTATAATAACTTTTTCAGTAGCAATATTCACTTTTTCAAGATTTTTATGTAAATCCAAAACATGAACGACTTCACTATATTAGCGAACGATACAGAAACTCGAAAAAAATTACAGAATCAATACGTGTTCATCTTGACAGAGCACTCAATCTCCGCGCTCTGATACCCTTGATAGTTAAAATCGAGTAACATGAACATCGAATTTATGTACCTGTTAACAATAACGGAAGATTTTGCAGAATTTTTTCAATTGTCCAGATCTAATTTCGTCTCTCTTGGAAACAAAATTCTTGTTCACGAACTAAATACCTTGTCTTTGTTTATCACACTGTGTTTATTTTCTTTTAGGGAGAATCACTTCATCGTATCTTTCTCTGTTGAGGAAGGAAGATATATATAAGAGAGAGAAAGAGAGAGATATTAAGAAAGGGAAAAAACAACTTTTACGCAATTTGTTAGAAGTAAAATCGGACATCTTAGTTAGAAAACATAAAACATTTGCTGGATTCTCGTATCGTATCACTAAATAATAAGTGAAAGTGCATTAGATTATTACGTCTTAAGGAGAGGATTAATTAATTATTGCATTCTTCAATTACTTCACACTGTAATGCCAAGAAAACAAACACATCCGTGAATAAAGATAAACAAATTTATCGAAACGTTTTGCAGGTGAAGTGAATTGTAAAAAAATCAATATTTTGTATATTTATTTGTGTGAAACCAAAATACTCCTTAGCTTGACGAAAAAAAAAAAAGATTTAAATTGTATTTGGTGGATTATAGTGCATTAAAGTGAGGGGAACAAGGGCACGTGTCCCGGTCTGGGACAAGGCGTGATATCAATAAGATAAGTAGAAGTACGAAAACACGCTGACTTCTCGATGACCAAATACAGCACGTGTCACGCATTTCGTGGCCCTTGCCCATTCGCCTTTTTGTTTTAATGTGAGAAAATATCTTCTCTTTTTTTGGTCATGTCTGAGAAAAGATCAGACATTTATCAATGGATGAAAATCATAAAAATTCGAACACCTCCTCCAATATTAGACAATAGTCATTTCGCTTCTTTAAAATACCTATTTTAATCTTGCTCTATATTTTTTACTTTTTAATAGCGTAAATTTTTCTTAATTTATGTTATGAATTTACTTATAGGAGAAATAGTATTTTTTAAAAATTTTACAAAATAAAAAATAATAATCAGATATGTATAATTTATTCAAATTCAATAATGATGCGCAATTAAAATATCAGGAAAAATATCTTATTAATATCGATAAAAATAATATCTAGTGCAGTAAAATTTTCGCAAACATATTTAAATTTTAAAAAAGTAAAAAATATTCTTCGACAAAAAATATTAAATATATATTATATATTTCTAAAATCTACTAATAGTTTATTTATATATATAATGCTAATATATTTCCAACGAATGATAGATAGTTAACCAGTCTTTAAGACATGTAGCTTCACCCATGACATGAGTACGATGAAGTTCATATGTTCGTGACGACATACCATGTTCTCTCTCTCTCTCCCCCCCTCTCTCTCTCTATCTATATATATATATATATATATATCGTCGATGCTCATTAAATTCTCTGGTTGATGAGATTATAAATTGGTTGTTCCTATTTGGAGAAGTATCAACAATAGCTAATAACGTAAAAACGAATTCAAGTAAAATATGAAGGAAAAATTAGTATGCTGCCTTAATCTTTCTTTTTTCTCGAACCCCATACCCCTATAATAATAACAGAGTCAGGGCTGGCCCCAAAGAGGAGTAAAAGACAAAGTAAAACTTAAATATATACTAAAGTAACATTATAAAGAATAATGATAAATTTTGCTACAAATTCATAAAAGTACTATTCTAATTAAATTTTATTGAGCTTTAGTTATAAAATTTTATAATAAGATATTTAAATTAGTAAAATGGTGAGCAAAAGAAAAAATATATCTTGTATAATATAATACGAAAAAATGTTGTATGCATAGAGGATGAATTTGTCATAATCCCAATTTTCCGTTGTTGGTTGTCGTGATGGTACTTAGTTTATGAGAATATTTAAGTCGATTTCTATAAAAATTATGCCAATTATTAACCATGATAATTTTAAACAAAGTTCAATATAAATGCCGAAACAAAAGCGGAATGAGCCTAAGCGACAATAATCATAACAACCTCCCAAGACTGATAATACAGAGTCACGAACTCTTGCTGAATACATGGAATGATACCAAGGATCGAATTAAAATATTGTTCAAATGAAAAACTAACGATAAAATGTAAGTGTTGAGTTGTCCCACATCGGAGGGATTTGAGGTCCTTGGTCTCCTTATATGGCTTGGGTAATCCTCACATCATAAGCTAGCTTTTGGGGTTAAGTTAGGCCCAAGGTCCATTCTTATCATGGTATCAGAGCCAGGCCCATCCCAATTATTGTTACCGATGTTGGGGCCCCATTTATGTTGTCCACGCTCCAGAGATCTGGGCGTGAGGGGGGTGTTGAGTTGTACCACATCGGAGGGATTTGAGGTCCTTGGTCTCCGTATATGGCTTGGGCAATCCTCACCTCTTAAGCTAGCTTTTGGGGTTGAGTTAGGCCAAGGTCCATTCTTATCAGTAAGGAACAGACTCCAAGTGACTGTGACGACCAAACAATCAGAGCCGGACTCAGGATTTGAGCTTGATGGGGGAACCATTATATGCTAATCACTAGCGATAAAATTCGACATGAAACTCTTTGAAAACTTAATATTATGATGACTTATTATTCAAGTATAAACAAAAAGAAACTCCAAAGAAAAAGAAGGCACTAAACAAAGAGAGATGTTTTCGCAAAAATGAATACTATAGGAAGGGAAGGTGTTTGATTAAGTATGTTTCACACTATAAATTATTAGTATTTCAATAATAAAAAAAGGGGCGAGTAATCAAAAGTTTCGTTCAAACTTTAAATTATCAAAAGTTACTAAAGAAATCAAGATTATGAGTATGTTTATGGTCAAAGAACTGAAGATGAGTTTCAAACTTGTAGTTGCTGCCGCTGAGTCAGAGTCAAAGTATTGGTTGAAGAAGGTTATGGTAGAAGGATTTGTATTTTTTTATTTGTAAAGAGATAAGTTGTAATTTGAGGCTTTTAATTTTAAGGTAGGTAAAAGAATAAACTAATTAAGTTGACTATTATATTTTAGTACCAAACTATAGATGTTAGATAATACGCTTAACGCTAGAGGGGGTGGGGGTGAATAGTGTTATAATAAAATTTAGCGTAAACTTGCGGAGATTAAAATTTGCAGGAAGTAAATAAGTGCGATAAATAATAACTTACACACAGATATATCCTGGTTCACCACAACGTGTGGCTAGTCCAGTCCTCGAGAGACTCTCTCGAGATTTTCCACTAACGTGTCAAGCTTCCGGGTGCTTAACAAACCTTTACAACTTGAGGACGCAAGCCTCAACACCTTTGCTCGGAGTTACAACACTCCAAGACTTCAACCAAGGAAACACAAGTTCCTTACAACAAGAGAATTACAATTCTCTTACAAGTGTATACAACACTAAAACACTCAAACAAAATACTCCTTAATGAGTAGATATGAGTAAAAGAAGTAAGCTCTGGATCACAACAACTTTGGACAAGAATATGGCTCTCAAAAGCTTTATGAAATTGAATATAAAATGATAAACAAAAGTATGCAAGCTTATAGCAATATAATGATCAGTTGTAGTATGTTGTTGTGTTTAAAACACTGAAATGAAGCTGTATTTATAGTTGAAAAACTTGGCATTACCGTTGCCTAGTTGCCAATTAAGAGTTGCTGATTTTACTCACTGACAATCGATTGTCAAACCCCAACAATCGATTGTCTGCCAATCAGATCTAAATTCAATCCCAGATTTTACGCATGATAATCGATTACTTACAATCCATAATCGATTACTGGCAACGTTCAAAAAATCCTTTCCAGATTTTACCACAAACAATCGATTGTCCAGAATCAACAATCGATTACTCAGCGACGTTCAAAAAATCTTTTCCGGATTTTAATCACAACAATCGATTATACAGAATCAATAATCGATTACCTGACGGTATTTGAAAACTTTACGACAACGGTCAGCTTCACAATCGATTGCACAAAGTTAACAATCGATTACTTATCAGTTTTTGAAAAACATTTTAGACACTGCCTCTTGACAATCGATTGTTATATACTCACAATCGATTATTAATAAATTTGAAAATCACTGGAAGTCACTGCCTCAACACAATCGATTGTCATTAGTTCACAATCGATTATTTTGTCACTTTGAAAAATCTGAAGGACACTGTCTCTTCATAATCGATTGTCATTAGTTTCACAATCGATTATTCTGAGTTTTGAAAAACTTTGATGGACACTGACTCATCACAATCGATTGTCATAAGGTTCACAATCGGTTGTCATGCAGGTTTGAAGAAACCTGATGTTCACTGCCTTAACACAATCGATTGTCATTAGTTCACAATCGATTGTCATACAGTCTTGGCTTAAAACAATCGATTATCATTAGTACATAATCGATTATCTTAGTCCAGTTTTCAGAGGCATTTAAAAATCATTTTGACTAATGAAAATATGCATGATTTAAAATCATTTAGCATTAAATTAAATATGCATGATTTTGGAAAATAGTTTTATGAGAGAAGCCATGTTACGAGTCAAGTTGTAGGATCAAGATCACAGTTAAGAATGACTCAATTAAACTATAAAACTTTGTCTTGAGCTTGAATCTCGATGTATATCAATTGTGCGTTTGTTTCTTGAACTTCGTCATATATCAATTTTCGCTTCGTTTGTCATTCATCAAAACCTATACAAAAGAACACACGTTTTAGTATATTGCATTGAGAACGTGTTTCCAGCAATTTCCCCCTTTTTGATAATGGCAAACGTTAAGCGGGATATGCAATGCAAGCAATTTATATTGACGATTCAAGACAAGTGTATACATGCAACAAGTATGCAATTTGTTCCCCCTCAATATATGAATTCCCCCTTAATTTAAGCTTATAGATATTGAGAGTGCATACCCGTTATCTTCCCCCTTTTGCCATTAGCAAAAATAACATAATAGTAAGATGCTAAAGATGTAAATAAAACTTGTTTATTTATAAAAAAAATATAGCAACATCAACCCGAATAATAGCAACATAATCGATTATTGATATGAAATAATCGATTTTTAGACGACGGAAACCGATTGTTGTACGTCAGGCTTTATAATTCCCCTTTCCTTTGGGGCGATACCTGCAAAAATCGTTAGACGTCTCCGAAGCTCAAGTTAGAACTCATGTAATAAAAAATTGCAATGCATGACTTAGATCAACGTGGAGTCAAGGATCCCGAGTTCATTGCGAATTCGGAAGAAGGACTCTTTCTCTAAAGGCTTTGTAAAGATGTCTGCAAATTGGTTTTTGGTTTCAACAAATTCAATTTCGACATCGCCTTTGAGAACGTGATCTCTAATAAAATGATGTCTAATTTCAATGTGTTTCGTTCGCGAATGAAGAACGGGGTTCTTCGTCAAGCATATGGCACTAGTATTATCACATCTAAGAGGGATATGATCAAGACTTAGGCCATAGTCCAAGAGTTGTTGTTTCATCCATAGGATTTGAGCGCAACAACTCCCCGCGGCTACATATTCAGCCTCGGTTGTGGACAACGCAACACTTACTTGTTTCTTGCTTAACCAAGAAACGAGAGAGCTACCGAGCAAATGGCAAGTGCCACTAATGCTCTTGCGGTCCAATTTGCATCCAGCAAAATCGGAATCGGAGTAGCCAACAAGCTGGCATGAAGAGCCTTTGGGGTACCATAGACCCACATTTGTAGTACCAACAAGATACCTTAAAATCCGTTTTACCGCAGTAAGGTGAGACTCCTTCGGACACGATTGATAACGAGCGCATAAGCACACGCTAAACATGATGTCCGGACGACTAGCAGTAAGATAAAGAAGAGAGCCAATCATACCTCGATACTTTTTGGTGTCGACATCCTTACCTTTCTCATCTTTGTCTAGATGATTGGATGTGCTCATGGGAGTTGCCATTTCTTTTGCATTGTTCATCTCAAATCGTTTCAGCAATTCTTTGCAATATTTGGCTTGACAAATGAATGTACCTTCTTTCATTTGCTTTACTTGTAATCCCAAAAAGAATGTTAACTCACCCATCATAGACATCTCAAATTCGCTTGTCATTAAATCGGAAAATTCCTTGCATAAAACATTGTTAGTAGCACCAAATATAATATCATCTACATATATTTGAACTAACAAAATATCATTGTTTTTATGCTTATCAAAGAGAGTTGTGTCAACTTTCCCCCTAATGAAATCATTTTCCAAAAGAAACTTACTCAATCTTTCATACCAAGCTCGGGGAGCTTGTTTTAAACCATAAAGATCCTTTTCGAGTTTGAAAACATGATCGGGAGATTTAAAGTTTTCAAAGCCGGGGGGTTGTTCAACAAAAACTTCTTCTTGAATAAAACCGTTTAGAAAAGCACTTTTCACATCCATTTGATATAAATTTAAATTCATAGAAGAGGCAAATGCAAGCAATAAGCGAATAGCTTCTAATCTAGCTACGGGAGCATATGTTTCCTCATAGTCAATACCTTCTTCTTGATTATAGCCTTTTGCTACAAGCCTAGCTTTGTTTCTAGTGGTTATACCATTTTCATCTAGTTTATTGCGAAAAACCCATTTCGTACCAATTATGGTATGACCTTCGGGTCTTGGCACCAAATCCTAAATGTCATTGCGTTCGAATTGATTAAGCTCCTTTTGCATTGCCAAGGTCCAAAATTCATCCCCAATTGCTTCTGAGATGGTTTTGGGTTCAATTTGAGAAACAAAAGCAGTATGTTCTAAGGTATTTTTGAGAGAGTTTCGGGTACATACCTTGTCTCCAACGTTGCCAATTACCTGTTCGAGAGGGTGATCTTTGATTGTCCTCCACTCGTTAGGCATATTCATTTCTTTTTCCAATTGTGGCGCTTCTTCCGTTGGTTGTTCCTCAGTTTCATCTTTATTTTCCTTGGGTGGTTCCTCTTGTATTTTGTCTTTCAAGCTATCTAAGATACCTGCAAGATCAAAACCGGAATCCTTTCTCGCCAAGCAAGCATTATTTTCGGAAAATACAACATGAGGGGATTCCTCCACAATTTGGGTTCTTTTATTAAAGACCCTATATGCTTTACTACGTGAGGAATATCCAATGAAAATACCTTCATCCGACTTAGCATCAAATTTACCCAATTGGTCTTTGCCATTGTTACGAACAAAACATTTGTAACCAAAAACTCTAAAATGGGAAATATTTGGTTTTCTTCCCTTATAAAGTTCATAGGGGGTTTTCATGAGTATCGGCCGAATTACTACTCTATTTAGAACTAGCAAGCGGTACTCACGGCGTCCACCCAAAAATGTTTGGGTATCTTAGCTTCGTCGAGCATGGTTCTAGCCATCTCTTCGAGACACCTATTTTTCCTTTCCACCACCCCATTTTGTTGCGGTGTACGTGGAGCGGAAAAGGTATGCTCGATTCCGAGTTCGTCACAAAAGTCTGCAAAGAGATTGTGATCAAACTCTCCCCCACGATCAGTTATAATTGAAGTGACGGTTGTTTCTCTCTCATTTTGAACACGCTTAAGAAAAAATTTAAAATTTTGAAAAGCATCACTTTTATTCGCAAGAAATGAAGTCCAAGTAAATCTCGAGTAATCATCAACAATCACAAAAGCATATTTATTTCTTCCTAGACTTTCAATGCGAGAGGGACCAAATAAATCCATATGAAGCAATTGCAATGGCCTAGAAGTTGAAACAATGTTTTTAGATTTGAAAGATGCTTTTGTTTGCTTCCCCTTTTGACACGAGTCACAAATAGAGTCATTTTCATATTTTAAAAAAGGGAAGACCAACAACTAAGTTTTGAGAAATCAATTTGTTCAAAAGATGCATATTGATATGTGCTACTCTACGATGCCATAGCCAAGTATCATCCTCTTTACTCATTAGACAATCAACATATTCGGGTGAGGAATTAGCAAGATCAACCATATAAATATTATCAACTCTAAAACCACAAAGTATGATTTTGAAATCACTACGTCTAAATACTAGGCATTCATCCGAATCAAATAGAGCAAGATTTCCCTTGTCACATAGTTGGCTTATGCTCAAGAGATTATGCTTCAAACCTTTCACAAGTAATATATGCTTAATAGAGGATTTTTCATCCTTACCGACCGAGCCGATGCCGATGATCTTTCCTTTATTGTTATCATCGAAGATAACACTTCCTCCTTCTTTGTGCTCTAATTGAAGGAATTTGGATTCATCTTCCGTCATATGCTTGGAGCATCCACTATCAAGGTACCATAGTACACTTGATCCCTTCAAGCACACCTACAAAACAAATTAATGTTCTTTAGGTACCCATGCCATCTTGGGTCCTTGGGGGTTAGGCATATTATAATGATGCGATTGAGTAACATGTCTATGACGTGTAAAGCATGCAGGAGCAATATGACCAATACGTCTCCAATAATGACAAGTCACATTTGGGTTATGCATCCTTCTAGGTTCATAGTAACTAGACGGATGAAAATTGCTTACTCTATTTTGACCACTATGACTATTTCGCATTTCATGAGAATTATTTCTCCTACTATGAGCTCTAGGATGGGCAGCATTTCTAGAGTGATTGTTTCTCGGTTGAGGGCCATTGCTAGGTCTTCTAAGGGGTTCAAAATTTGGCCTAAAATATGCATCATTTCTAGGGTGACTATTTCAAGGTGGTAAGTCATTCCTAGGTCTTCTAAAATGTTCAGCATTTTGTCTAGCATGCATATTGGCTCTAGAGTTGTTGTTTCTAGGATAAGCATTTCTATTGTTAATCCTAGGTTGAGCTTTAGGTTGTTGGGGTTTAGCTGCAACCTTTTCTTCATTTTTAAAGCCTATTCCATGCTTGGTTGATTTCAAGTTAACAAGAACATCATTCAAGTTTTTGTGCGAAGAATTAAACTTATCTAATGTACCTTTAAGCCTGCTTACTTCATTCTTAAGAAGCAAACAAGAAGTGCAATTTCTAGTAGAGCTTTCGGGCTTATCGGAACTTCTTTTTCCAAAAAACTTGTTTTCCTCTTTCAGCTTCTCATTTTCTAAAACCAGTTTCTCTAAATCCTTTTCTTTCAAAGAAAGCTGTTTTTGAAAATCCTTTTCTTTTAATGAAGCATTTTCTTTTATGCCCTTAACAGTTTTTGAAGCCTTAAACTCAGCATATAATTCATCAAAAGCAGTTCACATTTCTTCAAGAGTAAAGAAGTTTTTAGACGAAATTTGACATACCTCATCTTTGTTGTCTTCTTGTGCCATAAGGCAAAGATTTGCTGCTTCGTCTTCTTCTCCTTCGCTTGAGTCATCTCCGGAGTCGCCTCCCCAAGAAATGTATGCACGTTGCTTTTTAAAAGGTTTCTTCTCCTTTTTGATGTTTGGGCAATTTGATTTGATGTGCCCGGTTTCACCACATTCATAGCACTTGATTTGTTCGCCTTGCTTTTTGCCCTTGCGTTCATACTCCTTGCGCATGAACTTTTGAAATCTTTTGATAACGAGTCCAAACTCGTTGTCTCCTTCCTCATCAATTTGCGGTTGGCTTGTGCTCGCCTTTAGAGCTATTCTTTGCCTCCTTTGATCATCAACAAAAGGGTTAAGAATAGTAGATTTATAGGTTTTAAGGTTACCTCTTAGTGCATCGATGGTGACGTTTGAAACGCCAATGGATTCTTGAATTGCATCGGCATTTGATCTCCATGCCGGTGTGAGACTTCTAAGAATTTTTCGAACGAGCTCTCTATCCGTGAATCTTTTCTTGAGAGCATGTAAGTCATTTACGATTATTGAAAATAGCTCATACATTTCGTCCACCTTTTCACCTTCCTTCATGTGAAATAATTCATAAGAATGGGTTAGGAAATCAATTTTTGCTTCCCCTACCTGGTCCGTACCTTCGTACGTGACTTCTAGCTTGTCCCACATCTCCTTTGCCGTTGCACAACACGATATTTTCCTGTAATCGTCAGCATTAACAGCACAATATAATAAATTTATTGCCTTAGCATTATTTTGAACCTTTCGGATGTCATCAGCGTGATACTCATCCTCGGACTTGGGAACCCATTCGTTTTCCACCTTCTTTGTTGGAATTTGGTTTCCCTTCATTACCACCTTCCAAAGGTGAAAGCTGTTGGACTGAACGAAGTTCTTCATCCTCTCCTTCCAGTACGTGTAATTTGTACCGTTGAATAGAGGTGGTCGTGTGGAGCACTGTCCTTCTTCAATTCCTGCAAAAGAATCACGAGTAGAAGCCAAGGATGGTTCTCTCAAACTGTTAAGTTTTCAGAGAGTTGGGCTCTGATACCAATTGTTAGATAATACGCTTAACGCTAGAGGGGGGGTGAATAGCGTTATAATAAAATTTAGCGTAAACTTGCGGAGATTAAAATTTGCAGGAAGTAAATAAGTGCGATAAATAATAACTTACACACAGATATATCCTGGTTCACCACAACGTGTGGCTAGTCGAGTCCCCGAGAGACTCTCTCGAGATTTTCCACTAACGTGTCAAGCTTCCGGGTGCTTAACAAACCTTTACAACTTGAGGACGCAAGCCTCAACACCTTTGCTCGGAGTTACAACACTCCAAGACTTCAACCAAGGAAACACAAGTTCCTTACAACAAGAGAATTACAATTCTCTTACAAGTGTATACAACACTAAAACACTCAAACAAAATACTCCTTAATGAGTAGATATGACTAAAAGAAGTAAGCTCTGGATCACAACAACTTTGGACAAGAATATGGCTCTCAAAAGCTTTATGAAATTGAATATAAAATGATAACCAAAAGTATGCAAGCTTATAGCAATGTAATGATCAGTTGTACTATGTTGTTGTGTTTAACACACTGAAATGAAGCTGTATTTATAGTTGAAAAACTTGGCATTACCGTTGCCTAGTTGCCAATTAAGAGTTGCTGATTTTACTCACTGACAATCGATTGTCAAACCCCAACAATCGATTGTCTGCCAGTCAGATCAAAATTCAATCCCAGATTTTACGCATGATAATCGATTACTTACAATCCATAATCGATTACTGGCAACGTTCAAAAAATCCTTTCCAGATTTTACCACAAACAATCGATTGTCCAGAATCAACAATCGATTACTCAGCAACGTTCAAAAAATCTTTTCCGGATTTTAATCACAACAATCGATTATACAGAATCAATAATCGATTACCTGACGGTATTTGAAAACTTTACGACAACGGTCAGCTTCACAATCGATTGCACAAAGTTAACAATTGATTACTTATCAGTTTTTGAAAAACATTTTAGACACTGCCTCTTGACAATCGATTGTTATATACTCACAATCGATTATTTAATAAATTTGAAAATCACTGGAAGTCACTGCCTCAACACAATCGATTGTCATTAGTTCACAATCGATTATTTTGTGACTTTGAAAAATCTGAAGGACACTATCTCTTCATAATCGATTGTCATTAGTTTCACAATCGATTATTCTGAGTTTTGAAAAACTTTGATGGACACTGCCTCATCGCAATCGATTGTCATAAGGTTCACAATCGATTGTCATGCAGGTTTGAAGAAACCTAATGTTCACTGCCTTAACACAATCGATTGTCATTAGTTCACAATCGATTGTCATACAGTCTTGGCTTAAAACAATCGATTAACATTAATACATAATCGATTATCTTAGTCCAGTTTTCAGAGGCATTTAAAAATCATTTTGACTAATGAAAATATGCATGATTTAAAATCATTTAGCATTAAATTAAATATGCATGATTTTGGAAAATAGTTTTATGAGAGAAGCCATGTTACGAGTCAAGTTGTAGGATCAAGATCACAATTAAGAATGACTCAATTAAACTATAAAACTTTGTCTTGAGCTTGAATCTCGATGTATATCAATTGTGCGCTTGTTTCTTGAACTTCGTCATATATCAATTTTCGCTTCGTTTGTCATTCATCAAAACCTATACAAAAGAACACACGTTTTAGTATATTGCATTGAGAACGTATTTCCAACAATAGATGAATTCAAAAAGAATATAAAAGTTAAAAATAAAGCAATTTGGTAAGTATTAAGTATAAGAACTGTTGTATTCCAAGAACCAAAACAAAAAAGGATAAAAGGCTGAAGAAAGGTTCGAACCCACGTCATCCAACCAAGGAGCGAGCTTGAATGCCAAACGCGACCACCTTTCTATCCGTTTTTGTGTTTGGGAGCACACCTTAAATATTTGAGGGGTCCCATATATGTACATATATGTGTGTGAATATATATTCACACACACACACACACACACACACATATATATATATATATATACAGTATTTTTTCCGCGGCTAACGGGGTCCTGTGATCCCTCAAGCTAGTACGTAGGTCCGCCTCTGCAAACATCTCCACCTTGAATCCTTGTGATCAACAAGCTAACTCTGCCCGGGTTTGATATCTCCAAAACATGGCTCTGCTTAAAAAGTACGGAAGTATAGTACAAGTACACCATGGTTGGTACCCAGTAAGTATCACGACTAACCTCGGTGGAGTAGTGATGAGGTACAAGTCAAGACGCTCACTAGACAATATAACCTATGCAGTATAGAAGTATAATTCTAATAATGGAAAGCGTAAATCAGTTGATGGAAAAAAAATTAACATGTAATATATTAATGCAATAAGAACATCGTGAAATATCATTGAAACCAATAAAGGAACACAAAGGACAACCAATTAAACAAGCTGCTCTATACAAGTTTCACAATGAAATCACTTTGTGTTACTTATCTCAGTGTCACAAGTTACGGTTCTCAACCCATAATCACATGCTCATGGCACCTCGTGGCCACTTCTCGAATCACAACTACACGGCAACCAATACCTCAATCTGTCCTGCATGATCACAGGTTTACATTCACAATCCGTCCGTCATGGTCACGAACTCACAATAACAAGCTGCACTATAGGATCATAGGCGCATAATCATAATCTGTCTGGCATGATACACATGCTCAATAATAATAATAATAACAATAACAACAATGACCAAGTAAAGTCCCAATAGGTGGGATCTGAGGAGGATAGTGTTTACGTAGACCTTACCCCTAATGGGGTAGATAGACTACTTCCGATAGACCCTCGGCTCAGGAAGCTGGAAATAAAACAAGAAAACAAGAAAAGATAATTTACTAGTAACGTCAACATAACCGTAGAAATAATGATAGCACCCTAAAAACCATAAGATAAATGACATGCAATAACAATAACCCGCAAATAAATTCCAAAACTATGGGAAACAATAAAATTAGAGTGAACTCTACATTAAACACAAGCCGTCTACGACCATCCTACTCAAACTTGCTTTGCCCCCAGAATGGGAAAATAGAAGCTCGACTACCACTCTATCCTACAACCCTAATGCTCGACCTCCAGACCTTCCTATCAAGGGCCACGTCCTCAAAAATCTGCAATCGAGCCATGTCCTTCCTGATCACCTCTCCCCAATACTTCTTAGGCCGTCATCTACCTCTTATCGTACCTACTAAAGCCAGCAGCTCACACCTCATCACCAGAGCATCCACGATTCTCCTCCGCACGTGCCCGAACCATATGAGTCTCGCTTTCCGTTACTTGTTATTCACATTGGCCACACTCACCTTCTCCCGAATATCTTCATTCCTAATCTTATCTATCTTAGTGTTCCCACACATACACCTCAACATTCTCATCTCAGCTACCTTCATCTTTTGGACATGAGAGTCCTTAGCTGGACAACACTCTGCCCCATACAACGTGGCCGGTCTAACCACTGCCCTATAAAACTGACCTTTGAGTAACGGTAGCACTTTCTTGTCACATAAGACCCCAGATGCTAGTCTCCATTTCGTCCACCCCACTCTATGCGGTGAGTGACGTCCTCGTCAATCTCTACATCTCCTTTAATACACAATCTCAATAACAACATAAAAATGGATAATACAAGAACACATGGGCATGATCAATAAAAATCAAGTTTCATACTCCTGAACTAGTATGATTGGCATGCTGCAATGTATGCTTGTGCAAGTGTACTACTAGAGCCCAAGTCAACTGGTAATATCAAAGACATCGAGTAGATCATCGAAATAACACAAAAAGTAACATAAGGTGTATCCGCACTTCCATTTTTTGTAAAGGAAGGCTAACTGCTTGCTGGCTGGAAGCTGTATGAGCGGTAACAACCACGTATGGTTGTGTGAGAAGGGCGATGGATAGAAATGACCTTGTTGTACATCGCTCTTGTCTTCAATGTAGTTTGCTCTTCTTTTTTGGGAGATTATGAAAATATGATCTTAATGAGGTGAGAGCCTTTGCATCTGACTTGGGCTTCTCTTTCGTAAGTTTGTGCCTCAGTGTTTTTGTGCAATACATAAGGAAAAATACACCATGAAACGAAAATCACCAACACAATGTCCCCAGGCCATCACGCATCATTCCTAATATTTTCCGCACTTATCTCTCCGATAGCTGCCCATGTCACTCCGTTTATTTGCCACACTTATCACTATGTGTGATAACCCCTCTTATCATTATGCCCTGAAAATAACGTTAGCCACCTTTATTTATCCTATGGCCACCCCTATCACTCCGTATAATAGCCGCCTTTAGCACTTCGTGTAATAGCCAACTTTGTCACTCTGTGATATCTCACACTTAAATCATTGTTTCTTCTCAAGAAATCAAATCGCACTTCACATAGAGATGACTTTCTTGTCAGACAATTTTCCTAATATATCATCCCAAGAATATTTAAAACAGACTAGGTACCATATCATAATATCATGGCCTCGAGAATTGACTTAAAAGCACCACATATATTTCAAAAACTCTCTCATTTACTCTAACACAAAGGCCAAAAACATGACATTTCCTTTGAAATTCATGTGCCCTCACACCAAAACAGAGAGTTGTTTCACACATAATAAAATTCAAGAACAAATAGGAAATCAAAATAGAAAGAACTAACTCTCTCTCAGAAATAAAATTATACACCACAGAAAAAGTACCATAGACTTGCATGTTGTGTAGTTCTCTACTAATTTCAGCTCTTCCAGTCAAGGATCAAATATGACTTTATTTTAGCTATAATGTAGGTTGCAGGACGGGTAAGATGCATTTGGATATAGTGACTACACCTCCCTAAGTACATTAGTGCATACAATTTCATAATTTAAATCTCACGCTGATGTTGAAACGAACCCAACTTCATACATAATAGCACCAAGCACCCAATACTTTAAGCAGAAACAAGATGAGGATTACCAATATCAAGGAATCAATTTTTTTCCTTTCTTACACGTGGCTCTCACAAATAATGCACCCTTCTCCTTTTTCAATAGCTCAACTAAAAAACTCGACCATTCCTCAACTCAACATTTAAAATCTCATAACAATTTTAAATGCTCAAGAGAGGTAACTAGTACAAACATATAGTCAATTCAAATAAAAAGGGGTCAAGCTTGTAGTATAGTTGCCAAAAAAGTAGGATTACAGGCTCAAAGGGGCTAACTAAGACACACATTAATAATGTAGGTAAAAGCATATATATATATATATATATATATATATATATATATATATATATATATATATATATATATATATGGCTCAATACAAAAATGCCTCTATTACATCTTAGACTGAACAAAACTTCTATTTCGCTTTGCAGACACATGGAAAAAGTTCTAGATATCAACTAAAATACATATAATATCATAAAACCTCACACACATATTGGCACATAACTCACTCATGATCATACCTATCATAACTCTCTAGTCAAAGCAATTAAGTAAAGTAACAATCAACTTATTTAAGGCATTTATCTATGAGCTAAGAATTGAGCCTCGGTGCTACAACTAAGGCACTCACTACTCTCGATGCACAACAAAGTAAAAAATAGTCACCTCCATTTAATATCATATAACATGACTTCAAATTTCCTAAAAAAAGAAAAACTAACTATACCTAGTTCAAGAAAAATCCTTGAAAAAGAACCGCGTCAAAAAGAAAAAAACAAGGAGGAATTATTATACTACCTAAGAAAAATAAAAAAAAATTCGACGTTGATCCCTCAAGAAGGCAGTTGAGGAACTCTATCATCGGGAAGAGTAAATTATTTTTTCAATTAAAAGAAAGGAAAACAAGCACACATGTATATTTTTACATCCCCTACGCCATACTTTATATTGTGGCACGTCCCTATGACAAACAAATAAAAAGCAAGAGGTAAAAGAAACTTCCCTAATTCATCTAGTCGGGGTCCAAATCAAAGTCAGGATCTCCTTTGCACTCACTACCCAGTGCACATCCATGTTGAGAGCTTGTTTACGGCCTCCATTTGGTACACCCACACTCTTAGTTTTACTCTCTCAAAGTTTCTCCTTTAGGTCCCCCTTTCTCCTTCCATCTTGAAGATCAACTGTTCTTTCCCAACTATGAGCATGAGCTGCCTTTCCTGAACATCGAGAATTGTTCTACTTGTATCCAAGAAGGGTCTTCCTAAAATCAGAAGGACGTCCCTGTTCTCCTCAATGCTCACCACAACGAAGACCACTGGGAACATAAATGTTTCCACTCGAACTAGCATATCTTCTACTATTTCTTCAGGTATGATTATGGTCTGATCCGCCAGCTATGAGAACATCTATGTTGACCCGATTTCTCCAATATCTTCCTTCGATTTACTAAGAGTAGACAAAGGCATAAGATTAATAGAAACACCTAAATCACACAAAGAGTTTTTAAATTTAGTACTTCCTAAAGAGCAGGTATAGTAAAACTCCCTTGATCTCCACACTTTTGAGGGAGCTTATTTTGCAGAATGGCACTACAATGCTCTGATAGCTTGACAACCGATGTCTCTTCCACTTCCTTCTTTTTGAACAATATATCCTTCAAGAATTTAGCATAAGCAGGCATCTATGAAAGCATCTCTGTGAAAGGTATATTCAAATGCACCTGCTTGAGCACTTCTAGAAATTGCTCAAATTGTTTATCCAAGTTTTCTTTTCTTTGCTTCTGGGGGAGAGGTAGTTAGGTAAGTATTTACTTTCTTCAGTCTCCTCATTTATTGCATTCTCATCTTTCTTCTTCTTCTGAGCTCTAGTCTTCTCCTTCTTCTTCAGACTATTATCTACCGTCCCTGCACCTTTTTGAATGATATCATGTTCTACTCCTCCACAATCTCTATATGTATTTATATAAGCTTACCCTTTTGTTTTTCCCTAGTACCCTCCAGTACGTGTCTACTCCTCAAAGATGTTGCATTTATTTCCTCGTTTGGATTTTGTTTAGTATCAGCGGGGAGAGTTCCTGATGCCTTCTAAGGTAATAGATTATCTAGTTGCCCCACCTATCTTTCAAAGTTTTGAATGGATGTGCCCTGTTCTATGATAACTCTGCCATGGGTTTCAAGCCTCTCATCTATCTTAATAGTAAAGGTCATCATCAGATCTTTCATGTTAGACTATATAGACTAGGGATGCTGATATTGCTGCCTCTGGTGATTTTGAAAACTTGGAGCTCCCTGCCACTGGGGTCTGGAGTTATTTTGTTGCCATATGTCTGCACTACCACCTAGTGAACTCCAAGAAAAATCTGGATGCCTCTGTCCCATAGAGTTAAAATTATTCCTACTCTAGTAGCTGCCTTTTTCAAAGCTTCCCACAAAATTTACAACTTTATTTCCAGTTAAGGCCTGACACTCATGCGTTAGATGAACCGTTCCACAAAAGTCACAAATTGGTGATGATTGGCTTTGGACCTTGGCTAAGGTCAACTTTCTTATCTCTTTTGTCATGGATTATAGTTGGGTTTGCATTGATGTGTTAGAATCTACTTAATGAACCCCTAACTGATTTTCTTATATCAATACTCTCAATAGGCCATTAGTTAGCATCTTCAGATTTTGAATTGTCAGAATCTCTTCAGCACTCTTCTTCATTAAATTACTTCCAATTGCAATATTCAGTGTTCGTTGTGAGGGAGGTGTCAGTACATCCAAAAAATCTTGGAGTTGCATCCACTATTCAATCCCATTATGCTGACATTTCCTCACTATTTTCTTGAATCCTTGCCAAGACTTAAAAACTATTTTAGTATCCGTCTGGTAGAAGTTGTGAATTTTCCTTGTGAATTTCACTATTTTGCAGCTGAGAAGTATTTGTCAAGAAACCTTTTAGTCATTTCTTCCCATGTCCTGATCCACCCCGTTGGTAAGCCACAGAGCAAGTGCTTTGTGTCATCCTTCAGCGAAAAGGGGAATGCTCTTAAGTATATTGCATCTTTTGATACTCCGTTGTACTAGAATGTGTTTATGATTTCTTCAAAATACTTCAAGTGAGCGTTATGATTCTCATTCACCTTCAACTCAAAATTATTTGCTGCTACTGGTGGAGGTCTGACAATGGAAAATCCCTAATTATAGACTGGTCTGACATAATCACCCAATTCTCTAACAGGCCTGTGTACCGTATTCTCGAAATCGTCTTCAAACAAGGGTTGGTTTTGATTGAAACTTCGACCCCCATCATCTTCGATGGTCTTTTCAGCAGCTGTACGAGTTGCCTCAGCTGCTATCTGTACAGCTTCCTCGCTATGATGTGCTGCCTCTTTTGTAGATAAATCTACTCCGTCATCACCGTTATTAGCCATGTGTTATGGGGTTGAAGATTGGCCCAAGAACTTTCCACCAAGTTTTTCTATTTCCTCAGTTGTCATAGACTCTTTTCCAACTCTCGATTGTATGAAATCAATTCTTTTGAAGAAGATCGAGTCATTCACCAGAGAAGTCAAACTGTTGCATGCACACGTAAGAGAAAACTCGTGAAGAATAATTTAAAAAAAGTTCCTCAATGAGCACCAAAACTATTTTTAACACTATTGATTTCCAATCCGTTACAACAGCGCTAGAATTTGACGAGCGCAAAACAAAATACATGCTCGCTAGCCAAAGATAGTATTGTAAAATTATCATCTCCACAAGGATTGGATTTAAACAATGCTCTAGTAATTTCTAGTTTATTGCTATTCAGGATGATCATAAGCGGATTGGATTGATTACGAACTACGATTAACTACTAAAGTAAAACAATTGACAAGCGACTGCAAAGAACTAGAGATTAGGAGAGTAGGTGTTTTTTATCAATATGAGGAATAAGGGTTTGACAGGATAGGTGCAAGATAGCTATTTGAGATTTAACTCTAGTTTAATTTACTCCAATATTCTAATGATTCTCACAAATTCACTCAATGATTAGTTCAAACATGCAGTAAAGACTCCTCTCTCGATTAAATCTTAACTCTACGAGGTGAACTAATATAAGCACTATGAAAGTATGCAAACATGCATTAATGGATTAGTCCTTAGGAAAACGTCTCTCGAATATTCTCCTAACTAGATTTATGCAATAATTCAACAAGCTCTTTCGATCGCTTAAGAAAATCACTAAGTCAAATCAAATTAAAAATGCAAAGATTATCACCAAATTATTCCTTTTTCGGTTAAATAAACTGGTGAATAAAGTTGCTATAATTCAAAGCTCCATAAATGAATTCAAGCAAGGAACTGGAGTTAAAATCTACAAATATTTATCAAAACTCCATATCCATAAAACCTAAGGAAAACTACTCCATAATCATGGAGGAAGTCATCGCAAATATAATTGAAGAATAAGAAAACATCAATCTAAAGTTATAATCCAAACTACTGTATTGAATTGATCGAAAAATGTCGAAATCCTTTATCTTCTAGCCTCCAATTCTATCCCAAATATTCCAAGGTCAAAATTACCTTCAATAATATCTCTTTGGTATATATATATATACCATGTAGGAGTCAGCGCAGACGAAACTATCCTTTCTAAGCTTTAACAAAAAAAATTGTACAGCGAAAATACACTGCATGTTGCCCCATGCGCCACGTTAGTGGGGATCTATAAAGAGTTGAATTTTTTCACTCTATAGGAATTTTGCATTAGCGCTCTGAGCCCCGCAGGGTGGTAGTGCAATTTTCTCAGAGTAATTTTTGTTTTTTCACTTCTTGACATCCAAACTTGGTCCTTGACCCCCGAACATGATCCTGTCTTAGTTTATTGAGCTCCAACTTGTTCAAATTAGCTCCAAATTATCTGATAGCTCGAAATCATTTTCTGCAAGGCATAAAATACGTAATAAGCACAAATTACTATTATTTAAGCTCAACCACAAGTAAAACACAGTGGTTAAAACCTAGAGTGCGGGTGCCTGATCGCCCTGGGTCGTGCGTGTCCTCACCATCTGTGAGAGAATAGAAGACAGAAGTTTAGAGTCGATGTAAAAAATACAGCACGACAAGAATTCAATGAAGTGAAGATTTTTCCTAAACAATTACATAGCCTCTCGTAGATAAGTACAGACGTCTCCGCACCGATCAGCGAGACTCTAATAAACCGGCCTGTGTCCCGTGACTCCCCTGAACCTAGAGCTCTAATACCTACTTGTCACGACCCTAGTTCACTGATTGTGAAAATATCATGACGGTACCTAGTCTTAGCGAACAGGTAAGCCTAACACATTATGGAAGTAACAACATTTACGAAATTTAAAATCCAAAAGCGAACTAACATGATTAATGTATATAGTTGCCGCCTGGCGCATACATTTTAACAAATCTAAAACTATCCTAAAGATCCGGAAACCCACAGGCAACACAGGCTAAGAATAAACATAATATACAGCTCAAATATTCGGAAATGTCTACAACAAGTGAATACATGAAATGGAACTGCTAACTACAAGGTATAGTAGAAGGAGACTCTTCGGATCTATGGACGCGGCAGATGTATACCCTCAAGTCTCCGAGTATAGCTCCTGCATCACTGATAGTGCACACGACCAGAATACCTGGATCTGCATATGAAGAATATGGGCAGAAGAGGCGTGAGTACACCACAGCAGTACTCAGTAAGTACCAAGCCTAACCTCGGTTGAGTAGTGACGAGGAAGGTCAGGGCCCTACCGAGAATAAACATAACAAGAGTAATGAACAATGTAAGGCACAAAATAAGTAGGAAAACACTAATATAACAGGATAGAAGCTGCAAGTCAATGACAATTAAGCTACGTAAAGAAAAATAACACAACCAAGTATCACTCAATATCAAGATGTCATATGGAACTCCGAGAATTAAACCCGTAGTCCATGTTACCAATGTTTGAGGAACTCTTGGGAATTGAACCTGTAGTCCTTCATACCAATATCTGAGGATCTCCCGGGAATTGAACCTGTAGTCCATCATATCAATACCAGAGGATCTCCTAGGAAACGAACCCATAGTCCATCATACCAAATTACAGAGGATCTCTCAGGAATTGAACCTGTAGTGCATCATACCAATATCAGAGGATCTCCCGGGGATCGAACCCGTAGAACAAATCGTAAACACATCACAAAAATTCAAAAATGTGCTAATGCTAAGTAAAGACAACAGGTAGAGTCCGAAGTCTAGCATTATTCACGAAAAGCAGATATTGCAATTCAGCCAAAAAGGACAAGTAAGCTAACTAACATGCTTTCCCTAAGCTAAACCAAGTGAAATTGCTTTTATAACAGTTAACTACGTGAAGAACACAGTCTAAATAAGTCAAATAATGTGAATTTCTAATAATTAGCACAAGTACACGCTCGTCACCTCGCAGAAGGCCTTCTAAATAACAATCAAGATATCCTAAGGGAAAAGGTCCCCAACACAAAGTTAGACAAGCCACTTATCTCCAACCGGTACAAAAATCGCCAAGAAACGATGCCCTTGCCACGAGTATCCGACTCCGAATGGATCAAATCTATTCAGACCAATTATATATTGTAAATAACCTCGGAAATAACTAATTTCACTGTTAAAATTAAAGCTAAGGTGAAAAAATAGGTAAAATAACAAAAATTCCCCTCAAGCCAACATCTCGGACTCGAATAATTTTCACATTTTCGGAAACCTCGTACTCTCACAAGTCTACCCATAAAAAAATCTCTCAAATTGGAGGCCAAATGCCCTTTCAAATCCTTACAGTTAGGTCTACGAACTTTACCCCAATTTCCATTCAAAAATCTGAAATTAAAGGTTGAATTCACGATTAAATTAGTGGGTTTTAGTGATAGAGGATTAAGGAATCATTACACAATTGTTGCCTCTGAAAAACCTTTGAAAAATCCCTCAAATCCGAGCTCTCTAGCTTGAGTTTTGATAAAAATGGAAGAACCCTCGTTTTGAAAAGTTTATAACTGCCCAGGACTTTTGTTCAATGAGATCGCATGAAAGAGATTGCGATCGTGTCGAGTAAATGATGATGGCCCGGAATTTAGGCCTATATGAATGCAGGCATAAGGTTGTGATCACGTAGAAGGAAAAGGCAGACCTATGCGATCGTGCGAGGAGCCCTGCGATCGCATAGAGGAAATGAACCTCTGAATCACCGGCTTGATTTGTTCAGTGCGAATGCGGGAGGAGGTGTGCGATCACTTAGAAGGAAGGAACAGAGTTATGCGATCACATTCGAGGACTTGCGATCGCATTGATGGAAAAATGGCCCTCCACAATTTTCACAATGCGATCGCATGGGAATTAATGCGATCACAGAGAAGAAAGTTCTGCAACAGCTGTGTGGAAATTTTCTTCAATCCCTTTAGTCCTGAAATTGCTCCGTTGAGCATCCTAAAACACACTCGATGCCTCCGGGACCTCAACCAAAGCTACGGACATATCCATAACATCATTCAAACTTGTACCAATCCTTAAACCGCCTAAAAAATTCCTGAAACTCGAATTAATCAAAGACTTGAGCCTAAGAACTCCAAATTCTAACCAAACTCGCTTTCGATCAAAAACCTAATCAAAACACATCTGATTGACCTAATATTTTGCACGAACATCCCAAATGATATGATGGTGCTACAGCATCATACAGAATCACGTTCTGACCCTCAGATCAAAAATTCACTATCGGACCGAAAACTTCAAAAATCTAACTTTTGGCATTTCTAGCCTAAATGGGCTACGTACATTCAAATTACATTCCGAACACGCTCCCAGCCCCGAAATCACCTAACGGAGCTAACGGAACCATCGAATTTCCAATCCGTGGTCGTCTTCACACTTTTTTGATTACGGACTATTTTCGAACACTTAAACGAACACTCTAAATTCTATTACCAGACGTCGCGGCAAACCACAATAGCATAAATGAATTTAGGATAAGAAGTTAATGGGGGAACGGGGCATAAATTCCAAAGAAGACTAGCCGAGTCATTAGATCCTCCTACACTTAAACATTCGTTTGTCCTCGAACGAGCATAGAGAGCATACCTGAAGTAGCAAAAAGATGAGGGTATCGGCTGTGCATATCCCGCTCGATCTCCTAAGTCGCCTCCTTGATCGCCTGACCCCGCCAGTAGACCTTTATTGAAGCTATATCCTTTGGCCTGAGCTTTTGGACCTACCTATCTAATATTGTCACTGGCTCCTCAATAGGACAAGTCATTGTCCAACTGGATTGAAGTGAACTCCAACACGTGAGACGGGTCACCGTGATACCTCCGAAGCATCGAGACATGAAATGTCGGATGAATCCATGCCAAACTAGGAGGTAAAGAAAGCTCATAAGCAACCTCCCCAACACACTTCAAAATCTCAAATGGGCCAATGAACCTCAGACTCAACTTCCCTTTTTTTCCAAACCTCATGACGCCTTTCATAGGCGAGACCTGAAGCAAAACCCGCTCACCAACCATAAAGGAAACGTCACGAACTTTTCGATCCGCTTAACTCTTCTATATGGACTGGGCCGTACGGTGTCTATCCTGCATCACCTTAACCTTCTCAACCACTTCCTGGACCAAATCAGTGCCCAATAGCCTGGCCTCACCCAGCTCTAACCAACCCACCGGAGATTTGTATCTCCAACCATATAAGGCCTCATACGGCGCCATCTAAATACTGGACTGATAATTGTTGTTATACTCAAACTCAGCCAATGGAAAGAACTAATTACAAGACCCTCTAAACTCAATCACGCACGAACAGAGCATATTCTCAAGAATTTGAATAGTGCGTTTGGACTGTCGGTCCTTCTGAGGGTGAAAAGTTGTACTCATGGTCACGTGGGTACCCAACTTGTGCTGGATGACTCTCTAGAACCGTGATGTAAACATTGAACCCCTGTTTGAGATGATAGAAACTGGAATACCATGCAGACAGACAATCTCCCTGATATAAATTTCCCCGTCAATCGCTCCGCTGAGTAAGAAGTACACACTGGAATGAAATGAGCGGACTTGGTCAGCCGATCCACAACAACCCAAATGGAATCAAACTTCTTCACCGTCAGAGGGAGACCATTTATAAAATCCATAATGATCTTCTCCCATTTCCACTCGGAATCTTCTTCTGCTGGAGTAACCCTCCCGATCTCTGGTGCTCAGCCTTTACCTACCGACAGTTGAGGCATCTAGCTACAAACTCTCCTATGTCATTCTTCATCCGCCTCCACCACTAATGATGCCTCAGATCCTGATACATCTTCGTGTCACCCGGATGGATGGAGTACTGTGACCTATGGGCATCAGTCAATATCAACTCCCGAATATCATTAACATCGGGTACACAGATCTGACCCTGCAAACTCTATACCTCGTCATCTCAAATAGTCACATCCCTAGCATCACCATGTTGAACTGTGTCTCTAAGGACAAGAAAATGAGGGTCATCATACTGCCGCTCCCTGATACGATCAAACAATGAAGACCGAGAAACCACACAGGCTAGAACCTGAGTGGGCTCCGAAAGATCCAATCTCACGAACTAACTAGCTAAAGCTTGAACATCCATAACCATAGGTCTCTCTGAATCTGGTAAATATGCCAAACTCCCCAAACTCTCCGCCTGGCAACTCAAGGCATCGGCCACCACATTGGCCTTGCCCGGGTGATATAGAATAGTGATATCATAATCCTTCAGTAGCTCCCACCATCTCCTCTGGCGCAAGTTCAGATCCTTCTGCTTAAACAAGTGATGTAAACGCAGATGATCCGTATAAATCTCACAAGGCACGCCATACAAATAATGACGCTAGATCTTCAAGTCATGAACAATAGAAGCTAACTCAAGGTCGTGGATAGGATAGTTCTTTTCATGTACCTTTAACTATCTGGAGGCGTAGGCAAACACCCTACCATCCTGCATCAACACCGCTCCAAGTCTGACTCATCAGGCATCACAATAAACTATGTAGGACCCAAACCAGTAGGCAAAATCAGAATAGGGGCTGAAGTCGAAGCCGTCTTGAGCTTCTGAAAGCTCACCTCACATTCGTCGGTCCAATGAAAGGGAGCACCCTTCTGGGTCAATCTAGTGATAGGTGCTGCAATCGACGAGAACCCCTCCACAAAATGGCGGTAATACCCTACCACGCCAAGGAAACTGCGGATATCAATAGCCGAGGAGGGCCTGGGTCAACTCTGCATGGCCTCCACCTTCTTTGGATCTAGCCGAATTCCCTCACTCGATACCACGTGGCCTAGGAATGCCACAGAACTCTACCAAAAATTACATTTTGAGAACTTTGCATATAATTTCTTTTCCCTCAGGGTCTGAAGCACTGTCCTCAGGTGATGTTCATGATCTTCCCGACTCCAAGAATATACAAGAATATAATCTATGAAAACGATGACAAACGAGTCGAGATAGGGCCTAAATACATTGTTCATCAAATGCATAAAAGCTGATGGGGCATTGGTCAGCCCAAATGACATGACAAGGAACTCGTAATGACCATACCGAGTCCTGAAAGTAGTCTTCGGGATATCTGACTCCCGAATCTTCAGCGAGAGATATCCTAAGTGCAAATTAATCTTAGAAAACACCTGTGCAACCTGAAGTTGGTCAAATAGATCATCGATACTAGGCAAAGGATATCGGTTCTTTACTGTAACCTTGTTCAACTGACGATAATTGATACACATGTGCATAGAACCATCCTTTTTCTTTACGAACAAGACAGGAGCACCCCACGGCAAAATACTAGGTCAAATAAAACCCTTATCAAGAAATTCCAATAACTGATCCTTGAACTCCATCAACTTAGGAGGATCCATGCGGGAAGGAGGAATGGATATGAAATGAGTGTTCGGCAACAAATCAATACCAAAATTAATGTCCCTATTGGGTGGCAGGCCCAGAAGATCACTTAGTAACACATCGAGAAAATCTCGTACTACTGGGATAGAGTTGACAGAAGGGGTATCAACACTGACATCTCTCACATATGCTAAATACATGACGCACACCTTCTCAGACATATACTGAGCTTTAAGAAAAGATATAACTCTGCTGAGAGTGTGATCAAAAGTACCACTCCACTCAATACGTGGAATTGCCAGTGTCACGGTCTTAGTGTGACAATCAAGAATAGAATATTGGGGCGACAACCAATCCATGCCCAAGATAAAATCAAAATCAACCATATCGAGAAATAAAAGATCTGCCCAGGTCTCAAAACCACAAATGGTAACCCAAAATGACCGATATACGCGGTCCACAACAAGGGAATCTCCCACAGGAGTGGAAACATAAACAGGAGAGCTCAAGGTCTCTCGGGCTGTACCCAAATGGGAGCAAAATAAGTTAACACGTAAGAATAAGTAGAGCCTGGATCAAATAGAACTGATGCCTCTCTGTGACTAACCAATATAATACCTGTGATAATAGAATTGGAGGTGACAGCCGCGGCAAGATCAAGAATAGCATAAAATCTGGCATGTCCCCTCCCTTGAGGGTGACCTTTATCTTCTCAATCCCCCCCTGGCTGGCTGGGCAGGTGGAGTGGCAGCTGCAGCTGGAACAATGTCCTGCTGACCCTGTGGAGCATGCTGAGGATGTGGAGTCTGTGAAGGCACACCCCTTCCATGTTTGGGACACTCTCTAACTAGGTGGCGGGTATCACCACACTCATAACAAGCTTTGGGAGGGCGCGGTGTGTGTGGCTGACTGGTCCCACCCTCGCTAGACTGACCTCTGGGAGTACCCCGCACAGGAGGCGCACTAGAAACCAGAGGTGCATAATAGGGCTCCTGAGATCTGGGAGGAGCTGGAGTACTGCTGGATGAAGGAAGAGTTGAGTGAACTGGGCGACCCATATAGCCCCTACCATGATGTCCTGCTCCTGAAGTACGAGTACCAGAGAAATGACCAGACTCTCGGTACCTCTTGACCTCTCTCTCCTCTCCTCTCTGGCATGCATACCCTCTATCCTCCTGGCTATGCTCACTACCTGCTGATAGGGCATACCCATCTCCAACTCTCGCTCCATCCCCAACCTGATTGAAGGAATAAGACCCTCGATAACTCGGTGAACCCTCTCACGAACAGTAGCCAACTAAGCCGGCGCATGCCTGGCCAACCTAGTACAGCCGATAGCATACTCAGAGACAGTCATAGGGCCCTGGTGCAAATGCTCAAACTCCACGCGCCATGCATCTCAGAGGCTCTGGGGAACAAACTCCCTTTGAAACATATCTAAAAACTGAGCCCAAGTCAGGGAGGCAGCCTCGTTCAGACTGTCTAACTCACAGGTGCGCCACCAGTCATAGGCGGCTCCCCGAAGTTGGAAAGCTATAAAAAAAACCTCGCTTGAGGTGGTAATACCCATGGTTCGAAAGATGCACTGAAAATCCTCAAAAAATCCCCCAAAGCATCATTTGTAGCTAGCCCGCTGAAAATAGGAGGGTCATACTTCTTGAACCTCTCCAATCTACTCTGCTCATCCTCCGAAGCAGGTGTCCCTTCCACAGGCTGAACCGGTACTGTAGGCTGGGCAGGGATAATATCTGCAATCTGTCCCATATGCACCCTCTACTATGGAGTGCGGACTGCGAGAGTCTAGGATCCTCTACCTGCCTGGGACGTGGCTGCATGAAAGGGAAGCAGACCTGTCTGTGCCAGCATGGTATACATGCTCATAAATTGTGCTAATGCCTCCTGGACAGCTGGAGTAGTGGTGGTTGTGGGCGTGTCAGGTGCCTGAGTCCTGGATGGATCTGCTGGTGGTACCTCGGTGGCCACTCGCTCAGGTGCCCTAGCCGCACCGCGTGCGCGTCCACGACCCCTACCCTGGCAACTGCATCTAGCGGCTGCTGGAGAGGGTGCAGGTGCTTGATCTCCTTGGGTCGTGCGTGAACTCACCATCTGTGAGAGAATAGAAGACAAAAGCTTAGAGTCGATGTCAAAAAGATAGCACGACAAGAATTCAATGAAGTGAAGATTTTTCCTAAACAGTTACATAGCCTCTAGTAGATATGTAAAGATGTCTCCACACCGATCAGCGAGACTCTATTAAACCAGCATGTGTCTCGTGACTCCAATGAACCTAGAGCTCTGATACCAACTTGTCACGACCCTAGTTCATCGATTATGAGCATATCATAACGGCACCTAGTCTTCACGACCAGGTAAGCCTAACACATTGCGGAAGTAACAACATTTATGAAATTTAAGATCCAAAATAAAAATAACATGAATAATGTATATAGTTGCCGCCTGGCACATACACTTTAACAAATCTGAAACTATCCCAAAGACTCGAAAACCTACGGGTAACATAGGCTAAGAGTAAATATTAAATACGTCTCTAACATCCGAAATGTCTACAACAACTGAATACATGAAATGGAACCGCTAACTACAAGGTAGAGTAGAAGGAGACTCTTCGAATCAGTGGACGTAGTAGATGCATACCTCATGTTTCCGAGTATATCTCCTGGATCACTGATAGCGCACTCGGCCTGAAGTAACTGGATTTACACAGGAAAAACATGCACAGAAGAGGCGTGAGCACACCATAGCGGTACTCAATAAGTGCCAAGCCTAACCTCGGTTGAGTAGTGAAGAGAGAGGTCAAGGCCCTACCGAGAATAAACATAAAAATAGTAATGAACAATGTAAGGCAGAAAATAAGCAGGAAAGCAACAATAAAACAGGATAGAAGCTGCAAGTCAACGACAATTAAGCTACGTAAAGAAAAATAACACAACCAAGTATCACTCAATATCAAGATGTCATATGGAACTCCAGGAATTGAACCCGTAGTCCATGTTACCAATGTCTGAGGATATCTCGGGAATTGAACCCATAGTCCTTCATACCAATATTTGAGGATCTCCTATGAATTGAACCCGTATTCCATCATACCAATACCAGAGGATCTCCCGAGAATCGAACTCGTAGTCCATCATACCAATATCAAAGGATCTCCTGGGATTGAACATGTAGTCCAAAATACCAATACCATAGGATTTCCCGGGAATCCAACCCATAGTCCATATCATAAACACATCACATCAATTCAAAAATATACAAATGCTAAGTAAAGACAATAGGTAGAATCCAAAGTCAATCATGATTCACGAAGAGCAGATATTGCAATTCAGCCAAAAAGGACAAGTAAGCTAACTAACATGCTTTCCCTAAGCTAAAACAAGTGAAATTTCATTTATAACAGTTAATTACGTGAAGAACACAGTCTAAATAAGTCAAATAAGGTGAATTTCCAACAATTAGCACAAGTACACGCTCGTCACCTCGCGCACAAGGCCTTCTAAACAACAGTCAATATATCCTAAGGGAAGAGGACCCCTACACAAAGTTATACAAGCCACTTACCTCGAACGGGTATAAAAATCGCTAAGAAACGATGCCCTTGCCATGAGTATCCGAATCCGAATTGCCAAAATCTATTCAAACCAATTACATACTGTAAATAACATCGCAAGTAACTATTTCACTGTGAAAATTAAAGCTAAGGCACAAAAATAGGTAAAATAACCAAAATGCCCCTCAGGCCAACGTCTCAGTACCAAATAATTTTCACATTTTTGGAAACCCCGTACTCTCACGAGTCTAACCATATAAAAATCTCCCAAATCGGATGTCAAATGCCTCTTCAAATCCTCACAATTAGGTCTAAGACCTTTACCCCAATTTTCATTCAAAAATTTGAAATTAAAGGTTGAATTCACGATTAGATTAGTGGGTTTCAGTCATAGAGGAGTTAGGAATAATTACCCAATCGTTGCCTCTGAAAAACCTTTGAAAAATCCATCAAGTCCGAGCTCTCTAGCTTGAGTGTTGATAAAAATAGAAGAACCCTCATTTTGAAAAGTTTATAACTGCACAGGTCCTTTGTTCAATGCGATCGCATGAAAGAGATTGCGATTGCGTAGAGTAAATTATGAGGGCCCGAAATTTAGGGCTATGCGAACGGAGGCATATGGTTGCGATCGCTGAGAAGGAAAAGGCCTACCTATGTGATCACATGAGGAGCCCTGCAATCATATAGAGGAAATGAACCTCTGAGTCACCGGCTCGATTTGTTCAATGCAAATGCAGAAGGAGGTGTGTGATCGCATAGAAAGAGGGAGTAGAGTTATGCGATTGCATTCAAGGACCTGCGATCGCATTGAAGGAAAAATGGCCCTCCACAATTTGCACTAGGCGATCGCATGGGAATTGATGCGATCGCAGAGAAGAAAGTTCTGCAACAGCTGAGTGGAAATTTTCCGCAATCCCTTAAGGACCTACGATCGCATTGAAGGAAAAATGGTCATCCACAATTTGCACTATGCGATCGCATGGGAATTGATACGATCACAGAGAAGAAAGCTCTGCAACATATGTGTGGACATTTTTTGCAATCCCTTACATCCCGAAATTGCTCCGTTGAGCATCTGAAATACACCCGAGGCCCCCGGGACTTCAACCAAACCTATACACATATCCCATCACATCATTCAAACTTGTACCAATCCATAAACAACCTATAACAACGCCTGAAACTCGAATTAATCAAAGATTTGAGCCTAAAAACTCCAAATTCCAAACAAACTCACATTAGATCTAAAACCTAACCAAAACATGTTCGATTGACCTGAAATTTTGCAGCACATCCCAAATGACATGACGATGCTACAACAACTTCCAGAATCCCATTCTGACCATCGGATCAAAATTTCACTATTGGACCGGAAACTTCAAAAATTTAACTTTTGGCATTTCTTGCCTAAATGGGCCACGGACATCCAAAAACATTCCGAACACGCTCGCAACCCCGATATCACATAACAGAGCTAAAGGAACCATCAAATTTCCATTCCGAGGTCGTCTTCACACTATTCTGATTCCCAACCATTTTCCAATACTTAATCTCTCATTTAGGGACTAAGCGTTCCAAAACACTCCGAATTATATTACCGAACATCCCAGCTAACCAAAATAGAAGAAATGAATTCAGGGAAAGCAGTTAATGAGGGAACAAGCCAAATTCCAAAGATGACCGTGCGGGTCGTCACAATAACCCCGACAATAAAGGCATATCATGTAGCAATAATTTCAACTAAGAATAACTCAAAAATAAAAGAGGTCACATAATAAAAAAAGTGGCAACAGCTTTAAGTAAAGCATATAAGTGCAAACCCAACAAATATAGGATATGACATGTAACGACAACTCTAAATAAAGCATGTGATAGTAGATATGGTGAATGAAAGATATAACTTGTGATAAAAATTTCAAATAACTACATGAAAGAAGTCTAAGAGTCTAAACCGGTCAATTTCCACAAATAAGCCCTAGTACGCACTCGTCACTTCACGTACACGGCTTTCACATAATACAATTAGCACAAACGAATCCAATCCTAAGGGATAGTTCATCCCCCCCCCCCCCCCAAATTAGGCAAGATAGTTACCCCAAAGAAGCTAAACCAATACTCTAAAATGACCTCGCATAAAAAAACCTCCGAACAGCTCAAATCTAGCCAAAATAATTTAATTTCATAAATAAAACCCACATAAAATAATTCCGGACAATAAAGCTTTGATCTTTAATAAAAACTAAAAAGTCAACCCAAAACTAAACTAGGGGCTCGTATCTCAGAACCTAAAAATTTCAAAAAATGGGAACTCCCATTCCGATACGAGCCCAAGCATACCAAAATTATCCAATATGGACATCACCTTCAAATCCTCATTTTTACATAAACAAAAACTTTCATTTCCTCCCATTCAAATCACTAATTAAATGTTAAAAATAAAGATGAAATCTTTACCCAATCGAATACATGAAGAATGCCTCCAAAATCACCTAAAACTGAGGTCTACAACTCAAGATATAATAAAAATAACCAACCCTCGAAATATAACCTTCTGACCGAACACTTCTGCTTTTGCAGAGAAAAACATGCACCAGCGATGACTCCTTCTACAGGGAAATCTCGCACCTACATGAACCACTAAACACAGGACCATTCGCATCTAAGCTCCATGCACCATATTTGCGGTATCGAAAATGCAAAAAGACCATCGCATATGTGCTCACTCCAACCTATACTACTTCTGTACCTACGAAAAACCTAGCGCTTCTGTGCTTACACTTCTGCGATCGTATAACTGCTTCTACGTTATTGACTTCTCTAACAAAAGTTGCACATGTGCTCCAAATCTCCGCTTCTGCGGCACCGCACCTTCGGTCCCTCACTGCAGGTACAAAGAATACAACATACGAGTTCTTCAGCAACTTCCACAGGGCTCAAAATGATCCGCAACACATCTGAAACAAATCCGGGAGCCTTGAGACCCCGCTTAATCATACCAACCAATCCAAAATCATAACACAGACCTATTCAAGGCCTCAAATTACATAAAACAATGTCAAAACTACAAATTGCATCTCAAATGAAGCTTAATAAACTTTAAACTTCCACAAATTGTGCCGAATCTTATCAAATCAACTCGTAATGCAGTCAAATTATGCATGCAAGTTCCAAATGAAACAACAGAGCTGTAAAAACTGCTGGAGTCTAAATACAAATCCGATATTAATAAAGTCAACTTCCGGTCAAACCTCTCAATTGTCCAAACCTTCAACTTCTCAATTTTTGCCATAATGCATCAAATCAACCTACAGACCTCCAAATCTAACTCAAGACAAATGCATAAGTCCAAAATCACCATACAAGCTATTTGAATCATTAAAATACCATTCTACAGTTGTCTTTACAAAATTCAAAATCCGGTCAACTTTGTTCACTTAAACTTCTAATACAAGAATTGTTCTTTCAAATTAATCTCGAATCATCCAAAAATAAAATTCGACTGTTGCAGCTAAACGCACACAAAAGTATACGCAGTCATCAAGTAATAAAGTGACTAAAAGTTGGATGTCGAACCCATGAGGACTTGTGATTAACTATTAACTAACTTAGACTATCCTAATTATCTAAACAAGAAATAAACCTTAAAATATTTGATTCTAACCTAATTAAATAAATAAATGTAAATAATGAACTTTGAACAGAGAAAGAACCGATTTTTATGATATCAATGTAATAAAAATGATCTAGGGTTATGGGCTATCTAGCAATCATATTGTATTCTTCTATTGTATTGACTAACTAATTTATCTAGTTTATTGGTTGACAGGGTTAATATTGCTCATAAGAATGTGTCGAGTTCTTACTCGCCTATTTTCAAGCTAACCTAACGCCCATATGCCAATAGAATTAGAACTAACAAGAACGCATTTAGGGGTGTCATTCAATTTATCGATTCGATTTTTTACCCTTATCAATAATTACTTATCGATTATCGATTTGCACATATGCTTATTGTAATTGGTTCAATCAGGTTTTGATTTTTTCGATTTCAATTTATTGGTTTGGGGGGATTATTGATTCGGTTATCGATTACATCAATAAGAAAATTTGCGGAATTTCACGGAAAATATATCGCTATAAATGCGCCTAACTAATATAGACAAAAAGAAGCTAAAATAAGAAGAACACTATTTATAACATAAAAATTGTGTCAACAAGCACATGCAACAAAACTAAAGTAAGGGATCAAATGTATGCCACCAACACTCCAACAGTATAAAAAACAAAACCAAATAAAATACATCATCACGGTTAATTTTGCTTTCCGTTAATTTGTACATCATTCCCTTTGTCTTTAAATATAATTATTCCTTAAATGTGGTAGAGGAAATAATATTGTAACGGACTTAGGGTAAAATAATGGGTATAGATTAGGAAAAATGATATAGTATAGCTGCTTTCAAAATAGTAACAGAATATATATACGTTATGTATATTATATTAATCTACAAAAATAGATAATTACTCATATTACAAGTGTCTACAGCCCAGGGGTGTGTATTCGATTTATCGATTCGATTTTGACCCTTATTGATAATTACTTATCGATTATCAAGTAGTACACATGCTTATCGTTATCGTTTCAATAAGGTTTCGATTTTTTCGATTTTGATTTATTACAAATAATCGATTCGATTTATCGATAAACCGATACGAATGCACACCCCTAAATGCATTTATAATTCTTGTAAATCAACTAGGTAAGGAAATTAGGTATATGTCTATCCTAACCGAGAATCTGTTCCCCGATGCCCAGGTTCAAGAACTTACTCTACTCAATCCTATATGCAATCTAGAATTCCCACTTTCTAGTTCAACTATAGATTAGTAGATAGTATTTAGTCGGTGATCAAGCAATCAAATAATTAAGTGCAAGATTGAATAAATAAACCAATATGATAAACTAAGAAATCAAAATCAGTAGTCGAATAATAATACTCATGAAAGAACCACAACCCTAGAATGTGAATCTTATCTCCACATAGACATGGTAGCCAAACAACAAATCATATAAAGAAACATAAAAGACTAAGTTGGTAAAAGAAAAATACCACTTGATGAATTCCGGCATCCACAACGGCTATGTGCTTGTGTTCTCCTCTCAAAAATGGCTTCCCTCCTAAAAATAGGTTTTAGGATTTTATTAATTGGAGGCATCTTGGGGTGAAAATGATCGAGTCCAAGTCAGAATAGGATATTCTAGCAACCCGAGCATCCAGGGCCGTGCGGGGCGTTGACCTTGGCACTCAAAATATTTGATTATTGGAAACTGCACCACAGCCAGCGCCCCATGCTGGTTGTGGTCCTCAAAATTAACTTTTTTCCTTTTTGTTTCGATTTCGCTCTACGCGCTCTTTCGTCCCATACTCATCCGAATGATTCCTACACACAGAAACACCATAATTTAGCACAAATCATCATATTACACATCTCAAATATACGAGACATGAGCAAAATGTGAGGCAATATATATCAAAATATGAATACATTAATCAAAACATCAACACCCCACACTTAAACGTTGCTCGTCCTCGAGTCAACCAACAACAAACTTTATCTTTGAGCACTCTACACCAATTACCGTGGTTGATAGGAACAATTAAACTCTAGCATATGAAATCATCTACACTTACTTTTACTATGTCGTTCTTTAAAAATATTCAAACAAAGACAATATGCTCACAATAATCCTTAACCTCAAAGAACAAGAGAGCAAGTTCAATCCACACATTCAAATCTCGTGATCAAATATATTTTAATGACTCACATACATCACAAAAAATCTCTCACTCTCAAAAGATGTCATATCCATGCAATTGGTACCATAGGCTTGTCCTTAATATAAATCTCTACTAATGTAAGCTCACCCGATCTAAAATCAATAAAGACTTTTTTTGTGGTTGTAATGTGACCTAAGTGATGTGTATGATATATATAGGAATAATGACTAACCCTCCTAAGCACTTTAACACATCACATAATCAACTTTAAGCGCAAATTCTTCAATCCACTTCAATTTCACAAATAATATCACCCCCAAAAAATTTTCCTTCTTCGTTAAGCACTACATTAATTCATACCCACTAGAAAGAACAAGACAACAAGGTATTCATCTCTATTTTAATATTTTTTTAGATTATTCCTTTTTTTAATTTCCGCTAGCGGTGTATTATTTTACAAAACAAGTGCACCGTTCTTCTATTTATTGGTTCCACTCAAAAGCTACCCCATAATTAGTTCCTTCTTAATTCTTTTAGCACTCATTTCACAATTAAAATGGTTTAAGAGGAAAAAGGATCAAAACAATATTAACTAAGAATAAAAAGGGTATACGCTTGTAATCTGGGTGCAAAATAAAAGTCTATAGGCTCAAAAGGGTTTACTAGGGATAAATTTTATTTGTGATAAGTAATAAAGCTCAAAAAAGATCAAAGAAAACTTATAATTATTTTTCAAACCGAGAATCACCTAAAATTTCGCTTCAACTCACATACCGGGAAAGTTCTAGACACACGTACAATACTTAGACTCTACAAAAACCTCACTGCACATGGCACATGATTCACTAAGGATAGTCTCATTCCGATTCTCAAAAAAATATAATTATTCACAGAGCCATGAGATATTAAGCATGAAGCGCAAAGTGAACATAAGTCAATAAAACGAGACATAGGCGTCACAAGATATTCTATCCAACTAAGCAAGGCATCATTAATAATTTCAAATCATAGGGAAGATAATACACATACCAAAGCCTAAATATGCTACTATCAAACAAGTCAAGGACGCCCATGTTCATTATTCTTCCTCCTTTATTCCTTAAATTCTTAATCTACTCTAAAAAATATAAAATATATAAATGGAAAAACTACTACCCCATTCAAACTAAATCCCATTGAAAAGAACCGAGGCACAAAGAAAAACAACGGGAGATTATTACTACCTAAAAGAAACTAAAAGACATATTTTTGAATTTTTGTTTAGACTTTAATCCCTCAAGAAAACCGTCTAGGAGATCCATCGTCGGAAAAAGTCTAATTTTTCTACCTTTTTTAATTTTTTTTAATTTTTCTTATTTTCCACATTAAAAAATAAATTAATCTACTAAAATACTACACAACTAAGAAGAAAAAATAAGAAGCTAAAATACTAAAAAGCTAATTATCCAAAGGAATTCTCCCACACCACACTTAAAAGTGTGCAATATCTCACATGCACAAATAAAGCAAAAATAACAAGGGTGGACAAGAAACTCTAAAGGCCAAAGTCCGAAGCACTAGCAGTTCACGGGGTACTCAGACTTCTCCCTAGGATGGTCCTTTGTGCGGGTACCTCACACTAATTCCAACCAGCTGACTCGCATTTGCACACTTCCAGTGGATTTTTTCCTATGCTCATAATCCTACCCAAAAAAAAACTCTACAATGATAGATAAATAAAATAAACAAAAATAAATAACAATAAAAGAAAGCAGTAAAGTTGGGTTGCTACAAGCGCCTAATTTAAAGTCGGGGCACGACTTGAACCAATTTTTGTCTCCACCTTGAACTTATGAATTGTACCCCTAACATGGCATCTGGTGTGTGGCTATGCTCCTTTGGTGGGGCTACAATGATAACCAGGCCAAGTAATAAATTTTTCACTCTGTACTTATCGACCTTTAGATGAGGAATGTAATTTTTGCTTTTTGGCACAATAAATTCAAGAATATAGGCACTCTCATCCTCAATCTCTGACCCTTCATTCGCTCAGATGGCTCGATTACTGTTTACTATCCAAAAACAATGTGGAAAACTTATTGGAATGAGGTCTATCTCTTACTAATAAATTTTATTACTATTTACATCCCCACATATACACATACTCAAGTCTAATAAAGTAATGTTATCCATTCCCTCATATGACTCTAGAGTATTTTTCTCAACATTGGCATCCTCAAGAGAAACATGGTCTAATGATTGGTATTCCCATTTTAGCTCCTCAATTTGGTTTAGAAGATTCTTTTCAGCTTCACACAACTCATTATTAAATTGTTGGGCGTTACATGCATCAACCTTTGCACTCAAATCTGCGTCTAAGTTATACACAACCAAGCCAAAATTATCAATTTTATGTGCAACTTCATCTCTCTCCTTAGACCAATCATTCACCAACATTGTAGAAGACAACATCATTCCGCATATTCGCCTAATCGAGAATATCTATCCCAATACCAACCATTACTCCCATATTCAAATTTGGACCTCCTAGAGTTCAGGTCATGACAAGCCCAAAAAGACATGCCATAAAAGTCTTCCGTCAACCAAGCATCTTCATCAATAACCTTACCCGGATATTTCATCCCCAGATATCATGTTGAGATAAACATGAACAAACTAAAAAATCAAATTGTTAATAAAAATAAAATTATATACAAAACAATGAGGATAGAATTAAAAGTCTAATCTAGAAAAATAGTTAATTTCTAAGTCCCCGGCAACGACGCCAATAGATTGTTGTTGCGGCCAAACGCACACGCAAGTATACGCGGTTATCAAGTAATAAAGTGACTAAACGTCAGATGTCAAACCCACATGAACTTGTGATTAACTATTAACTAACTTAGACTATCCTAATTATCTAATCAAGAATTAAACCTAGAAATATTTTATTCTAAACTAATTAAATAAAAAAAAATATAAATAATTAACTTTGAATGCCGATTTTTATTATATCAATGTAATAAAAACGATCTAGGGTTATGGGATATCTAACAATCATATTGTATTCTTCTATTGAATTGACAAACTAATGTATCTAGTTTATTGGTTGACATGGTTAATATTACTCATAAGAATCTAGAACTTTTGAGTTCAACTCTAGATTCATAGATAGTATTCAAGTAATGATCAAGCAATAATATAATTAGTGCATGATTGAATAAATAAACCAATATGATAAACTATGAGATCTAAATCAATATTTGAATAACAATAGTCATGAAAGAACCACAACCTTTGAACGTGAACTTTAGTTTCACACAGACATGGTAGCCGAACAACAAATCATACAAAGAAACATAAAAGACTAAGTTGGTGGAAGAAAAATAGAACTTGATGAATTTCGGCCTCCACGACAGCTCTGTGCTTGTGTTCTCCTCTCAAAAATGTCCTCCCTCCTCAAAATAGGTTTTAGGATTGCCTTTATATCAATTGAAGGTGACTGGGGTGAAAATAACCGAGTCGAAGTCGTAATAGGATACTCTAGTGAACCGACGTTCAGGCAGCGTTGGGCGCCGGCCCTGGCACTCAAAATATTTAAGTACTGGAAACTGCACAACAGCCAGTACCCCACGCTAGCTGTGGCCCTCAAATTGACTTTTTTCCTTTTTTCTCCGATTTCACTACAATTAGCGCCCTTTCATCCCAAATTACATCCGAATAATTTCTACACATAGAAAAAACATAATTTAGCACAAATCATCATATTAAACATCTCAAATATATGAGGCACGAAGAAACTATGAGGCAATATACATCAAAATATGCATACATTAAGCCAAACATCATCAACCATACAGACAAGTCGTAATACATGATAGGAAGATATTCGACACCTTAGGCCATCAACAGAATAGTAAATCTCAAAATGATCGATCCAGTTATTACATTAGTAGAAATGTCACGGGTAAAATAGATAATGCATATGATAGGAGGAGCAGAATATCTATTGTTTAATGTTAGAGGAGGAGTTTGATTTGGGGATCAAAATGATTTTCGCCCTTTATTCGTAGGTATATACTCTATGCGTTTCAATTTATATGAATTTATTTAACTAGACATATAGTTTAAGAAATTACAGAAAATGTTTGCAACTTGTGATCTAAAATGAGTTATTAATATTTATGTAGCTTCAAATCATCTCATTAAAATAAAATGAGAAGCTTAAAATCAAATTATTTTTAAATTAAAAAAATCATTCATTGAAATAGATTAAATGTCATACCCTAACCTTGGGAGATGCAATCGACAAATGACTCTCGAAGGCTCGTGCAAATCGACGCCCATACTGACATCTTTTTAGTCAAAAAATCTGGGTCAACAAGGCCTTTAAGTAGTAATATAGGAAATTTAAAATGTACATAGCTGATTGGGGAAGAGAATGTTAGATAATACGTTTAACGCTAGAGGGGGGGGGGGTGAATAGCGTTATAATAAAAAATAACGTAAACTTGCGGAATTTAAAAATTGCAGGAAATAAACAAGTGCGATAAGTAAATAAATAAGAATGAACGCACCGATATATTCTGGTTCACCACAACCCGTGGCTAGTCCAGTCCTCGAGAGACTCTCTCGAGATTTCCACTAACTTTGTTAAGCTTACGGGTGCTTAACAAACCGTTACAGTTGCTCAAGGATACCCCACCTTAAGACTTCACTTGCTCGAGGATACCTCACCCCAAGACTTCACTATTAAGCTTATGGGTGCTTAACAAACCTTTACAACCTCAGGACACAAGCCTCAACAACCTTTGCTCGGAGATACAACACTCCAAGACTTCAACCAAGAAAACACAAGTTCCTTCTTACAACACAAGGGACTAACAGTTCCCTTCAAGTGTATAAAACACTTAACACTCACATAACAAGACTCTCTTAATAGAGTGGATATGAGTAAACAAATACGCTCAAGAACACAACAATAAGTTCAAGACCTTGGCTTTCAAAATATGATAAAAATGATCAATAAATGATATTGGAAATGTATGAAAGCTTATGAATGTTTTGGTCAGAAGTTGTGTGTTTAATGAGTGATTTTGAGGTACATTTATAGCTCCAAAATCACTCCTAGCTGTTGTTATGATCATAAATACAGATTCTGAAAATCTGTTAGATAGTCGACTATCCGATATGGTTATTCGACTATCTTGGCAACGGTCACAAGGATAGTCGACTATCTGATATGGATATTCGACTATCTGACCTTGCGGATATGGTCCGATTTTAAAACAACTAACTTATTGAAAATAAGTTATAAAATCTTTTTCAAAACTTTGTTTGATGATATAAATATTCTAAATATCTTAAACATGAAAAACAATTGTAATGACCATTCCGAATCAATAAAAACATTTAAAATCATTTTGTTTTAAATGTATTGAAAATATTTATTATATAACATTTAAAATCAATTTCTTTTTAAATGCAATAAAAATATTTATGATATGCATATATTGTAAAACCATTTATGATAATCATTTATGATATGCATATATTGTAAAATTATTTATGATATGCATTGTAAAATCATTTTATGAGAGAAGCCAAGACTCAAACTTAAAGTCGGATCAAGATCACAATAAAGACAATATAAATAAGACTCAACAAAAGGTCTTCATTTATTTTCATTGCTTCTCTCGATCTTGTCATGAACTTCTTGGACTCCAATTCTTGTCCGCTCAAATAATGTTGCATAGCCTTTTCTTCCTCTATGCTCATTGTAATTTTGCATATCAATTCTTTATCTTCCTTTTGCATATCTACAAAATGAATAGCACTTTAGTTAAAATATAAATTAAAGAGTATTCAATAATAACTCACATTTATTTGGCATATATTATTTTCCATTAAATTGGTTTTGTCAATTATCAAAACATATAAGTATGAACATATACATATGTTCCAACAATTTCCCCCTTTTTGATAATGGCAAACCTTCATGGGAATATGCATATACCCTTTATAAAAGACTATGCCAAATATAAGACAACTTATTATTGAGTTCCCCCTCAATTTATGCAATAAATATTTAAAACAAATAAATATACATATAAATAAATAAGTATGCATATACCCTTATCTTTCCCAATGCATGGAAAATAAATATACCCTTAATCTTCCCAAAAGCATAAATATACCTTAATCTTCCCAAAAGCATGATTAAAGATAAATATGCATATACCCTTAATCTTCCCCCTTTTGACATTAACAAAAAAATAATTTCATTAATGAAGGAAAATTACAAATAGAGTAATTGAAAATATTTTACAATGAATGAAAGTACATTGCAAATGATGAAACTACAAATAATGAAGATACAAGTCAAGAACTTTCATCGTCGCCGAAATCATCGTCATCGCTAGAAGTACTTGCGGAGTAGACGCGAGAATACGAATAATTGACATGGTCAAAATATCCGTGGATTTCGTCACTAAGCCTACGCACATTTCTTTCCGTGCGAGACACATTACTATCGATTCGATTAATTGAAGTCGATAAAGAGGCAAGTTGATCCAAGATGGCTTGAGACACATCCGGTTGGGCACGAGGACGACGAGCTTGAATTGGAGGAGGAGGATTTGGAATTTGATCATGTGGTTGGTCATGGCCATGAAAAGAGGTCTCTTGAATTTCCCAATGTTTGGTGCGAGTTTTCTTGATACCAACATTGGTGTTGACTTGAGATGCTTCAAGAAGATGCATTATAAGTAATGCATAAGGAAGGGGTTTGTCACTTCCTATTGAGTCAAACATATGTGTAGAGAACAAATTTACACCAATTTATGCGTGCTTTGGAAATAATAGCATGCATGATTTTTGCATCTTCACGGCCAATTGTCGTGTGATTGCTTTTTCTCGGTTTAAGAATCCGAGTGACAACATAGAGAATCAAACGAAATTCCGAAAAAATTCTTTTAATAGGAGCTCTCTTTTGCTCTTGAGAGAATTCAAATTGTCCAATTCCAATAAGGTTGAAGAGGACATTTTCATCATAGAGTATTCCTTCGACACCGGTATATTGGTCGATGTCTTGGTCATCACGAGGAAGATTTGTGATAGCTTGAATATTTTCTTCACTTAGAAGAATATGAATACCATTTGCTTTGGTAGAAAGAACTCCATCTTCATCTTTCTTAAGATTCGAATAAAAGGCTTGAATCAAAAGAGATTGAATAAAATAATACTTCAAATAAACAAAGTCAAGGATTGAACTTTGTAGGAGTATATTGGAATGATTAGAATACGCTAGATATCTTGCGGTTGTGAATCGAGGTGGAAGAATATCTCGATTTTCAAAGTTTCTAATAAATCGTTGAAGCTCATTTTCTTGTTCAAACCAAAGAACGGATCCATCATCATAACAATGTAGAGATGGAGGAGGATTTGAAGAAGAAGGGATATTCTTTCCGGCACGAGAGCGTTTAGAGCTTCTATTTGCCATTGAAATTTGTAGGCAAGAAGAACTTCTGGAAGAAGTTTGGAATAGAATTTTTGAAGAGAATTTCTTGGACAAGAATGATTGTGGTGTGAAACAAAGAGTGCACACTAATCCTATTTATAGAGTTCAAGAAAACATAGCATTGAATGACAAAAATCAGATTTGTGGACTGATTGGAACGGCTATAAAACGGTCAGATTTTTGAAATTTGACTGAGGATAGTCGAATAACTTATTGGATAGTCGACTATCTGGGAACGATATTCAAATATCTTCTGGGATAGTCGAATATCTGGAAACAGATATACTCGAATAACTTCTGGTTAGTCGATATCTGGAGAAATAGCTTGATTTTCTGGATAATCAAGTTATTCGAATAACTTCTAATTAGTCGATTAACTTCGACGACTTTGAAAAAATCGTTTAAGCAGAAAATATTGGAAAAACAATTTTCATTTTATGGAATTCGTTTATTAAAAAAATAAACTATATTTTTGGTAAAAATGTATATCATAATTTTATGAACATAATTTTATCAAATCAATTATGCTAGTTCTAAATTCACAAGTCAAGTAAGAAAGATAATATTGACTTGAATTGAAACTTTATCTTGGTTCCCCCTGAATTTAGGGCGATACCTGCAAAAGAAAATACGCGTCTTCCACGCTCAAGTCAGTAATATTCAAAATATAAATGCAACAAAAAAAAATGTATGCATTTAGATCAACGTTTAACCGCATTAGGACGTGACTCCTTTGAACATGATTTATATCTAGCACTTCAATAAACGCTAAATATTATATCAATTCTGCTAGCAATAAGGTAAAGTGAGGAACGATCATACCTTTGTAATTCTTGGTATTGCTCTCCTTACCTTTCACATTCCTGTCAAGACGGTCATATGAATTCATTGAAGTGGCCATTGCTTTGGTGTTGCTTATTTCAAAGCGATTTAGCAACTCATTGCAATATTGAGCATGCCAAATGAAAGTTCCTTCTTTCATTTGTTTTACTTGCAACCTCAGTTGAAATTGAGCTCGTCCATCATGATATTTCAAAAATTTGCTAGTCATGAGTTTTAAAACTCCTTGCATACAAATTTATTAGTTGCTCCACGCATAATATCACCAATAAGAATACAAGAAATATCATCAATGAAATTCATGTAATCTATTTTCCTTAAAAAAAATTCCCTTTCAAATAAGGCAAACTAGAATGTGAAGACATTCCCCCTTACTTGAAGCATATCACCTAAACACTTCTTCTTTTTGGCATTTAGCAAGAAGAGAGTATATTAAGGAAAAACTATGAGGAGTATGCAGTATGAGGATTGATAGAAACTTATTAAGACATACCGACAAAACATAGGTCTACCCATTGTTATGAAACAATGATAAAGCCATTTATTGGAACACATAACAAATGTATCAAATCTTATTTTATTAACAGTGATACTAATTGTTGTTCTTAGTAAAACATATTCCCAAAAAAATGTTAACTGTTAACAGATCAACAATTTTATTAAAACTATAAATCAAAAGTTTACCAACCAATTTTCAGAAAAAAAATTATATTCATCAAGAGTCTATTTTTAACAGAAATGCTTTTATCAACTTTCAAAAACATGAATCATTTATTTCAGGAATATATCAATTATTTTTCAAACTGAAATTAGCATTCATTAAAAACATGAGTTGATAAAAGTAATTGATATCCAAAAATAATTATCAAAACATGGATCAATCATTTAATACTAGATACCAATTGTTGTTTAACAACAAATTTTCAACATATGAATCAACAAAGATAATTGATACATGTCAACTATCACGGTTAAGCATGTTAATATCGGTTGCTTGCACATATCAATAATTCGGTCTTTATCGAAAAAGTATAACTAACCGACATTCCCCCTTGATGAAATGAGGTTCCGTGCTTGGTGCATCTACTACAATATTGTAGTCTTCAAGCACACCTGCAAAAGTACCTAAAAATAGGTTTTTGGTATCCAAACACTTTTGGGTCCTTGGGGGTTAGGATAATAATAATCATAATCAATACATAAATCTCTATGTTTAGCAAAACAAACGGGTGCTATGTGTCCTACCCGGTTGCAGTAGTGACATACAACATTCGGGTTGTGCATATGCCTAGATTGTGCCAAATACGTTCTAGGTAATCTAAAAACATCATTCCTGGGGGCGTTGAAATTTCTAGAGTTATTTCTAGGCGGTCTAGAATAATTATTTCTAGATTCATTTGCACAATTCCTAGAATCGTTTCTAGGTGGTCTAAAGTTATTAACTCTAGACTTATTAAACAACCTAGTATCGTTTCTAGGAGGTCTAGTCTCATTTCTAGAATTATTTCTAGGTTGCCTAAAATTATTATTTCTAGGCTCATTTGTATGATTCTTATTCTTTTTACGCCTTCTATTTTTCTTAGGCTTTTTCTTCTTAATCTCTTCATTAGTTTTAGGAGCATCTACACTATGTTTTTCTAGTGTGTTCCTAAGTTCAATGTTTTCTAGTTTCAAAGAATCACAAGATAAACAAATAGAACTTTTAGCAATTGAAGAAGATTCATACATTGCTTTAATCTTATTTCTAAGATCAAAAATGTCATTTTTCAAGAAATCATTTTCTTTTTCTAAAACATCAATTTTATTTTTGAGAACACCATTTTCATTAGTTAATTTTTCAAAATCTATTTCTTTCAAAGAAGAGGATTTTCCAAAATCTTTTACTTGTAAAGAAAGTGTTTTCTGAAAATCTGTTTCTTGCAAAGAAAGTGTTTTCTGCAAAGAAAATGTTTTCTTCAAATCTTTTATCATTTTGGAGGCATTAACAAATTCACCATACAGTTCATTATAGGCACTTTGTAATTCTTCAAAAGAGTGAGAGTTAGAAGTACTTACCTCTTCTCCTTCGTCGGCCATGAGGCATTTGGCAGTTGGTTCATCACATGAACTGTCTGCTTCTTGAGGCGCATTTTCATAAGTATCCTCAAGCTTATCCCACATCTCTTTAGCCGTCTTGTATTGAGAAACTTTCCGATAGTCCTCCTGATTCAAAGCGCTATACAACATATTTATCGCCTTGGTATTGTATTTACTTACCATGGCTTCCCCAACTTTAGTCGTCATTTGCTCACCATGCTCGATAATTTGCCATAGACGAAAGTTGCTTGATTTGATGAAGATTCTCATTCGATCTCTCCAATATGTGTAATTGCTTCCATCAAATATTGGAGGCAAGAAGGTATAGTGACCTTCACCTATTCCTGCAAAAGCATTACTAGTAGAAGCCATAGAAGGATTCTCTCAAACTGTTAAGTCTTTCAGAGAGTTAGGTTCTGATACCAATTGTTAGATAATACGCTTAACGCTAGAGGGGGGGGTGAATAGCGTTATAATAAAAAAAACGTAAACTTGCGGAATTTAAAAATTACAGGAAATAAACAAGTGCGATAAGTAAATAAATAAGAATGAATGCACCGATATATTCTAGTTCACCACAACCCGTGGCTAGTCCAGTCCTCGAGAGACTCTCTCGAGATTTCCACTAACTTTGTCAAGCTTACGGGTGCTTAACAAACCGTTACAGTTGCTCAAGGATACCCCACCTTAAGACTTCACTTGCTCGAGGATACCTCACCCCAAGACTTCACTGTTAAGCTTACGGGTGCTTAACAAACCTTTACAACCTGAGGACACAAGCATCAACAACCTTTGCTCGGAGATTCAACACTCCAAGACTTCAACCAAGGAAACACAAGTTCCTTCTTACAACACAAGGGACTAACACTTCCCTTCAAGTGTATAAAACACTTAACACTCACTTAACAAGACTCTCTTAATAGAGTGGATATGAGTAAACAAATACGCTCAAGAACACAACAATAAGTTCAAGACCTTGGCTTTCAAAATATGATAAAAATGATCAATAAATGATATTGGAAATGTATGAAAGCTTATGAATGTTTTGGTCAGAAGTTGTGTGTTTAATGAGTGATTTTGAGGTGTATTTATAGCTCCAAAATCACTCCTAGCCGTTGCTATGATCATAAATACAGATTCTGAAAATCTGTTAGATAGTCGACTATCCGATATGGTTATTCGACTATCTTGGCAACGGTCACAAGGATAGTCGACTATCTGATATGGATATTCGACTATCTGACCTTGCGGAAATGGTCCGATTTTAAAACAACTAACTTATTGAAAATAAGTTATAAAATGTTTTTCAAAGCTTTGTTTGAAGATATAAATTATATAAATATCTTAAACATGAAAAACAATTGTAATGACCATTCCGAATCAATAAAAACATTTAAAATCATTTTGTTTTAAATGAATTGAAAATATTTATTATATAACATTTAAAACCAATTTGTTTTAAATGCAATAAAAATATTTATGATATGCATATATTGTAATACCATTTATGATAATCGTTTATGATATGCATATATTGTAAAATTATTTTATGATATGCATTGTAAAATCATTTTATGAGAGAAGCCAAGACTCAAACTTAAAGTCGGATCAAGATCACAATAAAGACAATATAAATAAGACTCAACAAAAGATCTTCATTTATTTTCATTGCTTCTCTCGATCTTGTCTTGAACTTCTTGGACTCCAATTCTTGTCCGCTCAAATAACGTTGCATAGCCTTTTGTTCCTCTATGCTCATTGTAATTTTGCATATCAATTCTTTATCTTCCTTTTGCATATCTACAAAATGAATAGCACTTTAGTTAAAATATAAATTAAAGTGTATTCAATAATAGCTCACATTTATTTGGCATATATTATTTTCCATTAAATTGGTTTGTCAATTATCAAAACATATAAGTATGAACATATACATATGTTCCAACAGAGAAATCAACATTCATACAACTTTACAACTATTACAAACGTAGTCATAACCAACGATTACATACAACCACAGTACTCTACAAGCCTCTAAGAGCGCCGAGAAAATATACATATGCATGCAACTTGGTCGGGACAGGGCCCAATGTAGCATAAATGACTGGAACATACACTTTAATACGTATTGACTTCTGAAAATCTACTCTGGAGAAGTGGTATGCAATAATCAATAGTTGAAATGCACACCTTGTTGGCGAGGGACGTTTCCAGTTCTATCAACACCTTGTTGAAGAACTAGCTATGTTTTTCCGTTTTCCTACGCGTTCGTGGTGATTAAATCAGCCTTTAGCGAGTCTCCAAAAATCACGATAATAGGTATTACAATGATGATCCAAAGTTTCTTCACACTAAATCCTACTAGCATCACCTCTGATTCATTTTAGTCTGCTTAAAATCTTTCAAAAGTGGTTTGAGAGCATTATAGGTGAGTTAAAATAGGTGAAACTTCCTAGAATGAAAGAGAAAGATCCACGTTGCTTTTTATACAATACCAAGTCTAAGAAATTCAATCACTTCCATATGCAAAATACGTTTCCTTGCCGCGGTCACATCACTCGATGGCATAGCTGGCGCAAGCTAAAATAAATGCGTAGCGGCCTCCTGTCCTCATACACATCGCTAGCTGATTGATCGTGCTAGAAGCCAAACTTGCCAATCTTTAACTTGTGTGTATTTGGGATGTAACATCATCAGCCTTTTCGGAACATTCATCCTCGAGTGTTGGATCATAGTCACTCCTTACAAACTTCTTTAGTCATATTGGGTCATGCCCGCTTTAGTGGCTTCAACATTCTTGTCCTTGGTAGGTAACATATGAGGGTACTTGGATTTCATATCTTCTTCAGCTTCCCATGTCATTTCTTCTATGTTATAGTTCCTCCAAAGTACTTTAACCGAAGCTACCTCTTTGGTTCGTAATTTGGACACTTGAAAATCTAGGATAGCCACCAAAACTTCTTCATATGATAGGTCCTCTGTAGCTTGAATATCTACTGTGGGGGTTATATAAGATAGATCACTCAAGCACTTTAAAATAATATACAGGTGGAATATGATATGTACCACTTCAAACTTCAGGGGAAATTCGAGCTTATGAGGCACTTGACAAATTTTTTGAAAAATTTGATATGGTTCGATGTACCGAGGGTTAAGTTTCCTCTTTTACCAAACCTCATCACCCCTTTTATAGGTGAAACCTTCAAAAATACCCAATCCCCATAACAAACCCCATATCTCGTCATCGGTTATCCAACTAGGAATTTTTCCTGCTCTGAGCGGTTTAATCAACTTAGAATTATTTTGGCCTTTTCTACATCTGTTGCACCAATCTGGGACCTAGTAACTTTGTTTCACTAATTTCGAACCGGTTGATAGGAGATCTACACTTAGACCAATATAGGGCCTCCTGCAGTTCCATTTGAATACTAGCATGATATCTGTTTTATATGCAAATTCGATGAGTTGATCCTTCCAATTTCCTTTGAAGTCATAATACAAGCTCATAACATATCCTCGAGCATTTAAGTAGTGTGTTCGGCCTCACCGTCTATTTATAGATAGAAATTTATGCTAAGGTTGATCCTCGTACCCAATCCTTTTTGGAATGATCTCCAGAAATTAGCCGTAAACTGGCTACCTTTACCCGATATGATAGATATTAGAACTCTATGAAGTTGAACTATTTCCTTAATATATAACTTAGCATAGTATTCAGCCGAGAAGGTATCCTTAACTGATAGGAAGTATGTTGGCTTGGTGAGTCAGTCCACGATCCCATATGGAATCAAATCTTTGGCGTGAATATGGAAACCATGTAATGAAATCTATATTGATCATCTCTCATTTATAGGTCAGGATTTCCATATTCTGCAAGAACCCTCTCAGTTTCTAGTGCTCGACCTTAACTTGTTGGAAATTTTGACATTGAGCGACATGTTCAACGATGTTTCTCTTCATACCGTTCCACCAGTATATCTGTCAAAGATCATGGTACATCTTAGTTAACCCGGGGTGAATAGAATACGGGGATCGATGAATCTTCACCATGATCTCCCCTTAGAGTCCCCCAACATTAGGTACACACAACCCTTGTACCGAAGGTACCTGTTCTCGAATAACTCAAACACTTGCGTATTTCAAAAGGGAATGCTTTCTCTAATTTTCACCAAAAGCTGGAATGTCAAATTGTTGTGCTTTTACTTCCGCCATTAGCAAAGATTTGGCAACGTTTCAAACTATAGATCTTTCATTAACACTATCAATCGATGTATGCTTAAGTTAGCCAACAGGTATATATCTCTGGTCATCTCCAACTTAGGCCTTTCCATATGTCATAGACTGCACATGGATTTCCGACTTAGCGCATTAGCCCTGATATTTGCCTTCCCGAGGTGGTACAAAATATTAATATCGTAATCCATTAAGAATTCATGCCATGTCCAAATACAACAACTGCTACCTCCAACTCATGAGTGGGGTAGTTGTGCTCGCTTTTCGTCAGTTGTCTCGAAGCATAAGAAACAACTCTCCTATGTTGCATTAAAACACTACCCAATTCCACTCTAGAGGCATCAAAATATATAACGTACCCTCAGGTCCTTCAAGAAGAGCTAGAATTTGCACTGAGCCCAGTCATTTAACTCTTGGAAGCTCTTCTCATAAACATAGGTCCAACGATATTTTGCTGCCTTATATGTCAATTTCATTAATGGAGCAACTATAGATGAGAAATTTTCCATAAACCTTTGGTAGTAAGCGGCTAAGCCCAAGAAGCTGCATATTTCAGTAAGAGTTGTAGGCCTTGGCTAGTTCTTAACTACTTAGATCTTTTGAATGTCAACTTTGTTTCCCTCATATGACACTATACATCAAAGAAAAGCCACTCAATCCATCCAGAACTCGCACTTGGAAAACATGGCATACAACTTGTGATCTTGGAGCATATGTAAAAATATTCACAAATGCTCTATGTGCTCTGCTTTTGATCGGTAATACACCAAAAATATCATCTATGAACACGATCACAAAATATCTAAAAACGGCTTGAACACCTAATTCATCAGATCTATGAAGGCTGTTGGTGCATTCGTTAGACAAAATGACATAACGAGAAACTCATAATGGTCATATCTGGTCCTAAAGGCTATATTCAGAACATCTTCCTTGATTATTAGCTGATGATACCTAGATCTGATATCCATATTTGAAAAATATGTAGCGCTTGTCAAAGAAATCATAAAATCTTGGGAGCGAATACTTGTTTTTAATGGTTAATTTATTCAGGTGTTGGTAATCGATACACATCCTCAAGAAACCATCTTTCTTTCAAACAAATAATAATAGGATCCACACATGGAAGTACTGGGTTGGATAAATCCCTTATTAAGAAGGTCCTTTGATTGATCTTTTAGTTCCTTTAACTTGGAAGGAGCCATCCCGTACGTAGGATTTGATATTGGTTGCGCATGTGGCACATCGATAAAAAAATCAATATCTCTCTCTTGGTTAGAATACTCGGAAGATCATCAGGTAACACATCGAGGAATTCACTAACTAACGGAATCGATTGAAGTGTTGGAAGCTTCGCTTCCTGCACCCACACTAAATGATAGAAACATTTCTTCGTGATCATATTTCAAGCCTCAAGATAAGAAATAAACACCCATTTTGGTGATGTGACACCACCCTTCAATTTGACACCTGGAAATTTTAAGCGAATAATTTTCTTCCAACAATCCACCGTAACATAATAGGAGGCTAGCCAATCTATGCCCATATTAACATTAAATTCTATCATTTCTAATTCATTCAAATAAGCAAGGGTATGCTTATTATGAATCATCATATCAGAACCTCGATATACATGCCTAACTACCATGGACTAGGACCCAATAATGACAAAGGCAAATACAAGACGATTAACAACAAGTCTATAAAGTGTAGCAGAGTCCAAAATTGAGCAACTTTTCATGTTACAGTGGCAAATATGAACTTTACACCACAATTTTATAAGTATGATTTATGGAATACCTAAAAACAAGACTCTACTAGATAATGCTTGCAGACTTCCTAGGACACGACCTGCTTTGATACCAGGTTTATCACATCTCAACCTTGGAATGCACAATTGATACATGACGCCCGAAGGCCTGTGCGAACCGATACCCACACTTACATCTTATTAATTATAAAACCTAGTCCAACTAGGCCTTTAAGTAGCAATACCGAAAATTTAAAATGTACACAACTCACTGGAAAAAAGACATCAACCATTACATACAACTAATACTAGTCTGCAAGCCTCTAAGAGTGCCGAGAAAATATACAAATACGTACAACTTTGCCGGGAGAGACACCGTACCCAAAATGAACGGAACATACACTTTAGTACCTATCGACTTCTCAAAAACTACTCTAAAAAAGTTGAATGCAATAACCAACAGCAAAAACGCACACCCTGCCGGGTAGAGACATCACTGGTTCTAGCAACACTTTGTTGAAGAACTAGCTATGTTTCTCCGAATTCCTACGCCTTCGTGGCGATTAACTCAGCATTCAACGAGTCTTCAAAAATCAGGATAACAAGTATTATAGTGATGCTCCGAAATTTCTTCACGCTAAATCCCACTAGGATCGCCTCTGATTCAGTTAAGTCTTCTTAGAAACTTTCAAAGGAGGTTTGAGAGTGTTATAGGTGAGTTAGAGTGGGTGACACTTTTTAGAATGAAAGAGAAAGAGCCACACTGCTTTTTATACAATGCCAAGTCCAGGAAATTCCGCCCCTCTGACAAGCAAAATGGGTCACCTCGACCCAAACATTGCACCCAATGGGTCGGTAGAGCAAGCCAAAAGAAACATGTAGCCACCTCTTATCCTCATACACATTGCTAGTTGATTGCTCGCGTCTGAAGCCAAACTTTCCAATCTTTAACTTGTGTGTATGTGGGGTATAATAATTAAAGTGATTTAGCTTCACATAAATTTAATGGAGAAAATATAATTTTATTGTCAGGAGGGTGGTACAGTGACACCAATAATCATAACGGTAGAAAAAGGATATGCAACTAAGAACTGATCCATAGGAGGAGCAGTATACACAACTATAGAGTTTGCTAACCTAGTAACTAATTGAGAGTTCACTCATAGATTGACCTCTTGTAAAATTATACTAATAAACTTTTAGTTAGATGAAGTGGATAGGGCAATAGGCTACGGTGTGATTTTGAAATGGAAAACGTTCAGAATTTTCTCTTGACTATTTGATATATGACAGTTTTGCACTTTGCTCTCCGTTAAAAATTGGCATTATTATGATCTTGCCATGACCTAAATGGGTCATTACCACCCTTCATCACTAACAGACAATTTTCAATTTTTTTTATTCCAAAAAAGTATTTTTTTTCTTTTCAAAAATTCAATTGGCACAACCTACCTCAACCTTTTTTCTTTCTAGAAAAGGTCAAAAATTGGCTAAACTATATATGAAATGAGACAACTATGCCCGCTCTAGCCCCTTATTTTAGTTTTCTTTATTTTTTTTATTTTTTCGCCCCTTTATTTTCTTTCTCTTTCTTCTTTACCTCTTTTCAATCTTCATCAATGAACCTCACCTAAAACCTCCAAAGAATTCAAAGCCAACAAAATTTGTATTTTTATCTCATCTTTTTCATTTTCTTAATTCAAAGCCTACAAAATTTGTATTTTTATCTCATCTTTTTCATTTTCTTACTCCTTCTTCTTCCTCTCTTTCAACCTCCATTTTGAATAAGTGTACGTGTATTTTCATTTGCATGTAATATAACAATAATAGATTGGTTATATTTAATATGATCTCTTAAACTCTAATGTGTACCATCATCTATTAACAGTTAAAACTCTATTGAAAGCCACTGTTGTCACGATCCGAAATTTTTACCCTCGGAAATCGTGATGGCGCCTACTAGTAGAAGTTCGGAAAGACATGAACTTAGAAATCATTAGCTCTTTTGTTTTAAAACTGCTTACCACTTACATTTACAAGCAATAAACATTTAAATAACAACAAAATATGAGATTTAGCGGAAGACTGAAATAAATATGAAATCAAATATTTTGAATATCAACACATGCCTCTACCCAAAACCGGTGTTGAAACATCCACGGACTACTAAGATTACTACATACAACTATTTGAAAGAAAGCAAATATTGTCTGTCTTGGATACAAGAGATAACAGAACATAATAAAAGATAGAGGACACATGGGGCATGCAGACAACTACAAGGCTACCTCGGTATCTTGGTGGACTGGAGGCTGACTACCCTACTGCTGATGGTCAATGATTCTCCTGTATCTGCACATAAGTGCACAGTATAACATTAGCACAACCGACCCCATATGCTGGTAAGTGTATGGCCTAACACCAGCGAGTAGCGACGAGGCTAGGACAAGACTCCAGATAAACCCGTGCAATTATATACATATATACATTGAAGAATTAATCTGAAACAAATAATAAAGGCTGGAAAGAGGAAACATGCTTCGGGGAATAACACATAAGAAAAGATCTCAATAAAATTATAAGGAAACAAAAATTTAACTTCTAACAAGGATAAGGAAAATAAGACAAATTTGACTTTCAGTTATATCTTGTTGCAGGCGTGCAACCTGATCCTATTTCTCATATCTTGTGGTAGGTGTACCACCCACTTCCATTTCATCAAACCTCGTCATAGGCGTACCACCCTCTCTCATTTTATCATATTTTGTGGTAGGAGTATCACCTGCTCCCATTCAATCATATCTTCTACAAAGCGTACCGATCGCTCCCATTTCATTATATCTTGTGGTAGGAGCACTACCCGCTCCAATTTTATCATATCTTGTGTTAGGCATACCACCCACTCTCATTTCATCATATCTTGTGGTAGGCGTACCACCCGCTGTCGACGCCCCATTTTTCTAAGGCGAACTCGGGTTAACGACAATAGGGAGGACAACTCTATTCCCTTTCGAGAATTGGGTTTTGGAAATGGAGAGTCGCCACCTAATGATTATAATGCATTAGGATACTTTAAGAAGGGTTTGACTTGAAGAAGCCACAGTTTTGGTAAGGGCTAGAAATTATCTCGAAGGGAAGGTGTTAGGCACCCCTCAAGATCCACTAGTGTGTTCATGACCTTGTTACAATTGTGACTTTACAAGTAAACAATCAAGGCTCAAATAAGGATTTACATACAACATTGAAATTAAATTGAAACTTGTGAAAGTAAGTAGAAAGAGAGCAGAAATTTAAAATGTTTAAGCAATTCTAAAGAAAGCAAATAAAGGCAAACAAAGAAAAAGAGGTCCTAGGTTTATGATTAATATGCATCACTTCAATGCAATACCCAGTAATCACTCCTCGAAATAGGGGTGCACGTGATATTAGCGAATCGGTCATCATCTCCATATTCTACCCTACCCATCCCGTAAAGGTCATTTAAATGCGCAATTGGGTCACAAAAGCTTATTGCGTGCCATTACCCGTCACATCCTATAAGTCATAGAGGGTATTTAGGACTGCTATTCCTATAGGGTAAGGACTAGGCTGAATCTTTAGGTTTAAAGGATAAAATGTTAAGCGACATACATACAAGTAGGACTATACATAAAAGAACATACAAAGGCACATAAGAGTCTCACAAATCTCTCCACAAGTAAGCATGTAGTTAGCACGTCTTTTAACACATTTAAGGTCTCAAGACCGAAGTTTAAAAAGCATGAATGACATAAATAGGTAAGATTCAGTGAAAGCATAAGGTTTAATTAAAACTTAGTGACCCGAAGAATGTTCGATTTTCAGAAGTGTAACAAAAGACGGCAGTAAGTATACATCATTTTAGGAATTAGTAAAAGAATAGGTATACTTGTTAAAACACTCTTTGAAAATATAGTAATGGTATTAATGATATAGTAACCTGACAAGGCGTAGAGTAAATAAAAAAATAGCACGATGCTGGATAAGAAAAACAACCCAATAGAAAATATGATAGAGTGGATGCACAATTCCAAGATTATCTAAAAATGGAACTGGAGTTTTAATATAAACAGTGTAAACTTCAGAAAGGCAAATGAGGAACAAAGTTCAGAAGTTTAAAACAGGCTGAGTAGTCTAAAACTGGTAGAACATGATTAATCAATTTTATTAGGCCTAAAGCTTGCCTATGAGTCGTATGTATTGCCTACTTTTCTTAAAGGTGAACATGCATGTTAATCCCAATTTTAAAAGAACGTAGTTAACCAAACTTGTATTATTAGATTAAACATGTTGGTGAGGCATTCAGCAAATTGCAACTTAGATAAAATATAAATCCTAAGTAATATGGTGTCTAATGCACATAAATTCCTAAAGCATGGTCTTTAAATGCAAGTGAAAATGCAGCAGTAGTTTTAATAATTATTTGTTGGTCATTAGCTAGTCGTGACTACGAAATACGTATGAGAACAAGTTGAAAGTAAAGAGTCTAAAACATGATTACTACTACATGAAATGCATGTCCTATACAAGATATATATTGCACAAACGAGTAAGTAAAGCCCTATAAGCATGTTTCTACCCATTACTTAAACTAAGCATGCATAACCCCTCCCAATTTTACTATAACCCCAATAAGTTATTTACAAGTTACTACAAACCATGATAGTTGAATTAAATAAGTAAAGAAAAATAAGAAGTTATTATATAGGGATCCTTCAATCATGACCAATCTTCCAACCTAACTTCTTTCGAGTTTCACAGCCATGGTTTAGGTGCGCCAAAGCTCCCTACGGCCCCATTGGGTCCCTGGCGAATACCAGCACCCAAACATTTATCAAAAATGTTGAACAAGTATAATGTGAAATTACCAGCCTTGTGCATCAAACTTCGGTGAGTATTCAGAGATACCCAAAGCAATGCTTACACAAAATGGGGAAACCTATTTTCTAAGAGTAGCGAGAGTGTTAGAGTTTTTAAGAAATTGAGTTGAGAAAAGAAAATAGTTTTTTAGTATAACGATCCATATAGAATCAGTTCTTGAAAGAAAACAACAGAAGAGTCTGATAGCTTTTGTAAGAAGGCGAGCAAGACAATCTCAGACAAGAGTATCACACATAGTTCAGGGAAGCAAACACAAGCAGGGGAAAGGGGACAGGGGACAAGTAGTTCACATATAAGAGCACAATTACACATATATAGACATCAGGGAAAAGAATTTCAAAACTTAAACAGTGACAACATACTTCATCCCAAAAAAAGGTTCAGGATTACATGCTGACAATGTGTTGGGGTTAGGGGCAGGGAAAAACATGCATTAAACAAATAAGGGTAGCAGTAGGCATGCTGAATTAAAGGAAAGATAGTCATATTAATGAACTTACACAGAGGCATGCTAGTTGCAATGAGAACAACAGAATCATAGATAGAAGCATAAAAGAAACAAGAGGAAGTGTAATACACATAAAAACAAGTTGTTTGGGATACTGTAAATCAAAAAGGGGACATAACAGTAAAAGATCAAAAGCAGGATGTAAAGACAAAGTAGTAGCACTATATTTGCCTTGGCTTTCAGGCGGCTGATAATGAACAGGAGCAGAGAACAACAATAGAGAAAAAGAGAAAGAAAGAATGAGAGCAAGAGATATTTTTAAAGTATTCAGTGGTGTGTGTATGTCAGAAGACTGTTTTGTGTTTGCAAAAGAGAATTGGAGGGGGGGTAAATATAGTACTGGACACGAGTAAACAATAAAGCAATCGTCCTTTAACTAAGGAACTGGGCTCAACACAAACAAATTAGTATATGGACTTCCCTTTAACTAAGAAATCCAAATCAAACGGTAAAATCGGTCATTTAAAAGGAAAGAAATCACAAAGTAGGGTATAATCACATAAGAAAATAGAGTAACATATAAATTCTATAAAGACTAGGTATGTGACACTCTAATTAGGGAAATAGGTCAGGCTAATCAATCAACAAATTTGTGCACATATATAAGGAAAATGCCACTATAATTCAAGGAAATAATTTTCAAAACATTGAACAAGATTGAAGATCTAGGATATCAGTATTAATCGAGGAAATTATCCCACAATTTAAGGGAGCAATTCAAACTATAGGGAAAATGCGCAGAATCAGAATTTCAAAGCAAGTATCACAGCCTCAAAGAGGGCTCGGATAATCAGTATAAAATCCTCGTATAAGCAATCAGAGAAGCATTAAGTGAAGAACAGAGAATGATAGGGAAATAAATCATTAACAACGAGATTAAAGAAAAGAACATGGAAGTCGGAGAAGAACCCAGAAGAACACACAAACACACAAATATTCAAACACAATCATACAAAGTTAGGGTTTCATCAACTTAAGTAAAAAATTTAAAATAGTCTTGAGAATCATGAGTCAGTACTCAAAAATAAAAAAAATAAAGTGATTTTGAAAAGGGGTTCAGAAACCCTAGCTTCAAAAAGGGGAACATAACGTTTAAAATTTGAACAATCGTAAAGATCTAGTAGAGAGTAGTCTAAACTACAATGGTATGAGTCAAAAAATCATGAAAACTATAGAGATTTGAGAGATTGGCTAGAGATTAGGTTTTCGTAAGAAACCAGGAGAGATTAGAGAAACCTGGCTGTGAAACGCATCAATAATTGTGTCCATAGCACCATCAGACCAAAGCCCATCGAAGAAAGGCCGGAGACAAAACCAGACCAAACCTTCAGTGCTATCTCGCATGATGGGGCTCCTTGGGCCTCAAAGATAGAGAAAATCAACAAGGCAAAGCTTCACGGTGATTAGTGCTCGAAAGAGGTGAGGCTAGAGGTGGCCGTAGAGGCGGTGGGGTTCATTCGAAAAGAAGAGAGAACCCCAAGGTTCTAGAGAGAAGGGAGATGGAGAATCAGCATATAAAGAGGGAGAGAGACCGTCTCTGAAATGAGGGGCCAGGGGTGGCTAGGAATTTAATTATGGAAATCAAATCTGAACCGTTGATCTCATTTGATCAAGTGCTCAGATTAAAATGGAGTTGGGCGGGTTGGCTAGTTGAAATTTGGTTCGGTCCAATTGGGGTTAGGATTTGGGTAAATTGAGGGTTAAAATTAAAATCTGAATGGGCTATAATTGCAATGAAATGAGGCTAAACGTTAAATAGCCATTTTTCCTTTTTATTTTATAAAAATAGTTAAAAATTATTATTTTAAAAACAAATTAAAAGCACAGAAATAATTAATAATGTATATATATTAGTCTAAAAGTACTGAAATAATTTTATAATTATAAAATGCTGCTAATTGTAAAATAGATAATTACAATTATATATAATTTAACTTTAGAAATACCAAAAACTGTATAAAAATATGCAAAAATTATATTTTAGTTTAACTATGCGAATAAAATGAATTATGCACCAAAATTATAATAATTATTGAATTTTACAGTATTAAAATAGAAAATAATTAGTATTGAAAAATCTTTAAATATACCAAAACATTCGGGTATATTATATATATATATATATATATATATATATATATATATATATATATATATATATATATATATATATATATATATGTTATTTTGAAATTATTTTTAGTGTTAAAAATTATCAATGAGAAAATTTGAGTATCAACAGATACCCCTCTTTACTCGAGAAGGATGAAAGTGTTATCGGGTAAAGATAGGATGGTCAATTTTTACCAAAAGAGGCGATTTGCAAAGAATTTGACCGAGATCTGGTTCCTGAGCTGCCTACATATCCCTGGTCTTACAAGAATCAGGCCATATATAGTTCAGGATCCATTGACGGAATATGACTATGGAGATTTTCAAAGGCGGACACAATGTTTAGATTGCAAAAGGTAGTTGAAATCTGATAGGCTGCGGGAACTGGAGCGAGATCGCTCCTGCTGAGATAGCCATTGCTAGCCGGTGTACCTGCTAGTGAGCAATACAAACATATATTGTGCATAGATTTAAACGTGATGCACGTTCCTATTGGACCATAAATGTTGTCTTTGGATGGGTAGGATGACATCCTCAGACCATGATATCCTGGGTCATGAAGCACATTATAGAGGATTTACAGGCCATGAAATAATGTTCTCGGGCTATGGAAATGATTCCTCCGAACTATGATGCCTTTGAATAATGATATGCAAATAAAATCGGGGGGAGGGTGTCCTCAAGCCATGGTATGGTGTTCTCGTGCTATGAAAATGGTATCTCCGAACAATGAAGCCTTTGGACTATTTGGCGATCTTTCAGCCGATGCAAGACATAAACGAAAGGTGATAATACTTCATCCATGCAAGAGGAATAAAGCGGCAATATTTCGTCCATACAAGATAAGAAATGACGATATTTCAGCCGGTGCAGAATTTAACATAGAGGTGGCAATATTTCAGCCATGCAAGATAGAGACATAGCTTAGTCTCGGTAGGCAGAAAGGTAGCTTTATGAAATGCAGGAAATGCATGGAGACAATGCTTAGTCTCGGAAGGAAAAAAGGTAGCCGTATGAAAAATGCAGATAATGTAGATGGAGACAATGTTAGTCTCAAAAGGCAGAAAGGTAGCCTTATGCAAAATGCAGATAATGCAGATGGAGACAATGCTTAGTCTCGGAAGGTAGAAAAATATCCTTATACAAAAAATGCAGATGGAGACAATGCTTAGTCTCGAAAGGCAAATAGGTAGCCTTATGCAAAATGAAGATAATCTAGATGGAGACAATGCTTAGTCTCGGAAAGCAGAAAAATAGCCTTATGCCAAAAATACAGATGGAGACAGTGCTTAGTATCGAAAGGCAGAAAGGTAGCCTTATGCAATGCAAAGAAAAAGGAGAATAGCAACGAATTCTCTTAATTGATATATGATAGCTGATAGCTGACTGCTGGGCATGTTGTGTACGGGCATCAATTGTGAATAGGTGATGATTTTGAGAATTTGCATTTCCTAATAAAGTATGAATTCATAAATATATCTCATGTTTTTGCGACGTTGAGAGACTCCATCCAAAGAAAACTTTTGAGTTCTGTAAAGGGGGGAAGTTAGTTTGTCTTCTCGTGGCGTTTGCTCATCCTGCTCGACGTTGTGTTTTCATCGGGGTAGTGTTTCTACACAAAGTAATTTTGATAGTAGTCATGCATGTTTTATTAAAAAATGTAATGTAAATATATTCTTTTATATGATCCAAAGACTATGATGCAGTTCAAGACATTGCAACCTCTCTTTCTCCGGAATTTTGAGGGACCTCCTCAAAATTCTACCCCAGTTTACTGGGCAGGCACTTCTGATGGCTACAAGCAATGAAGGCTGTCGATCAACTTCAGAATTTTGAGGGTTCTCCTCAAAATTCTGCCCCAGTTTCCAATAGCGGGGGGAAATAGAAGTTTTATTGAATTGTGACCGAACTCATAGGGCTGCCTACGTATCCCCTCTTAAACAGGAATCATGTCAGCATAGTTCAAATTACATCATAAAGGAAATCATAAATGGTTAGAAATAGTATCGTTTACTGCATCTGAATTGATTGGATTTGGATAGACTTCTCCATCCATTTCTGCAAGTATGAGTGCTCCTCCGGTTAGAACCCGATGAACCATGTACGAACCTTGATAGTTGGGAAAGAATTCCCCTTTGGCTTCATTTTGATGCGGAAAAATTTTCTTCAACACCAGCTGCCCCGGTGTAAACTTCCTTGGCTTTACTCTTTTGTTGAAAGCTTTGGACATTCTCTTCTAATACAATTGACCATGGAAAACTGCATTCATTCTTTTCCCATCTATATGGTCTAGCTGCTCGTAGCGACCTTTCACCCATTCTGCATCATCTAACTTCGCTTCTTGTATGATCCTCAAGGAGAAAATTTCTACCTTGACAGGAATGACCGCCTATGTACTATAAGCCAGCATATAAGGATTTGCCCCGGTTGATGTGGGGACTGTGGTGCGGTATCCCAATAAGGCAAATGATAAATTTTTATGCCACTGCTTATGCTTCTCTATCATCTTCCTTAGTTTCTTCTTGATATTCTTGTTGGCTGCTTCTACTGCTCCATTCATCTGAGGCATGTGGGATGTAGAGTTCTTTTGTTTGATCTTGAATGCTTCACACATTTCTTTCATCAAGTCATAGTTGAAATTGGAACCATTATTAGTAATGATTGATTCCTGAATTCCGAACCAACAAACAATACGGTCGCGAACGAAATCTTCCACAACTTTCTTGGTTACTGCCTTATATGATGCTTCTTCACCCATTTGGTGAAATAATCAATTGCCACTAGAATGAACATGTGCCAGTTTGATGGGGCAGGCTCGATAGGTCCGATAACATCCATTCCCCAAACGACGAATGGCCATGGCGAGCTTGTTGCAGTAAGCTCCTTTGGAGGCAACTTTATCATATCTACATGTATCTGACAGCGATGGCATTTGTGAATATACTGGATGCAGTCCGTTTCCATAGTCATCCAAAAATATTCTGCCTGGAGTATCTTTTTTGCTAAGAAAAAACCATTTATATGTGGACCGCAGGTTGCTGCATGCACTTCGTCTAATAACTTGGATGCTTCATTTTCCTCTACACACCTTAGTAATCCTAAATTGGGAGTCCTCTTATACAGGATTCCTCCTCTGTGAAAGAAGTTGATATACAACCGCCGAAGGGTGCGCTTCTAAGTAGTGTTTGAAAGTTCTGGATATTCTCCTGTTGTCAAGTACTCCTTGACATCATCGAACCATGGTTTTCCGTCTACGTTTTCCTCGACATGAGCACAAAAAAGTGGCTAATGATAAATCTTTACCAGGATGGGATCAATGAAATTTTTATCTGGATATTAGACCATGGATGCTAGAGTAGCCAATGCATCAGCAAACTCATTCTGCACTCTGGGGACATGCTGAAATTCTGTTTTTGTGAATTTCTTCCTCAACTCTTGTATGTGATGAAGATAAGGAAGTATCTTGGATTTCCTAGCGACCCACTCTTCTCGAACCTGATGTATGAGCGGATATAAATCTCAGATTACTAGCAGTTCCTAACATTCATGTAAATGGCCAATTTGAGTCCCAAGATGTTGGCTTCGTATTCGGCCATACTGTTGGTGAATGGGAACCTGAGTTTGGCGGATACCGGGTACTGATTCCAGTTTCTTATACTAGGATTGATCCTATTCCAACTCTTTTGAAATTTGCTACTTCATTGAAAAACATTCTCCAGCCTTCATAGGATTCTGTAATTTCTTCTCCTATGAAGGACATCTCTTCATCAGGAAAATATGTCTTTGGAGGCTCGTACTCCCCAACCACGGGGTTTTTTGCAAGATGATCTGCCAATTCTTGCCCTTTGATTGCCTTCTGGGTTATGTAGGCAATGTCCAATTCACATAGTAGGATTTGCCACTTTGCAAGCTTGCTAGTGGGCAAGGGCTTATGAAAGATATAATTCAGCGGATCCATTCTGGATATGAGATAAGTAGTGTAGGCACAGAAATAATGCCTCACATTCCGAGCTACCCAAGCCAGAGCACAACATGTGTGCTCTAATAGAGAATACAGGGCCTCGTACGGGGTGAATTTCTTATTGAGATAATAGATGTCTTGCTCCTTTATCCCCATTTCATCATGTTGTCCCAAAACACAACTGAATGCCCCTTCCAATACTACAAGGTAGATCAATAGAGGTATACCTAGTTCGGGGTGAACCAAAACTGGCGACATTAACAGGTATTCCTTTATTCTATCAAAGGCTTTCTTACAATCATCAGTCCATATGGTAGAAGCATCCTTCTTTAAAATTTTAAAGATGGGTTCACAAATGACAGTGGACTAAGCTATGAACTGGTTGATGTAGTTGAGTCTCCCCAGGAAACTCATCACGTCCTCCTTGTTCTTTGGCGGTGGAAACACTTGAATGGACTTAACATTCGAAGGATTCAGTTCTATTCCTCGTCGACTTACAAGAACCCCAGTAATTTTCTGGCATGAATCCCGAATGCACACTTAGCGGGATTTAGTTTCAGATTGTACCTTCTCAGTCCGTTGAAGAACTTCCTCAGATATTTCATGTGGTTAGTGGATTTCTTGGATTAGATGAAGACATTGTCTACATACACCTTCATCTCCTTATGTATCATGTCAAGGAAGATAGTAGTCATGGCCCTCATGTAGGTGGCCCTAGCATTTTTCAACCCAAATGGCATCATTTTGTAATATTACATTCCCCATGGCGTAATGAAAGCTGTTTTCTCCACATCTTCCTCATCCATCCATATCTGATGATATAAAAAAAATTAACAAATGACTACATCTCATGCTTAGCGCAATTGTCAATAATAATGTGTATGTTTGGCAAGGGGAAGTCATCTCTGGGACTGGCCCGGTTAAGATCCCGGTAGCTGACACAGACCCTAACCTTACCATATTTCTTCGGCGCTGGCACAATATTGGCTAACCACGTAGGATATTCCACTACCTTGAGAACCTTGGCCTTTTTGGTAACTTCTTCTTTGATCTTCAAACTGATGTTAGGTTTGAATTTCCTAAGCTTCTACTTTACTGGCGGACATGTTGGATCTATTGGCAGTTTGTGAGCTAGAATGGATGTACTGAGACCAGTCATATCATCATACGACCAACCGAATATGTCCTCATATTCCTTTAGAAACTTAGTGTTCTCTTTCTTTTCTAATCGTGACAGGTGAACACTGATGCGCGTTTCCTTTACGTTCTCGGTATCCCCCAAGTTAATGACCTCAGTTTCGTCCAAGTTAGACTTAGGCATATTTGCAAAATCCTCAACTTCTTTAACGACCTCTTCTGGTATATCATCCTCTTCTTAGTCTATATTCTTTGTTGCATTGTCTCGTTGCGAGTCATAATAGTCGGTTCATCAAAGATAAGTAATTGTAATGATGTGTAAATAAAGTAAACAATAGAGAAAAATACTAAGAGCGAGATATATAAGGAACTAAAATGCTTTGATTAAATTTTATAATTGTTTTGAACATCTGACATCTTTTCAAACTGAAAGAAAATACGGAAAGAAAATCAGTTAGTAAAAAGTAAAATGTGATGTATGGTGCTTTGTGTAGCCTTGCTACCCCAAATATTTCTGGGCCCTGGTGGTTCTGTTGGACCAACTATTGAGGCTCTCTTCTCGGTTCACAGCTTGTTTAGAAGGGCCTTCCTCTCCCTCCTCCTAGAGAATGACATAACAGTCCATACTTTCATCTTCCAGAAATAGATTCCTCATTGCCGCCAATGCCTCTTCTTCTTCTGACCCATATATGATATTTGCTGCTTGGAAAATTTTCTCCAGACGAGGAATAGGATGCTCTAGTGGGTAGTAGGGACCGCCATGGTGGAGAACATTCTTCGAACTCTTTCCAGGTGTATTCATACTCCAAACCAAAAGTAGTACCATGTTTCTTCAGCTTGATGGGTTTGGTGATTCCTTGCAAGTTTTTTCCAAGTCCCTTTCTAGGCTCATATCCACGCCAATTTAGGATACTCTCGATCTTGTTATCCCACAATTTATCTTTTTCCACAGCGTTGAACCGCTCGATGTGATGGTAGGTATCCCCACATATTCTCTTTCTTCCTCCAATCATCGGGATGGTATGGCGACTGTATATAGGGTTGCTACCATCACCATGAATAATCACCTCTTGATGATTCCACTCAAACTTCACTACCTAATACAGGGTTAATGCTATACCCCCGACAGTATGAATCCATGGTCATCCTAATAGCAAGTTGTAGGATGTTGGGGCGTCTATCACATTAAAGTCAACGTTGAATCAAGTTGGTCCCATTTGTAGGCATTAACTGATTCCCCAATTTTGGACCTTTGGGACCCATCGAAGGCTTTGACATTGACGGCCCCATCTTTGATCTCATGCAGGATATTCCCCAATATTCTGAGAGTTATCAACGGACATATGTTGAGGCCGGATCCTCCGTCGATCAATACACTAGTTACAAAATTATCCTTGCATTGCATGGTTATATGCAATGCTTTGTTGTGATTTAGTCCTTCTGGTGGCAGCTCATCTTTATTGAAGGTGATTTTATGGTTCTCCATTACATGCCCTACCATGGTTTCCATTTCTCCTCCAGTTATATTGTTGGGCACATATGCCTCACTTAGTATCTTCATCAAGGCATTCTTGTGCATCGGAGCTCTACAGAAGAGCTAGGGTGGAGATATGTAATGCTTCAAGGTTAGTAACCATACCACTCTTAATTCATTCGTCAATTTTTTCCCCTAGCTTGATGATATCAACCTCTCATAATATTGTGGATCCTGAGCCCGGATGAAGAATCTGTTCATATGTTCCTCTTCTTAGGCCGAACTGACCTTAGCAGCCTCTAATATCTAATGAGTAGCATACTTGCAGAATATCTCTATAGGTTTCTTCTTCAAATTATGGATGTAAAATATGTCTGGTGCATTCTTTGTATTGAATTAGAACCTGTCCATGAAATGGGATGCCATACCTATCTAGCTTGTCCACTTCTTGGGGTCTTTGCTGATGTGCTAAGACAGAGCATCCCCTTTCAGACTTCTCATAAAGAGCTTCATACGGATCTTCTCATCCTTTCTGACTTCGACCACTTTATCACAGTATGTCCTCAAATGGAATCAGGGATCTCCCGTGCCATTGAACATTTCGAACTTGGGATGTTTGTACCCCTCAAGAAGTTCAATATATGGTTGAATGCAAAGGTCCCCGTAATTCAACCCCTCAATACATTTAATTCTTTCAACATCCTGGACTCGGCTAGTCAACTTCTTGAGTTCTGGGTCCAGGTTCCTGATAAGAGAGTCTTTGTCATTAGACTTAGGTGTACTTGAGATTGGTTGAGTATAGTGTGGTATGGTTTCCACATATATGGGGGTGTTGTGGAGAGGATCATTTGTGGTGTTTAGTGGTTCAGGGATTAACAATAGAAGGTTGTTGGAACTGTGGCATGTGTTGCAATGTTGAGTATGAGTGGGTTGTTTTTCTAGTTATGGGGTGTTCTATGGAGGGGCGGGATATTGGGTGTTTGGAAAGTTGATATCGGTAGTGGTATGGGAAAATGACAATTTTTCCATGTTTCGAACTTGATATAGTTCTTCTCAAAACTTCAATAACTTCTTCTCAAGTTTGGCAACAATTTCTTTGGAGATCTGGATACCCTGAGTAACCTCTGTTAACTCACCCGAGTTCTCTTTTCTGATGTTGTTCAAGTCTAGCATTTTAGCCTTGTTCTTGTTTCTGATAGGACTTGAAGAAGGAGGTGGTGGAGGGCCCTTGGATCTTGTAGAGTATGATGATGATGCCAGAGTGCACAAACTTACCTTTGGGGAGGGGAATAAAAAATAGAAGAAAAACAAAAATGTAACAAGTTAGTGCGGACCATGAGTAGAAAACATTGCATATTTAAACACATAGTACAAGAATATAAATCATGTCCTAACTTGGGTGCCTCATTGTACCCGAGGTAGGTCTGGCGACAAGTTAACTTGGAGAACTTATAATGCTAAATGCCGCATTTTGTTGATAAAAAATAAGACGAATCCCAAAGCGACACTAAATAACGGAAAGTAAAATATCACTAATGGCCATTGACCTTATTACATTAAAAGCAAAAAGAAAAGACTCCTAACTACTCGGTCCCAGTAGGACCTTCCCCAGATTCGGCATCTTTAGCCCCATCGAACAGCTTCACCTGCTCGTGCAGTCCTAGCAGCAAATAAGCTCGGGCCAGATGTCCACCCGTATTCCCCTAAGCGTTATGATAGTCTTTAATCCTTTTGATGTTTCCTTCCAGCTCCACTAGATCCCACTCCAAATACCCAGTCGCTTGTTGACGCTGAAGCCATATCTTTCCACTCTTCAACCAACTTTTGATAGGATTCTTGTATTTCCCGATGCTCGCTTTCACATTCCCAAATTCTCTTGCGCAGTTGGTTGTACTTGACCCGCACTATCGATGACCTTATGACCTCGAATAAACCCGGGTTGACCCAAACCATTGTGAATTTCTTGCAACCAACCTAAGTAGTGTGGTGCACAGCCTGCGTGATAACTATCCAACTTAATAGAATCTTTCCCCAAGATTATTTTGTAGTGCCACATGTGCTGAGCTTGGCTCTTGTGAGGGCTATCATCGTCCTAGAATCCAGCCCTGAAGTGATTCATCTTTTCGACCCTTGGTATGACCTGCTTTCTTCCTGATTGCCTCATGACTCGGAAAGGGACATAGGGATAAGTTCCCTTCAGACCAATGAGTATGAGAAATGGTGCATCCCGAGACCGAACAATGAAATCTTCCGTAGGGAACCACTTGAACATCCATTGTACCTAGTCTTCTTTCAGATTTTCAAATAACTCTACCCATCCTCCAGCATCCTCTGGCTGACCGAACATGTTAGGAATAAAATTCATTTGCCTTGGCTGATGGAAGGCAATGTGATCATCACAATCTCTATACAGAATCTCTTGCCGGTATTCACCTTTCTGGAGGTGCTCAATGAGCCAGATATGGAGTAATAAATTGCAACCCTCAGAATGATTGGCCCCTCGTTGACAATTTTCCAAGGCCCGGTATATCTCAGCAACGATCATATGGACTATGCTAAAAGGCTGCCCGCCAATTCCTTCAATCAAAGTTTTGGTTCCCATAGGTAGTTTGGTGTGAATCCTAGCCTTCATTATAGGGAATACTATCACCCCCCACAAGCAGAATATAAATACGAAGATTCTTCTGTGGATATACCCCAATGAGATATGGGCAAATTCATCTGGGCAAATGCGGTATGACTTGCTTTGTTCGTACCTCTCGTACAGATAGTTGAATGGAATGTAAGAGTCCTTCAAACATGTTAAGTCTTGGTTTTTCTTTAGTCCCATCATCTTGAGGAAACCCCTACCCTTGCGATTTTCTGGCGTAAGCAAACCCGGAGTCTCCCAAGGAATACCAGCTAACCCTCCTATTTCCTCGAGCAAAGGAGTCAATTCAAGGTCCCCAAAGCGGAACATGTATCTTTCACTATCCCAGAACAGAGTTGCAGCCTCTATGATTTTTTTGTCAGGCTGGATCTCCAGAAGAGAAGGCAAATTCCCTAAATTCTTGCGGATGAGCGTCTAATCACTGGAGTTGAGGACTTCCCACCAGCTTAGCAACCTTGGGTGAATGTTTGATACCATGCCAAATCTGGGGACTTCATGCCTCATTTTCTACAACACAAAGTGTTAGGCCCTTACCCCACTAAACTTGACTATTTCAACCAATAATTAGCATAAAAAGCACTTCGCTTTCCAAATAAATACACAGAATATTGTGGTGGCCGTTTGGGTTTCAAGAAAACCCAGTGGAATTCGGACAAGGCTATCTTAACGAGTCATTATGTGGACAACATAATTGACTCGGCTAGGTTTGACCATGATACATGCATAGTTAAACAAAGTAAGGTTTCTATGGGGTATTAGACAGGTACCCTTGAGTGGACAAATCAAGAGGGAAATGCACGGAACCATCGATTGCACCGCTGATCGACTGGTTTTAATGCAAATATGCCTTTGCTAAATTTAGGGGGTGATAATGTTGAAAGGGCGCAACCACTCATTATAGGCGTTGCTACGGTATTTTTTTGGCACTAGTGAAATATGATGTTGAAGATGCAATTACAAGAATAAAATAAATTATCACTATTTCTGTGTTCATAAGGTAATGATTACAATAATTTCTTGCAATTACAATAGTATAAAGGAAAATGGTATAATAAAGCATTAAAGAAAAAGAAACAAAAAGCCAAGTCGGTTTCATGGAAGAAGAAGAGATTAAGTGGAAGTAAGAATCAATAAAGTCACAAATAACATGCAGTGGTAAAAGCCTAAAGAAATCTGATCACAGCAAACTCAACCTTACACAATGGTAGGAAGAGCGGGCGCTAAAACATTTACCCGAATAGTGGTATCGGGGTCGATTTTCCACAGCAAGCTTGAAATGGAATTGTGTATTTGTCTAGACTAGGAATGCATTTGTGCTCCTAATTGCACTTCTAACATTTTTGGATTTTTGTTTATCAACTACTATTATAAACTACAAATTAAAAATAATTTATGCTAAAGGGATATTTTCTAAGCTGTAATTAATATAGAGAAAGGCACTAGAGTCGTGGCATCACCTATGTGGTTAACTAATGGGTAGGAACTACTAATAATATATTCACATATTTGGGATCAATCTTACAACCGTTGCACAATTGTACCCACTCTCACACCTCTCGGTAGAGAGAGCGATTTTGCCCAATTGACTCTCTCGAGGCCAATTGGGTAGGCTAATTAGATCAAACAACTAGGGTTCAAGTAGGGTGATTACTCTCTCGAGGTTTAACCTGTTAATTGGGACTACCATTTCTCATTAGTCCATCCCGATTTCTTTTTGGGTCAATTTTGGGGTCTATCTTTCTCAAGAATAGTCAACGCCCCCTAAGATAAAATCAATGTTTGCAACCAACAATCATTAATTGAAGCATAAAATTGACCAAATAACAAACACCCAATATCAATCTATCATTAAGAGCACACCCATTAATTATCCACAATAGGGTTGAGCAACAACCCAGCTAATGGGTTTAGCTAAACATAATTAAAAAAGAAGCATAATAAATAGATGAAGAAACAACCATATTAATTAATTTCTAATGTTAAACTACAATATTCTTTGAAGGAATAAAGCTAAAATGCCAAAAGTAGGCTAAAACATAGGTCTCACGAGCGCAGCAGCTATCTGATATTCCCAACTTCACCTAAAATGGTAAAATGTTCTATTTGTAGTAAGCTGGAAAAATTGGACAAAAATGCCCCTGTGGGGGTGGTACGGGCCGCACAAACATGACCGCGGTCGCACAAGGCTAATTTGACGCTCAAGTCTATCTCTCTAAAGTTGATGGCACGGACCGCGTAATTGCGTGACACGGCCGCATGAGGTTCTGGCGCAGACTGCGCAAGCAGAAACATGTCCGTGTAGATGGATTTGTCCAAAACTTCACTTTCTATGAACTTTTTACTGCGGGCCACGTGACAAGATGGTGCAGGCCGCACAATAAGGTTGTGTGGCCGCGCGAGCTGGATGCGGGCCGCGTAAAGTCTATCGCAGCTGCGTGGTTGCGGTCTCAAATATTGCCTCTCTGAACTCTATGGTGCGTCTGCATGCACATATATGCGGTCCGCAGCAGGCTTGACTTCCACCACTTCATTGGCCTTTTGGCACTTGAGCAAGTTTCACTCTGTTTTGAGCCAATCTTTGACATTTCATCACTTTGTCGCTCAAACATGCAATCAAGCACAACCTGTAAGCTTTTTGGGACTATTTTATAGCAAATTATACTCAACTCATAGGCAAGTATGGGAGTGAAACTTGTAAAAATCCTAGTTATCAACTCCCCAAAACTTACACCTTTGTTTGTCCTGAAGCAAAGAAAATAAGACACATCCCTCAAAGGAAACATCCAAGTCATTCCAGCTTATCCTAAAGTAACCTCAACAAGCATCAACTGGGACTAACAATTGCCCTCAATACGAATGCATCATTAACACATTTTAAACTTTAAAAACTTGTGGATCAAGTGTGATACAAGAGCATCAAGAGTTGACACATTTCTTCAAGGAACTTCTCTCAATTACTTTGGTCATTGTGGAACCCAAACTCACACATCCTCTACTCTCCTGAAGCGAACCTCGCATTTTTGAATATTGGCGCACAAACCGAGGTGGATGGATTTTCACTCATCTCTCACAAGAAAAAGGTCACAAGTTCGACTCTAAGTGCCATGTGCTTGCCCCTTATGTAAGTATCCACTAATGTAGGTTCCCTTCAACTCAAGATCATATAGGGTTTTTGTGGAGTCATTGTGAAGGCTTTTGGGTAAGGGTAGAACATGTTTTTGTCCAAGTGGGTTCAATATTTCCTTAAGCACTTCTTTTGATTCATTTTGGCACATTTTCTTAACTCATTTGAGTATTCACTTCTTTTTCAAGGGGTTAAAGAGACACACCGTCACTCTTTCTTATGCAATTAAACACATTTCTCCTTTTTTCTACTTTTTTCACACCCTTTTTCACTTTTGTTTTCTTTGAATCCCCTTTTTTACCTTATTCAATTTGGTCTTTCTTTTTATTTTGTCGTTTCTTTCTTTTTCATTGCCTTCCTTTTCTTTTTCTTTTGCTTTTGTACCTTTTTCCACATTGATTCCTTTCTTGTATTCCCCCCCCCCCCCCCCAAACTTAGACATTTGCCATTTACTCAAGGAAATATTTTTGGGTTCCATAGAGGGTATCATTAAGAATGGGTATAGGTTTGTAGCTTTGGTTCTTGAAAGAAGAAGGTTCAAGGCTCAAAAGGGTTAACTAGGGATTATTTCATTGGTATGTCATGGAATTGTTCATTCTTCGCATTTTGGATCAAGGAGAGCCTATAATCACTTTTCAAGCAAAATTTCACCTAACTACGACTCTAAAAAATAAAAAACTTTAACGAAAGTAGAAAACCTGAATGAATATATACAATAGGGGAGTAGAATATACGATGGGGGATGAATATATACATAAAGTAGAAAAGTAGCAAAAATTATATACAAACCAGCTATCAAATCTAAAAATAAAAACTGAGTATCAATAATATATACAGTCATCCAAATGTACCAAATAAGAACAGTATGGCGTATCCCCACGAATAAGAGATGGCATTGTCCCTAGTGCCAACTACCAAAATAAGCATAAAAATAGATAAAGGATATAGAGGGATCCCTAAGCCTGGTCCGTCTGCATCGGATCCGCAGTGGTCCGCTGGTCCTCTGAATGGGCGAGAACCTAAGATTGTTCCCCGTCCTACTGCTGCTCTACGGCTAGGATAGGGTCCTATTGCTGGACCGGTAGAACATCTGGTACATCACCGGAGGGAGTGACCTGAATCTCAGCTAACTCAATCATGACTCCCTCATAGTTGGGCAGCTTGTTCTTCTTCCTTGGTGGCCTGGGTTCCAACTCCTGCTGTGGCCCAGGTACTGATGTTGCTGCTGGAGGGGCTAACTCCCCAAATAACAAGTCTAACTGCAGCTGATCTACCATTGGCTTGTCCACATTTCCTCGTGGTACCTTTACTGACTCCTCATCTTCTTGTGGCAGCTGATGCCCTGGACTTCCTCATCTTCTTGTGCTCCGGGGCCAACTTCTCCAAAGCTGTGTTGTGTGCCCCAACTGCCTTAGTCAAGGTAGCCTGAGTCTCAATCATCTTCTCTTGGTTGTTCAGGAGCATCTTTAGTGTTCACTCAATAGATAGAGGAACCTGGACAGTGGCTAGTGCAGACTGGGCCTCAACTGAAGTGGCCAATGTGGACAGATGTTGCAACTGACATCCAGTTGTTTAAACTGGCCAATGTCATAGCTAAGTGTTGGGCAATAAATGGGTTGGTTCGAGAAAACGGAACCGTAGGGATAACTGAAGAACTAGGACACGCAGAAGAGGAAGACACATCAACTGAGACAGAAATAGCTGCAATGGAGGGAAGCTCTGTAGAAGACTCGACAGAAGTCTTTACTTCTAATGGCTCCTCAGACTGGCAAGTCGGTGCAGAGGTGGATGCTTTGCTTTTCTTGTCCCCCTTTGGGTTGTCTGGCCCTTGAACAGTAAACTAGGAGAACGGGGCCACTAGGCGCAGTGACACATCATAAGGCTTTTTCTTCACCTTCAAATCCCTAAAGTACATAGTCATAATGTTGGGGAATGGGTAGTTCCACACACTGTCAATCCCCATAGCAGTAATCGCCCTGTATATTAAATTCCCTACGTTGATAGCGAACCGGGCCATGATGGAAGGAATGAGCACAGGAGGGGGAAGAGGGATGGTTTGGTCATGTGACGTCGGATCCAGCCTATTACAAACAAAGGGGAGCCACCCTCTCGCCTCAAGTTCAAGTTCTTTCTTAAGATTGTGACCCTTGCCTGTACCCAATCCGTGACAACACCCGGATGAGTCAAATACCCTATCATCCATGGTCGAACCTCCTCCTTCATCGCCAGCTTCTCCATCTATTGGGTGTCTTATTCATCATTGAAACCCAAATATTCATTAAATGCTTTGCCCGAAAACACAACATTCTTGTTCCTCAATTTGATTGCAGTGGAGTCCTTTTTGGTGTATTCTACATTGGTGAAGAACTCTCTGACCATGTTTTCATTTGCGTCTATCAACCCATCACTGAAGTGTTCCCCCCTGACTCTTGTTTGAAATTGTTCATAGACTTTGGGTAGGAATGACAATAAGTCCCGGTATGTTATGCTTCTCTCAGGGATTAGGTGCCTCTTGGAACACATTTCCCAAAATTTGTGAAAGGCCACTCAACTTACAAAGAGGTCCTCCCAAACTTCCATCTCCTCATTCGTTCCACACCACCAACCTCGGGTACCCAACTACCCGGGCCCTAACATAAATACCAGCACTCTCCCCAGATATTGAAGTTGTGGGAGAGGTGGAATACTCATCGCTACCCACTGCTGAGCCATCAGAAGATGCATACTGTATAACCAGTGGAGCTCGGGCTGGGACTGAGGGGGCTTGCCTCGAATCAGATGATAAGACCTGATCGGGAAGGTACTCACTCCCCGACTTCTCCTTGTCACTCACAACTAGTTTCCTTGTCTTTGTTTTTGGTCGGGGAGTGAGTTTGGCCAGTTTACCGTTTCCTCGCCGGGAGGGTTCACCTCGTTCGAGTTGTTTGTCACCACGTCCTCTATGTTTAACATTTATCTGCCCACAAACAACTCAAACGTTGTTAGTGTAGGCACTTGCAGAGTGTTAGTTTGACAAATATTGTAGCTGACAACAGATAAATTGAATTCAGGATCATGCCATAGACTATGTCAGCGCGGACCGCGCAAATAGGGCCGCAGCCGCATGAAAGGAACCGCGGGCCACGAGGTCACGATCGGGGGCCGCACAAACATTCACCAAAAATTATTCTTCTCTGAATCCAACCAACACGGGCCGCGTGAAGGAGGGATTCAACCATGCGGGGCCAGGGCGGACAACATAAATAGGGATGCGACCGCCCTGGGACTTCCTTAGCTTTCATAATCAAGAACAACACGGACCGCGGGAACAAAGGATGCAACCGCATCAAGGAAATGCGGACCGCGAGATCACGACCGCGGTTGTGCTGGGTTACGAGTTTAAGGACAATTAGGGTTTAACAAATTTTATCTCATTTCGTTCTTGTCCCTACTCAATTATCATCATTAAAACATGCCCAACATTTCAAAGAACAACAAAAAACTAACATAATCATGAAACAAAGAAGACGAAAAAATGAAAAACGAATAAGCTATGACTATAAGAAAATGTATGAAGTTGAAATTAATACTAAGTAAAGATTAATGTGAGGAATATGTTACCAGGATTGTGAAGGTTTTAGTCTTGAAGCAAGCACACACGATCAGGTGAGTAGTGATTTTTAGGGCTCAGTGGATGGATTTTGCGAAAAGTTCTAAATGATGCCCTAAAACCCTGTTTATAGAAAAGGGTGATGGGACCCGTACTTACCCTCCAACGCGGAGGCATGAACACGACCGTGGGCCGCACTAGACTTACCTCACACTGGTTGCAGAAGAAAATTGATGCGGGCCGCACAAATGTGGATACGGTCGCGTGGGAACAACACGGGCCGCACAAATAAGGGCGCGGCCGTGTGGGTAACTTCAAAGACTAACCATTTTCAGACCAAGCTGGTGCAAACCACACAAGAAAGGACGCGGCCGCACTGGAACTGTTCAGAGACTATGCACTTTTGCACTTTCGTTCTGTACTAGTTCAACGCAAGTTTTGCAACATCTCACAAACAATTACCTCAAAAATCCTAATCTACAATAACAAACAAAGAAAAAGAAAAATACATGGGTTGCCTCCCAAGAAGCTACTGATTTAACATCGGGACATGATACATGTTACCATTACACTGCATCAAATCAAGAAACTCCACCACGTGGCTCTCATCAAATTCTCCAAGAAGTTCTAAAATGCATGTCCGGCAAGTTTGTGAATCATCCGATCAATGAGCGGAAATGGATAATAATCATTGTATGGAACTTTGTTCAAATTACCATGGTTCGTACAAAACAGCCAACCTGTGTGGGGTCTTGTGGGACAAACCACATCATATAGAGTAGGCATCATTTCATGCTCTACTACTTGTAGTCTCCCTTGAAGCTCCAAAATAGGTGTTGCGTCATCCCTGAAGATAGCATCGGGCTCAAAATTGTGATGCACATGTTTGGCTCAATTTGTTTTATCTCAAGCACCGCAGGAACCTCCTTTACTGGTTTTTCTAGAGGACTTTCCCACTGATCAAGGTCCAATGACAATCTATTGGGTTCACACAATACCATGGCGTGCAAAGCATCTATGCACATCACTCTACTTCAGTCATCATTCATCTCACAATCTAGAGGTGCGGACACAAGTGGATCTTCAACATCAGCCACAGTACTTGTTTAATCCATTATCATAGCAGTCACAATGTCAACAAAGAAGCATACCTCTGTGCTATTAGGTTGCTTCATGGACATGCACACTGGGAAAACCACCTTCTCATCACCCACACAGAACGTCAACTCTCCAGCCTCAACATCAACCAAAGCTTTCCTTGTAGATAGGAAAGGTCTTCCTGGAATAATCGAGACTTCAAAGTCCACCTCATAATCCAATATAACGAAATCAGCCAGCAAGATGAATTTATCCACACGCACAAGGAAGTTATCAATTATACCTAAGGGTCTTTTCATCAACTGGTCCACCATTTGAAGACTCATCGATGTCTCTCATGGTTGACCAATTCCCGAGGTCTTAAATACTAAATATGGCATCAAGTTTATACTCACCCCTAAGTCACAAAGGTCTTTTGCAAAGTCGGCACTTCCAATAGAACACATAATAGTAAAATCTCCCATATCCTGAAGTTTTGGGGCCATAAAATGCATAATTGAACTACTTGATGCGTCATCGGTGTTGTCTCACAATCCATTGACCTCTTATTCGTAGCCAATTCCTTCATGAATTTTGCATATCCTGGCATTTCCTCAAGTGCTTCAACCAACGGTATGTTGATTGTAAGACTTTTCATAATATCTATAAACTTCTTGAATTGATGGTCACTCTTTTGCTTTGCTATCCGTTGAGGATATGGCGGAGGCGGCCTAGGAAAGGGTGCCTTGGCCTTGGGCACCACCGGCTCAGGAATATCAATCACGTGATCCCTACACGGGTGCACGGCTTCTTAAGTATCCACCTCAACCTCATCATCTATATCAATACACACATCATTTTTCACACGTTATTCAGCTACATCGTCAACATTCAACGCTTCATTATTATAATGCAACTCAACGTCAAGATCTACAACATTTTTTCTCTTGAGGCATGCACATCACCGCCTCTCTCGCTTCTTGTTTTGACTGGCATCACTAGGTTGGTATTTCCGCCCTTTGGGTTTACAACCATATTACTTGGTAGAGCGCCCTTGGGGCGAGTATTCAAGGCTAGAGAAAGTTGCACTTCCAACTTCCGGATGGACGTATTCTGAGAAGCCAATTGCGCATCGAAATCTTTTTTCTTTTTCAACATGTGCTCAAACATATTCTCAATTCTACCCAAATTGTTTTCAGAAGAATTCGGTCCTTGAGATTGAAACGGTGGTGGGTTGTTTGGTTGTTGAAACATCGGAGGCCTTTGAAAGCCTTGACCACCATTGTTATTCCACCCACCTTGGGTATTGTTGTTATTCCAATTGTTGTTGTTGTTGTCGTTCCAATTTCCTTGATTACCCGAATTGTTGTTACCTCAATTTCCGCCTTGATTGTTATTATTGTTCCAATTACAACCTTTTTGATTTCCCCAATTTCCTTGGGGTCTCCATTGTTGGTTCCCTTTATTACCTCTATTACCTTGATAGTTATTGACACATTGGACTTCCTCAATTTGATTATCATAGCATTCATTCGAATAGCCACCACCATCATCATAGTTATCAAAATTTCATTGAAGTTATTTCCCAATTTGCCTCATTTTCATCATATTCACTCCTTCTATGGCGTTGACTTGGCGCGGGTTTTGGACTTGTTGCAGTTATGCCTTTGCCAAATGATTCATTGTTGTTGCAAGTTCGGTAATGGCTTGGCTTTTATCATGTAACTCCTTATACAAATATATGACATTAGGATCACCTTGAGGAACGTTAGCCCAGCTTTTCCATGCCGAAGATGTATCGGCCATCTCATCCAACACATCACAAGCTTCATTGTATGGAAGCTTCATAAATTTTCTCCTGCCATTTGGTTCAAAATACATTGGTTAGTTGTGTTGATGCCCCTATATAATGTTTATTGGATCATCACATCATTCATATCATTGTTAGGGCACTCTTTCACCATCGTTCTAAACCTCTCCCATATCTCGTGTAACGGTCCGGTCGGTTCTTACTTGAAGGCTAGAATCCCGTCCCCTAGAGCCGCCATGTGACTTGGAGAGAAAACCTTAGCGATGAACATGTCCGCCAACTCATCCAATGTAGTGATGGAATGGTTGAGGAGCCTCTCCAACCAATCTAATGCCTTTCCCCAAAGTGAGAATGGGAAAATTTTAAGTCCCAATGCATCCTCCAAAACATTTGTCCGCTTGCTACCACAACAAGTATCCACAAAGACTTTCAAGTGTTTATAAGCATTCTGATCGGAGGCCCCCGTGAAATAACCTCGTTGTTCAACTAAGGTGAGCATCACATTTGTAATCTGGAAGTTCCCCGCCCAGATTCGGGAAGGAACTATTGCACTTGCGTACCTTGATTAGGGAGAACTCTTGGGACCGCTCTTGGTGGAGGTGGAGGGAGGGCTGGTATGTTTTCATTCGTATTTGCATTGGCATTTCGACTTCTCCTTGGAGCTTAAGGTAATATATCTTCTTGTTCTATATTATCAACCTCCTCCCCCACGACCACGTTGCCAATAGGGTCATTTGCATTTAAAGCCATGTTCACCTGAGTGATTGACACAAATAAAGTTAGTAGAAAGAAGGAAGGATAAGCATAACACAAAACTGGCCACAAAAATAGTCAACACCGTAAGCTACCCGGCAACGGCGCCAAAAAGTGATCGCAGCAAAACCAACCTTACACAATGGTAGAAGAGCGGGCGCTAAAACAGTTACCCGAATAGTGGTATCGGGGTCGACTTTCCACAGGGAGCTTCGAATCGATTTGCGTATTTGTCTAGACTAGGAATGCATTTGTGCTCCTAATTGCACTCCTAATATTTTTGAGTTTTTGTTTATCAACTGCAAATTAAGACTAATTCATGCTAAAGGGACGTTTTCTAAGTTGTAATTAATATATATAAAGGCACTAGGGTCGAGGCATTAACATGTAGGAACTACTAATAATAGTCTGGGATATTTTGGATTAATGTTATAACCATTGAAAAATTATATCCACTCTCACACTTCTAGGTGAAGAGAGAAATTTTTCTCAATTGACTCTCTCGAGACCAATTGGGTAGGCCAATTAGATCAAGCAACTAGGGTTCAAGTAGGGTGATTACTCTCTCGAGGTTTAACCTGTTAATTGGGACTACCATTTTCCATCGATCTATCCCAATTCCTTGTTGGGTCAATTTTGGGGTCATAGACTCTCTTTCTCAAGAAGAGTCAAGACCCACTAATCTAGAATCAATATTTGCAACCACCAATCCTTAATTAAAGCATAAAATTAACTCAAATAACAAACACCCAATATCAATCTATCATCAAGAGCAACACCCATCAATTACCCACGTAGGATTGAGCCACAACCCTACCTAATGGATTTTGCTAGGCATAATTAAAGAAAAAACAGAAGAAATAAAAGAAGAAACAACCATATAAATTAATTTCTAATGTTAAACTACAATAATCTATGAAGGAATAAAGCTAAAATTCCAAATAAGGCTAAAACATATGTCTCATGAGCACAGCAGCTATATGATATTCCCAAATTTACCTAAAAATGGTAAAATGTTCTATTTATAGTGGGCTGAAAAAATTGGACAAAAATGCCCCTGCAAGGTCGGTGCGAGCCGCACAAACATGAATGCGGCCGCACCGGCTAATTTGATGCCCAAGTCTATCTCTCTGAATTCTTTGGCTCAGGCCACGCGGCAAAATGGTGCGGCCGCGCGAGCTGGAAATGGACCATGTAAAGTCTACCGCAGCCGTGTGGTTGCAGTCTCATATATTACCCTCTCTGAGCTCCGTAATGCGGCCGCATGCGCAGTTGTGTGGTCCGCACCAGGATTGACTTCCATCACTTCATTGGTCTTTTGCCACCTGAGCAGGTTTCACTCTGTTTTGATCCAATCTTTGAGATTTCGTCACTTTATCGCTAAAACCTTCAATCACGCACAACCTGTAAGCATTTTGGGACTATTTTAATGAAAATTATACTCAAAGCATATGCAAGTATGGGCATGTAACATGGAAAAAATACTAGTTATCAAGATCCCCAGCAGAGTCGTCCTGCTATCGATGCCCCCTTTTTCTAAGGTGAAATTGAATTTATGACATTTGGGTGGACAACTCTATTCCCTTTCATGAAATGGGTTTTGGAATTGGAGAGCCGCCACCTAATGAATATAGTGCATTAGGACACTTTAAGAAGGATTTGAGTTAAAGAAACCAAAGTTTGGGTAAGGGCTAAAAATTATCTCGAGGGGAAGGTGTTAGTCACCCCTCAAGATCCACTATTGTGTTCCCGAGCAAGTTACAATTGTGACTTTACAAGTAAACAATCAAGGCTCAAGTAAGGATTTGCATACAACATTGCAATTATTTGAAACTTGAGAAAGTAAGTAGAAATATAGCAGAAATTTGAAAGGTTTAAACAATTCTAAAGAAAGCAAACAAAGAGAAACAAAGGAAAAGTGTTATTAGGTTTATAATTAATATGGATCACTTCAACATAATACCAGCAATCACACCTCAAAATAGGGGTCCCACGTGATATTAGCGTATCAGTCATCATCTTCATATTCTACCTTTCCCATCCCATAAAGGTCATTTAAACTCGTGATTGGGTCACGAAAGCTTATTGCGTGCCATTACCCATCCCGTCCTATAGGTCCTAGAGCGTATTTAGGACTACTATTCCTACAGGGTAAGGACTAGGCTGAACCCTTAGGTTTAAAGGATAAAATGCTAGGTAACATACATAACAAGTAGGAGTACACATAAAGGGAACATACAAAGGCAAATAACAAGCTCAAAAATCCCTCCACAAGTAAGCATGTAGTTACCACGTCTTTTAACACATTTATGGTCTCAAAGACAAAGGTTTAAAAAGCAGGAATGACGGAAAGAGGTAAGATTCAATGGAAGCAGAAGGTTTAATTAAAGCGAGTGACCCGAAGAATGTTCGATTTTCAGAAGTGTAACTATAGACGACAGTAAGTATACAACAGCTTAGGACTTAGTAAAAGTATAGGTAAACATGTTAAAACACTCTTTGAAATTATAGCACTGGTATTAAAGATGCAGTAACTTAACAAGGCGTAGAATAAATAAAAAAAAATAGCAGGATGCTGGTCAAGCAAAACAACCCAGTAGAAAGCAAGATAGAACTGATGCACGATTCTGAGATTATCTCAAAACGGGACTGAAGTTTTAATAGAAATACTGTAAACTTCAGAGAGGCAAACGAGGAACAGAGCTCAGAAGTTTAAAAGAGGTTGAGTAGTCTGAAACTGGAAAAACATGATTAATCAATTTCATTAAGCCTAAAGCTTTCCTAGGCATCGTATGTATTGCCTACTTGTCTTAAAGGTGAACATGCATATTAATCCCAGTTTTAACAGGACGCAGTTAACCAAACTTGTATTATTAGATTAAACATACTGGTGAGGTGTTCAGCAAATTACATCTCAAAAAAAATACAAATCCTAAGTAACATGGTGTCTAATGCACGTAAAGTCCTAAAGCATGGTCTCAAAATGCCAGTGAAAATGCAGCAGTAGTTTTAACAGTTATCCATTGGTCATTAGCTAGTCGTGATTACGAAATGAGTACGACAACAAGCTGAAAGTAAATTGTCTCAAATAGGATTATTAGTATATGAGATGCATGTCATATACATGATATTTATTGCACAAACGAGAAAGTAAAGCCCTATAAGCATGTTTTTTCCCATTATTAAACTAAGCATGCATAACCCCTCCCAATTTCACTATAACCCTAATCAGTTGTTTACAAGTTATTACAAAACATGATAGCTGAATTACATAAGTAAAAAAAATAAGAAGTTATTCTATATAGACCCTTCAATCAGGCCCAATATTCCAAGGGCCCCATTGGGTCCCTGGCCAATACCAGCACCCAAACATTTACCAAAAATATTGATCAAGTACAGTGTGGAATTACCAGCCTTCTGCATCAAATATTAGTGGGCATTCAGAAATACCCAAAGCAATGCTTACACGAAAGGGGGCAGAACCTATTTTCTAAGAGTAGTGAGAGTGTGATAGAGTTTTTGAAGAAATTGAGTTGAGAAAAAAAAGCAATTTGTAAAAAAAATGATCCATATAGAATCAGTTCTTGAAAGAAAACAACATATGAGTGCGATAGCTCTTGTAAGAAGGTGAGCAAGACAACCTCAGACTAGAGTATCACACATAGTTCAGGGAAGCAAACACAAACAGGGGATAAGGGACAAAAGGGACAAGTAGTTCACATGTAAGAACATAATTTCACATACATAGTCATCAAATAAAATCATTTCAGAACTTAAACAGACACAACATACTTCATCCCAAAAGGTTCAGCGTTACATGCTGACAATGTATTGGGGTTAAGGGCAGGGAAGAACATGCAATACACAAATAAGGGAAGCAGTAGACATGCTGAATTAAAGGAAAGATAGTCACGTCAATGAACTTACATAGCGGCATGCTAGTTGCAATGAGAATAGTAAAACCATATATAGAAGGATAAAAGAAACAAGAGGAGGTGAAATACACATAAAAATATGTTGTTTTGGAAACTGTAAATCGAATAAAGGACATACCAGTAAAAGAGAAAAGCAGGATTCAAAGACAAAGTAGTAACACTATATTACTCTTGGCTTTCAGTCGCCTGATAAAGAGAAGGAGCAGAGAACAACAATAGAGCAAAAGAGCAAGAAAGAAAGCGATCGATAGAGATTTTGAAAGTATTCAGTGGTGTGTGTAAGTCAGAAGTCTATTGTGTGTTTGCAAAAGAGAATTGGTGGGGGTATTTATAGTACTGAATACGAGTAAAGAATAAGGCAACAGTCCTTTAATTAAAGAATTTGCATCAATCACAATCAAATTAGTATATGTACTTCCCTTAAACTAAGGAATCCAAATCTAACAGTAAAATCAGTCATTTAAAAGGAAAGAAATCACAAAGTACGGTATAATCATATAAGGAAATAGAGTAACATATAGTATTCAATAAAGACTATGTACGTGACACTCAAATTAGGGAAATAGATCAGGCGAATCAATCAAAAGATTTGTGCGCATATATAGGGAAAAATACCACTGTAATTCAAGGAAATAATTTTCAAAATAATGAACGAGATTGAAGACCTAGGAAATCAGTATTAATCGAGGATAGCATCCCACAATTTAAGGGAGCAATTCAAACAATAGGAAAAATACATAGAATCGCAATTTCAAAGCAAGTATCACAATCTCAAAGAGGGCTCGAATAATCAGTATAAAATCATCATGTAAGCAATCAGAGAAGCTTTACGTGAAGAAAACAGAATGGTAGGGGAATGAAACACTACCAACGAGATTAAAGCACATACCATGGAACTCGGAGAACAACCCAAAAGAACACACAAACATGCAAATGTGCAAACATAATCATACAAAGTTAGGATTTCATCAAACTTAAGCAAAACGTTTAAAATAGTACTGAGAATCACGAGTTAGTACCCAAAAAAATCAGAAAATAATGTGATTTTGAAAAGGGATTCAGAAACCCTAGTTTCAAAAAGGGTACCAAAACGTTTAAAATTTGAACAATCGTAAAGATCGACCAGAGAGACGTAAAATAAAAGGCTCAAGTTAATAAATCATTAAAACTATATAGATTTTAGAGGTTGGGTAGATATTAGGGTTTTGTAAGAAACTAGTGAGAGATAAGAGAAACTTGGCAGTAAAACTCAACAATAATGGTGTCCACAGCACCATCGGACCAGAACCCATCTAGGAAAGGCCGAAGACAAAACCAGACCAAACCTTCAGTGACTATCTCGCATGGTGGAGGCTTCTGAGTCCTCAATAATAGAGGGTATCAACAAGGTAAATCTTCACGGCGACTTGTGGTCGAAAGAGGTGAGGCTGGAGGTGGCCAGAGAGGCGCTGGGGTTCATCGGAGAAGAAGAGAGAGAGAGAGAGAGAGAGAGAGAGAGAGAGAGAGAGAGAGAGAGAATCTCGAAATGAGGGGTCAGGTGGTAGTTAGGATTTTAATTAAGGAAATCAAATCTGGGCCATTGATCTCATTAGATCAACGGCTCAGATTAAAACGAAGCTGGGCCGGGTTGCTTAATTGAAATATGGGTCGGTTCAATTGGGGATAGGATTGGGTAAATTGAGGGATAAAATTAAAATCCGAATGGGCTATAATTGCAATCAAATGAGGCTAAACGTTAAATTGCCTGTTTTTCCTTTTATTTTATAAAATAGTTAAAAATTATTTTCAAAACAAATTAAAGCACTGAAATAATTAAAAATATATAAATATTAGTGTATAAATGGTGGAAATTATTTTATAGTTATAAAATACTGATAATTGTAAAATAAGCAATAATTATTATTATATGCAATTTATCTTTAAAAATACCAAACAAATGTGTAAAAATATGCAAAAATCACATAAGTTATATTTTGGTGTAAATATGAGAATAAAATGAATTATTCACCAAAATGATAATTTTGGAAATAATTATTAAATTTTGTAGTATTAAACTAGACAGTAAATTGGTTTTGAAAAAACTTTAAAAATTTGGAAAAATACCGAAACACTCGAGTATGCTCATATATGCATATATATGTTATTTTGAAAGTATTTTAAGTATTATAAATAATCAATGGGAAAAATTTGGGTGTCAACACCCTCTCCCATTTCATTACATTCTGTGGTAGGCGTACCGCCCATATTTTCCTACAGACCCTTCGGGACTGACATATCACGGGTCCCAATGCGTTTGTCCAAAAAATTGACCGAAGTCAAATTAGCTCATTTTATAATAAAATTTTGTCATTTTTCATAGATTTTCATTTTTAAGCTTTCCGGCTACGCGCTCGGACTGCACACGCAAATTGAGGTAACTATAAGTGAGGTTTTCAAGGCCTTAGAACACAGAATTTTATGTTAAAACAAGTGATGAAAGGTCATCACATTATCTACCTCCAAAACAATTGTTCGTCCTCAAACAGACAGAAGAAGTAAGTACCTCAGTCGGGGAAAAGATGAGGATAACGGGTACGCATATCGGACTCGGACTCCCACGTCGATGTCTCAGGAGGCTGACCTCTCCACTTAACATGAACAGAAGGAAAACTCTTCGATCTCAACTGACTAACCTGCAGGTCTAGAATAGCCACTGACTCCCCCTCATAAGACAAGTCCTTGTCCAACTGTACAGTGCTGAAATCTAACACGTGAGATGAATCGCCGTGATATTTCCGTAGCATGGACACATGAAACACTGGATGCACGGCTGATAAGAACAGCGCCAGTGAAAGTCTATAAGCCACCTCTCCCACTCGATCAAGAATCTCAAATGAACCAATGAACCTAGGGCTAAGCTTGCCCTTCTTCCTAAATCTCATCATTCCTTTCATAGGCAACACTCGGAGCAATACCCGTTCACCTACCATAAAAGCCACATCTCGAACCTTGTGGTCTACATAACTCTTTTTCCTGGACTGAGCTATACAAAGACTATCTTGAATAATCCTAACCGTGTCCAAGGTCTCCTGAACCATATCCGTACCCAACAACTGAGCTTTTCCAGGCTCAAACCATCCAATCGGAGACCGACACAGCCTACCATATAAAGGCTCAAAAGGAGCTATCTGGATACTAGACGAGTAGTTATTCTTGTAGGCAAACTCTACTAAATGCAAAAAATGATCCCATGAGTCTCTGAAGTCAATGACACAAGCTCGGAGCATATCCTCCAAAATCTTAATAGTTCGCTCAGACTGCCTGTCCGTCAATATAAGTTCCCAACTCTCGTTGAACTGCTCTGCAGAAACACGAGGTAAATTGCGTACCTCGGTCCGAAATGATAGACACAGGCACACAGTGAAGACAAAAAATCTCCCGGATATAGATCTCAGCTAACCTCTTAGATGAATATATGACTGCTACAGGAATTAAATACGTTGAGTCCATACTGCGTCAAACTTCCTCCGAGCCTGCAGGAGTCCAACAACAAAGTCTATAATGATCCGCTCTCACTTCCACTCAGGAAGCTCAATCCTCTCAAATAAACTACCAGGCCTCTAATGCTTATACTTAACCTGCTTACAATTTAAACACCGAGCCACATATGCAACAATATCCTTCTTTATTCTACACCGCCAATAATGCTACAGCAAATCCATATACATCCTTGCGACGCCCGGATGAATAGAGTACCAGGAGCTATGGGCCTCCTCTAAAATCAACTCTCGGAGCTCATCCACATTAGGCACACAAACTGCATCATCATGTGAGGTAACCTGCTTGGCACTTCCTCGCTGCACTGTGTCTCTAAGGACACACAAATGGGGATTATCATACTGGAGATCATGGATATGCTGTAATAAAGAAGAAAGAGTGGTCGTGCAAGCTAATACATGACTAGGCTCAGAAATATCCAGCCTCACAAACTGATTGGCCAAAGTCTGAACGTCCAAAGCAAGCGGCCTCTCACCGACCGAAATATAAGTAAGACTGCCCATACTAGCTAAATTATTACCCAAAGCATTAGCCACCACATGGGCCTTTCACGGATGGTATAAGATAGTGATATCATAATCCTTCAACAAATACCTTTGCCTCAAATCCAAATTTTTTTGCTTGAACAAATACTGAAGACTCTTGGGATCGGTGAACACCTATCATGCCACGCCATACAGATAGTGTCTCCAAATCTTCAATGCGTGATCATGAATCAGATAGTTCTTCTCATAAATCTTCAACTACTGCGAAGCATAAGTAATGACCTTGCCTTCTTGCATCAACACTGCACTAAGCCTAATACGAGACACATCACAATAAATTGTATAAGGCCTTGAACCTGTAGACAAAACCAACACTGGTGCCGTAGTCAGAGCTGTCTTGAGCTTCTAATAGCTTGCCTCACACTCGTCCGACCATCTGAACTGGGCACCCTTCAAGGTCAACCAGGTCATCGAGGCTGCGATAGATGAAAAGCCCTCCACGATCCAATGATAGTAGCCGGCCAACCCCAAGAAACTTCAAATCTTTGTAGCCGATGCTAGTCTAGGTTAGTATTTGACTGCCTCAATCTTATTCGGATCAACCTGAATACCTTCTGCTGACACAAAATGACCTAGGAATGCAACTGAACTCAACTAGAACTCACACTTTGAGAACTTAGCATATAACTAACTATGCTTTAGAGTCTAGAGAACTACTCTGAGATGTTGCTCGGGCTCCCCCTAACTGTGAGAATATACCAAAATATCATCAATTAAAACTATCACGAACGAATCCAAATAAGGCATGAACACTCGATTCATCAAATCCATAAAAGCAGCTGGGGCATTTGCCAACCTGAATGACATAACCAAGAACGCATAATGCACGTACGAGTGCGGAAAGCTATCTTAGGGATATCGGATGCCATAATCCTCAACTGATGGTAGTTATATCTCAAGTAAATCTTTGAAAACACCTTGGCACATTGAAGTTGATCAAACAAATCATCAATCCTCGATAATGGATACTTGCTCTTGATTTTAACCTTACTAAACTGCCGGTAATCAATACACATTCTCACTAAACCATCGGTTTTCTTAACCAACAACACCGGTGCACCCCAAGGTGAAATAATGGGTCTATGAAACCCTTCTCAAGAAAGGATTGCAACTATTCCTTCAACTCTTTCAAATCAGGAGGGGCCATATGATACAGCGGGATAGAAATGGGATGGGTGCCCTAAGTCAAATCAATACAAATGTCAATATCCCTGTCGGATGGCATACCCAGCAGGCTTGAAGGGAATATCTCAGGAAACCCACGAATAACGGGCACGGAATCAATAGAAGGAACCTCAGGATTGGAATCACGAACATATGCTAAATAGTACAAACACCCCTTCTCAACCATGCGTCGATCCTTCAAATAAGAAATAACAGTACGGGTAAAATGACCAGGAGTCCATCTCCTCACTAAATGAGGAAAACCCGGTAAACCTATAGTCACAGTCTTGGCATGATAGTCCAAGATAGCGTGGTGAGGTGATAAACTGTCTATCTCTAATATAACACTAAAATCATCTATGTACAGAAGAGGCAAATCTACACGAATCTCAAGACCTCCAATAACCAGTATACATGAACAATGGATGTGATCCACCACAATAGAATCACCCACGGTGTAGATTCACATAAATACAAATACTCAATAAATCACTAGGCATGACCAGATACGGTGAAAAATAAGATGACACATACAAGTATCTAGATCTTATATCAGATAACACTGAAGCATCTCGATCACAAACCAGGACCGTACCTGTAATAACTGCATCCAAAGCCTCAACCTCGAACCTAGCTGGGAGAGCATAACATTGGGGTTGTCCCCATCACCTTGAACTATATCTCTAGGACGGCCTGCATTTGGCTGGCTTCCACCTCTAGCGGCCTAAGCTCCACCTCTAGCACCACTACCTCTACCTCTAGCACCTCTACCCTACCTCTAGCTAGCTAGGCTACCTGTGGGACACCTGGTGCCTGAAACATAGCACGAGAACCCTTCTGTGCTCGAAGCTCCATGGAAATACATAGCAATGTGCCTCATGTCGCCACAAGTAATAAAAACTCTCGGCTGTTGGGGCTAATGACCCTGGAAACTCTGAATCAGTGGTGCATTGATAGGTGTTGGTGGTGCACTGTAGGACTACTGATCAGAATATTACACATGAGGGCCACGGCTACCTGAAGCACTGTGAGAAAGTTGAAGAGCTGACTGAAAGGGCCTAGGATGATGGCCTCTACCATATGAATCTCTACCTCTAGACAAGGTACCACTGAATCTGCCTGAATGACAGGGCCTCTTATCCAATCGATTATCACCTCCCTCTGACTGAACCATCTCTATTCTCCTAACCACATTGGCCGCTTCCTAGAAAGATATCTCACTCCCAGTCTTCATAGCCATTTGAAGACGAATCGGCTAAAGAAGGCCTTCAATAAACTTCACCCTCTCTCTCTCTCTCTCTCTCTCTCTCTCTCTCTCTCTCTCTCTCTCTCTCTCTCTCGGTAGAAAGTATGACAAGAGCATGGAGAGCTAAGTCGGAACATGGTCTCATACTGGGTAACCATCATGGGACCCTATTGGAGGTAATCAAACTGCCTCCGATAGACCTCTCTCTGAGTAATAGCGAGAAACTTCTCCAGAAATAGCTGTATGAACTGCTCCGAAGTCAAGGCTGGTGATTCCGCCGGTCTAGCTAAGCAGAAATCCCTCCACCAAGTCTTGGCGGATCTAGACAATCAAAATGTAGCAAAATCAACCCCATTGGTCTCAACAATACCCATATTCCTGAGAACCTCGTGGCAGCTGTCTAGATAATCCTGGGGATCCTCTGTAGATGCACCACTGAAAGTAGAAGTGAAGAGCTTGGTAAACCTATCCAGCCTCCACAAAGCATCGACAGACATAGCCACTTCATTACTGCTCTGAGCTACCACACCCGGCTGAACTGCTCCAACTGGTTGAACCACTAGAGTCTGAATCTGGGGAGCTACTTGCTCCAGGGTGCGAGTAGTAGGAGTCGGAGCTCCTTCTCTAGCTTGAGAGACAGTTGGTGCTATAGGAAGCAAGCCTTCTCGGGTGACACTCTCTATGAGGCTCGCTAATTGAACAAGAGCATCCTAAAGAACTGGGGTAGCAATAAACCCCTTTGGGACCTAAGCTGGGCCCACCGGAATAGCTGAGACCAGAACCTCCTTATCAAATTCAATCTGAGGCTCCGCCACTGGTGCTGCTGCTCGGGGCTAAGCTTTTCCCCTACCTGGGCCACTAGAACGACCTCAGCCTTGGCCTCACCCTCTGCCCCTCGTAGGAGCTGCTGATGAGGGTTCGGGCTACTGAACAGCGGATGAGGAAGCACGTGTTCTTACCAAATGTGAAAGAACAGAGTAGAGATTCTATCAGAATTGAGAAATAAAATCGCACGATAAGAAAGAACAAATGTGAAGTTTCCTAACTTTGTCGCCTCTGGGAGATAAATACAGATATCTCCATTGCGATCACTCAGACTATGCTGAGCTTGTCAGTGAATTGTAAGACCTATGTAGCCTAGAGCTCTAATACCAACTTGTCACGACTCAGAATTCCCACCCTCAGGAGTCGTGATGGTGCCTATAATAGAAGCTAGGCAAGACATAAACTCAGAAATCATTAACTCTTTTTTTTAATACTTCATACCAATTACATTTACAAGCAATAAATATTAAAATAATAATGGAATGTGAGATTTAGCGAAAGACTTAAATAAATATAAAACCAAAATATTTCAAAGATCAACAAATGACTCTACCTAGAACTGGTGTTACAACATCTGCGGACTATTAAGATTACTACATACAACTGTTTGAAAGAAAGAAAATAATGTATGTCTCGGATATATGAGATAACAGAACATAATAAAAGATAGAGGAGACATCGAGCCAGCAGATGCGTGCAAGGTTACCTCTGTGTTTCAATGGACTGGAGGTTGGCTCCCCTACTACTGCTGATCAAATGCTGCTCCTATATCTACAAATAAGTGCAAAGTGTAGCATCAGCACAACCGACCTCATGTGCTGGTAAGTGTCTGGCCTAACCCCGACGAGGTAGTAATAAAGCTAGGACTAGTAACTAGATAAACCTATGCAGTTATATACATATATACAATGGAGAAATAATATAAAACAAATAATTAAGGTTGGGAGGGGGAAACATGCTTCGGGGAATAACAAACAAAGCAGAATCTCAATAAAATTATAAGGAAACAAAATTTAACTTCTAACAAAGATAAGAAAAATAAGGCAAATTTCACTTTCAATCACATCTTGTCACAGGCGTGCAACCGGATCCCATTTCTCATATCTTGTGGTATGTGTACCACCCACTTCCATTTTATCAAACCTCGTGGTAGGTGTACCACCCGCTCCCATTTTATCATATCATACGTACCACCCACTCCTATTTCATCATATCTTGTGATAGGCATATCACCCGCTCCCATTTTGTTATATCTTGTGGTAGGCGTACAACCCAGTCCCATTTCATCATATCTTGTGGTAGGTGTACCACCCGCTTCCACTTTATTGTCTCTTATGGTAGGCATATCTCCCGCTCTTATTTTATTACATCTTGTGATAGGCGTACCAACCGCTCCTATTTCATTACATCTTGTGGTAGGCATATCACCCGCTCCAATTTACAAGTCAACATAAAATTACAAGTAAGTACCAGCAAGGGAACAAAAGCAATATAATAGCTTCCCGACAAAGGAGCAACAATATCGAAACAATCATCCCGGCAAGGGAGAACCAGCAATAACCAATCCTTACTCAAATTCTACTCTGCTCAATTAATACCAATACTCAATCATAGATAAAATCCATGAGAATAACTAAACCTTTCCTCAATATAGAGAATTATCAATCAAAGCATCTGGAGTGCCATTTAAGGATACAACAACTATCAATTTAAGACTCACGGAAATGCTTGACACCAACGTATAGATACTCGTCACCATGCCTATACGCAGTACTCAACAAGAAGCAAGTAGCAAATATAACTCAACTCCTAATCCCTCAAGCTAAGGTTAGACCAAACACTTACCTCGATGCCTCGAACACAACTCAAGGTTTAATTATAGCTTTACCACCTGATTCCACCGCCTATTCGCTCGTATCTAGTCACAAATTACTAAATTACATCAATAAACGCAAATTGAATCAATCCCAGTACATGAAAATGAGTTTCCAATAGTTTTATACAAAAAGTCAAAAATCTCCCCCGGACCCACATGGTCAAAATCCGAGGCTCGAATCAAAATCCGATTACCCATTCCCCCACGAACCCAAATATATGATTTTTTTAAATCGAACCTCAAATCGAGTTCCAAATCCCTAATTTTTGAAAAACCCTAGGTTCTACCCAAAACACTCAATTTCCCCCCATGAAAGTCATCGATTTTAAGTTGAAATCATGTTAAAAGATGTTAACGATTGAAGAAAACTAGTTAAAAATGACATACAATTGATTTGGAGAAGAATGAATCCTTGAAAATCGCCTAAGTGTGTTTATGTTTGAGGGAATATGAAAACTGGGTTTTATCGGTGAAGTATACAAGTTGCAAGTCGCACGTATGGGAATTGCAAACAGGGATTCGTAATTGCGAACCCTTCAGAAATCCAAAACTTTCGCAAATGCGACTTCACTTGCGAAGAAGTCATCGCATTTGTGATCCCTAGCCAATTGGAAGATCTTTGCATTTGTGAAGAAAACCTCGCATTTGCGAGCCAAGGAAGGCATGGGCTAGTTTCGCATTTGCGAATCCTACATGTCTAATCATACCAGCAAAATTTTCTAAAATTTTGTAAGTCCTAAATGTAACAAGTGGCATATCAAAAACTCACCCGAGCCCTATAGGCTCTAAACAAAATATACACACAATATTAAAAATATTCCACGAGCTTATTCGTGCGATCAAATCGCCAAAATAACCTCAATAACAATGAATTAAACCTCAAAATCAAAGGATTTTCTCAAACTTCATAAAATATCAACTTTAGCGATTTAGGTCCGATTCAGGTCAAAAGGACTCCGCTTTTAACCAAATTTTACAGAAAAAATCTTAAATCATATAAAACACCTATACCAGGTGCTAAAATAAAAATACGGGCCCGATGCCATCATGTTCTAATCAAATTTTATTTCAAATTTTCTTAAACAATTCCAAAAAATAATTTCCTTTAAAAATACATTTATCGGGCTTAGAACCTCTAAATTCGATTCTGGGCATACACCCAAGTCCCATATTTTTCCTACGGATCCTCCGGGATCGTCAAATCACGGGTCCGGGTGCATTTATCCAAAATATTGACAAAGTTAATTTAACTCGTTTTATAACCAAATTTTATCATTTTTCATATTTTCATTTTTAAGCTATTTGGCTACGCACCCGGATTGTGAATTCAAATTGAGGTAACTATAAATGAGGTTTCAAGGCCTTAGACGACAGAAGTTGGTTTTACAACTAGTGATAATCTTTTGGGTCATTACAGAAGCTCACTTAAGCTAGAGTTTGAAAATTTGAACATTCTAACTTGAAATTTGTTATGAGTGAGTGCGACGATCCGACCCGTCGTCTCGTGAGTAACTACCCCTTTATTCCCATTTTCTGCTTTCTTATGTTCCATTATCAGTATTTGGGGCATTAGAATTTAATTGGAGTAATTTTATTAAGAAATGAGACACTTAGTCTCTTTTAAGAAGGCTTAAGTTGGAAAAGTCAACCAAATGTTGACTTGTTAGTTCGATGGCTCGGAATTAAATTATGATGATTCGATTAGTTTAGGAGGATGATTAAAGGCTTAGAAGCGCAATTGGAATGAATATTGGAGGTCCGGTGAAGAAATTAGCTTGTTTTAGCAAAGTTAGTTTTTTGGCAATTTTGTTGATAGGTGGAATTTTGATCCGGGAGTCAGAGTGGAATTCTGACAGTTCCACTAGCTTCGTCAGGTGATTTTGGAATTGTGGGTACAATTTTAGTTGATTCAGAGGTGTTTAGGTTGGGTTTATGATCGAATGTGAATTTTAAAAGTTTTAGTTTAACTTAAGCCATAATTTGATGAAAACTTGACAATTTTGATGTTAACGATATCGTTTTTATGGTTCGAGCAACTTTGAATAAGATAATAGGACATATTTGTGCTTTTGGTTGAGGTCCTGTGGGCCTTGGGGTGATTTTGGATGGTCAACGGGTCATTTTTGTAGGGTTTTGAACTGTTGATTGCTGGTATCTGGTGTTGTCCTTCGCGTCCGCGAGGTCCCATCGTGTTCGCGAAGCAGAAATTGGCTTCTTAGGCTTTTGGTCTTCATGTTTGCGAAGAAGGAATTGTCATCTGGGACTTTTGTTCTTCGTGTTCGCGACAGCGTTTCGCGTTTGCGAAGAAGGAATTTTCTATCGCGCAAGTCATACTTTGGAAGCTCCTATCTTTTTATCTACAAGAAATTTTGAGGTGATTCAAAAAAAGAAAGTTGTAGCTCTTCGTGTCTAGTTTTTAGAAAGCAAAAGATATCATAATTTTGACATTTGTAGAAAATGTTATGGACATTATACTAGATCTTGTATGGGAAGAGTAAATTTGCACTTGAACGTTTTAGTTCTTCGCGTTCGCGACAAGGAATCACGTTCGCGAAGAAAAAAATTCGCCTGGGCAGAAGGGTTTTTATATGTTATATCATCCGCGACCCATATCACTTTTCCACCATTTTTACCCCGTCAAGAGAGCTTTTTGACCGATTTGAAGAGGGTTTTTGATAGGTATTGATTGGTGGTAAGTCTCTTAACTTAGAAACACCATTTTATCGAAGAATCAACACTCAAATTCATGAAAGTGGGTTGCAATTATGAAGAACTAGGGCTTGGTTATGAAAACAAATTTTGGAGATTTGAAAGGCCATTTGAACTCCGTTTTTGGTAAACTTTATATGTACGGACTCGTGGCGAGACGACGCATATGTGACTTTGGTAATTTATTAAGAAGTGGGCCCGGGGCTCGGGTTTTACCAACTTCGTGATTTTTAGATTTTTTCGAGTAATTTTGATTGGGTTATGTTTCTTTAACATATAATAACGTATTAAATATGATTTTGACTAGATTCAACGCACGAGGAGTACAAAAGGAAAGAGCACTGCGGAGTAGTCTACGGCCAGCTTGAGGTGGGTAATAGATGTAGATGATGACCTAAGGTTCGAAACCCCGATGTCCCACATTGTGACACTGTATTGAGGTGATACACGTACTCTACTATGAGTGCGGGGTAAATTATGGACGGGACTATGGCTTAGTCCGTATAAGATAGGTCTATACTGTATTATGTGCCTAGGAATTGGCTAGTAAACATCCTACTTGAATTCTTATGAGTATATTTGGGAAGCGAGCCAACTACTTGGATCCCTTAGGGATTATTATCACTGTTTCTATGATATTGACCATATTCCCATTATATCAGTCCTGAGTTAAATAATATCTAAAAATGAGTAGAAATATTCTAAGGCTTTAATCACTTAAACTTTATGCGTGTTAAATGGAATCGAAAATGGTAATTGATTGTGCTCGTGTGACTTGCCAGCATATATATATTTGGACTGATTGTGGACCCGGCTGCACGACACAACAAATGCTACTATGTCATTGCGCTTGGGCTGTAGGAGCCCCTCCGGAGTCTGAACCCCCATATTGAGCGCGGTTACCCAATGGATCGGGCTATACGTCACAGCGGTCATGTGCATTGCATTGCATTCATACATTGATATATGTTTGTCATTGATTTATTGTTATTTATCGTTAAATATGCTTCCAAGATAGTTTCATCTTTACATGTGGTATTTCGGGATTTCTTACTTTTAAGTCAATATACATGTCTATTACCGCTGAGTTGGAAGTACTCACTTTACTCCCTACACCTTGTGTGCAGATTTAAGTGTTATAGAGACTTAGACGAGCAGTCGCTGTCTTTCGAAGTTTATTTAGATTTGTCGAGGTGGATGTCTAGCATTCGTAGGACCCGACTTCTCCCCTTTATTTTACTCTTATTTTCACTCTCTAGACTATATACGTTTTCAGATATTGTTACTCACTTGTTTCAGAGGCTATAGACTCGTGACTCCAAATTCTGTGGGAGTGTTTTTTTGTATGATATCTTGGTCTATCCCGTACTATTTTATTTTAAACTCATAATTATTATTTTTAAACTATTAAAATCTCTTAAATTTGTCGGTAATGAGTTATCAGATTGGGTTCTTGAGAAGTAATTGGTCGGGCTTGCCTAGTTGTATGGTTGGGCACCATCACGACCGAGTTTGGGTCGTGAGAAGTTGATATCAGAGCCAAGGTTACTAGGCCTCGCGAGTCAAGAGCTAGTTTAGTAGTGTCTCGTGGATTGGTACATAGACATCCGTATCTATCCTCGGGAGGCTACAGAACCTCTAGGAAATACTTCACATTCTTGAAATCTTATCGTGCATCCTTGATTCATCTTGAAAGAGTAACTCTTGAAATTCCTTCCTTGTGTTGGCATGCGTGCATGAGTGCTCAATAGCATATGTTCCTTGATGTCTTGTGATTCCCCGATCGAGGGGCAAGATGTGATTACTATGAGTTGATGTTGGGCCAGTCTGGAGGACTTGCGGCCGACTCTTCGCCTATGGCTTCAGCACCAAGGTACTGATTGTGCGAGCTAGTGTTATGAGCTTAAACGTTCAGTGATATCCCTAATGGTAGGAATAGGGGCTGGATAGCTATGTGATGAATATTTTAGTACTGCGTGATGTTTCCATACAACGTGGAAGAGTCGATGAAGATTTGCTAGGTGATAGGCACACTATTAAGTGTTTGACTTCCATTGTGATAGGATTTGTAGTCCCAAGTTATGGGTGCGTGAAGAATCTTTTTACTTCTCCTATTTGGAGTAAAGTAAATTTCATGTTACGGTATGAGTTGAGACGTAGGATGATTCCGTGATTGTGTAATGTGTATGGAAGTGGAAGCTAAACAAAAATATTAAGTAAAGGTAAAGCTAGGGGTAAATTGCTATGAGGGGAATCTATTTGTCATACTAGTTAGATAAGTTTGGGAGCTGAGATTGCTTCTGTAAATGTAGTATGATGAAATCGTTGAGTCAAGAAGACCACGTTGAAGGTCAAAAAAATTAAAGAAAGAATATGTTCTTACTCAGTTGAATAGCCCAATAATGGAGGATTGAAAGGTATTTTCCATGTGTTATGATTCAAATAGGTGCAACGCATGTCCATGTATCAATTTTTGATAATATAATACATGTAATGTTGAGATTAATGTTTATGATATACATTGTGATGTTTTTTCAAGTTGTACACGTGTTGTTAGGATGGTTTTGGTGATTCTCTGGCAGGTGTATAGGCCCAATTACAAAAGAAACTCTGCCAAAATTTTTGAAAAATTTGGGACTTAATCAAAAAAATTCGCCTAAAGAGTGGGCTTAACTGTTGTGTGAATGAATGCAACAATTGCTAAAGAGTTAAAATTTCTGATGATTCGTGTTTCCACAAGCTTATGAAAGAGTGAGTTTAATCTCACCATGATACTACGACGGCACTAGAATATATGTGTTGTGATATATATGGCTTCGAGCAAAGTTGGGGAGGTTGCTGTTGATTAGCTGATTGTACGGTTATGTACTATGTTAGTTCCAATTTGATGCATGCGGGTGAATCCGTATTGATTGTAGAAATTGAGCTGAGGATGGCACGAGTGAAGCAAAATTTTGACAAAGGTTATACGGTGCTTTGTATATGTAAGAAAATAATAGGATGTCTTGAGTTGTGGATAAAGAATGCTTAGAGTAAAGAGAAGGAAGTTGTTTGGTTGTATCGGAATGAGATCATGTCTTGCGGTGTCGGAGTGTTGATAAGGCACGAGTGGTTTGATTTGTTAAGTCAAGTAATTTGCAGTGTGTATAAGAGAGGATGGCTCTTGAGAATGGTTTTGATGTGTTCAAGATTATATATGTAGCACTCATGTGTTTTAAGGTTGAGTATGTGACCAAGTCAGTGTTTTCATTAGAACAAGTCAAGACTTGTGGTAATTTTATGTTAATACGGGATTCTATGTATCATGGGAAGTAAAGGTAGCGGACTTAAACTCACAGGAAGTTCTTAAAAGTAGGGTATTTTAGAAGGTGGTATTTTTGGGAACGTTTGACAGAGTATTTAGTGGCCTATGTGTCTTAGACAGTGTGGTCATATGCTCGAGTATCGTGTGGTAAGCCTGGGTTGAGGCATTGTGGTGCTACATCAAGAGATTATATCAAATTGAAAATGAATCAGAAGGAAATCTAGACAAATGAAGTAGCTTTTTAATGGACCGAATCGGTACGGTAAAGTATGATCAATTACTTGTTTATATTTGAGGTAATGAGCCATTATGAGTATTAGGGGGCAGAGCTTTTGAGTTCGAACGGCTTGCTTAGACTGGTGTGGATAAAAGGATTTAGTCCTGGCAGTTTATCTTGTGGTTAGGAAAAAGGTGATGGAGTTCACAGGTTATCCTAGTGTGGTATGGTATGTACGGTATGTTGTGGAGGATTGGGATTTGTGTGTGTAAGGTACGGTTCAGTCTGAATGGAAAGTCATCAAATTCTTATGCAGCACGGGCAGCTGCAGGTGATTTAAGAATCGACCCTCAGATGATTAAGGAAAATGGTATTACTATTCTAGTGATTTGACGGGAGTATACGTTCAGTAAGAAGGGAAGGTGATGTAAACTGATAATACTTCGGTGGGATTTCGGCGGTTTCCTATTGGACCGACTGTTGACATTTAAGTTTGTTGATGGCATAGGAAAATTTTAGAATATCTTTCGTGGAATGAATGGATACTTTATGTGTAGTATGTTCATTCGGCGGAATGTGGGACCAGGTATAGTAATTTGTGTGTTACATGGAGTTGGAGACTGGGAGTTCTCCGATACAGTCTATATCGCGGTTGTGTATCGTGAGTATTCGGCACCGTTTGGTGGAAATTATGATTTGGAGGCTAGAGTGGATCTTTATTTGTTGATACGAAAGACTTTAGATGTGATATTGGGTGTAGACTGGTTACCTCAGTGTTGGGTTAATCTAAACTATTGTGTTATGGGCTATGCCAAAAGATTCCACATGTTGTGTGGCGAGGTGCATCAGGTGATGTTATAGCAAGAGTGGGTTGCATTCCAAAGACCAGTGGACGGCTGAGAAGGATTGCTTGTCTTGTTTGGACCTTCGTAGAAAATGTGAGTGCAGAGGTTTTTACCATTTATTCAGTTTCGGTGAGGGACCTTTTCGGATGTCTTCCTCGTGGCCGGGTGAGATTGTGGACTTCAGTATTTATTTGGTGTCGAGCACCGTATCATACGGCTTTAGCATGAGTTATAGTAGTGGAAGAGGCAGCTTCAGGATTATTGATTATGAGTTTGGTGGTAAGCTGATTGAATACGTGTTTTCTTGAGTTGGCTTGGTTAGTCTTGAATTGTATTAATAAACGATGGGTTGATTCAATCGTTATTGGACCTACTAGTGATTTGGGAAGATCTGTGAGTTACTTTTCTGTGCTGCGAGGCGCTATGATTTTTGGGCAGTGGCACCTATATTGCGGTGCTATCGAGATTCATAGTGGAAGCTGACTTTTATAGCTTACAACGCTACAAGTAGATATGATTATGCACTCGGTGTTCTTACGACCAATACTCGGTATTCTGTGATTACGAGCAAATTTGGCTCGATGAGCATCTCCTTATGTGAGATATTTGTGTGGATCGGGTTGTGCGCCGCAACAGCGTGATGTTGAGAACAGTTTTCCATATGTTTCTTCGTGTGCCTTGCTTCCTGGTTTGAGGAAAGTCCGTATTGGGAGTTGCTCGGCGAATAGCGCACCAATTGTCTTTTTTCAAGAATGAATGGTGTATATTACTTGCTTCACCGAGGGTGTGATGGATTTCTTAGTTTCAGACGTCAATCCGTGTGTGGCTGTCTATTTTGGGCATGTTGACTTGAGGTGCTTCATGGTAACGGTGTTTGGATAGGATCGTGCGTTGTGGCGAGTCCACGTGGAGTTATGACCTTCGATGCGGATTCAGGTACTCTATTTCTATGATGTGAAACGGGGTCTCAGCTTTGTGTTGTAATGGTATTGAGGAGCTTGGGGTCCATCTCTTTCGTTTGAGTCATTTTCATGATTTAAGTATGTTCAGACCGTCTCTTATTGGTGCGGGTATTATGCAAGTCGTGGCTTAGGCCGTTGTTGAGGTGTCATGTCACCAGAGTGGTGTGATGGACCCGAAGTGATTGTTGGGGGTCATTAATGAATATGAATGGATTTGGCTTCAGTTTGTTGGAAGATTAATATCGAGGTTCGGCTCGGGAATTAGTTATGATAGCAATAAAAGGGAAATGACTTCATAAATGGTAGATCTGAGAAATGATTACGTTTTATCGTGTGTTTTATTTGTAGTTGGTAGTATATGAAAGTGTTGGAATAAGACTTTAGCTAACAAGAGGTTTTCTATCAGTATTTGGGTATTGTGGGAGACTGCTATGAATAGAGGTTATCTTCCGAGTGTTGGATTGTTGGTTATTATAGCTAGTTCGTGTTAATTCTGGGTAGGATTTTGGAAAGTGCAATGTGGGTTTACGGTGTATGGTCTAAATGGCTGCAAAACTTCAGTTGTATTGTATTATCAAATCTATGTGAGATTGGGTGACGTAAGTTCATCCCCGAACTTATACATGGTAAGGTTATTCAGCAATTGTTGGGCTTTTGGAACAAGTCTGGGCACGTTCGAGGACGAACATTTGTGTATGTTGGGGAGAATGTGATGACCCAAATCGTCGTCTCATGATTAACTACCCTATTCATCCCATTTTCTGCTTCCTTATATTCCATTATCAGTATTGGGGCGTTAGAATTTAATTGGAGTGATTTTATTAAGAAATGAGTCACTTAGTCTCTTTTAAGAAGGCTTAAGTTGGAAAAGTCAATTGGATGTTGACCTGTGAGTTAGAGGGCTCGGAATTGAATTCTGATGATTCGATTAGTTTCAGGGGATAATTTAAGGCTTAGGAGCGCAATCGGAATGAATTTTCGAGGTCTGGTGAAGAAATTAGCTTATTTTGGCGAAGTTAGTATTTTGGCGATATTTGGTTGATAGGTAAAATTTTGATCCGAGAGTCGGAATGAAATTCCGACAGTTCCAGTAGCTTCATTAGGTGATTTAGACTTGTTGGTAAAATTTTAGTTGATTCGGAGGTGTTTATGCCGGGTTTATGATCGAATGTGAATTTTGAAAATTTTAGTTTAACTTAAGCCTTGATTTGATGAAAACTTAACAATTTTGGTGTTAGAGATGGTGTTTTTATGGTTTGAGAAAATTTTAATAAGGTAATAGGACATATCTGTGCTTTTGGTTGAGGTCCCGAGGGCTGCTGATTGCTGGTACCTGGTGTTGTCCTTTGCGTCCGCGAGGTCCCATCGCATTTGTGAAGCAGTAATAAGCTTCTGAGGCTTTTGGTCTTCGCATTCGTGACAGTGCTACGCGGTCGGGAAGAAGGAATTGTCAACTGGGACTTTTGTTCTTCGCGTTCACGTTCGCTAAGAAGGAATTTTCTGTCGTGCAGATTCTACTTCAGAAGCTCATATCGTTTTATCTACAAGCAATTTTGAGGTGATTCAAAAACAAAAGTTGTATGTCTTCCCGTCTAGTTTCCACAAAGCTAAAAAGATCATAATTGAGACATCTGTAGAAAAAGTTATGGACATTATACTAGAGGCTGTATGGGAAGAGTAAAATTGCACTTGAACATTTTTGTTCTTCGCGTTTGCGACAAGGCATCGCGTTCGCGAAGAACAATTTTTGAACCTGAACAGTTTGTTCTTCCCATTCGCAACAAGGCATCGCGTTCACGAAGAAGAAAATTCGCCTGGGCAGAAGGGTTTTTTATATGTTATTTCATCTGTGACCCATATCACGTTTCTATATATATATATATATATATTTGGACTGATTGTGGACCGAGCTGCACGCCACAGCGAATGCTACTATATCATTGCGCTTGGGCTGGAGGAGCCCCTCCAGAGTCTGAACCCCCACAATGAGTGCGGGTACCCAATGGATCGGGCTATACGTCACAGCGGTCATGTGCATTGCATTGCATTCATACATTGATATCTGTCTGTCATTGGTTTATTGTTGTTTATCGTTAAATGTGCTACCAGGATAGTTTCAACTTTACATTGTGGTATTTCGGGATTTATTACTTTCAAGTCATTATACATGTCTATTACCACTGAGTTGGAAGTACTCACTTTACTCTCTGTACCTTGTGTGCAGATTCAGGTGTTTCAGAGACTTAGCTGAGTAATCGTCTTTCGGAGTTTATTCAGAGTTGTCGAGGTGGCTGTTTGGCATTCGCAGGACCCGACTTCTCCCCTTTATTTTGGTCTTATTTTTACTCTCTAGACTTTATACGTTTTCTGATATTGTTGCTCAGTTGTTATAGACGCTCTAGACTCGTAACCACAGATTCATGGGAGTGTTCTTTTTTGTCAGATATCTTGGTCTGTCCCATACTGTTTTATTTTAAACTTCAACTTATTATTTTTAAACTGTTAAATTCTCTTAAATTTGTCGGTAATGATTTATCAGATTGGGTTCTTGAGAGGTAAATGGTCAGGCTTGCCTAGCTGTATGGTTGGGCGCCATCACGGACGGGTTTGGGTCGTGACATTGGGAGTTGTTAGAATAGATTTGGTACATCGCAAGGAGTTTGAAACTCACTTTTGGGACGAATTGGTAGATATTTGAGGTGGTTTGAAGTCAAATTTGAGCCAAATTCTAAGTAAAAGACGACTACATAAGAAGATAAGATGTGCATCACATTATGTATTACTTATGTGTCATACGTGTATCCACTATATATCTCTTGTATATCAATTATACATGTGTATGAGATACATGTGTAACAACGGAACTTTCTAAACTCGAATTTAATAACGAATTTTGATATCAAAGCAATTTAAATTACTTTTAATCTTCCTCAAATTTTATATATTGCCTCTTATATTTGTTCTCCATGAATTTTAATCATACCCATTGGAAATAAAATCTGCATAGTTTTTTTTTATTTTATAAGATTGTAAATTATTGGTAACTAATTTTGACTCCAAACTGATCCAGTTCTCTTCGATCTTCCTCAAATTTTATATATTACCTCATCTATATATTTTCTATAAATTCTAACAGTATTCATTGGGAAAAAAATCCTAGATTTTTTCAAATGTTTTATATCATTATCAACCTTTTTGGCTATTTTTGGATAGTATGACTTAAATTACTAAGTAGTGTCTTTTTGTGGTACATTTACGTACTTGTCCCTAATTATTTCTCAAACACTACTTTACTCTTACAAATAGGAAAGGGTTCACTTATCAACCTTATTTTATATGAAAAAATCGATCGACATCATCTCACTCAGAATTGTATTTTGGATACATAAATTACTAAGCCTATGCCAATCTCTCAATTTCACATGACAAAGAAACTAACCATTTAACTAGAAAATAACCACACACACATATATCCACCCGGTTTCGACCTCTTAATCTTACAATTCCTGTTTCGACTATATATATATACACACACATTCACATATTACTACCTTGTTATATTATACTACACATGCTTACAGTTTGCCAAATTAAAAGGTGAACTGGTGTTATTTTTGTTAACGGACTTTCTACAAATTTAAAGTGACATGCTACTGGAATGAAAGAACTTGACAATCTAATTTTAATCCTAAACCATTTACATGCTAAAATTAACCAATAGTATCTAGCTAAACGATATTCCTACAAGTTTCAAAACGGGCTATTTGTATAATGAGCTAACTGTTGAATATTCAAGAATAGTCTAAATCGGCTAACATGCTTTTTGAGACATGATAATCATCAAACAATAACGAACTAATTGAACAGAGCTACTACACCATTAGTCTTTTTAACTAGCATACATAGATAATTCGTCCACTAAGCTAGTGTCAGATGTTCCATTATATATATCAAACAGCTACATGATTATAATTAGAGGAAGCTAAATAATGTACATATAACTAAAATTCAGAATATAACTAAGATAAATTCAGAACTTCAACTCTTCATTTTATATTCATGCTTCTGTTTCCATTCTACAAGAACCAGAGTATCAATTTATGTATATGGTACTTGGAAAGTAAAGAAGAGGAAGATCAGTAGAAGCAGCAGTAGCACACACATAGCAACACAGTGGCACAGCAACAACCAGTAAAACCAGCAGCCAACAGTAGCAGAAATCCAAGAAAAGATGAGTACCAAGCGGGAAAACCCAGGAACTCAATGCAATAGTACTCAACCAAGAACTTTCAGGGAAAGCTCACAGAACACTTATTTTATTGCTTAGATTCTATGAAAGTAAACTGACTTTCTAAGTTTTAAAGGACCAGCCTTAACACTCAATAACTAACTGGATCTCTTAGAGTAAGAATTCCAGCCTTAACACTCTATATTTCTGAGAATAAAACTGACCTTTTCCAATTCAAAGACCATCCTCTATTTTTTCTTTTAAACTCTGGAGTTTTTTTTCTATTCAAATTCCCCTCCTTTAAGTGTCAAATGACTCCTCTTTTATACCCAAGGTCGTCCCCTTTTTGGCCCATTTCCTATTACTTTTAAACTATTATTACTAAACATTTTACCTTTTTACTTTCCAGCCCATAGATTCTTCTAACTATGTGGATTATTTACCCTTTTATTATTACTTACTATTTCTAATTCCCAATTAGCCAAACATCTATCATTTCTTAGTTGGTCCCCCGATCAATTAGTTCAAATTAAAGCATATTAGGACCCCACTGGACAGACCACTTAGTCAAAGCATTTTTTAAGTATTAACACCCCAAATTGCCCTTGAAACCCCTGAATATTACTGCCCCAATTCAGAACTCCAGTAAACAGCACCAAACTTCTTAATTCTAATTAAACAAAATTACATGACTAAATACAGTCCAAAGTGGCTTGTTACAATCAACATTTAACAGAAATAATCGATTACTAAAACACATGAACTGGATATACCAAACAAACTCGGTTCTAAATTCAAGTAACAATTGAATTCGAACCAGACCAAATAGCTTTATCACAAGAAACACAATGAAATAAACTATCCTAATAACAAACTAAACCTAAATACGAACAAAGCATACTGTAAATACATTGGGAAACCACAATTTATACAGGTTTCACTGCTACTACCATGGTTTGAACCATTCAAACCTAAAAGACTAATCAACAACACTCATTAAATTGATTAGACAAATCATAACACATAATCAATGAACAGCCAACAATCAGAATTTAAACAGACAAACGAGTGATTCGAGTGGTATTGACAAAACAGGGAGTTATAATAAAACTAACTAATCGACGGAACTCAAATAAATGATTACATGATTTATAAATATAATCACAACACACAGAAATAACTTAGACCAAATAAAAGGTCTGAGGGAGAAGAACAGAACAATCGACTAAAATCGAAAAGTTAATATAACAAAACTAAACAAATAAACAAACATTAATAGCATCAAAAAATAGACAAAGGAAAGAAAAGAAAAGAAAAAAATACCTTAAAAGAAAGAATAGCAAATAGACGAACTCTTTCCGATTCGGAATCGAACCTTTTGAGGTCAAACAGACCTTAATCGAGTGTTCTCTATTGAGAACACTCGACTAAGGTCAGTTAGGAACCCCAAATTCCTTTAATTTTTGTCGAGGGCTAAGTTTTGATTTTCTAGTGTTCTACGGTTCGATTTGGGATTCGAACCGTTCTAGCATGATTCGAACCAAACCTACGGTGGTTTAGAGGTGAGGGAGGTCAGGGGGCTAGCTGGTCTGAGTTTGGGATGGATTGGGCTTGGTTTAGGTTTCGCTCGAATCTTCAATCGAAGATTCGAGAAGTTGTAGGGCGGTTTCGAGGAAAATGGTTAATGGATTCCGGTTGAGGGTGGTAAGAAGGTCAAGGGGTGTTAGCTTGGTAGTGGTTGGAGATGGGGCCGCCGGGTTAAGGGTGGTGGAGAGGAGTGGTGGCTGGATAGGGTTTCATGGTGATGGTATTCATCTCTGAGAGAAACAATAGGGTGGGGGGTCTGGTTTAGGGGTGTGGGGTGAGAGGTTGGGCTTATATACGGGGGAGGCGATTTGATCCTGACTGTTTGATCAAGCATGATCTACGGCATGAATTGTTTCATTTAAATGAAACAGTGACATTAGGTTTAGTTGGGATATTGGGATGACCCGGGTGTAATGGATCGGATTATGAGGAAAAACAGGGACCGTTAGATCACTGGAAATGGGCGGCTAAGATCAACTTACTTGAAACGGTGTTGTTTCAAATAAGTTGGGAGCTGAACTGTACCGTTAGACTGTTTGGTCAATGGTTAAGATTTGAGGCGCCAAAACGGAGTCGTTTGGACCTTCTGAGAGACCAAACATGGACTGGGTCATTTGATATTAGAATTGGGCCTAAATTTGGTTTGAAAGATGATGGCCCGGTCCGATTTTTGCTCATGTTTGGTTTTTTCTATTTATTCAACTTCCTAATTAATAAAAATAAAAATGCTAAGATTAAATTATAAAAACTAAAATTATCTTAAAATACTAATTAACTCATAATAATAATTATCATGCGTAAGTATATACCAGAAAATAAAATCACACAATTGGACATTAAATGCTAAAAATGCAAATAATGCACATTTTTGTAATTTTTATTCTTCTAAAACAAACTTAATAACTCCTAATTGTAAAATTAAATCATAAATGCAAATGCAACATACTTTTTTTGTATTTTTATTAATTTAACAAATAAACATGCACAGACAATGTAAGAAAAATAACATGAAATTCACAACAATTGCAAACAAACAAAAATTATTTTATTTTGATTTTTGTGGGAGTAATCCTCATATAGGGCAAAAATCACGTGCTCAGAGCTTCCCTTCTTTGTCCAAAAATATAAAGAGTTTTCATGTAAAGATAAAGTGAGCGAACACGAGCAATTGTTGGTCGTTCGAGTACTCTGTGTGAAGAAGTATTTTGAAAGTTTTGACCGAACCTTTGCTTCGAAGGTTTCCTACATATCCCTGGATAAAAGGGAATCAGGTTAATGTAGTTCGGGATGTTTTGGTAGCTGGGACTACCGTGGGACTGTGATTTTGCTGTTACTGCTTCTGCATGTTGCTACCTCTGCTTTACCGATCTCCTTATTACAACGTGCTAACAGAAAACAAGAAGCTAGGCTAGCCTAAGGATTACAAGATCTTATTTATCTTCAACTTGTTCTTGTTGCCTTGCTTTATTGACGGCTTGTGTTTCTTCTTGTGCTTCTTTCTTCTGAAAACCGCTGAGGATGCGGCTTCGTGCTTTTTTGAACACAAGTTTCATCATTTTGTTCCGTCTGCTGAGGATACGGCTTCCTTCCTTATGCTGAGGATTTTTTGTTGTAACCTTCTGCCTTCCATTGGGTTGCTGATTTCAAGACATAAAATGTAAAACAGAAATGTATTCCCTAATTATACTGGTAGGCGCCTAAATGTAAAAACATCAAATATATTCCCTAGTTATACAGGTGAGCGTCTAAATTCAAAATAGGAAATGTATTCCCTAGTTATACAGGTGGGCGCCTAAATTTAAAACATGAAATGTATTCCTAGTTATACAGTTGGGTGCCTAAAACATGAAATGTATTCCCTAGTTAAACAGGTGGACGCCTAAATGCAAAGACATGAAATGTATTTCCTAGTAATACATGTGGGCGCCTAAATGCAAAACATGAAATATATTCCTTAGTTATACAGGTGGGCGCCTAAATGCAAAACATAAAATGTATTCCCTAGTTAGAAAGGTGGGCACCTAAATGCAAAACATGAAATGTATTCCCTAGTTATACAGGTGGGAGCCTAAATGCAAAGACATGAAATGTATTCCCTAGTTATAAATGTTGGAGCCTAAATGCAAAACATGAAATGTATTCCCTAGCTATACAGGTGGGCGCCTAATTGCAAAGACATTAAATATATTCCCTAGTTATACAGGTGGACGCCTAAATGCAAAACATGAAATATATTCCATAGTTATACAGGTGTGCGCCTAATTGCAAAACATGAAATGTATTCCCTAGTTATACATGTGGACGCCTAATTGCAAAGACATTAAACGTATTCTCCAGTTATACAGGTGGGCGCCTAAATTCAAAGACATGAAATGTATTCCCTAGTTGCAAAGACACGTTGGGCCTAGGCCCACGTTGGCAATGGACTGCCCTTATTGCATCATTTTTAGATTTTACGAATCATATTAGGAACCCAACTATAACAACTAGCAAGCCTGTAAAATAATTAGGGACTCTTCTCTTTTATTTTAGAGACAAGCTTAATAGAAAAATATGGACACATTAGGTTTATCCATTTAAAATAAATGAGATGAGCCTCGCCAAACAAAACGCACAAGCTGTGGGGCCCTCAATAGATGGTTGTTAAAAATGCTTAGGTTTCGGGACATGCCGTTTAGCGAATTTCACGGCCTTCTCAAAATAATAACGCGTTAGACTATATATGCGCGTATTTAATAATGTTATCTCCCTAAATTCGGGTGCACATTTATGTTACTCAAATCCAAATCTCAACGGAGTCGAAATTTGTACACGACCACTGGTACATTGATTGTGACGTGGTTCGAGATACATTTTTACGACATTGCAATTCTCTGTAAAATAATAACAACAATAATAATAATAATAATAATAATAATAATAATAAGTAATAATAATAATAATAATAAATAAAAAAAGCTGTAAAGAGTAAAAAAAATTAGATAATTAAGACAAATATGACAGTTGAGCGACCGTGCTAGAATTACGGAACTTGAGAATGCCTGACACCTTCTCCCAGGTTAACAGAATTCCTTATCCGGATTTCTGGTTCGCGTACTGTTAACAGAGTCATTCTTTTCCTCGATACGGGATTAAATCGGTAATTTGGGACACCATAAATCTCCCAAGTGGCGACTCTGAAATAAATAAACAAATCACGTTTCGATTGTCCTTTAATTGGAAGTGTGAGAGAGAGAGCTGTCACACCTCCTTTTTCCGGTGCCCTCGAGGGGCGTAAAGAGGGTTACTGGAGTTTTTTCAATTAAAGGACAATCGTAGGGATTTGTTTATTTATTTATATATATATATATATATTGTCGAAACAGGAATTGTAAGATCAAGAGGTCGAAACCGGGTGGATGGTCTTCTCGATTTCCATATGAATAATAGTATAAATTAACTAAACCGATCAAAAGCATAATGAAAAGAAAAGTCTCAGCTCTAATCCTCTCTATATCACCAGTATTAATCGTGGTGGAAATCACTAAATTTAATAAATAATAGAGTTTGAACCATAATTTTAAAAATATAATAGGTTTAACAATAAAAATTCAACGACTAAATCCATCCAATCAAAATCATGAATCTGCTTATGTTAATGAATAAATAGAACAAGTACATGTACAACCTTTCCTCTAATTGTTATCTTCGGTTTTGATTAGGAGAGGGTTGAAGATTATATGAAAAGAATAAAAAAGAAGTAAGATTTTTGTGAATAATCCACAAATGCATGTGATAATGGCTTCTAATGTTTTTAAGCAGAAAATAGGGACAAAACGGCAAATGGGTTGATAACTTGCTACAAGGCTTCCGTTCTTGAGAAGAGAGTAGGTCTCTAATGCTGCAGCAACACTTGCAACAAGTAGCATTCCAATTACCTAAATTCAAAAAATTTAGGGAATAATATAAGCTATAATTATGCAAAATAATAATAATAATAATAATAATAATAATAATAATAATAATAATAATAATAATAGTAATAATTCTCCCAGTGTTCCAATTTATGAACATATTTGTGTAGCTATGAATCATCTCATTAATAATTAAAAGTTGAATTATTTCTAAAGAAAAAAAATATAATATCTTGGGACAGACTTAAAAAGGAATATTATGTATTGTTTAATATAAAACACAAAGTGATAAAGCTGTCTTTGTAATTCTTTAAACAAGAAATAAAACCTTTCGATTTTTCACAAGGAAGGTAAGTTAATTGAACATGAAATTAATTTTATAAAAGCATATGAAAAACTAAACTACTTTTATCATATACGTAAATTATGAGTTATTACCTCCTCTAGTCAATTTTACTTGTCATGTTTGATTTTTTCGGTAGTATGAAAATAATTTGATTAAATTTTTGACTTATTCTTAATCTCAATTTATTATTACTCTTACTTTGACTATATTACTCATTCTCCACATTTATTAGAGTAAGGGTAAAGGTGGAAAACAAAAATTAATTAATGCTTTCTTAATATTTTAAAATGACAAGTATTTTAGATTTTTAATAAATATGATAACTAAAAAGGATCGGGAATAACTATAAAAATTTGTATTATTAGAATCTTGACTTTACTTTTCCTAGGAGAAAAACAGTAAATAAAAGAAAGGGAAACAATTCCCTTACCATATCCAAAACTACGACCAATTTCCATAGAAGACTGCCGTTAGGAAGAATTATAACTAGAAGGTTGTAAGCAGCTCCAAGAAAATTCACAGCAATAAAGAACCTGTAACAAGGAATAAATTGATTTTAAAGTTTTACTATTAAAAATTTTAGTATGAACTAAAAATAAATTAAGTTCTATGCACAAATAATATTTAAAACAATTATAGGTAATTATGAATAAATTTCTTATTATCGTATGTTAAAATGTACAGCAGTGCAAAAAAATTAATACTGTCAATATATATAATTTAAATCCTAAAAAAATAAAATATTAACCACATCAAAAAAATATTCTCATGCCCAAAAATAATAATAATAATAATAATAATAATAATAATAATAATAATAATAATAATAATAATAATAATAATAACGGAAAAGGGTCAGAACTGCCCCTAACGTATTGACGCCAGGCTAAAAATGCCCTCCGTTAACTTATTTTGAAGAAAATGCCCCTACCGTTAAAATTCTGGCATATTTTTGCCCCTAACGTATTGACTCCAGTTTAAAAATGTCCCTACCGTTAACCTATTTTGAAAAAAATGCCCATACCGTTTTAAATATAAGTACAGTTAGTTGTTAGACTTAGGGGCACAAATATGCCACATTTTTAACGGTAGGGGCATTTTCTTTAAAATAGGTTAACGAAGGGCACTTTTAACCTGGAGTCAATACATTATGGACAGTTCTGACCCTTTTCCCTAATAATAATTCAGCTACATGATAATTTAACTTTCAAAGGATATTTCCTTAAAAATTGGTAAAACTAAATCAGGAAAGTAATAATTTCTTACCTTCCCTTGGTCCTGAATATAAAATAATTTCTATATGTATTAAACACTGTACGGTCTCGATCATATGCCGACATGTCCGACCTAAACATAACTTAGGAAAGAATTGTTTTTACAAAATATTTACCATAAAAAGGTATAGGTTACCCCAAGTTTATACGTCAAGCTAATCAATTTAAGTTCTAAATATAGTGTAAAAAATATTATAAATTAATATCACTTAAGAAATAATTACAAGTAAATTATATGATCAACATAATTCCATAACCTAATAAAAATACTATTCAAATTAACATAGTAGGTTCAATGGCGTGTCTACATAACTTGGGGTTTAAGTTATATACCCTACAAATGCAGTTTAACTTGTTATAGTATGTTATTTATCATTTTTATGAGATTATTAATTAGTAATACTTATCACAAACTTACAATTAACTTATAAGTAACTTGATTATGTAAATAAATTTAATTTAACTCAAACCCTATAACTTAAACCTCAAACTATATGAAGATGAGATTGTTCTTGAGTCGATGGTCTATAAGAAACATGCTCTCTACATTCATAAGGTAGAGGTAAGGTTTGCGTACACAGGGGCGGTTGTAGTGTATAGAGTGCGGATTCACGGGAACCCAATAACTTTTGGGTAAACCCTGTATTTATATTAAGAAATTCAGTAAATATTGATAAATATGTTACTCGGATCCCAGTTGTTATTGCATATTAATCTAAAAATTACTGGAGGAACCCATAAGCCTCAAATTTTGAATCCGCCTCTGTGCGTACACATTACCCTCTATAGACCATACGTGTGAGATTCTTATTGTTATTGTTGTTGTAATGCGGAGAGAAATCTTAGAGAGGAGAAAATTCTTACTGAAAGCTGTTCCAATCCTTGTAAGTTGCTGTGAAAAAGGATGTATCATTTAATATGTGAACTGTTTGTCTGCTAGATAACATGGTAAGTGCAGCTGCTAAGCATGTTGCAAATATGACCAATCTTCCTGCTATCGAAATTTTTGTCTTGGCCATTCCTGCAAATTCTCAATTCATATTGAGATTTAAAAAAAAAAAAATCATGCACACAAATGAATAATTGTGCGTTGTCGCGTTGAATTGCTACTAGAGTAATTTTCTATTTTTCTTTTTGATTTAATCATATGATATCAACTGACAGAAATTTAGATTCACGACATGTAAGTGTTGTATTTGTGTCGCTGTTTAAAGAGTGGTAGTAAATAATGGAAGGAGAAAGAAGACGAGGAAGAATAAAAAGAAACTTACAATTTGATTTCGTTATAGAAGGGAATTATGTAGGAATTTATTACAGAAGAAAAAGATGGAGAGGAGCTAGTTTAGGGGCCGAGGAGGGCGTTGGCGAGAATTTAAGGGAGAAAAGCAGTTCTAATTTAGGTTTCCTTCTCATCCAGCCCACTATAACAATATTGGGCTTGACCCAAAGCATTTTCATTTTGGAGGAATTTTTACCTCATGTAGAAAAGGTTGATATCTTATTTACTTTAAGTAAATAACCTCTTAAAAATTTATCTTTTATAACTATATTTTGACTTTTATAGCCAAATATCTGTTTATGGTCACCTCCTACTCTTAAGACATAAAATACGCATTGTATTATTAATCTCTCTCATTTTTTTCAGATTTTTTCCTACCCTCTCTCTCTACTCCAGTCTTTCTCTATGAATACAACCACAATTCTTTCAAATACATATCGAAATGGGAATGAGAGAGAAAATTTGAGGAAAGCATTGTAATGCCAGAAAATTGTTTCTGCTTGGATCGAAATGTGAGGGTTTTAGGGTTCTGCGTCTTCCTCTTCTCTTCAAATTATATTATCAATCTGGAATTTAGAAACAAAACTCTATATAAATCTATGTCTTCCTCTTCTCTTCATTGTTCCAAGGTTCTGCCCAATCTGGGATTTTCGGTCCCAATTCACAAGCGTCATTCCAATTCAATTGTAAAGAATAGGTTTTCTGAATGGCACTTGAGGGTATTATAGTAACAGGAACAGTGGCATTTCGAGTAAGAATCACGACCCTCTCGACAAGACAACATTATGTTGTTCTTAAGCAAAAAAGACGGAGTTTGGGGCTGAGCAACTTGAATTTTCTGTTAATAGATTTCAATGTATCTCGTTGTATTTTCATGTGTTTCATTGAATTCACTGTCTCGTTGTATTCCTTGAAGGCATTCATATATTTTTTTAATTAATATAATTTTGTATTCAGATGTATACATGTATTGAAATTGCTCTGTTATTGTTGTATTTATCGGTTGGGAAAAATATTTAGCATATTTTCTCTGAAGATTGCTATATTTTTTGGGTTGAAATCTTTTTTATAACTGAAAACACAAATTTTATGTTTTATAATTGAGTATGTTGAGTTATATTAGGAGTCTATTATGTTAATCGATTCTTTTTTCGTTTAAAACAGCTGAATAGACCATGAATTTCGCTATTTACGTTATTGTATTCAGAAATACATATCATAAATATAATCGGAAACAGTCAAATACAATAATCTATCTAGCTGCAATCTCATGTTTCACTCCAAGAAATGCTATTGTATTAATGAATATAATAGTTTAAATACATCAAATACACTCTAAAAACCCTGAAAATATATCAATAGGAAATAATATATTAAATGATAACTACAACAAGCTAATAGCTATTAAAACATAATAATTTCTGAAAGTTTCTCTAAATCGCACCAAAATCGTAGATGCAGTAAATATGGTCAAATTTGCCATGTATATTCGAAATTGAGCAACTTTTACTGTAAACTTTTGGTCAAATGTTACCGATACTGAAGTAGTTTCATTTTCGCCCTTAACCTATTACAGAGCTCCAATCTAAGGATAATCACATATAAATCATAGTTAGAAGTTGACTGGTATATTTGCAAATGTAATACAGGGATTATTTGTTGTTGGATATCTGATTTGTTGATTAGAGAAATTAGTTTTGAAGATCATGAGGGTGTTTTGTCATTTTTTTGGTTTAATTTATGCATTGTGTGCTTATTGCACATTTTATAATGCATAAAATACTATGTAGATTCTCACATAACTTACGTATATATCATATTCGAAGAAAATCAAAATTGAAACCAAACAACTTACAAGCCAATGTTGGATTTTATATCATGATTAGCTCCTCCTATTGCTCGACTGTTTTCTTTTTAGTTTTTTTTTTTCTTTTCTCTCAACTTGGTGGTCTATGGTACATACGAATACAAAATTTGAGTAGTGATTCATAAGTCCACAACAAAGCTATGTTACAAGTAGTTGTTTATGTGTGCAATGATTGATCAGAAGGAGTACGTCAATTGTCTTATTTTGCTACTAATTATTGTTTCAATTTATGTTATGGTATTAGATAGGGAACAAAGTTTAAAGAAAAAAACTATTAGTATAAATTTTAAAACTTTTGGTAAAGAATGAGTAAGCAATATTTGTGTGATAAATTATTTCATTAATAATAAAACAAGTATTTTAAACATCAAAAAATATTATTCGTATTTTTTTTTTAAAAAAAGGACGCCACGTAAATTGAGAAACACGTTAAGAAAAGTGGGTAAAGAGATAGTCCTTGTGTTGCTCTGTCGAATTTGCATACAAGCCCCATTCATAACAACATCAGTCCAGTATAATCCCATTTAGTGGGGTCTGAGGAGGGTAGTGTGTACGCAGACCTTCTCTACCCTTGAGTAGAGAGGCTGTTTCCAAATAGACCCCTGACATCCTTCCCTCCAAGAACTTCCCACCTTGCTCTTGGAAAGACTCGAACTCACAACCTCTCGATTGGAAATGAGGATTGCTTACCATCAGAGCAACCCCATTCATAACATGAATTCATAATGTGCATTTGCCAAGGTTTATTGGAGATTTGACACTACTACCTAATGTCAGGACGCATGATGGAGAATGCGTGCTTTTTCTTATTCCATTTCATACTCATTTACTTTTTTAACAAGAGTTCTCTTCATTTCGCCAGATGCGGAGCTAGTCTATTGTGTGTGGGTTCGTTCAAATTCAGACAATTTTATTCAAATTTTCTATCTATATTAGGAATTAGATACGTACAAATATTTAATCACGAACACATAACTAAGACGAGCTACGAGCAAATTCAAAACTCATAAACTTCAAATTCTTGTTCCTCCTCTGCATGTTGCAATAGATTGATGTCCATATTATAACGAGCAGATTGTACGTTTTAAGTTTTTTTTTCCTTTCCTAAATTCACAAAAGAGAGTTAACTTGGAACTAGCATGAAAAACAATTATTAACAGAAGAAAATGAAAGATATAAGAAGAAGCCTGGAGCCTAATAGGTTTTCTTGGGGAAAGTTCTTAATTATAAATGATCCAACTTAATCTAATCATCTATATTATATATTCATAATTATTTATCACAATTCACAAATTATTGGAAATCCTATCAAACACTAGCATAAACTAATTAAAGGATTTCCAATTCAAATCAAAGCTATTTATGTTTTTTCATTTCTTCATACATCTCCCACTTCTTTCTTTCCATCAACTTCTCCACTATTCTTCTCATTAGCCATTTTCTTCCAAAACATCAAATGTAGACCTCTTCTCTCCAAAATCTTCTCAATTTCCTCAATTGGAAGTCCCTTAGTTTCTGGAACACAAATTAGGACAAAAAATAGGGCTATAACAGAGAGAACTCCAAATACAAGAAATGTCCATGATGTTCCAATAGCATGTGTCAATGACAAGAAAGATTGTGCTACAATAAGGTTTGAAATCCAGTTTGACGTAGCTGCTATTCCTCCACAAACTCCTCTGAATCTTAAAGGATATATCTCCGAGTTAACAATCCATGGAACGGTACCCATTCCTGGAGAGAAAAATATGATGTATAGCGCTAGCCCGAGTAGGGCTAGCCATCCATATCTACTAGGGCATCCTCTTGTGTACCATAACCTATCTTGATCATGGCAAGCATCTTTAATAGTATCATTAGATATGAGACATGCCCCAGGTAGCAACTACAACCCAAAAAAAGAAAAGAAAAAGAAATTAAACATACCTTTGTTAGATATATACTTGGTAGTATTATATTAGTACTCAATATCAAGATAGCATAGACAATTCGTTTATGGCAATTATATAATATCATTAACATCGTAATCAAAGAGAACGTAGGAGAGTGGTAGGCTTGATCTTAAAGCATGTTAAGATGTATTACATATCATTTTAATGCAGGCATAAAAAAGGGCTGTTGAAACAAAATACTGCTCCCTTTGGTCTCAAATATTTAGTCGTTTTGGCAAACTGAATTTGTTTGAAAATGTTTGATGTTTTAGAAAAACCAGAAGCATTTATTAGTACCTTTTTTTTAAAATAGTGTTAATAATGAGGACATGTTAGACAAATACTGTTATGATCAAGGCTATTGAATGTGTGGTATTTTTACACAAATAGCCAGTTGGATTCACTCTTTACTTTTCCTAACCAGTATACATAGATTATACACGATTATAAACATGCATGGATGATACATATATTATACGTCCATCAACTATTTTTAGTTAAGCAGTTGAGTGAATGGCTATTTAAGTTAATTCTTTAATATCATTCTTAGGAGGTGTGCGAAAAAACCCTTAAAACACAGATAATATGAAGCATATAAGATGTCACTAATACCTTATTTTGAGGTGAAGCACAGAAGCCACAATCAGGAGAAGCTTTAAGACACCTAGTACAATCCCAAGAACCAGCATTATGGTAAGCAGGACAAGTAAATGTTGCTGCAAAATGAGATGTCTCAGTCATACTAACTGCTGGTGAATTTGAAGTTGCCTCATAGAAAACTGCTGACAAAAAACCTAGAGAAATCATAACACCAAATAAGCTAATCACAAGAAGTTTCTTCCTCCCTGTCCTGTCTATAAAATATATGCTAATAATCGAGCCAAAAGCGTTTAGCCCGGCTGTGACTAGCGATAGAAGGAGAGCTGTCCGGTTCGAGGCAATTCCAGCTAGTTGAATGATAGTAGGACTGTAATACATTACAGTGTTTATGCCTACAAATTGCTGGAAAATCTGGAGACCAACTCCAGCTATTAGTCCCCGACGAACTGTCTTCGTCTGCCATAGCTTGAAGAGATTGATACCCTCAGATGCTTTCTTTTCTTCAATTTCTTTGTCTACTGATTCTTTAAGAGCTTGAATTTCCACGTCAACTTGCTCAGGCGAATATATCTTCCTTAGTATTGCTTTGGCTTCCTCTTGCCTCCCCTGTTTTTTTCAAGAAAACATTTGTAATTACAACACTATTTTCTTGAATGTGAAATATCATAATTGCAAGAAACACCATCTTAATTCATGGAAGAAACAATTCAATTAGAGTTTGACTTATATGCACTGACAGTATATAATTTTCTACACCATCAGGCAGGTTAAGATTATTTCCAACAACTGGTTTGTCGGACTAAATAACTTTCTATAACAAGTTAAATATGCTGATAGTATAAAAATATTTATAGTGTTGGTATACGTAAGTTACCTTGCGATAAAGCCAACGAGGCGATTCAGGAAGGAGAAGCATTAGTATGAATTGGAGGAGGGCTGGCAATCCTGCAACTCCAAGCATCCATCTCCAGGTCCCTGGTGCCTAATTACAAGCAACAAATATCATTATATACATGTACGTTATTAGAGAATAGCCGTCTAGCCAACTGCTTAAACTAAAAATAGCATACTGATGTAAATATAAGTAAAATCCATGCGTAATATGTGTACAACTATGTATAATCAGATATAATCTATGTATACCAGCTAAGAAAAGTAAATGGTGAATTCGGCTGGCTATTTATGCAAAAATCATAGAAGAACTGGAGTTGCATACCTTGGTAAAAGCAAGGTTAATAAGGTAAGACAAGAATTGGCCACCAGTAGTGAGAAATCCATTGGTACTAACAAGAGCACCTCTAATTTTAGCAGGAGAAGCTTCTGATATGTACAAAGGAGCAGTCATTGATGCCATTCCTACACCAAGTCCAACAAAAATTCTACCAACAATAAGAAGTACTGAATTCACTGCTGATGCCATAATTACAGCTCCAACAAAAAAGAGGAAATCAGCTATGAGTATAGCAGTTCTCCTTCCAAATTTGTCATTTAACCATCCACCAATTGCTGCTCCTATGATTGCTCCAGCCACAGCCATGCTCACTATAGATTCCTATAAATTAAATTAAAGCCATGCATAATTAGCAATTTTAGTGTGATGTTGACCGAAAAATTTGGTGTCATGTGACCAGAAGGTCACGGGTTCGAGCCGTAGAAACAGTCTCTTGCAGAAATGTAGGATAAGGTTGCGTACAATAGATTATCATAGTCCGATCCTTCTCGGACGCCGCGCATAGCTGGAGCTTGGGTGCAATGGGCTGTCCTTTTAACCTAAATAGCCTTCGACCCAACCGCTTAATTTAAAAAAGACGACAGATATATAATATATGTATAATCTATTGATATATGTGTGACAAGAGGGGTTGCTCTGATGGTAAGCAACCCCCACTTCCAATCAAGAGGTTGTGAGTTCGAGTCTCCCCGACAACAAGGTAGGAAGTTTTTGGAGGAAATGATGCAGGGGATCTATTTGGAAACATCATCTCTACCCAAGGATAGGGGTAAGATCTGAGTACATACTTGTCTATTGATATATGTGTATAACCGTATAAAAGCAGAGCATATGTATGCCGGCTAAAAGTAATCAATATATGAATCCGGTAGACTATTTGGTTAAAGATCAAAATTTATTTATATTAGGTGCTTATATCAAGCAAATGAGTACATGACATGTGTTTTCAACTTATACTTTTATCACCTAATTTCATTGTTAATTAATTTTCTCAATATATTTTTTATGTAGCCATGAAAAATCAATATAGTTTAGTGTAAACATGCGATATGGGTAGTTTATTCGTGAGTGGTCATGTTAAAATAAGACAATAAACCTAAAATTTGTGGGTGTGGAGTATGTGGTTTTGGGAAATGCAAATAAATTAAAACGTATAAGAAGAATAATCTCATTGTTTCAAACCACTAGGAGGGTTCTGTAAATATAAATGGTGGAAATTTGAGAGGCTAGAATTCTGGAAATTGAGGCATTTGAGTCTGATTCCTCTATATTGAGAGTTAGTCCATGAAAATAATAAGAATTTTAAAGCAACATATTTTATTCTATTTTTAATTTTCCAAATAATTTCGACCAATTCTAACCAACAGAATTAGAAAGAGAAAAGTCTCAATTGAAATAGTACTTAAATATTTGATGAAAAGACTGAAAAACAAAAAACATATGAGGGTTAAAAATTAGGTATCGATAGGACTGAAGGTTGATATATATATATTGGATCTAATCAAGTTCAGGTGAAGACAATAGAGGAATGTTCCAGCTACTTGATGCATGTGTCACATAGTTATAGCAGAAAACGACTGATAATAACTTTCTTTTTCTGGAGGAAAAAAATAAATTTTAAGCTTGTAAAAACGGGTAAAGTTCAAAAATAGCCACACATTCAAAAGTCAATAAAAATTAGCCAGTTTTTTGAAATACATGAAGATATTATGGATTTCAAACCTTAAAATGGTAAAATCCCATGGCAATATCCTGAACGAAATCCATCTCACTATTATTTAGTTTCACTTGTTTTTTTTTTAAACTTTGATGCATTTCAATAATCAGGACAGTATTCTGAGTATTCTAGATTTTTCACTTGTTTAAGTTTGAAACCATGACAATGCCATGGTGTTCTCACATTAAAAGTTAGCTACTTTTCGATGAATTTTTAAATATTAGCCATTTTTCAAAAATTGGACCGAAAAGTGGCTAGTTTGTGTAATTTTTGCTGTAAAAACAAAGTAGTTTAATCGACCGCTCGTTTGGGCATGGAACTTTAAATCACAAATTAAATTGATGGAAATCTGTCTTTCTAATCCAAATTAATGAAAGGGTACCCAAACCCCCTCAATTTTATTTTTATCATAATAAGCAACAATAAGGGGCTATTTTTTTTTAGTTCAAATAAATTAATATAAAAAAGTTTCTGCCAATATAATAACAGTTTGAACTATCGAAGGATGACGCAAAAAAATAAAAAAAAATAGAAGGATAATATTATGTTGTGTGCAAACCTGTAAGACGGTATTCTGATCAACATCTTTGAAGTCATCCCTAATGTAAAGCAGAGCTCCCGATATTACTCCTACACTCCACAATACAACACCAAGAACATGAGACACTAATAACTTTGTTTAGTTGGAATTATTGGGAACATAAAAGAGTTTAACTTTTATGCATCGATAATAAAAATTATTTTAATTATCGGATAATATAAACTCACAATTATTTATACCAAACCTAATAAAATAACATTAAAATAGAGTAAGTAACCTTGGTAAAAATACACTGATGATATAGTGTAAAGTTCTTTAATATTGTTTCTATGTATAATTAAATACATTTGTTAAATATATAAAGTATTTCATGCGCGATTGTGAAAAAAAAAATTCACTACCAATCACTTGAACGACAATTCGAGGCGATTTTCTATACAACTACTAAATAATCTTCCATAACATATGAAGATTTACCGATAGAGTACGAAATTTCGTATAACGATCAGTATATATAACTTAAATCCGTAAATATATATGTATAGGGAAAGACCTGTATCATAGCCAAAGAGAAGGCCACCAATTCCAGCAGAGAAAGCAAGGCGAAGAACATAAGGATTTTTGTATGAAAGAGCTAAACATTCTTTAAAAGCTGTTGCATCTGTTCCATGAGCTACTCCTCCTTCCATTTTCAATACTCAAACTAACTAACTTAATTGTGGGGTTTTAAGTTTATTTGTTTTCCTCGAATTTTCACTTCAAACACAAAGAAGAGAAATTAGGTGAGTACTGGCTTTTTGGAACATGGAAAATGGAAATATTTGTAAGAAAGAAGAGGAGAGAGATAATCTAACAACCTAAAATTGTGCAAATTTATAGAGGCCAAGAAAACGTGCCAAATAATTAGTATGCAAGAAAACTAAAAAACTAAAAATATTATATTCTCTTTCTGTTGGTGCAATTTATGTGAACTTATTTCCTTTTTGGTCCGTTCAAAAAAGAATAAACACTTTCTAAATTTGGTAAAAATTTAGCTTAAAGTTACAACTCCACCCTTAATAAGGAGCTTTTATAGCCACACAAATACTCTAGACCCCATTTGGACTTCTTTAGGACCACAAATTTCAAAAGTCTTTATTTTTTTCTTAAATTCGTGTCCAGTCAAAAAGGTTCACATAAATTGAAACGGAGGGAGTATGTTTTTTCAAGTAAACCAGGGGAGAAGTGGGGGCAGGGGTGGTTAATAGCTAAATTTTGACGTACCATCAACAATTGTGGTGGATCGTGCCTAATTTTATCATCTCTAACTAGAGATTTCGAGTACAAGCTCTAAAAATGAGAGAGAGAAAATTCTAATAGAATATGCTTTATTTTAATGAATCTTATGTGACACGAATATGAACTAATCAAGATCTCAACGGGAGAGCAAGCTCTAGAATTAAAAATCCTAATAGAATACACTTTCTTTTAATGAATCTACATGACACGAATATAAACTATTCGAGATCTCAACCGTCTAAAAAACATAGAGTAAAGACAGAAAAAAAAGACTATGTTATAAATAGAAGATCTTACACTTCTATTTAAGGTGAATGTCTTTAATGTATTTAATTAGAGAGATTTTAGAGTTCTATTAGTGGTAGCTAAATCTTCCTCTCCCCTATAAATAGAGGTGCCCCCTACCATTGTAAATCATCCCTTGAGACCCTTCTCAACTCAATAAGAAGAACTCTCTCTACTCTTCTCTCTATTGCTATTGTTCTTGCATTATTGTTCTTGTCTTTACTTTAGTTTATAACACGTTATCAGCACGAGCCTCTAACCAATTGAAATTTTCAATTGTCTTAACTTTTGTTTGTGTAGGGTTTTGCTTCAAAGAAAGAATGAAGAAGAAAGAAAAAGAAAAAAAAAAGGGGAGGAACGAAATTAGGCAGAAAGCAAACGAAAGTTTGAATTGAAAAAAGGCAAACGAAAACAAGGAAAAGAAACGAAAAAGTTGAAAAGAAAAAGGAAAGAAAGAAAGGAAAGGAAGAAAGGAAGAAAATATTGAAAATATATTTGGTATATCTTAAAGGTAAGTAATTTACTTTTCCTTTTCAAATTCTTGGAATTCTATAAATTTTATATACAAAGTTTGATTATAACTCTAATGGAGTTTGTGAGAAATTATAACCACACGAAGTGGTAAAATCTCTATGTCCTTCCATGATTAAATTCATGTATGATTGTGGACGTGACAAAGAATTCCGTCCCATTGAATTTGCTCCATTCCCTTTAGAGAATGTGGAAGCAGTATATGATAAGTCTGAAAGAAGACTAATCACCATGAAGGTATCAATGAATGTGGACGTGACAAAGAATTCCGTCCAATTGAATTCGCTCCATTCCATTTAGAGAATGTGGTAGCAGCTTGTGTAAAGCACATGATTTTGATCCATTCCCTGAAGTGAATGTGATAATTGTAATAGAGCCCGTAAGTATGAACACGCTCTTGATGTAATTGTGTCATATGAAAAGAAAGTTCGTTGCCCTCGAAATTTCGGGCAAGAACTATATAACATGGGTGTTGGATACTGAAATCCACTTAGATGCTATGGGTCTTGGAGACGCCATTAAATACAGAAATAATGCATCCACCCAAAACTATACGGAGGCCTTGATTTACTTGCGCCATCACCTTGATGAAAGTTTGAAGATTGAATATCTCAACATCAAGGATTCACCCATCTTGTGGAAAGGCTTAAAGAAGAGAGATGACAACCTGAAGTTGGTCACTCTGCCACAAGCACGATACGATAAGAATCCAAAAGCAAATAGTTTATAAACTATATATTATCGTTGCGGTGAAAACGGGCACTGGTCTAAGTCTTGCCGTATACCATAAAATTTGGTTGACCTTTATTAAGCATCTCGAAAGAGTAAACGCCCTGAAACGAATTTTGTCTCTGACGACAACTTTGACATCACCCACTTTGATGTGGCAGACTTCTTTAAGCACCCCGAGGGGAAAATAGACCACTTAATCGGTGATGGGTCCGTGATGAAAGAAGATGGAGCTATTTGATTTTATTCTACTTATTTGTATTAGTCAATGAATAAATCAATAGTCATTAGTATTAGCTCGTATTAGCTAGCTCATGATATGATTTTTGTATTAGTTCTTTAGAACGTCTCAATATGCTCAAATATCAATAATATCTTTACTTTCCAGTAGAGGTAATCGACTAGCCTGAAAAACTAGTCGGTTATCTCATATTTCGCATAAAACTGCAAAACAATCGATTGTCAATGATAAACAATCGATTGTCTTTAAAACAGTGGTCTGGAATTTTTCAAAAGTGATCAACAATCGATTGTCAAATATAGACAATCGATTGTCTTATACAGTGAGGTCTGGAATTTTTCAAAAATGACCAACAATCGATTGTCTATATCTAACAATCGATTGTCTTAAACAGTGTGATCCGAAGTTTTTCAAAAATAACAAATAATCGATTGTGTGTGTTTAACAATCGATTGTCTATGTTCAAACAATCGATTGTGTGTGTTTAATAATCGATTGTCTTATGAAAAACGCTGAAATTTTCAAACTGCAAAGTAATTGATTATGGACAACATATCTGATTTTGTTAGTCAACTGTTAGTAGCAGATTTTGAAAATATTATGTGACACAAAAGAATTGAACTTGTTTATTCTTACGTTCGTATATTTCTTTTGTATGTCAAACTATGGGATAGCAAATATGGTTATCTCACAAAGCGAACTTGGATCAACGTCCAACTGTAAAAGTATTTGCCTAATTGATTCAAGTACTAGACATACAAATACTCAAAGAAAGGAAGTATTTCTCTCAACCGAATATGTGTAAGGCAAACATTACTACAATCTATGGAAGTAGTAAATTGATTGAAAGCTCCGGAAAAGCAATTGTAACTCTGCCCAAAGGCATGACGTTAATCATAGAGAATGCAATGTTCTCCTCCAAGTCTAAGAAGAACTTGTTGAGTTTTAAGGATATCATTCAAAATGGATATCAGATTGAGACAATAGATGAGAATAATCTTGAATTCTTCATGAAAATGAGGCTGCCCATTTCGGTTTGGGTTCACGCCATTTTGCATAAAACAATGCTAATTTGTCGGCTGCCCGCTTCGGCTTGGGGTCACGCCATTTTGCATGCAGCAATGCTACTTTGTCGGCTGCCCGCTTCGGCTTAGGGTCACGCCATTTCGCATGCAGCAATGCTAGTTCGTCTCTGACTGACGAATTATCACAAATATTCCCTATTGCAATTGGTTTTGGGTCATGAACCCAATATATCCCATTTAAGATGCTTTGGATGCGCAGTATAGGTGCCTGTAGCACCGCCATCCCGCACCAAAATGGGTTTGCAAAGAAGGTTAGGAATATATGTTGAGTATGAATCGTCCTCCATTATTCGCTACCTCGAAACATTGACAGGAGATTTGTTCACTGCACTATTTGCAGACTGTCAATTTGATGAGACACTTTTCCCAAAATTAGGGGGAGAAGTCGGTGAAACCAAATGGGAAATTTTGTGGAAAAATGTATCATTATCTCATCTTGATCAACATACCTCTATTTGAAAGAAAGAGGTACAAAAGATTATCCATTTGCAAAGAATAGCAAATCAAATGCCTGAAGCATTTATAGATCTGAAAAGGATAACAAAATCACATATCCTCGAAGTGAATGTGATTCACAAATACATATTCAATATTGGAAGAATATGAACATGAAATTGGTATTGAATATACCACACTCACTCCGAGAATGAGGCTTGAGATAATACCACCCTCACCCCTAGAAGGAGGTTTGAGATGATATATGGCATGAATGATCGTTGGTCGCGTACCTATTGTACGCCAAAGTATTTTGGAAATATGACCATTAAAAGACAACGATAATGCAAGAAACATATCTTGCATATAAGTTCGACATGTCCATAATGGTATAACTTTCCCTTTAAGAAAGAAATTCACCACATGAATGTTGATGAATCTGTGGTAGTACAAAATTAATTGAGAGCTCTCGAAGAGCCAATTATTACTATGTTGGAGAAACACAATTGAGTATTGTGATGTAGTAAGTCTCAAAGAAACTTATCCAGTTTCCAAAAGTACGCGCGAAGGCGATTGATGATATTGAGACTATAAATAAAGGAAGGCTTTGATTCTCCTATTACTACAACTTGTAGCGGGGTAATTTGTATATGAAAAGCTACCCGCTTTGTTCTCCAGTTTGTACTACACAAAAGAAAGAATGCCACAATAAAGTGGATATCTATTGGTATAAAACCCATGTCATAATAAACCCGAAGTTTATTGATAAGTGCACATGTCATGGTGTAAATTTGAAGTTTACCAATATTGATAATTTAGTCAGTTGACATTCGTGTTAGCCATCTCATTTGAAGTATGATGTGCAAATTCACATAGGTGAATATCAAAGAACTAGAAGTTCTTGTTCTCACTAATGGACTAACCAACTAAAGAGTTCGGGTTGAAGCCCCTTGATTCTGGAAATATCAAAGGTGAATATGGGCCCATTCACCTGCCATGTATACCACATATGATGCATCTATGGAATGGTTACATGCGCAATTGTTATTGACCCGCAGCCTGGCCGGTGCTTGCGAGGTAAATCGCTCAGTAATCTAACTTCGAGCATAGTTTCCAGATTCTCTACTCAAGACAGTTCATCTTGATAAGTTGGTTTAGCAAGATAATTATTAAGTGCTTCCACTTAATAGCTAAACTGTTCCTTATGAGAACGAAGTTGTATATATCAGTTTGATATAAGTTGTATACGAGAGTATATTCTCCCCTCACAAGTGGTTCATGGTCAGGAACCAAATAATTTCATCTTATTATTAAGGTGCTGTGTATATTGACATAATGCACAAAGATGATTTTCCAAAGTTGAGGAAACATGTTAGTTTTACTAACATGAGGGGGAGACATGATAAACACTTGAGAAAGTGTTACATGGGATGAATTTTCATTTGTATATGTATATCCCCGAATATCATGATATGAACCTGTAGTTCATAAAAGGGAAATGCAATTGCAACATATTGCAAAGCATGCTATACGCATTTGCTGACTCAAAGAAAGTAACTAAATGGAAGAGATACAATTCAAGAAGAATTGATTCCATATGAAAGACATGTAGCTTTAAACCTATAGTTCATATGCTTGAAAGTATAAAGTCAAAGGTATGTATAATCAGTTTTCGATATCTTATTTGTTTAGCATGACATGAAACTTTGATATGCAGCTAAAGTCTATTATGTGACTTACATGACTTAACTTGAAAGATTTAAGTTGCTTGAAGCATATGCAATCCTTGGTCCTGAAGTACCACATCCTTAGTACAATTTGTGTACATATGTATCTTGCCATAACTATAAGCATGATGGCATTGAGAATGCATCTATGGAGATATTGAAGTATTATTCCACGACATCATATGAAGATGTTCATACCTATCAAGAATGATGATTTCAAGGTGCGGAATATTTATTCAAGTCAATATGGTTGATTTATTTATCAAGCATCTACCAAAGATCGTTTTGAAAATGATGCACAAGGTTGGAATGCAAATGCTCAAGGATATAAATTGATGTTCTCATTAGGGGGAGTTAATGCGCGTTGCACTCTTTTTCCCTTACAAGGTTTTGTCCCAATTGGGTTTTCCTTGCGAGGTTTTTAACGAGGCAACCAATAGGCGCATATTCAAACATGTGTACTCTTTTTCCTTACTTTAATTTTTCCCATTGGGTTTTGGTTTTAAGGTTTTATGAGGCACATCATTGAATAGACATTCAAGGGGGAGTGTTATAAATAGAAGATCTTACACTTCTATTTAAGGTGAATGTCTTTAATGTATTTAATTAGAGAGATTTTAGAGTTCTATTAGTGGTAGCTAAATCTTCCTCTCCCCTATAAATAGAGGTGCCCCCTACCATTGTAAATCATCCCTTGAGACCCCTCTCAACTCAATAAGAAGAACTCTCTCTACTCTTCTCTTTATTGCTATTGTTCTTGCATTATTGTTCTTGTCTTTACTTTAGTTTATAACAGACTAACTTTAATAGGGACCATAAAGGGATCAAGAAATCTGCCAATGTTGTCTGATTCCTACTTCTAATAATTCACACTGCTAAAGGTAAAGCACTCTATAGAGCAAGACAGATTACAATTTAGGTGCATATCATTGAAAGGAAGAAACAAAAATGGCAGCTTATATTACAGTACTTAAATTGTTATATACAATATACTTCTTGAATATATTCGCAGTTTTGTATGTTAGGAGTTAGTTAAATAATCTTCGGGTTGTATAGTAGATAGTTGATCAATCTTGAGATTTGTTCTATAGTTCCAAAGAACATGTGATGTACAATTATACTGGTTGAAATACAAAATTTTCTTTTGACGAAAAAAAATAAATAATTTGTTATGACCACAAAATACGCCTTTTCTTCTAACAGTTTGGAATTTTGGACTTCATATTAACGTGAAGAAAGTTATTTGATCTCCAAAAATACTATACGCACACGATAGTTTAAGTCATATTATTAACTTATTATAATTAAATGACCAAATATGATAAAATATGTATTGATTGATCACTATTAGACAATAAAAGTGTACATACATACATACATACATATATATATATATATATATATATATATATATATATATATATATATATATATATATATATATATATATATATATATATATATATATATATAAATCCATATTATATATTTATTAACTATTAGTCCAATTTCCTTTGCTCAAAACATTTCTTAAACAATTTCTTATTACACCATTGACCATATACACTATTTTCTCTATTTGTCCATTTATTTCATTATTTATCTTTTTGGCTAGAGAAATTGACTAGCTTAGTTAAGTAGTATGTCTTGTTTAGACCTTCAAATAGCAGGTTAAGAATATGCTTGTTAGGTAATACTCCCTCCATTTCAATTTATGTAAATTTGTTTGATTGAACACGAAGTTTAAAAAAATAAAAACTTTTAGAATTTGTGGTCCTAAACAAGTCAAAGAGTGGCCCAGAGTACTTGTATGATTATAAAAGTTTCTCTTTAAGGGTAAAATTGAAAATTTAAGTTATATTATTTCCAAATTAAAAATTAATTATTTTTTTTGAAACACACCAAAAAAGATTCACATAAATTAAAACGGAGGGAGTACTGTTGTAATATATTTCAATACAAAACTTTGACTTATTAGGTCATTTCGTCACGTCATTAGTTATATCACTCATTTTACTAGTCAAACTTTGGGAGTTACATTAAGGGTCCGTTTGGCCATAAAAAATACTTCTTGTTTTCGAGATTAATGTGTTTGATTATAAGAATTTTAAATTTTCCTTTGAAGTTGAATTTGTAATTTTTTAGAATTTGATTTTTTTTTTTAACTTCAAAGCACTCATAAAAATTTCAAAAACAGCTCCAAGTTGTTTATGTCCAAACACAACTCTAATTTTTAAATACAATTTATAACTTCAAATTCTTTTTTACTTTTTCCGTAATTCTTATGTCCAAACGCCCACTAGTTAGGCCTAATTATGGCTAATATTTGGTTAGAAAATGTTTCTGATATTCCAAAAAAAATAAAAATATGAGAAATTAGCAGAATATAAAAAATTGATCCCTGCTAGTTTCACGAATTTTGGTCGATCAAAATTGTTTATTAAAAAGCTTGCTCAACTGAATAACATGAGAAATTCAAAATACAGCGCAAAAAGCAGTCATGTAATATATTTAGTATATGATAATATGTTCCATAAATATTTAATGCAAGAAAAATAGCTAAGGAGTAATAAATAGTGCACTTCTTTATAGCTTACTTGGTTTCTTATTGTTTTATGTTTTATATTGCCATTTATGTAGGATAAATGCTTTAATTCTAAAATCAAGACACTTGAAACAAATTAAACCAAAATTTACCTACTTAATATCTTGAACCTTGTTTAGACCTCACTATCAACTACATTAATATCTTAATTAATCATACTTAGGAGAAGAATATTAACAAGACTTTAAGATTATTGCTACTACTAGCCATTCCAAAGAAGAACTTTAACCAAACACGTATAACACTACAGATAATAATTGACTAATAATAGTTTATTCTTATTCATCTGGCATTTTCTCATGTTGCTGGCTTGAAAATCAACTTTAAAAACGTTTATTCTATCGTATCCACAATCTCTATCTTGACTAGTAAGTCTGTTTCTATTTTATAATACCTAGCAAAAGCTCCAGATTGACTAACTTGAAACTCAAATACTTTAAGGTTTTCACTTTTATTTTTGTATTCTTTTATAATTATACAATCGTCCTTTTTTTATTAGCAATTGCTCAAGCTTCCTTAATTTTTTTATTAGTTATTTGTTAGCTACTTACAATAATAGATGACGTATGATGCTCGAGGAGTATAAGTAATAATAATATTAATGTTTTGGTGTACTAAAAAGATGTTCAACAGTTCAACTGTTGACTGAAATAAGCGAGTTAAGGTCAGGGGCGGATTTATAGTCAAGATTATAGGGTACGTGAATTTATGGTCTATTCATCAAATTAGGTATTTTATGTATATATCTTTTAAAATTGATCTAATATTATTTGACCTTCATACTTCAAAAAAAATTGGATGATGCACTTGATTGAATATTAAGTTATTTACTGAAATAAACAAGGAATGATTCCCACAATACTTTTCTTTTCTCCTGTTTTTAGTGGTGCACAGTTCACTCATGTTCTAAAAATTCTAAATTCGATTGAGGTAAAGCCAGAACATCCATTTAGCGGAAAATTTTGAGCTAAGTAACACCGAAAATTATTTCTTTTCATAAATTTTTTGTCCAAAAGTTATTAGATTATACCCTTAGAGGGGGATTAAAAGTCCATCCCAAACTAATAAGTCTTATATTAATGATTAGGTGAATAACTCTGAGTTGCGTGTATAATAGTGTGATTAATTAGTTTCACTAATATTCCAAGTTTTGTTATGGGGACAGAAAATAAAAAGTTGGTGTTAGGAAAAAAAGAATATACATATTCCTCGTATAACATTAGGACACCATATCTTTTTATGCTCCATATATTTCAACTTTAGATTCACTCGGAGTTGCTCATATATTTTCTGCTGTTAACATCCATGGAAGCCATGATGTGAGGATTAACGAGGAAGATGAACAGTAGTCAATGAGAGAGAAAGGAGAGAATATGTGAAAGGTCGGTGGGTTTCTTTCTCGAATGTACCAATTACAAATGACCCTTCGTATATATCAAAATACAGAAAATGAAAATATAAAAATATCTGTGTGTGTGCATACAGGTGCTGTAAGTATATAAATAAAAGAATGGCCATATTTACAATATCAAAAGTGGCTACTTATGTAAAGCTACTTGTGTAATGTCTGCTTGTCTTTCACATTGGGCTGCTTGCCTTGGCCCAATACTTCAACACCCCCCCTCAAGCTGGAGGGTGGCTGAACACCCAGCTTGGGCAAGAAATAGTGATGTAATATACCTGTGAGAGGCTTAGTAAAGATGTCAGCAAGTTGTGAACCAGAAACTACATGATGTAAAGATATTAGACCCTCCTGAAGCTTAGTCCGAATGAAATGGCAGTCAAGTTCAATGTGTTTGGTACGCTCATGGAAAACAGGATTGTTGGCAATGTGGATGGCAGCTTGGTTGTCAATGAAGATAGGGACAGGAGAAGAAATAGGAAACCCAAAATCAGAAAACAAGCGAGTAAGCCAAGTGATTTCACCCACAACTTTGCTCATGGCCCTATACTCAGCCTCAGCTGAGGACAAGGAAACTACAGGCTGTTTTTTAGCTTTCCAGCTTATTAAAGAACCTCCTAAAAGAATGCAAAAACCAGAAACAGATCTCCTAGTGGCTGGGCAAGATGCCCAGTCACTATCACAGTAGGCAGAGAGGGCCAAACTAGGAGAATTATTTAGGAAAACCCCAAGGTCAAGGGTGCCCTTAAGGTATCTTAAGGTGTGTAAGGCAGCAGACATGTGAATAGAAGAGGGAGTTTGAAGAAATTGACTAAGATGTTGGACAGTAAAGGCTAAATCAGGTCGGGTATGAGTAAGGAAGTTGAGTTTACCAACAAGACTCCTGTAAGTCTCAGGGGAAGGAAGAGGAGGACCCATGTCATGTTTGAGCTTTATAGAAAGATCAAGAGGGGAAATGACAGGAGTAACATCAAGACAGTCATAGGAAGAAAGAAGATCAGTAATGAATTTTCTTTGATGGAGAAGGACACCAGTAGGAGAATAGCAGACTTCAATGCCAAGGAAATAATGGAGGACACCTAAATCTTTGATCTTAAAAGTAGAGTCCAAAAAGGATTTCAAGGCAGAAATCTCTGGCAAGTCATTACCAGTCAAGATTATGTCATCTACATACACAGCAATCAACACTATAGAAGAACCAGATTTTTTATGAAAGAGAGAGTAGTCATTAAGGGAGGAAGAGTACCCCTTAGAGATCAAAGCTTCAGAAAGCTTGGCATAACATTGCCTAGAAGCCTGTCTTAAACCATACAAGGACTTCTGAAGCAGGCATACCAAAGGAGATGAAGAAGAAGAGGAAGAAAGTGAAGAAGAGAAAGAGGAAGCAGAAGTAGAGGAGACAACCAAACCAGGAGGTAATTTCATATAAACCTCCTCATTCAAATCACCATGGAGGAAAGCATTGTTGACATCAAGTTGAAAAAGGGACCAGGACTGTTTCACAGCAACAGCAATCAGTGATTTAATAGTTGAGAATTTAACCACCGGGGAAAAAGTTTCAGTGAAGTCCACCCCCTCTACTTGAGTGTCACCCCTAACAACCAACCTGGCTTTATATCTCTCCACAGACCCATCAGCCTTATATTTCACCTTGTAAACCCATTTACACCCAATTGGCTTCTTCCCAGGTGGGAGAGGAACAATGGACCAAGTGTTATTGGCTTGTAAAGCCTCAAATTCCTTGGTCATAGCATCCTGCCAGGCAGGATCAGAGGCAGCTTGCTGATAGGAAGATGGTTCAGCAGATGCCATGAAGACTGAGCCAGTACAACAAGAGGAAAAAGAACTAGTGCCAGAAAGGGAAGGAGGTAAGTTGCAAACATAATGTTGAAGATGGGCAGGAGGAACATGTGGTCTGGATGATCTTCTAACAATTGGTGACACATGGGCTGGTGGAGGAGATGGAACAGGAATAGCAGGAGGGGAATGGACTGAAGAATCATCAGGAGAAGTGGTTGGTGTAAAGCTGGAGATGGGTGGTTGGGAGGATGAAGTAGGAGGAAGGGAAGGAAAGTTGAGGGAAAGATCAGCATCAGTAGGTGGAAGGACAATTGGAGGATGAATGACAGAGGAGCCCCCTAAATTGGCAAAAGGATAAATGTGCTCATGAAAGGAAACATCTCTAGAGACAAGTGTTAGTTTAGTCTTCAAATTATACAATTTATAGCCTTTTTTGCCCAAAGGATATCCCAGAAATACACAAGGGTCAGCTCTAGGATGGAACTTGCCCTTGTGGTGCTTTGGTATAGATGCAAAGCACAAACAGCCAAAGGATCTAAGATGTGCATAAGAAGGACTGTGATCAAACAGTAGTTCATATGGAGATTTATTGTTAAGTAACTTGGAAGGAAATCTGTTGATAAGGTAGGTGGCAGTTAGGACACAATCCCCCCAAAAATGTAAAGGGAGATGAGACTGGAAAAGTAAAGCTCTGGCAGTCACTAATAAATGTCTATGTTTTCTTTCAACCACACCATTTTGTTGGGGTGTGTAGGGACAGGAAGTTTGGTGAATGATGCCATTTTCAGCAAAAAAATTAATTCCAGCATTGCTAGAACCAAGTTCAAGAGCATTATCACTCCTTATGGTTTGGACATTAGAATGAAACTGAGTTTTGACCATAGCAAGAAAGGCTTTGATAATAGGGAATGCATTGCTTTTGGACCCCATAAGATGGGTCCAGGTGGCTCTTGTGAAATCATCAACAATGGTTAGAAAGTATTTGCAGCCAGTATAGGTAGCAGTGTTATATGGACCCCAGGTGTCCAAATGAATAAGTTGAAAAGGATGATTAGTTTTTATTGAGCTATCAGGAAAGGGCAGTCTAGCATGCCTAGCTAATGGGCAAATAGTGCACACAAAAGGCTGTTTATTTGAAAATTTGCATGGAATAGAAGATATAGTTTTCATTTTTACAAAGGGGATGTGTCCCAGTCTATTATGCCACAAGATTTCCATTTTATTCAAGCCAAAATGGTTTGCACAATGAGAAAGAGATGTAGAAGAAGAAACATAAGCAACAGCTAAAGGGGAATTAGAATGACAAGGGGAATTGGGAGAATCAGAAGATTGAACAAGTTTGTAAAGACCATCATCCAGTTTATCAATTTCCAGTGGCCTCTTCAGAGAAGGGGCCTGTATCAAACAAGAAAATTTTGTAAATGAAACAATAGAGTTCAGTTGGTGTACAAGTTTGGACACAGAGATGAGATTGTATTGAAAGCTAGGTATATAGAGCACATTATGCAAAGTAAAGCATAAAAATTTGATGGATCCAGTACATGTTACTTTCACTTTGTAACCATTTGGTAATACAACTAAGAAAGGCACAACTAATGGTTTGATGTCAAAGAGAAGGGTCTTATTAGAGGTCATATGGTCAGTGGCACCAGAATCTATAATCCAAATGTATGTATTAACCCTAGTCAACATGCAAGCACCATAAGAAACATCTTTTAAAGGACTGAAATTAGAAGGAAGAGTACCAGCAAAGTTTGCAGACCCCATAATGTTTGGTTGAGTCTGAGATTCTGAAAGCTGAGTCTGTTGAAGAAGCATCAGGAGCTGTGCATATTGGTCCTTTGTTAGCCCAGGTATACCAGCTTCTGAACCAGGTTGCCCCTGACTACCCTCACTTGAGCTTGAAGAATCAAATGAGCTTGCACATCCTTGTGTTTCAACATTAGCAGCAATTCTTTTGTTTCTAGTAAACTTGAAGTCTGATGGGAATCCATGCAATCTGTAGCACTTATCAATTGCATGACCTAGTTTCTTATAGTATCTACATGTAATGGGTGGCTTTGTGGTGTCAAAGTTGAGCTTTTGGTTAAATGGCTTGGAATGTGGATATGGTGTAGAGGTTTTAGTGGGAGGTTTATTTATGAAGTGAGTGTTGAAGGCAGTAGAATCACCACCAAATTGGGAAGGTACACGACTGACCTGTCTTTGTCTTTCATCTTGAAGCAGTATATTGTAAGCAGTGTCTAGTGAGGGGGGGGGGATGCATCATGAGAATGTTACTCCTAATCCCCAAATATATGTCATTCAGCCCCATAAGGAATTGGTGTAACTTATTCTCCTCATCCTCCTGCTGAAATTCAGCTCTAGCTGTACATGCAGCACCACAACTAGATGCATTACACCTTGAAGACCTCATGAAATTCAACTCATCCCATAATTTCTTCAACCTATTTAAGTATGATGCTATGTCCAAAGAACCCTGAGTGGTAGAGGCTAACTCTAGTTTAACCTCAAAAATTTTTGTGCCATTGACTGCTCCATATCTAATGTTTAATTGATTCCAAATACTCTGAGCAGTGTCGGAGTATTGGACACTCTCAGCTATCTCAGGTGAAAGGGAATTTGTAAGCCAGGATATGACTAGGTTATTACACCTATCCCACTGCTTAGATTGAAGGGAATTAGGAACAGGTTTTGGGACAGACCCATCGATGAAGCCTAATTTGTTTCTAGCTGATAAGGAAACAATTACATTCCTTCTCCAACCCCCAAAACCAACACCTGAAAATTGGTTGGTAACTAGAGAAACTCCAGGTACATCAGAAGACATAAGGAATAAAGGATTTGACGGGTCAGGAACAAAGCTAGCAGGTGCAGGAAGGGGATCTACATTTGCATCAGTCATTTTAAGTGTGAATGACGACAAATGAAATAATGAATGAAATATATGTGATACAAAATTGTTACCGAAGGACTAATTTGATTTAAAAAACACAAAACTCCTGTAAACACATCACCAACAGTACCGATGAACAGATGAGACAACAACCAGATTTCAAAAAAAATCTCATGAATCAAGGGAAAAACACAAATAAAACTTTATGAATACACCACGAGTACCACCAATCAACCAACAAACAACTTCAAAACTGACAAATCAAGGAGAAAATACTAACCGATTGCGAAGAAAAACTGAGAAAACCCTAGGTTGTGAAAACTGGTGAAAACCTCAACGACAAAGGATGAAACTAGTATCGAACGATAGCCCTTAACGAGAAGAGTCGGATTACCCGCTCTGATACCATGTTAACATCCATGGAAGCCATGGATGTGAGGATTAACGAGGAAGATGAACAGTAGTCAATGAGAGAGAAAGGAGAGAATATGTGAAAGGTCGGTGGGTTTCTTTCTCGAATGTACCAATTACAAATGACCCTTCGTATATATCAAAATACAGAAAATGAAAATATAAAAATATCTGTGTGTGTGTGCATACAGGTGCTGTAAGTATATAAATAAAAGAATGGCCATATTTATAATATCAAAAGTGGCTACTTATGTAAAGCTACTTGTGTAATGTCTGCTTGTCTTTCACATTGGGCTGCTTGCCTTGGCCCAATACTTCAACATCTGCTAGGTAAATATTTAAATTTTGCCCTAGGCTATGTATTTGAAATTGCTTTTATAATGCCTTTCATTTTATTTTTGATCCATTCATATTTTTACCTTAGTAAATTGTCTGTTTTTACTCTTATTATTAATAGAGCTTCAACGTAAAATGAGTGGGCTTTTAATTGAATTTTGGTAAGTTTTAAACTCATCACAGAGTATATTTTATTTAAGATTTTTTCTTTTCTATACCATATATGAAACCTTATTACAAAAAATGTACATAAATTCTAATTTACCCGTCATGTCCATATTTTTTCTACAGTTATTATACCAATCATTAAATACTAACTAATAGCTGCTAAATCTTCCTAATTTATCAAGCTAAAATTGAGGAACAAATATTATAAAAAGATTTGGCGTAAATCAGATCAAATCATATTCTTCCAAATATTCCTATTTAGGCGTGCTACAATTATGGAAGTAAATATTCTTCCAGATATTTTCCACCATTGATAGCCATTAAAAAGCTTGAAAGCTTTTAATTCAAATTTGGGATTTCAAAAATTTCATTTATTTGGATTGGGTGTTGTTGAAAATAATCGGAAATATGGTTTGGTGTTTATATCTCAATGTTGAGGGGTTTTGGTGAAGATTAGACTTGGTTTTGACTGAATTTCATATTGAAACTCGAAGTCGAAGAAGAAGAAGAAGAAGAAGAAGAAGGAGAAGGAGAAGGAGAAGGAGAAGGAGAAGGAGAAGGAGAAGGAGAAGAAGAAGAAGACATATTGCAGAAATAAAGATAAATTGTAGATTATTTGTATTCTGATTGTAGATGCTTTATTTTCTGCTTTCACAAATAAAAACGGCTAAAACTTCTATAAATCTTCTGAAAAAACGTAATTATGTCAAAATTACAATTATGCTACAACTGGATGGAAATTGAAATATAAAAACTTAATGTACCCAGTTTGTAGATATTTTGTAGATTATTTGTATTCTAAGTATAGGTGCTTTATTTTCTGTTTTCACAAATAAAAAATGACTAAACTTCTACAAATCTTATACAAAAAAACGTAATTTTGTCGAAAATACCAATTATGCTAAAATTGAAATAAGAATTTGGATATTAAAATTTAATGTATCCAGTTTGTAGAGTAATTATATCCTGATTGTAGATGCATTGTTTTCTATTTTTACAAATACAAAACGACTAAAACTTCTACAAAATTTTCTGCAAAAAATAGTCTACAATTTATCTATAATTTATCTATAATTTATCTACAATTACTGCAATATAATGTATGTCACGCAATATAATGTATGTATGTCAAGTTTCAATATGAAAGTCAGCCAAAACCAAGTCTAAATCTTCACCAAAGCCCCTCAAAATTGAGATATAAACTCTAAAATATATTCTCAATTATTTACAACAAAACCAAATCAAAATAACTAATAATTTTTGAAAACCCCAAATTTTAATTCAAAGCTTCAAAGCTTTTAATGGATGTCAATGGGGGAAAAAATTATTTTCTTGTCTCTTTGAAGGTTTGTTCTTCTTCATTGAGAAAATTTGAAGCTGAAGGTAAATGTGTATATGAACTTTGAAGTTTTAACTTCAATTTTGATAAACTTTCTTGTTCTTCGTTGATGGACTTCAACTAGAGTAAAATGGGGAACCAAATTTGTTGAATGGTTTCTTCAATTTTCTATGAATTTAGAGGGAGAATTTTGTTTAGATGATGAAAAATGGTAAAAATAATGTGGGTATGTCTAAAATGTGGGTGGGGCTGAGGGGTTAGGAGAGAGAAATGTGCAGATTCCCTTAATTAAGGAGTAAAAAATATATAATTAATTTAACCTTAATTAATTATGATATAGAATTTGTAATTTGGTATACTAAATGTAATTAAACCTTAAACATTAAAGGTAATAAAATTTTCTATATAGCATATAAAAGATCCATTTTTATTAACTTTTTAATTCCTCTAATTTTCTTTTTATTTATCTTTTATCTAGAAACTTCTTGTGAAGTTTTGCATTAGAGACCACAAAAAAAAGAAAAAGAAAAAAAAAAGAAGAGGAAAAACCTCAATCTAAAGGAAAAGCTAGCATTTTTTCCTTTAGACTCTTGTTGGGAAAAAGCAGATTTAAAAGGCGATCAACATGACAACTACATCAATATACTATTGTCCAAGTTCAATGACAACCTTAAAAAAAAGTGAAATCTTCAGAACAGGTGGACTACTAATAAATATAACTTTATTATGGAATCTATCATCCAAAGGATTGTCAAATGGGCGAGTTGGACTCATTTTGAACGGCTTATAATGGCCCGAGTCAATAAATTATATGGGCTGAGATGAGCTGGTTCAAGATGGGCTTAAATTTGGATCATAGCCCAAGCCAACTTTTATCAATTTAATTAATGTATTACTTTCTTATGAATTGTTTAATTATCAAATAGTAAGACTTTTTTTCTTTTGTTATGGTTGTATATAACATTCAAACAAAAATTAATTATTTTTTAAGATATTTAGTAAAGTTACTAATGGATCAGGCGAGTGAATGATAGACTAATGACTATTAAATTGGTGGTGGGTAAGTGTACTTTAAATGTTGTTAGCGCATGCGCGCCGCAAGCAGGCTTGGATGAGGAGAGTAAAAGGCGATCTTGGGAGGAGTTGGATGACATCGTTCGTAGTATTCCGTCATCTGAGAGGTTATTCATAGGATGAGACTTTAATGGTTATATTGGTGCGTCTGCAGGTGCCTATACTGAGATGCATGGTGGCTTTGGTTTCGGAGAGCGGAACGGAGGGGGCACTTCGTTGTTGGACTTTTCCAAGGCATTCGATCTAGTAATTTCAAACTCAAGTTTTCCGAAGCGGGAGGAGCACTTGGTTACTTACCAAGGCTTGGTGGCTAAGACTCAGATTGACTATCTCCTCCTGAGGAGACGCGGCAGAAGGTTGTGCGAGGATTGCAAAGTTATCCTAGGTGAGACCCTTACGACACAACATAGGTTTTTGGTGATGGACATTGGCATCATAATAAGGAGGAGGAAGATGTCAATACGAGGCACACTCGAGGATTAGATGGGGTGCCTTAACTAAGGATAAAGCTTAGGAGTTGGAAGGAAGGTTAGCAATAATTGGAGCATGGAGAAGTAGTGGGGACGCAAACACTATATGGTCGATGATGATGGATTCTATAAGGAAGACGACGGGAGAGGTGTTAGGTATATCTTCAGGTCGCAACGGTGGACACAAAGGAGACTGGTGGTGGAATGCAGTTGGCTAAGGTAAAGTGGAAGCAAAGAAGGAGGCTTACATGCGATTAGTAGGGAGCACCGGAGAGGAAGAGAAGAGAGCGAACAGTGAGATATATAAGGTAGCTAGGAAGGAGGATGAGATGATAGTAACGGAGGCTAAGACGGCAACTTTTGCTCGTCCGTATAAGGAACTAGGGAACAAAAGGGGGGAGAAAAAGTTATTCTGACTCACTAAGGTGAGACAGAGGACGACTCGGGATCTGGACCAGGTGAGGTGCATAAAAGATGAGGACGGCAAAGTTTTGATGAGGGATGACCAAATTAAGAGAAGATGGCAGACCTACTTTCATAAAATTCTAAATGAAGAAGGGGATCAGGATATTATACTAGGTGAATTGAGGAATGCCGACAGCCCCCATGAATTAAATTATTGTAGGGACATTGAGGTTGATGAGGTCATAGAGGCAATGCGTAAGATGAAAAGGGGCAGAGCCACTAGGACAGACGAAATTTTGGTTGAACTTTCGAAGTGTGTGGGTAGAGCAGCTTGGAATGGCTTTCTCGGTTGTTTAATATTATATTCAATACTAATAGAATGCCTGAGAATGGAGATGGAGTATAATGGTTCCTTTGTATAAGAACAAAGGCGATATCCAGAGCTGTAACAACTATAGGGGTATCAAATTATTGAGTCATACCATAAAAGTCTAGGAGAGAGTGGTAGAGATGAAAGAGTGAAAGAATGTATCTATTTCAGGCACCCAGTTTGGATTCATGCCGGGGCGATCTACCACAGAAGTTATCTACCTTATTAGGAGGATGGTGGAGCAATATAGAGATAAGAAGAAGGGTCTCCACATGGTGTTTATCGATCTAGAGAAAGCGTATGACAAGGTTCCTAAGGAGGTCTTATAGAGTTGCTTAGCAGTTAAAGGGGTCTGATAGCCTACATTGAGGTAATTTAAGACATTTATGATAGAGCTAAGACTCAGGTTAGGACAGTAGGAGGCGAATCCGAGCACTTTCCGGTTATTACGGGTTGCACCAAGGGTCTGCTTTCAGGCCTTTCCTATTTGCCTTGGTGATGGACACCATAACATACCATATTCAAGGGGAGGTGCCATGGTGCATGCTATTTGATGATGACATAGTCCTAATTGATGAGACACGATGCAGCGTCAACGAGAGGCTATAGGTTTGGAGACATGCCCTTGAGTCTAAAGGTTTCTGGTTGAGCAGGACGAAGACAGAATATCTGGAGTGCAAATTTGGGGCCGAGCCAACGAAAGCGGGACTGGAAGTGAGGCTGGAATCTCAACTTATCCCTAAGAGTGGCAGTTTCAAGTACCTTGGGTTAGTTATTCAGGGGAGCGAGGAGATCGACGAGGATGTCACATACCGTATAGGGGTGGGTTGGATGAAGTGGAGGTTAGCAACAGGAGGCCTGTGTAACAAGAAAGTTCCACCTTTACTAAAAGGTAAGTTTTATAGAACAGTGGTTAGGCCTGCCATGTTATATGGGACCGAGTTTTGGCCGGTTTAGAATTCACATATCCAGAAGATGAAAGTAGCAGAGATGAGTATGTTAAGGTGGATGTACGGCATACAAGAAAGGATAAAATTAGAAATAGAGATATTCGAAAGAAGGTGGGAGTGGTCCCCATGGAGGACAAGATGAAGGGAAGTAAGACTCAGATGGTTCAGGCACATTCAGAGGAGGAGCACGGATGCGCCGGTGAGAAGGCGTGAGCGATTGACTGTGGTGGACACGAGGAGAGGTAGAGGAAGACCTAAGAAGTATTGGAGAGAGGTGATCAGGTAGGACATGACGCGTCTTAGGATTACTGAGGACATGACCCTTGACAGAGAATTGTGGAGGTCGAGCATTAGAGTTGTAGGTTAGGGGGAAGTTGGTGATATTTCTACAGTGCACTAGAGTGAGATTAGCCAGTTAGGAGTTAATCTTAGGATGCTACTGCTCAGCTACTGATGCATGAATTTATCTGTTGGATATTAGTACATCTCCCATCCTTTTCGTATTTCCTCTATTTCCTATATTACTGCTATTTCCTTGTTTTATTGTTATGTTATGTATTTTTAAGTTATTTTAGTATGAGTTTATGGATAGTACTAGTATATCGTTTTTTGTTGCTGTCTTGAGCCAAGGGTCTCCTGGAAATAGCCTCTCTGTCCCTCGGGGTAGGGGTAAGGTCTGCGTACATATTACCCTCCCCAGACACCACTTGTGAAATCATACTGGGTTGTTGTTATTGTTGTTGTCGTTGTACTCATGGTTCAATTTGGACTAAAAAATTTTCAAACTTTTGATGGGTTGGACCAAATGGGTTGAGTTTAATAAATATTCGGTCAGTGACCAGCCTAATTTGGGGCGAGTTAAATGTGTTTGGGCTCGAATTGCCACCGGTAATCTACTGCAAGTGCAAGTTCCATAAAATTTCAAAGAATATTAATCAATATCTCAAAAATTAGATAGCAGTCAACAGCTCATTGAGTGTAGCAATGCATAATATAGCTTTGTCATGCTAAACAATAATTAAGTATATATAGCGAAAAGAATCTAATCTAGGTAAACATCGCTTGATTTGTGATAAGTAATTAGACAATAATTAATATGGAAAGAATCTATACTTATAATTTGGAATGAGATCTTAGAATTTTGTATCTTGAAAGGATAGATAGCACTTATACTATTATATTTATTTACCTGACAATGAATGTATTAGAAACTTTGGAAAATGTTCAAAAAAAGGCACCTTGGTGCACAATATTTTGCGATCGCACAGGATCCAAGGAAGAATTGCACCTTAAAGGGCATGACGTAAACAACATACTTAATACAAGTACTTGTGATTGGTTCCACCGCTCGCACTTAGATCACATAGAGACTAATTTAGAAAATGTTATAAATTTAATAAAACAATTTCAAAACTTCCACAAAGTTAGGAAAAATCTGGAAAAAGATTGCTACTTTAGCAAGGCCGTTATAAACCACTTGTTGAATTCACGTCTCTCTTTGGTTTTATTTGAGATTTAGTCGAGAATGTAATTTATTGTGACCACTAGGCCAAAGAGGAATGGAAAAAAAAGAATCTCTTTATAAAAGTACATTATATTATAGGAGTAATTTTAGTGCATAGTTAGGACCACAAATCTAATGATTTCTTAGCACTTGTGGTTCAAGAAGAACCATTTCCATCTTTTTGAATTCAATCATCTAATTCAGTGGAACTGTTTGAAGTATATTGATCATTTCATACTTAAAGTACTTTAGGAGTATTAAAAAGAAGGGAAAAAATATAAAATAAAGAATTTCACTTTAATGTACGAGTTCCAAAGACAGGGAAAAGTGAGAAAAAACTATTATGAACCTACGAAGAGGCAAACTTAGGATTCGATAGTTATGGAGGCACCATTAAATTTTTGGGCGATAAAATTAATCAAATTCATTTGACCTGTTCAACTCGCCTAAATTTTAAGGGGTTTGGATTGTAACAATTTAAAAGATAGGATGTTTTGGGCTAGTCCAAGTTAACACATCACAAATTATTAGTCCAAACTGATCCATGATGCACAATCTTATCCCATGAAAATGCTCAATCTCAGCGTTCTACCTTGACCAATATTATAGCTTTAATCTCTTGTTCATTTGTTTGTTTCCCATTCTCAAGCACTTGGTAATTAATAATTTTATTCTGTTTATCCAAGTTTATATATATATATATATATATATATATATATATATATATATATATATATATATATATATATATATATATATATATATATATATATATTTCTTTTATGAAATACTTTTTATATTCTATTCACCAAAAAAGTGAGACTAATACAATAACTTAATTACATATATACTATTATAGTAATCAGTGGCACATAACTAGATGAACAAACATTATAAGTGTTATATCTTATATTCACATTTTACATTATTATTATTATTATATTCTCTATTTGAAACATATAAAAAATATTCAACTTTCACTCAATGATTGACACATAGCATTTTATGTTAACTTTTCTTTTTAAACCTTACATAGCGTATAACTTAATTTGCTAAAAGGACTTCAATACAAAAATATTGACTCTGAATAAACGAAACCTCGAAAATTTTCAAACAAAGAAGAAAAACGAGAAATAGTCAAAGGAGATTATTTGTGAATATATTTTAATTTTTAAAAAAATATGGGATTTTGATTTGTGTAAAGTTGAGAAAATTGAAAATATTTTGGTCAAGTTGGACGGGTTGGGTTACGACTCATTTTTTAAGCCTCATTTGTTTGCACTTAATGGAGGTCTGAATCTAAATCATTCAAATCTCAGACATTAAATGCGTTTGTTTTTAAAGTCTAAATCTTAATTATTCAGATCTTAATCATTAAGTGTATTTATTTTTTTACTTCACGACCACTTAATGGGTCTGAATAGATCTATATGATTAAGATCTACAACAGAAATTTAACTTCATTAAGATGCTATCACATATTCATTATTAACTGCTGCTACCGCCTATCATTATCAACTATAACCATGCCGCCACCACCACCACCCACCACCCAACACAACCACCTCCACCGCCAGCACGCCACCATCATCCTTAATCATAGCCTCCATAATCGACCATCACCACCTACTATCCCCACCACTCCGACCACCATATTTCTCACCCATAATCACCACTCATCTGCCTGAACTACCACAACTGACCATTCCATCACTATCAGTAACCACAACTGGCACTGCACATCATTATAACCAACCATCCACCACCTTCCTCAATCACAAAAACTACAACCACCCGACATTATTAACTATGACCACCTATCACCATCATCCTCAATCATAATCGCCACCACTACCAACTGCTAGCTACTAGCATAAACTACCATCATCAGCCAAAACTACCATCAACCACCGTCTCTAGTCAGCATGCACCTGTTAGCCATCACCACCAACAACTATCATATTTTAAAAATTTATATATTTTATTAGTAGAATGTTAGATTATAATTTCATTTGAATTTTTATGTTTATTTGTTTTCAAATAAAGATAAATTTATACATTCACACGTTAAAAATCAAACAGATTATTTCTATTCAGATCTTAATAAACATCTTAATATATTCAGATGTGTATTCAGATTCATATGTCTTAATCTTAATACACATCTTGATATTCAAATGTGTATTTAGATTCATACGTCTTAATCTTAAAAAAAAAACAAATGAGGCCTTATTAGTCCATCATGACCCAAATGAACTTTGGACAGGCTTAAGCACTAGCCAATTTATTTATTATCCATCTTGACCCGCCCAACTTCAGCCGAAACATCTCATCTGCCACCCCTAGTTACATTTAATATAAATTTATCATTGTTATATAAAAATTAATAAGGGGGCCTTTGTTATTATTTAACTACTAGTATAACAACCCACGCGATGCGCATAAATTTGATATTTTTTATTATAGCTATTTTATTTTATTTTATTCTATTTCTAAAATATTTGTAAAACTCCAATGTGAAACTACTCCCTAATTTGAATGGGTAATTTTTTATTATTATAGCTAATTATAAAATATGTATGTGTGTGTGTGTGTGTGTATATATATATATATATATATATATATATATATATAGAGAGAGAGAGAGAGAGAGAGAGAGAGAGAGAGAGAGAGAGAGAGAGAGAGAGAGAGACTACTATATTAGAAAGAACCACTCCTCCATTTAAATTGGTAATTTTTATTTCTTTATTTTTATTTTTTATTTTAAAATAATTTTAAAACTCTAAATTGGAACCATACCCCGATTCGAATTGGCAATTTTTTATTTCTTTTTTTAGTTTTTTATTTTAAAATTCTAAGTTGAAACTATTCCTCAACTTGAATCGGTAGTTTTTTTTAATTAATAGTTTCCTTTTTTATTGTAGCTAATTTATTTTTATATATATTAAAATAAATTTAAAAAACCAAGTATAAACTACTCCCTAAGTTATTTTAGATATTTAGAGAGAGACTACTATATTAGAAAAGAACTACTCCTCAATTTAAATTAGCTATTTTTATTTTTCTATTTCCATTTTTATTTAAAATAATTTTAAAACTCCAAATTGAAAGCATACCCAATTTGAATTGGCATTTTTAATTTCCTTATTTTCGTTGTTTATTTTAAAATAATTTTAAAACTTCTAATTGAAACTATTCCCCAACTTGAATAGGTAGGTTTTTTTAATTAATATTTTCATCTTTTTATTTTAGCTAATTTAATTTTTTTATTATTTTCATTTTTTTAGTTTAAAATACCAACTATAAACTACTCCCCAATTTGAATGGGTAGTTATTTTTTTTTATATTTTTGTTTTTAATATATCTAATTACAATATATTTATATTTATTAATTCAAAAATAGTAACTAATTAATTCAAAATTTAAATTTTTTTTTAGTTAGAATGGTAATTTATTTTGTCTTAACAATGCCACTTGACTTTTTGTGATTATGCCACTTGTCTTATTAATATGCTTTTGCCTCTCCTTTTATTATATATAGATATAGATTTGAAATGTTAGTTTTTAAATTTTAGTTTTTTTATTGTAAAATAATTTTAAAATCTAATTCAATTAGTGTAACCAATTAATTCAAAACTCAAAATTCAAAACAAATTGGTTAGAAAAGTAGTTATTTTTTCTTAACAAAGCCACTTGCCATTTTGTGGTTAAGATACTTGTCTTAATGAAGTGATTTTGCTTCTCCTATTCTATATAGATAGATTAGTGTAACCAATTAATTCAAAATTCAAAACAAATTGGTTAGAAAAGTAATTTATTTTGTCTTAACAAAGCCGCTTGGTATTTGTGGTTAAGACACTTGTCTTATGTAGTGGTTTTGCTTCTCCTATATTAGATCGATTAGTGTAACCAGTTAATTCAAAATTCCAAAAAAATTAGTTAGAAAAGTAGTTTATTTTTTATTTACAAAGCTACTTGACTTTTTGTGGATAAGACACTTGTCTTAATGTAGTGCTTTTGCTTCTACTATTCTATATATATAGATATAGATTTGAAATGCTAGTTTTTAACTTTTTTTATTGTTAAATAATTTTAAAACTCCAACTTGAAACTACTCTCCAATTTGAACGAGTAGAATATTTTTGTATTTTCGTTTTTTATAAATAATTATAAGATATCTATATTTATTAATTCAATTGGTGTAACCAATTAATTCAAAATTCAAAATTCAAAAACAATTGGTTAGAAAAGTAGTTTATTTTGTCTTAACAAAGCCACTTGGCATTTTGTGGTTAAAACACTTGTCTTAATGTAGTGCTTTTGCTTCTCCTATTCTATAAAGATAGATATATTTGAAATGCTAGTTTTTAACTTTTTGTTTTTTTATTGTAAAATAACTCCAACTTAAAACTACCTTCTAATTTGAATGAGTAGAATATTTTTTTGTATTTTTGTTTTTATAAATAATTATATGATAGCTATATTTATTAATTCAATTAGTGTAACCAATTAATTTAAAATTCAAAATTCAAAACAAATTGGTTAGAAAAGTAGTTTATTTTGTCTTAACAAAGCCACCTGGCATTTTGTGGTTAAGACACTTGTCTTAATGTAGTGGTTTTACTTCTCCTATTCTATATAGATAGTTTTGAAATGCTAGAAAGTTTTTTATTGTCTTTATTTTCGTTTATTTCATTTTGAAATAATTTTTAAAAATCCAATTTGAAACTACTTCCAAATTCGAATCGGTAATTTATTATTTTTTATTTTAAAATAATTTGTAAAACTCCAATTTGAAACTACTCCCAATTTTGAATTGGTAATTCATTATTTTTTTAATTTTATTTCAAAATTATTTAAAAAATCAACTTGAAACTATTTCTCAATTGGATTGTTAGTTTTTTTTTTCATGTTTTATAGCTTTTTTGTCCTTTTATTATAAAATAATTTTAAAAAAGTTCAAGTTGAAACTACTCTCACCCAATTTGAATTGGTAATATATTGTTTTGTTTTTTTATTTTTTATAGATAATTATAAGATATCTATATTTATTAATTCAATTAGTGTAACCAATTAATTCAAAATTCAAAATTCAAAAAAAATTAGTTTGAAATGTAGTTTATTTTGTATTTACAAAGCCACTTGGCATTTTGTGGTTAAGACACTTGTCTTAATGTAGTGCTTTTGCTTCTCCTTCTATATATACAGATTGTCTTAACAAAGCCACTTGACATTTTGTGGTTAAGACACTTGTCTTAATGTAGTGGTTTTGCTTCTCCTATTCTATATAGATAGATTAGTATAACCAATTAATTTGAAATTCAAAATTCAAAAAAGATTAGTTAGAAAAGTAGTTTACTTTTGTATTTACAAAGCCACATGGTATTTTGTGGTTAAGACACTTGTCTTAATATAGTGCTTTTGCTTCTCTTATTCTATACATATAGATTTTTTTAAAAAAATTAGCAAGTGTCTATGGAGTTTTTTTTTTTGAAGTTTTCGGGTGTCGGCTACCACTCTGCCTACAATATATGTCCGCCTTTAATTATAGGCAGCTAGTTTTATCCATACAATATCTTAAATATATCAAAATCCAGTACGCTAGACTATAAAGCGCATCTGGTCATATTCGAAAATTATCATATAGAAGGAACTGATTACACTGAGACATTTGTTCTGGTGGCCAAGTCTTTTAAATTTTGTGATTTTAAAAGCTTAACGGATAAAATTTTATGGGACTATGATATTTATGTAATTATAATACTTTTCATTAAGGATAAAATAGGTAAAACAAAGAGTTTAAAGTTAAATTGTTTTCAAATTTAGAAATATATTATTTATTTTGAAATAGACTAAGAAAGAAATTACCTCATCTAATTTGAAACGGAAAAAGTATATATATAAAAATCTATTAAAATAATATATTTGTAATTATAATTTTAATAGTATACTAAGTTTATCTTAAAATTAAATACATTAAATTTAAATTCTAGATCCGCATGATTATGTTCATTAACCATTCTCAAATACTCTTTTCTCCTTTCCCTCTCACCAACATCACTATGTTTTTCACTTTCCACAACTTTTGCCAGACCTCACATCCGTTTGAAGCATTCATAAAACTAGACCACACAACAGTTTCCATGGGGCCCATGTTGTGGAAATCTTTTACTTGAAATAGATTTTCCCATGGCTCCTCTTGTGGATGACACTAATTCTTTTGGTTGTTTAAGTGCTTTTTTCATTGAAATGCTTCTTGTCCTTTATGAATTTTGGATTTTCTTTTTGAACTGTCACATTAAGTAATTACGCATAATTCATTTCACTTGACATTTCAAAAGTCTACCTGAACAAACATGAGCGAAGAAGTTTTTTCTTTCTTTTTAGGCGAAATGGCTTCCTGGCCAAATAAACTTGCAGCCGATTTTAAAGCCGATACATCAACTTACAAGTTTTCCATTTGAACACTCAACTCAATAAAATGAATATCAATAAACACATTCATGAGAGCGTGAACTTCAATTGCCTAACAAGAATGACAAGTCACACTCTGTGACGTTTTATTATTTAACACATGTAATTTGTGGGTACTACATTTTAATAGTGCCAATTTACCAGATTTCTTATTTATTATTTTCTTTCTCTTTATCCTCAATACAATTTCTTCCTATTATCAATTCTCTATCCATTAATAGACTCATCTTCTTCAATTTCCCTATCAATTTCTCCAACGGACCTCAAACTTCGACCTCTCTAACTCGACCTTGACGGGTTGTTCGTGATGTTACAGGGTGGGCTGGTTGAAGAAGAAGGAGATGAAGGGTAGTTTGGGGGTGGTTCACGTCGCTGATTCGCTGGGTGGTCGACATGGTTTAGGGTGGTCGACCGCACTAGTGTGCTGGGCGTGGGCTGTTTTAGCAGAATGCAGAAGGGGTTCGTTTGGTTGCTTCAGGTGGTGCGTTTAGCAGAAGTAGCCAATTTTGTCCCAGTGGTGCGTTTAGCAGAAGCAGAAGGGGTTCGTCTGTTTGATCAATGCTGACATAGATGGTAGTGTGAGTTTTCACCATTTTTGGTGAGTCTCTTATGTTAAAGTAATGTTTTAGAAGAAGCAGAAGGAGGTGGTGCATTTGGAGCTTGGTGAAGTTGGTTTTGGCGGATAGTGGGTGGCTGTTCGGAGTGGCTCACGACGACGGAGAGACTCGGGCTTTTGGGGCGGGGGCGGAGAAAGGGGAGATTGGAAGAATTTGATTTGTCATATTTGCCTTTTCTTTTTATTCTTTTAGTTACCTTATTTATAATTATTTGTATTTCAATAATTTTTAATCAAAATTTTCCTTTCAACGCGCCTTTTAAGCATGAATAGCACACATTTTTGCCACATAGACAATATCAATGCCACATAAGCATAGTCATGGAGTGTTCAAATGGGAAACTTGTAAGTTAGTGTATCGGCTTTAAAATGGGCTGCAAGTTTGAGTGGCCAGGAAGCCATTTCGCATTCTTTTCATGTGCCATTTGGCACACGACACAACATATACCCATGGTTTACGTCTCCCTTTCTCTTCTTATAATGAGTACATGCGGATACGATTGATTGACTTTATTAATTCTATTCTACACCCAAGATTCTTTGTAAGCGTGATAATACTTAATGATATGAATAAATAAATTATTATTATTATAACGATGTTATCTTATATATATATATATATATATATATATATATATATATATATATATATATATATATATATATATATATATATATATATAAAATTGACAAAATAGTGTCATGAGGAATTTATGCCTACCCTTGTATATTCTACCTTCTCATCTCTGCTTCTCTCTCTCTCTTTTTTTAATAATGAGAAGAATTAATTCAAATAGTCGTTCTTCTAATCGCTTAACCTAAAAATAGGCTATGAAGGTATAATATAATTAACTATTTATGTAAAGATCCCATAAAATTCGGTATTTGATTGTCATAAAGGAATCTAGCGAGCTTCAAAGTGTTGGGCCATTTTCAATATGTTGTATAGACTTTTATAAATGTTTGACAATTCACTCAATGGGGCAAGGGCATAGACAATCATTCTCATGAATATTATTTAGAGATTAACCAATATTTATTTTATCGTAAAATTTTAAAATAAAAATCTTTACTTCAAGACAATTCAAAACTAAAATTTAGGACGCACCAACTAATTTCTAAATAACAGGCCTTTATAATGACTATATGGTGTCATTTATACTTCACTCTTGAGTTGCTTTTGGTTGGTTTCGAGCCGCTCGGAGGCCGGTACGTACTGGATAGCAATCTAGAGTATTGTTTAGAGTATTGTTTAGCTTGCTCAATATTGGATTCAACTTGTTCAAGGAAAGTAACACCTCTAAACTTGGTGCTGCGGGATTGAATCCCTGAAATACATATTATATGATTGGTGTTGAGGTGACGCACATTCCATGTAACGGGCATGGGGCGTACACCATAGAAAATGTGACTTGGTTGATTCTGTGGTACTATGTAGTTATCTAATCTTGTTTCTCTCTATGAAATTCCTATGTGTTAGAGTAATTGAGCTGTAATCCATGTTAGAATCATATTTAGGCTATGTGCTTAACTGGTTGAGGTCTGATGAGGCTATTTTGTTGTTTTGAGTTATCTGCTATAACTGTAATCATATACTCAGTTATGATACTTCATTTGCATATCATATCTCTGTCTCTGTTCATCTTTCATTGTTTTATCATGTTATCATTGTTTGGTATGATTGCCATGAGATTTGTGACCTCGAGAAACATGAGAGATTGATGACCAAGCTAGGGCTTAGGGGCCGGATTATGAGTGATATTTATGGGACATGATGTATGTTGCTGCAGGGTTTATTGATTCATAATTGGATAGGGGTGCACGTCGAAGCAGGTTTTATTGATTCATGATAGGATCGGGCTGCATGTCGCAACATATTTTATTGATTCACGATGGGATCGTGATGCATACTGCAGCAGGCCATGTTTGCTTATATTAGTTCTTGGGCAGGAACCGCCCCTCTGGAGTCTGACATACCAGCTATGACCGCAGGTTCTGTAGAGTGATGAGTGGCTGAGAGTGCTGAGTGATTGAGCGCGATTAGTGCATTTACTCATACAATACGACGGGATCTGCCCCTCCAGAGTCTGACATATCATTTGGCATGCATACTTGGCATGTAAGCATAGAGATGCACTTCTTCATACAATACAGTATTGTGGCATTAATGGATTCACATAGACATTTTCGTGTAGGCATAGAGAAGTGCTTCCCTCATGCTATCTGAGAATGAAACGTCTGTTATTGAAAGTTATTTTTAAAGAAATCACAATTTTCTTACACACTCATATTTTGGTGATTGCGACAAACAATTTGGGTTTTACGGTTATACCTGAAAAGCATGTCTATTTTCTGTAACCGTGAACGAATTGAGCATCATATGTTTGAGTTATTACTTGTACTACTTTATTATATTGTTACAAGTTGTTCTTGGCTTTAGTGTTGGACTCTGACCGTTGTCTAAGCTCATCACTAGTTTCAACCTAAGGTTAGGTTTGATACTTATTGAGTACATGAAGTCAGTTATACTCATACTACACTTTTGCACCTTGCGTGTAGATTTTGGAGCTGATACTGCTGTGCCTGGCGGAGTGGCATTAAAGATGAACATGTATTTCGGTTGTGTCTGCCTTTTATTTATGGTAACTTTGAATTTATAAAAATCTATTTATGTACGTTTTGAACAGATGTATTTATTTCATACTATCTTTGTAAAGTCTAAATCTTAGAGGATTCTTTGTTTAAAAGTTCATTTATATTAACATTATTTCTCTCAGTAAATCTCATTTGAGTTGGATTGTTGCTAATTGACTTACCTAGCGAGTTGGGTTAGGTGTCATCACGACTAGTTGGATTTTGGGATCGTGAAAAGTAGGTGTTAGAGCTCTAGGTTCATAAGTTCTGCAAGCCACAAGCATGTGTCCAGTAGAGTCTTGTAGATCGGTATGATGACGTCCATACCTATATTTGAGAGACTACAAGGCATTTAGGATAAACTTTCCATCTTTTTTTTCCTTATCGTGTGGCATTGATTAAGGTTGATGCGCATCTCTTTAAATTTCTCCCAATCACTCGTATGCTTACGTGAACGCTCGGTATCAGCTGTGCATCGGTGGCTTGTGGACTCCATGAATGATATACGAGATGTATTGCTATGTTTTGGAGTAGGGACAGTTTGGAGGACTCAAGGTTGGGTTTGACCACAACTTGGGCTCAGTGGTTTTAGTTGCGTGAGTATATGGTTTAGACTCATATGTCAGGTTATGCCCGTAGGAGTGGGATTGATGGCTCAGTGAGTGATTGGATGGCTATATGATGATTGTGTTGTGACTGTGGGGTGTGTTCAGATGGTTTGATGTGATATGGAGGGTTGCTTGGGATCTGAAAAGGACTATTGGACGCTTGATTTCTATCTTATTGTGTTGCACACTATGGAGTTGTGATCGTGTTCAGGGATCTTTCAATTTATCCAGTTATGGGATGGAGTAGATTCTTATGTCTTGTTGACAAGTTTAGACTCGGGAAGGTTAAGTGATCGTATGCTGGTTGTGGCTACGGTAGGGCATAGTCAAATGCCAATTTGAGGCTAAGCATGTGGGTTACTCCTACGTGGTGGTCTAAGGATGTGTGATCCTTATGATGTTGTGTGGAGAGTTTCTTTCTTCCAGTGGGATATGTGTGTTGCGATTTGAGTTTAGATCGGTTGAGAAAATTGACCTGATTATTGCGAGGATAAATGCGAGCTTAGATGATGATTTGAGGTATTTTATGGTTTGTATTGCATGAGCTTGTGAAGAATTTAATTGAATCTCACTGAGATGTTATGGCAGTAATAGAATATTGGTATTGTGAGTTATTGAATATTGTGATTTATGGTATTAAGTGAGGTGGGGGAGTCTGTTATCGACAATTTGATTGCATAGTTTTGTGTAATATTGGTTTCAGTCTGAGGCATACTTGTGTATAACTTATGACTTGCAGATGTTAGCTTTGAAGATGACTTAAGCAAGGGAATTTCTGGACACATGATGTATTACCCTTTATGGATATATGGAAGTCTCGGGAGTGGTTTAGGGATTGATGTTCATGATGGATGTATTATACTAAGAAAAGGGATTCGTTAGAGATGTGGATTACTCCTTTGGGTGTTGGTGTGCTAATGGGTCACAAGTCATTCGGCTCGTTTTGGGGTTATGCATTTGAGGTTTTATTGTGGTGGATAACTATCAAGAAATTACTAAGAGTTCATGATTTATAAGTGGTATTTGGAGGATTTTCCCAGATTTGTATATGGCTAAGATCTGAGATTTGCATTGTATGATGCTGGGACTTGTGGTGTTTCCATATCACAGTGAATTTTACATCTCAGTATCAAAAGGTAAAAGAAACAATAAGCAGAGAATACCTAGGGGCGCGAGACAACTCTCTCTAAGGAACTCGGCAAAATAGCCCCATAACTTCGGGAGAAGGGGTGCCTCCTCACAAAGGGGGTCGCAGTGACCAGGCCCGAGCGACTGTTTACAAAAAGCACAGGTCTCCTCAAGTCGTAAGACCATGTATGGAGGCTGAAGCATGCCCAGTGCCGGAAGGTCAAGAAAGTTGGCGACCTGATGACAGGGGAGACGGCGACCGAAGCCCCACTGAACGACAGTCGTAACTATAACGGTCCTAAGGTAGCGAAATTCCTTGTCGGGTAAGTTCCGACCCGCACGAAGGGTGTACCGATCTGGGCACTGTCTCGGAGAGAGGCTATGTCGACCCTACGCTACGATTATTCTTCTCTTATTAAATTTCTAGTTAGATGAACACTGGTATCTTCAGAGTGGGTGTCTTGATCGTGATTCTTTTGGGGTGCTTAAGACGGAATACAACGGCTTATGGGCCTTAAGGCAGTGTGGTTTTATGCTAGGATCTCTTGTGGTAAGCTCTGTAAGAATCATGGTATTCTGGCAAGGAGACATGCCAAATCAAGGGTGATTCAGAAGGAACTCGGAGAAATAGGACAACTTAGTAGTAGGTTGGGTCAGCATAGTAATAGATATGATTGATTCTTTGGGTATGGTAAGGCTGTACATGTGTTTATGGCAATACGCTTAGGTTTGGCGACCTTTGTGACATGGTTCAATTAGAGTGATTCAGTTCTAATGACTTGGTTATGTGCAAATGATTTCAGAGTGTTCTCGATGATTTTCTGCCACAATTTGAGATGGATATCATCTAACAGTATAAGGATTATTTTACGTGCTGTGATTTTCTCTTGGACGGGATCAAGCGGAAGGTTTCTAGCTAATTTAATATGTATCCTGCTTGTGATTTAGAGTTGATTATGAGGTTCTCATTTTTTTAATATGATGGTCTGATAGAGGCAGTACGTGGTGTGAGATTGGAATTTTCATGTGCAAGTATACAACTCAGTTTAAAAAAATGGGTCATGAATTCTTAGACAACATGGATGGTTTCAGGTGATTATATGAATGCTATTACTACTTGGCATTACCTGAGAAGGGAGCGCATTTTAGAAGACACATTGTGTTTTGACTTAAATACACTTCATTGGTATTGCAGAACTCGTCTGGTTGATCGACTGATGATGTGAAGATTTTGCTATATGACATGGAAGAATTATAGAAGTATTTCTCTTGGGGATGATTGTGTATGAGAGATGTGTTAGTCATTCGAGTGGCGGAGTTGGGATCGGCTATGATGATTCATGTGTTCTATGGATTTGGAGACTGAGAGTTCTCAAGAGCAGATTATTTTGGGTGCGCACTTTGATGATGTGGCCAAAGTTAGCTAGATGGTGGTATGTGTTATGGTTAGATCGCTGTGGACTTTTGGAGGGTGATATATCCCTTTGGGATTGATCGGAGTTGATTTAGGGACCCATTAGTAGGCACAATGAGGATGTGAACTTTACAGCGGGTCGGATTTGTTGACTCAAAATTGTTAGTGTTGGGGGTGTGGAATTCGATTAGAGTTTAGATTGTTCATTTTTTGATATGTTATATGTGTTACTCTTCTATACTATGAGGGGTTATGATTTGTTAGTATGCACACATGATGCATTTCTATTTAGGCTTTATAGCAAAATTCAAGCAAGATGGATATTGGGGTGTGGAATGGTTGGTTGTGTCTTAGTTATGGTCTTTTTGGGTTGTGGGATATAATTTTATTTGCTTTTCCATGGTTATGTTCATGAACTTCGTGTATTAGATACCGAATTATATGTAGTTATTAATTTTGGTACATTGTGGCTTGGGGTATTTCATATGGCCAGGTGTTTGGATAGGGTCGCACATTGCAATGGAGTTATGTTGGGATATAATACTTTGTATGATATCCATGTGTCTTGGTTCTACTATTTGTGATGAGTTTTTAGCATTGTGCTTGTGGTGGTATCTATTGAACTTGCAGGATAGTTCTTCCATTTGAGTCATTTTTTTATTTTTGGGTGCATTTGTTGTTGGTGCATAGATTGTACGGTTTTTAGCATGAAGTTGTATTAGTGTGGCATGTCATTAGAGTGGATGTATTTGATGAAATGAGGTCATTGGACCTAGAATGGGTTCTATCGAATTTTATTGCGGTATATTTGGAAGGGTAATGTAATTAATTGGCATAGAAATTGGCTAAGGTTCTTGTCGAACGAGGGAGAGCTCCATGACTTGTTGGGTTGATGATTAGTTATCAGTTTCTATGTGTTTCATTCATTATTAGCACTGTACGAAGGTTTAGAATAAAGTTTTACTTGATATGAGGTTTGGTACTGGTACCAGGTTTGTTTTTGAGTACCTACTGTGATCGGAAAATTTTGCTACAAGTTTGCCAGTTATGTGGTATGTCATGTGATTTCATCTAGGGTATTGGTTATGGCATGATACATGTTGTTTGGAACTATAAAATATGTATATGTGAGATTCGAGTCTTGTATGGAATTCCAGATGTTGGAAGTTGGGTTCTAAGGCTTATGGGCTAAAGTTGAAGCAAGGATGTTCAATTATTTTGTATTGTCAGACTATTATGTATTGAGCTGGCATAGGATCACACTCGGGTATGTGCATGATAAGGTAACATAGTGATTTGGCAATTTTGAAACCACTCTTGGCACGCTCGAGGACGAACGTACGTTTAAGTGGGGGGGGGGGGGGGCGAGGAGAATGAAATGAACCAACTGGCCATTTTAAGAATTTATCCTGTTCAGTAGTTTGAAGTCTTGAATAGCTCCATATGATGTTTTATTGCTTGTGTGAATATTCGGCTTTGGTTTTCTGTCATTCGGGATTAGTTTAGAAGAATGATTTTCATGTTTGAAGGTTTAAGTTGGAAGAATTGATCAAGTTTGAATTTTGTCTATTTGACCTCGGATTGCGGTTTTGAAGATTCTGTTAGGTCAAGATGGTTATTTTAGACTTGGGTGAATGCCCGGATTTGCACTCGGAGGTTTCTATCAAGTTTGGGGATCTTTTGGCGAAAGTTGAAAAATTGACGATTTGAAATATCTATAAGCTTGACCGAGAGTTTACTGAGATGATATTGGGATTGCGGGGAACTCTAATAGCTTTATTATGTAATTTGAGGCTAGTGTGCAAAATTTGAGGTCATTCCTGGTTGATTTGATATGGTTCAGCATGAGTTTTGAAAGTTGAAAGTTCAAATGTTCTTCAAGTTGGACTTTAAGTTACAATTTGTCGTTTTGATGTTATTATGTGTGATTTGAGGCCTAAAGTAGGTTTATGTTGTGTTTTGAAACTTTTTGGTACGTTCAGACGGGGTCCCTAGTGGCTCGGGTTAGTTCCAGACGTGCTTCGGTTAAGTTTTGCTTCATGTTGCATGACTGAAGAGGGTCTGGTGCTGCTGTTTCGCATCTGCAGTAAAATGGACACAAATGTGAGCCTGCAGGTATGGGTAAGTGTTTGAAAGAAGTGGTAAAAGGTTGGGCAAGGAAAGATCATAAAAGCAAAATTGTGATTGCATCTGCAGAAGACCAGGAACAGTTATCTGGAGCGCAAAAGCAAGAAAGTGTGCTGGAGCGGATGATGGCTCACACCTGCGATGTCACAAAAGCAGATATGGTTTCGCAGGTGCGAGAGGTTGGAATTTCAGTGTAATTCTGCATGGTCTGGTCTTTTGTCGCAAAAGTGGCAGGTGGTCCGCAAAAGCGAAATATCAGCGCAGAAGCTTATAAATTTGTGGATTTGATCATTTCAAAATATTTAGAGTTGGGGAGCTTGGAGTTGGGCGATTTTGGAGGCAATTTTCATCACATGGTTTGGGGTAAGTGTTCTACACTCGGTTTTGGTTATATTTCGTGAATCTATCTTCGTTTTTGGCTTCTAATTAGTGATTTCAAAAGAGAAATTAAGGGTTTTTGTCTAAACTTCTTTGAAGTGAATTTTTGAGTTTAGAACATCGATTCGGAGTCAGATTTGAGTGAAATTAGTATGGCTGGACTCGTAACTGAATTGATTACCGAATTTTGTGAGTTTTATTGGGTTTCGAGGTAAGGAACCAAATTTGACTTTTCGGTTGACTTTGAGCTTTTGATTAAAGATTCAACCTTTAGCATTTTGGTTTATTTTATTTTGTATTATTTGATGTTCTTGAGTTGCTTTTGGCTAGTTTCAAGCCGTTCGAAAGTCGTTACGCGATGTTGATACCTAAATTTTCCCTATATATTTTCAATATGGAAAATACCTTCAAAATAGCGCGCGAGCACACACAGATATATATATATATATATATATATATATATATATATATATATATATATATATCCAAGTGTTTTTTTTTCATAATTTTAAAAGTTTAAATCAATTATTTTCTCCTTTTTACCCATAAAATCCACGATAATTAATTTAAAAATTATTATTTTGATAATTCAACTATTGAATTTTTATATATATGTCGAACCTGCCGGTCTAAAATAGCCACCGGCTCCTCCTCATATGATAGATCCTTGTTCAATTATATATATATATATATATATATATAAGAATGTCCAAGTGTTTTTTTTCATAATTTTAAAAGTTTAAATCAATTATTTTCTCCTTTTTACCCATAAAATCCACGATAATTAATTTAAAAATTATTATTTTGATAATTCAACTATTGAATTTTATATATATGTCGAACCTGCCGGTCTAAAATAGCCACCGGCTCCTCCTCATATGATAGATCCTTGTTCAATTGGAAAATGTTGAAATCTAATACGTGGGCTGGATCGTCGTGAACCCTCCGAAGCATAGATACATGAAAAATTGGATGCACGACTGACAAACAAGGCGGCAAGGCAAGTCTATAAGCCACCTCTCCCACACGATCAAGAATCTCAAATGGGCCAATGAACTTAGGGCTAAGCTTACCCTTCTTCTCGAATCTCATCACGCCCTTCATAGGCGATACATGGAGAAATACTCGCTCACCAACCATGAATGAAACATATCTGACCTTGCGGTCTGCATAACTTTTCTGCCTAGACTGGGCTGTCTGAAGTCTGTCCTGAATGATCTTGACCTTATCCAAGGCCTCCTGAAATATATCTATACCCACTTACCGAGCCTCTCCCGGTTCAAACCATCTGACTAGGACTGACACCGCCTACCATACAACACCTCACACAGAGCCATATGAATGTTGGTCTGGTAGCTTCTGTTGTAGGCAAACTCGCTAATGGCAAGAACTGGTCCCACAAGCCTCTAAAATCAATAATGTAGGCTCAGAGCATATCCTCAAGAATCTTAATAGTCCTCTCGGACTGACCATCCGTCTGGGGATGAAATGATGTACTCAAGTGAACCCGGGTGCCCAACTCCTGCTGTACTGCTCTCCAAAAATGCGAGGTTGATACGCTCAAATTACACTTTCATAAATAGTGTAAGGCGGTCGATGTCAAATATAATAAACCAACAAGGTTGGGGTCGAATCCACAGGGAATAGGTGTGAAAAGGATACTTGTTTAGTGTGTTGCTCGACTCGAGTTCGATCTCTATTCAGTTAATTGTAACAAGAGAGAATGGTGTATGGTGACAAGAGTATGTATGATTTCTTTAGTTTTATTAACGCTAATTATAACAATTAAAGAGTAGACAAGTGGATAAAAGTAACAAAGGTTGTGTCCCCTTTAATGTATTGTAATGTCAACAGGTGTTAATATGATATGTTTCTAATGGGAGGTCCTTTAGATGTACAAATGATGTCTAAGATACTACCCAATATTTTCCAATGAATGAGTAGTATTTCCTCTTTATGATTTTCCCAAATATAAAAGAGCTGCTATTTAGAACCATCAATAAATTCCAATTAAAACCCACTTATTCCTAAGCGATTTTATGAAACAAAGTTTAAAGCCTTGAGTCATTGATATTTACTTCTACCAAATTCTAACCCACTTTCCCAAGCAAAGCAAGAATTTAATGGCTTTTGTTAATGTTTGTACCCACCAACAATGAATGAATAACAAGAAGTAAATAAACATCAACCACCCATTATATATATATATATATATATATATATATATATATATATATATATATATTCAATTTCAAACACTCATCAACATAATACCCATTTAGGATCCACAACCTTAGTATTTAAAACTAGCTACTCATGCTAAAAAACAAAAACCAACTAATAACAAGTGTCATAAATGCTTACAAAGAGAAGATTCTTCACCCAAAAGCTTCCAAAAAGAGAGAATATTTATGTCTTGGAGTGTATCTAAAAGGTATGACAAAATGAGCCCACAAAAGTCTCTTAAAACTATTTATCGGTGGACCAATTTCGGGACAGAAAATGGACAAGTTTGCCTTTCCATGCCGCGTCTGCATTTTGAGTCGCAGAACAGGTCTTCGGTCCGCATTTTGAGTAGCTGCTCCAAAGATCCAAAACCCTAGGTGCCAGGATTTTATCGCAGGTTCAAACTGCGGTCCGCATTTGAGTTATGCAACCACAGATTTGCATCGCATCTTTGTCCTTGAGTTTCTTCTTGTTCATTCTGCGGTTCATCTGCGGTCCGCATATTGATTCTGCCATCGCAGATTGCGTCGCATTCTTTACATGATTTTTAGCTCCAGATCCTGTAACGCTCTGCGATGTGAGAGACGAGTCTGCGGTCTGCCTTTGTATTCTGCGACCACAGACTAGACCGCAAATTGGAATTTGTGCACTATCATGCTTTTTTCTTCTCTTTTTGCGTCCATTTTCATATCGTTGGTCTTCCCTTCCTCTTGTGCTGTAAGAACAACAAATCTACATGAGTATCAGTTATAATTGCATTAAAACAAGCGAAAATCTACGCAATTAGTATTGAAATGCGCCGAAATTCTCCGGCGCATCAACACCCCCAACATATACTCTTGTTTGTCTTCATTCAAGAAAAACATACTCAGCCTATTCTTAACTCTATTTACAAATACGAAACAGTAGTGACTCGGGATGGTGTTCATTGCTCGTTCTTCGAGCATGCATTTACAATTGCTTCACCCTTCCTAGATTATAAGTATGTACAAAGAAACATTAATCAATCCTATGAACTCAGAGCCTCAACATTGTGACTAGATGCTACCCTCAGCTGAGTGCACGTTCAATTGACTCAAAAAGCTCACCTTCAGTTCAATTCCACAGTTCATATAGCCTTACCAGAAAGAAAGTCCCAGAATCACAATATTTATAAAGACGGAAAAGAGGGATCATTTACAAATACACTCACTCTCAGAAAGAACTTCAAGTGTCACAACATGTCATACCATAAGCTTGCCCTTATTTTGATTTGCCGCTTATTCTAGAATGTTCGGTTGGAGATCTCATAAGGGATTTTTGTCTTGTAATGTAGGTTCAGGGATGGGTTGGATAGACATTTGGGTACAAGTGACTTCACCCTCTTTGAACACTAATCACATCTTACCATTCTTTTGCATTCCTTTTCAAACCCCCATATCTTTGTTTTCGTCTAGCCTCCAGTATAGAGCTACCTTGCATACCTTTTCATTATCGTTCAAGACTCCCAATTTTGTAAACATAAGCATTACTAGATTTTTCTTTCCTTTTGAGTTCAGTTTTTTATATTTTTTTTGGAGCTTGAACAATTTCACAAACTCTTTTGAGGTATGATGCCCTAAACTCACACACAGCCTTAACGGTCTTCCACTTTTACCTTACCGCCAACATAGACTTTTAGCCTCATTCTTAGTGTTCAAAGAGGGACGGGTTCAAGAGAGGAAATTGTTTTTCAAAACGGGAAAGGTTTGTACTGTGTTGTCCAAAGAAAGGTTAAAAAGGCTCAAATTGGGTGCTAGTGGTATCCTTTATGCACGGGTAGGCTTGAAACGCTAACGATGTTTTGCACATAATAACAACGGATGCCTAAGATCATTCCTCCAACCAAACATACTATCATTAGCATTGAAAGACTAACAGGGCAACTTCTAGATGACAGAAGTAAACACGAGAATTGTATACCAACAAAGAACTCACACACACATGGGTCATGAACTGCTTCATTCACATAATTTGACACTTTCGAGTAACTATTTTGCAACTCAAAGCCTTCATCATAGATACAAGTATAATTCTAGGTTGCCATAGAGTCACAGAGCGAGCCTTGGATTTACAGAATTGATCATAGAGACAAATTCCTTTAAGACAGTCGTCAATCAATATATCATTGGGAAAAGTCGACAAAAATGACTATAGGAAGGTATGTGCTATGTACAGACACACATGCTCGATACTAGGCAATTACACCAAACCGGTCACACTGATGTACACCTAAGATCCTGATTCTACTATTACACCCTTGGAAAAGAACCAGAAAAAGAAAAACCAAGGGGAATTGATTCACAAAATGATATTTAACAAACAAGAACACAAATTCAACAACTTTTATCAAAAACCAACAATCATTCATCACTCATATACCAAAGTCATACATCACGGATACATGAGTTTCCAACTATATACACAACTATATACAGAACAAAAATCACATAAGGCGACCTGCCCACCCCCAACTGTAAATGATGCATTGTCCCTAATGCATAGAAATAAAGAGTAGAGTTTGAGGGGAAGCTCCTCGAGGCACACTAAGTGCGATGGGAGTCGGTAGCTGGCTGAGTGCTGAAGGGATCACCCTATGATGTGGTGGTGAGAACTGGCAGTGGATCAGTCGGGAGTGTGATCTCCTCCGCTGGTGGCTGCTCTGAAGTAGGGGAAGGAAATGGTCGTGCAACTAGAACTGCGGCTGGGGTGACAATATCATCTGCTGGCACCTGAGAGCTGGTGGATGCACCTGGTGTAGATAGGGGTGCTACAGGAGCTGTCGGACCCCCTTTGTCAATCAAAAACCTCTCCAGGGCAATCTTCATATGTGCCCTCTCCTCCTTGTCAGCAGTAGCATCTACACTCTCATCATCCTGAACAACCGTCTTCCCCTTATCAACAAGCTGAGGGTCTTCGTCACTAGAAAACCCCAGACTATCTTCTTCCTCATCCTCCCCGTCACCCTCCAACTTGTCCGAGCTACTGGTCTCCTCATCAGAATCAATATCAATATGATCGGTTGGAGCATCGGCATGAGAGCTTTCGGGGGGTAGGAACCACATGATCTTCCATCAAATTTTTGAAATCAAGCCCCAAGTCTGGGGCGGAGCTTGTACTTGGAGCACCTTATGAGGGAAGGAGGGATGAAAGATTGAATACCAACTTTTGCATTTTTAGAATTCGACCTTCATAGAGGCAACCTCCTTCTTGAGGTCGGGCAGGCCACTCACCTCACCTCTTTCCACCTTTTCCAACCTCAACTCAATTCCCTGTAGCCATTCCGCATATGCTGATTGCTTTTGCTGAATATCTGCCACAACCGCATGCATGGGAGTGAGGGCTTGCTTGATCAAATTTGGCAAAGTCTTCAAAAGCTGGTCAACTTTGGCGTTTGCATGTTGGGCCAATATGCCAAGTTTTGAGACTGTTGTAGGAGCATATGGAGTCTGAACACTGGTAGATGTAGGGGCAATCTGAGGCATAGAGGAATCTGCAACATCTGCTGCAGGAGTGACATTAGGTTAGTATGAAGGATGCTCCTCCTGAACAATACCAATGGGAGGCACTACAGCGTCACCAAGACGGGTGATATCTACAATACCTGCCTCCCTGCCCATTTTGTCCGTCCGGACATCCACCGGGACATTGGCCGCTTGGCATAGAGCTGTGATCAATGCTGGGAATGGGAGAGATGTAGCATCCTACATTGCCCGCTTACCCATTTCTTGAAATATAATGGACCCCACATTGATCTTGATGCCCTGCATCATGCAAGCTAACATGAGAGCTTTTCAATAGCAATTTCCATCTTATTCTACGTAATAATCAATCTGGATGCGAGGAATGCAAGCCAGTATCGTCCTTCCCGCGAGAAACTCTTCTTGTTGATTTTGTGCCCTGGTTGTATCCATGCTGGGGTTTCACTTGCAATGACATAGGAAATCCATCTACATTCACTCTCTTTATTTGCAAACTTGGCATCATCCTCAGCCATTGCTATGCGGTCTTCCCATTCTGGGATGAGCAGTTTGTTTATGGCCTTGGCACTGCACTTAACATTGAAGTCCCGAACCATTACCTTCTCCAGATACATCCTCTGTCGCTTGTGGTGCTTTGTTTTGGATGTGCCGTAGGATGCGTAGAACTCGCACATCATTGATTCATTGTATTCAATTGGAGGTTCAGTGAAAGAAATCCATTTCCTCTGCTTGATGTTAGCGAGGATATGAGGGCATCTCTCCTTCAGCCCATTTAGACTCAATTGCTTTTCAGGTAGAAGCGACCTACGGAGGAGCACAGCTTTATACTTGTCCCTAGATCCCTCAAATCCCCAGCGGAGATGGTATTCTGCACCCTCGGCCCATTGCTTTCTCCGGGCATTGGCATGTATGTCTACCTCAGGGTGAAAATCCTCCTCTTCAGGCTGGGGTGGTTGTTGTTGTGCATGTCCCACTTTTTGTTTCTTCGCCTGAGGAGGCTTAGTTTCTATTCTCTTTTGTCTGGGCGACATATCTGCATAAGTAGGAATAACAACGTTAAGATTTTGGAAGAAGAATAAGAGAATTAATCAAAGAAGAATCAACAATGCGGTCCATTCTGTGGTCGCAGAACCACTCCGCGGACCGCAGAATCACCACAGATTTTTTATGCCTAACCAGTTGGTCCATCTTTGATGCATAATGCGATTGCATAACCACTATGCGAACCGGAGATGCATCGCAGAATGAATATTTGAAATTCAAAAATTTTTCAATTCTCTGTTTCAATCTGCGGTAGATATGCAGACTGCATATCAATTCTGTGACTGCATTCTCCACCACATTTTTACCATTTAGCTCATCCAATAAAGGAGTTGAAGATGCGGTCATTCTGCGAACCGCATAACAGGTTTGCGTTCGCATAATGACCGCGGAATATCATCGTCTCCAGGTGACCTAGGGTTAGGTCTGCGACCAAAGTGCGGTCCGCAGATCAGACATGCGGACTGCAGACTTCCTCGTTCCTCAGCAGTCAACCCTAGTTTCCTACAATGGCTACCCTATTTTAGTTCAATCCCATTTCCCCGATCCTGCTTAGCCCAAATGCGACCATTTTTAGCCGATATTAACCACACAAACTAGCTTAGATCATAACTTTGTTCAAGAGCTTCGAATGAAAAAGAGGAAAAGAGATCTACATACCAGGAGTGATGCGCAAGTGTTTATTAAAGATTTGTTTGTGAGCTTGAGGATTGCCCTTGCTTGGATTCGATCAAAGTGTCCCTCTCTCTCTTTTTTTCTCGAAAAATTTTCTTTTTTTCTTTGTTTTCTGTCATTTTCTTCTTTTCTCTCTTTTTTTGGTTTTTGTTTTGTTTTGACGCAAAGTGTAAGGGAAACGTACCTGGCGATTCTGTGATGTATATGTGATGGCCAACGGATCGTAGAGCACATAATGCGATCACATATGTGTTCTGCGACGTGGGAGTGAAGGATTTTTTTAAGGCCTCAAATGCGTTCAAATCTGCGGTCGCAAATTCAACATGCTGACCGCAGAATAAACGTGTTCACCGCATTTCCAACTGACAATTTTTGGCCCTTCAATCTGTGGTAGATATGCGGACCACAGACCAATTCTGCGACCGCATTCCTACTGCATTTTTCATGCTGTACTTTTCCTTCACTTTTTCAAGCAGTTTTGCCAAATTTTGAGATCTTTTGAGCTCGCTGCACTCCAACATACTTTGTGAACATAAAAAAAATAAAAATGCAAAGAGAAAAAGGGTGTTTCCACCCATGGGTTGCCTCCCATGAAGCGCTTGATTTAACATCACGGCACGACGGGAATGATGTTCCTCCAAGTCCACCCAGCGGTCGGGCAAAGACCATCTTTGAGAGCCAGCTGCTTCACCAAATGCTTTTCACCATCAATGCCCAAGTAATGTTTGATGTGTTGGCCATTTACTTTGAATGTTAGGGAACCGTCTGTTGATTCTAGTTCTACCGTTCCATATGATGAGACATATACCACTTTGAAAGGACTAGACCATTTGGATTTGAGCTTGCCCGGAAACAGTTTGAGCCTTGAGTTAAAGAGCAAGACCAAATCACCCACCTTGAACTCCCTCTTCAAGATCTTTTTGTCATGGACAAACTTCATCTACTCTTTGTACACAGCCGCGCTTTCATAAGCATGGAACCAGAATTCTTCTAGTCATTGAGTTGTGTCATCCTCAAATTTGCAGCCTCAGTCCATTCTAGATTCAACTTCTTCAATGTCCACATGGCTTTGTGTTCTAACTCCACGGGTAGATGACATGCTTTACCAAAGATGAGCCGGTAAGGAGAAGTACCAATAGGAGTCTGTAGGTCGTACGGTATGCCCACAATGCATCATCTAGTTTTCTTGACCAGTACTCCTGTTTGCGTTCACAGTTTTTGCTAGAATATTCTTGATTTCCAAGTTGGACACTTCAACTTGACAACTCAACTGCGGATGGTACGGTGTGGCCACCTTGTGCTTGACACCATACTTTTCAAGTAACCCCGAAAAAGCTCTGTTGCAGAAGTGTGATCCACCATCACTAAGAATGGCTCTAGGGGTTCCAAACTGAGTGAATATGTTCTTCTTCAAAAATGCGGTGACACTTCTCGCCTCATTGTTTGGTAAGGAAACGGCTTCAACCCATTTGGAGATGTAGTCCACAGCCACCAAGATAATATCTAATCCCATAAGAACTCACAAAGGGGCCCATGAAGTCGATCCCCCACACTTCAAAGATCTCTATCTCCATCACAAAGTGCATCGGCATTTCATGACTTTTGGAAACAGAACCCTTGTCGTGTACATTGATCACAAGCCTTTACCATTTGATTGGCATCACGGTAGATGAACGGACAATCATATCCACATTCAATTACTTTTGCCGCCGTTCGATTTCCCCCATGATGACCCCCAACCGGAGAGTCATGGCACGCCTTAAGAATCAGCATCATCTCTTCTTCAGGAACACATCTTCTAATGATATTGTCGGCACAAACGTGAAACAACTATGGCTCCTCCCCAGTAATATTGTCTCCAATCTCTCAAGAACTTTTTCTTTTGAAATGTTTCCAAATCATTAGGTATAAGGTCACTCACCAAATAGTTAGCAATATCGGCATACCAAGGAGCAAAAGTGCTAGATATTGCCAATATTTATTCATCCGGAAAAGCCTCATTGATTTCAAGATCACCTTATGGTCTCCCTGCTTCCTCAAGCCATGACAAATGATCCGGTACTTGATTTTGCATTCCCTTGTGATCCTTGACTTCAAAGTCAAATTCTTGCAACAAAAAGAGCCATCGTATCAACCGAGGCTTTGCATCTTTCTTTGCCGTAAGATAACAAAAAGCCGCATGATCCGTATACACTTTCACCTTGGATCCCAACAAATATGCCCAGAATTTCTCAAACGCATATACAATATCAAAAAGCTCTTGCTCAGTCACTGTGTAGTTTACATGTGCTCCATTGAGAGTTTTGCTCGGATAGTACATCAGATGAAGTATTTTGTTATGGCTTTGACCTAGCATCGCTCCAATAGCCACACCACTGGTGTCACACATGAGCTCGAAAGGAAGAGACTAATCGGGAGCGACAATAATGGGTGCCGTGGTGAGCTTGAGTTTCAACTCCTCAAAAGCCTAAAGACACTTTTCATCAAACACAAATTTAGCATCTTTCTCGAGGAGCTTGCACAAGGGGTTAGCGATTTTTGAGAAGTCCTTTATAAATCGCCGGTAAAACCCGGCGTGCCCTAGAAAACTTCTTACACCCTTCACGGTTGTTGGTAGAGGAAGCTTAGAGATGATATCAATCTTTGCCTGGTCAACTTCAATAACCTTCTTTGAAATTTTGTGCCCAAGCACAATGCCTTCGTCAACCATGAAGTGTCATTTCTCCCAATTTAGCACGAGATTTTTCTCTTCGCATCTTTTAAGAACTTGCTTGAGGTTTCCAAGACAATGCTCAAATGAGTCCCCAACTACCAAAAAATCATCCATGAATACCTCAAGAAAATCTTCAACCATGTCCGAGAAAATGGACATCATTCATTGTTGGAATGTAGCCGGCGCATTACACAAGCCAAATGGCATTCGGCTAAAAGAAAACGTGCCATATGGACAAGTGAATGTTGTCTTTTCTTGATCCTCCAATGCGATGTTGATTTGATTATATCCAGAATATCCATCAAGAAAGCAATAGAATGACCTTCCCGCTAGTCGATCAAGTATTTGATCAATAAAAGGCATAGGAAAATGGTCTTTGTATGTTGCACCGTTTAGCTTTCGATAGTCCATGCACACTCGCCATCCGGTCACTGTTCGTGTTGGGATGAGCTCATTATATTTCATTTTCTATCACGGTCATGGCCTCCTTTTTAAGGACACTGAACTAGGATCACCCATGAATTGTCTGCAATGGGGTACACTACTTCGGCATTTAACCACTTTATGATCTCCTTTTTCACCACCTTCTGCATTGACGGGTTCAACCGTCTTTGATGCTCAATGCTTGGCTTTGTGTCGCTCTCCAATTGGATTTTATGTTCATGAATCCCCGCAGAATCCCACGGATATCTGCGATTGTCCATCCAATAGCCTTCATGTGGTCTCTCAAGGCCTCCAACAACCTGTCTACCTACAAATACTTCAAAGAAGACGAAACGATTACGGGTAAGGTGTCATTAGAGCCGAAGAATTTATACCTAAATTGCGTCGGGAGAGGCTTGAGCTCTAATTGCGGTGGTTCAATGATGGATGGTTTGGCGGGAGATGTGGCTCTATTTTCCAGGTCAAGAGAGAGCTTGGCCAGAGCATAAGTGTAGGATCCAAGACCCTCCAATGTGTTCACCGACTCCATGTATCCCTCCATGTCCTCACCATCAAAATTCACTATGATTGCCGCCAATGCCTCACCAAGGCATTGCTCTTCCATTTTCACTTCCACGACATCTTCAATCTCGTCAACCACCTCAATCACGAAGATGTTCTTATATTCATGGGTCAACTTCATACCCTTGCTAGCTTGGAAGGTAACTTCTTCTTCATTCACACGGAATTTTATCTCATTTTGTTCTGAATCCATAACTGCTCTTCCGGTTGCCAAGAATAGTCTCCCCAAGATGATCGAGATTTCTTTATCCACGGCACAATCTAGAATCACAAAGTTGGCGGGCAAATGAAATTCATTGACTTTCACAATCACATCATCAACAATGCATACTGGTCGTTTAATGGATCGGTCGGCCATTTGTAGCCTCATGCTTGTTGGCCTTGGCATACCTAATCCTGCTTGCTTGTAGATGGCAAGTGGCATCAACTTGATACTAGCCCCATTGTTACAAAAGGGCTCTAGCAAAGTTTCGCTCTCCGATAGTGCAAGGAATGGTAAATGCTCCCGGGTACTCTTTCTTTTGGGCAGGACTCTTGGCAATGATAGAGATAACCTGGTGGGTCATGTTCACCACCTTATTCTTCGTTGTCCTCTTCTTGGTGACCAATTCCTTCTAATATTTGGCAATCCTCGGCATTTCTTGGAAAGCTTCCAAGAATGGAATGTTCACCGACAATTGCTTAAGGATATCATAAAATTTTTCAAGCTTGCTATCTTCAATCCTTCTTACAAGGCTATGGGGAAATGGTGGAGGAGGTGTAGGAATAGGAGTTCGAGTTTTTGATGTCTCCCTCTCTTTTTCCTTTTCCTTCACCTCTTCTTGGAGAACTTCTTGAACATTTTTTTTCCGGCAATCTCTCAACTTCAACAACCCTTTTATTTTCGGCTTCCACTTCTTGTTCGGCTTCTTCCCCAACAACCTTTTGCTCAATGTCACTTTGTATAACCTTCCCACTTCTAGTCGTTATCTCCATGATATGAGAGGTTGAACCACCTCCGCCACACTTCGGGTTTGCTATTGTGTCACTTGGAAGTTTCCCTTTTAGCTTTGGGTTTTGCTCCCTTAAAAGATCTCTCATTTGCATCTCTAATTTTTGGATATATGCGGTATGCGAGCTAACCACCTGGGTCATGTTTCTCATGGATGCATCTGACTTTTCTTGATTTTGCAAAACTCTCTCAAGCATGCTTTCTAACTTCGAATCACTGGATGACCCTTGATTTGCATAATTACTTTCGAGGGAACATATGGGTTGGAGCTACGGTTTGTGAAGTTGTTGTTGTTGTTGTTCCAATTTCCTTGTTGATAATTACCTTGGTCATTTCTCCACTGTTGGTTGCCTTGCCCTTGCGGGTTTGGCCTCCATTGATTTTGTTGCCCAGGACCATGGTATGGTTGCCTTTGGTACCTTCCATGAGGGTTGTTGATGTAGTTTGCTTCCTCAAAATTTTCCTCAAAGTTGGGAGGAACATCCTCCACTGCATTAACTCTCATTGTCTGATTATCTTTCAACATCTTGGTAAGCACACTTACATTTGTAGCAAGTCTGGCAATCACTTGATCCCTCTCCTGATTTTCCTTGATCAAAGTGCTCAAGGAAGGAGAGCCATACGAAATTCCTCTGGTAGCATCTTCGGAACGCCATGCCTGGTTGTGCTTTTCCAAATGTTTTATCCATGAAAGACCCGTCAGCTGCATTCTTGGCTATGGTTTGGTTCATAGGATCCAAACCCATGTAGATTTTTTCCAAAAACATGGAATCCGGGAACCCATGGTTTGGAGACCTCACCAATTTGAAATGATTTGAAATGATCACATGCCTCATGCAACTGCTCCCCATGCATTTGAAATGATTTGAAATGATCACAATTTGAAATGATCACATGCCTCATGCAACTGCTCCCCATGCATTTGCTTGAAGAAAAATATCTTGTCCCGCAATTCAGACTTTTTACTTTGCGGGAACCACTTGGACAAAAACGTCCGAACAAGCTCGGGCCATGTATGAATGGAGTTTGGAGATAGATTCTGGAGCCATTTACTTGCATCCTCAGCTAGAGAGTACTTGAAGCATCTCAACCTTAGGGCATCGTCAGTTACATTGTTTCGCTTATGCATTGCGCACACACCCACACAATTCCTAAGGTGTTGCATTCGATCGTCAAGAGTGGAATTTCTGAAGAACCCTTCTGCCTTAAGCATCAGAATTAACCCATGTTCCACTTTAAATGATGCTGCTCCAACGGGCGGAGGCACAATAGCATTGGTATCTTCAATGTATTCTTCGATGTCTGCAAAGGGATTTTCCCCTATTTCACCCTCCACATCTTCATCATAATCCGCCATGTTTCCTATCAATATCAAGCAAAACAAGCAATGTGATGGAAAAGAAAAAAACATAAGTAAAGTACACACTAAATAGTAATTTCCAAGAACCGTATTCCCAGGCAACAACGCCAAAGTTTGATACGCTCAAATTACACTTTCATAAATAGTGTAATCGATGTCAAATATAATAACCCAACAAGGTTGGGGTCGAATCCAACATGAAGTAGGTGTGAAAAGATTACTTGTTTAGTGTGTTGCTCGACTCGAGTTCGTTCTCTATTCGGTTAATTGTAACAACAGAGAATGGTGTATGGTGACAAGAGTATGTATGATTTCTTGAGTTTGATTAACACTAATTTTAACGATTAAAGAGTAGACAAGTGGATAAAAGTAACCAAGGTTGTGTCCCCTTTAATGCACTGTAATGTCAACATGTCTTAATATGATATATTTCTAATGGGAGGTCCTTTAGATGTGCAAAATGATGTCTAAGATACTACCCAATATTTTTCAATGAATGAGTAGTATTTCCTCTTTATGATTTTCCCAAATATAAAAGAGTTGCTATTAATAACCATCAATAAATTCCAATTAAAACCCACTTATTCCTAAGCGATTTTATCACACAAGGCTTAAAGCCTTGAGTCAGTGATATTTACTTCTACCAAATTCTCACCCACTTTCCCAAGCAAAGCAAGAATTTAATGGCTTTTGTTAATGTATGCAACCACAAACAATAAATGAAGAACAAGAAGAAAATAAACATCAACCACCCAGTATATATATATTCAATGTCAAACACCCATTAACATAACACCTATTTAGGGTCCACAACCTTAGTATTTAAAACTAGCTACTCATGCTAAAACACATAAATCAACTAATAACAAGTGTCATAAATGCTTACAAAGAGAAGATTCTTCACTCAAAAGCTTCCAAAAAGAGAGAATATTAACGTCTTGGAGTGTAGCTAAAAGGTAAAACAAGATGAGCCCACAAAAATCTCTTAAAACTATTTATAGGTGGACAAATTTCGGTACTGAAAATTGACAAATTTGCCCTTCCAGATCGCGTCTGCGACCGCAGACTTGTCGCAGAACAGGTCTGCGGTCCGCATTTTGAGTAGCCGCTCCGCAGATCCAAAACCCTAGGTGCCACGCTTTCATCTCAGGTTCAATCTGCGGTCCGCATTTGAGTTATGCGACCGCAGATTTGCATCGCATCTTTGTCCTTGAGTTTCTTCTTGTTCATTCTGCGGTTCATCTGCGGTCCGCATGTTGATTCTGCGATCGCAAATTGCGTCGCATTCTTTACATAATTTTTAGCTCTAGATCCTGTAACGCTCTGCGATGTGAGAGATGAGTCTGCGGTCCGCATTTGTGTTCTGCGACCACAGATTAGACCGCAGATTGGCATTTGTGCAATATCCTGCTCTTTTCTTCTCTTTTGCGTCCATTTTCATATCCTTGGTCTTCCCTTCCTCTTGTGCTATGAGAACTACATGAGTATCAGTTATAATTACATTAAAACAAGCTAGAATCTACGCAATTAGTATTGAAATGCGCCGAAATTCTCTGGCGCATCAGAGGTAAACTGCGGATCCCGGTCCAAAATGATAGATATAGGCACTCCATGAAGGCGAACGATCTCCATGATATATATATGAGCTAATCTCTTTGACGAATAGGTGGTGGAAAGTGGAACAAAATGGCTTGACTTGGTCAGCCTATCCACAATAACCCAAACCACATCAAACTTCTTTCGAGTCATCGGAAGGCCAGAAATGAAATCCATGGTAATCCTCTCCCACTTCCACTCGGGAAGCTCAATCCTGTGAAATAATCCACCAGGCCTCTGATGCTCATACTTAACCTGTTGACAGTTCAAACAACGAACCACATATGCAACAATGTCTTTCTTCATTCTACGCCACCAATAGTGCTGCCTCAAATCTTGGTACATCTTCGCGGCGCCTGAATGAATAGAATATCGAAAACTATGGTCCTCCACTAAGATCAACTCTCGAATACCATCAACATTTGGTGCACAAACTCGCCCCTGCAATCTCAGTATACCATCATCTCCCAAGGTTATTTTCTTGGCACCTCCACGCTGCACCGCGTCTCTCAGGACACACAAATGGGAATCATCAAATTGCCTCTTACGGATAAGCTCCAGCAATGACAAACGAGAGACCGTGCAACCTAACACCCTTCTAGGCTCGGAAATCTCCAACCTCATAAATCAATTGGCCAAGGCCTGAACATCCAAAGCATGCGGCCTTTGGCTGACCGGAATATGAGCAAGACTACCCATGCTGGCGGACTTCCTACTCAATGCATCGGCCACCACATTGGCCTTCCCCTGGTGGTATAAAATAGAAACATCATAGTCTTTCAACAACTGCAACCACCTCGAAACTAATGCTATGACTCTGCCATTCTGCATCAATACTGCACCAAGCCCAATATGGGAAGCATCACAATAAACGGAATAAGGCCTTGATCCCATGGGCAAAACCAATACTGGTGCCGTAGTTAGAGCTGTCTTGAGCTTCTGGAAAGTTGCCTCATACTCATCTGACCACCTGAACTGGGCACCCTTCTGGGTCAATCTGGTTATCGGGGCTGCAATAGATGAAAATACCTCCACGAACCGTTGGTAGTAACCCGCTAACCCCAAGAAACTTCGAATCTCTATAGCTGACGCCGGTCGAGGCCAGTGACTGCCTCAATCTTCTTCGGGTCCACCTGAATACTCTCTGCTAAAACAACGTGACCCAAGAATGCAACAGAACTCAACCAAAACTTGCACTTCGAGAACTTGGCATATAACTGAGTATCCTTCAGAGTCTGAAGAACCACTCTAAGGTGCTGCTCATGCTCCCCCTGACTGCGGGAGTATTTCAGAATATCGTCGATGAAGAAAATCACGAACAAATCCAAATAGGGCCTGAACATTCGGTTCATCAACTCCATAAATGTTGCTGGGGTATTTTCAACCAAAATGACATGACTTAAAACTCATAATGCCCATACGAGTGTGAAATGTTGTCTTAGGGACATCAGACGCCCTAATCCTCAGCTGGTGATAACCAGATCTCAAATCTATTTTTGATAAAACCCTAGCACCCTGAAGCTAGTCGAATAAATCGTCAATCCTCGATAGTGGATACTTTTTCTTTATCATCACCTTGTTCAACTACCGGTAAGCAATGCATATCCTCATCGACCCATCCTTTTTCTTCAAAAATAACACTGGCGCACCCCAAGGTGATACACTAGGTCTAATGAAACCCTTATCAAGCAAATCCTGAGCTGCTCCTTTAACTCTTTCAACTCTGGCGGGGCCATGCGATACAGTGGAATGGAAATAGGCTGAGTGCTCAGAGCCAAATCAATACAGAATCAATATCCATGTCGGGTGGAATACCTGGCAGGTCTGAAGGGAAAACCTCGAGGAACTCTCAAGCAATAGGAACAAAATAATTACATGGAACCTCTGCGTGGGAGTCACAAACATACGCCAGTAATGCTAGACACTCCTTCTTGACCATGCGTCGAGCCTTAAAATATGAAATAACACTACGGGTGGCATGACATGGGGTCTCTCTCCACTGAAGTCGGAGCAAGTCTGGCAAAGCCAAGGTCACAGTCTTAGCGTGAAAATCCAAAATAGTGTGATATAGGGACAACCAATCCATCCCTAATATGATGTTGAAGTCCACCATATCTAATAGCAATAAGTCAACACGGGACTCAAGACCCTCAAATACTACTACACGTGAATGCTGCACTCGGTCAACCACTATAAAATCGCCCAACGGTATGGATACATAAACAGGAACACTCAAGGCATCACTAGGAATAACCAAGTAGGGTGGAAAATAGGACGACACATATGAATACATAGATCCAAGGTCAAATAGCACGAAGCACCTCTATCACATACCAGAATAGTACTTGTAATGACAGCATCGGAAGACGCGGCCTCTGGCTTGGCTGGCAAAACATAACACTGGGGCTGGGCCCTACCTCCCTAAACTATGTCTCTGGGACGATCGGCTACTGGCTGACCCGTGCTTCTAGCGGTCAGAGCTCCACCTCTCTGATCCCTACCTCCACCTCTATGGCCCTTACCCCCGCCTCTACCTGGATGGGCGGCCTATGGATCACCTGCTGCCTGAATTATGGGACGAGGACCCTGCTGCTGAGAATTGTCAGATGCTCGAGGGTGAAATCTGGAAATATGTCTCGTGTCGCCACACGTGTAACAAACCCTCGATTGCTGAGAATAAATAAGTGTCGGTGCGCTGATAGGTGTTGATGATGAGCAAGAAAGCTGCTGGTCAGAATACTGTTGCTGGGAACCACGACCAACTGTAGTACCATGTGAAACCTGTAGGGCCAATTGAAAGGGCCTCTGAGGATGGCCTCTACCATATGAATCCCTACCTCCAGATGAGATACTACTGAAACTACCAGAATGACGAGGCCTCTTGTCTAACCCATGACTACCTCATCGTGCAAGTGCCATCTCTATCCTGCGGGCCACATTGGCCACCTCCTAAAAAGATATATAACTACAGGCTCCCACAGCCATCTTAAGCCAGATCGACTGAATCAACCCATCAATAAATCTCCGCACCCTCTCTCTCTCAGTGGGGAGTATAACAATGGAATGGCGTGCCAAATTAATAAAACGCGTCTCATACTACGTCATAGTACCTTGATGAAGACGCTCAAACTGCATGCGTAGAGCATCTCGCTCAGTCACCGGGAGAAACTTCTCCAAGAACAACTCTGCCAACTGATCCCAAGTAAATAATGGTGACCCTACTGGACTAGATAAACAATAGTCCCTCCACCAAGTCTTGGCGGATCTTGCAAGCCAAAAAGTGATGAAGTCGACCCCATTGGTCTCCACAATACCCATATTCCGGAGAATCTCATGGCAGATGAATAAGAATTCATGGGGGTCCTCTGTAGAAGCACCACTAAAGGTGGTGGTGAAGAGCTTGGTGAACCTATCAAGCCTCTACAAAGCATCGGCGGACATCGCCGCTCCATCACCAGTCTGAGCTGGAATACCCGGCTGGGCTGCCACAGCTGGCTAAACTGCTGGAACCTGAGGTTGAGGAGCTGCCTGCTCCGTAGTACGCGTAGAGAGAGTCTGAACTCCTCCCACTGCCTAAGATGTGGCTGGTTCTACGGGAAGCAAACCCGCTCTGGAGACACTCTCCATAAAGCCTACCAGTCAGACCAAAGCGTCCTAGAGTACTAGAGTGGCTATGAAACCCTTTGGGACCTGAGCTGGGCCCACTGGAGCTGCTGGTGCTGGAACCTCCTCATCATAGTCAACATGAGGCTCCACCTCTAGGACTGCTGCTCGGGATTGAGCTCTGCCCCCGCCTCTAGCATGGCTTCGGCCTCACCCTCTGCCCTTATTTGAAACTACTGCTGGGGGCTCGCGCTGCTGTAGGGTAGAAGAAGAAATACGTGTTCTCGCCATCTGCGAAAGAACAGAGTAGAATGGCAATCAGTATTTGAGAAACAAATTCGCACGATAAGAATTAACAAAGTGAAATTTATTCGTAAATCTGTAAACTCAGGGGGATAAATACAACGTCTCCGTACCAATGCTTCAGACTCTACCGAGTTTGTCCGTGAGTTGTGAGACCTATGTAACCTAGTTCTCTTATACCAACTTGTACGACCCAAATATTCCCACCATCAGGGGTCGTGATGGTGCCTATTAACGGAGCTAGGCCACCCAAATTTTAACATACTCAGATAATTTCTCAACAATGACAATATACGAAAATAATTTAGATAAAAGTGGAAGTTTTTAAGTTTATAAAACTGAAATCGAAATGTGGAAGTTTATAATATATCTCTACCCAAAATCTGGTGTCACTAGCTCACGAATTGCTAAAGAGTGCTACAAACAAGTCATAATAGAATACAAATTATATGTCTCAGAACAAAGAAAACAAACTAAACATAGAAAAGGACTCCGGCCAGCGAACGCCAGCTAGGCTACCTCGAAGTCCTTGGACTGAAGTTAGCTTCTTATCAAATAGGCTACTACTTAGGTCCAAAAGCTGCTCTAGTACTGTAATATGTGCAAAAAGCACAGAAGTATAACATCAGCACAACCGAACCCATGTGCTGGTAAGTGCCTGGCCTAATCCCGGCGAAGTAGTGACAAGGCTAGATAGGACCTATCTAAAACAACTTGTGCAGATATATATATATATATATATATATATATATATAAAGCAACAGAAATAACAACAAAGAATATCAACTAAAAAGGGGAAGGGGCATGCTCGGGGGAGATACAGTGAAAACAGATCAATGGATATAACAACAAAACTATCTCAATACCATAACTCATATATAAGTGGACGGTGCGCCACACAATCCCATTTGTTAGTTCCTAAGTGGACGGCGTGCCACACAATCCCATTTCATAATTCATAGGTTGACGACGTGCCACATGATCCCAAAATATATGTATTAGTGGTCGTTGTGCCACACGATCCCATTTCATAACTCACAAGTGGACGGCATGCCATACAATCCCAATTCATATTTCATAAGTGGAAGGCATGCCACACGATCCCACATCATAGTTTACAAGTGGACGGCGTGCCACACGATCCTATATTATAATGATAGCACAAATAATCTCTCTAAAAGAGGTCCAATTAGGGAAATTTAACAACATAACAATTAAACCTGGCAAGGGTACAACTAACAGCGCAAATATCCCGTCAAGGGAGCAACAACAATAATAAACTACGTATCCCGGCAAGGGAAGAGTCACCACACTTTCTCTATCAATCGCTTCTTACCCAATTATCAAATTCTAGTTCGAGTCGATACTCCAATAATATACCAATCGAAGTTCTTACTCAATCGTTCACAAAATATGAAACAGAGCAATTAGACAAAAGAGATATTTCACAAAGTCCGATTCAAACACATTTATGATCCACAATCATGCTAGACTTTGGTGTATAGATAACCGTCACCATGCCTATACACCGTATGTATCATTTAGCAATTCGCAAATATATCTTAATCCTATTCCCTCTAACCAAAGTTAGAACAAACACTTACCTCGGTCCAAGAATAGCAGTCAACTCTCTAATACCGTCTTTCCTCTGCAATCCAATATCGAAACAATGGCCTCTACACATAATCAATTTAATAGTATCAACAAAGACCGAAAAACAACATCCCATAGCCTTGAAATAAAGTCCCTAGCATTCTTCCAAAAGTACCAAAAAACGACCCCGGGCCCACATGGTCCAAACTCGAGGATCGGACCAAAATCCGTTCACCCATAACCCCATGAGTAAAAATATATAATTTGTTTCAAGATTCGATCCCAAATTGAGGTTGAATCACCCAAAATTCCCAAAGCCCTAGTTCTACCCAAAACCCACAATTTCTACTTTGAATTTATGATTTTAAGCTTAGGAATTCACTAACTACTGAAGAAAAGTGAAGGAATTAAGTGGGCAATTACTTGCCCAAAAGGTCTTGGAAGACGGGAGCTTCAATTGAGTCCTAAGGCTTGATGGAGAAGAAAGCTCGCGAGAAGAAGCGAAGAATCCCATAATTGAAATGTTCTATTTTTAAAATAATCACTGAAGCATTTTTGTTCTATGTGTTCGCGACATCTGGGTTGTGTTCTCAATGAAGAAGGAAAGGTAGGCATTGTTTGCAAAGGAACTCTACGAACGCGTTGAGGGAAAATCCAGACGCACGCCCTTTGGCCTATGCGTCCGCGTTTGGCTTCACGCGAGCGCGAAGAGGAGCAAATCAAAACTATGCAAACACGATTAAAGGAGAGCAAACCCAAAAGGAGAAATGACTGGGCTATGAGAACGCGAGCCTAGGGCCACGTTCACAAAGAGGAAAGTCTGGTCTGCAACATATGAAAAATCTGATGCCTTTTCTAAGTGCAAAACTACCCCGAACCAGCTCCGAATCACTCCCGTTACCTCGGGGCTCCCAACCAAACACACACACTAACTCAATAACATCCTACTAATTTATTCGAGCGATAAAATTGCCAAAATAACATCAAATTCAATGAATCAAACCCCAAAATCGTCATTTTTCATTTCAAACTTCATAAGCTTCTGACTTTACATATTTAAGTCCGAAACACGTCAAACGACGTCCGATTTCAACCAAACTTCACAGGAAGCGCTTAACATATATTTAAGACCTGTACGGGACACCAGAATCAAAATACGGGCCCGATACCTATATTTTCTAACTCATTTTCACTTCAAATTTTCATATCATTTTCATCAAAACAATTTATTTTAAAAATTATTTACTAGGGCTCAGGACCTTGGATTTTGATTCTGGGAACATGCCCAAGCCCCATATTTTTCTACGAACCTTCCGGGACTGTCACATCACAAGTACATGTCCGTTTAACAAAAATATTAACCAAAGTCAACTTTAATAATATTAATATCAAAGTTCTTTAAATTTTTCATAGAATTCACATATGTCAACATAAAAGATTTCCGTCTACGTGCTCGGACTGTGCATGCAAATCGAGACAACTAAAAGCAAGGTTTTCAAGGCATGGGAAGCATGAAAAAAGGGAGAATTACAGTGATAACCCATTGGGTCGTCACATTTATGATATTAGCAATTACTTTGATTTTTATCATGTCTAAACATCGCCTGAGTCTTTCTTTTTTGCTCAATTCATTTTTGTCAAGAAACCCTAATACGTTTTGGGTTTGATTCAAAGTTTGAATTTGTTTGCGATGTGTCTGCATGGCTATCATGAACGTTCTAGGCTCTATGTGTGTTCTATATGCTCTTGTGCTTTCTGTTCTAAATTTTCTTAAGGTTTCTTTGTTTTTGTCCAAACCCATGTTATTTATCGTTTAACAGGTCCGACTAATTATTTTATTGATCGTTCACACAATTTATGTTGATTCTCTGTAATCTCCTTAAACCTACATCGTTGATTTTGTGTATTTTCCTTGTATTGCTATACTAATTTTTCAAAATTGCTTCCTCACTCGTGTGACACTTTCCATAGCTTGTACTGATTCCCTGTGATTTTCCATCTCATTCATGATTCTTTGAACTGATTTTTAGAATCAAATTGTACTATACCTTATTTTTGTGCTGTTAATTAACGTGTACTTTCTTTATGTTGATACTATTATGTACTTAGACCTTATTACATGCTACATGCTTTTACTATTCCTATTATGGTAAAATCAGTCTTAAAATCAATTCTCTTCCTTATTTGGTACAACTTATGCTCGTTTGAACTATGACTCCATAATTGAAGGAAGTCCGGGTCTTTAACTGATTCTAATTTGTATTATTTCTATTATTATGTTAAGTCAGTACTTATTAACTTATTTTTATGCCTGTTTTCAAAAACTATAAATAATCTATCCTCCCTTTAGCATAACACATGAACAATAGTTCAGGACACACACGTACACACTCAAACTCTCTCTTCTTTCTCTACTACTTGTGCTACTGTCTTGTCTAGCTGGCTGGAAGCCAGGGCTAGACCGTGGAACTCTGATTGCTTTACTTTTTATGCACTTTGCTTCTTCAACTGGTATGTTCCTAGTTTAAATTCTGAAACTCAACTGTGTTCCATTGTTTGTCAATCCCTATCTCTTTCTACACCGACTTAATGGCTTCTGTTATGTAATTGCACTTCTTGTTTACTGCTTTACTCAGCATGCTTAAGTTTTGCCCTCTCTTATTCAAATGTAATCTGAGTGTCTATTTAGGTCCCTCAACTAGTATGTCTCCTAATGTACTTGTCTAACACTAAGTCATGACTAATTATATGTAATAGACCCCTGCATGATTACTCCAATACCCTGTACCTATATCTTATTACAATTATAATTTCAAGTATGATTCCCTTGTTAACTCTTTGAAGTAATTTCTTGTGTTCTAAAGGCCAATCAGTCCATACCTGTTCTATGCATTTGCTGGAGTATATGCATTTCTTCTCAGCCATGTTTATGTGGATTCTCTATGTCCCCAACCCCTTACTTCCCTGCTTGTGAATGCTGGAATGATACTGTTCTTTGGATTTATTTTGTGTATGCTGTCTTGTTCAAAGTTATTATTGCTCCTATTCCCTTCTCCTTTTCAAAAATTATTCTGTTGTCTTTTGCAAACTCATTTCAAACATGACTGTTTTTAGAACTGTTTTCCAATTCAATTCTTTTAAAACTATGTCAAGCACTCTCACATATATTCTTAGGCTACTAGGTTCTACCCCTTTTGTGTGAGCCTTGCTTTGGTACCCTTGAGCTCCCTCTGAACCTGGACACATAGAGCTGGCCCTTCCACACTCCACTTACTCTTAGTTATGCAATCTGGGTGTGAGCACTGCCCGGGATCCGTTAAGGTCCTTAGGGAACTGTGATCCACCCAGATATGAGAAAGGTTATTGAACGATATTGGCATTTGAGATGGTTTATTACATAACTCAGAGTGGGATTCCAAATCAGGCTTCCTATAGTTGTACCTTATTATTTTTTATTTCTCCTATAATTCAATCACATGGTCTGTAATAATTTGTAAACCAATATTGGGTTGGCTAGTGGAATTGGATGGGGAAATACGCATGCTATAGTTGTTACTCATCCATCACTAATCCATGTTTTATCACTTAGAATTCCTGCTCCTGGGACAATAACAACATTGGAATATAAGCTGTTACTCTTGTACTTTCAAAAATTGTATTTCAAGAATTCTGCAACTTCTGTGTACATTTAGAAATCATATATTAGGGATTCTGTTTTCAACAACCTTACCATTTACATGTGCATATTAAATATCACGTCCTAGGGTACGGTTTACATGTTGTTTAAAATGCCTAGTTAATTACTAATTCATGAAAAGGTAGTGAAGTAATATTTTTCACATTGTGATGTTTTCTGAAATAAATGGTAATAATCTCTGCATTCGTACCAGCTAAAACAACATGCTCTTAGGGTAAAAATAATTTCCAAATTGTTTTAATAATTCTGAAAAACTGTTGTATACTGCTTTACGCCTAGGCAAGCCTTAGGTAACTACTTAAATAAAAACCAGAACTATCGTTGTTTAATTATCAACTATTAAAATCAGTAAGCAAACCTGATTCGGACTTTTTTCTGAGTCATATAATAAATGTGGTTTTGATGTTATAACTTAAACACCCTACTTTAGGATTCTGAATTCAGACCCTAATTGTGTATAAGTCATGCCGTCTATGTACATTATTTGTCCAGGTATATTTGAGCCTTCTACTTGTTTCTGTGTTTTCCCCTTTTAAATGTAGTCCTACATATTTTGTATGTCGCCTTAGTATTTTGGCTTTAAACCGAAGGTCTATCTAGAACCTCCTTCGTATAGGATAAGAGTCCTAAATTCCTCTAGGACTGATAGGAAGGGACAGGTAACAGCATACAATAGGGGTCGAGACCAACCTTCGCCCTGATTACCTTCACGGACTGGGAAATAGTAGATATGGATATGATGAACGGTGTATGTGTTTAAATATTTCAATACTTTTTATAATCCTCACTAAATTGATTACCTTTTGTTTTTATTTTTGTTTATATTATTCCCTTCCCCAAAGGTTAGTTCGTGCACTCTGGAATCATCATCTTACTTCACAAGATCCGGGGCCCTCCACCCACTCCTCCTCTTACTCTTGTTAAGAGCTAGAACACAGGCAAGATGGAGGATTTGAATAACATCAGGAAAGAGAACCTAGCTGAACGGGTTGAGGCCACTGATGGTCAAGGTATTCGGGTTCCAAACGAGAATGTACCGCAGCTTGAACAGAAGTTGTTGAAATTCCTGGAAGAGCTTGATCAGGTTCGAAATCTGGCAAACCTATCAATTTCCCTCAGCAACCAAGATATCAACTTCCCCAACACTAAAACTCCTACACCTCCTCAAAACATCCCAAGATAACAGAATCATCCGACTCTTCACCATCATTTTGCTCCACCAAAAAAACCCATGTAACACCTGCCATACCTTAAATAACACTCCACAACTCATCCCAGAACCTCAAAACTCCGCTAACGACCATTTCCACACCCATACACTAGGCCACCATAGCACTCCCTTCTACATGGAGACCATGCCACACTCTACCTAATATATCTTAGGCACACCTAAGTCTGATGAAAAGGATCTTCTATCAGGAACTTGGCTGAGGAACTTAAGAAACTGACCAGCTAGATTCAAGGCGTTGAGGGAAGCAAATGAATCAAGGGGCTGAACTCTAAGGATCTTTGTATACAGCCTGATGCAGAACTGTTCGAGGGGTAAAAACCTCCTAAGTTCGAAATATTTGATGGTACGGGTGATCCAAGGGTCCATCTTAGGACATATTGCGACAAGTTGGTTGGAGTACGGAAAGATGAAAGGATCTGCATGAAGTTGTTCATGAGAAGTTTGAAGGGAGATGCATTATCTTGGTACATTAGCCAACATCCCAAGAAGTGTTCAAGTTGGGTAGGCATGGCATCTGACTTGATGGATAGATTCGGGTTTAATACAGAGAACGCACCAGACATGTTCTATATCAAGAACTTGAAGAAGAAGCCCACAGAGACATTTCGCGAGTATGCTACTCGCTGGAAGTCCGAAGCTGCTAAGGCAGACCTACCTTAGAAGATGAGCAAATAAATAAGTTCTTTGTTCGAGATCAGGACCCAAAGTGCTATGAGTGGCTGATGATGATTGAGAACCACATGTTCTCCGACATTATCAAATTAGGTGAAAGAATTGAAGAAGGTACTAAAAGCTGTATGGCTACAAACTTCAAGGACTTGCAAGATACAAATACGGCCTTACAGCCTGGTGCTATGTCTAAGAAAAGGGACGTAGGGGCCGTGATGGTCGCACAGAGGACCAAATCTCCCCTCAAATACCAAACATACCCAATACCTCCACTCACATATCAGCCGACCCCAAATTACCAAGCACCCTCACCCTCATACCAAGCTCCGCCACCAACTTATCAGTCATCTCCACCTCCTACATACCATCCTAATTTACCCAGATACTCCCAACCCACTCATGTCTACCAAACTTATAACGTTCAAACATCCAATTATCAATCACCCTCTGTATGCTAAAATTTCCCTAGATCTCTACCTAAATTTGATCGCAGACCTCCAAAATAATATACAGCCATCAGTGAACCCATCAACCAACTGTATGAGAGACTCAAAGCTTTTGGTTATGTCACCCCCATCCCTTCTACAATCTAGGAGAATCCTTCTCAGTAGGTTAACACAAACAAATCCTATACATACCACTCCGCCTTAAAAGGGCACACCATCGATGAATGTCACTCCTTAAAGGACAAGATACAGTCTTCGATTGATAATATGATCATTGTGGCAATAGAACCCACTCCAAATATCCGCAACAACCCTCTGTCAGACCATAAGGGTGGAGGTATGCACATGATTGAAATAGATGTTGACTAGGATCCTGAGGGATCAATCGTGTTGATCTCACAAGGTGATGACCTAATGAAACCAAAAATCATTCTCAATTCGATCATAATCTAGATCCAACCGTCAGATGACGCTGACGTGAATATGCCTATACCTGTTGAGTTTGAAGCAGCACCATCCGCAAAGATAACAACACCGATTGAGGTTGAATTTGTGTCTCCAGCAAATGTACCCCCGCATCATTTGAGGTTGCACTCTTTCCACCCAAGGCACATGGTCTACTCAAAGTGAAGATAGCTGCGCCGATCCCAGCAGCAATGTCGACCATGACACCATTCTATACAAATGTTATACCCTGGGACTGTAAAGCCAAGCCAAGAAAGAAAAGCAAGTTCAGGATTCAAGAAACTATCGCAGCACAGGTATGACAAGAACTGGTAGAATCTATACCCCTGAACATCTAGCCGAATCAAGCAAGCATGCCTCCAATCGGCCACCCCTTATTAAGAAAGGTCTGAACGACCTTTGGAAGAAAATAAAGGCCAAGAATATTTGATCATAGACCAGTTAAACAAGACGCCGACACCAATATCCATTCTCTCTTTGCTGAAAAATTCTGAAACACATAAGAATGCTTTATTGAAGGTGCTGAATGAAGCGTACGTACCAAGTAACATCACTAGAGGTAAAGTAGCAAATATGGTGGAACAAGTGCTGGAAAACCACAAGATCTCCTTTCATGAGGAAGAGTTTCCACCTAAAGCGCTGGGGCATAACAAAGCACTGCACATCACTATGCAGTGCGAATATTATTTCATCATCAGTATCCTGATCAATGGAGGTTCCAGTATTAACATTTGTCCGCTGGTAACACTCAAGAAGTTGGATAAAGAGTTTTAAGAGATAAAGGATGGAGAAATCAATGTGAAAGCCTTCGATGGTTCTCAGAGGTCCACCATTAATGAGATTAGTTTATCCCTGCATATGGGACCGACCTGGTTTGAGGTCGATTTCCAGGTGATAGATATACCAGCATCTTACAACATGCTATTGGGACGGCCTTGGATTTACGCTGCTAGGGCCGTAACATCAATGCTGTATTAGGCAGTAAAGTTCCAACGGAATCACCAGGAAGTGATCATTCACGACGATGTTAGCAACCCAATATATACAGTTAGCAGACAATTCTGGCGATTGATGGAAAAAGGAAACTAGGTGGAAAAACTTATGACCAAATCAAATGGGTCAATGCTGTCGACAAAGAAAAATGGTGGGATAACAAAATCGATAGTATACTGAATTGGAGAGGGTACGAACCTAGCAAAGGGAAGAACCTCGAAGGAATCTTTAAACCCATAAAACTCAAAACATGGCACTACTTTTGGTTTGGGATATGATTACACCTGGGAAGAATTCAACAACTGATCACCACCATTGTTCGGTCCTTACGGCCCACTAGAGCATCCAATACCGCATTTGGATCAGCATTTCCACAGGATGATATTATTTATGGGTCAGATGAAGAAGAATGCTTGCGGCAGTGAAGAGCCTATTTTTAGAGGATAATGATATGGATTGTTGCATTATTCTCAAGGAGGAAGAGGAGAAGGAGGAGGAAGGCCCTTCCATAGAGGCTGTGAGCAGAGGGGCACATCTCAGAATTGGACCATCAGAACAACCAATGCCTGACGTGCCTTGGGCTAGCAAGGCTAAAACAAGCATTATTCACTATTTTATTTAATAAATGATTTTTTCTTCGCATTTTTTAATTCCCGCAATAAGATCTTTGATGTTCAAAATAGTTATTCAATATATGAAAAACATGCTTTATTTTCCTTATGAGCTGATATTATTGCTATCATTTTCTCTCCTAACTTTACCAATACATCATTACTATTACCTGACTTGATGAACCAATGACGATGATATGAAATGAGACAACACAACAAATGGACATTGATTCAGAGGAAGATGACATACTTGATGAGATTGTCAAAGAAGTTGAGAACTTTGAGAACAGACCTAAGTCCGACCTGGACGAGACCAAAACTATCAACTTGGTAGATGCAGAAAACATCACGAAAACAGGAATCAACATTCACCTGTCGCCATCAGAGAAAAAAGAATACACAGAATTTATAAAGGAGTATGATGACATATTCACCTGATCATTTGATGACATGACTGGTCTGAGTACGTCTATTATGGATCATAAACTGCGAACCAATCCAATGTGTCCACCGGTAAAGAAAAAGCTTAGAAAGTTCAAGCATGATATAGAGTTTGAAAATCAAAGAAGAAGTCAACAAGGAGATCAAAGCTAAGGTTCTCAGGGTAGAAGAATACCCAAGATGGTTAGCTAATATTATGCTGGTGCCAAAGAAGGATGGGAAAGTCAGAGTCTGTGTCGGTTACCGGGATCTCAACAGGGCCAGTCCGAAAGACGACATCCCTCAGCCAAATATACACATCCTAATTGACAGTTGCGCCAAGCATGAGCTACAGTCATTCATGGATTGCTTCGCTGGTTATCATCAAATCTTGATGGATGAGGAAGATGCTGAGAATACGGCTTTCATTACGCCGTGGGGAGTGTACTGTTAGTAGATGAAGCCATTCATCCTGAAGAATGTAAGGGCCACCTACATGAGGGCCATGACTATCTTCTTTCATAATATGATACAGAAGGAGATAGAGGTATATTTGGATGATATTATTATCAAATCCAAGAAGGCCACTAACCACATGGAAGATCTGAGGAAGTTCTTCAATAGATTGCGGAGGTACAACTTGAAACTAAACCCCGCAAAGTGCGCGTTTGGAGTTCCGACACGGAAATTGCATGGGTTTATTGTGACTCATCGAGGAATAGAACTGGATCCATCAAAAGTCAAAGCCATTCAAGAACTAACATCGCCAAAGAACAAGAAGGATGTGATGAGTTTCTTGGGGAGGCTTAACTGCATCAGCAATTCATAACACGGCCTACAGTTATGTGCGAGCCAATCTTTAAGATGGTTGATCGCTGCCAACTCAATGCTACTACAAGGTAGGGAGAGCGGGTCATTATAGCTTTTTCTCAATTTGAGGGTCTGGATCGAATTCCTCAGGGAGCTAGTAGTGGAGTCGATGTATCTATCTAGCTTAGAATTGTGTATTTGCTCCAAATGTCACTTCCATACATTTTTGGGTTTTCAATTATAAAATACTATTATCAGACTACTAATTGAAACTAGATTATGCTAGGAAATAATTGCTAAAGTTGTATCTAATGGGAAGAAGGCACTAGGGTCGTGACATCACCTAGGTGGCTAATTAACGGGTAGATGTTACTAAGGTTCGATTGACATAATTTGGGCTTATACTATAACCGTTGCACAATTTTACACACTCTCAAGCCTCTCGGTAGAGAGAGTGATTTTGCCCAATTGACTCTCTCTCGACCAAATGGGTAGGCAAATTAGCTCAAGCAACTAGGGTTCAAGTAGGGTGATTACTCTCTCAAGGTTTAACCCGTTAATTGGGATATCATTTCTCATGAGTCCATCCTAATTCCTTATTGGGTCAATTTTGAAGTCTTAGGCTCTCTTTCTCAAGAAGACTCAAGTCCATAAAGCTTAAATCAGTGTTTGCAAAAACCAATTCATAGATTAAAATATAAAATTAACCAAAATAGCAAACACCCATAGTTAATCTAACCCTAGATGGAAATACCGATTAATTACCCACACTAGGGTTGAGCCAAATCCCTAACTAATGGGTTTAACTACTCATGCTTGAAGAAGAAAATAAAGAAATCGATGAATAAATAGACATATAAATTAATAGCTAAAGTAAAATACAAGAATCTATCGCTAAAATGAAGTTAAGATGCCAAAAATGGCTAAAGATGATGTTCTCGCGAGCGCAGCTACGTTATAGAATTAACAGATGAACTAAAAATGGCAAAATGTTCTATTTATACTTGGCTAGAAAAACTGGATAAAAACACCCCTACGGGGTAACTGCGGGCTGTATAAAATGGATCGCGACTGCATTAGGCTCTTGGACTTAAAATCTGGGCTCTGTGGACCGCGACGGTGGCCACGGAGGTCTCTAATGCGGCCCGCACAAATATGACCATGGACCGCATCGCTTGAACCCTAGAAAATTTCACTTATCTGAATCTTTCTTCCACTGACCGCAAAAAATGGTATGCAGCTACAGATCCTTCACCGTGGACCACACAATGTGTACTGCGATCGCGTTGCCTGAAGCCTGGTTTTTCCATCTCTATGAATCTACTTAGTGCGGATCGCGCTAAGTCGAATTTGATTGCACTAGGTCTGTTTGCCCTTATTTTTCTTAGTCTTTGATACTTGAGCAGGTTTCACTCCTTTTGCGCTGATCTTTGCCATTTTGTCACTTTGTCGATCAAATCTACATTCAAGCACAACTTATGAGCCTTTTGGAACTATTTTGTAACAAGTTATAATCAAAGAAAGCAATAAGGAGCATGAAACACGTGAAAATCCCTAGTTATCAATTCCCCCAAACTTAAGCCTTTGCTTGTCGTCAAGAAAACAAAATAAAACCCACCCATTAAAGGAAAATCTAAGTATTTCCAACTATCCTAAAGTAACCTCAACAAGCATTAATTGGGACTAACAATTTCCCTCAATACTAATGAATCATTAACAACATTTAAACTTTAAAAAACTATGGATCAAGTGTGACACAAGAGCATCAAGAGTTGACTCATTACATAAAATAACTCTCTCAATTACATCAAAGAACTCTATCAGTTACTTTGAATATATAATAGGGGATGAATATATACAATATTATAACTTTATGTACATACCAAAGGAAACATAGAAAGTACGATAAAAGTAACTAAATGTAAAGTTATATACAGACCAATAGGAAATCAAAAAGGCATAAACTAAATCAATATATATATATATATATATATATATATATGTATATATATAAATATGTATATATATATAAACACACATTCATCCAAAGATAAAATGTAGGGCGCAACACCTCAAATAAAAGCTGGCATTGTCCCCAATGCCAACTAAACAAATAAGCACCAAAAGGTATAAGGAAAGGATATAGAGACTCCCTAAGCCTCGTCTATCTGCATGGGATCATGAGTGGTCCCCGAGTCCTTTATATGCGTGGGAACCTCAGACTGGTTTTCTCAATCCTGTTGCTCAGCTGCTGGGATTAGGGCCTGGACCTGGACGGACTGTATATCAGGTACATCTTGTGGCTGACTGGAGGAAACCTCCGGTGGGTCCGCTAACTGGATGGTGGCCTCATATGCACTAGGGAGCTGCCTCTTCTTCTTTGGAGGCCTCTATGTCTGTTGCGGCTCTGCTGCTGGAGTTTGATCCTCAAATAGCAAGTCTACAGGCAGCTGGTCTGCCTTCAGTTTATTCACATCTACTCTAAGCTCCTTCCCAGACTCATTGGAAGATCGTGTTTTGTGCAGCTTCTTGTGCTTCCTGGCAAGCTCCTTCAACGACTTGCCATATGAATCTACTGCCTTATCCAAGGCACTCTATCTACTAAGGATCCTTTCTTGGTTGGCAAGAATTTTGCTTTAGTGCATCCTCTATAAATAGTGGAATATGTTGTGGTTGTGGTGTCAACTGAACTACAATGGTAGAAGTCAATATGGACAACTTGGATGACATAACCAGCATCCAGTTGTTCAAGCTATGAAGTCCCTGGCTCAGCTGGTAGGTAGTGATAGGATGTGCCCGGGAAGATGGAATCCCTGGGCCAGTTGAAGTAGAGGGACCAGGAGGCAAGTCAGCAGTAGTGGAAGGTCCAGGTGGCATGTCAGCAACTGTGGAGGCAGGCTTAGTGGAGGTAGGATCAGTGGAGGGCTCTACCGCAACAGGCTCTTCATATTGGCTAGTTGGGGCAGAAGAAGGAATCTTGTATTTCTTGTCCTTGGGGTTGTCTGGCCCCTTCAAAATATACCATGAAAATGGAGCCACAGTTTTGGCCTTGATGTTAAAAGGTCTCTTCTCCACCTTCAGGTCCCGGAAATACATAGTTAGGGTGTTGGGAAAAGGGTAGTTTTGGTCATGCTCGACCCTTATTGAAGAAATGACACGGGACATCACATTCCCCACGTTGATGGGGTACCCTTCCGTAATCGATGCAACTAGAACAGCCCGAGAAAGCGGAAGAGTCTGATCATGCGTAGTTGGATCAAGCTGACTGCATATATAAGTCAACCACCCCTAACCTAAAAGTTAAGGTTCCTCTGAAGTATTTTGGCCCCTATTGTCAACCACTCTGGAATAGTACCTGGGATTGCCATGAATGAAGCTAACCACAGACGAACCTCCTCGCCCATTGCCACCTTTTCATTATACAGGGACTCATCTTCTTCATTGAAGCCTAGGTATTCATTGAGTGCCTTCCTGGTAAACACCACATTTTTGTTTCACACCTTGGTCACTTTGGTGCCCTTCAAGATTTGGGCCACATTTCTATTAAACTCCATGACCATGTCCCCATTTTCCTGCACACAATCATCCCAAATATTCTCCCAACCCACTTGTGCTCGAAAATGTCCATGCACATTGGGGGTGTAGAGGTAGAAGGTCTCGGTCATTGAAGCTCCTCTCAAGAATCAACTTTCTTAGTGGCCACCATTCCTTAAACATGTGGAACGCCACCTGGATGACAAATCTATCCTCCCAAACTGTAGGATTGATAGTTCGGTCAACACCCCCAACCTAAGGCACACCACCCCAGGTACCTCCTCATCACTCCCTTCATCACCTAAGCCTACACTCTCCCCAAATATTGAAGCTGTGGGGGAGATGGAGTATTCACCGCTATCGGTTGCTGAGCCCTACGACGAATCACTTGGGACATGATCTGCTACTTGGGTAGCGGGTGATAGTGGAGGAGAATCATCACTCAACCTAATTTAGAAAATGAAGTGAGTTGGCATTGAGTCGGAGGAGATGTCTTGTGATGGCATATACTCACTCCCGATTAGTCATGGGATCTATCATTTGCCTTGATTTCTTTCCTTGTGTTCTATATGTTCTGTCTAATTAGGGAGTAAGTTTTACCAGTTTTCCTTTGCCTCACCTCGGTCGGGTTGTTTTGCAACTCTACCCCTTTATTTAACCATTGTCTGCATGCACAAACATCTATATTTGTTAGTATCAGCAGAGATAGTGACACAAATGTGTATAATGCATTGCAGAACAAAAGCCAAAAGTTGTAGACATAGTGCAGCATGTGCCGCACAAAGAGGACTGCGGCCGCACTGGAGCTACCGCAGACTGCATAAAATCCACCGCGTTCCGCACCGGGGCAAGGTCTAGAAAACCACTCTCAGAATCTAACCACCGCGACCCACAAAAAATGGTGTCGTGGCCGCGGTGGGCCAGCACGGACCACACAAAGTGTAGTGCATCCACGCTGGGCAAGAGGTAACTTTTCAGAAACTCAACACCGCAGTCCGCACAAAGTGGTACCGCGGACCGCGCGAAAAAGACCATGGTTTGTGGAGGTTTATTAGTCAAGGCACTGAGTTAGGGTTCTTGGGTTTTGCATGTTTTTGTTCAATTCAAACCAAGTTAGGGTCGCTACTCAGTTTTCCCAGTATATTATACTCCTTAGGCACACAAAAATTAACCCTTAAACTAGAGTAATCATAAAATTAAACAAACACGGGGGAGAAGACTACCATGCTAATAAAAAAGAACATAAAATGCAATTAAACGATTAAACTAACAATAAATGGTTGAATTGTTACCAAATATTGAGAAGGAGTGAAGAAACACAATGCAAACAAGCTATTATGATGAAGGGAGAAGATGAACAGTAATTTTTTGGTCTCTGTGAGTCAATTTTTCGAAAAGGGTAACCGGTGACCCTTGTGGTCTATATATAAAAAACATGGGGAACCCAGTCTTACCTACCAGTGCGGCTGCACAAAATAGACCGTGGGCCGCGTTGGGTTTCTTCAGAAAAAGCTTGGGAAGGCAACATATTGTCCGTACAAAACAGACCACGGCCGCGGAGGTCCATTGCTATCTGCACAAAATGGCATGCGGCCATGGTGGAAAACTTCAGAGAGTAATTCACTTGGCCTTCACCAGTGCGGACCGCACAAAGTGAAACGGCTGCACTGGCAACTTCAGAGACTATTCAATTTTTCCATCATGTTTTGAACTGCATCAACACAATCCCTGCAACATCTCAAACCAATTAGTCCCAAAAATCAAACCTACACTACAAAGAAAATAAAAAAAAACAAGAAGAAAATGACATGGGTTGCCTCCCTAGAAGAACCTGATTTAACATCACGGCACGATGTATGTTACCAGCACATCACCTTAGATGTAGAAGTTCCATCACGTGGCTATCATCAAATTTTTCAATATAATGCTTGACCTGGTGCCCATTAACTCTGAAAACCTCACCATTTTTGTTCCTTAGATCAAGAGCACCAAATGGGGTCACGAACACAACTTCAAATGGCCCACTCCACTTTGACTTGAGCTTACTTGGAAACAGACGTAACCGGGAATTGAACAAGAGAACCATCTATCAAACCTTGAACTCCTTAACCTGATCATATTTTTTGTGAAGGTACTTCATTTTATCTTTGCACAAAGATGAACTGGAGTAGGCATGGAATCTGAACTCATCGAGCTCATTAAGTTGTTCAGCACGAAGATTTGTCACAACATCCCATTCCAAATTTAACTTCCTCAAAGCCCACATGGCCTTGTGCTCTAACTCATCCGAAAGATGGCAATATTTCCCAAACACCGATTGATATGGTGACATACCTATCAGAGTTTCGTAAGCCGTCTGGTAATCCCATAGAGTGTCATCAAACTTTTTCGACCAATCGGTCCTAATAGCATTGACCATCTTCAACAAGATGCTCTTTATTTCCATGTTGGAGACTTCCACTTGACCATTAGCTTGAGGGTGATAGGGGGTAGAAACCTTATGATTGACACTGTACTTGAAAAGAAACATGTCAAAAGCCTTGCTGCAAAAGTGAGATCCCCTATCACAAATTATTGCACAAGGAGTGCCAAACCTTGCGAAAATGCTCTTTTTATGAAATGCCACAACACTCCGGGTTTTATTGTTAGGCCAAGCCATGGCTTCAACCCACTTCATTACATAATCAAATGCCCCGAGAATGTAAGTGTTCCCACAAGAGCTAACAAATGGACCCATGAAATCGATTCCCCAAACATCAAAGATATCCCCTTCGAGAATTGTATTGAGAGGTATCTCATCCCTTTTTGAAATTCCACCCGCTCTTTGGCATTCATCACATCTCTTGACAAAATCACCTGCATCTTTGAACAAGGTTGGCCAATAGAATCCACAACTAAGCACTTTAGAGGCCGTCTTCTCCCCGCCATGATGGCCACCATAGGGAGAGGAATGGCAAGACTCCAAGATACCCAATTGTTCCTTCTCCGGGACACATCTACGAATCACACCATCCGTACAAATCTTGAACAAATATGGCTCATCTCAATAGAAATCCAAGCTATCCCGCTTGAAATTCTTCCTTTGGTTAGAAGAGACATCACACGGGATTATTTCGATCACAGGGTAATTGGCAACATCGGCAAACCATGGCATACCATTCATTGACACCGCAAGGAGTTTCTCGTTGGGAAATGAATCATTTATCTCAAGGCCTCCCCTCTTCCTCCAAACGGGACAAGTGATATGCCACTTGATTCTCACTATCTTTCCGGTCAACATGTTCTAGATTAAACACTTGGAGATGTAACACCCATATCATCAATATTGCCTTGGAGTCTTTCTTGGTCATCAAATACCTAAGGGCGGCATGATCGATGTGCACTATAACTTTATCCCCCATAAGATAAGGTCAGAAATTTTCCATAGCAAAAAACGTAGCCAACAATTCTTTCTCGATGACTGTGCGGATCCTTTGAGCCTCATTATTGACAACCACGTTCAAAAGAACGGCCTCAAGTGGGTCCTCCATGTTGATCATAGCACTAGTATCATCCTCAATCACAACTGTGACAAGGTCCACAAATGAGCACACCTTGGTCCTATTGGGTTGCTTCATGGATTTGCAAACATGGAAGACGACATTTTCATCACCCACTCAGAAAGTGAGCTCACCCTCTCTACCCAAGATAATAGGAACCTCGCAATGTACCTCACAATCCAAGATGACAAAGTCGGCCGGCAATATAAATTTGTCCACCTGGACAAGCACATCATCAATAATTCCCAAGGGTCGCTTCATTGATCGGTCCACCATTTGAAGTCTCATTGAAGTTGATCTAGGTTTCCCATTCCCCAAAGTCTTGAATACTGAGTACGACATCAAATTAATACTAGCTCCCAAGTCACATAAAGCTTTGGCAAAATTCGTACGAGGGATAGTAAAAGCTCCGGGGTCTTCAGGTTTGGGTGCCATTGAATGCACTATAGCACTTACTTGATGAGTCATCTTTATCATCTCACAACCAATAGACCTTCTTCTTTGTAACTAGATCCTTTATGAACTTGGCATATAGTGGCATTTTGTTCAAGAGCCTCTACCAAAGGCACATTTATAAACAAACTCTTCATTATATTAATAAACTTCTTGAATTGGTAATCATTCTATTGCTTATCTAACCTTTGAGGATAAGGTGGAGGTGGCCAATGCAAGGGAGCCTTGGCTTTTGGCACAACCGGCTCGGGCATTTCAATCACGTGTTCCCTAGATGAGTTCACGGAATCTCGAGTTTCTACCTCGGCCTCATCAATATAAATCCACACATCATTGTTGACATTTTCTTCAACCACATATTAAACAATCAAAGGTACATCATCATCCCGCAACTCAACATTATCATCCACAACTTTCTTTTCTCTCGAGGCATTCACATCACCACCTTTCCCACTTCTAGTTGTAACCGCCATCACATGATTATATTCCCACCCTTTGGGTTCACTACTGCATCACTTGGTAGAGCACCCTTGGGGCGAGTATTCAAATCTTGAGAAATTTGACCAAGTTGCACTTCTAAGGTCCGGATAGATGTATTATGAGAAGCCAATTGCGCATCGTAATCTTGGTTCTTTTTTATCATTTGCTCAAACATACTTTCAATTCTCCCCATATCACTTCCAGAAGAACTCGGACCTTGATAAGGAAAAGAGGGTGGATTGTTTGGTTGTTGGTACATGGGGACTTTGAAAGGCTTTCCCCCGGTTGGCTTGGTTTCCACTATTGTTATTCCACTTGCCTTGATTGTTGTTGCTCCAATTATTGTTGTTCCATTTCCAATTGCCTTGGTTGTTATTTTGATTGCCCCAATTGTTGTTTTGATTGTTATTGTTCCAGTTTCCACCACTTTGTTGTTGGTTGTTGTTATTCCAATTACCTACGCCTTGTTGTTCATTACCCCAATTACCTTGGGGGTGCCATTGTTGATTAGAAGAGTTGACTCTATTCCCTTGGTAGTTGTTGACATATTGGACCTCTTCACTTTGATCATCATAACACTTATTGAGAAACCACCACCATCATTGTTACCATATTGTTCACAATTCTCTTGAGGTTGTTGCCCTCTTTGCCTCCTTTTTAGCATAGAGACACCTTCCATGGCATTGACTTGGCACGAATTTTGGACTTTTTCCAATTGCACCTTCGCCAATTGATTCATAGTAGTAGTAAGCTTGGCAATAGCTTGACCATGAATGTGCAATTCCTTGTGAAAATGGATGAACGTAGGGTCACCTTGGAGAACATTTGCTCTACTATGCCATGCCGAATAAGTGTCAGCCATTTCATCAAGTACAACATCTGCCTAATTGTCAGAAAGTTTCATAAAATTGTCCCCGGTCAATTGGTTCATAATGCATTAATTTGTGGTGTTGATGCCCCAATAAAAGGTTTGTTGAATCATTGCCTCGGTCATATCATTACTCGGGCACTCTTTCACCATTGTTCTATACCTTTCCCATATCTAGTGCAAATATTCTATTGGCTATTGCTTGAAGGCTAATATTTCATCCCAAAGTGCAGGCCATATGACTCGGTGAAAAGAGCTTGGCAATAATTTTTTTGTCAATTCATCACATGTTGTAGTGGAATGCTTGGGAAGCCTTTCCAACCAATCAAATGCTTTACCCTGAAGAGAGAACGGGAAAAGCCTCAATCTAAGCGTATCCTCAAACACGTTCATCTCTGTGCTCCCCCAACATGTATCTATGAACCCCTTCAAGTGCTTATAGGCATTTTGATCGGAGGCGCCCGTAAAATATCCTCTTTGCTCGATAAAGGTCAACATGACATTTTTGATTTGAAAGTTCCCACTTGGATTTGGGGAGGAACAACGGCACTGGTGTATCCTTGATTAGGTAATACTCTAGGAACTACTCTTGGCGGTGGCAGAGGAGGGTCTACAATAATGTTGTTTTGATTTGCATTGGCCTGATGGCCCCTACGTGATCTTGAGGTAATACCTCATCTTGGCCAAGATCATCTACCTCCTCCCATGCAATCATGTTGCCAAGAGGGTCATTACCATTGAGATCCATTTGTACCTGAGTGATCGACAAAAATAAAATTAGTAAAAAAGAATGAAAGAGAAGCAAAACACAAAACTAACTAATCATATAATCAACACCGTAAGCTCCCTAAAAATGGAGCTGAAAAGTGATCGTTTCCAACTCAACGCTACTACAAGGTAGGAAGAGCAGGTCGCAATAGATTTTACCCGATATGAGGGTCAGGATCGAATTCCTCAGGGAGCTAGTAGTGGAGTCGATGTATCTATCTAGTTTAGAATCATATACTTGCTCCAAATGTCACTTCCATACATTTTTGGGTTTTCAATTATAAACTACTATTATCAGAATATTAATTGAAACTAGATTATGCTACGAGATAATTGCTAAAGTTGTATGTTATGGGAAGAAGGGCACTAGGGTCGTGATATCACCTAGGTGGCTAATTGATGGGTAGATGTTATTGAGGCTCGATTGACATAATTGGGTCTTATGCTATAACCATTGTACAATTTTACCCACTCTCACACCTCTCGGTAGAGAGAATGATTTTTCCCAATTGACTCTCTCGAGACCAAATGGGTAGGCAAAATAGCTCAAACAACTATGGTTCAAGTACGGTGATTAGTCTCTCGATTTTATCCCGTTAATTAGGACTATCATTTCTCATGAGTCCATCCTAATTCCTTGTTGGGTCAATTTTGGAGACTTAGGCTCTATTTTTCAAGAATATCCAAGTTTACAAAGCTCAAATCAGTGTTTTCAACAACCAATTCATAGATTTAAACATAAAATTAACCCAAATAGCAAACACCCATAGTCAATCTAACCCTAGATGGAAACACCCATTAATTATCCACACTAGGTTGAGCCACAACCCTATCTAATGGGCTTAGCTACTCATGCTTGAAGAAGAAAATAATGTAATAGATGAAGAACAAGACATATTCATTAATTGCTAAAGCAAAATACAAGCATCTATCATTAAAATGAAGCTAAGATGCCAAAAATGGCTACAGATGATGTTCTCACAAGCGCATCTACGTTTTGGAATTAACAGATGACCCAAAAATGGCAAAATGTTTTATTTATACTAGGCTGAAAAAATTAGATAAAAATACCCGTGCGGGGTCAGTGCGTGCCATATAAAATGGACTGCAGCCGCACTAGGCTCTTGGACTTCAAATCTGGGCTCTCTAAACTTGCGCTCCGCCGACTGCGTAGAATGGATAGCGGCTGTGGAGGTCTCTAATGCGGTCCGCACAAATATTACCGCGACAGCGTAGCTTGAACCCTGAAAAATTTCACTTCTCTGAATCTCTCTTCCGCGGACCGCACAATTTAGTAGTGCGGCCGTGGAGCCTTCACTACGGACCGCACAATGTAGACTGTAGCTGCATTGCCCGAAGCCTAGTTTGGCCATCTCTATGAATCTACCTAGTGCTGAGCGTGCAAAGTCGAATGCGGCCACATTAGACCTGTTTTCCCTCATTTTGCCTTGTCTTTGATACTTGAGCAGGTTTCGCTCCTTTTGAGTCGATCGTTGACATTTCGTCACTTTGTCGATCAAAACCTGCAATCAAGCACAACTTATGAGCCTTTTGAGACTATTTTGTAATAATTTATAATCAAAGCATATGCAAGAAGGAGCATGAAACATCTTAGTATCCCTAGTTATCAACATTGAAAAAGGACGTCGCTACTAAATGGACCAATGACAGCCAGAGGGCCTTCGACAAAATCAAAATGTACTTGTCAACATCACCATTCTTAGTCATGCCCGAGCCAGGTAGACCCCTAATACTCTACCTTGTAGTGTTATATGGAGCTTTCGACTGCGTTCTGGGATATCATGCTGAAACGGAAAGGAAGGAACAAGCCATTTATTATCTCAGTAAGAAGTTCACCCCGTAAAGGGCCTGATATTCTCTATTGAAGCTCACCTGTTGTTCTTTAACTTAGGTAGCTCAGAAGCTGAGACATTACTTCTATGCCTATACTACATATCTCATATCAAGGATGGATCCTTTGAAGTATATCTTCCAGAAGCCCATACCCACCGGCACGCTAGCCAAGTGGCAAATCGTGTTGAGTGAGTTCGACATTGTTTACATAACTCAGAAAGCAGTCAAGGGACAGGCAGTGGATGACCACCTGCTGAAAACCCCGTGGATGGAGGATAAAAACCCCTGAAAATGTACTTTCCTTATGAAGAGGTATCATTAAAAGGAGAAGATATTGTGGAATCCTATGACAGTTGGAGAATGTTCTTCGATGGAGCAGCAAACGTTAAATGATTTGGCTTAGGAGCAATCCTGGTATCAAAAACCAGTCAGCATTATTCGGTGTCTGCCAAAATCAGGTTCACTTGCAGCAATAATATGGCCGTGTATGAAGCCTACATCTTAGGACTCAAAATATCCATTGACATGAACATTCATGAGCTACTAGTGATTCGAAATTCAGACTTACTTATACAGCAGGTACGAGAAGAATGGGCAACCAGAACTCCAAGATACTCCTGTATCCGCTGCATGTACAAGAATTGAGAAACAGGTTCACGAAGACAGAATTCGAGCATGTTTCCAGAGTCTAGAATGAGTTTGCCGATGCATTGGGTACCCTATCATCTATGATACATCATCCAGACAAGAACTTCATTGATCCCATTCCGGTGAAAATCTACAATTAGCCAGCTTATTGTGCCCATGTCGAAGAGGAAGCACATGGAAATCCTTGGTTTCATGATATCAAGGAATATTTGGCAAAAGGAGAGTACCCAGAGCTTGCAAATCCTACTCAGAAATGCACACTTTGGAGATTATCCAACAACTTCTTTCATAGCTGAGGAATCCTGCATAGAAGGACTCCCAATTTAGGATTACTGAGATATGTCAACGCGAAGGAAGCATCCATGCTACTAGAGGAAATTCATACTAGGACTTCTTGTCCATATATGAACGGTTTTGTCTTAGCAAAGAAGATACTCCGGGCTAGTTACTATTGGGATACTATAGAAATAGATTGCATTGAGTATGTCCGGTAATGCCTTCGCTGTCAGATTCATGCAGACAAGATAAAGGTACTTCCGAGCAAGCTCAAAACAACAAGCTCACCATGACCGTTCGCCGCATGGGGAATGGACGTTATTGGACCAATTGAGTGTGTTGATTCCAACGAACACAGGTTTATCCTGGTAGCCATAGACTATTTAACCAAATGGGTTGAAGCAGTATCTAACAAAGTAGTAACTAAGAAAGTCCTGGCAGACTTTGTCTGTGACCGCATTGTTTGTCGATTCGGGATTCCATAGTCAATCATTACTGATAATGGCTCCAACCTCAACAACGACTTGATGAAAGCTATGTGTGAAACTTTCAAGATCATACACAAGAATTCCATAGCCTACTGGCCTCAAATGAATGGAGTTGTAGAAGCCTCTAACAAGAATATCAAGAAGATATTGAGAAAAATAATAGAGAAGCATAAGTAGTGGCAAGAGAAGTTATCATTCTCTCTACTAGAGTATCACATCACAACCCACACATCAACCGAGGTAACCCCCTATATGTTGGCTTACGGTACAGGGGTTGTCATTCCCAATGAGTTAGAAATTCCTTCCCTAAGGAACATACAAGATGTTGAGCTCGATGACACAGAGTGTGTTAAAAGTCGTTATGAGCAACTAGCCCTTATAGACGGAAAGAGAAGGAATGCAGTCTACCATGGTCAACTCTACCAGAATAGAACATCTAGAGCCTTCAACAAGAGAGTCAAGCCAAGACAGTTCACACCAGGATAGCTGGTATTGAATAAAAAAAATTCGCATCTAGATAAAGCAAAAAGAAAGTTCTCTTCCAACTAGCAGGGTCTATACGTGGTTCACCGGGTTTTGACAGGAAGAGCCCTCACACTTGCAGAAATGGACAAAGAAGTATAGCCAAAGCCGATCAATTCAGATGCATTCAAGCATTACTATATGTAATCCTTATACTTTCCTTATATAATGTAAATTGAACTACACTTGACATGATTCCCGTTTAAGAGGGGATACATAGGCAGCCTTATGGGTTTGGTAACAATTCAATAAAAATTTCATTTCCCCCTGCAATTGGAAACCTGGGCAGAATTGAAGGAGGACACTCCAATTTCTGAAGTAATTTCAATCAATCATCACACGAGCAACAGCTAAAATTGTCAACCCATCAAACTGGGGCAGAATTTCGAGGAGGACCCTCAAAATTCCATAGCAAGAGAGGTTGCAGTGTCCTAAACTATATCACAGTCGTTGGTTCATCTAAAAGCTATTTTTTAACTATATATTTAAGTCATACTTTTACAAAATCATGCATGTTTCTTATTGAAACTTCTTTGTTTAGCAATGTTACCCTAATGATACAAAATATACCACCAGATCGAAGCCGAACAAGTCAAGAAAATCTAGCGGGGATACGAACTTAACTTCCCCCTTACAAAACTCACGATTTTTCTTTGGATGCAGGCACTAGGATTGCGAAACCATTAAACATATTGTACGCCCATGGGACGAACATTGTTCAAGAATACAATTCTCAGAACCACTGCACTTGCCAACATTTGCTATCAACGCACACCAGTGAAGTTTTGTATGTCACAATGCTTCTAGTAACCACTACGCTACAATCTACCATCAGCTAAGAAAAATCTATTGATAGTCATTATCTGCATTCTTGCATAATGCTACAATTCTACCTTTCGAGACTAAACGTTGTCTCCACCGGCATTTCTGCATAAGGCTATCATTGTGCCTTCCGAGGTTAAGCTTTACCTCCATCTACATTTTCATTAGGCTACCATTCCGCCTTCTAATCTGCATAAGGATAAATTCCGCCTTTCGAGAATAAACGTTGTCTCCATATGCATTTCTACATAAGACTATCATTCTGCCTTCCGAGGTTAAGCTCTACCTCCATCTACATCTGCATAAGCCTACCATTCTGCCTTCAGATCTGCATATGACTACCATTCTACCTTCCGAGACTAAATGTTGTCTCCATCTGCATTTCTGCATAAGGCTATCATTCTGCCTTCCGAGGTTAAGTTCTACCTATCTGGATTCCATAAGGCTACTATTCTACCTTCCAATATGCATAGGACTACCATTCTACCTTCCGAGACTAACTGTTATCTCCATATGAATTTCTGTATAAGGATATCATTCTGCCTTCGAGGTTAAGCTCTACCTCCGTCTACATTCACGTCTTTGTATAAAGCTATCATTCTGCCTTCTGAGGCTAAGCTCTGCCTCCAATTTTCTTCTAAACTAAGTATTATCTCGCTTCTCTTACGGGCTAAGCTCTACCCTTCAATTCACAAAACTAAGCTCTGTCTTGTCCGTATCATACTTCTGCATCCTTCATGGGCTGAAATATCGTCAACTCATCTAAAGCCATCATCGTTCGGAGGCACTATCTTCATATCCCAAGAACACCATGTCATGGACTGGGGATCTCTTTCAATCTTTTGAATATTATTATGCAAAGGCGTCATGGTTCGGAGACACCATCCTCATAGCCCGAGAAAATCATTTCATGGTCTGCGAATCATTCATCATACACTTCATGGCCCAAGATATCATGGTTTGAGGACTTCATTCCTAACCGTCCAAAGACAACATTCCTTGTTTGACGGGAATTTGTATTGTTTAAATTTATGCATAATATACGTTTGTATTGCTTCTATTTGCAGGTAAGATGGTGAGCAACGACTATCCTAGCAGGAGCAATCCTGCTCCCATTCTCTCTGCCATATCAAACGCAAACATTCTCGTAAACCATTCACTCACCTAGCCCTAGATATTTCGTTTGTTCTTGAAAGCTCTTCATCGGTATACCTTGCCGATGGATCCTGAACTACATACGAGCTGATTCCTATAAAACTAGGGATATGTAGGCAGCTTAGAAGCCAGGGTGCGGCCTAACCACTTCAAACCATTTTGCTTGGTCAAATTGGCCATCATTTCTTGACCCGAAAAACTCTTTCATCCTTCCCGGGTAAATAGGGGCATATGTTGATACCCAATTTTTTCTATATATTTTAAATATGCAAAATACCTTCAAAATTAACATATGTATGCATATATAAGCATGTTCAAGTGTTTTATTATTTTCCCCATAATTTTAAAGGTTTAAATTAATTTATTTTCTTCCTTTTACCCATAAAATTCCCAATAATTATTTTAAATATATCATTTTTATAATTCATCTATTGTTTTTTATATTTATTCTAAAATATTGTTAAAAGTAATTTTTAAAATTATTATTAGTATTTGAAAAGCTAAATTCCACATAATTGCAATATTAGTCATTTTAAGGTTTAATTGTATTTTATACACATAAAATTGGATCCTGAATTTTTAAATTATTAATTATATATTATAAATCATATTATCCATATAAATTAGTTTTCAAAAACTATTTTATAATTTAAATAGGGGAAAATGGCTATTTAAATTATAGCCAAAATTGGACCTCATTCCCAGCCCAATTTAATTAAAAACTGGACCCAACCCAATTGAAAATCCACCAAACCCAATACCAAACCCGATTTTATAACCCACTCCCAAAACCATTCAATCTTGACCATTGATCTCTGATCACAGAGATCAACGGCCACAGTTCACCTTTACATAATTAATCCCAAACGACCCTCCCCCACAAACCTTCTCATTCTTACAATCTACGCCATTGAATCCCCTTTCCTCTCCAACTCTCTCTAAAACCTAATGCTAACCCCTAGCCTCCGCCACCGAAGCTAACCCTAATCCCTTCAATCCTCACTCAATCCATGGACTTCCATGGCTGTTTGAGATGTGTACTCGTCTCTTATGTCTCCTGGTTGCCCGTTTTTATAATTTCGTGGAAAGATATTGAAGAGATCTAGTCCATATCTTGGTCAACTTCTATCCATGGTCTTTTATGCTGCTTTCTAACCATCAATGGTTGTTCGAGTCAGATCCATGGCATTTCCGGTTGAAATTGGAAACAACCTAATGTTTTCTCACCTTCTTTGGGTGTTCTGAAACCCTAACTCTTCAGATTTTTCACTTTCTACTTTAGATCTGTCTTAGATGTAAGTATATCCGTGAATTTTTTAACCAATTTTTCTTTGTGTCTGCTATTTTCTGAAAAAATCTAGTTATAAATCTTCTGATCTTTTTAGATTTGTGATGGATCTATGGGTTTCTTAAGGTTTTTACCTATTTTCCTCATAATATTTCTCCGTTTCAAACAATTTCTTCATTTTCAGACTAGAGTTTCAAAACCTTTTTTTTTGCAAAAGTTGATTGCTTTCTGATTTTAGCAATTACTTTGATTTTTATCATGTTTAAACATCACCTGAGTCTTTTATTTTTGCTCGATTCATTTTTCTCAAGAAACCCTAATACTTCTGGGTTTGATTTGAAGTTTGAATTTGTTTGCAATGTGTTTACATGACTATTATGAGCGTTATAGGCTTTATGTGTGTTCTATATGCTCTTGTATTTCATGTTCTAATTTGTTCTTAAGGTTTCTTTAATATTTTCCAAACCCATATTATTTATCGTTTAATAGGTCTGACTATTTGTTTCATTGATCAGTCACATAATTTTGATTGATTCTGTGTAATCTCCTTAAACCTACATCTTTTATTTGGTGTATTTTCCTTGTAATCCTATACTGATTTTTCGAAATTGCTTCCTTATCCTTGTAACACTTTCCTTAGCTAGTACTGATTCCTATGATTTTCCATCTTATCCGAGATTTATTTAACTGATTTTTAGAATCAAATTCTACTCTACTTTGTTTATGTGCTGTTAATTAATGTGTACTTTCCTTATGTGCAAACTATTCTATACTTAGACCTTATTAGATGCTACATGCTTTTACTATTCCTATTTTGATACAACTTATACCCGTTTGAACTATGAATCTGTAATTGAATAAGTCTTCTATTATTTCTTTAAGTGTGCTAAGTCACTACTGTTGAAACACGTTCTCAAGGCACTATACTAAAACGTGTGTTCATATTTGTAGGTTTTGATGAATGACAAACTATGCGCAATTGACATATGACGAGATCCAAGCACAAGCGCGCAATTGATATATAACGAGATTCAAGCACAAGACCAAGATCAAGCAAAGATATAAAGTTATACATGAGTCGTTCTTTAATTGTGATCTTGATCCGATAACTTGACTCAAGACTTGGCTTCTCTCGTAAAAATATTTTACCAAATCATGCATATTTAATTTAAAGCAAAGTGATTTTAAATCATGCATATTTACTTTAGTCAAAATGATTTTTAAACATGCCTCTAAAATCTGGACTAAGATAATCGATTATGTACTTATGATAATCGATTATGTTAAGTCAGCTGCATGACAATCGATTGTGAACTTATGACAATCGATTGTGTTAAGGCAGTGTGCATCAGATTTTTCAAATCTGCATGACAATCGATTGTGAACCTCATGATAATCGATTGTGATGAGGCAGTGTACATCAATGTTTTTCAAAGCTACAAAATAATCGATTGTGAACTTATGACAATCGATTGTTGAGGCAGTGTGTATCAGACATTTTCAAAGTCATAAAATAATCGATTGTGTACCTTTGACAATCGAGTGCATTAAGGCAGTGTCTAATTGATTTTTCAAAGACTGATATATAATCGATTGTTCTCATAGCATAATCGATTGTGTAATTGACCGTTGCCAAAATATTTTCAAAAACCGTCAGGTAACCGATTATAAATTTCTAATAATCGAATGTTTTAAATAAAATCTGAAAAGAGTTTTTGAACGTTGCCAAGTAATCGATTGTAGATTTCTGAGAATCGATTGTTTTAAGTAAAATCTGGAAATGATTTTTTGAACGTTGCCAGTAATCGATTATTGATCTTAGATAATCGATTGTTAAGCGTAAAATCTGGGAATGATTTTTGGAACGAACGATTGGCAAACAATCGATTGTGGCATTTTGACAATCGATTGTCACTGAGTAAAATCGGCAATTCTTAATTGGCAATTAAGCAACGGTAATGCATGGTTTTGCAACTATAAATACAGCTTCAAATCAGTCTTCTAAACACAACAACTGATCATATTATTGCTATAGCTTGCATACTCTATTCATCACTTTCTATTCATTACATAAGTTTTGAGAGCCAAAATTCTTGACGAAAGTTGTTGCGTTCTTGAGCGTATCTGTTTACTCATATCCACTCTATTAAGAGAGTCTTGTTTATGTGAGTGCTAAGTGTTTTATTCACTTGAAGGGAAGTGTTAGTCCCTTGTATTGTAAGAAGGAACTTGTGTTTCCTTTGGTTGAAGTCTTGGAGTGTTGTATCTTCGAGCAAAGGTTGTTGAGGCTTGTGTCCTCAGTTTGTAAAGGTTTGTTGAGCACCCGTAAGCTTAACAGTGTTAGTGGAAATCTCGAGAGAGTCTCTCGGGGATTGGACTAGCCACGGGTTGTGGTGAACCAGGATACATCGGTGCGTTCGTTCTTATTTATTTACTTATCACACTTATTTCTTTCCTGCAATTTTTAAATTCCGCAAGTTTACGCTAATTTTTATTATAACGCTATTCACCCCCCTCTAGCGTTAAGCGTATTTTCTAACAATTGGTATCAGAGCCCAACTCTCTGAAGGCTTAACCGTTTGAGACAAACAATCCATGGCTTCTACTCGTGATTCCTTTGCAGGAATAGGTGAAGGACAATGCTCCACCCGACCACCACTATTCGACGGTACAAGCTATACGTACTGGAAGGAGAGGATGAGAATATTTGTTCAATCAAATAGTTTTCATCTTTGGAAGGTTATAATGAAGGGAGAACAAATTCCAACCATAAAGGTTGAAAATAAAGATGTTCCAAAGTCCGAAGATGAATACGATACGGATGATATCCGAAAGGTGCAAAACAACACAAAAGCCATTAATTTATTATATTGTGCTGTAAATGCTGATGATTACAGGAAAATATCATGTTGCACAACGGCGAAGCAAATGTGGGACAAGCTGGAAATTACGTACGAAGGTACGGACCAGGTAAGGGAAGCTAAAATTGATTTCCTAACCCATGCATATGAATTGTTTCACATGAAGGAAGGCGAAAAGGTCGATGAGATGTTCGAACGATTTTCAAAAATCGTTAATGATTTACATGCTCTTAAGAAGACCTTCACGGATAAGGAACTTGTCCGAAAAATTCTCCGAAGTCTCACTCCGGCATGGCGATCCAAGGCCGACGCAATTCAAGAATCTATTGGCATTTCAAATGTCACCATCGACGGATTAAGAGGTAATCTTAAAACTTATGAATCTACTATACTTAACTCTCTTGTTGATGATCAAAGGAAAGATCGCTCTCAAGGCAAGCACAAGCCAACCTCAAAATGATGAGGACGGAGACAACGAGTTCGGACTCGTTATTAAGAGATTTCAAAAGTTCATGCGAAAAGAGTATGAACGAAAGGGCAAAAAGCAAGGAGATCAAATAAAGTGCTATGTGCAGAGAAACCGGGCACATTAAATCAAATTGCCCAAATGCCAAAAAGGAGAAGAAACCCTTCAAGAAACAACGAGCATACATATCTTGGGGAGGTGACTCCGGTGACGAGTCGAGTAAGGAAGAAGAAGACGAAGCCGCAAATCTTTGTCTCATGGCTCACGAAAACAATCAAGAAGAGGTATGTCAAATTTCTTCCAAAAATTTCTATTCTCTTGAGGAAATGCAAAATGCTTTTGATGAGTTGTATAGTGAATTTATTAAAGCTTCCAAAACTGTTAAAAGCATAAAAGAAAATGCTTCTTTATAAGAAAAAGATTTTGAAAAACAACTCTCTTTGAAAGAAAAGGTTTTGGAAAAACTGATTTTGGAAAATGAGAAGTTGAAAGAAGAAAACAAATTTTTTGGCAAGAGAAGCGCCGACAAACCCGAGAGCTCTAGTAAAAATTGTACTTCTTGCATGCATCTCAAAAATGAGGTAGAAAGACTTAAGGGCACCCTAGATAAGTTTAATTCTTCTCATAAAAATTTGAATGAAGTTCTTGTTAATTTGAAGTCGACCAAGCATGGCATAGGCTTTGAGAATGAGTCTAAAGAAAAGGTTGAAGCCAACCCCCAACAACCTAAGGCTCAACCTAGGATAAATAAACAAACGTTCATCCTAGATATAACAAACCTAGAAATGGCTTTCAACAATCGCAGCCTAGAAATAATCATTCTAGAAATAATGCATACTCTAGGCCAAACACTAGAAGAAATTTTGAACCTTGTAGAACACCTAGAAATGGCTTTCAACCTAGAAACAACTATCCTAGAAATGCTGTATATCCTAGAACAAATAGTAGGAGAAATGATTTTCATGAATTGCGCAATAGTCATATTGTCAAGAATAGAGTAAATGAATTTCGTCCGTCTAATTACTATCAACCTAGACGAATGCATAATCCTAATGTTGTTTGTCATTATTGTAGACGAATTGGACATATTGCTCCTACTTGTTTTACACGGCATAGACATAACACTCAATCACATCACTATGATTTGCCTAACCCCCAAGGACCCAAAATGGCATGGGTACCTAAAACTCATTAATCTGTTTTGTAGGTGTGTTTGAAGGGGTCAAGTGTACTTTGGTACCTTGATAGTGGATGCTCCAAGCACATGACAGGAGACGAATCCAAGTTCCTTCAACTAGAACACAAGGAAGGAGGAAGCGTTATTTTTTGTGATAACAACAAAGGAAAAATTATCGGCATTGGATCGGTTGGTAAGGATGACTCCTCTTCCATTAAGCATATATTGCTAGTTAAGGGTCTAAAACATAATCTCTTGAGCATAAGTCAATTATGTGACAAGGGAAATCTTGTTTTATTTGATTCAAATGAATGCTTAGTTTTTCGCCGTAGCGATTTTAAAATTATTCTTCGTGGATTTAGAATGGATAATATCTATATGGTTGATCTCGAAAATTCTTCATCTGAATATGTAGATTGTCTTATGAGCAAAGAAGATGATACGTGGTTATGGCACCGTAGAGTAGCTCACATCAACATGCATCTTTTGAACAAATTGGTTTCACAAAATTTAGTTATTGGTCTTCCAAACTTGAAATTTGAAAAAGACTCTATTTGTGATTCTTGTCAAAAAGGGAAGCAAACAAAAGCATCTTTTAAATCGAAAAATATTGTTTCAACTACTAGACCATTGCAATTACTTCACATGGACTTATTTGGACCATCTTGCATTGAAAGTCTTGGTAGAAATCGTTATGCTTTTGTTATTGTTGATGATTATTCTAGATTTACATGGACTCTATTTCTTGCTCATAAAAGTGAAGCTTTTCATAATTTCAAATATTTTCTTAAACGTGTTCAAAACGAAAAGGACACAACCGTCACTTCAATAAAAAGTGATCATGGGGGAGAGTTTGATCACAATCTCTTTGCGGACTTTTGTGGCAAACTCGGTATCGAGCACACCTTCTCCGCTCCACGAACACCACAACAAAATGGGGTGGTGGAAAGGAAAAATAGGTGTCTCAAAGAGATGGCTAGAACCATGCTCGATGAGGCTAAGATTCCCAAACATTTTAGGGCGGATGTCGTGAGTACCGCATGCTACGTTTTGAATAGAGTAGTCATAAGGCCAATACTCATGAAAACCCCTTATGAACTCTACAAGGGAAGGAAACCAAATTTCTCCCATCTTAGAGTATTCGGTTGTAAATGCTTTATTCATAACAATGGAAAAGATCAATTGGGAAAATTTGATGCCAAATCCGATGAAGGAATTTTTATTGGTTCTTCCTCACGTAGCAAAGCATATAGGGTATTCAATAATAGAACCGAAACTGGGGAGGAATCCCCTCATATTGTGTTCTCCGAAAATAATGCTCGCTTGGCGAGAAAGGATTCTGGTTCTGATCCTGCAGGTATCTTAAACTCAATAAGACAAAGTACAAGAGGAAACTTCTAAGGAAATTCAAGATGAAATCTTGGAACAATTATCGGAGGAAGTGCCACAATTGGAGAAAGAAACGAAAATGCCTAACGAATGGAGGACAATCAAAGATCACCCTCTCGAACAGGTAATTGGCGACGTTGGAGAAAAGGTAAGTACCCGAAACTCTCTTAAGAACACCTTAGGACATACTGCTTTTGTTTCTCAAGTTGAACCCACAACCATCTCCGAAGCAATTGGGGATGAATTTTGGACCTTGGCAATGCAAGAGGAGCTTAACCAATTCAAACGGAATGACGTTTGGGATTTGGTGCCAAGACCCGAAAATCATACCATAATTGGTACGAAATGGGTTTTTCGAAACAAATTAAATGAAAATGGTGTAATCACTAGAAACAAAGCTAGGCTTGTAGCAAAAGGCTACAATCAAGAAGAGGGTATTGACTATGAAGAAACATATGCTCCCGTAGCAAGGTTAGAAGCTATTCGTTTATTACTTGCCTTTGCATCTTCTATGAATTTCAATTTATATCAAATGGATGTAAAAAGTGCTTTTTTAAATGGTTTTATTCAAGAAGAAGTTTATGTTGCTCAACCCCGTTAGGTTTTGAAGATTTTAAATTTCCCGATCATGTTTTCAAGCTCAAGAAAGCCCTTTATGGCCTTAAACAAGCTCCCCGAGCTTGGTATGAATGATTGAGCAAATTTCTTTTGGAAAATAATGTCATTAGGGGGAAAGTTGACACCACTCTTTTTATTAAGCATAGAAACAATGATATTTTATTAGTTCAAATCTATGTGGATGATATTATCTTTGGTGCTACTAACAATGCTTTGTGCAAGGAATTTTCTGATTTGATGACAAGCGAATTTGAGATGTCTATGATGGGTGAGCTAACATTCTTTTTGGGGCTGCAAGTAAAGCAAATGAAAGAAGGAACTTTCATTTGTCAAGCTAAATATTGCAAAGAATTGCTGAAACGATTTGAAATGAGCAATGCAAAAGCAATGGCCACCCCTATGAGCACATCCGACCATCTAGACAAAGATGAGAAAGGTAAGAAAGTCGACACCAAGAAGTATCGAGGTATGATTGGATCTCTCCTTTATCTTACTGCTAGTAGATCGGACATCATGTTTAGCGTGTGCTTATGCGCTCGTTATCAATCATGTCCGAAGGAGTCTCACCTTACTGCGGTGAAACGGATATTGAAGTATCTTGTTGGTACTGTAAATATGGGTCTATGGTACCCCAAAGGTTCTTCATGCCAACTTGTTGGCCATTCCGATTCCGATTTTACTGGATGCAAATTGGACCGCAAGAGCACTAGTGGCACTTGCCATTTGCTCGGTAGCTCTCTCGTTTCTTGGTTTAGCAAGAAACAAGTAAGTGTTGCGTTGTCCACAACCGAGGCTGAATACGTAGCCGCGGGGAGTTGTTGCGCTCAAATCCTTTGGATGAAACAACAACTCTTGGACTATGGCCTAAGTCTTGATCATATCCCTCTTAGATGTGATAATACTAGTGCCATATGCTTGACGAAGAACCCCGTTCTTCATTCAAGAACAAAACACATTGAAATTAGGCATCATTTTATAAGAGATCACGTTCTCAAGGGTGATGTCGAAATTGAATTTGTTGAAACCAAAGATCAATTGGCCGACACCTTTACAAAACCCTTAGAGAAAGAGTCCTTCTTCCGAATTCGTAGTGAACTCGGGATTCTTGACTCCACGTTGATCTAAGCCATGCATTGCATTTTTCCTTTCACATGATTTCTAACTTGCGCGTCGGAGACGTCTAACGAATTTTTGTAGGTATCGCCCTAAAGGCAGGGGGAATTATAAAGATTGATGCAGAATAACCAATTTATCCTAAGGATAACCGATTTCTCGTTAGTATATAATCGATTATCAAGTATCAATAATCGATTATGTTGGTATTATTTGCTTTATTATGTTTTCTTATGCAACTTTTGCTTAATCAATAACCAAGTTACTCACCTTTTCCATTTTTGCTAATGTCAAAAGGGGGAAGAATAAGGGATATGCACTAATTTTTTATTGGCATAAATTGAGGGGGAATTCATATGTTGAGGGGGAACTAATTGCACATCTAGAGACTTGTTGCATATTGTTGCATATCTTTACTTGTCTTGAATCGTCATTATGAATTATCAAATATGCATATCCCGACTAAAGTTTGTCATTATCAAAAAGGGGGAAATTGTTGAAACACGTTCTCAAGGCACTATTCTAAAATGTGTGTTCATATTTGTAGGTTTTGATGAATGACAAACTAAGCGCAATTGACATATGATGAGATCCAAGCACAAGCGCGCAATTGATATATAACGAGATTCAAGAACAAGACCAAGATCAAGCAAAGATATAAAGTTATACATGAGTCGTTCTTTAATTGTGATCTTGATCTGATAACTTGACTCAAGACTTGGCTTCTCTCGTAAAACATTTTTATCAAATCATGCATATTTAATTTAAAGCAAAGTGATTTTAAATCATGCATATTTACTTTAGTCAAAATGATTTTTAAACATGCCTCTAAAATCTGGACTAAGATAATCGATTATGTACTTATGATAATCGATTATGTTAAGTCAGCTGCATGACAATCGATTGTGAACTTATGACAATCGATTGTGTTAAGGCAGTGTGCATCAGATTTTTCAAATCTGCATGACAATCGATTGTGAACCTTATGATAATCGATTGTGTTGAGGCAGTGTACATCAAAGTTTTTCAAAGCTAAAAAATAATCGATTGTGAACTTATGACAATCGATTAGGAAGTTTTTTAAAGCTAAAAAATAATCGATTATGAACTTATGACAATCGATTGTGTTGAGGCAGTGTCTATCAGACATTTTCAAAGTCATAAAATAATCGATTGTGTACCTTTGACAATCGAGTGCATTAAGGCAGTGTCTAATTGATTTTTCAAAGACTGATATATAATCGATTGTTCTCATAGCATAATCGATTGTGTAATTGACCGTTGCCAAAATATTTTCAAAAACCGTCAGGTAATCGATTATAGATTTCTAATAATCGAATGTTTTAAATAAAAAAAAGATTTTTTGAACGTTGCCAAGTAATCGATTGTAGATTTCTGACAATCGATTGTTTTAAGTAAAATCTGGAAATGACTTTTTGAATGTTGCCAAGTAATCGATTGTAGATTTCTGACAATCGATTGTTTTAAGTAAAATCTGGAAATGATTTTTTGAACGTTGCCAGTAATCGATTATTGATCTTAGATAATCGATTGTTAAGCGTAAAATCTGGGAATGATTTTTGGAACGAACGATTGGCAAACAATCGATTGTGGTATTTTGACAATCGATTGTCACTGAGTAAAATCGGCAATTCTTAATTGGCAATTAAGCAACGGTAATGCATGGTTTTGCAACTATAAATACAGCTTCAAATCAGTCTTCTAAACACAACAACTGATCATATTATTGCTATAGCTTGCATACTCTATTCATCACTTTCTATTCATTACATAAGTTTTGAGAGCCAAAATTCTTGACGAAAGTTGTTGCATTCTTGAGCGTATCTGTTTACTCATATCCACTCTATTAAGAGAGTCTTGTTTATGTGAGTGCTATGTGTTTTATTCACTTGAAGGGAAGTGTTAGTCCCTTGTATTGTAAGAAGGAACTTGTGTTTCCTTTGGTTGAAGTCTTGGAGTGTTGTATCTTCGAGCAAAGGTTGTTGAGGCTTGTGTCCTCAGTTTGTAAAGGTTTGTTGAGCACCCGTAAGCTTAACAGTGTTAGTGGAAATCTCGAGAGAGTCTCTCGGGGATTGGACTAGCCACGGGTTGTGGTGAACCAGGATACATCGGTGCGTTCGTTCTTATTTATTTACTTATCACACTTATTTCTTTCCTGCAATTTTTAAATTCCGCAAGTTTACGCTAATTTTTATTATAACGCTATTCACCCCCCTCTAGCGTTAAGCGTATTTTCTAACAACTACTTATTACCTTATTTTCCTGCATATTTTCAAAAACTATAAATACTTAATCTTCCCTTTAGCATAACACACGGACAATAGTTCAGAACACACACGCACACTCAAACTCTATCTTCTTTCTCTACTACTTGTGCTACTGCTTTGTCTAGCCAGCTGGAAGCCAGGGCTAGACTGTGGATATTTGATTGCTTTACTTTTTCTGCACTTTGCTTCTTCGACTAGTATGTTCCTAGTTCAAATTTTGAAACTCAACTCTATTGTTTCTTTGTTTGTCAATCCATGTCTCTTTCTGCACTGACTTAATGGCTCATGTTGTTTAGTTTCACTTCTTGTTTACTGCTTTACTCGCATGCTTAAGTTCTGCACTCTCTTATTCGAATGAAATCACCATGTCTATTTACGTCCCTCAACTAGTGTGACTCCTAATGTACTTGACTAACACTAAGTCATGACTAATTATATGTAATAGACCTCTACATGATTACTCTCATACCTTGTCCCTATATCTTATTACAATTATAATTTCAAGCATGATTCCCTTGTTAACTCTTTGAAGTAATTGCTTGTGTTCTAAAGGCCAATCAGTCCATACTTATTCTTTGCATTTGTTGGTCTATATGCATCTCTTCTTATCCATGTTTATGTGGGTTCTCTATGCCCCCAACCCCTTACTTCCATGCCTGTGAATGCTGAAATGATATTGTTCTTTGGATTTGTTCTGTGTATGTTGTCTTGTTCCCAGTTATTATTGCTAATATTCCCTTCTCTTTTTCAAAAACTGTTCTGTTATCTTTTGCAAACTCATTTCAAACATGACTTTTTTCCAACTCAACTTTTTAAAACTATGTCAAGCCCTCTCACATATATTCTTAGGGTACTAGGTTTTGTCCCTTTTTCCTTGAGCCTTGCTTTGGGACCCTCGAGCTCCCTTTGAACCTAGACACATAAGAGCTGGCCCTTCCACACTGCAGTTACTCTTGATTATGCAATATGGGTCTGAGCACTGCTTGAGATCCCTTTAGGTTCTTAGGGAACTCTAACACACCCAGATATGAGAAAGGCTATGGAACAATATTGGCATTTGAGGTGGTTTATTACATAACTCAGAGAGGAATTCCAAATCAGGCTTCCTATAGTTATAATTTCTTATTTTTCATTTCTCATGTAATTCAATCACATGGTTTGTAATAATTTGCAAACCTGTATTGGGTTGGTAGTGAAAATGGATGGGGAAATATGCATTCTATAGTTGTTAAAGGATAGAAAATATGTTACAAGGGTTATATTCCTAATTATGCATTAGAAATCATGCTCTTAGGACCTTTGTTTCCTGCTTCAGCATCTCATCTATCACTAATTCATGTTTTATCACTTAGAAATCTTGCTCGTAGGATAATAACAACATTTGCATATAAGTTGTTACTCTTGTACTTTCAGAAATTGTATTTCAACAATTCTGTAACTTTTGTGTACATTTAGAAATCATGCCTTAGCGATTTTATTTACAACAACCTTGCTATTTACATGTGCATATTAGATATCATGTTCTAGGGTCCAGTTTGCAATTTGTTTAAAACGCCTAGTTAATTACTGATTCATGAAAAGCTGGTGAAGTAATACTTTTCACAATGTAATGTTTTCTGAAATAACAGGTAATAATATATGCATTCGTACCAACTAGAACAACATGCTCTTAGGGTAAAATAATTTCCAAACTATCTTAATAATTCTGAAAAACTGATGTATAAGATTATATGCCTACGCAAGCCTTAGGTAACTACTTAAATAAAAACCAGAATTGTCCTTGTTTAATTATCAAATGTTAAAATCAGTAGGCAAACCTGATTCAGACTTCTTTTCTGAGTCGTGTAATAAATTTGGTTATGCTATTATCACTTAAATACCCTGCTTTAGGATTCTAAATTCAGTCCTTAATTCTGTATAAGTCATTTTGTCTATGTGCATTATTTTTGGAGGTATATCAGAGCCTTCTGCTTGTTTCTATGTTTTCCCCTTTTAAATGTAGTCTACCTATTTTGTATGTCGCCTTAGTATTTTGCAATTAAACATGAGGGTCTGCCTAGAACCTCCTTCATATAGGATAAGAGTCCTAAATTCCTTCTGAACTGATAGGAAGGGGCGGGTAACAACATGCAATAGGGGCCGAGACCAACCTTCGCTCTAATTACCTTCACGGGTAGGAAAGGGTAGATATGAATATAACGACCGGTGCGCTAATACCATATGTAGCCCCTCTTTTTAGGAATGTCATACCGGGTATTGTATTGATGTTATCCATATTACAAACAAACCTAGGACACCCCTATTACATTCATAAGCATTCTTAGATTGTAACTCTTTTCTAAACCTTGCTTTCATTAATCGTTTAAACACTTTTGTATTTAAACTTAAATTCCCTATTATTTGAGCCCTACTTATTTATTTGCTAATTGCACAAATTCACAAAAAACAGTCTGGCCGGGAACCACACTAGTGGATCCTGAGGGATACGTAACATCTTCCCCTCGGGATAATTTCAAGCCCTTACCTGTCCCGACTTGGATTTCCCCATCCTCGAGAGTCGTGATGGTGCCTTCTGTCGGAGCTAGGCAAGCAAGCCAACAATTAAACATTTCCTTGAGAACATTCGCACCAATAGAAATACAATGAAAAAAAATTAAATAAGCAGAAGTTTAAAACTTAGATAGCAGAAAATAAATGCGGAAGTTTGAAATACATCTCTACCCAGGGTCTGGTGTCACTAGCTCACGAACAACTAAAGAGTGCTACAACCAAGTCGGAATAGGAAATACATAATGTCTGTTTCTGTACAATGAAAACAAACTGAAAATATGGAAAGGGATTTCGGCCTACGAACGCCAGCTAGGCTACCTCATAAGTCCCTGGACTGATGTCAGCTCCCGATCAATACACTACTCTTGTGGTCCAAAAGCTGCTCTAGTGTCGTGATCTGTGCAAAAAAAGCACAGAAGTGCAGCATCAGCACAACCGACCCCATGTGTTGGTAAGTGCCCTCCCTAGCCCCGGTGAAACAGTAATGATGCTAGAACCCACTATCAGATAAACCTGTACAGATATGAAATATACTTTGCGGAAAAATAAACAGGAGACAAGCAGTTTATAAAAGGAGGGGGAAACATTTTGGGGAACAATAGTTATAAACAACGAGTCTAAATAAAGTTAAATCCGCCTACAAGACTCAAGTCCGGAAGAAACACATTAATCCCATACTTTGTTGCGGCACGCAACCCGATCAAATCGCTCTGTAGCACTGTTGCGGCGTGTAGCCCGATCCATAAATTTATGGATATTATTTATCCTTGTTGTGGTGCACAACTGAATCTGTGTGGATATTATTTATCCTTGTTACAGCGCACAACCCGATCCGTGTGAATATTACTTGTCCTTGTTGCGGCGCGCAACTCGAACCACTAAGATCATACTTTCTCATCCAAACATCAGTCACAACTATGGAGCCAGAGAAGAATAACCAGTAAAGAAATTCCGACAAGGGAACATAACAACACAACTAAATCCCACCAAGGGAGTGAATCAACAACACCAATAAAACCTCCGTACAAGTGAACAACAACCATAACCTTCACATCCCGTCAAGGGAATAACTATAACACTTTCTCTTTTGATCACTTCTTTCTCAATTATCATATTCTCGTTCGAGCCAACGCTCCCATAAGGTACAAATCATAATTCATCCTCAAATGTTTCACATTATATGAAACTTATCAATTACAAAAGGAAGAGGTACCACAAAATCTGAATAAACACTATTAAGACTCACAATCATGCTAGTCTCCTGTGTATAGATACTCGTCACCATGCCTATGCACCGTACTCAGAAATTACCAAATAGAAAATAACATTCTAATCCTATTCCCTCAAGCCAAAGTTAGAACAAACAGTTACCTCGAAGGCTTCAAACTCAACTCAAGCCTCTATTATAGCTTAACCCCTTGGTTGCACCACAAAACCACTCGAATCTAGCCACAAATTACTTGAATGTATTAATACATACTATTAGAACTAATCCCAATGCATAAAAATAGTTTTTACAAGGTTTTTTCCCAAAAAGGTAAAAAATGCCCCCGAGTAGACATGGACGAAACTCGAGATTCAAACTAAAACTCGGCTACCCATTCCCCCATGAATCAAAATATATGCTTAGCTTTGAAATCGGACCTCAAATTGAGGTCCAACTCCCCAAATTTAAGAAACCTAAGTTTTAACCAAAACCCCCAATTCCCGTTTATGAAAATCTTTGATTGAAGTTGAAATCATGTTAAAAGTTATGAAGGAATAAATAAATTAAGTTAGAAATCACTTACCAATTGTTTTGGAGAAGAAAAGTTGTTTGGAAAATCGCCTCTTAGGTTTTGTGTTTTTGAAAAGTGAAAAATGACTAAAAATCTCGAACGTATATAGCTTTCTGAAGTCTAGCGCGGACTGCACAAAATTTTGCCGCGCCCGCGCCGAGGGAGGGAAACTAACTGCTCTATTAACCTACCTGGTGCGGACCACACTGATTTGGTGCACGACAGTGACTTGGAATTTACTGGCCCTCTGAATAACTAGAGCGGACCGTGCAGAAGTGTACCACGCCCGTGCAGCTTCGAGCGCGGACCGCACGAAAATGTCCGCGGCCGCGCTAGGGGCTTGCAACACCTGATCCTGCAACCTGATACTTTCAGGTCAAAGACCTCCCGGACCCACTCAAAACTCACCCGATCCCTCAGGGCCCCAAAACAAATATACATATAATCTCAAAAACATCCTACAGACTTTCTCATGAGAATAAATCGCCCAAATAACATCATATTCAATGAATCAAGCCTCAGAATCATCATTCTCATTTCAAGCATTTCAAACTTCTAACTTTAGATAATTAGGTCCGAACCACGTCAAACGGCGTTCGATTTCAGCCAAAGTTTACAAGAAGCGCTTAACGCATATTTAAGACCTGTATCGGGTGGCGGAACCAAAATACAGGCCCAAAACTAACATTTTTATAACTCATTTTCTTTTTAAAATTCCATATCATTTAAAAAACAATTTCTTTCAAAAAATTCATTTCTCGTGCTCGGGACCTCGAATTTCGATTTCGATATTACCCTTGAGTCCCATATTTTCCTAAAGACCATTCCGGACCATCGCAGTATGGATCCGGGTCCGTTTACCCAAAATGTTGACCAAAGTCAGATTTAAGATTATTAATATCAATATTGTTCAAATTTTTCACAAAATTCACACATCTCAACATAAGAGCTTTCTGGCTACGCGTCCGAACTGCGCATGCAATCGAGGCAACTTAAAATAAGGTTTTCAAGACCTCGGAAGCATGGAAAAAGGGAAGAATTCTGGTGATGACCCTTTGGGACGTCACATTCTCCACCTCTAAAACAACCGTTCGTTCTCGAATGAACAAAAGAGAGAAGTACCTCAATCGGGAAATAAATCATGATAACGGCTCTGAATATCAGACTCGGACTCCGAGGTCGACGCCTCAGGAGGCTGACCTCCCCACTGAACACGCACTGAAGGAAAACTCTTCGACCTCAACGGTCGAACCTGTCGGTCTAAAATAGCCACCGACTCCTCCTCATAAGAAAGATCCTCGTCTAATTGGACAGGGCTGAAGTCTAACACGTGTGATGGATCGCTGTGATACTTCCGGAGCATAGATACATGAAACACTGGATGCACAGCTGACAAGCCAGGTAGCAAGGCGAGCCTATAAGCCACCTCTCCCATACGATCAAGAATCTCAAATGGACCGATGAACCTAGGGCTAAGCTTGTCCTGCTTCCCGTATCTCCTCACGCCCTTCATAGGTGATACATGGAGCAACACTCGCTCACCAACCATGAAAGCAACATCCCTGACCTTGCGGTTTGCATAACTCTTTTACCTAGACTGGGATGTAGAAGTCTATCCTGAATAATCCGGACTTTATCCAAGGCCTGCTGAACCAAATCCGTATCCAATAACCGATCTTCTCCTGGCTCAAACCATCCGACTGCAGACCGACATCGCCTACCATACAACACCTCATATGGAGCCATCTGAATGCTGGACCGATAGCTATTGTTGTAGGAAAATTCTGCTAATAGCAAACACTAGTCCCACAAGCCTCCAAAATCAATAACACAGGCTCGGAGCATATCCTTAAGAATTTGAATGATCCTCTCGGTTTGACCGTCCGTCTGGGGATGAAATGTTGAACTCAACTGAACCTGGGTGCCCAACTCTTGTTGAACCGCCTTCCATAAATGTGAGATAAATTATGTACCACAGTCCGAAATGATAGATATAGGCACCCCAGGAAGGCGAACAATCTCCCTGATATAAATCTCAGCTAATCTCTCGGACGAATAGGTGGTTGCAACTGGCACAAAATGTACTGACTTGGTCAGCCTATCAACAATAACCCAAACTGAGTCAAACATTTTCCGAGTCATCGAAAGGTCAGTAACGAAATCCATCGTAATCCTCTCCCACTTCCACTCGGAAAGCTCAATCCTCTGAAATGGATAAACGGGCCTCTGATGTTCATACTTAACCTATTGACAGTTCAAACATCGAGCCACAAATTCTATTATATCCTTTTTCATTCTATGCCACCAATAGTGCTGCCTCAGATCCTAATACATCTTTTAGGCGCCTGAGTGAATAGAATACCGAGAACTATGGGCCTCTGCTAAGATCAGCTCCCGAATACCATCAAAATCGGGCACAAAAACTCGCCCACGCAACCTCAATACACCATCATCCCCCAAGGTCACTTTCTTGGCACCTCTATGCTACACAGTGTCTCTCAGGACACACAAATGGGGATCCTCAAACTGCCTCTCTCGAATACCCTCCAATAATTATGAAGGAGCAATCGTGCAAGCTAACACTCTGCTGGGCGCAGAAATATCCAACCTTACAAAAAGATTGGCCAAGTCCTGAACATCCCAAGCAAGCGATCTCTAGATGAGTGGAATATAAGCAAGACTACCCATGCTGGCGGACTTCCTACTCAATGCATCGGCCACTACATTGGATTTCCCCGGGTGATACAAGATCGTAACATCATAATCCTTCAGAAACTCTAAGCACCTCCTCTAGCTCAAATTCAACTCTTTCTGCTTAAACAGGTACTGAAGACTCTTGTGATCAGTGTAAACTTCACGTCACATCATACAGGTAATGCCTCCAAATCTTCAAGGCATGAACAATGGCTACCAACTCAAGATCATGAACTGGATAATTCTTCTCGTGGTTCTTCAACTGCCTCAAAGCATTGCCAATGGCTTTGTGATTCTTTATCAATACTACACCAAGATCAATACGGGAAGCATCGCAATAGACGATATAAGGCCCTGAACCTGTGGGCAAAACCAATACCGATGCGGTAGTCAGAGCTGTCTTGAGCTTCTGAAAGCTCACCTCGCACTCGTCTTGCCACCTAAACTGGGAACCCTTCTGGATCAATCTAGTCATCGGGGCTGGGATGGATGAAAACCCCCTCCACGAACCGACGGTAGTAACCTGCTAACCCCAAGAAACTTTGAATATCTGTAGCTGAAGCTGGTCGAAGCCAGTTCTTGACTGCCTCTATCATTTTCGGGTCAACCTGAATACCCTATGCTGATACGACATGACCCAGAAATGCGACCGAACTCAATCAAAACTGGCACTTTGAGAACTTAGCATATAACTGACTATCCTTCAGAGTCTGAATGCGGTGCTGCTCATGCTCCTCCTGACTGCGGGAGTATATAAGAATATTGTCAATGAAGAATATCACGAATAAGTCCAAATACGGCCTGAACACTCGGTTCATCAACTTCATGAATGCTACTGGGACATTAGTCAAACCAAATGACATAACCAAAAACTCATAATGCCCATACAAAGTGCGAAAAGCTGTCTTAGAGATATCAGACCCCCTAATCCTCAGCCGATGGTAGCCAGATCTCAAATCTATCATAGTAAACACCCTCACACCCTGAAGCTGGTCGAATAAATCGTCGATCCTCCGCAGTGGATACTTGTTCTTTATCGTCATATTCAATTGCATGTAACCAATGTACATCCTCATCAAACCATCCTTTTTCTTTGCAAATAGTACTGGTGCACCCCAAGGCGAAGCACTGGGTCTAATGAATCCCTTCTCAAGCAAATCCTAAAGCTGATCCTTTAGCTCTTTCGATTCTGGAGAGGCCATGTGATACGGCAGAATGGAAATGGGCTGAGTGCCCGGAGACAGATCAATACAAAAATTGATATCCCTATCATGCGGCATGCCCGGCAGGTCTAAAAGGAAAACCTTGGGGAAATCCTGGATGATAGGAACATAATCAATAGACGGGACCTCTGTGCTGGAGTCGCTAACATATGCCAAATAGGCTAGACACCCCTTCTCAACCAAGCGTCGAACCTTCACATAAGAAATAACACTACAAGTGGTATGACCAAGGGTCCCTCTCCATTCTAGTCGGCACAAATTCGGTAATGCCATTGTCACAGTCTTGGCATGGAAATCCAAGATCGGATAATAACAACCAATCCATCCCTAAGATGACATCGAGATCTACCATATATAAGAGCAATAAGTCAACACGGGTATCAAGACCCTTAATAGATAAATCTTAATTTTACCAAAACCCTATGTCTAGGTCTAACCCTTTATTTTAATTGATTATTAATGTTAAATATATCTAATGCCCATGGATTAAATGCTAATAATAAATGGGGATTACTTACCTTGTGAATCTATTTTGAAACCCTCTCTTTGGAAGCTCAAGAATCGCCCAAGTGTGGAGGAAATGGGAGATAAATACACTTGAGGTCGTATTAAATGAGCTTCACTTCCCTGTGATTTCTACTTCTGCGATTTGGGGACTGCTTCTGCGCTCCCGCATCGGCGAACATTTGATTGCATCTGCGGTTTTGGGCAAAGAAGAGGTTGACCGCTTCTGCGATTTGGGGGCCGCATCAGCGGATTTTGCTTCTGCGGTTCCTTGGCCGCTTTTGCGGTTTCCCCTGGGCCGGCCTGGCCGCTTCTTCAATAGGAGGACCGCTTCTGCTGTCTAAGAGCCACAGAAACGATTTTTACAGAAGCAGCAGGTTTTGTTCTTCTTAAAATTCTAACTTCACTCGAACCTCGACCATTTAACGCTCGGGGCTCCCGAGCCCTGCCCGAACATACTGACAAGTCTGAAATCATGAGGCGGACCTAGTCCCGACCTCAAAACTCCCAAAATAAACACTAAATCAAGGAATCGGACCCCAATATTTGATCAAACTTAATGAATTTCAAGTTCTAAATTTCCTTCCAACGGGTCAAAACGCCCTTAAACTATTCGGATTGCCACTAAATTTTACGGGTCAGTCTGAACGGATATTTTGGACTTGTACCAAGTTTTGGAATTGGAATCCGAACCCGATACCTAAGTTTTTAATGAATAATTAGATTCTTTAAATCCTTAAAACTTCGATTCAATAAGTTTTACATAAAAATTCCGTACTCGGGTTAGGGACCTCGGAATTCGATTCCGAGCGTACGATAAGGTCCCATATTTTTCCACAGACCTCCTAGGACTATCAGATCACAAATCCGGGACCGTTTCCCAAGAAAGTTGACCGAATTCAAACTTGGCTTTTTAAGGAAACCTTAAGGGAATATTTGGTTCTTATTTTCACTCAAACTCTTCTAACGCTCAAACCGATCGCTCCCATAGGAAATTATCTAGCTAAGGAAGGCATGGAAAGTTTTTCTTTAAGGGAACGGAGTTCTAAATAGTAAAAAGACCAGGCGGATCGTTACAATAAGCTTGGTGTTGAGGTGACACACATGCTAAGTGACAAGTGTATGGGTGTGGACCGCAAAAATTATGACTCGGTTGATTTTGTGGCATTTTTTAATTATTTAATCTTGTTTCTATCGATGAAATTCCTACGTGTTAGATGACTTGTGATCCATGTTATAAATAATGTTTAGGCTATATCCTTAATCAGTTGAGGTCTAGGCTATTTTTGTTGTTTTGAGTCATCTGCTCTAACTATTTTCATATACTCAGTCATGATTCTTTATTTGCATATCATATCTCTATCTCCGTTCATCATTCATTGTTACATCATGTTATCATTTTTCGGCTGATTGACATGAGATTTGTGACCCTGAGAGACTGGAGAGATTAATGGCCGAGCTGGGTCCTAAGGATAGGATTGTGAGTGATATTTATGGGTTCGAGCTACACGCCGTAGTAGGTTTGATTCATTTATGATAGGATCGGGTTACACACTGCAGTCGATTTCATTGATTCATGATATGATCGGACTACACACTGCAATAAATTTTTCTTATTCGAGTTTCAATCTGAAATCCAACCAAAATCAACTATAATCTTGATCAAAACACCCTCAAAATTGATATATAAAGTGCACAAATATTCTCAATTATTTGTAACAACATCCAATCCAAACAAATAATATTTTTTGAAAATTCAAATTCGAATACAAAGCTTTGAAGCTTATTGGCTTTCAATGGTGGAGAGCCTAACACCTTTTAAATTTATTGATTGATAATTTCTATTCGAACGCTGATTGTACAACATGAAAGAAAATTGCTAAGTTGAAACTCTATAGTAAAAAGATTGATTTCTATTGATGAATACCTTGAGAAAAGAGAGGATAAAGTAGATGATAAAAAAAGAGAAAAACTAAGTAAATCGAAGGAAGAAAAATAGGCTTGGGGAAAGAACAAAGAATGTAACACACACACACACACACACACACACACACACACATATATATATATATATATATATATATATATATATATATATATATATAGAGAGAGAGAGAGAGAGAGAGAGAGAGAGAGATGGGGGAGAAGAGGGAATAATTGATATTTACTATTCAATTCCTAATATAAATGGATACTCATTAATACTAATTTGTATATAGCTAATAAATTGTATATCAACTTGTAATTAAGTTAAAACCTAAACGATGAGGTTAAACAAGTTTCTAATGTAGTACATATAGATAAAATAGATTTTTACATATCTATGCTACATATGAAACTTATTTACTCTCCCTAATCAAGTTTTACCTTAATTATATAGACATATACAACTTATCAATTTCATACAAATTAGTATTAATGAGTATCCCTTTATATTAGAAATTGAATAGGGAATCAGTTATTTCCCCATCCATGCTCTCTCTCTATCTCTCTCTCTCCCTCTCTATCTCTCTCTCCCTCTCTATCTCTCCCTCTCTCTCTCATTCTCTGTTCTTTCTCCAATTTTTCTTCCTTCATTTTCTCTGCTTTTTATCCTTTTTTCAGGAAATTCATCAATGAATTTCAATTATTTTAATAGAGAGTTTTAACTTAGCAATATTATTTTATATTGCACAATTAGTGTTTGATAAAATTATCAATCAATAAATTTTAAAAATGTTTGATTCTCCACACTAACAACCATTAAAAGCTTGAAGCTTTGAATTCAAATTTAAGTTTTAAAAACTATTGTTTGTTTAGATTGTGTATTGTTCCAAATAATTGAAAGTATTCTTTGGAGTTTATATCTCAATTTTGAGGGTATTTGGTGAATCTTAGACTTTATTTTGACTGAATTTCAAATTGAAACCCGAATAATAACAATAATAATAATTTAAAAATAATAATAATAATAATAATAATAATAATAATAATAATTGCATAATAATAATAATAATAATTACAATAATAGTAATAATTACAATAATAATAATAATAATAATAATAATAATAATAATAATAATATAAGAAGAAGAAGAAGAGAAGAAAGAACACACCACTTAAAACATATATATATATATATATATATATATATATATATATATATATATATATATATATATATATATATATATATATATATATATATATATATATATATATATATATATATATATATATATAAACCATATACAAAATACATACAAAAATATATTGTATAAAATTTATTTAAAAATTATATTTAAGTTGTATGATATTGTAGTTGTATTTAACTGTGTAAAAATGATATATAGAAGTTGTAAATAAGATGTATACTATATAATTAGTTGCATAAAATTTTTTACTCATATGTATATTGTTGTAGATATTCAAATTTGTCTTAAATTTATACGAAATTTATTTTTAATTTATATATTTATATATATATATATATATATATATATATATATATATATATATATATATATATATATATATATATATATATATGTATATATATATATATATATATATATTAGGTAAAGAAGTATGCATCTTTTCAAGAAACCATCATCAAAAGATGTTCGATGCTTATTCAGCACTAAAATCTGCACTCTGCTATAATGGCCCTTTAGGTATTGGACCCCTAGGATATTTTATCACTCCAAATTTGCCTTATATTAGATCTTTTCTTTATATGCTTGCTTCAATTGTATTGCCAATTTAGATCACAAAGTTACAGCTCGTGAGGATCGACTGTTCCTCGTTGTATTGTATTGTATTGTTATTTCAAAACGATGTTTGTTTTAATTGTTTTATTAATATTGATTGTATTTTATTGTTAAATTTATTGTTCCATAACAATGAAAAATCTCCTTTTTTAAAACAATTGTTTGGTGCGGTGGGATCGTTTCCTATTTTTCTTTCCAATTAAGCCCTAGCTTATTACTCCATAATTCTATTTTGCCTTTTACATATTTTTATATTTTAACTCCAAATCTCCAACTTATAACTTACGTTATTTTTTGGTACTTTTGCCGCCAACATTAAAGGTATTTTGCCGCCTTTTATTTTTTTTTTCCTAATTTGCTTTTAACTCAATGCTAATTAGTTGTGCTCCTTTATTTTGCCTTCTTCTGTTCTGCTTTCTTAAGGTGTTTTGTCTTCTTCTGTTTTATTTTTAAAAAATTATTTTATACATAATTTTTGATAAATTCAATATTTAAATAATTGAGGGTATTTTAGTAAACTTATCAGTTACAGTACAGTACGATACGGTCAAACTAAACAGCTAAATATTATTTAACAATGACAAACAATACAATCTATTCAAATATTATATTCATAAAATGATACGGCACAATACGATACAGTACAATACAATACATTATAAAACGATGGGAAACAATAATTCATACAGAGTGTTAGATACTTAGATGTCGCAAACACCGCCAACCAGCTAATCTTCTTTGATTATTGTATTTGAAAAGAAAAATAATAATTAAATCTATATATCATAATTGTTGTTTTCTTTCTTTTGGGGATATTGGAGAGATAAAAACGGGAAGAGTCGTGTCCTCCTTGTTGAAGGAAGAGTGGAGAGAAACCAGAAAACTAATGTAACTAAATTCCCTAATTTAAGGCACTACAAATATATTGTTATAATTTATAAATAAATCTTTTTTAGAACAGATAATATATTAAATTAGGACAATTCTGATAAATATGTTTCAAATAATGTATTAGAAGGGAAAAATCCCTAGATAAAAGTCTCTTTCCCAAAAAGAGCAGCCCAAAAGTTTAGAAAAACAAAAATGAGTACGATAATAATCGTTAAAGTAATATGATTCTAAACGGCTCTCTGATACGTCGCCGTTCGTAAAAATTACACGGGGCATCATATTTGGTCATCCTTATTTAATTTTAACTTGTACTCACTTTTTAAACAACTTTAGCTCAGTTCCTCCTCCCCCTTCTTCTCCTTTGTTTTCTTCTTCTTCTTCTGTTGGTGCTGCTATGATTCAGTTCATGGGATGATTTCCATAAATATATTTATTAGATTATTTAAAAATAAATTATACATAATTAAGTAAGTTAGTAGACAATAATTTGTGAAATTTCCACGTACGTAAGTTAATAAACACTGATAATTTTATTCTTTTTACGTTTATTTTTTCCAAAATGTATGATTTAGATATTGTTGGTAATCTGATTATTTATCTAATTTGTTAGAAAAAATTTTCAAAAACTTCAGCTTATGTAGTACTGAAATTTTTACAAATAAACTAAATAACTTCAGCATCTTCTGCTAAAGTTTTTGAAAATTTTTTATGACAAAACTAATGAATCCAGGACAAAAAAAACTTCAACTTTTAGTGCTCAAGTTTTTACAAATGAACTAAATAACTTCAGCATCTTCTGTTGAAGTTTTTGAAAAAGCTTATCCAGGACAAAAAATTAATTTAGTGCTGAAGTTTTTATAAATGAACTAAGTAGCTTCAGAATCTTTTACTGAAGTTTTTGAAAAAGTTTAATGACAATACTAATGAATCAAGGACAAAAAAACTTCAGCAAGTAGAGAACAAAACTTCAGCTAATATGCTTAAGTTCAGTAATTAGAAACAAAAAATTCAGCAAATAGAGAACAAAACTTCAGCTATTATGCTTAAGTTCAACAATTACAAACAAAAATATAAACACACTTGGTTCAAGCACACTTGCTACTTCAGGCCCGTCTACTAAAATGCTGAAGTTTTGCATGATTGACTTTGCTACTTCAACTCCGTATATTGAAGTGGCGCGAAAAAGTAAGTACGCTTACAAAGTAAACACAAAATAAAACGTGACCAAAAAGCGGTATAGATGCAAATGCCCCTACCGTTTCTTGACTAGGAACGAAAGAATGCATCATCTCTGTAAAGGAAAAGAAGTTGTTAGCAACAAAAAAAATAAAGTCCAAGAAAGATCGACAAAGAAAGTCCAATTTTATTCTGTAACGAAAGTATATTTTGATTGCGCTCAAAATATTTGCAATATTATAACGATATTTCCCAATTAAGGAAATATTCCAAATAGTGTATTAGTTTTAAGTATTAAATATTTAAAAAATTATTTGGAACGAACTTAGTTTTACGAAAATTTATTTTCAATTGGAAATATTAAGGAAAAAATATAGAGGAGAAAGTAGAAGAAAACTACAAATTTCAATTTGCTTTGACAAAATTTCAAATGTACACTTATTTAAGGATAACTTACACATTTGGTCGGTCAGCCAAAAATAATTATTATATTTTTCTAGCTAAATATAAAAAATATATATACTATTCATTAATATATAAAAAGATAAATATTTTACTGACTATTATTTTTAGGAGTGGTGGTACTGTGTAGTTTTTCCTTTATTTATTAAACTGAATTTAATCGGCTGGTCGGATATCTCCTCTCTTATTCCATTTTCACTCTTCCGGAAACTGGGGAGCATTTTGGGCCGAATGACACAGCTAAAGTCCAATAGGTGCTTGTATAATTGCCCAAAACCATGTGAAAAATTTAAAAATAGCTAAATTTACAAGGCACATTTGCATTTATACTCGCTTTTATATTATATTTTAACATGTGCTTATTTTACAAAAAAATTATAATTATATCCGTTTTTTCGCATAATCTCAGCACACTGGGCTGAAGTAGCAAAGGCAATCATGCAAAACTTCAGCATTTTAGTAGTCGGGTCTGAAGTTCAGCTCTAGAACTGAAGTTTTTGTGTTATAACTAGAAACTTCAGCTCAACTGGGAACCTTCATCTCTAGAGCTAAGTTTTTGTGTTGTAACTCGAAAACTTCAACTCTAGAGCTGATATTTTTGTTTTGTAACTGAAAAACTTCAGATCTAGAGCTAAAGCTTTTAGCTTTATAATATCCATAACTATCAAATATCTTTTGCCTTTTAAATTTCTATATAACTGCACTAATAATTGCTCATAGCCACTACAAGAAAGACGGCATTTCGCAACAATAATTTTTGTTGCCGTATATTCAATGTTGTTGCCAAAAGTACTTTTGGCAACGACAAAAAAGTCGTTGCACTCTGTTGCAATAAACACCGATGGGAAAAGTATTTGCAACAACAGAAAATATTGTTGCCATAAGTGTACCTAGCGCAACAATATATATCGTTGCCATAAGTTATTTGTTGTTGGTGGAAGGCCAATAAAGTCGTGGATTATGAAGATATGTAGCAACAAAAATTATTGTTGTGACAAAATTAGCTTTTTACCAACAATATCAATTGTTGCTAAAAACAATTGGCGCTAAAATAAATAATCTATTATCAAGACCTTAAGCAACAACTATTATTGTGGCAATAATTACTTTTTTGCCAACAAATTCTCTAATACTACTTTAGGAACAATTTATAAGTTGTTACTAAATATACAATTTATATATTCTTTCAGATTTTCACAAATGCATGTAGAAATAATAAATTATTTATATATAAAGAGTCTATACATATATTTGATGAAGTGGATATACTCATTTTCAAATATTAAATAGTCCTAAAAATTATGTTTTTACTAACAAACGAACAAAAGCATCATATATCCACAGTCCTTAAGTTCTATTCTAATAGTAGCTCGAAAAGTAAATCTTTTTCCAAGAGCTTGTGCATTACATGAATTGGATGGCCATGAATGTTGGTTTACACATGCCCGTCCTAAAAAGAAGATAAATATAATTAGATTTCGATAAAAAGAAGCAATAGAATATAAGAGTGTAAATAAAACCACTGAAACCTTGTTTAACTGCATAAGAGGAATTGAGGAAAAGTGAGACAAGAAAAAGAACAAAGTGAAAAACGTGTATATATTTTTCAGTCCAAAATCTCATGCTCCTAAGTTATATTTTTAGAGTCCTTGATTATTAAACTTCATTGAAGATTCAAATGATCCTTTGGTGCAAATCTTCCTATGTAAAATAGGAGTGGGACAGGAAAAAGATCATCACCGCCTCTTTATGGCGCATCCATCCATGCCAAATAAATAACACACACAAACACAAAGTAAAGACAAAGATGACGCTGCTGATTTTTTGATAACAGAGGAAAATCAATGGTGAACAGAGGGGCAACCACGCTATAAAAGAAAATTCCAATACTCTATATTTTGCCTCATTTCTTTCTGGGCTAACATTTCCTGTTTGGGGAAATTCCTTGGGTGTTTTCTTTTTAGGACTTGCTTAAACAGGACTGTTCTATAGGCTCTGATGGTAAGCAACCCCCACTTCCAACCGAGAGGTTGTGAGTTCGAGTCTCTCCAAGGGAAAGGTGGGAAGTTCTTGGAGGGAAGGATGTCGGGGTCTATTTAGAAACAGTCTCTCTACCCCAGGGTAAGGGTAAGGTCTGCGTACATGCTACCTTCCCCAGACCCCACTAAGTGAGATTATACTGGGTTGTTATTTTGTTCTATAGGCTCTTATATCCTTGTGTTCTAAGGAGATAGGAAACCAAGTCTAAGTGGATGAAATGTGGCCATGAGTTATACTGTAGTACGTAAAAAAAAACTCAAATCCAACTAAATTGTCTTAGTTGATTATATATGTTAGACAATACTCATATATAGTTGAAAAACAGGACACATAAAATAGAAACTTGCTTTCACATGAAATAGAAAAAGCTAACTTACCATGGTATCATCCAGGACTTTTCTCATCCGAACCATTTAAATTACTAAAATCCAAGCAATTTTAACCTAGATATTCTCTTACTCTACATAAAGGCATGAAACAGAAACTCTAAAGGATTTTCCTTTTTAACAATTTAAAAAAGTAAAAAAATAATTCATGAAGAAAAGCAAACTACCAGGATAGAAGGTTTAGAGATGAATATTTCACTTCACCGGAAGTTAAAATGATAGGATAGTAACATAATCATTCTGAAAAAATTGAACAGAACAGTTGACTATTTTTTTCTTAGAGGAGAGTAAAATTCAAAAGTATGAAGTAATGCACTTGTTAGCTTCAATTCCATGAAAAATGATGCTATCACTTTTATGCTCAAGTAGTTTAATAAAGTTGTTCATAGGATCAAAAGCAAGTAATTGAAACTTTAACGTGTTAAACAAACTAAATACCTCGGAAGTTTGTATATGGGATAGACGAGCTTCCATGACTTCTCATTTTTTCCGCTCCTCATCAAGTTGATTTTCCACTACTATTAATTTGCACTCTACGCTCTCTCGTTTATGGCGGTCTTCTTCCACCTCCTTCTGTTGTGCTTGCAGCTGCTCTTGAGTTACATGCATAGATCACCTACTAGCTGGTTTGACTCCCAATCCTTGACCGCAGCACCATCCTGGCTCTTCACCAATAAGTTTCACAGTAGTAACCTCTTCCACTTCTTGAATTTGTTCAGAAACAATTTCTGTCAGCTTATCCTAGCTCATATTCTAGGATAAAGATAAGAGTTTCGTATGTACTTAAGTGAGCTTACTTAAAATAGAACTTTCATTGTCTGCCAATGAGTTGGGGACCTTTCAGGTCAGCTTGTCTACGAAACCTTTGTCAAGAAGTTGGAAGACTGTCATGCTACTAGCTAAATAAAACAAAGATCACAGTACTGGCCAAAGATCTCTACGCTTTTTGATAATTGCTGTAACTAATGACATATAGTTCACACCACAAGCATTAATTTAATCTTCTTCTGTTTCTTATATTAGTTGCTTCCTTTTTAAAAGAATAGGTGTAAAATCCCCATCTCAGCTATCTTGTAATCATTAATGAGGAACACAAGAAATACAAGAAAGTGCAATCAACTCCTTGTTTAAACCAAAGGAAGGATGCATAGGATTAGAAAAGGTAGTAATTGTTTTTACTACACAACATATGAAATGTGCTTCAGCAGGTTCTGTGTTACAACCACCATCATTCCCTATAAACATATCATTACCCAAAAGAAGGAAACAAGATGGTACTGTTACTGCACCTTTTAGCTATTGTTCGAGGTACACTGTTTGTGCTTCTTCTTTTGATCGCTTATATTATATGTTGCAAAATTACTAAATTCATCTCCATTTTCATTATCAGATTCATCCTCAATTTCTAAATCTACTTCTTCCTCATTATTAAGAGGATGTGCTTCAACACTCACTCCATCATATAATTACCTACAATGAAATAGTATAAAACAAGAAATATAAAACCATATAATTAACTTTCTCTCAATTTTATTATCCAAAACAGAAGTTAGAGAAGACTCAATAATAGAAAATAATTAAAATAAAACATATAAATTGAACTAATAGCCATTGAAGCAAAGGAAGATGAGTAGCATCCTGAAAAAGTAACAACAAAAAAGATAGCAAGTGAAAAAAAAGAATCTAAAGTTCCTAAAAAATAGACAATGCATCTGCTACTAATAAAAGTAAACAAGCTCTAGATTTTAGCTTTGAAAACTAAAAATAAGGAGAATAAATAGTTTCTATTTTAAGCAAAACATGTCAGATTAACTAAAAATTTTAAAGTGATTCCATTAGGCATGGTAATTTGAGTTACTTGATGACATGTTTATGTGGGACTTCCCAATCATATTTGCTATTGAATTTTCACATTTGAAGGACCTTCTAAGTGAAAAGATAAATCGAGGACAATGCTCAAATATGCCAAAACCAGATTCAACAACAACAATAACAACTACCCAGTATACTCCCACCAGGTGGGGTCTGGGGAACGTAATATGTAGACAAGCCTTATCCCTACCCGAAAGGGCAAAGAGGCTATTTCTAATCGACCCCCGGCTCATAGGATAAAAAGAAAAACAACAGTAAAACAAAACAAAACCAAAACCAGATTCAACTACCCATAAAACCCAAAACAAAATCATATTGTTCTCTATTCCAAAACTTTGGAGTTTGCAACACTACTTTCGTACCTTCTAGGCAAAAAAATAATCAAACATAATGATTAAAATTAATAATGCCAAAACCAAATCCAAATAACCATAACACCCAATAAAAAATCAGTTATTTTCTAGTCCAAATTTTTTGAATTGCATCGTAAAAAGAAAAAAACGGAATAGAGATCAAAAGCAGAATATGATTAAGAATTAAGAAGAAACCCAATTAATTTAGCACAATAACTGAAATGAGAAAACCTAAAAGGAATAATACGATTAAGCTAAATCAAAAGCAGAAAGCACCAAACATTATAAACGAAATCAAAATCGAGAACTCACCAGATTTTGGGTAGTACACAGCGATGGAGATAGAAGAATTGAACCCAAGAACTTATTTTAGCAGAATAAGAAAAGAGAAAACCTAGCTGCAGTGAAGCTAAAATTGTGGGCTAAGAATTTCTCTTGCATCATATTCTTGGGAAATAGTAACCCATGAAGAAACATCAAAACGAAATAATACTGATGGATTGCTAAAAACTTGTCTGGCAAGAGCTCCCGCGCTTGCCCAATGAGTTAATCAATTATTTCGTTGAAGTCATCCTCCATGCCAACGAGAGTAATATCCTCAGTATATTTGCATTAGCTTCATTAATGAAAGAGAGCAAGGTTGAAGCCATCGTTGTAGAAGAAGAAAAAAAGCGAATGAGGAGAAGGGAGACACGAAAGGATGCTAAAAGTTTGTTTAAAAGGTGGTTACAAATTAAAAATTTTTAAAAAGTAGGTATATGTTAAATAAGAGCGACCAAATAAGACGCTCCGTATAATTTTTATAATTAACAAGTGGTCGTTCGAAAATAACTTAGTCTTAAAAGTAATTGAAATTTAGTCACTTCACCTTTAAAGTTACCCGGTCTGGTACCAAACCAACCGTTCATTCAACACTGCTACAACCTCTGCACGCATTCGTCGCCCAGCAGAAGTGCTTTTTCAGTTTATTATAGGTTCCAACCTTCCCGGCCTAACCTTACCTCTTTCTCTAATCGAAATCAGACGTGCGTAATCTGGACCGTTTTGTGGACATGCTTGTCCTTTCAATGTTCAAAATCCAGAAATACTCTAGCATAATATACTAGAGTTTGGAGCACCGGTGCTCTAGACTCCTGTATATTAAACTGGTGCCAGCAAAATATACCGGTCCAACATAATATGCTAGAAGTTCATACACAAGTGCATCGAAATCTGGTATATTATGCTGGAACGATCTCTGTTGCACTAAAATAGTGGCTATTTTTCATTGACTTGATAAACGCTGATTATTTTTTAATAACTTATCCGAAAACTGATTAGATCGTGCTATTGTTACCAAAACCATCCCTAAATAAAAATGAAGACTCAATCCAAATAGAAGTCCACCCTACAAATTAAACTAAAAATAGTTAGTAAATGAATAATATATGTATAATTTATATATTACATGTACGTGATTAATATAACAAGGCCGCCGCGATCAGTTATGATCGTTGGCCCATACATGTAAGACGAAACTCATTGTCCAAAGTAATTTTAACCAAATTTTGGTGTTACCAATGAGTATATATACGACATCGTGTATTTAAATTTCTTTTTATCATTATGGATATAACAAATATAAAATCAATTATCTTCCCTTAGAAAAATGCAGATCGAGCGTTACGTTCATTTTGTTAGTAGAAGAGATCCGTTTTATTTGGAGCCTTCGCTACGAAACACGAGTCCAAATAATCTTTTATTTATAAAGATTATAATATTTATTTTTATTTAATTAACTAACAAATCTAAAATGTCGTAAAACTATTAATTAATAAGGACAAGGATTGGAGACAAGATTAAGGAGGTCTAGAGTTATGATTTTCCCTATTGTCGGAATCCTTCCAGCTACGTTTTCTACAAATTCGCCTAAGTATTCACTACCGATCATGAGTGTTCTGACTGTCGTAACTCTCTCACGAGTAATTATCACAATTTATAAGACATATTATCTTGAATTACGCTAGCTGGCATTAAGTATGGCTCACTAATCCCACCTTTAATCTCTCCGTATTGATCCGTAGTACACGTTCGGAGTGATGTTGTTCAACAACTATCTAAATATGCACTCTCTCCCAAATCATACATACTAAATAGGCACAGTCGATTGATGGCTCTTCAATCAACAACAATAATAATGTAGTTGAACAAATAGAGAAAATATCAATCTATATTAATATAACAGGAAAATCATCCTCCAATAGGTTCCATCATAACCCTAAATAACAAATTAGTTATTCATAACAGTATGCAAAACTAAAATACTAGAATTCATAACCAACAATAGAACTAGGAAGAAGGAATTGAAATACTCGTAGAAGAATTATCTGCCTTGCTCCTGGTGTGTTTTTACCTCCGTATGTCTCAAGTGTGTCCAAATTCGATCTCCCTCTTGGTCTCTTTGTGACAACCCAAAGTGTCATCACCTGTTTTCTTATCAAATTTTGTGCTTCCGAGGCCTTGAAAATCTCATGTAGAGATGGCACGATTTACGTGTGCAGTCTGAACGCGTAGCCGGAAAGCTTAAATATGAAATTTTGTGAAAACACAATTTTTTTATGTTAAAATGAATAAATTTGAGATTGGTCAATATTTTGAGCAAACGGACCCGGACCCGTGATTTGACAGTTCCGAAGGGTCCGTAGAAAAATATGGGACGTGGGTAAGGCTGTACTATAGGCCGGTCTGGGACCGAGACCAGCCCACGACCGCGGTCCTAACGAGCCGGTTCTCATGGGCCTATGCTTAAGTGGTGCAAAAGACCGTTGTGGGCTGGTTCAACTCAAAAAGACCGTGAGACTGAAACTGGCAGGCGAGCCTGGGCTGGTTCAACCGGGCCCAAAGGGCTAATCAGTCTCCCAGCGGCTATTTTTATTAAAATAATTATTTAAAAAATGCCCAACGGTCAGATTTTAAAATTTAGTCGTTGGCCTTCAAAATTGATTCGTTGTCAAGTTTAAAAATAGTCATTTGGCCCCCAATCTTTGCTTTAGCACCAAACTTTTTATAATTATATTTTTTCCCAATTCTCAAATATAAATACCCCTATTCTTTCATTTTTACTCTCAAATTCATCAATCTCTCTCAGTCTCTGTCTAATTTTCTTCTTTATTTGCTACTTTATTATTGCAATTTCGTGAAATATTGTGAAGTTGGTGAATTGAAGTATTCAAGTCTTCAACAATATTCAATTTTTAAGAAGTTGTTCGTCAATTCGGTAAACTCGTTTCAACTCTTAAATTTTACTAATATAGTTTTGTTAGTTTTATTTAGAATAATTATAATTAATATTGCATTTTCTTTAAAAAAAATTTGGTGGTAAGGATAGGGAAAAATCTAAAATTGGTGAATCTAGTAGCCAAGCTACTACTCCTTCCCCGACTCCCCGGCCCATGCCTGTTACCCGTCCTCCTCCACCTATTATTCTTGATAGTGATAACCCTTATTTTTAATTTTTCGATAGTCAATTTTATCATAATATTGCACAAGGTCAACAATTAAATGAAGAAGTTTTGAATGCTCTTTATCCTAATGAAACTATCTTTTAAAATAACAAGGAAAATGATGATTTAGATGAAACACAATCGAATTTAGATGATACACCTACTAGTCATGTTAATAACCCAACTGATGCCCCGCCTGACACTCATGTAATACCCCCTACTTTTAATAGACAACCTGCTAAGCGGCCCGAAACATCTATTGTTTGGCACTTTTTTACTCAACTAAGAGAACATAATAATGCTAAGTGTAAAACTTGTGGGTCTTGCTTGGTTCATAAATTTACTGCAGATCGTAGCGGTACGAGTAGTTTGATTGGACACATAAAGACACACCCTAGAGATAAAGCTAAATTTTTGCAAATCAAAGCTGTGCAGGAGATGACTGGTGTAGATACTACAGTTAATCCAATACCGGTTCAAATCTAGTTCAACCGGTAATTAACAATATTACCGGTGGCATTTTATATTATGATCCAATTAAAAATCGTGAAAAATTAGCAAAAATAATTATTGTTATGTGCTTACCCTATAGTTTTCCTTCTAACCCTCATTTATTGCGTTATATTAGAAGAGTTTGTAATCCTACTTATACATGATTGCCTCGCGCAACCGTAAAGAGCGATATTTATAAATACAAAATATAAATAATATTTGCACTATTTATTTAGTCATACAGATTGTTGCATTGATCTTACTACTAATATTAGTAGAAGTGATAATGATTGTGATTATCTAACTGTTACAAGTCATTGTATAGATAAGAAGTGGATAATGTAAAAGCACATTATTGCTTATAAAATAATTAATTCATGCCAAACAAGTAAGTTTATTGCTAACACAATTACAGATAATTGTAGATATTTTTGAATTAGAGATACAATTATGTCGGTTTCGATGGATAATGCTTCTAGTAACACTAACGCTATAGGCTTGCTTTCAACTACACTAAATTCTGCATTTAGTAATATTTTTTTATGTTAGATGTATTTTTCATATTTACCATTTGATCGTCGGTGCTGGTATGAAAGTTTTAAATATAGAAATTGAAAAGGTTAAAATGGCTCTTAATTGGCTTTTTATTCAAACCGTAGAAGTAGACTTAGAGACTATTTTAAAAATATGATGAATTTGGCCTTAAAGAAAGGATGGTTCCTAAAGCTTATCCGACTTACATGGAATTACATGTATGAAAGCTTAGTTGTTTCATATGAATATAGGAATCCAATTGCCGCAATTTATAATGCTCGTGTAGCTGCTGCTGCTGCTGCTGCTGCCGATGATGATGATGATGATGATGATGATGAGAACCTAATAAATTAAGACTGGACTAATGTTAAACTGCTTGTAGACTTTTTAGAACAATTTTATGTTGCTATAAATGAATTATCTAGGCAATATTATCTTACTATTTCTAACTGTTTAGTTTATATTGCAGCACTTGCAGATTTATTTTCTCAATTTTAAAAGGGTGGGAGTAATTTATGAAGAAGCTATTACTTATATAAAAGCTAAGTTTAAAAAATATTTTTTTCCTATCCCCCTATTTTTGGTGTTGTTACATTGTTAAATCCTACAATGAAATTATGAGTTTTGGAATACAAAAGTTTATAGAGGTTTATCACTTTCAGCTGAGGAATTTGCTACACTTGGAGATGCAAAAGACTCAATTAAAATAAATGCTCAAATAATTTATAATGCTTATCAACTTACCTTAGATCATGGTAGAACAAATGTTCCAACTCATACTTCGTCTAGTTCGTAAGCATCTAAACGAACTGCGGGCCTAAAAGCCTTAAGTTCTTGGATGAAGTTCAAGGGTTCTCAAGGTGATAATTTTGGTGCTAGTTCACAACTAAATGAACTTCAAGTTTATTTGTTGTAGGGACTTGAATTAGAGAATCCCGACGGCTCATTCGATGTTATGGAATGGTGGAAGGATAAACAAAAATACTATCCGGTTCTTTCAAGGATGGCTCGAGATATTTTAATTGTTCAAGCTTCAACAGTGGCATCAGAGAGCGCATTCAGTCAAGAAAGATTTCAAATCGGTGATCATATAGCATCTATGAGGGAGAGCTTGGAAAAATCAGTACTCTTCAGAGAATGGATCCATTCGGAAAGAAGAAATTTTGGACTTGCAGAATAACAACTGGAGATAGATGAAGTTTATGAAGAATTGCTAGTGGAACTTGCGCAGGATGCTTGCTTCACCCAGAAGCGGTGATGAACAAGCTTATTTTCCACCACCACCAATAGAAATTCCTCCGGACATAGAAGGATTGATGAGATATGTTAGAGATAATACATATACTTACATGTAACTTGTATTTTTGCATATCTTTCTTAGTTTTTATTCCTTTTAATAGCGGTATTAGTACCTTGTTGTGCTCATTCCATTAGGGGGAGGAACACAAAGAAAGATATTGTCATTCTTTGTAAATGTCATAATAATAAAATATATAAAACATTCCATTGCATATTTCTTTGTAATTTATTTTGTGTTTAAATTTAATATAGTATATATATATATATATATATTTATTCCTACTATTAATAAGAGGGAGTTTGATGAGCTTGGGGTCAACATGTATGCTTCACCTGTTAGCTTAAAAAGGATTTTATGAAATTTTAGTGTTTTGTTTCTTTCAAGCTATGAGAAAGAGTAGGGGCCACCTTATTTTACATGCCACACGTTCACTCCAGCTTTTTGAAGCTGCCACTTCCTCATCACTTGGACCCCACTTCGGGTCTTTAAATATTACAACTAAAGTCTAGCTCCTCTTTTTATGGGTTCGGCAAATGCACTTCTTTTTATTTTCCATAATTTGCCATATAAAGCTTTTTCTTTGCAATAATCTGGTCTATCGTTTTGAGAGTTATAGCCTTATTTTCTTATCTGTATTTTTTATGTATTATTTAATTTTGTTGAGTTGTATCGTGTTGGTATGTTTGAATTCGGAGTAATTTTGGAGTGAAGTGATCACTTAGTTAGAAAGCTAAGTTAGAAAAGTCAACCGAAAGTTGACTTATGAATAAATGAATTTGGATTTAGATTTTTATGATTCGGTTAGCTTCGTTGGATAGTTTTAAATTTAGGAGTGAGTCAAAAATATAATTTGGAGGTCTGTGGTAGAATTATGCTTGAATTAGCAAAAGTTGAAAGTTTAGAAGTTCTTAGGCTTGAATTCGAGGCTGATTTAGTATTTTAGTGTTGTTTTGGGTGTTTCGGAGGTCCGAGTAAGTTGGGTTAGTGATATATGATTTGTTGGAATTATTGGTTGAGTTCATGGGTTGTATTGCGCTCGTTTTTCTTATGTTTCGACGTCGTTTCTTCAAGTATAAATGATAACATATTGAATAAATGAGCTCCAATTTTCTTTGATTGTAGCGTTAGATCCATATCGTAATTACGGGCGCGTAGCAAAAAGAATCATTGAATTTGGACATCGTATGAGGTTTTGATGGTCATTTTACTAAGACTTTGGTTGCCTGATTTTTCAGATTAATTACGAAATTACCACTAGCAGCGTACTTAAAAATCTGTACTATTTGCAAATATTAAAACCTACATATGTCATTCAGTATAAGATCAAATTGAGTAATTCAGAAGCCTAGCTTGACTAGAATGTTACAAGGAATCAATTGGATGCATAAAATATGAGTTTTGGGATAGTCTAGAACGAGAAACGAGGCAGAATAGATGGCAGAAAAATATATAAAGCTAGGATTTGTTCATTCGGTCATATTTTGAGTTGGGAAACTCGGATTTAGGATATTTTGGAGGCGATTTTCACCGTATGAATTGGGGCAAATATTCTCTACTCTGTTTTGGTTATATTTTATGAATCCATCATCGTTTTTTGGGATTTGATTGATGATTTGAAGGTGAAATTGAGAGAGTAAGAGTTTGAGTTTTGGAGAGTTTTAAGTGAGGATTTGAGGGACCAAACGATGTACGATTTTGATAAATTTTATATGTTTAGACTCGTCAGAAAACGAGGAGTATTAATATGCCATTTCTGACTGATTTTGAGATACGGGCCCGAGGGCCGAATTTGGCCGATTTCGGATTTTTGGCATACTTTGTAGTTTTTACTGTGAATTCTATTCTTTAGCACATGGTGATGGTATTAATCTGATTATGATTAGATTCGGAGCTTTTGGAGACTGAGTCCAGATATAAGGGCATCTCGAAATAGGATTTTATGCGGTTGAGGTAAGTAACCTTTTTAACTCTGGCTTTGAGGGTATAAATCCAGAGAAAGTAATATCATGTGATTATTTGGTGGTGATACCCATGCTAGGTGACATGCGTGTGGGTTTCATCGCGAGGGATTGAGTCTTGATCTGTCCCGTGAGGCTGTGGGCCTAATGGTTGTTATCTATGGCTATGTGTTTACTTTTTGTTGAACTTGTTTGCCTTGATGTCAGATTTCATGCTTAGGCTTTATTCATTCTCAAATTGTTTGTACTCAGTCATAGAAACTATTATATATTTTTTTACCTCAGTCTCTATTATTTGGTAATATGTTGTGATACTTAATGAGGGTTATGTCCTATTATTTGTTGATGATGGTGAGGCTAGTGAGGTATATGATTGAGTGAGGCCAAGGGCTTGGTTGTGAGGATATTAATACCATAATACGTGATTTGTCCGTGTAGCATGTGAGTTGATCGTACATGTCCAGGTATTTATACCATAGCACGTGAGTTGTCCGCGTAGCACGTGATTTGACCGTGCAGATTCAGGTATTGATATGGTAGCACGTGAGTTGTCCGCGCTTAGCGCTTGGGCTTTGGGAGCTCCTCCGGAGTATGTACACACCCCTAGTGAGTGCAGAGTGTTGAGTGTATTGTGTTGAGTTTTGAGTGCTGAGTTCGAGTAATGAGCGATGGAGTGACACTGCTGTGAGGTTGCATTTACTTTTGATGTTGTTGCATTTTTACATATTAATTTCTTTGTGACAATTATTGAGTTATGAAATTTACCTATTTATTCTCGTAATTTTTAAATTGTGAAAAATAAATAATTGGGCTGTTTTACTTAGCTCGTCACTACTGCTCAGTTCTTTAGTTATTTCTATTACTACTGAGGTGGTTGTACTCATACCACACCCTGCACTTTATGTGCAGATCCAGGAGAGTTAGAGTGTGGCGATCATTGACTTAAGACTGACTATCTGTGGAGATTGTAAGGTAGCTGCTAGTATCTGCAGGACCTTGTTACTCTTCTTGTCATCTCTTCTTTTGGACAGTTAGACAATTTATATCTGTTAGTTTTTAGATTTAGACGCTCATGACTTAGTGACACCTTGATGTTTGGGGCTCGTTTCTAGTGGTGTTCAAACCGATCTGAAACCGAAAATCGATCCGAAGCCGAAGCTTAATGGCTTACTGGTAACGGCTTAATGGATGGAGAACAGATTAAATTTTTTTATTAACGACTTATCGAATTATGGATGTATTATTTAATTTTATTAACAGGTAACCCGTTAAAAATATAAATATATATAAATTTATTTTTATTTATATACATTAAATATAAAAAAATTAAAACCCTTGAAAGTTGAAAATGAACAACAAAAACAAAGTTACAATTTACAAACTCGTATGTTCTCATTTCTACTGAGAGGCGACTTTTGGCCAATGCCCTGCTGGACTTCTGAAATGAGCGTCCCCTGTACAATTTGCAAATGTGTTTTTAGTATTGTAATTCTGTTAAACAATTTTTGCACGTTAACTTACTGAAGTACTGATTTTTAATACAAATGTGTACAATTATTGCAAATGTGTACAAAAGTTTATGGCAGTAACAAGAACTGCAAATTTGTACAAGTAGTGTAATTCTGTATAACATTGCAGCAAAATTTACAGCAGTGACAAAAGTATGAGCTTTTCGATAACCGCTGTCACGACCCGGATTTTCCCACCATCAGGAGTCGGGATGGCGCCTACTGTCGAAGATATGCAAGCCAACCCTCTTTAATCATTTACACAAAAACTTTAATGTAAAACAAATCAAATATTGAAATAATTAATTAAAACACGCGGAAGAATTTTAGCAACAATAGCAATGACAAAATGCTGAAATTAACAGCACGCCTCTACCCAGTATCTGGTGTCACTACTCACGGACGACTAAAAGAGTACTAAAAACAACAGTCTGAAAGAAATACATAACATGTCTATTTTAATACAAGAATAACAAACCGGAAAAGATAGAGGAGACTCAGGGCCCGCGAACTACCTCAGAGTCTCTGGACTGAAGAATCGCTCCCTAACTATAGCTGTCGTACGTAAGTTGTATCCTGACCTGTGCACAAAGGCACAGAGGTGTAGTATCAGCACAATAGACCCCATGTGCTGGTAAGTGCCTGGCCTAACCCCGGCGAAGTAGTGACGAGGCTAGACAGGACCTACTACAATTAACCTGTGCAAATATGATATACAAGTACGGGAAAGAAACAATAACAACATAATACAAATAAATCTGGGAGGGGACATGCTATCGGGGAGTATTAGATATAAATGGAACATCAGAAACAACAACAGATATATTCCAGGTTTTGTGATACACACATCTACAGTGGATGGCGCGCCACACGATCCGATAATATACAACATAGGTGGACGGCGCGCCACACTATCCCTTTTCATATAATACGTGGTAGGCGTACCACTCGCTCCCGATCATAACATATCATATTCGGCGTGCCACGAAATCCCAATCATATTATATATAAGTGGACGGCGTGCCACAGGATCCCATAATGTAATATAATTGAATAACTCTAAAAATCTCTCCACAGAAGATCCCGTTAGGGAAGATCATCAATATAACAGTTAAACTCGGCACATAGCTAACAACCCAAAATATCCCGGCAAGGGAAGAACAACTCTAAGTCCCGGCAAGGAAAAAAAAACCAAAATTCCTTCCATAGCTCATTTGCTTCTCAACTATAATTTCATAGTTCATTTAACATGTAATTATCATAATTGTTCACTTCTTTCGACAATTTAATAGCAATTATGACTCACGGTCATGCTAGACTCGGGCGCATAGGTAACCGTCACCATACCTATACACCGAATCAACATAGCACATAGAAAATATTATCCTAATCCTATTCCCTCAAGCGAAAGTTAGATCAAACACTTACCTCGAATCCGAAAATAGCAACTCAAAGCTCAACAATCGCCTTTCCTCTAGAATTCGACCCCGAACCAACAATATCTAACATAATTAAATTCAATATCATCAACAATAGCACAAGGATAAAATTTCCTAGCTTAGAAGTGCATTTCTAATTTTTCTTCCAAAAATTCAAAAATCCGACAACGGCCCCCCTTGGTCCAAACTCGAGGCTCGCACAAAATTCCAATTGCCCATAACTCCACGGCTCCAAATATATGATTTGTTTTAAGATTCGACCCCAAATTGAGGTTGAATAGCCCAAAATTCCCAAAACCTAACTCTACCCAAAAGCCCTAATTTCTACCATGATTCTATGATTTGGGCTAGAAAATTAATGATTAGATGAAGAAATAATGGAAGGATGAAGTTGGAATAACTTACCCAAAAAGTTATGGTGAAGTAGGGACTTGGAGTTCATCAATGGAGAGTGTAGGAGGAGACCCCGTGATAGAATTTTTGAAGTATCTCGGAAAAACACTGTTCTGGACCTAACTAAATTGCTAAATGAAATTGGCCGACGCGATCGCGACATAGGGGTTGCGTTCGCAATGAAGGAAGACTGGGACCATCGCGATCGTGATTGGGATCATGCGATCGCGAAGAAGGAATTTCACGGGTCCTGGAACTTGGCCTACGCGAACGCGTGAGAAGTGATGTGTTCGCGATTGAGGATGGACTGTAAGTATGTGAACATGGTGGATTCTACATGATCACAAAGAAGGGGAAACCCAAAGCTATGGGAACATGAGAAGGAGTCCGCGATCGCGAAGAAGGACTCAGCTAAGTAGCAACAACAGTGATTATTGCAATTTTTCTTAAGTGCCAAACATCTCAAACCACCCCCGAAAACACTCCCAATCCCTGGGGCTCCCAACCAACCACACACACTAACTCAATATCATCCTACGAACTTGCTCGAGCGATCAAATCGCCAAAATAACATCAAAATCAAAGAATCAACCTCCAAAACCCATAATTTTCATTTCAAAGTTCAAAACTTTCAAATTTTCCACTTTTGGTCCGAAACATGTCAAATGATATCCGTTTTCAACCAAACTTTACAAATAGCGCTTATCTCCCATTTAAGACTTGTACCGGGCATCGGAACCAAAATATAAGCCCGATATCATTGATCAATTTTCATTTTTGTTTTTCCTTGAGCATTTTCATATAACAATTTCACATAATAGTTCTGTACTCGGGCCCGGTACCTCGGATTTCGATTCCGGGAATACGCCCGGGTCCCAAATTTCCTTACAGACCCTCCGGGACCGTCACATCACAGGTCGGTATCCATTTACCCAAAATGTTGACCAAAGTCAACTATAGCAGTATTATTAACAAAATTCATAGTTTGTAATACATAATTCAAATATTTCCACATAAACATTTACCGGCTTTGCGCCCTAACTGCGTACGTAAATCAAAGCAACCAATTAAGAGGTTTTCAAGGCCTCATAAGTGCAAGAAAAGGGAGAATTACGGTGATGACCCTTTGGGTCGTCACATCCTCAACCTCTAAAATAATCTTTCGTCATCGAATAGACAAAAGAAAGAAGTACCCAAGTTGGGGAATAGATGGGAATAACGGCTCCGCATATCAGACTCGGACTCCCAGATCGATGCCTCAGGAGGCTGACCTATCCACTGAACACGCACCAAAGGAAAACTCTGCGACCTCAACTGTCGAACCTGCCGGTCTAAAATAGCCACCGGCTCCTCCTTATATGACAGATCCTTGTCCAATTAAACAGTGCTGAGATCTAACATGTGGGTGGGATCACCGTGATACTTCCAAAATATAGATACATGAAAAAGACCGAACGCACAGCTGATAAGCTAGGCGGCAATGCAAGTCTATAAGCCACATTCCCCACACAGTCCAAAATTTCAAATGGGCCAATATACCTAGGGCTAAGCTTGACATTCTTCCCGAACCTCATCACACCCTTCATAGGCGATACACGGAGCAATACCCGCTCACCAACCATGAAAGCAACACCCCTGACCTTACGATCTGCAAAACTCTTCTGCCTAGGCTGAGCTGACCGAAGTCTGTCCTGAATGATCTTGACCTTATCCAAGGCCTCCTGTACCAAATCTGTACCCAAAAACCGAGCCTCTCCCGACTCAAACCATCCGATTGGGGACCGACACCGGCAACCACGCAATGCCTCATACGAGGTCATCTGAATACTTGACTGGTTGTTGTTGTTGTTGGCAAACCCTGCTAAAGGAAAGAGCTGGCAATAGCGCATGCTTGGAGCATATCCTCAAGAATCTGAATAGTCCAATCGAACTGTCCGTCCGTCTGGGGGTGAAATGTTGTACTCAACTGGACCTAGGTGCCCAAGTCATGATGTACCGCTCTCTAGAAATACGAGGTAAACTACGGACCCCGGTCCGAAATAATAGATATGGGCACCCCATGAAGGCGAACGATCTCCCTGATATAAATCTCAGCATACCTCGCGGATGAATAAGTGGTGGAAACTGGGATAAAATGCGCTGACTTGGTCAGCATATCAAGAATAACCCATATAGAATCAAACTACTTCCGAGTCATCGGAAGGCCAGTAACAAAATCCATGGTGGTTCTCTCCCACTTCCACTCGGGAAGCTCAATCCTCTGAAATAATCCACCAGGCCTCTGATGCTCGTACTTACCTGCTGACAATTCAGACAGCGAGCCACATATGCAACAATATCTTTCTTCATTCTGCGCCACCAATAATGCTATCTCAAATCCTGATATATCTTCGCGATGCCCGGGTGAATAGAATACCGAGAACGGTGGACCTCTGCCAAGATCGACTCTCGAATACCATCAACATTGGGCGCACACACTCGCCCCTGCAATCTCAATATGCCTTCATCTCCCAAATTCATATCCCTGGCACCTTCCCGTTGCACCGTGTCTCTCAGGACACACAAATGGGGATCATCAAACTGCCGCTCCCGGATATGCTCCATCAATGATGAGCGAGCAACCGTGCAAGCTAACACCCTGCTGGGCTAAGAAATATCCAACCTCATAAATCTATTGGTCAAGGCCTGAACATCCAAGGCAAGCAGTCTATGGCTGACTGGAATATATGCAAGACTACCCATGGTGACGGATTTCCTACTCAATGTGACCACCACATTGACCTTTCCCGGGTGGTATAAAATAGAAACATCATAATCTTTCAACGACTCCAACCACCTCTGATGTCTCAATTTCAACTCTTTCTTCTTGAACAAGTACTGTAGGCTCTTGTGATTCGTGTACACCTCACACGTCACACCATACAAATAATGCCTCCAGATCTTCAAGGCATGAACAATGGCTGCCAACTCTAAATCATGAACTGGACAATTCTTCTCGTGTATCTTAAACTGCCTCGAAACATATACTATGTCCCTGCTACTCTGCATCAACACTGCGCCAAGACCAACCCGGGAAGCAACACAATAAACTATATAAGGTCCTGATCCCGTGGGCAAAATCAATTCTGGTGCGGAAAACTATCTTAAGCACACCGAATGCCCTCATCCTCAACTAGTGGTAACCAGATCCCAAATTTATCCTTGAAAAACACCCACCCTGAAGTTGGTCGAAATATATCCTCATCAAACCGTCCTTTTTCTACGCAATAATGTTGGTGCGCCCCAAGGCGAAACTCTGGGTCTAAGGAAACCCTTATCAAGCAAATCCTTAAATTCTTCCTTTAACTCTCTGAACTCTGGCGGGGCCACGCGATACGATGAAACGGAAATAGGCTGAGTGCCTGATGCCAGATCAACATGAAGATCGATATCTCTGTCAGGTGGCATGCCCGACAGGTCTGATGGAAAACATCGGGGGAGCTTCCAAACAATTGGAACAAAACCAACAGAAGGAACCTCTACGCTGGAGTCGCGACCATATGCCAATAGAGCTAAACACCCTTTTCTTAACCATGCATCGAGCCTTTGCATACAATATCACGCTGCGGGTCGAATGAAAAAAAATCCCTCTTCATTCTAAATGGGGCAAATCTGGTAAAGCCAAGGTCACGGTTTTTGGTGGGACAATCCAAAATGGAAGGGCATGGGGACAACCAATCCCTCCCCAAATATGACGTCAAGTCCACCATGCCTAAGAACAAAAAGTTCACACGGTTCTCAAGACCCTCAAATACCACCACACAAGAACGACGCACTCGGTCGACTACTATGAAATCACCAACTGGCGTGGACACATATACATGAATGCCCAAAGCCTCATTAGGCATGATCAAATGGGGTGCGAAATAGGATGACAGATACGAGTACATAGATCCATGGTCAAATTGCACTGAAACGTATCTAATACAAATCAGAATGGTACCAGTAATCACAACATTAGACGACTCAGCCTCCGGCCTCGCTGGCAATGCATAACAACGAGGCTGGCCCCTACTCCCTTAACTGTATCTCTGGGATGATTCGCTGCGAGCTGATCTCTTCCTCTGGCGGTCTGAGCTCCACCTCTACTCTCCCTACTTCCACCTCTATGGCATATACCCTTGCCTCTAGCTGGCTGGGCGACCTGTGGATCATCAGCTACCTGAATCATAAGATGAGGACCCTACTGTTGTGAACTGCTAGAAGCTCGAGGGCAATACTTGGCAATCTCCTTAAGTCGCCGCAAGTGAAGTAAGACCTCGGCTGTTGAGAATATCAAAGCGGTTGCTAGGTGGAATACTACGACTGAAAACGGCGACAACCTGGAGTACCATGAGAAGCCTGGAGGGCTCACTAGAAAGGCCTCAAGGGATGACCTCTGTCATGTGAATCCCTACCTCCCGATAAGGTAGCAGTGAATCTAACAGAATGTCGAGGCCTCTTGTCTGAACCCTGACTACCTCCTCGAATCAGTGCCATCTCTTCCCGGCGGGCCGCATTGGCCGCCTCATGAAAGGTAATATCACTGCCAACTCTCATAGTCATCTGAAGGCGAATTGTCTGAATCAATCCATCAATGAACCTCCGTACCCTCTCTCGATCTCTAGGGAGTATCACTACTGCATCGCACTCCAAGTCGACAAATTTTGTCTCATACTGTGTAACTGGCATGGAGCCCTGCTGAAGGTGCTCAAACTGTCTGCGAAGTGCCTCCCGCTGAGTAAAGGGGAGAAGCTTCTCCAAAAATAACTCCGCGGATGATCCCAAATCAAGGATAATGACCTTGCTGGTCTAGATAGGCAATAATCCCTCCACCAAGTCTTGGCAGATCCCACAATCCTGAAGGTGCAAAAATTGACCCCATTGGTCTCTTCTATCCCCATAGTCCTAAGGACTTCGTGACAAAAGCTGCATATGAAGTCCTAGGGGTCCTCTCTAGAAGTACCGCTGAAACTGGTGGTGAAAATATTTGATAACCGATCAAGTCTTTACAAAGCATCCGAAGATATGGCCACTCCATCAACGGCCTTAGCTGTAATACCTGTATGAGCTGCCACTACGGGCTGAACCAACGGAACCAGAGTCTGGGGAGATACCTGCTTCGGAGTACGTGTAGCAGGAGTCTGAACCCCTCCTCCAGCATGAGAAGTGGCTGGTGCTACTGGAAGCAATCCCGCTCTAGCTACACTGTCCATAAAACGTGCTATGTGGACAAGAGCATCATGGAGATCCATGGAAAACATCACCCCTCCATGGACCTGAGCTGGGCCCACTGGAGCTGGTGGAGCTGGAAGCTCCTCATTAAAGTCAATATGAGGCTCCACCTATGGAACTGCCACCTAGGGCTGAGCTCTGCCCCTACCACAGCCTCTGGAACGGCCTCGGCCCTGTCCCTCGCGGCAGCTGCTGCTGGGGGCTCGAGATGCTGCGCGGAAGAAGAAGACGCATGTGTTCTTTCCATCTGCGAAAGAACAGAGTAGAACGACAATCAATATATGAGAAATAGAATTGCATGACAAGAATGAACAGAGTGAAATTTTTCCTAACTCTGTAGCCTCTAGGGTATAAATACAGACGTCTCCGTACCGATCCCTCAGACCTTACCGAGCTTGTCCGTGAGTTGTGAGACCTAAGTAACCTAATGTTCTGATACCAACTTCTCACGACCCGAATTTTCCCACCATCAGGAGTCGTGATGACGCCTACTGTCGAAGATAGGCAAGCCAACCCTTTTTCAAAAAAATTTTAATCTAAAACAAATTAAATATTGAAATAATTAATTAAAACACCTGGAAGACTTTTAGCAATAATAGCTATGACAAAATGCGGAAATTAACAACATGCCTCTACCCAGTATCTGGTGTCACTACTTATGGACGACTAAAAGAGTACTAAAAACAACTGTCTGAAAGAAATACATAACATGTCTGTTTTGGTACAATAAAAACAAACTAGAAAATATAGAGGAGACTTAGGGCCCGCAAACGCCATCGAACTACCTCAGAGTCTCTGGACTGAAGGATTGCTCCCTAACTATAGCTTCAGTCCATAAGCTTTGTCCTGACCGGTGCACAAAGGCACAAAAGTGTAGTATCAGCACAACCGACCTCATGTGCTGGTAAGTGCCTGGCCTAACCCCGCCGAAGTAGTGACGAGGCTAGACAGGACCTACTACAGTTAACTTGTACAAATATGATATACAAGTACGGGAAAGAAACAATAACAACATAATACAAATAAATCTGGGAGGGGACATGCTATCGGAGAGTACTTGATATAAATGGAACATCATAAACAACAACAGATCTATTCCAGGTTTAGTGATACACACATCTATCGTGGACAGCGCTCCACACAATCCTATAATATACAACATAAGTGGACGGCTCGCCACACTATCCCTTTTCATATAATACGTGGTAGGCATACCACTCGCTCCCGGTCATAACATATCGTGGTTGGTGTGCCACGCAATCCCAATCATATCATATATAAGTGGACAACGTGCCACATGATCCCATAATGCAATATACTTGATTAACTCTAACAATATATCCACAGAAGATCCCGCTAGGGAAACTCATCAATACAACACTTAACCCGACAAGGGTACAACTAACAACCCAAAATATCCCGGCAAGGGAAGAACAATTCCACAATAAGTCCCCGCAAGGAAAAAAAACAAAATTCCTTCCATAGCTTATTTTCTTCTCAACTATCATTTTATATTTCATTTAACAAGTTATTGTCACAATTGTTCACTTCTTTCGATAAATTATTAGCAATTATGACTCACAGTCATGCTAGACTCGGGCGCATAGGCAACCGTCACCATACCTATACACCGACTCCACATAGCACATAGCAAATATTATCCTAATCCTATTCTCTCAAGCCAAAGTTAGATCAAACACTCACCTCGAATCCAAAAATAGCAACTCAAACCTCAACAATCACCTTTCCTCTAGAATTCGACCCCGAACCAACGATATCTAACATAATTCGATTCAATATCATCAATAATAGCACAAGGATAAAATTGCCTAGCCTAGAAATGCATTTTTAATTTTTCTTCCAAAAATACAAAATATCTGACACCGGGCCCACATGGTCCAAACTCGAGGCTCGGACCAAATTCCAATTATTCATAACTCCACGAATCCAAATATAGGATTTGTTTTAAGATTCGACCCCAAATTAAGGTTGAATACCCCAAAATTCCCAAAATCTAACTCTACCCACAAGCCCTAATTTTTACCATGATTCAATAATTTGGGGCTAGAAAATTGATGATTAGATGAACAAATAATGGAAGGATGAAGTTGGAATCACTTACCCAAAGAGTTATGGTGAAGTAGGGGCTTGGAGTTTGTCAATGAAGAGTGTAGGAGGAGAGCTCCTGATAGAATTTTTGAAGTATCTCGGAAAAACACTGTCCTGGACCTAATTAAATCGCTGAAGTTTCGCCTACACGATCGCGACATAGGGGATGTGTTCGCAATGAAGGAAGATTGGGACCATCGCGATCGCGATTGGGATCATGCAATCGCGAAGAAGGAATTTCGGGGATCCTGGAACTTGGCCTACGCGAACGCGTGAGAAGGGTTGCATTCGCGATTGAGGAGGGATTGTAAGTACGCGAATGCGGTGGATGCCATGCGATCGCGAAGAAGTGAAACCCAAAGCTATGCAAACGCGGGAAAAGTCAATGATCACGAAGAAGGACTCAGTTGGGTACCGACAACAGTGATTTTCTGCAATTTTCTTAAGTGCAAAACATCCCGAACCACCCCCGAAAACACTCCCGAGCCCTCGGGGCTCCCAACAACCCACGCACACTAACTCAATATCATCCTACGAACTTGTTCAAGCAATCAAATCGCCAAAATAATATCAATATCAAAGAATCAACCTCCAAAACTCGCCCATTTAAGACTTGTACCAGGTGTCGGAACCAAAATACGAGCCGGATACCATTACTTTTGATCAATTTTCATTTTCATTTTTCCTTGAGCATTTTCAGAAAACAATTTCACACAATAGTTCCGTACTCGGGCCTGGGACCTCGGATTTCGATTCCGGGAAAACACCCAGGTCCCAAATTTCCTTACGGACCCTCCGGGACCGTCACATCATGGTTCCGGGTCCGTTTATCTAAAATGTTGACCAAAGTCAAAAATAGCAATATTATTATCAAAATTCATAGTTTTTATCACATAATTCAAATATTTCCACATAAAAATTTTCCGGCTTCGTTACCAATCCACCCAATATCTTATCGGGTGGCTAACAAATTAATATATTTAAATATTGAAATATTTTATAATTTTGCTAAATCGATTTAGTAGTAGTATTTTGGGAAATAGGTTTACCTTGTAGCACGATAGGGGCCATCACGACCAGGTTAGATTTTGGGACGTGATATTTTTCCAGTTGAATGAATAGTTAAATGCTGATTTATAGCTTGTTTGTCCAAGCTAAAAAATTCAATTTATTTTAAGAAGCGCTTTTTTTAAATTACTTTTGAAAAAAGTACTTTTGGAGAGAAATAGTTTGTGTTTGACTAATCATTTTGAAAATCACTTTTGTGTTTGGCCAAGCTTTTCAAGAAATACTTTTAAGTGTAAAACTGTGAAAAAGAATATGAATAGATTTACTTAATAGTTAATATTAAAGAAAATAGTCTCAATTTTTTTGCTATACACAATAATTAAAAAAAATCATTTTACTTAAGTAAAATATGAAAATAAAATTAGAAAGTAGTTTAATTCTTTAATATTATTCAAATATATCAAAAATCATTCAACAAGTACAAAAGCATTCACTCTTAAAGTTACTATATATTAGAAAATTATCCTAAAAATAAAAAGAAATATTTATACATTAATATTCTAAGTATTATATTTAACGATTATTTTGGTATATATTATATTTTGTTAAGGGTATTTCTGTAACAAGACAAATCAAATCTGCTTGTGGTTCTGCTTTTGGGAAGAAACTACTTTTTTTTCTCCAAAAAGAGCTTGGCCAAACACCTTAATTTAAGGAAATTTTTTATTTTCGAAAAAGACACTTTTGACCCTGTGTGAAGCTTGACCAAACAGACTATTAGTTGGAATTAAAAGGCTATAAAGTTTTTTTTTATATATGTTTTCAAAATAAAATGCTACGCCTTTTCTTGAAATTAAAATGAATTATTCAATTTTTCTAATTTCCAAATGGTAGACAAAGATGTAAAAATTATATGAGGTCGTCAAAATATACTCTTTTCCTTCTCGAGAAACAAATGTGCCAACAATTTTGAGATAACAATATCATATGGGCAAGGAAAAGTTTGATTCAGAGTGAGAAGAAGAGGCAAAAATTGGAACAGAAATATCATTCGATTCGTCGATCCTCAAAGAAAGAAACAAGCAAGGTTCTGTCGTTGAGTGACAATAGAAGTCCCAATAGAAGTTTACTGACCTGGCTCTTCAATCGACGATCTACTGCTCTCTCTTAATAGCAGATGTCCATGCTTTGATTCGAAAGCCCTAGCCAGTGATGAATCCCCAGGTATTCAGTGTCTGGTTCGATAGGACCAGGAAGAGAGGACTCTTTTTTTCCTCCTCCCTTCAGTCCAGTTTGAACCCGTCCCAACAACGATGTCAATTTTGAAAGAACTTATTGTGAACCTCTTTCAGATATGAATCTATCTGATTCAGAAGGGAAGAACTTGCATCAGTATCTCAACCTTTCCCCTCCCCCTCACTCCATAAGACCCTCTTTCTCTTTCCCTCTCGGGAAAGAAGATAAGAAAGGATTCATTTTTTTCTTTCATGTGAACGGCCCTATCTTGTATCGAAAGGTTTTTCGTGCTATACACCACGTTGAGAAAGACCAACCTCCTATGTACCGTACTCTTTTTGTACCTCGAAAGAGGGGTCCTCCTTATGATGCTACGAACGGCTGTCCGAAGTTCAAGGGATAAACTCGGACTCGGATAGGATAGGATTGTGCGCGCCACTACGTTCTCTTTAAGTTTAGAAATGCAAACATTTTGCACTGATTATTTTTCTGTTTTGATATCCTTGTTTCTTGAAAAAAAAAATTTATTTCTAAATCATCAATCAAAATTGCTTATTCGACCTTTCAATGTACTGTTTATTAGGAAGAATGAAAACTGCTCTAGCTGTAAAATTATACAAAACATAAATAGAGAAATATATAATTGCATAACTAGAATATTTAATTTGACATGATAAATAGTTGATTTAGTCACATTTATGTCCAACTTAAACAAAGGAAAAAGTTACCATTCACTGTAAAGAGATTTACAATAAATATCATATGAATATGTGAATTAACGTTGTAATAGCAAGTTAAAGAAAGATTAGGAAAGAAAACAAAAACTGTTTCAATTGCAATTCTAACTTCAATTAAATTCATTATCATGATTAATAATTCATTCTCACGATATTCCTAAGTTTTAAAATTTGACCAATATTCCATAAGCGTTAAGCTACATACCTCCAAGTCTTCCCACATATTCTGAAACATAGCACACCATTCTAATTCGGGACAAAACCTAACATACCATAATATTTTAATTTGGAATATAATTTAAACTAAATATATTATAATTTTCTAATTTGAAATACAATATTTAAATCGAACGTACCCGGTCCGTCGTCACATAAGTTACTACCCCTTTTCTCTTGTATTATATTTTCCTATGCTTCATTTTTGGTATTTGAGGTGATCGAATAGAATTGGATTGATTTTAGATGGAAATGAGACACTAAGTCTTTTAAGGGAAAGCTTATTTTGGAAAGGTCAACTGGAAGTTGACTATTTATTTAGAGGGTTCTGATGTGAATTCTGATGATTCGGTTAGCTTCGGGGGATAATTTGTGACTTAGGAATGCGATAGGAATTGATTTTAGAGGCCCGGTGTAGAATTATGCTTGAATTAGTGAAGTTAGTATTTTAGCTAAATCCGGTGGATAGGTGAGATTTTGATCTGGGGGTCAGAATGAAATTCCAAGAGTTGCAGTAGCTCTGTTAGGTGAATTTTGATATGTGTGCAAAGTTTCAGGCCATTCGGAGGTGGTTAGACCAAATTTTTGATCCAACGTGCAATTAAGATGTTATTAAGAAACTTAGGCTTTGATTTGATGATAGTTGAGGATTTTGATGTTAACGATAGTGTTTTGATGGTTCGAGCAAGTTTTAATAAGGTAATAGATCATGTCTGTACTTTTGGTTGAGGTCACGGAAGCCTCGGGGTATTTTCAGGTGGTTAAACAGATTATTCAGAGTTGATACATGTTTCAGTCCTTGTTGGTTCTGTCATTTCCGTATCTGCGGAAAAGGGACCGCATAAGTGGTTCCGCAGATGCGGCGTATTGGTTACACAAGAGGTCCTTGAGGGACTAGAGCTTTCCACAAAAGTGGATGCAGATCCACAAATGTGGCGACCATAGAAGCGGTTCTAGACCGCATAAGCGGTCCGGGGGATTTTAAGTGAGACCTCGCATAAGCGATCGTTTGGTCACATTTGCTGGGACCGCATGTGCGGTTATTTTACTGTAGGAGCGTCGACCTGCATTTAATGAACAATGTTTCACGAATTTGAAAGAGGAGGAAAAATATTTTGGACTTCGTCTTAGGGGGTTTCTTGGGCGATTTTGAAGAGAATTCGAAGGGGTTTCATCACGTATGAAATATTGGACTTGGATTATGTTTATATAGTTAAAAATCATGGATTGAACAATGAAATTCAAGGGATAAAATGCTAAAAATGGAGGTTAGGGCTTGAAACTTATGAGATCTTAAATTGATGATTTGAGGGGTCAAATAGACTACGATTCTATTGAGCTTGATATGTATAGACTCATGGCAAGATAAGAATCGTTTTGATGTAAAGTTATCTAGATTTGGAGAAGTGGACCCAGGGCTCAGGTTTTGCTAAATTTGCGATTTTTGATATTTTCGAGTGTTTTCGATTGGGTTAGACTTCTTTGGCACATTGTAACATATTCGTTGTGGTTTTGGCCAGATTCGACGCACGAGGAGGTCGATTCGTGAGGAAAGGGCATTGCGAGCTAGTCTTAGCCCGGCTAGAGGTGCGTAATAGATACAGATGATGACCTGAGAGTTTGAAAAACCTGGTATATCATACTATAATGCTGTACTGAGATGAGACATGCACTCCATGACGAGTGCGGGGTCGTTTGTGATTGGGGATTATGGTTTAGTCCGCCTCGTGTAGTGTCCAAGCAGTGCTTTGGAATATAGACTGATTAGTAAACATCCTACTTGGATTGTTCCGATATATTTTGGCCGTGTGCGAACTACTTGAATCCCTTGGAGTTTATTATCCCTGTTTCCATGATATTCAGCATGCTATATGTTTTTAGTCCTGAGTTTAAACACTGTTTCGAGATGCTTAGTCACACTCCTACGGTTTTAAAGACTTAAATGATAATTTTCCTAACAATTGGAACTTAGAACTAAAAATGACTTTGTTGAATAACTCACATACATATTCTGGACTGAGTGTGGATCAGGCTACACGCTGCAGCGATATCACGATAATATTGCGCTTGGGCTGTAGGAGCCCATATGGAGTCTGAACCCCCACAGTGAGCGTGGGTACCCAAATGGATCGGGCTATGCGCCGCAATGGACATGTGCATTGCATTCATGATTTGATGTTATCTGACTTATCCAATTCTGTTTTGTTGCTATTTCAACATTAATTATGCTAAATTGTTAGTTTTAGCTTTACATATTGGTATTTTTGAGATTTCTTACAGTCAGCCATTATATATGTCTATTACCACTGAGTTGGAAGTACTCACTTTACTCCCTGCACCATGTGTGAAGATTCAGATGTTTCAGGAGTTTAGTCAAGCTGCTTGCTGCTTCTAGAGTTTTTAGGAGTTTTCGAGGTAGCTGCCCGTCCGCAGAACCCGACTCCTTCCCTTATCCCTTTTATCTTTCCATATTCTAGAACTCTATGTTATATGAGAACTCGCTACCTTATTATCTTAGAGGCTCTAAACTCATAACCAAGGTCATTGGAAGATGCTGGTTATGTCAGTGTTTCATACCGTGTTTCTTTAAATTATTCGGTTAGTAGACTTGACAAACTACTAATTTCATGTTATTACTCAGTAATGGGATTTGTAATTAGGATGTGAGTATTTATTGGTCAGGCTTGCCTAGCAATTGTGTTGGGCGCCATCATGACAGGGATTGGGATAGTGATAAGTTGGTATCAGAGACTAGGTTACTAGGCCTCATGAGTCATGAGCCGATTAGTAGAGTATCGCAGATCGGTACGGAGACATCTGCATTTATCCTTGAGAGGATGCAGAACCATTAGGAAACACTTCATACTCTTGAACTCTTGTCGTGCAGTTTTGTTGATCCGAGAACTAAACTTCAGTATTCTATTCTCTTGCAGATGGCGAGAACCCATGCTACCTGATGTGATGGACGACAACCATTGCCACCCGCTAGAGGCCGTGGTCATGGTCATGGTCGAGGCATACCAGCGAGGGCAGCACCTGCAGATCCACCAGCTCCCCAGATTTAGGACCAGCCTCCAGCTGTAGATGCTCCAACAGCACATATCCAGGCACCGGCAGTGCCCAATGTGATTCCTGGTCTCCAGGAGGCTTTAGCTTAGATTTTATCTGTCTGCACTGGCCTGGCTCAGGCCGTCTCAACAACTACTGCAACAACAACTTCTTAGACCGGGGTGGTCAACAGACCCCCCTGCTCGGGTTCAAGGATTGCAGACACCGAGAGTAGCCCCAGCTCAGCTAGTTGCACCAGTTGCCACAGTTGCGCCAGTCGCATCAGCTCTAGACTTTATGGTTCCAGTTATGCCAAACGATGAGTAGCGTCGACTTGAGAGGTTCGGAAGGCTCCAGCCTCCGACGTTCAATGGTACTGAGGGCGAGGATGCCCAGGGATTTCTAGATAAGTGTCACCGTATGCTTCCCACTGTAGGGATTTAGGAGTTGAGTGGAGTGGCTTTTACTACTTTCTAGTTCTCAGGGCCTGCATTTACATGGTGGGAAGAGTTTGAGAGGCGTAAGCCTGTTGGAGCAGTGCCCCTTACATGGATGCCGTTCTCCACTCTCTTTTTGGAGAAGTATGAAGCAGAGAGGAGCTACATCATCAGTTTGAGTGGTTAGTTCAGGGATACATGATTGTGACCCAGTATGAGTTGAGATTTACACAGCTAGCTCAGCATGCTACTTGGATGATCCCGACCGATCGGGAGAGGATTAGGAGGTTTGTGGATGGTCTTAACTATCCAGACCACATTTTGATAACTAGAGAAAGGGTTGTGGCCGCCTCATTTTAGGAGGTAGTTGATATGGCTTGACAGATTGAGATAGATCGCCATCGGAAGCATGAGTAGAGGGAGGCCAAAAGGCCTTGAGGTTCAGGTAGCTTCAGTGGTGCTCCGTCTAGGGGCCAATTCCAGTGTGGTAGAGGTCGTTCCTTCAGACCTCCTCATTCAGGTCGTACAGAGTCCAGCGGGGCTTCTTCAGGCCGTGCTCATTAGGGTTATTAGTAGGGCCAGTCTTCACTTAGCACCCTTCAAGCTCGTAGGAGAGAGGGACAACCTTAAGATCCTCTACATCAAAAAAGAGGGGGAGATCAGTGATCTTCAAGTCGAGTTGGGAAAGACTTGTCAAGAAAAAACTGAGTTTATTGAAAAGGTAATATATCCTTTGAGGGTCTATTATGCATTTACTTGATTCGACAACTAACATTTCAATTTTGCAGGCCAACAAAAGGGTGAGCTGGTGGAACAGTTTTGAGAAGAGCTCAAGAGGAAAGAGGCCGAGACCCTAGGGTGGAAACCACACATGGACCTTCTCGCCTCATAGAAAGACACGATTTGGGAATATCTAACTTTAATCGAACACCAAATTTAAAATTCACAGGAGGAAATCCTTTCCCGGAGCCATAAAATTGAGGAGCTCAAAACTAAATTAGCCGCTGAGCTGGCGAAGGCCAAATTTTAGGCACATGAATTTGTATCCTTGTACTGAGTTGACACTAAAGTTTCTAACACTCGGGCACATGATATCTCTATTGCGGTTGAAGGTAAGTTATCATGTGCTATAGACCATGCCAGGAGACAGTCCCGGAGATAAACTCACGTGGCTTTGACCTGTCAGGTGATATTGAAAAAGTGGAATTTTTGGAGGAAGAGGTTTCTGCTTTGATCTCCAATGGCGAGGAGTCCACTAGCTGCTCCGAGAGCGGAGGAGATGAGGACAAAGTCATCGAGAAGGAGATTGCCGAAGATATGGCTCCCGATGATGCGGCTCCCGAGGATTGACTACCAAAGATGTGGTTCCCGGGGATGTGGTCCGGAAGTAGATTAGGTTTTTTGTTTTGTTTTTGTGTAACTCCCTCTATGGGAGTTGTAAATATTCTATGTGAATATAAGGAATTTCCCTTCTTCTTACTTTATGTTAGATATGTATTGAATTCTGCTATGTCATTATTTTTTGAAATTTTTTGATAACTTCATTGGCTTAGATTCTAAATAGAACAAACCCTTTGGATTTTAAATGATCAATGAGAAATCTTTGAACTTATGACTGAATACCTCAAGTTTGTGTTATCCTCGAGCTAAGCTTAAATTGATTTGATGTGAGCTCGGGATGATGGGACTTTTGAATCCGAGTTGGGTGAGAGAAAGGTATCAAACTCTACATTTTTTTACCCTTAGGCTGTTTTATATTTTCCCTTAGGCTCTTTTAAGTTGGCCCTTAGGCTCTTTAGTTGGGCCAATTTTGCCTCTAAGGTGGCTATAAATATTTCCTCTATTCAGCTAAAAGACTTGGTGAAACTTTCTTTATGTATTATCAAGTGTTTTTTGTACCCGTTGGGTTTTTTTGACGGTTTGATCGATTGAAACCTCATTCCTCTAGAGGGCTGATTTTATCAAAGTCCTTTTTATTTGCTTTTGCCAAGAGTAGCCTGGTTTAACTGGTTTTTTCAAAGTATTAGAAGGTCTTTTAACCTATGGTAGAAGTCGGATGTCTCCGAGCCGCATTATATGAGCATACTCTTTCTTATGGTCGTAGCCTTTAACATAGCCATACCCTTCGGGTATGTCTTTTGGACTTGTTTCCCAATTACCTTTTGAACTTTTTCGCAAGGTTAGTCCCCGAGTATGATGACGTTGGACTTTATATTGAGGGGATGCCCATTTGAGGTCATATGACTTCAAGTTTAGATGACTCGAACATGTTGATTGTCGATGACAGTCCCTAAGTATTTGAGGTGTGTTTTTGTTTTGGACCTTGGGCCTTTTCTCATAGAATTACAAGTATGTAGCTCGTATAATAGTAAAATTATTTGAGACACAAAGTGTTTAGATATAGAAAGAATGCTTCTTTGAAAAATTTTATACATGCGTACATTTTCTGCCACCGGGGCTCGACTATTCTATATGAAAATGGTTCATTTGACCGTTTGGTCCATTGCAAACTTTTCCTATTGAGGTCCTATTTGGCGTGAAGTATTTTCCTGAACAATATAATCTCCGAGGGTGATGTCCCCTAGTATTTGAGGTTTATTAAAAAGAAGCCTTGGATGTTGTTGATGTTGAAACACGTTCTCACAAGGCACTAAAGTAAACGTGTGTTCATATTTGTAGGTTTTGATAAATGGACAAACGATGCGCAATTGACATATGACGAGGTCCAAGCACAAGCGCGCATTTGATACATAACGAGATTCAAGCACAAGACAAACAAAGATCAAGATTAAGCAAAGAAATAAAGTTATACATGAGTCGTTCTTTAATTGTGATCTTGATCCGACAATTGACTCAAGACTTGGCTTCTCTCCTAAAATCATTTTTATCAAATCATGCATATTTAATTTAAAGCAAAATGATTTTAAATCATGCATATTTATTTTAACCAAAATGATTTTTAAACATGTCTCTAAAATCTGGACAAAGATAATCGATTATGTATTTATGATAATCGATTATGTTAAGGCAGCTGCAAAACAATCGATTGTGTACCTTATGATAATCGATTGTGTTGAGGCAGTGTCCATCAGATTTTTCAAAGCTGCAAGACAATCGATTGTGTACGTTATGATAATCCATTGTGTTGAGGCAGTGTCCATCAGATTTTTCAAAGCTACAAAATAATCGATTGTGTACCTTATGATAATCGATTGTGTTGAGGCAGTGTCCATCAGATTTTTCAAAGCTACAAAATAATCGATTGTGCACCTTATGACAATCGATTGTGTTGAGGCAGCGTCTATTCTATTTTTCAAGACTGTAATATAATCGATTATACATATAGCATAATCGATTATGTAAATGAACGTTGCCAAAATATATTCAAACTCTGTCTGGTAATCGATTGTATGATTCTGATAATCGATTATCCTAAGTAAAATCTGAAAAGATTTTTTGAACGTTGCCAAGTAATCGATTATATGATTTTGATAATCGATTGTTTTAAGTAAAATCTGAAAAAGATTTTTTGAACGTTGCCAGATAATCGATTATACGATTTATGTAATCGATTATTATGCGTAAAATCTGGGAATGATTTTTGGACGATTGGAAAACAATCGATTATGCAATTTAGACAATCGATTGTTTTAGCACAAAATCAGCAATTCTTAATTGGCAATTAGGCAACGGTTGTGCATGTTTTCAACACTATAAATACATCATAAAATCAGTCTTTTAAGTACAACGACTGATCATATTATTGCTAAAGCTTGCATACTCTCTTATTCATCTTTTTCTATTCATTACATAAGTTTTTGAGAGCCAAATTCTTGACGAAAGTTGTTGCGTTTTTGAGCGTATTTATTTTACTCAAATCTACTCTTGAGGAGAGTCTTGTTTTGAGTGCAAAGTGTTTTATACACTTGAAGGGAAGTGTTAATCCCTTGTATTGTAAGAAGGAACGTTGTGACTCCTTTGGTTGAAGTCTTGAAATGTAGTATCTTCGAGCAAAGGTTGTTGAGGCTTGTGTGACTCAAGTTCTCAGTTTGTATCGGTTTGTTAAGCACCCGTAAGCTTAACGAAGTTAGTTGAAATCTCGAGAGAGTCTCTCGGGGACTGGACTAGCCACGGGTTGTGGTGAACCAGGATAACATCGGTGCATTCGTTCCTTATTATTTACTTATCGCACTTATTTCATTCCTGCAATTTTTAAATTCCGCAAGTTTACGCTGATTTTTATTATAATGCTATTCACCCCCCCTCTAGCGTTAAGCGTATATTCTAACAATTGGTATCAGAGCCCAACTCTCTGAAAAACTTAACCGTTTGAGAGAAACAATCCATGGCTTCTACTCGTGATTCTTTTGCAGGAATAGGTGAAGGACAATGCTCCACCCGACCACCAGTATTCGATGGCACAAACTATACGTACTGGAAGGAGAGGATGAGAATATTCATTCAATCGAATAATTTTCAAGTGGAAGGTTATAATGAAGGGAGAACAAATTCCAACCAAAAAGGTTGAAAATGAATGGGTTCCAAAATCCGAAGATGAATACGATGCGGATGATATCCGAAAAGTGCAGAACAACGCTAAAGCCATAAACCTATTGTATTGTGCTATAAACGCTGATGATTACAGAAAAATATCATGTTGCACAACGGCGAAGCAAATGTGGGATAAGCTGGAAATCACGTACGAAGGTACGGACCAGGTAAGAGAGGCTAAAGTTGATTTTCTAACCCATGCATATGAACTGTTTCACATGAAGGAAGGCGAAAGGGTAGATGACATGTTCGAACGATTTTCAAAAATCGTTAATGACTTACATGCTCTTAAGAAGACCTTCACGGATAAGGAACTTGTCCGAAAAATTCTCCGAAGTCTCACTCTAGAATGGCGCTCCAAGGCCGACGCGATTCAAGAGTCTATTGGCATTTCAAATGTCACCATCGACGGATTAAGAGGTAATCTTAAAACTTATTAATCTACTATACTTAACCCTCTTGTTAATGATCAAAGGAAACAAAGAATCGCCCTCAAGGCGAGCACAAGTCAACCTCAAAATGATGAGGACGGAGATAACGAGTTCGGACTCGTTATTAAGGAGATTTCAAAAGTTCATGCGAAAAGAGTATGAATGAAAAGGAAAACAACAAGGAGATCAAGTGCTATGGATGCGGAGAAATCAGGCACATTAAATCAAATTGCCCAAATGTCAAAAAGGAGAAGAAACCCTTCAAGAAACAACGAGCATACATATCTTGGGGAGGCGACTCCGGAGACGAGTCAAGTGAGGAAGAAGAAGACGAAACCGCAAATCTTTGTCTTATGGCACACGAAGACAATCAAGAAGAGGTATGTCAAATTTCTTCCAAAAACTTCTATTCTCTTGAGGAAATGCAAAATGCCTTTGATGAGTTGTATAGTGAATTCATTAAAGCTTCCAAAACTGTTAAAAACACTAAGGAAAATGCTTCTTTGAAAGAAAAAGATTTTGAAAGACAACTCTCTTTGAAAGAAAAAGATTTGGAAAAATTGATTTTGGAAAATGAGAAGTTGAAAGAAGAAAACAAATTTTTCGGCCAGAGAAGCGCCGACAAACCCGAGAGCTCTAGTAAAAATTGTATTTCTTGCATGCATCTAAAAATTGAGGTAGAAAGACTTAAGGGCACCCTAGATAAGTTCAATTCTTCTCATAAAAATTTGAATGGAGTTCTTGTTAATTTGAAATCTACCAAACATGGGATAGGTTTTAAAAACGAGCCTAAAGAAAAAGTTGAAGCCAAACCCCAACCACCTAAGTCTCAACCTAGGATAAATAAAACAAATGTTCATCCTAGAGATAACAATCCTAGAATCAACATGCATGCTAGACCAAACACTAGAAGAAACTTTGAACATTTTAGGACACCTATAAATGGCCTTCAACCTAGAAATAACTATTCTAGAAATGATGCATATCCTAGACCAAACACTAGAAGAAACTTTGAACTTTTCAGGACACCTAGAAATGGCTTTCAACCTAGAAATAACTATTCTAGAAATGCTGCATATCCTAGAACAAATAGTAGGAGAAATGATTTTCATGAAATGCGCAATAGTCATATTGTCGAAAATAGAGTAAACAAATTTCGTCCGTCCAACTACTATCAACCTAGACGAATGCATAATCCTAATGTCATTTGTCATTATTGCAATAAAATTGGACATATTGCTCCTGCTTGTTTCACTAGATATAGACACTTAACTGCATGTCAAGCACAACAGCATGTTACACCTAACTCTCAAGGACCAAAAACAGCTTGGGTACCAAAGACTCATTAATTTGTCTTGTAGGTATGTTTGAAAGGATCAAGTGTACTTTGGTACCATGATAGTGGATGCTCCAAACACATTACCGGAGATGAATCCAAGTTCCTTCAACTAGAACACAAGGAAGGAGGAAGCGTTATTTTTGGAGATAACAACAAAGGAAAAATTATCGGCATTGGATCGGTCGGTAAGGATGAACCTTCTTCCATTAAGCATATTTTTCTAGTTAAAGGTCCAAAACATAATCTCTTGAGCATAAGTCAATTATGTGACAAGGGAAATCTTGTTTTATTTGATTCGGATGAATGCTTAGTTTTTCGCCGTAGCGATATTAAAATTATTCTTCGTGGTTTTAGAATGGATAATATCTATATGGTTGATCTCGAAAATTCTTCATCTGAATATGTGAATTGTCTTATGAGCAAAGAAGATGATATGTGGTTATGGCATCGTAGAGTAGCTCACATCAACATGCATCTTTTAAACAAATTAGTTTCGCAAAATTTAGTTATTGGTCTTCCAAATTTGAAATTTGAAAAAGACTCTATCTGTGATTCTTGTCAAAAAGGAAAGCAAACAAAAGCATCTTTTAAATCGAAAAATATTGTTTCAACTACTAGACCTTTGCAACTTCTCCACATGGATCTCTTTGGAACATCTCGCATTGAAAGTCTTGGTAGAAATCGTTATGCTTTTGTTATTGTTGATGATTATTCTAGATTTACATGGAAACTATTTCTTGCTCACAAAAGTGAGGCTTTTCATAATTTTAAATGCTTTCTTAAACGTGTTCAAAATGAAAAGGACACAACCGTCACTTCAGTAAGAAGTGATCATGGGGGAGAGTTCGATCACAATCTCTTCGCGGACTTTTGTGACGAACTCGGTATCAAGCACACCTTCTCTGCTCCACGTACACCACAACAAAATGGAGTGGTGGAAAGGAAAAATAGGTGTCTCGAAGAGATGGCTAGAACCATGCTCGATGAGGCTAAGATTCCCAAACATTTTTGGGTGGATGCCGTGAGTACCGCATGCTACGTATTAAACAGAGTAGTCATAAGGCCAATACTTATGAAAACTCCCTATGAACTCTGCAAGGGAAGGAAACCAAATATCTCCCATCTTAGAGTATTCGGTTGTAAATGTTTTATTCATAACAATGGAAAAGACAATTTGGGAAAATTTGATGCAAAATCCGATGAAGGAATTTTTATTGGTTACTCTTCACGTAGCAAAGCATATAGAGTATTCAACAATAGAACCGAAACTGGGGAGGAATCCCCTCATATTGTGTTTTCCGAAAATAATGCTCGCTTGGCGAGAAAGGATTCTGGTTTTGATCTTGCAGGTATTTTAAACTCAATAAGTCCTCAAGACAAAGTACAAGAGGAAAATCCAAAGGAAATTCAAAATGAAACCTTGGAACAATTATCGTAAGAAGCGCCCCAACTGGAGAAAGAAACGAAACTGCCTAACGCGTGGAGGACAATCAAAGACCATCCTCTCGACCAGGTAATTGGCGACATTGAACAACAGGTAAGTACTCGAAATGCTCTTAAGAACACCTTAGGTCATACTGCTTTCGTCTCTCAAATTGAACCCTCAACCATCTCCGAAGCAATTGGGGATGAATTTTGGACCTTGGCAATGCAAGAGGAGCTTAACCAATTCAAACGGAATGACGTTTGGGATTTGGTGCCAAGACCCGAAAATCATACCATAATTGGTACGAAATGGGTTTTTCGAAATAAATTAGATGAAAATGGTGTAATCACTAGAAACAAAGCTAGGCTTGTAGCAAAAGGCTATAATCAAGAAGAGGGAATTGACTATGAAGAAACATATGCACCCGTAGCAAGGTTAGAAGCTATTCGTTTATTACTTGCTTTTGCCTCTTCTATGAATTTCAATTTATATCAAATGGATGCAAAAAGCGCTTTTCTAAATGGTGTCATTCAAGAAGAAGTTTATGTTGAACAACCCCCGGGCTTTGAAGATTTTAAATCTCCCGATCATGTTTTCATGCTTAAAAAGGCACTTTATGGTCTTAAACAAGCTCCCCGAGCTTGGTATGAACGATTGAGCAAATTTCTTTTGGAAAATGAATTCATTAGGGAAAATTTGACACCACTCTATTTGTTAAGCATAAAAACAATGATATTTTATTAGTTCAAATCTATGTGGATGATATTATTTTTGGTGCTACTAACAATGCTTTGTGCAAGGAATTTTCTGATTTAATGACAAGCGAATTTGAGATGTCTATGATGGGTGAGCTAACCTTCTTTTTGGGGCTACAAGTAAAGCAAATGGAAGAAGGAACCTTCATTTGTCAAGCTAAATATTGCAAAGAATTGCTAAAACGATTTGAAATGAGCAACGCAAAAGCAATGGCCACTCCCATGAGCACATCCGACCATCTAGACAAAGATGAGAAAGGTAAGGAAGTCGACACCAAGAAGTATCGAGGTATGATTGGAGCTCTCCTTTATCTTACTGCTAGTAGACCGGACATCATGTTTAGCGTGTGCTTATGCGCTCGTTATCAATCATGTCCTAAGGAGTCTCACCTAACTGCGGTGAAACGGATATTGAAGTATCTTGTTGGTACTGTAAATGTGGGTCTATGGTACCCCAAAGGTTCTTCACGCCAACATGTTGGCTATTCCGACTCCGATTTTGCTGGATGCAAATTGGACCGCAAGAGCACTAGTGGCACTTGCCATTTGCTCGGTAGCTCTCTAGTTTCTTGGTTTAGCAAGAAACAAGCAAGTGTTGTGTTGTCCACAACCGAGGCTGAATATGTAGCCGCGGGGAGTTGTTGCGCTCAAATCCTTTGGATGAAACAGCAACTCTTGGACTATGGCCTAAGTATCGATCATATCCCTCTTAGATGTGATAATACTAGTGCCATATGCTTGACGAAGAACCCCGTTCTTTATTCAAGAACAAAACACATTGAAATTAGGCATCATTTTATAAGAGATCACGTTCTCAAAGTTGTTGTCAAAATTGAATTTGTTGAAACCAAACATCAATTGGCCGACATCTTTGCAAAGCCTTTAGAGAAAGAGTCCTTCTTCCGAATTCCTAGTGAACTCGGGATTCTTGACTCCACGTTGATCTAAGTCATGCATTGCATTTTCCCTTTCACATAATTACTAACTTGAGCGTCGGAGGAGCCTAACTTATTTTTGCAGGTATCGCCCTAAAGGCAGGGGGAATTATAAAAGATTGGTGCAGAATAATCGATTCCTCTTCAGAATAATCGATTTCTCTTTAACACATAATCGATTATCAAGTATCACTAATCGATTATGTTGACATTATTTGTTTTATTATTCCTTTTATGAAATTGCAATTCTAGTTAATCAATAAACAAAATATTTGCTTTTTTTTTGCTAATGTCAAAAGGGGGAAGAATAAGGGCTAAGCACTTAATATTTATTGGCATAAATTGAGGGGGAATTCATATGTTGAGGGGAAATTAATTGCATATCTATTTACTTGTCTTATTGCATATCTATTTACTTGTCTTGGATCGTCATTATGAATTATCTAATATGCATATCCCGATTAAGGTTTGCCATTATCAAAAAGGGGGAAATTGTTGAAACACGTTCTCACAAGGCACTAAACTAAACGTGTGTTCATATTTGTAGGTTTTGATAAATGACAAACGATGCGCAATTGACATATGACGAGGTCCAAGCACAAGCGTGCATTTGATACATAACGAGATTCAAGCACAAGACAAACAAAGATCAAGATTAAGCAAAGAAATAAAGTTATACATGAGTCGTTCTTTAATTGTGATCTTGATCCGACAATCGACTCAAGACTTGGCTTCTCTCCTAAAATCATTTTTATCAAATCATGCATATTTAATTTAAAGCAAAATGATTTTAAATCATGCATATTTATTTTAACCAAAATGATTTTTAAACATGTCTCTAAAATCTGGTCAAAGATAATCGATTATGTTAAGGCAGCTGCAAAACAATCGATTGTGTACCTTATGATAATCGATTGTGTTGAGGCAGTGTCCATCAGATTTTTCAAAGCTGCAAGACAATCGATTGTGTACCTTATGATAATCGATTGTGTTGAGGCAGTGTCCATCAGATTCTTCAAAGCTACAAAATAATCGATTGTGTACCTTATGATAATCGATTGTGTTGAGGCAGTGTCCATCAGATTTTTCAAAGCTACAAAATAATCGATTGTGCACCTTATGACAATCGATTGTGTTGAGGCAGCGTCTATTCGATTTTTCAAGACTGTAATATAATCGATTATACATATAGCATAATCGATTATGTAAATGAACGTTGCCAAAATATATTCAAACTCTGTCTGGTAATCGATTGTATGATTCTGATAATCGATTATCCTAAGTAAAATCTGAAAAGAGTTTTTGAACGTTGCCAAGTAATCGATTATATGATTTTGATAATCGATTGTTTTAAGTAAAATCTGAAAAAGATTTTTTGAACGTTGCCAGATAATCGATTATACGATTTATATAATACATTATTATGCGTAAAATCTGGGAATGATTTTTGGACGATTGAAAAATAATCGATTATGCAATTTAGACAATCGATTGTTTTAGCACAAAATCAGCAATTCTTAATTGGCAATTAGGCAACGGTTATGCATGTTTTCAACATTATAAATACATCTTAAAATCAGTCTTTTAAGTACAACGACTGATCATATTATTGCGAAAGCTTGCATACTCTCTTATTCATCTTTTTCTATTCATTACATAAGTTTTTGAGAGCCAAATTCTAGACGAAAGTTGTTGCGTTCTTGAGCGTATTTATTTTACTCAAATCTACTCTTGAGGAGAGTCTTGTTTTGAGTGCAAAGTGTTTTTACACACTTGAAGAGAAGTGTTAATCCCTTGTATTGTAAGAAGGAACGTTGTGATTGCTTTGGTTGAAGTCTTGAAATGTGGTATCTTCGAGCAAAGGTTGTTGAGGCTTGTGTGACTCAAGTTCTCAGTTTGTATCGGTTTGTTAAGCACCCGTAAGCTTAACGAAGTTAGTTGAAATCTCGAGAGAGTCTCTCGGGGGCTGGACTAATCACGGGTTGTGGTGAACCAGGATAACATCGGTGCGTTCGTTCCTTATTATTTACTTATCGCACTTATTTCATTCCTGCAATTTTTAAATTCCGCAAGTTTACGCTGATTTTTATTATAACGCTATTCACCCCCCCCCCCTCTAGCGTTAAGCGTATATTCTAACAGTTGAGTTCTCCTTAGGTAGCACATAGTTGTTACACCATTAAAAGCCTCGCCGATAAAGTTAATTTGGGAAAAATTCGATCTAAGGGAAATAGAGTGCAATGCATGCTCTAAAACCTAAGGTCTATGTGTAAAAAGGTTCCCTCGATGTCTTTGATTAAACACTTGCAATGAGTTAGCTTCAAATTTAAATGGACAAAAGGAGAAAGTCATACCTTAGCAGTAGTATCGTTTGAGTAGTGATACATTCCAATTGTTCGATAGTTGTTCGCTTCCCATCGTGCCAAGTTTGTAAGATCCTTTACCGACAACTCCGATAACTTGGTCCTTCCCTTCGGGCCCAGTTTCCATTAATTTGAGTCTCGAGTATTGAGGGCGACCTTCCGTAGAACTAAGTCCTCGATTGCAAAGTGTCGAAGGTTAGCCCTTCTGTTATAATACCTCTCGATTCTTTATTTCTCCACTTCCATCCGAACGAGTGCAGTCTCTATTTTTTCATCTAATAGCTCCAGGCTAGCATTTATAGCCTCGTGATTTGACTCATCTAATGCATGTCGAAACTTGGCGATGGTTTCTCTGAGCTAGACCCGGATTAAGGCCTCAGAACCATATATTAAAACAAATGGAGTAGTCCCCGTGTTGGACGTCGATGTTGTTCGATATACCCAAAGGACCTCGGGTAGAACTTCTCTCTATTTTCCTTTTGCTTCATCCAACCTTTTATTTAGGTTTTGAATTATAGTTTTATTTGTTTCTTCAGCCTATCCGTTCCCAGTGGGGTGGTGCGGTATTGATAAGATCCTCTTTATTTTGTGTTCTTCAAGGAAATTTGTTACCTTCTTGCCGACAAATTTCTTTCCATATTCACATACAATATTGGTAGTTATCCCAAACTGACATATGATATGGTCCCAGACAAAGTCAATAACTTCCTTTTCTCTGACCTTCTTGAAGGTCTATGCTTCTACCATTTCGAAAAATAATCAGTTGAACTTAGGGTTGTTGGTAGAGGGCCGACTATGTCTATTCCCTATTTCATGAAAAGCCATGGTGACAGGACTGAGTGTAGTTTCTCTCCGGGCCGATGAATCATTGGTGTGAACCTTTGACATTTATCACACTTCCAAACAAACTCCTTAGTATTTTTTTTCCATGATATCCCAATAATACCCTGCTCTAATAACTCGTCTCATGTGTTACTGCTCCGTTTTCCCCGTTCTATGGTTCTTCATGTTTCATTATCAGTATGTGGTGTCTTAGAGTCGATTTGGATTGGTATTGGTGGAAAATGAGACACTTAGTATCTTTAAGGAAAGCTTAAGTTTAAAAAGTCAACCGAATGTTGACCATAGAGTTAGAGGGATCGGAATCAAATTTTGATGATTCGGTTAGTTTTGGGGGATGATTTGTGACATAGGAGTGCGATCAGAATTGATTTTGGAGGTCCGGTGTAGAATTAGGCTTGAATTGACGAAGTTATTATTTTGGTAATTTCCCGTTAATAGGTGAGATTTTGATCCAATTGTCAAAATGGAATTTCAAGAGTTTCTCTAGCTTCGTTAGGTGATTTTGGATATGAGTGCAAATTTTCAAGTCATTCGGATATCGTTTGGTCGGGTTTTTGATCGAATGTGCAATTTTGAAATATTGAAGAAACTTATGCTTGAATCTGGTGTGAATTGATGGGTTTTTAGTGTTATTTGACGTGTTTTGGTGATTGGAAGAAGTTCGTATGATGTTTTGGGATATGTTGGTGCTTTTGGTTGAGGTCCTAGGGGACTCGGCGTGATGTCGGATAATTAACCGGGAAGTTTGGACTTAAGATTTGCGGCAAAAATTCACAGCAGGTGCAACCAGTTTGGTCATCGTTCGCATGGGTTGTGTCCCGTTTGCATAGTTATGGGAAGTCAGTCCATCGTGGTCATGTGGGTGCCATCGCGTTCGCGTAGAAGGGGACTGGGGCCCTGACGAAGTTGGTCAATGTGTTCGCGAGGGACAACGTTCGTGTAAGAGGGTTAGTTTGTGCATCGCGTTCGCGGGGAGAAGGATGCGTTCGCGTAGGTATAAAAGACTTGGAGCATTGCGATCGCATGTTGGGTAATGCGTTTGCATAGAGTAATTTTCTGGTCAAAGCAGCGGAGGTTTGAGCGCGTTCGCATAGAGTAAATGACTCCTGGATAGTAGGGCTTTTAAATCCATTTTGTTCCGCGAAGGTTAGCCATTTTCCACCATTTTTGGACCACCTTGAGAGCTTTTTGGTATATTATTGAAGTGGGTTTCAACGGGAATTGAATGGAGGTGAGTCTCGTGACTTAGAAACATCATTTTATTTGAGAATTAACCTTAAATTCTTGGAAAATTAGGCAAAAACTTGAAGAACTAGGCTTGGGGTTTGAAATGCAAATTTGGGTTTTGAAAGGGAAATTGAACCCTGATTTTTGTAAATTTTATATGTATAGACTCGCGGAGAGACGAGGAGTCCGGTGATGTAAATTTTAAAATTTTTCGAGAAGTGGACCCAGGCCTCGGGTTTTTCCAACTTCGTGCTCTTTTGTATTGTTTCGAGTCTTTTCGATTGGGTTGTGTTCTATTAGCCTATTGTAACGTGTTCGTTGTGATTTTGGTTAGATTCGACGCACGTGGAGGTCGTTTTTAGGGGCAAAGGCATCGTGGGCTAGAGATTTCACTGGTTCGAGGTGAGTAATACATGTAAATGATATCCTGAGGGCTTGAAACCCCCGATTCACACATCATAGTGATGTATTGAGAAGACTTGCACGCCAGATATGAGCATGGGGTAGGGCACCATTGGGAATTGTGACTTGTTCTATCCCGAGTGAGATTTACACTACATTGGCGATTGTTACACAATGTTGTACTGATATTATTTGGGCTTATTTGGGCTTATTGCCGTGTTTGGAGGCCTCGTGCCAACTTGTAGAATCCTTCGGGAATTTATATTGTTGTTTCTGAATACGCTAGCATATCATTTCGCTCAGTCCACAACCTTTAAACACCGATTTGAAAACTCATCCATATTTTCTAAGCCTTGATATTGTTGTTTCTTTTACTATTTCCTAGGCTCTATGACTGAAATGGTTTGAGTCCTTTTAGCTCTAAAACTTGTTCTTTACAAGCTTTCAGTCTACTGCTTCTAGTTTGCTACGAATGTTTATGTGTTTCCCCAGGGAACTCTGAAAGAGTTCCCTACGCTTGTTGTGAGGGCTTGGCTTCTCTTTACTACTCGGATTGAAACCTGTGTTGGGATATTTGCGAGTTTGGGTTCTAGGGTTATACTCTAGAAACCCTAGGCTCTCAACCCGCACTGAGTTTATTGACTGAACTAAAACTTATTTTTGCCTATGATTCTGAAACTGTTTGTGCCGATCTTTTCTTTCTTGTTTGACACTGGTGTGCTTTATATGCAAGGTTTTTCCCCTTAATGGATTCTGTTAGCATATGATTGATTCCAATCTCCTATTACTAAGGCTCGATTGATGTGCTATTTATTTTTGCAGCTTAACCTCTTTTCCTTTTTTTATGACTAAGTTCATTCAAGACTTTTAAATTTCTGACTGTTTGATTACTATATTTTCCTTATTTTCTCAAAACCGTGTACTATGGGTTCCTTACATTAAATAGGGTGTATGAAGTTACTCCTATTATACTACTGTGAAAAGGTTTTCATTATTTTCATTTCCTTAGTTACTCATTTCCGTTTGAAATCAAATCCCTTTAACAAAGGGAGATCCTATTTGATTGACTGAAATTTTATTTCTTGCCTTTTGTTTACTCGTTTTTGAACTATAAAATTGGACAACCTTTTGAACTCGATACAGGCTCTCGAACACAGTTCTTTTCTGCACCGTTGTAATACACAATCATCTCTGTGTTTGAAATATACTGGCTACTACTCTCTTTACTACTACTCTGTCTACTACCACTTTCTCTACTACTGTTTCTCTACTGAGCATTCTGCTCTTTTCTCTCCTATTGTCTGAATATTTCTGGAGTTCTTATGAATTCCCAAGTATTTGCTGATGTTTTTGAGTTGTTCATGCTAACTGTCTGGTTGTCTACTTGTTGTTGTTTCTCTGATGTACTAGAACTGAAAACTGGTTTGTACTTCTAAGTTAAATAACACTCTCCTACTATGTGTATTCACTTCTCCTCTTTTACACATTCTTCACTATGTGTTTATGTTCTGTAGCATGTTCTTCTATGCCCTTGCATCTTCAGTCTGCTATGCTTTCTTATATTTTCCTTAATGTCAGTGTGTGCTTCTGTACGGAAATCCCTTTCCTCTATTCCCTTTTGTGTGCTAGTACTGTTCCAAATCATGGAAACATCTGATATTGCTATCCATGATCCAAAATGAGACTCTTCTGAGTCTCTACTCAAATGCTTTCCATTCCCTCTCTCCTTTATGTGCGGAGCTTTAACTTGGGTCTGGTAGTGTCCTAATCACCACTCAGACCCTAAGTTTGACTCCCCAGAGTCTGCTCCTATTTTTTGACCTAAGCAAAGGGTCAGGGGTGTGCCAGCCTATGCCATGGCTGGGTATGACCACCCTCTGCTATGGTTCCCCTCTCACTTTGCACTCATTTCTAGTTCCTAAGTTCTTCCCCCCTTTGGTAAGCCATGCTTAGGGACCTTGGAGTTCCCTCTAAACTTGGATGCCTGAGGGCTAGTAATTCCACACTTTCACTATTCTGTTACAATATTTACTCTTCAGAGTGTAAGTATTTCCTGGGATTTTTAAGCTTCTTGGAACTTTGAAATACTCTGAATAAGAGAAGGCCTTGGATTCTGGAATCCGGATTTGGTGGAACACATGTTATTGGATATTAAGATTGAATTAGGTTGCTCGAATCTAGCTGTAGGCTGTGATGTGTTTTTGTTTACCTTCTTTCTTCTAGTTCTCCAATAATCTTGTAAAAAAGGAACTGAGGGAAATATTAGTAAAAGGGTATGGGAGGGGTTTATATTTACTTGCATATGTTAAAGGGTAGATACCATGCCTATAGGATCAATATTGTTGTTTAATCACCTAGATATCATGCATATAGGTTCAACGTTTTGAATCACCTAGAGATCATGTCTATAGGCTTTTGCATTCCTTTCATTCGATCATTTAGAGATCATGTCAATAGAACTTTACATTCAACCATGTTGCAAATCATTAGAAATCCTGCCTATATGACCTAATAATGAACTAATATCATATAGAAATCATGCTTATAGGGAACGCATGAAACGTTAGGCAAACCGTAGGGTAATCAAATACTCTCTTTCTTAACGTTTAATAGCAGTAACGAGTCTTATGAGAAAATTAAGGTATATTTATCCTGCCTATGGGGTTTCAGGCTCGCCCAAATCTGTGTAAGTAATAATACGGCTATTGGTTTCAGTGTTTCAAACAAAGCGTCCAAACTTGTTTGCAAATTTTCTAAACTTACATTTTTCTTTTTCTAAAATGTTTTTCAACTCTCTGCCTGAATTTTATTCGCCTTATGGAGCACTCTTTTAAAACAAGTTTCAAACTCATTCTTTTTTTAAAGTGTTCTTACTTCTCAATCTCTACTTTACCATTCCGCTAAACTTCTATTGAAACAATTCTGTTGATTTTTCAAAGACCCCTCTGAACTCCAGTGATTTTCCAACCTTCTGTTTCAAACTCTTTTGCATTAGGTTCTTAATCAGTAACTCGTATAAAATACCTCAACTTTTGACAATTGGATTTGGGTTGCCTAATGCAGACTTTTTATCCGACTCTTTTGTTAAACTAATCCGTCTGCTGTTTAATTGTTAAAGACCAAATCAGTATCTGCAATACATACTACACTAATTGCTATGTGATTCATGGGGTTTATATGAGCCTTTCGTTTGTTTGTTTCGTCCCTCAATATTTGCTACTTGTTTTGCTTGTCGCCTTAGTCTTTTATCCATTAGAAACTCCATATATGTCTATGCTTCCTCTCCCCATTTTTAGGATTAGGAGTCCTAAACCCCGGGACTGACAGGTTGGGACGGGTATTAGCATGCAATAAGTAAATAAGACTAATCGCGTTTAATACCTTAACGGGGTAGGAAGGGTAGAATTTGGATATGATAACTGTTGTGCTAATATCTCGTGTGAGAATGATTGCTGGGTATTGCACCAAAGTGATGCATATTATATTTAAACTGAGGACCTCTTTTCTTTAGTTATATGAGGTGATGTTTTCTTAAAATGTTAATGTTTTCTTCAACTAATCTTTCCTAAACCACTATGTCTTCTTTCTCTCTTTGCTTTCAAAACTTCCAACTTATTTGTATTCCTTATGTGCCAACATTGTTTGTTTACTTCTACTCTTCTTAAAGTCACAACTAAGTACGGCCGGGAACCACACTAGTGGATCTTGAGGGGTGCCTAACACCTTCCCCTCGAGATAATCTCAAGACCTTTCTCGAAATCTTGTCTTCTCTCAAATATCTTCTTCTTTTCTTTCAAGTGTCCTAATGCAATATAATCATTAGGTGGCGACTCTTAAAAATCCATAACCCAATTCCTCAAAAGGGAAAGAGTTGTTTTGTCCAAAATATCATAAACCCGATTTCGCCTTTAGGGAAAGTGGGCGTCGACAGCATGGCGACTCTACTAGGGATTTTTCTAAGGCTTTTACCAATACGTGCTTTTGTGACTTTATTGCTTCCTTAATTGCATTTATTTTCTGCCTTTAATTATTTCATCATAATTACTAACTTGGCTCTTCATGTTTTTCTTTCCTTTTCCTTCTTTTTCTGCCTTATTATTATTTCAATTCCAAACATTTATTGTAATCTTTACTTTATGAACTTGAAAATACATGAAATTTGTTTCATTGTTGTAGCTACATTCCTCAACATCATATTCCACATGTGCCAAAACTAATTCTATAGCTGCGCTTATAATGAGTGGTTGCGCCGTTCAGATATTATAACCCCTAAATGTGGCAAAGGCATATTTGCAGTAAAACCAGTCGATCAATGGTGTAGTCGACAATTCCGCACCTTTCCCTCTTGACTTATCTGCTCAAGGGTACCTTCTCTAGCACTTCAAAAGTAGAAACCTTATTCCATTAAACTATTCACGCATCATGGTCAAACTTAGTCGAGTCAGTTATATTGTCTGCATAATAACTCATTAGGGCACCCTAAACCAAAGACCACCGGGTTTCCCCGAACCCAAGTAGACACCTCCACGTTATGTGCATTTATTTGGAGAACAAATATGTCTTATTGCTAATTATTGACTTAAATAATCAAGTCTGGTGGGGGTTAAGGGCCTAACACTTAGTTTTGTAGAAAATGAGGTACGAAGTCCCAGATTCGGCATGGTATCCATCATTCACCCGAGGTTGTTAAGCTGGTGGGAGGACCTTCAAGCCAGTGATCAGACCCTCGTCCGCAAATACTTAAGAAACCTTCCTTCACTTTTGGAAGTTAATCTTGACAACAAGATTATCGAAGCTGCTACTTTATTCTAGGACAATGATCAGTCAATTTTCTGCTTCGGGGACCACGAGATGACCTCGTTGCTGGAAGAAATAGGGGATCTAGATGGAATACCTTGGGAGACAGTAGGTTTACTTATGCCAAAAAATCGCAAAGGAAAGGGTTTCCTTAAAATGATGGGACTTAAGAAGAATCCCGATTTGACTTGTCTGAAGGAGTCCAACATACCATTTGACTTCCTATATGAAAGGTTTGGCCAAACTCCTACCGCACCTACCCTGATGAGTTTTCCCTTAAATCTTTGGGGAACATACATACAAGGGTCTTTGTGTTCATGTTCTGCTTCTTGGTTGTGATGATCTTTCCCATGAAGAAGTCTAGGATCCACACCAGACTAGCCATGGTGACCAAAACCTTGATGGAGAGTATTGATGGGCAGTCTTTCAGCATAGTGCCAATGATCATTGCTAAAATGTATCGAGCTTTAGGAAAATCTCATAAATGAGCCCCATACTTAGAAGGGTGTAATATGTTACTTCAACTTTGGCTCATAGAACACCTTCAGAAAGGCGACTACAGACAAGAAATCATATGCAGGTATTGGGATAACCATATATCTTTTCACTACCTAAAGCGAATGAACTTCATGCCCAACATGTTTTCTCAGCCAGAGGACGCCGGTGGATGGGTAGAGTTGTTTGAGAATCTAACAGAAGAACTGGTACAATGGATGTATGAGTGGTTCCCAAGCGGGGAATTTATTGTTCATTCTCGGGATGCACCATTCCTTATACTCATCAACTTAAGAGGCACTTACCCTTATGTCCCTCTCCGAGCCATGAGGCAAGCTGAAAGAAACCAGATCCTACCAAGGATAGAGAAAATGAGTAATTTCAAGGCTGACTTTCAAGATAATGATAGCCCGCATAGGTGTCAAGCTCAGCACATGTGGCACTGCAAGGTCATCTTAGGGAAGGAATCTATTGAACCAAAAAGGTATCATGTCGTGTGTGTATCGCACTACAGGGTTGGTTTGAAGATGATTACATAAGTTTTGGTCACCCAGGGTTTGTCCATGGTCATAGGCTTAGTGATGAGAAGACTACATCGCACGTCAAATACAATTAGTTGCGCAAGAGGATGCGAGAATGTGATAATGAACATCGGGGAATACAAGAAGCCCATGAGAAGCTGATCAATGAGTGGAAGGATATGGCTATCAATGCCAATGATCGGCTGGGGTATCTGGAGCGCGGTCTAGTGGAGTTGGAAAGGAAGTTCTTAAAGAGAATTGAAGATTGGCAGAATGCCGAGGGAAGTGCAGGCGGACATCTGGCCAAATCCTATCTGCTGTTAGGACTGCACGAGTTGATGCAGCTGTACGAGGGAGGCAAGAGTACCAAATCCGGGGAAGGTCCTTCGGGGACCAAGTAGTTAGGATCTTTTATTGCTTTCGTAATTTAATTAGGACACTGGCCATTAGTGACATCTTTTATTTCAGTCATTTTCTTTTAAGGCTCGTCTTGTTTTTATCAGTAAAATGAGGCATTAGCATTATAAGTTCTCCAAATTTAATTTGTTGCTAGGCCCACCTCGGGCTTAACGAGGCACCCAAATTAGAAAGCGATCTATATTCCTGCACAATGTGCTTAAATATCACGATATTATTTAAAAGAATCCGCATTGACTTTTCACCTTTTTTGTTTTTCTTTTATTTTATTCCCCTCCCTAAAGGTTAGTTAGTTAGTGCATTCTGGCACCATCAGCATACTCAACAAGATCCAAGGGTCCTCCACCTCCTCCTCCTCCTCCTCCTCCAAGTCCTACCAGAAACATGAACAAAGGAAAAATGAGAAATGCAAGCCCTAGAAAGGAACTTGAGGAAACGTCTCAGAACACTTCAATTACAAAGGAGACTGCTGCTCATGTTGAGCAGACTTTGCTGCGATTTCGAGAAGAATTGGACCAAGTCCGTAATGTAGCAAGCCTGTCAATCTCTCTGCCGCTCCTGATGTTAACACCCAGAACCCTGTACCTCCACAAAATACCCCGCAACCACCAATACAACTCACTCATACCCAAGCCTGAAACACATGTAATAACACTCCACTGCTCATTCCCGAACCGCAAAACTCTATAACGACCACATCCACAACAATACCATCTTTGTGGACACTGTCCCCCACTATATTCAATCAATCACAAGTGCACCCGAATCAGATGACAAAGACTCCATCATTCAGAATTTGGCTGCGAAAATCAAGATGCTAACTAGCCGGGTCCAAGGTATCGAAGGTGGCAAAGGCGTTGAGGGTTTGGACTATGAAGATCTTTGTGTTCATCCAGATGTTGAGCTCCCGGAGGGGTACAAACCTCCCAAGTTTGAGATGTTCGACGGAATAGGTGATCGTAAGGTCTATCTAAGAATGTATTATGATAAGCTGGTAGGAGTTGGGAGAGACGAGGAAATCTGCATGAAGTTGTTCATGAGGAGTCTAAAAGGCGATGCTTTATCAATGTATATCAGCCAAGATGCAAAGAAATGGACAAGTTAGGTGAACATGGAATCTGACTTTATGGACCAATTCATGTTCAACACTGAGCACACGCTAGATGTGTTGTATACTAGAATCCAAAAAGAAACCCATAGAGACCATTCGCGAGTATGCCACTCGTTGGAGGTCAGAAGCTGCTAAGGTCAGGCGGGCCTTAGAGGAAGAGCAGATGAACAAGTTCTTTGTACGGGCTCATGATCCACAATACTATGAAAGGATGATTCTAATAGAGGGTCAAAAGTTCTCTGACATCATCAAGTTAGGAGAAAGGATCGAAGAAGGCATAAAAAATGGTATGGTTACTAACCCTGAGGCATTGAAAACTACCAACAAGGCTTTACAGTCTGGTAGCTCATCAAAGAAAAAGGACATAAATTCCGTAATGGCTGCGCAAAGAAACAATTCTCCTATGAAGTACCAAACCTATCCCTCAAATCCACTCAAATATCAACCTACCATAAATTACCAAGCACCCTCACATACATACCAAATGCCACCATCTGCCTTCCAATTACCTCCACCGCCCACATATCAACCCACTTCACCAATATATTCCCAACTTGCGCCTGTGTATCAAGCATACAACTCCCAACCTTCGTATTACCCATCACCACCCACTCGTATCTCGGCCTAGATCAAATTTTGACCGAAGACCTCCCAGACGGTATACCGCCATAGTCGAGCCAATTGACCAATTATATGAAAAGCTCAAAGCATCCAGTTATCTTTCACCTATCCTAGCCATAAATCCAGAAAAGCCTTCCCAATGGATCAATCCCAACAAAACATGCGCATACGATTCCGGAATGAAAGACCATACCATCGACGAGTGCCACTTGTTTAAAGACAAGATTCAGACTCTAATTGATAACAAGGTCATTATAGCAAAGGAGCCCGCTCCCAATGCCCGCAAAAACCCTCTACCTGACCACATGGGCAATGTCATCCATGTGATTGAGATTGAGGATGATTGGGACCCCAAAGGTAAATTCGATTAAGTGCTGAAGAAGAAGAAACTAAGAAGCCGACAGTTACCCTCAATCTCATTGTTGTTCAGATCCTGTCCTCTGAGGGCAATGTGGTAAATATGTATGTGCCACTCAAGCTTGAAGTGCCTCCTTCAAAGGCACCAAAACCAATCGAGTTTGAGTTCGGGTTCCTAAAGCACCTGCCATTTGAAGTTACTGTTTTACATCCCAGGATGCCTATTCAGGTTTCCATGACAGATGTGACCCCGTTCAAGTCGAACACCATACCTTGGGATTACAGAGCTGAGGCGAGAAAGAAAGGGAAAACACATGTTGGAGAAGTAATCGCCGCGCAGGGAATGATCAGGACAGGCAGTGTATCCACCCCAGAACATTTAGCTGAGTCTAGCAAGCAAGCCTCTGGATAGTCTGTTGAAATTGGACCCAATGACCTTTGGAGGAAGATACATGCCAAAGAGTACTAAGTCGTTGAGCAACTGAATAAAACACACGCATAGATTTCTATCCTGGCTCTTCTGCAAAGCTCTAAGGCATATAAAAACATCTTAATAAAAATATTGAGTGAAGCTTGTGTTCCCAGCAACATAACAGGAGGCGAAATGGCAAATATGGTGGGGTGGGTGCTGGAAAGCCACAAGATCACCTTCCACGAGGATGAGTTACCACCAGAAGGGCATAGTCACAACAAGGCATTGCACATTATTGCGCAATGCGAAGATTATTTCATCACCAAGATCTTAGTCGACAGGGGATCCAACCTTAACATTTGTCCGTTAATAACCCTCAGGACATTGGGTAAAGGTTTGCACGAAATCAAAGATGGAGCTATCAACGTCAAGGCTATTGATGGGTCTGAAAGATCCACCATTAGAGAAATTAGCCTGTGCCTATAGATGGGACCTACCTGGTTTGATGTTGACTTCCAAGTCATAGACGTGCCAGCATCCTACAATTTGTTTCTGGGACGACCCTGGATCCACGCCGCTGGGGCTATGGCATCAACCTTGCATCAAGCTGTAAAGTTCAAATGGAATCATCAGGAAGTGATCATTCACGGCGATGGTAGCAGCCCTATATACGGTTGCCAAACCATCCCGATAATCAAAGATAGAATGAGAATAGGTGGAGAAACATACCACCACATCGAGCGAGTCACGCCATAGACAAAGACAAGTGGTGGGATAACAAAATTGAGAGCATTCGGAATTGGAGCGGGTATGAGACCGGAAAAGGACTTGGCAGGAATCTCCAGGGAATCACCAAGCCTATCGAGTTGAAGAAGCATGGTACCAATTTTGGCCTAGAGTATGAGTACACATGGGAGGAGTTCAGATATTGGTAGCCACCATGGCATGGTCCCTACTATCCATTGGAAAGCCCTATACCTCAGCTAAAGCAGACCTTTCAGCCAGGTGACAAATATATGGATAAGAGGAAGATGAGGCACTGGCAGCAATAAAGAACCCGCTTCTAGAGGATGGTTTGGATGGATTTGTTATCTTCGAGGAGGAAGGGGAGTAAGGCCTTCCATTCAAGTTATGAACCGAGGGGAATGCCTCACCAATTGGTCAGCCGGACTACCAACGCCCGGAGAGCTTCGGGGTATCAAGGCTAAAACAACGCACTATGAATCACATTTTAATTTTTAGTTGATTTTACTTTTCCGAATTGTCTTTACTTTTGAAAAGAGCTTCGATATTATGAACAATTATGAATTTAATCAAAAACATTTACCAAGTTTATTTTGATATCTCGACCTTATTAATTTTCCCTATCATTTACTTTATTTTACACAACATGACTATTACATATCTTGATGATGAACCAATGATTGTGACATGCAATAAGGCAATGCAACAAATGGACGTAGATTCAGAAAAAGATGAAATACCAGAAAGGTTGTCAGAGAGGTCGAGAACTTTGAGAATAGACCCAAGTCCAACTTGGATGAAACTAGGGTTGTTAATTTAGGAGATGCAGAGAATGTCAAGGAAACACATATCAGCGTACATTTGTCGCCATCAGAAAAGAAAGAGTACACAGAGTTCCTAAAAGAGTATGAGGACATATTTGCATGGTATTATGACGATATGTCCGGTATCAGCACATCCATTGTGAACTCACAAGTTGCCGACAGATCTGGCGTGCCCGCCAGTAAAACAGAAGCTTAGAAAATTCAAGTCAGACATGAATCTGAAAATCAAAGAAGAGGTTACCAAGCAAGTCAAAGCTAGGGTTCTCAAAGTGGTACAGTAGCCGACATAGTTAGCCAACATCCTGCCAGTGCCAAAGAAAGATGGGAAAGTTAGAGTCTGTGTTGACTACCGGAATCTCAACCGGGCGTGTTCTAAGGATGACTTACTTTTGCCAAATATACACATATTGATTGAAAACTACGCAAAACATGAGCTGGAGTCAATTGTCGATTGTTTTGCTAGATACCATCAGATATGGATGGATGAAGTAAATGCAAAGAAAACGGCGTTCATCACGCTGTGGTGGATGTACTATTACAAAATGATGTCGTTCTGTTTGAAGAACGCTGGTGCTACCTATATGATAGCCATGACAACTATCTTTCATTACATGATACATAAAGAAATCGAGGTGTATGTGGATAACATCATTATCAAGTCCAGGAAAGTTGCAGATCACCTGGAAGATTTGAGAATGTTCTTCAACAGATTGAAGAGATACAACTTGAAACCAAATATCGCTAAGTGTGCATTCGGAATCCCAGCTAAAAAAACATAGGGTTTCACAGTGAATCACCGGGGAATAGAATTGGAAGCATCAAAAGTTAAGGCCATTCAATAATTTCCACCGCCAAATAACAAGAAGGATGTAATGAGTTTTCTAGGAAGACTCAACTATATCAGCCGATTCATAGCACAGTCCACTGTCATTTGCGAACCCATCTTCAAGATGCTAAAGAAGGATGCCGCCACTAAATGGACTGATGATTGTCAAAAGGCTTTTTACATAATCAAGGAATACTTGTCAACGTCGCCAGTCTTGGTTCCACCCGAGCCAGGGAGACCCCTATTGATTTATCTCGCAGTGTTGGATGGAGCGTTTGGTTGTGTATTAGGACAACATGATGAAACGAGAAGAAAGGAGCAAGCAATCTATTACCTCGGCAAGAATCTTACCCCATAAGAGGCTCGGTATTCCTTGATAGAACGCACTTGTTGTGCTCTGACCTAGGTAGATCAGAAATTGAGGCACTATTTCTGTGCTTACACCACTTATCTCATATCCAAGATGGATCTGTTGAAATATATCTTTCAGAAGCCCATGCCCACCGGCAAGCTCGCTAAATGGCAAATCTTGTTAAGCGAGTTCGACATTGTTTATGTCACTTAGAATACAGTCAAAGGGCAAGCTTTGGCAGATCACCTCGCCGAGAATCCTATAGAAGGAGAATACAAACCTCTAAAGATGTAATTTCCTGATGAAAAGGTAGCTTTCATAGGAGAGGATATTGTAGAATCCTGTGATGGTTGGAGAATATTTTTCAATGGAGCCGCAAATTTCAAAGGATCGGCATAGGAGTAGTCCTAGTATCGGAAACTGATCAGCATTACCCAGTATCCGCCAAGCTCAGATTCCCGTGCACCAATAACATGGGCGAGTACGAAACATGCATCTTAGGGCTCAAACTGGTGATCGACATGAACATTCAGGAGTTACTAGTGATTGGAGACTCGGACTTACTCATACATTAGGTTCGAGAAGAATGAGCAACCAAGAATTCCAAGATACTCCCTTATCTACATCATATACAGGATTTGAGGAAGAGATTCAGAAAGACAGAATTCCAGCACGTTCCCAGATTACATAATGAGTTCGCTGATGCCCTAGACACTTTATCGTCTATGATCCAGCATCCAAATACAAACTTTATTGATACCATCCAGGCCAAGATTCATGACCAACCAGCTTATCGTGCTCATGTAGAGGAAAATGCCGATGGGAAACCTTGGTTCTATGATATTAGAGAGTACTTGACAACAGGAGAATACATAGAGCTTGCCAGTGCTACTCAGAAGCATACGTTCTGGAGATTATCCAACAACTTCTTTCATACCATAGGAATCCTATGCTGTAGGACTCCCGATTTTGGTTTGCTAAGGTGTTTCGATGCAAGAGAAGCAATCAAACTATTGGATTAAGTGTACGCAGGGACCTGCGGACCACACATGAATGGTTTTGTTTTGGCCAAGAAGATACTTCGAGCGTGATATTTTTTGATGACTAGGGAAATAGATTGTATTCACTATGTCCGGAAATGCCAGCGCTGTCAGATACATGCAAATATGATAAAGGCACCTCCAAACGAGCTTAATATATCAAGCTCACCATGGTCGTTCGCCGCCTAGGGTGGATGTTATTGGGCCAATCGAACCTAGCCGCATCAAATGAGCACATGTTCATCTTAGTGGCAATTGATTACTTTACCAAATGGGTTGAAGCAACATCCTACAAAGTAGTGACCAAGAAAGTTGTAGCATATTTTGTCTGTGACTGTATTGTTTGTAGGTTTGAGATTCCAGAATCAATCATCAGCGACAATGGTTCTAATCTCAACAGCGACCTGATGAAAGAAATGTGTGAAACATTTAAGATTAAACACGAACTCTATGGCTTACAGACCTCAGATGAACGGAGCTGTAGAAGTAGCCAATAAGAATATCAACAAGATACTAAGGAAGATGATTGAAAGGCACAAGTAGTGGCACTAGAAATTATCGTTCACTTTATTGGGTTATCGTACCATGGTCCGCACATCAACCAAGGAAGCTCCCTACATGCTGGTTTATGGTACAGGAACAATCACTCCCACTGAGGTAGAGATTCCCTCCTTGAAAATCATACAGGAAGCACTGTTAGTTGATGTAGAGTGGGTAAAAGGTCGCTATGACCAATTAGCCCTTATAGATGGAAAGAGAATGAATGCAGTCTGTCACTGTCAGTTATATTAGAATGTCTAGAGCCTTCAACAAAAGAATTAAGCCAAGGGAGTTTACCTCAGGGCAGCTGATATTGAAAAAAATATTTCCGCATCAAGCCAAGGGGAAAATTCTCTCCTAATTGGCAGGGTCCATATATGATTCACCGAGTTCTAACTGGAGGAGCCCTTATTCTCTAAAATATGGATGGGGAAGTCTGGATGAAGCCGATAAACTTAGACAAAGTAAAGAGATACTACATTTGATCATTTGTTTTCTTCATGATGTAATCTGAACTAGACATGACCTGATTCCTATTTAAGAGAGAAAAATTAGGCAGCCTTATGGGTTTAGCCACATTCTAATAAAATTTCCATTTTCCCCGCTATTGGAACTAGGGCAGAATTTTGAGGAGGACCCTCAAAATTCCGAAGTCAGTTGTCAGCTTTTGCATCAGCACCAGCCCAGTAAACTGGGGCAGCATTTTGAGGAGGGTCCTAAAAATTCTGGAATCAACATCGGGTTCAGTCATTCAGCGCAACCGTCAGTAGTGCCTGCCTAGTAAACTGGGGCAAAATTTTGAGGAGGACCCTCAAAATTCTGGAACAAACGAGGCTACTGTGTCTTGAACCACGTTGCAGTTGTTGGTTCATCTGAAATAAAACCGTTTTTTAAATTTATACTTACATTATATTTACTGAATCATGTGTAAATGTCATTCACATCGTTGTTGTTTAGCAATGCTACCCCAATGATACGCCAAGAGCCAGGGGATATGAACTAACCTTTCCTATCTACAGAACTCACAATTTTTCTTTGGATGCAGGAACCCAGGTCACAAATCATTTGATACATTCACACTCGTGCTCTTCAGGGTTGAAACTTTCAGAGCGAGCATTTTATGCATAAATTTTATTATCTACACCCAACATCCCTAGCAGCCACGATACAATAATCAACCTTCAGCTAAGAAAATCTCATTACTATCCACTCTTTACATTTACTACATTTTGCATAAGGTTGCTTATCTGCCTTCTGAGGTTAAGCTCTACCTCCATTGCATAAGGCTACTTATCTGCCTTTTGAGACTAAGCTCTATCTCTAAATGCATTGCATAAGGCTACTTTTCTGCCTTCCGAGGTTAAGCTCTATCTGCATCCTGCATAAGGCTACTTATCTGCCTTTCGAGACCAAGCTCTGTCTCCATCTGCATTGCATAAGGCTACTTTTCTTCCTTGTGAGGTTAAGCTCTACCTCCATCCTGCATAAGGCTACTTATGCCTTTCGAGACTAAGCTCTGTGTCCATATGTACTTTATAAGGGTACTTTTCTGCCTTCCGAGGTTAAGCTCTACCTCCATCCTGCATAAAGCTACTTATCTACTTTTCGAGACTAAGCTCTGTCTCCATCTGCATTCCTAAATAAGGCTATTTTCTTCCTTTCGAGGTTAAGCTCTACCTCCATCCTGTATAAGGCTACCTATCTGCCTTCTGAGACTAAGCATTGTCTCCGTCCTGCACGGCTGAAATATCACCACCTGCGTTTAAATTCTTACTTTAGCTGAAATATCGCCATCTGCATTTTAAATTTGCGCTTCGACTGAAAGATCGCCACACTTTGCATTCATTTGGCTGAAAGATTGCCTCCTTTTCATAGGCTGAAAGATTTCCAATCTATTCAAAGGCGTCATTGTTCGGAGGTACCATCTGCATAGCCCGAGAACACAATTTCATGGTCTGCGAATCTTTACTTTTATGCTCTTCACGGCCCGGGACATCATAGTCCGAGGACGTCATCCTAACCGTCCAAAACATCATTCATGGTCCAAACGTGAACTTGCATCATGTTTAAATTAGCACAGTATACACTAAATTGATCATTTTTAGGTACACCGGCTAGAAAACAACATTCTCAGCAGGAGTGCTCCCGCTCCGGTACTCCGCAACCTGTTCGACTTCAAAACCTTTATCAAACTAAACCATCACGTCCATTTTTTCTAATCCCCATAATTGGTTCCCGAACTACCTATGACCTGATTCTTATAAAACCAGGGATAAGTAGGCAGCTCGGAAAAAATAGCACGGCTAAAATTCTTTTGCAATCACCGATTCCGGTCAAAATTGGCCATCATATCTTTACCCGACAACTCTTTCATCCCCCTCTAGTAAATAGGGGCAGTTGTTGATATCTAGTTTTTCCCTATATATTTTAATATATACTCAATTACTTTCAAATAGTATGTGTATGCATATATAAGCATGCGCAAAGGTTTGGGTATTTTTCCTCAATTTAAGGGTTTTTAGAATTAACTTATTGTCTATTTTCAACAATAAAAAAATCCAAAATTATTCCCAAACTATTATTTTTGGAAAATAACGTATTTCATTCTCATATTTACAATAAAATATAAATAATATGATTTTTGCATATTTTTTACAAATTTATTCAGAATTTTTAAAGCTTAATTGCATGTAAGTGCAATTATAGCCTATGTTATAATTAACCGCATTTTACAGTTATAAAATTATTCCTAATATTTTTTAGATTATTTTTTAATATATTATTAATTAGTTCTGTATTTTCAATTTGTTTTTCAATTATTTTTTGTTATTTTAATTAATTAAAAAGGGGAAAATGGCTATTTAAAATTTGACCTATTCCGGTTTATATTTTAGCCCAAATTTCACCCTTAATTAACCCCAATTTCAACCCTTAATTAGATGACCCAATTTTGATTTTAACCCGCCCCAAACCCGTTCTTGCTATCCCATCCGCTTCCCACTTTACATCCTGGCCGTTGATTGCTTTAATCAACGACCCTCGTTCTTTCTTACCTTTTTAATTCAGCCCCAACCCTTAACCCTAATCATTTCTCCAAAAATCCGCCTCTAAGCTCTCTCGTCTTCCCAGATTCTCTCTAACACTCATAACCCTAGCCGCCTATATCGTCGTCTTCGATTCGTTCTTACCGGTGTCCATGGCTTCCCAAGATATGGACAGTCTATACCCTCCTCCCTTCACCCACACCATGATTATTCACAGATTTCAAGGTCATTTCTTCAACAGACCTATTCTGTTCCTCCACCTATCTGAATTCTTTTGGCTTCTACGACTCCGTTCCGGCGTGATCAAGCTCTGAAAAAGGCCTATCCATGGCCTATGCCTACTAAAGACTAGATCGTTTCAGGCCTTCTGATTTCTAGGATTTCTGAGAAACCCTAAAAAACTTGTTCGAGGTTCTATATTTCCTTGTTTTCATAGATCTGTAATAGATATGTGTTTTACTCGATGTTTTAATGATTTTCCCCAATTTTCCCTTTTAAAATTAGTCTGCTCAAAATTAGGGCTTTCAAAAAAAATCCTAGAATGAGTCATCTTCTTTTTATTTCTTTGTGTGAACCTGTTTCCCATGTAATACTATGTGTTTTCTTACATTTTTATGTATGTTTTTACTCCTTTATTGCTTCTAGTGGTTTTTTACAAGTATGATTCACACGTTTATCTTGCATGACTTTCTACTGTTTCTCTTACTAAGATTATTTGCCTCTACTAGATTCTTTTGGGTCTGAAATATGTTTCTTTTAATATTTCCTACGCTCTATGATTGAATTGGTTTGAGGCATTTTAGCTTTCTTCTAAAACTTGTTCTTTACAAGCTTTCACTCTTGCTTCTAGTTTTCTACGAATGTTTTTGTGTTTCCCTAAGCTTGTTGTGAGGGCTTGCCTTCTCTTTTCTACTCGGATTGGCCTGTGTTGGGATGTTTTCAAGATTTGGTTCTAGGGTTCTACTCTAGAAACCCTAGGCTCTCAACCCGCACTGATTTTATAGACTGAACCGAAACTTGCTTTTGCCTATGATTCTGAAACTGTTTGTGCCGATCTTTTCTTTCTTGTTTGACACTGGTATGCTTTATATGCAATGTTTTTCCTCTGAATAGATTCTGTTAGCATATGATTGATTTCAGTCTCCTATTACTAAGGCTCGATTAATTTGCTATTGATTTTGTACAAGTTAATCTCTTTTCCTCTTTTCATAACTAAGTCATTCAAGACTTTTAAATTTCTGACTGTTTGATTACTGTTTCCTTATTTTCTCAAAACCATGTACTGTGGTTTCCTTATCTTAAAAAGGTTGTATGAACTTACCTCTATTATGCTACTCTGAAAAGGTTTTCACTATTTTCTTTTCCTTAATTACTCATTCTCGTTTGAAATCAAATCCCTTTGACAAAGAAAGATCCTATTTGATTGAGTAAAATTTTATTTCCTTGCCTTTTGTTTACTTATTTTTGCACTATAAAAAGGGACAACCTTTTTAACTCAAGACAGGCCCTCGAACATTGTTCTTTTCTACACCTTTGCAATACACAATCATCTCCGTCTTTGAAATATACTAGCTACTACTCTCTTTACTACTAATCTCTCTACTACCACTTTCTCTACTGAGCACTATGCTCATTTCTCTCCTACTGTCTGAATATTATGGAGTTCCTCTGAATTCCCAAGTATTTGTTGAAGTTTTTGAGTTGTTCTTGCTAACTGTTTAGCTGTCTACTTGCTATTGTTTCTCTACTGTACTAGAACTGAAAACTGGTATGCTCTTCTAAGTTAAATAACACTCTCCTACTATGTGTATTCACTTCTCCTCTTCTACACATTCTTCTCTGTGTGTTTATGTTCTGTTGCATGTTCATCTATGTCATTGCATCTTCAGTCTTCTATGCTTTCTTATATTTTCTGTAATGTCAGTATATGCTTCTGTATGGAAATCCCTTCCCTCTATTCCCTTTTGTGTGCTAGTACTATTCTGAATCATGGTAGCATCTGATATTGTTGTCCATAATCCAGAATCAGACTCTCCTGAGTCTCTACTCAAATGCTTTCCCATTTCCTCTCCTCTTTATGTGTTAAGCTTTAACTTGGGTCTGGTAGTGTCCTAATCACCACTCAAACTCTAAGTTTGACTCCCCAGAGTCTGATCCCATTTGTTTGACCTAAGCAAAGGGTCAAGGGTGTTCCAGCCTATGACATGACTTGGATATGACCACCCTTTGCTATGGTTCCCCTCTCACTTTGCAATCATTCCGAGTTCCAAAGTTCTACCCCTCTTTGGTAAGCAATGCTTAGGGACCTTGGAGTTCCCTCTGAACTTAGATGCCTGAGGGCTGGTAATTTCACACTTGCATTATTCTGTTACAATATTTACCCTTCAGAGTGTAAGCATTGCCTGGGATCTTAAGAGAAGGCGTTAGATTCTGGAATCTGGATCTGGTAGAACACATGTTATTGGATACTAAGATTGAATTAGACTACACGGATCTAGCTATAGGCTGTGGTGTATTTTTGTTTACCTTCTTTTTTTGGTTTTGTAATAATCTTGGAAAAAAGGAACTCCGGGACATATTAGTAAAAGGGTATGGGAGGGGTTTATATTTACTTGCATATGTTAAAGGGTAGATACCATGCCTATAGGATCATGATTATTGTTTAATCACTTAGATATCATGCCTATAAGTTCAACGTTTAAACCACCTAGAGATCATGTCTATAGGCTTTTGCATTCCTTTCATTCGATCATTTAGAGATCGTGTCTATAGGATTTAATGTTCAACCATGTTGCAAATAATTAGAAATCCTAGCTATAAGACCTAATAATAAACTAATTGTATATAGAAATCATGCCAATAGGGAACGCGCGAAACGTTAGGCAAACCATAGGGTAATCAAATACTCTCTTTCTTAACGTTTAATAAAAGTAATGAGTATTAAGAGAAAATTAAGGTATAGATATCCTGCCTATGGGGTTTCAGACTCGCCCAAATCTGTGTAAGTAACAATCTGGCCATTGGCTTTAGCGTTTCAAACAAAGCGTCCAAACTTGTCTGCAAATTTTCTAAACTTGTATTTTCTTATCCTAAAACATTTTTTCAACTCTCTGCCTGAATTTTATTCGCCTTATGGAGCTCTCTTTCAAAACATGTTTCAAACTCATTCCTTTTTTAAAGCATTCTTACTTCTGAAACTCTACTTTACCATTCCGCTGAACATCTACTGAAACAATTCTGCTGATTTTTCAAAGACCCCTCTGAACTTCTGTGATTTTCCAACCTTCTATTTCAAACTCTTTTGCATTATGTTCTTAATTAGTAACTCGTATAAAATACCTCAGCTTCTGACAATTGGATCGGGGTTGCTAATGCAGACTTTTTATCCAACTCTATGTGTGAAACTAATTTGTCCGATGTTTAGTTATTAAAGAACAAATCAGTATCTGCAAGACATGCTACACTAATTCCTATGTGATTCATGGGGTTTATATGAGCCTTTCGTGTTTTTGTTTCGTCCCTCAATTTTTGCTACTTGTTTTGCTTGTCGTCTTTGTCTTTTATCCTTTTGAAACTCTATATATGTCTATGCTTCCTTTCCCCTTTTTAGGATTAGGAGTCCTATACCCCTGGACTGATATGTTGGGACGGGTATTAGCATGCAATAAATAAATGAGACTAATCGTGTTTAATACCTCAACGGGGTAGGAAGAGTAGAATATGGATATGATGACTGGTGTGCTAATATCTCGTGTGAGAATGATTGCTGGGTATTGCACCAAAGTGATCCATATTATATTTAAACCTACGACTTCTTTTCTTTAGTTATATGATGTGATGTTTTCTTTAAAGTTTTAATGTTTTCTTCAGTTAATATTTCCAAAACCACTTATGTCTTTTTTCTCTATTTGCTTTCAAAACTTTCAACTTATTTGTATTTCTTATGTGCCAACATTGTTTGTTTACTTCTTTTATTCTTAAAGTCACAACTAAGTACGACCGGGAACCACACTAGTGGATCTTGAGGGGTGCCTAACACCTTCCCCTCGATATAATCTCAAGCCCTTACCCGAACTCTGGTCTTCTCTAAAAAATCTTCTTCTTTTCTTTCAAGTGTCCTAATGCACTATAATCATTAGGTTGCAACTCTTCAAAATCCATAACCCTTCCTCAAAAGGGTATAAGATTTGTTTTGTCCAATATGTTGCAAACCCGATTTTGCTTTTAGAAAGAGGGGGCGTCGACACCGTTATCTCAGACACAACCAAATATAAGTAATGTTTTTCATCTACCTTCAGGATGTGATGCAAAGGAAGGCTCAACCAGTATCGCTTTAATTCTTCCAGGCTTGCTGGAATGGGTCCATGTGAAATCCTTTTTTTGTTTTGAGCAAGGAAAAGAACCTATGACTTCGATCTGTTGACCTCAAAATAAATCGACCCAAGGTGGATATTCATCTTGTTAGCCTTTGCACGACTTTCACACTATCTACGATTGTGATATATTTGATGGCCTTGATCTTGTCGAGGTGATTTTGATCCCCCTATTCGATACCATGAAGCCGAGAAACTTGCCCAAGCCAACTCCAAAGGCACATTTCTCCGGGTTAAGCTTCATGTTAGAGGTGTCAACCGGGCCGGGTTGACCCGGGACCGGCACGGACCGGCCCGGTCAAACCCGGCCCAGACCGGACCGGTTTATAGCGGGGGGGCCGGGCTGGGTTAGGGGGAGGAAAGGGGTTAGGACGTTAGGCGATTCCGTCCAATTGACCCGGACCGGACCGGCCCGGGAAGGAAAATTCCGGGCGAACCGGTCAACCCGGACCGGCCCGGACCGGTCCCAAACGGTAAAATTTTTTTTTTTTTTTAAAAAAAAAAAATTTCTGAAAACATGGGGCCCACTTGACCGTTGGCAACGGTCCAGCACCGTTGCCCAACGGGACTTTTTGCATTTTTGGCCAATTTTGAGTTTTTTTTTGTTTTTTTTAAATTACATTATTAACCCTTCTTAAAATCTATAAATACCCTCCCCTCTTCTTCATTTCCTCACTCAAAATTATCTATCTCTCTCTCAATTCTCAAATTAGCAAATATCAATCACTCTCTTCTCTTCAATTTTCAAGAATTCATATTCTACTTTCATAATTTTATTGTCTTTATTTTCCCGAATTTAATTTATCGTAATTTCTTATTTGGAAATCGGCATTCGAAGCTTGATTCTTGAAGTTCAAGTGTTCAACATTGAAATACTTGCTTGACGTTTGTTCGTGGTAACACCGGATTTGCGTAATCAAGTGCTCAATTTATTGTCGAATTCGGTGCACTCTCTCCAACTCTTTCTCTTATTTAATATTTTAATTGCATATTTGATTTTAGCTTATATATTAATTTTTCCAATATGTTGAATGCTGCTAAAAGAGCGTGTAGAAAAGTTACTGGTAGGAGTGGAAGTGGAAGTGGAAGTAGTAAAAAAAGTCCTATAGCTTCTGGTAGTAATAGTAATAATGAACCAATAACACATGTTTCTGAATCATCGCCTAATTTGCAAGATGTAAATATTGATTATGAACAATTACACCAAGATTTCGGAATAGAAGATAACGAAATTGGAATAGAAGATGAGATACCACCTACACCTACTAGTGGAAATGTTGGTAGTATTGGAGTTGGAGTTGCTAGTGCAACAAGGGGTAGAAGACCACCAGTCGCTCAAACTTCTAAATCTAATCGTAGAAAAAGAAGTCCTGTTTGGCAATTTTTTGATGAGATAGAAGATAGTGATAGAGTTAAGTGTAGACTTTGTAATGAAACGTTTAAACATTTGACCGGAGGTAATTTAGGGGGGACTGGCACACTTATTAGACATATGCAAAATTATCATCCTATAGAATGGGGAAATAATGGGGATGGAAGTGCAACAACACTTAACCCTACTACTGCAGGTCTCCTAAAATATGATAAAATGAGTGATCGAGAGGAATTAGCGAAAATGATTGCTTTGGGTTGTCTACCTTTTTCATTTGCTTCTTCCTCTTATCTTGTTACGTATATTAAAAGGATATACAATCCTATGTTTAAAGGTATCCCTAGAAGTACCTGTAGATCAGGCATCTTTAGACTTCACAACCAATATCAAACATACATACGTTATTTGTTTAGTCACCTTCCTTCTAGAGTATGTCTAACTTCTGATATTGGCCATGCTGCAAAATGGAAATGATTATTTAACAATTACATGTCATTGGGTAGATGACAATACTTGTATGCAAAAACGTATTATTGCTTTTAAATATGATGAAGATCAGAGTCATACTGCTGCATTTATTAGTAGTACAATTGTTGAAGTTGTCGAATTTTATAATCTAAACCAAAAAGTTTTGTGTATGTCTTTTGATAATGCTTCAAACAACAATGCTGCAGTTTCAATTTTAAAATTGAATTTACATCCACCTCTTGATGATATTTTTCATGTTAGATGTGCATGTCATGTTTACAATTTAATTGTTAAAAGTGGGCTCGATTTATTTTTACATGAGATTACTCTAGTTAGAAGAGCAGTTGGAGTAATTCAGGGAAATAATAGACAATCTAGAATAAGAGAATTTAAGAACAAGTGTATGCAATATAACCTTACACCTAGATTCATGCCCGACGAAGTAGTTACTAGATGGAATTATACGTATATATTTTTAAAATGTTGCTACAAATATAGATTTCCAATAACAGAAGTTGCTAATGCACATTGTACTGATCCTAGGCGTATGTTAACAACTGATACCTGGGAGGTCATTAGTGATGTGATTAAATTTTTACATAAATTTTATACTGCTACTGTTGTGTTTTCTGGGGCATATTACCCAACTATTACTTTGGCTTTAGTACATATAGCTGAAATTTCTTTGCTACTATATGAATTTAAGAAGAAAGATAGATATACGGATGCTGTTGCAAGTATGCAAGCAAAATTCAAAAAATATTTCTTTCCAATTCCTCCTGTTTACTTAATTGGTGCAGTTTTAAATCCTTCAATTAAAATGTCTGATTGTCAACAATTAATGAATGCTTTATACACTTATATGGAGATTGGGCCCACTGAAAGCCCAAATTTGTATGAATCTATGAACCAACTAAATGAACATTTACAATATCTATATACTTATTCTGCAACTCAATGTGATAATGCTCGTGCTTCAACTGCTGCAAATCCCACTATGCAATGTAGCACTTCTAATGTAGTCGAAGATGATGATGAAGGCATTGATAGTTTTAATATTTTTTCAACTTTTTCTAACACTCAAAGTAGTAGCAGGAATATAGATGAACTTCAATTTTACTTGCAGAAGCAAAAGGAGCCTCGCACCAAGGAATTTTCACCGTTAGGCTGGTGGCATGAAAATTCAAAGCAATTTCCCGTTCTTTTCGCTATGGCGCGGGATGTCCTGAATGTCCCAATTTCCACTGTTGCATCCGAGAGTGCATTTAGCCAAGCAAGACAACAACTTGGAGACACACGGCACTCATTGGGAAGCAATGCTTTGGAAGTCTTAGTGTGTCTAAGAGATTGGATAAGATCTGAACGAAGAAATCAAGGAAAGGAAGATCTTGATAGCCCGGAAGACGAAGAACTTGGAGATATATTAACGCACGGAAACCCATCCGAATTTAACTCTCCAGAAGAAGGTCATTCGGTTCATATTAATTTTGAAGAACTTTCTATTGCAATGCAAACCATTTGATGTAAATTGTAAACTAATTATGATACATTTTAGTTTTGAAATTTTGAATTTAAGAAATAAAGTAGCACTTGCAATAAGTGCAATTTTTCCCCATCTTTTGTTGTGTTCATTCAATTATTACAAAGTATTAATATAACTTAATATTTATACTATACGTAATTCCAAAAAAAAAAAAAACCCGGCCCGGTCCGGCCCGACCCGGACGGGTCAGAAAAATTGGACCCGGACCCGACCCGGCCCACCCGTTGGTCACCTATACTTCATGTTGTACTTCCTCAAGATTTTGAATGTTTCCTGCAAATGAGTTAAATGGTCCTTTGCGTGCAGGGACTTGACCAACATATCATCAATGTAAACTTCCATTGATTTACCTATCTATTCCTCGAACATTTTGTTAACTAGCCATTGGTATGTAACTCCAGCATTTTTAGCCAGTGGGAATTACTTAATAACTGTATGTTCCAAACTTAGTGATAACGAGGTCTTCTTCTGGTCTTCTAGGTTCATCTAAATTTGATTGTACCCGGAGTAGGAGTCGAGAAAGGTTAAGATCTAGTGACCGGCTGTGGCATTGATCATGCGATTGATGTTAGGGAGTGGAAAAGAGTCTTTGGGGTAGGACTTGTTTAAATTTTTACAATCTATGCACATTCTAAGTTTGTTCCCTTATTAGGGAGAATAAGTAGGTTGGCTAACCACTCGGGGTATTTCACCTCCCGAATAGACCCTAATTTAAGAAGTTTAGTTACCTTATCCTTTATGAATGAATGTTTCACCTTGGGCTAGGAACTTCTTTTTTGCTTCACTGTCTTGAACCTGGGGTCCAGGCTCAGCCGGTGCGTTGTCGAAAATGGGACCAAGAAAAATAATCCATGTTATCGATAAAAAATTGATTGAGCTTTTTCTTGAGTTCGAGGGTTAACCCCGTTCCCATGTATACCTTCTTCTCTATCATTTACTCGATCAATATGACCTGTTCCAGTTACTCGATTGTTGATTTGGTTGTATCTGAATCTTTGGGAATGACAAAAATTTGAGAAGTATGGAAAATCATCATCATCTTCTTAGATTACATGTTCCTCCAGTTCGGTCGATGTTGGGGTCGGTGATTGCTATTTGGATGTCTATTTATCTTTGGTGCTCAATTTTTATGAGGTCGAAAGCACTGGTATCAGAGTCACCTCCTTGACTGCAAATATCTTCTTTGCAGCATGTTGCTCTCCGTAAACAGTTTTCACTCCATCCACTATTGGAAATTTCTTCATCTGATGAAGGGTCAAAGGTACATCCCTCATGTTGTGAATCCATGGCCTCTTGAGTAGTGCATTTTATCTCATGTCTCATTCGATGACTTGGAATTCTTTTATCTTGAATGGTTCCGGCCATGTTGACTAGTAGGATTATCTCACTGCTTGTTTTTTCTCTTGCCATGTTGAAACCATTTAGGAATCAGGATGCTGGTACAGTTTGATCCTGTAGGTCGAGCTGCTCTACGACCCTCGATCTGATTATGTATGTGAGCTACTAGATCAAATAGAACACGTTTAACTTGAATTTTACTTAACAAAATATAAATTATCAGGGCGTTATTGCGCGAGAGATATGCCTTTCGCTTCCTCGTCATTTAATGAAAGGATGCCCTCGAGCATGTAGCTCCGAGTTTGTTTTTCTCTATTGATCGACACCTTAGTGAGTTTGCAAATAGGCCCTTGTGGAACATCAATTCTACCAACGATCATATGAATTACATGTTGCGGTTTTTCCTACTCATTTTCTCTATTTGCATCTCTTTCCCTGAAGTGGTTTTCATATCGATCACTGAGAAATTCTTGAAGAAGACCCTCGTTGAACAATCGAGCTACCTCCTCCCTCGGTTGCATGCAGTCTTGGTTTTATGACCATGTGTGCCATAATATTTACATATAATGTTTGATTCCTTCGAAAAGTATCAATTTGTATAGGCCTATGCCACCTGATGTCTTTGATTCTTCCAATACCTGGCATGATCCCCGATGCGTCTACACTGAAATTATATTCTGACAGTTGAGGTACATCCATGTGGTAGGTATGTTTATCAAAACCAGTCTTACTCATGAGTCCCCAAGAGTTTTGACCTCGATCATTTCTCCGATTGTTTTGAGGTTCGTTATGCCCCGAACCATTATTTCTCTGATCGAGATATGGATCATACCGTTCCTTGTTCGATCTCAATTCCCTTTCTGTATCCATGGAGGGATTAGCTGCCGATATATTAGGATAAACTGAACCTGATGGGGCTCCCAACTTGTCATCCTCGACCCTGATATTTGATTGGTAATGATTATGTACGTCTGACCACGTTACAGCTAGAAAATCGATCAGATTCTGCTTTAATTGTCGTAGCACAATCGAACTTTTCTCGTCAAACCCTGCATAGAAGCTTGTACTGCCCAATCATCTGAGACCTGTGGTAATTCCATTTGCTCCATTTGAAATCAGGATACGAACTCCCTTAGCATCTCATCATTCCTCTTTTTTATCTTAAAAATTTCTGATTTCCTTGTAGCATCCTTTATGGCCCCGACATGTGCTTTCATGAAGGCACGTGCTAACATAGCAAATGAATTGATACAGTTCGGTGCAGGTTGTGATACCAAATCATCGCTCCCTTTGACAAAGTCTCCCATATTCTTTTCAATAATACCGACTCGATCTCATTATTGTTTAAGTCATTTCCTGTAATCTCGGAAGTGTACATGGTAATGTGTTCATTAGGGTATTGTTCTATTGTATTTTGTTATATCGAGCATACAAAGATTCTTGCGTATGGGCATCGGGGCCGCACTCGGGGGAAACAACTTTTGAATGAATTTTTTGGCGTCCAATTCTTTCAAGACTGGGGTGCCCCCGGTATTTAATCAACACAGGAATTATAAGACTCCACCTTTTGTCATTATCCTCAATCTTTTTCTCTTCGGACTCAATCCTCTTAGTGAGTTCCTCTATCATCATCATAATTATAGGATCAGTCCCCGAGCCATTACCGTTTGACCTTTCTAGTATCGGCTCAGTACGTCGAGTGTTTCCTAGTTTGGCAATACTTGGAGTTTTGTGCTGGCTTTGAAGCTGAGCGATAACGATCTGTTGAACTTGTAACATGTCGAATATCGCTTGGAGGTTGACTCCTTCATCTTCTATACCTTGTGTTCCTTGGGCACCAGATCTCACTTCCCTGTCTACACTTGCTCTGGGGTATGCACCAGGATCTGCATTCAAAGTAATGTGTGAACTAAAATCAACTAGTTCTATATTTGGCACTTCCTAGGGGTTTATCGGTGCATGGTACGTCGATCCCTATAGAAATTATGTTGCCATCTTCTCCATGGAACCCAAGACCATCATCATCATGAACGAGCGCATTCTGTGAGTTTGAGAAGTTTTATCCTGAAATCAAAGAATCTTTGACAAGAACAAGTATGAAAAAAATGTGTGTTATTAGAATCAGTATCGAAATAAACACTATTACCTTTAGCCCCACGGTGGGTGCCAAATTGTTTACCTCGAAATTACTAGTAATGATTAAACTTGATTTGTGATTTTAAAGATATGTGATTTAGTTCAATACTAATTAATAACCAAGAAGTATAACGTGTAAATGAAGGAAATAGAAAGGCCAAACCAGTGTGCAAGACAATCTCGATCTCCAACTAAGGTGGACTCGAGGAATAATAATAGTAAAGCAAGAACAATTAAGTAAAGAGATGATTCTGATAAAGTATGGGCCAAAAAGTAAGAGAGTATATTCTTTTCCAATGATTAATGATGTTTACAAATGATTGGGGTACCCTTTATATAATAGGAAAACCCTAAATAAGGTACATTTCTATTTACAGTAAGTAATCTTATTGAGACAATTGTCTAACCTCCTAGTATGGATTCGTACTAGGTGGTACGAATAAATTCCGGAATTTATGCCACGATCTTGGGGGCGTGGCGGGAATCTTGTCCTTCTATGACATACTCATAACGACACTTAAATCTTTTACCTCTGTGTTCCTCGATGTTCCTCGAGCACTTAGGTCTTTGACCCTCTTGTTCTGCTTTCGAGCCCGAGACTTGTCTATATCGAACTTTTATCTTCGATACGGCCTCTTGAGCCTACAAAATCGCATATAATTTTGATTGACATAAATCTTGAAATACTTAAGCATTAAGATCGAAAATTCACAAATTCAATTTACACAATTCGTTTAGTTAATAGTAGCTCGTTTTTGTGCCCTCAACTTGTTTCCCAAATGAAACAAAACATGACGTATATCAACAGAAACACTTCCTAAATACAATCTGTATAAATTTAACAGGTCAATGGTTAAAGCCTAGAGGTGTAATGCACTTGAGTTTTTCTTCTTTCAAACAAAAAACTAATTATGGTGTATTTATTTTCAATAATCATCTCATGATACTGAATTTAAAAGGGAAAATGAAGCAAAAGTGAAATAGGTGTAAGTGAAAGCACAAAAACAATATAGGCTTGAAAAGAAAAGGTAGATAGCTAGATAGATGTAAAAGGTAAACTCAAAAACTTTCATTTCAAACTATGTATTCTTGAGGTTACTAGTATAAGTTATTATCCACTATTGAAATTCGTGAACTTTAAGATCGAAATTCACATAGGAAATTAACTAATTTACTCTGGCAGGAAAAAAATTACTACTTCGTTTAGTTAATGGTAGCTTGCTATGTACCCTTAAAATGTTTCCCAAATAAGACAACAAATGAGGGTTATTAAATGAAAAAGAGCTTGTGAATATAAGCTGCAGTCAGATTAATCTCGAATTATAATTCCAACAAAAATTTCGAAGTCAAGAACTCAAAGTTTAATAATAATTAACACTATGATTTATTTTTTTTGGTAATTAAGGATTTCATTAATCACCAATGAAATAATATTACAAAATTATAGTCTAGCTTTAACTCAGCTGACTATCTCTAATATAACATTTTAAACTGTATCTAATGTCCTAACTACCTAACAATACTATATTCGAAGGTGTTGTAAATGGTTTCTAATTCGTGGGGTACCTCTAACATTACAAGTGTATACTATGTCTCTCAAAAGGGCTTCATTGCAACGAAATGTCTTGTTGAAGATTCTTGAGTTCCTTTCCACCCAGATAGTATATGCAAACTCAGCGACTACCATTTTCAAGATGCCTGCTCGACATGTTCGACCCTTGGCTTTGCTTACGAGCCACTGCATTTTCTGGTTCCAGACATTGAGGTGATGATAAGTCTCCTTCAGCCAGTGCATTGTTTCTCCCATAAGTCAACAGTGACTGGACAGAATAGTAGCAAATGGTCTCTGGTCTCTAGATTGTTTTGGCATAAGTTACATTGCTGATCAACACTTATTTTTCAGTTGTGCAATTTATCTTTTGTTGGTAATCTATCTTGTAAGAACAACCATAGATTGAAGGTTGCCTTTGACCTTGCATAGCTTTGTATGATCAAATTAATATCTCGTAACATTAATTGCCTACACTTCGTAACATTAATTAATATCTCCTTAGAATTCGATATGTTGAAAGTAGATCCTATTTGATGATAGAAAAATTACTTTGATATCTCAAAAAGAAATATTTCAAAATTATGTCTAGATTTATTTTCTTAATATTTATTAATGAATCATTATTATCGTAATTATTTCAAGTATATTTGTAATAGAAAATTAGTTGAATTTTGAATTTACTTTGGACATATTAAATCTGATATTTTCAATGCTCATTAATAGATATCAAAATCAGTTATGTTTTAAAACTTTGAAATTGACCAAAACTCTTCCATGTAATAACCGTTTTCTTAGTGTTCAATTTGATAAGTTTTCATTAACTTTTGAGAATATATAACAGTTGGCACTTAACGTTTCAATTTAATTCTTTTCTAATCCTTAATGAATCCATGTTAATGTTTCAGTTTAATAATTTTTAACGTTACTTTGTCAGATGTCTTCTTTGGACGTAATTACCTATTAGATGGTCCATTTGTTTTGGACTATAAATAGTTTTGTGTTATCATCTTCTAAAGTGTGTGAAAATAATAACAGTTTTTCTTCTTCTTTTCTTTTTGCTGGGATCTTGTTCTTATAAATCATTATTGTTTTTATTCCTAGTTATTCTAGAAGAGCTTGTTGAATTCTGGGGATACGCCTAATATTATTTATTTCGGTACAACAACAACAACAATAACTACCCAGTATACTCCCACCAGGTGGGATCTGGGGAGGGTAATATGTAGACAAGCCTTACCCCTACCCGAAAGCGCAGAGAGGTTGTTTCCAATCGACCCCCGGCTCATAGGATAAAAGGAAAAACAGCAGTAAAACAAAAACAAAGACAAAAATACAAACAATAGAGCATTAGTAACTCCAGCAGAAATAGCGTAAATAATTATCTAAACATACGAAACATAAATACAATCGCATGCAATAATATCATACAGTAACTACCATAACTAACGGCCATAGGGGGGACATAAGCTAAAACACAAATCATCTATGGGTAATCCTGCTGACCCACACCCAACCCCGGATGAGGCGTACGAAAAACTCTAGGAGCCCTTATCCTACAACCCTGATTCTAGACCTCCAGACTTTCCTATCAAGGGTTATGTCCTCAGAAACCTGCATTCTAGTCATGTCCTGCCTAATCACCTCTCCCCAATACTTCTTAGGCCTCCCTCTATCTCGCCAACCGCCAACAACCTCCAGCCGCTCGCAGCTCCTCACCGGGGCATCGGGACTTCTCCTCCGCACATGCCCGAACCACCTCAGCCTCGCTTCTCGCATCTTCTCATCCACCGGGGCCACCCCCACCTTCTCTCGAATAACTTCATTCTTAATCTTATCTAGCCTGGTGTGACCGCACATCCACCTAAGCATCCTCATCTCCGCAACCTTCATTTTTTGAACATGAGAGTTCTTCACAGGCCAACACTCCGCCCCATACAACATCGCAGGTCTAACCACGGCTCTATAGAATTTCCCCTTGATTTTGTGTGGAACTTTCTTGTCACACAGGACTCCTGATGCATGCCTCCACTTTGACCACCCCGCTCCTATACGATGAGTGACGTCCCCGTCAATCTCTCCGTCCCCCTGAATCACAGACCCAAGGTATCAGACACTGTCCCTCTTGGCGATGGCATGGGAACCAATCATCACGTCCCTGCCTACTTTGCTCGGCTCGGCGCTAAACTTGCACTCCAGGTACTCTGTCTTAGATCTGCTTATTTTGAAACCTTTAGACTCGAGAGTCTGTCTCCATACCTCTAACCTTTCAATAACACCGACCCTCGTCTCATCTATCAATACTATGTCATCAGCAAATAGCATACATCAAGGCACATCCCCTTGAATATGTCGGGTTAGAGCATCTATCACTAAGGCAAACAAGAGGGGTCTCAACGCCGATCCTTGATAGAGCCCCATAACCACTGGAAAATTGTCTGATTCGCCACCCACCGTCCTAACCCTAGTCTTAGCTCCATTGTACATGTCCTTGATTACTCTGATGTAGGCTTCCGGCACGCTCTTCGCCTCCAAGAACCTCCATAGCACCTCCCTTGGGACCTTGTCATACGCCTTCTCCAAGTCGATAAGCACCATGTGTAGGTCCTTCTTCTTGTCCCAGAATTGCTCCGCCAGCCGCCTGACAAGGTGGATAGCCTCTGTAGTGGAGCGGCCCGGCATGAAACCGAACTGGTTCCCACATATAGTTGTCACCTCCCTCACCCGCGCCTCAATCACCCTCTCCCAAACCTTCATCGTGTGACTTATTAATTTGATACCCCTATAGTTGTTGCAGCACTGGATGTCCCCTTTGTTCTTGTACAAGGACACCACTGTACTCCACCTCCACTCATCCGACTTCTTTTTGGTCCTGAAGATCGCTTTGAACAATCTGGAGAGCCACTCCCCTCCTGACTTACCCATGCACTTCCAGAACTCCACCGGGATCTCGTAAGGCCCGGTCGCTCGACCCTTACTCATCCTACGCAAAGCCCCCATGACCTCCTCCACCCTAATGCGTCTGCAGTATCCTAGGTCTCCATGTTGCTCTAAATGCCCCAGCTCCCCTAGCTCTATGTTACGATCCCCTTCCTCGTTAAGTAAGTCCCAAAAGTACGCCTGCCACCTCTGTTTGATTTGAGATTCCCCCATCAGGACTCTACTCGCCCTTGATACACCTAACTTGGTCTAGATCACGTGCCTTCCTTTCCCTTGCTTTAGCTAACCGGAATAACTTCTTATCCCCGCCTCTCTCCCCTAGTTCCTCGTACATGCGACCGAACGCCGCGTTTTTAGCTTCCGTGACTGCCATCTTTGCTTCTTTCCTCGCCACCTTGTAGATCACCCTGTTTACTCTCCGTTCTTCCACGCTTGTGCTCCCTGCCAACCTAGCGAACGCCGCCTTCTTCACCTCCACTTTTCCTTTGACTACATCGTTCCACCACCAATCACCCTGATGTCTGCCTGAATAACCCTTGGCTACCCCGAGCACGTCCCGTGCTACCCCCCTAACCAAGTTCGCCGTCACTGTCCACATAGCGTCCGCTTCCCCAGAACTTCTCCAAGCTCCGCCCTCAACTAACCTCCTTTCCAGCTCCTGTGCTTTCTCCTTAGTCAAAGCACCCCATCTAATCCGCGGTTGTCCCCGAGCGCCCCTCCTCTTCCTCTTCACCCAGAGACCGACATCCATCACTAGGAGTCTATGAAGAGTTGAAAGAGACTCTCCCGGAATAACCTTGCAGTCCTTTCACATACCCCAATCGCTCCTTCTGATGAGAATGTAATCAATCTGAGTCCTCGCCGCCGAACTCTTGAAGGTGACCAAATGCTCCTCCCTCTTCTGAAATGTCGATGTGGGCAAAATATTCTTAAGGACAGTGTCCTTGACACGCCTCCCTTTTATTCTCCATAATCGTCCAATTTTTCCAACAATCTTAAGGATATTTACACGTAGTTATTATGGAGAATTACGTTGCGAATGTTGCGGTTGATGCTACTACACCTATTGCGCCAGCTTTTTCTGTTGTTGTTCTATGTCAATTACCTATGCCAAACATTTTCCTGATGTTTCAAAAATTGAGGGTTTTTGTGGAGATAATTTTAAGCGTTGGCAGGAACGGGTTCGTTCTATTTTGGATATGCATTGAGTTGCTTTTTCACTTACTGATCCTAAGCCGGCTGAAGCAACTTCCATTCAGATGGATCAATGGGTTCATGCTAATAAGGTATGTAGACATACTATAATTTCTATTATTTCTAATGAATTGTTTGATGTATATGTTTCCTATAAGGAGGCAAAAGAAATTTGGGAGTCAATGATAATAAAGTACGCTACTGAAGATGCTACTAAACAAAAGTTTGTAATTGGAAACTACTACATGTGGAAGATGGCAGAGGACAAGGACATAACTGCACAAATCAATGAATATCACAAGTTGATTGATCTCAAATCTGAAGATAATTCTCTACCCGAACAGTTTGTTGCTCGTATGCTTATCGAAAAACTTTCCAAATCTTGGAGTGACTACAAACAACAATTGAAACACAAACACAAGCAATATTCGCTGAAGGACTTGGTCAAGCACATTATAATTGAAAATGCAAATCGCAAGCAAGTTGTTGCTGGCAAAGGAAAGAAGATTGCTACAAGAGTAAATCTGGTGGAGAACAATAAGCGGCAGAACAAACCAAATAACATGTACGATAAAGAAAATGGTTATAAGCCCAAAACCAATAGTCAAACACTTCAAGAAAAAGGTAACTACTTTGTGTGTGGTAAACCTGGCCATCATGCTGCTCAATGCCGGAAGGGGATTTGGAATGACAATCCCGCTATGGCTAAGGTAAACTTAACTGAAGCCAAAGCGAATGATATAATTGTTGCAGTTGTTTCCCAAGTGTACCTTGTGGCCAATGTGAAATACTGGGTATTAGATTTTGGTGCCACTAGGCACATATGTGCTAACAAAAAAGACTTTGTGTCTTACACCCAAGTTGAGGAAGGAGAAAAAGTTGAACATCTTGGTGACTCAAGGACTACTCCAGTTCTTAGAAAAGGCAAAGTTCTTCTCAAACTCACATCTGGCAAAACTTTGGCATTGAATGATGTTTTGCATGTTCCTAGTATCCGAGCCAATTTGGTCTCTGTGGGATTATTAGGAAAAGTGGGGGTAAAGATTTCTTTTGAGACTGATAAGGTCGTGTTGATCAAGAATAATAATTTTGTTGGCAAGGGTTATTATAACCATGGCTTGTTTGTGCTCAATGTTATTAATAAAAATGCTAGTACTTGAAAAAAAAAATTATGTGACTTTTATAGATGTCTTTTTAGATATACAAAAGTTTATTTGTTTAGAAATAAAGGTGAAGTTTTTGATAAGTTTTTAATTTATAAAGTTGAAGTAGAAAATCAATTGAATAAGAAAATCAAAAGAGTTATATCCGATAGAGGTGGTGAATTTATTTTGTTGAATGATCAAATATTAAGAACAAATTATTTTTCTACATCTTTGAATCTGATCAAATATGATTTTAGTTGAATGTTTCTTAGTATTGATTTAGAAATTATTTCTTATACGTTTCTTTACATTACATCAATTGGAATCTGTCTCCTTAATGGAGTTAATTATTTTTAATGATTGTCTTTATGTTTTTTAACAGAAAAGCAACGTTTAAAATTTGGATGAGCCTTTATGGCTTAGATTCATTATCAAATGGGTAATTTCTATTTTTGGACTATATAAGTCCTTTGTGTGGTCACTTTGAAAGTGTGAAAAAGTAAATAATTTACTATGATAATATTCTTGTTAAATAGAATTTTCTAGATTAAGATAAATTAGCTTTCTAACAGCTACGATTAACTATGTCATAAAAAGCATGAAGGGTAAACTCTGCAAAGTTTTGCAAGTTAATATGCGTGAAATATAATATGGGTCATGTTCGTAAAGACATATGTTATTTTTTTTTGGTTCCTTGATGATATACTGATAATATCATGGCATATATTAACAAAACATGTTTAGAAATAATCATGAGATAAGATTTTTATGTTCTTCTGATTATAATTGTATAGATGGAAAGAAGAGTATGACTTTTTAATTAATGAGTTTTATAGTATATGTAATGACAATTGGATGGAGTTATATTATTAGCTTGTTATTTATAGAGTAGAACTCTTTATGAGTCGTGATAAGGTTAAATCCTTAACCTAAAATTTTTGAAAATGTGGGGGACCATGACGTCCAAAGTTATATAGCATGATCCTAAGAAAGAAAAGAAAGAAAAAAAATATTTATTAACTTCTAATAAAGCCTTACAAAATTGAGATTTTTTATGGCAAAAATTTGTATTGAAAGATAAAAATAATGTTGTATTTCATGCTATGAAAAGTTGTGTCGCTTCAGATCTCTTAGTCATTTGGGAGAAGAAATTATTGAATTGTGACTCGTCTCCTACTGATTTGAGATATTTTTGTAGAAGTTAAAGTCGCTTCTATATTTAAAAATAATTTAGTTTGGTATTATAGTATGGAACATACAAAAAGGAAGACTAAATTCTTATGTGTTGAAAGATATTTCAAGAAGCACTTGCAAGGAAATCAAGTTTCATTTCAATTGAGATGGTCTTATGCCTTATTTGAGAAATACTATGAGTTAGTATTTTGTATATGGAGTTTCCACTGTATTAGAAAGATACAATGATGATATTGAATCTCTGATTCAGATGCGAAAAGATCAATAGTAATTATGTGATCACTTTTTTAGTGGGTGTTGTGGTATTAAAATTGTCTTGAAGTGAGGTTGATTAAGCAACCTCTTGGTGAGTTAAACCGACAATAATTATGTCGATGAATTGTGATTGCCAAGGCGCAATAGCCATTGTAAGAAAATAATAAATCTTTCAATAGAAAGAGTAGATACATTCTCTGGAGACATTATGTGATATAGCAATTGCTTAGACATGAGAAATTTTTATACATATTATGTGAAGTCAAAAGAGAATTTAGCCGATCCTTTGACTTATAAGTAAAATATCGAGGGGTTGAGACTTTTACCAATTTTAAATGTATCAACAATGATGGTAACTCAACCTATGTGATTGGAGAAACCATGAAGTAGGTTTATATGAGTAATAACAAGTCATTAGTTGATCAAATATGCACTATTAAATTATGTTCTTCCTATGGTATTTGTGTGTATATAGTGCAAGACTGCAAGGAATGTGAGGTTGAGTTATTAAATCTTAATCCGATAATTCATAGCCTTTTATAGGTGGTGTATTGTGCTGCAGAATATACTTGATGGATGGACCTATATGAGTGTGGAGTGAGGCCACTCCTATGAAATTTGTGGCGAAATTTCTGGAGCACTCATGAAAACTAGGCGCGTGCATGGCCTATTAGCGCAAAACCGCGACAAACAATAAAGTGTGTGCGGGTATAATGTGATAGATAAGACACTAAACTTACAAAAGAATTCTTGGTTCATAGAAGTTTAAACTTCACCAATTATTCTGTAAGTTTAATCTTATTTTATCTAGGTCTGGTTCATAGTCTAAGAGACACCAGATTCGATGCATTATACTCTTTTGTGAAACCCAATAAATTATTTTATTATTAATTAATTTTATATTCTTTTTTAGATATGTGGGTATTGATAGAAAAATTATTTTGATATTTCAAAAAGAAATATTCCAAACTATATCTAGATTCATTTTCTTAATATTTATTAATGAATCATTATTATCGTAATTATTTCAAGTATATTTATAACAGAAAATTAGTTAAATTTTGAATTTACTTTGGACATATTAAATCTGAGTTTTTGAATGCTCATTAATGGGTATCAAAATCAGTTATGTTTTAGAACTTTGAAATTGACCAAAAGTCTTGCATGTATAACCGTTTTCTTAGTGTTCAATTTGATAAGTTCTCATTAACTTTTGAGAATATATAACAGTTGGCACTTAACGTTTCAATTCAATTCTTAATGTATGCATGCTAATGTTTCAATTTAATAATTTTTAACGTTACTTTGTCAGATGTCTTCTTTGGACGTTAATTACCTATTAGATGGTCCATTTGTTTTGGACTATAAATAGTTTTGTGTTATCATCTTCTATCTTCTAAAATGTGTGAAATAATAACAATTTTTCTTCTTCTTTTCTTTGTGCTGAGTTTTCTTCTTATAAATCATTATTGTTTCTGCTTCTAATTATACTAGAAGAGCTTGTAGAATTCTGGGGAATACGCCTAATATTATTTATTTTGATGTGTGTGAAATATCCTTAAGAACAATGTCTTTGACACGCCTCAAGCTAAACTTTTTATTCTCCATAATCATTCAATTTTTCCAACATTTGACATGGGCGCTTTCTTTACAATTTGAAGGAGGAACAAGACACATCTTTCACTCGTGTGAGGCATAATATAAAACTTTATGTTATAAAAGCTTAAGAGTGAAAATATACGTGCCAAATATAATCAACTAGTCACACTTTTTTTTCTTGCACGAATCCGAACTAGTTAGACTTCAAAAAAGGTATCGGTCAGTTGCATAAGCAAAACTTTTCGCAAGCAGTGTTTGAGAAAATAAATAATGAATAAATCACTATGTATGACAACTTTACCAAGCAATGTCATATTTTATACATATACCCAATATTTTCATATATGTTATTACTTATATATGCATATCTAATAAGATTTCTCCACGAAATGAGTCCGATAACACAGCTATAGGGGCAAGGCATACCTGCGCCTGATAGTATACACAGTATATATATATATATATATATATATATATATATATATATATTATTTGTTTTATTTCTTTATATTTTAACTGTTCTTTGTGAAAATTCCGTCTCTTCCACTGGCGCTTTGTACTGTTTAATGGATGGTAAACCGAAAACTAACAATTTGAATTATGTTCTAATTACATTTTATAATTATCCCGTGATCATGCTCAAGTTAAGTCGTAAGCATGAAAATGAAATGGAACAAAAGTACTGAAAAAGGTGAAAGTGAGAGCACTAAAAGTATGGGCTAAAACCTAAAATGAATACTATAGATAGGGTTGAAATGAAAAGTAAGATAAGTAGGGGGTTAGAAGTAGAGATAATGAAAAGTGAAAAAAAGAAAAAGTAGGTTCAGAGAAGGGGTTCTCATGCAGATACGATGAGATAACAAAAAAATGAATTTCACTGCTTTTCAAACTCACGCTATGGCCTTCTCTGCAGAAACAAAAAATAAGAAAAAGCCATATTTGACTGACTTAATAAAACTATAGAGTATACATCAGCTGACGGTCAACGGCGGCTTGTAAACCGCTACTTGTCGGCCTGTCGGTTCTTTTGTTATACAGTTTCTGTTACTTTTTCTCTTTACATTTCCCAAATTCCCAATGCTTTTGTACTCTCTCAATTGCACACTAAAAAAGCATAAACTTTTGCCTCTATTACCTACTCTTTAAAGAAAGTTTCTCAATGGCAAATAGTATTGTATTGGAGCTAAATAATTTTTTATTTTTAATCAGAGGTCAAGTTCGAACATTGAGTATGAATCGCACTTATTAGGAAAAGACTTTACACTATAGTGTTGAACTTTTCAGCGCGAAATCACATTTAGTCAGACCCTATTACAAGTATCAAACACCTAATAAAAAACTAAAAAAATATATTTTTCAATTCGAAAAAATCACATAAATGACATGCATATTATTTGACGAAAATATTTTTCAGGTCTTGTAAAAAGAATATTCTGTGGTAGTGTGTTTGTTTTTTGCTCCAACACTTTAATCCTTTTTCGTTTATGAATCTCTATTTGAATCCCTTTCCGTTGGGGCCAATTTCAACTTACTGACACGATCATCATAAAATGCTAGTTTTACACTAATCATTAACCTAATAAAACAATGCTCAATTATCTCAGCTTGAGATCATCCTTTATCAAAGCATAGCCATCTACAATACCAATAAAAATAACTACCTCTCAGCCCAAATAAGTTGGAATTGGGTATATCAGAGATAGATTCAAGATCTGCACTTTAATTTATGAGTTCTAAATTCTATAACTACTGACTTTAAATAATAATTAAGTTTTAAATATAAAGTTTATATTATTTTTAATAAGCTTTATAACACAGATATTGGATATAGGTCATAACTCTGCCCCTGAATATATGAATCTCCACCAACAATGTTTCTTCATTTAAGCTCAGCTCGTATCATCAAAACATAGCCATCTGCTTTGATTAATTTCTTCTCCAATACCCCCGTAATAATAATAATAATAATAATTAGTAAAGAAATTGTCTTTAATTTCATGCCTCAAAAGCGTTTAGTGTACCTCAGCTCAAGTCTGAGTTTCAGGTTGCAGTATGAGGTAACACTTGTCGTATCTTCATTCCCATGCCATCTTCATTTCTCTCACTTCTAATTCTGGTGCAATCTCTGCCGCATTTTTTCTGTTGGGAATATGACTTTGCTCCTCTTTGAAAAGTGGGCCCCACCTCCCTGAATTTGTATGTCTTATTAGCCGATTTAGCTTCTGTTTGATCATTTTTTAAGAAAGTTCTTTCAGTATATAACTTATTTTGTTAATTAAATATAAAGGGATCTAGTATATTTATTTAGTATTTTCTCCGGTCCAAAATAAATATTCTTTTTTCTTGTGGTTCAAAATATCTGATTTTCTCAGATTTCAAGAATAAATTAACTATTTTTTTCTTACATTACCCTTGGAGTAATTAATGTGTGAATATGTATTATGAGTGTTTATGTGAAGAGACAATAAATGTTAATATGGTCAATTATATTGCTAATTAATATTAAAAGGTGAACTTTTTAATATGTGTAAAAAATAATAAAAAATCACTCATTTTGGACCGGATGGAGTATGTCACGACCTGGATTTTTCCACCATTGGGAGTCGTGATGGCGCCTACTGTTTAAGCTAGAAAAGCAACCATTTTTAATTATTTTCACAAAAACCTTAATCTAAAGCAATAAAAATACTGAAATAATTACTTAAAACCACGCGGAAGACTTTTAGCAACAATAGCAATGATAAAGTGCAGAATTTAGCAACGTGCCTCTACCCAGTATCTGATGTCACTACTCACGGACGACTAAAAGAGTGCTGAAAAACAACAGTCTGAAAGAAATACATACATGTCTATTTTGATACAATAAAAACAAACTGGAAGAGATAGAGGAGACTCAGGGCCCGCGAACGCCAGCGAACTACTTCGGAGTCTCTGGACTGAAGGATCGCTCCGTAACTACTGCTGCGGTCCGTAAGATGTATCCTGACATGTGCACAAAAGGCACTAAGGTGTAGTATCAACATAACCGACCCCATGTGCTGGTAAGTGCCCGGCCTAGCCTCAGAGAGGTAGTGACGAGGCTAAACCGGACCTTCCACAATCAACTTATACAGATATATGTGCAATAACAGAAAGATAAAAAAAATTAAATAGATAACGGGGAGGGGACATGCTGGGGGTGTAACGGTTCAATTATAAATCCAACAAAACAAAAAATGAAAATGAATATACAACATTAAATAGAGAAAAGCTAGTGAATCAACAACTGCACGGCACCACCCTTCGTGCTTTTACTCTCATTTATCACCAATACTATCAAATATAATGCACGGCATCACCCTTCGTGCTTTTACTATCAATATACAGTGCACGACATCACCCTTCGTGCTTTTCTCACATAACGCTCAAAACACTAGGCATGGAATGACCCTTCGTGCTCAAATAATCAAGAAACATGGCACGGAAAGATCCTTCGTGCATAATCTCTCTCTTTCTCACCCAATCAATGGTTACAACCAAACAGGAAAGGGAATATATAACAAGATAAAATATCCCGGCAAAGGAGAATAACTCAACAATAAGTTGCGGCAAGGGAATACAGCTCAACAATAGGTTCCGGCAAGGGAAAAATACCAAAAATTCCTCTTTAGTTCAGTTGCTTCTCAACTATCACTTCATAGTTCATTTAACAAGTAATTATCATAATTGTCCACTTCTTTAGACATTTTAATAGCAATTATGACTTATGGTCATGCTAGACTCGGGCGCATAGGTAACCGTCACCATACCTATACACCAACTCCATATAGAATATAGCAAATATTATCATAATCATATTCGCTCAACCCAAAGTTAGATCGAACACTTATCTCGAATCCGAAAATAGCAACTCAAAGCTCAACAATCTCCTTTCCTCTAGAATTCGACCCCGAACCAATGATATTTAACATAAATTGATTCAATATTATCAATAATACACAAGGATACAATTTCCTAGACTAGAAATGCATTTCCTAACTTTCTTCTAAAAATACCAAAATTCGACACCGGCCCCACATGGTCCAAATTCGAGGCTCGGACCAAATTTTGATTACCCATAGCCCCACGAGTCCAAATATATGATTTATTTTAATATTCGACCCCAAATTGAGGTTGAATCGCCCAAAAATCCTGAAAATATAATTTTACTCAAAAGCCCTAATTTCTACCATGATTTCATGTTTTAGGGTTAGAAAATTGATGTTTAGATGAAGGAAGCACGGAGAAATGAAGTTAGGATTACTTACCCAATGAACTATGAAGAAATGGAAGCTTGAATTTTGTCCAATGGATGATTTTAGGAAGAGCTCCCGTGAGAATTTTGTAAGAAATCATGTCATTGTTCTGTTTTTAGGCTTTTAAAATCACTAGGAGAATTTGGTCTATGCGATCGCGGGGCAACAGATGTGATCGCATAGGGGAGTGGGAAGCTGGCTTATGCAATTGCATACAAGGTCATGCGAACGCATAGAAGGGAGGGAAGCCAAAGTTCCAGGTGGGGCTTAATGATATGCGATCGCGTAGAAGGGGAAGCGATCGCGTTGAAGAAGCTGGCCAAGCTATGCGATCACGTTGAAGGGGATGCGACCGCATTTAACAAAGTGGGAGGGCTGGCAAGAGACTCTATTCTATCGCAGAGAAGCCTATGATCGCATAGAGGAAAGGATCTGTGCAACAATTGCAGAAAATCTGCTAAGTTCAAAAGGCTATAAACATTCCGAATCACCCCGGAAAACACTCCCGAGCCGTCGCGGCTCCCAACTAACCACACACACTAACTCAATATCATCCTAAAAACTTGCTCCTGCAATCAAATCGCCAAAATAACATCAAAATTAAAGAATCAACCTCCAAAACTCATGATTTTCATTTCAAAGTTCAAAACTTTCAAATTTTCCTTTTTTAGTCCGAAACACGTCAAATGACGTCCGATTTCAACCAAACTTTGCAGATAGCGCTTAACGCTCATTTAAGACTTGTACCGGGCATCGGAATCAAAATACGAGCCCGTACCATTATTTTTAATCAATTTCCATTTTTATTTTTCCTTAAGCATTTTCGGAAAACAATCTCAAAGAAAAGTTCCGTACTCGGGCCTAGGACCTCGGATTTCGATTTCGGGAATATGTCTGGGTCCCAAATTTCTTTACAGACCCTCCAGGACTTTTACATAACGGGTATGGGTCCGTTTACCCAAAATGTTGACCAAAGTAAACTATAACAATATTGTTATCAAAATTCATGGTTTTTAATACAAAACTCAATTATTTCCACATATATTGTTTTTGGTTTCGCACTCAGACTGCACACGCAAATCGAGCAACTAAATAAGAGGTTTTCAAGGCCTCAGAAGTACAAAGACAGGGAGAATTACCGGGATGACCCTTTGGGTCGTCACATCATTCACCTCTAAAACAACCGTTCGTCCTCGAACGGACAAAAGATAGAAGTACCTGAATCGGGGAATAGATGGGGATAACGGCTCCGCATATCAAACTCAGACTTTTTGGTCTATGCCTTAGAAGGCTGACCTCTCCATTGAACACGCACTAAAGGAAAACTCCGCGACCTTAACTGTCAAACCTGCCAGTCTAAAATAGCCATCGGCTCCTCCTCATATGACAAATCCTTGTCCAATTGGACAGTGCTGAAATATAACATATGGGCGTGATCACCGTGATACTTCTGAAGCATGGATACATGAAAATCCGGGTACACGGCTGACAAGCTAGGTAGCAAGGCAAGTCTATAAACCACCTTCCCCACACGATCAAGAATCTCAAATGGGCCAATAAACCTAGGGCTAAGCTTGCCCTTCTTCCCGTATCTCATTACACCCTTCATAGCGATACACAAAGCAATACTCGCTCACCAACAATGAAAGCAACATCCCTGACCTTACGATCTGCATAACTCTTCTGCCTAGACTGAGCTGACCGAAGTCTGTCCTGAATGATCTTGACCTTATCCAAGGTCTCCTGTACGAAATCTGTACCCAATAGCCGAGCCTCTCCTTGCTCAAACCATCCGACTTGGGACCGACATCGCCTACCATACAACGCCTCATACGGAGCCATCTAGATACTGCACTGGTAGTGTTGTTGTAGGAAAACTATGCTAAAGGCAAGAACTGGTCCCAAGAGCCTCAAAATCAATAACGCAGGCTCGGAGCATATCCTCAAGAATCTCAATAGTCCTCTCAGACTGACCGTCCGTCTGGGGGTGAAATGTTGTACTCAACTGGACCTTGGTGCCCAACTCATGCTGCACCGCTCTCCAAAAATGTAAGGTAAACTGCGGACCACGATCCTAAATAATATATATGGGCACCCCATGAAGCCGAACGATCTCACTGATATAAATCTCAACATACCTCTCAGATGAATAGTTAGGGGAAACTGGGATAAAATGCGCTGACTTAGTTAGCCTATCAACGATAACCCATATAGCATCAAACTTCTTCCGAGTCATCAGAAGGCCAGTAACAAAATCCATGGTGATTTTCTCCCACTTCCACTCGGGAAGCTCAATCCTCTGAAATAACCCACCGAGCCTCTGATGCTCGTACTTAACCTGCTGACAATTCATACAACGAGCCACATATGAAACAATGTCTTTCTTCATGCTGCGCCACCAATAATGTTGTCTCAAATCCTGATACATGTTCGCGGAGCCCGGATGAATAGAATACCAAAAATTGTGGGCCTCTACTAAGATCGACTCTCAAATACCATCAATATTGGGCACACAGAATCACCCCTGCAACCTCAATATGCCGTCATCTCCCAAAGTCATCTCCCTGGCATCTCCCCACTGCACCGTGTCTCGTAGGACACACAAATGGGGATCATCAAAGTGCCGCTCCCGGATATGCTCCATCAATGACGAGCGAGAAACAGTGTAAGCTAACACCCTGCTGCGCTCAGAAATATCCAATCTCATAAATCTATTGGCTAAAGCCTGAACATCCAAGGCAAGCGGTCTCTGGCCGACCAGAATATATGCAAGACTACCCATGCTGGTGGACTTCCTACTCGATGCATCTGCCACCACATTGGCTTTACCCGGGTGGTATAAAATAGAAACATCATAATCTTTCAACAACTCCAACCACCTCTGCTATCTCAAGTTAAACTCTCTCTACTTGAATAGGTACTGAAGGCTATTGTGATCAGTGTACTCCTCACACGTGACACCAAACAAATAATTCCTCTAGATCTTCAAGGCATGAATAATGGCTGCCAACTCTAGTGGATAATTCTTCTCGTGGATATTCAACTGGCTCAAAGCATATGCTATGACCTTGCCATTCTGCATCAACACTGCGCCAAGCCTGATGTAGGAAGCATCACAATACACAGTATAAGGCCCAGATCCCGTGGTCAAAACCAATACCGGTGCGGTAGTCAGAGCTGTCTTGAGCTTCTGGAAGCTTGCCTCGCACTCATCTGACCACCTGAACTGGGCACCCTTCTGAGTCAGTCTAGTCATCGGGGTTGCGATGGATGAAAACCTTTCCACGAAACATCTGTAGTAACCAGCTAACCCCAAGAAGCTCTGAATCTCTGTTGCTGACGCTTTTCGAGTCTAGTTCTTGACTGCCTCTATCTTCTTCGAGTCCACCTGAATACCCTCTACTGATACGACATGATCCAGAAATGCGACTGAACTCAACCATAATTCGCACTTTGAGAACTTGGCATACAACTGACTATCCTTCAGAGTTTGAAGAACCACTCTGAGGTGTTGCTCGTGTTCCTCCTGATTGCGGGAGTATACCAAGATGTCATCAATGAATACAATCACAAATAAATCCAAATAAGGCCTGAACACTTGGTTCATCAACTCCATAAATGTTGCCGGGGCATTGGTCAACGCAAACGACATGACCAAAAACTCATAATGCCCATACCGAGTACGAAACGCTGTCTTAGGGACATCAGACGCCCTAATCCTCAGCTGATGATAACCATACCTCAAATCCATCTTTGAGAACACCCTGGCACCCTGCAGCTGGTCAAATAAATCATCAATCCTCGATAATGGATACTTGTTATTTACCGTCACCTTGTTCAACTGCGGGTAATCAATAAACACCTTCATCGACCCATCCTTTTTCTTCACAAACAACACTGCTGCACCCCAAGGTGATACACTGGGTCTAATGAAAACCTTATCAAGCAAGTCCTGAAGCTGCTCCTTCAACTCTTTCAACTCTGGTGGGGCCATGCGATACGGCAAAATAGAAATAGGCTGAGTACCAGGAGCCAGATCAATACAGAAATAAACATCCCTGTTGGGCGGCATACCCGGCAGGTCTGAAGGAAAAACCTTGGGGAACTCCCGAACAATAGAAACAGAGTCAATAGATGGAACCTCTGCGCGGGAGTCACGAACATACGCCAGATATGCTAGACACCCCTTCTTAACCATACGTCGAGCCTTAGCATACGAAATAACGCTACGGGTGGCATGACCTGGGGTTCCCCTCCACTCAAGTTGGGGCAAATCTGGCAAGGACAAAGTCACGGTCTTGGCGTGACAATCCAAGATACCATGATACGAGGACAACCAATCCATCCCCAATATAACATCGAGTCCACCATGTCTAAAAGTAATAAGTCGATACGGGTCTCAAGACCCTCAAATATCACCACACAAGGACGATGCACTCGGTCGACCACTATAGAATCACCAACCAGTGTGGACACATATACAGGAATAGCCAAAGCCTTACTAGGCATGACCAAATAGGGTGCAAAATAGGACGACACATAAGAATAAGAAGATCCCTGATCAAATAATACTGAAGCACCCTTATCACAGACCAGTATAGTCCCTGTAATCACATCATCAGATGACTCGGCCTCCAGCCTGGTTGGCAATGCATAACAACGGGGCTGGCCCCCAACTCCCTGAACTATATATTTGGGACGATCTGCTACGGGCTGACCCCTGCCTCTAGCTGTCCAAGCTCCATCTCTACGGTCTCTTCCTCCACCTCAAGGATCCCTACCCCCGCCTCTAGCTGGCTGGGCGACACGTGGATCACCTGCTGCCTGAATCATAGTGCGAGGACCCTGCTTCTGAGAACTACTCGAGGCTTGAGGGCAAAACCTGACAACATGACCTGGGTCACAACAACCATAACATGCCCTCGGCGGCTGAAACTGCTGGCCCTGTCGACTGGTATGTCCTCCCCTAAAGCTCTGAAGTGGCAGGGCACTGATGGGGGCTGGTTGTGCGCTGAAGGACTACTGGTTCGAATAATACTGCTGATGACCACCACCACTTGGGGTACCATGAGAAAGCTGAAGTGCCGACTAGAGGGGCCTCGGGGGATGGCCCATGTCATAGGAATCCCTACCTCCAGATGAGGTACCACTAAACCTTCCAGAATATCGAGGCCTCTTGTCTGAACCCCGATTACCTCCTCGAACCAGTGCCATCTCTACCCGGTGGGCCACATTGACCGCCTCCTGAAAGGTAATATCACTGCCCACTCCTATAGCCATCTAAAGGTGAATCAGCTGAATCAATATATCAATGAACCTTCGGACCCTCTCTCGCTTTGTAGGGAGTATCACAACTGCATGGCATGCCAAGTCAATAAATCTGGTCTCATACTGTGTAGGTTTAATAGAGCCCTGCTGGAGGCACTCAAACTGCCTGCGAAATGCCTCCCGCTGAGTGATGGGGAGAAACTTCTCCAAAAATAACATTGCAAACTGATCCCATGTCAAAGATGGAGACCCTGCTGGTCTAGATAGGCAATAATCCCTCCACCAAGTCTTGGCGGATCCTGCAAGCCTGAAGGTGCAAAAATTGACCCCATTGGTCTCTACTACCCCCATAGTCCTAAGGATCTCATGACAACTGAATAGAAAATCCTGGGGATCCTCCAATGAAGCACCTCTGAAAGTGGTAGTGAAGATCTTGGAGAACCGATCAAGTCTCCACAAAGAATCCGAAGACATGGCCGTCCTATATCCAGCTTGAGCAGTAATGCCTGTCTGTGCTGCCACTGCGGGCTGAACCAATGGAACCTGAGTCTGGGGATCCACCTGCTCCGGAGTACGTGTAGCAGGAGTGTGAACCCCTTCTCCAGCCTGAGAAGTGACTGGTGCTACTGCCAGCAATCTTGGTCTAGCGACACTGTCCATAAAGCCTGCGATATGGATGAAAGCATCCTGGAGGTCAGGGGAAAACATCACCTCTCCTGGGACCTGAGCTGGGCCCATTGGAGTTGGTGGGGCTGGAACCTCCTCATCAAAGTCAATATGAGGCTCCACATCTGGAACTGTTGCCTGGGGCTCAGCTCTGCCCCTGCCACGACCTCTGGTATGGCCTCGGCCCCTGCCCCTCGCTGGAGATGCTGCTGGGGGCTCGGGCTGCTGCGCGGAAGAAGAAAACGTACGTGTTCTCACAATCTGCGAAAGAATAGAGAAAAATGACAATCAATATTTCAGAAACAGAATCGCACGACAAGAATGAACAAGGTGAGATTTTTCCTTACTCTGTAGCCTCTGGGGATAAATATAGACGTCTCCGTATCGATCCCTCAGACTCTACCGAGCTTGTCCGTGAGTTGTGAGAACCAAGTAACCTAGTGCTCTAATACCAACTTGTGACGACCCAGATTTTCCCACCATCGGGAGTCGTGATGGCGCTTACTGTCGAAGCTAGGTAAGCTAACCCTTTTTAATCATTTTCACAAAAAACTTAATCTAAAATAATATAAATACTGAAATAATTAATTAAAACCACGCGAAATACTTTTAGCAATAATAGCAATGACAAAATGCAAAATTAGTAACATGCCTCTACCCACTATCTGGTGTCACTACTCACGGACGACTAAAAGAGTGCTAAAAACAACAGTCTGAAAGAAATACGTAACATGTCTGCTTTGATACAATAAAAACAAACAAGAAGAGATAGAGGAGACTCAGGGCCTGCGAACTACCTCGGAATCTATAGATTGAAGGATCGCTTCCTAACTACTGCTGCACTCCGTAAGCTGTGTCCTGGCCTGTGCACAAAAGGCACAGAGGTATAGTATCAGCAAAATCGATCGCATCTGCTGGTAAGTGCCCAGCCTAACCTCGGCGAGATAGTGACGAGGGTAAACCGGACCTACCGCAATCAACCTGTACAGATATATGTGCAATAACAGAAAGATAACAAAAATTTAAACAGATAATGGGGAGGGGATATGCTGGGGGTGTAAAAGTTCAATTATAAATCCATGAAATAAGAAATGGAACCGAATATATAACAATAAATAGAGAAAAACCAGTGAATCAACACTTGCACGGCACCATCCTTCATGCTTTTACTCTAATTTCTCACCAAAACTATCAAATATAATGCACGACACCATCCTTCGTGCTTTTACTCTTAGTATACATAGCACGACATCACCCGTCGTGCTTTTCTCACATAACTCTCAAAACACGAGGCACGGAATGTCCCTTCGTACTTAAATAATCATGAAACAGGGCATGGAAAGACCCTTCGTGCACAATCTCTCTCTCTCTTCCTCACCCAATCAATGGTCAAAACCAAACGGGAAAGGAATATATAACAAGATAAAATATCCTAGCAAGGGAGAATAACTAAACAATAAGTCCCGCCAAGGAAATACAGCTCAACAGTAGGTCCGAGCAAGGGAAAACAACTCACTAATAAGTCACGGCAAGGGAAAAATACTATATATTCCTCTTTAGTTCATTTTCTTCTCAACTATAACTTCATAGTTCATTTAACAAGTAGTTATCACAATTGTCCACTTCTTTCCACATTTTAATAGCAATTATGACTCACGGTCATGCTAAACTCGGGTGCATAGGTAACCGTCACCATACCTATACAACGACTCCACATAGCACATAGCAAACATTATCCTAATCCTATTTCCTCAAGCCAAAGTTAGATCGAACACTTACCTCGAATCCGAAATAGAAACTCAAAGCTCAACAATCGCCTTTCCTCTAGAATTTGACCTCGAACCAATGATATCTAACATAAATCGATTCTATATTATCAATAATAGCACCAGGATACAATTTTCTAGCCTAGAAATGCATTTCCTAAATTTCTTCCAAAAATACAAAAATCCGACACCGGCCCCACGTGGTCCAAACTCGAGGATCAAACCAAATTCAGATTACCCATAACCCCACGAGTTCAAATATACAATTTTTTTAAAGATTCAACCCCAAATTGAGGTTGAATCCCTAAAATTCTCAAAAATCTAATTCTACTCAAAAGTCCTAATTTCTACCATGATTTCATATTTTGGGGTTAGAAATTTGATGTTTAGATGAAGGAAGCAAGGAGAAAATAAAGTTAGAATTACTTACCCAATGAACTATGAATGGAAGCTTGAATTTTGTCCAGTGGAGGATTTCAGGTAGAGCTCGTGTGAGAATTTGGGTAGAAATCCCGTCACTGTTCTGTCTTTAGGCTTTTAAAATCAGTGGGCGAACTTGGTCTATGCGATCGCGGGGCAACAAATGCAATCGCATAGGGGAGTGGGACACTGGCTTATGCGATCGCATACAAGGTCATGCGAACGCATAGCAGGGAGGGAAGCCAAGGTTCCAGGTGGGGGTTAATGCTATGCAATCGCGTAGAAGGTATGCGATCGCATTGAAGAAGCTGGCCAAGCTATGCGATCGCGTTAAAGGGGATGCGATCGCATTTAACAAAGTGGGAGGATGGCAAGGGACTCTATGTGATAGCAGAGAAGCCTATGCGATCGCATAGAGGAAAGGATCTGTGCAAAAATTGCAGAAAATCTACTTAGTTCAAAAAGCCAAAAACATCCCGAACCACCCCCGTAAACACTACCGAGCCCTCGGGGCTCCCAACCAACCACACACACTAACTTAATATCATCCTACGAACTTGCTCGAGCGATCAAATTGCCAAAATAACATCAAAATCAATTAATCAACCTCCAAAACTCATGATTTTCATTTCAAAGTTCAAAACTTTCAATTTTTTTTAGTCCGAAACACGTCAAATGAAATCTGCTTTCAACCAAACTTTACAGATAGCGCTTAACGCTCATTTAGGACTTGTACCGGGCGTCGGAACCAAAATACGAACCTGATACCATTACATTAGATCAATTATTATTTTCATTTTTCCTTAAGAATTTTCAGAAAACAATCTCAAAGAAAAGTTCCATACTCGGGCCTGGGACCTTGGATTTCAGTTCCGGGAATACGCTCGGGTCTCAAATTTCCCTACAGACCCTCCGGGACCGTCACATCACGGGTCTAGATCCGTTTACCCAAAATATTGACCAAAGTTAACTATAGCAATATTATTATCAAAATTAATAGTTTTTAACACAGAACTTAATTATTTCCACATAAAAATTTTCCGGCTTCGCGCTCGGACGGCGCAATCGTGGCAACTAAATAAGAGGTTTTCAAGGCCTCAAAAGAACAAAGAAAAAAAGAAATACGGTGATGACCCTTTGGGTCGTCACAGAGTATATATATTAATACAAACAATTTGTAAAAATTAGGCGACATCATATAATCATTAACAATTGCAGAGTGAGCTAATTGAGCTCTCACATATATAAGCTTTCTGGTTTTTTCATACTATATTTTATGCGTAGTTACTTATTTTCCGTTCTATATCTTGATGGAGAATGTCACTATAAATCTACAATAACAAGCTGCACTTCCCATATTTGAAATTTAGAGCCTACTTGCAGTTTTGGACAGAGCTTAACTTATATATAACATGAGTTTATGCTAGCGTTTGGAGATAAATAATTGGTTGAAACATGAAAAAAGAGTTCTTGAAGTTGTAATAAAAAATAATTTTTAGAAATTGAAATTGTGTTTAAACATATATTTTACTTGAAAAAATATTTGTAAGCGGAAGAAAACTTTCAACCAAAGCCTGGCTAGCAGTTTTTGGTACTTAATTTTTTTTCCTCTCCCCAAAATCTGATCAAATTCTACAAATAAACAATGTTTTCATTTTTTTTATAAAAAAAATAGCCAAAATCTATGTCCAAATGGAAGCTAAGTTATGTATAATCCTAGTGCAAATATTTTTTATACTTTCAACTTACCCAAATGATATTTACACGTAAGCTTTCTTAAAATGTGAGATTTTTAATATTAAAAATAAGATATTTTATTTGCTACAACAGGTAAAAATAACCTGAAGGTATAAATATTCCTTTGTTTAAGTATAATAATAGTGCAAGAATTATAACACTAATTAGATAATTTAAAACATAACTATATTTAACCGTTAATATAAGTGAGACTTGTAATACCTAAGTTATACTGTAAATTATCCATCACAATATGTTAAAATATATTGATAGTATGCTCTATCAGTGTATACTCCTATAATCGAAAATGATTATGGATAATAATCTTGCAATCAAGCTTTAAAAGTTTTTATACGTTCACAGTGGATGATTATCGCATTTAAACGAGCAGTTAGTTAAAATTAGCTGATCATACTTTAGCAAATCATTAGCTACTTCTTCAAATATCATGAAGCAATGCTATGTAGTTTTCATAACACCTTAATTGTACAAATAGATTACAATATTCTGTACTGGTTAAGATTTGCGAGATAATTATCAATTCAAGCATCAAGAAGTCCCACAAATATCAATATAAATACTCCCCAAAGCCCTAACGACAAAACTTGTGACCTTATCCAATACAGTGATCATCAACCCCCCCCCCCCCCCCACGAAAAAAAAACATATATTCTAAAAAGGCAAAAGGCAGAAGAAAGGCATGCAAATAAAGTAGATGATTGGGAAAGGATCGTACTCCCCTTAATGCTGTTGTTAAAAATGAGGAAATTTCAAAGTCCGTCAGAATTTGCCGGGTTCAGCTACTATGTCTCTAGCTATACCCCTACCCCCCAGATACACCCCCCTACCCCCATATATACCCCCACCACCTGTTTCCCTTCTATAAAATCCAACCTTCATTCTACGCAAGCCCTAACAACAAATTGTCCATTAAAACTCCCTTAAAGAACTTGTGTGAATTTGCAATAAAAGAAGAAAAAATGCAGGTAGTGAAGGAATCATCATCAAGTATGAGAATTGGTGTCGGAGAATCAAGAAGGGTAATGGAGTCCGTTTACGAACGGGTTAGGTTCTTGGTTTCGAGCAATGCTGTAGTTGTTTTCACCATGAGTGGTTGCTGCATGTGCCACGTGGTGAAACAGCTCCTGTTCGGGCTCGGTGTGGGTCCCAGCATCGTCGAGCTCGACATGGACTCCGCGGGGAAGGAAATTCACGCCTTACTGTTCCAATTAGCCGGGGATGGGCAGCAGCAGCCCGTCCCAGCTGTCTTTGTAGGTGGGAAGTTCTTGGGCGGGATCGAAACAGTCATGGCTTGTCATATAAATGGTACCCTTGTCCCTCTCCTCAAAGAAGCCGGAGCTCTCTGGCTCTGAACTCCGGTTTATAATTCACTAACTTTAAATCTTGGGTCCGTTTTGCTCAACTATCTCCAACAAATTCTAAGTGGAATATCGTATAATGTTTGGGATTTTATACTATTAGTAAAGGGAGACAAAAGAGTCAGACTGTGTCTAGTATCTCCAGAGGCTCTTATTGGTTTTTCTTTTTTTTCTTTTTCTTTTTCTTCGTTGGGCAGATGAAAAAAGAAATTACTAGAAAAAGAAATTAATTAAGGTTTGTTGTATTTTATAATGACTTACTCTATATATTATCTTGGATTTCAATGAACCAATGCATTTACCTCAATCTGTTCTCTTAGTTTATTTTTCATCATTGGAGCAATATAATTTTTGCAGTTATTAGTTTTACAAGAGACAAGGTAGGAAAAAATGTCAGGAAAATGTTATTAGTTTGTAGTGATTCTGGAGGCACTATTTCGTTTTTTTTTCTCTTTAGTCGGAAAGAAAGGAAAAAAAAACTTAACGTCGTGTTTATAAAATCTAACTATGCATATTTTAATGGAATATTTCTTGATAGCTAAATCAGTAGCATCTCTTCAGTTTGTTTGTCACTATTTAATTTCTGCAATTGTTTGTCACGATTTAATTTACATTACTCTAAGTTTTACCTTTTTGAGGGCGTGGGAGGGGCTGGGTGAGGAGGTGATTATCGGTTAGCTTGAGCATGCAAACTTTTAAATTCTTAATTTTTCTTATTTTAAGAGAAAAGAAAAACTGCAAAATATTTCAAAAGACAAAATTATTAATGGTACTTAACGTTTTACGTGATATCATGAAGAAAAGTAAGGGGACGTACGTCAATTTAAAAAGGGAAGAATAATGGTATATTTCAAATTAATTATGATCATATGATATGAATGCTGGACGAAAGTAGTTGTACTCCATTGGGCCTTGTTTGGACTTCGGATAATGAATAACAAAAAAAAGAAAATAAAAGTGAAGCGAGTAAAAACAGATTTGTTACTCAAATCTTAATTTTTTTTAATTATATTTCTTGATTACAAGTGCAATGAAAACTTTACATGTTTAATGTAATTTTAATCGATTATAATATTTAACTGTCTTATTTTTGAGGTTATTGATTCCATTTAAATTTCTTGCAATCACTATTCAAGTCACTTGATAGGATAAAAATAATTATATTAATAGTGAACAAAATTTAAATTCTTATTAAGTTCATGGACATTTTAAGATTTACATTTTCTCATGACTTAAGTGACCATGATAAAATATTTGGCTAATAAAAGAACTTTTTAATAGTTGGAAAAGTGTGTAGCATAAAAAGCATGACTTTAATTTTTGTGCACTAATGGATATTTTTTTAAAAAGTATTTGCAGGTTAAAATATCCTACAATGTAACAATAATAACAAACTTTTCATAATTTTTTTTATGTGACAACTTAGAAAAATAAAGAACATAACATGTAATAGGGATAAAAACGCACTAATATTTTGAACTATCTTATTACTGTCGATCTATACAAATTAAATGTAATTTTCATTTTGCTCGCCTTCTTGGAAAAATAACGGGTACATTTGCAATTTGCACTGGAATGATTATTTTACTTAGGGTCCATTTGGGAAGTTACCGGGTAATTAAAATTAGTATAATTATTAGAGTAGTAATTACACAATATAGTATTACAACAACAACAATCCAGTAAAATCTCATAAGTAGAATTTACAGCGGCATATTTGTTTGTCATAACGTAATTACAGTGTGATTTTTTTTTGGTAATTAAACTTTGTATTAATCACCAAAGTGTTAACCTTACAATTCCATAGTCCAGTTTATAACTCAACTGGCTATCAAAGCAAAAAAAACAAAGGCTATCCTAGCATTATAGCAAATACTGCTGCAGTAATATCCTTAGTCTAGGAGGAGCTCTAACATTACAATTATAAGCAATATTTCTAAGCAGTTTGTCACTGGTACAGTATGTATTTTCAAATATTCTCGCATTCCTTTCCAGCCATACGACATAGAACATCTCTGTCATTGTCATTTTGATTATGTGAGCTCGAGGGGATTTGCCTTTAGATTTCTCAATGAACCACTGGACAAACTGGAGCCAGTTTTGCCCAGTAGGTTGGTTAACTCCAATCCATTGCAACATATGAGTTCTCAGTTGAGTTGCATAAGTGCAATCCAGGAATAGGTGTTCCCTAGATTCAACAGCTTGTTGGCACATGACACAAGTGTCTGTTATATCCAGGTTCCATTTGATCAACCTTGCTTTGGTGGGCAGTCTATCTTGCAGGAGCAGCCATAGGTTGAAGATTGCTTTAGGTCGAGCAGCATTCTGTATTGTTAAGTTCTTCCATCTGACTCTTGGTGTTTCCCTTATCTGCTGTAAGTAGAGCTTTCTTATAGTGCAATCAGATTTATCCAGCATTTGATGTTGCTGCAGTAGTTCAATGCCTTCAATGATCTTCCTTACCATCCAACTAGCCTGTTTAGGGACACTGATGGTCTCCAATTGTTTCTGTTTGATATACACTGTATGAATCCATTTCACCCATAGAGCATCCTTCTTATGTGCCAGATCCCAGCTGAGTTTAGCAATAGCAGCCTTGTTCCACAGTAATAAGTTAGTCAAATTCAATCCACCAGCAGACTTTGGCATGCAGATTTTCTCCCAAGCCACATATGCCTTTCTTGACACACTAACTGATCCTGACCAGATGTATGATCTGCACATTGCCTCAAGCAGTTTTATAATCTTGGAAGGTATTAGAAATAGTTGTGCCCAGTAAGCCTGAATCCCAAAGATAACTGATTGAACCAGCTGAATTCTGCCAGCATATGATAGGTGTCTAGCAGTCCAGGAAGTAATCCTGGCAGAAACTTTGTCAATCAGTGGCTGCCATTGCAAAACAGTCAACTTCTTGGCAGTCAAAGGTACTCCCAAATATTTAAAAGGAAGTTCTCCACGTACATACCCCAGGAGATCAGTAATATGCTGCTGATCCTGAGGTTTCACCCCTCCAAAATAGACAGCACTCTTATGCAAGTTGGCTGTCATACCAGAAGCAGCAGTGAACTGAGAGAAATAAGTAAACATAGTACTTACAGAAAGAGGTTCTCCTTTGACAAACAGCAACAAGTCATCAGCAAAACTTAAGTGAGTTGTTCCCAGTTTTTTACAACCAGGATGAAAAGCAAACTCTCTGTTTTGCCTCAATTCAACCAATGACCTACTGAGATACTCCATCACAATAGCAAACAGGAAAGGGGATATGGGATCCCCTTGTCTCAGTCCTTTGGCTGCTTGAAAGGGCTCAGTTGTCTCACCATTAACCACTACTGTATAGTTGACAGTTTGGATACATTCCATGATCCATCTAGTAAATCTGGTAGGGAAATCCAGTGCTTCCTGCTGTAAGTAGCACCATTCTACTGAATCATAAGCTTTCTGCAAATCAATTTTGATCATACACCTGGGAGAAATATGTGACGTAGAATAATGCTTTATTAGTTCATGTGCTAAGATGACATTGTCTGCTATTCTCCTTCCTGGGATAAAGCCTGCCTGTGCATTACAGATAATACTACTCATGACTTTCTGGAGTCTGTTGGCCAGCAACTTGGAGATAATTTTGTATAGGACTGAACATCAAGCTATTGCTCGAAATTCTTTGACTGTTTTAGGGTTAGATACCTTGGGAATTAGGGTGAGTGTAGCACAATTTACAGGTTTGTGCATTTTGCTGGTTGCAAAAAAATTCTTGACTGCTTGAAGCACCTGGTGCCCTATGATAGGCCAAGTGTGTTTAAAGAACATAGCATTATATCCATCTATCCCTGGAGCTTTATCATTACCAATTGCCTTCAAACTGTTTAGGATCTCTGTGTCACTGAGGATAGAAGTAGCTCGAACGAATGTGAGAGGAGGATCAAATGTCAGGTGATAGCTCCAGCCTTTGCTGATATGAGAGTTTAGGACCATTGTTCATATACACTTTGTTCACTGCTGGTAGAGAAGTGGTTGCTGTACCCATGAGTGATTTATAGAAATCTGTAATCTCCTTGTGTAGGTCAGCTGGCTCAGTTATCTTCAGTCCACCTTCTGTGGTCAGCTCAGTAATCCTTTTAAATTGGTTTCTCTCCTTCATTACTGCACAAAAGTATTTATTGTTTAAATCTCCTAGCTGGATCCATCTGGCTCTAGATTTTTGTTGCAGTGCTAATTCTTCAAGCAATGACCATTTTTCCAATTGCTGCATCAGCTCCTTTTCTCTAAGCTGTAGGTTATCTGTATATGACATGGCCATCTGTTGTTGAACAGCTTCCAGTTCCTTTCTACTGTTCTCAATCTTCTGTGTAATACCCTTAAATTCTCTAATATTTAGGGATTTTAAGGCAGGCTTGAGGGCTTTGAGGTTATTCCACACACCTTGCAAGGTACATTGAGCAGTGCTTTTCCATTTAGCTTTGACCAAAGATTGGAAATCCTTACTTTGAGTCCATGCATTGTAGAATCTAAATGGAATCTTCCTGCTATGAGTATCTTCAGTTAGGGATAATAGCATGGGATTATGATCAGAGATAAAGGGAGCTCCATATACAGTGTTTACATGGTTCCATTTCATCATCCATTCATAATCGCCAAACACCCTATCTAATCTACTATACACTCTGTCATTACCACTTTGTTTATTGGTCCAGGTAAAGAACTCCCCTTTCCATGGCAGTTCAGCCAGGCCAGCTTGCTGTATGCAGTTATTAAACTGCACAGTCTCTCCTTGCTTGACTGGGTGGCATGATTGTCTATCATTACTTGACAATATGGCATTAAAATCTCATGCAATTATCCAATGATCAGTTATACCTGCAGCCAGATTCTGAATAGTCTTCCACATTGTCCCCCTCTGATCACTATCATTTGATCCATATACCACTGTGAGGCAGCAGAGAAGATCACCACTGAGATTCCTGACAATGCAATGTATGAGTTGAGCCTCCTCCTGTACTCCAGAGATAAAAAATTTTGTAGGATCCCATAGGATCCATATTCTTCCATTCACTGCTCCATTGTAGTTAGTTATTATACTCCAGTTAGGCAACAAAAAACTAGCTATTCTATCTGTATTTTTTTGTTTAACCGTTGTCTCTACAAGACCAACAAGGTCAAATTTATTGATTCTAAAGTATTCTTTAGCTTCCTTCTGTTTGTACCTTTTATTTACACCCCTTATATTCCAAAATAACCACTTCATTGGCCATAGCTGGTTCCCCCTTCATCTAGGGGTGATCTGCCCAACTCACTGTTCCAACTTCAAATCTATTAGACATCACAATAGGAGATAATGGTGGAAAGTTTGTGATGTTAAAGACTGGAGACATCTGTGTAGAAACACCCTTCTGCTTATTCAACTGTTCATCTACACCATCCTGAGAACTTGGTTGTTTTGTATTGTCTGGTTGCTGGATTTGATTTTCCTGCCTGTTCTGGACCTCAGGAGCTGGAGCCTTAACTCTCCATTCCTGTGTCATTTTAGGCTTCACTGAGGGGTTGGGGGGGGGGGCAGGTTTAGCCAAACAATTATGTCCCACGATCAGACACTTCTCACAATATGATGGTTTCCAATCATATGACACATCTTGCATAAAACTCTTTCCATTGGGATCCATCAGTTCAATCTCACTTGGTAATGCCTTTGATACATTCACCTCAATTAGCATACGAGCATAAGAGACTCTACTTTGCTTTGTCGTGCATTCATCAGCAAAGATGAGTTTCCCCAGTACACTTGCAATTCTACTCAGTGACTTACTGCCCCAACAAGACATAGGTAAATTGGGGAATTTAATCCACAGGGAAATTTCTGTTGGGAAAGCATCTTTAAAGTCAAGATCAGCCGACCATTGTTTCAAAATCATAGGCCTATTAGCAATTGAATATGGTCCTCCACACAGTATTTCTTTGGCATCATGAAGGGACTGAAATTTAACTATATAGTAACCCTCATCATGGCAAAATAAATCAGGCTCAGGCACATGAGACCAGTGTATGCTAATAAATCTTTTCATAGCATTGTACCCTGGTCCATTGTCTAGAACAAAAATAATTAGGGCACATTTCCATTTTCCTTCTTCCTCTTCCACCTCTTCCTTCACCAGTTGACCAACTGGTTTACCATTAATGAGTGTAGGGGGAATATACTCCAGAGATATACTATTTGCAGCAAGGCGATTCCTCTGAAATAGGCTAGCCCACTTTTTGGGTGGGTCAATTTTTGCTCCTTCCTCACTAGTGGCCTTTGGTACATCAGGTTGTGGAGGTTGCTGCATGTGGTCCTTACCCCTATTCTCTTGGCCCATCGGGGCCATCACTGGTCCAGCTTGAGGTTCTGAGTTGTTATCAACCTTCTCAGTTGCTGTTAGTAGCACGGAAACTCCAGATGGTTGCAAATCTACAGATGCATGAGGCAATGAAACAGTATCTTCAGTGGGCTTCAATGGAACAGTGTTATCAACCTTCTCAGTTGCTATTAGTAGCACGGGAACTCCAGATGGTTGCAAATTACAGATGCATGAGGCAATGAAACAGTATCTTCAGTGGGCTTCAATGGAACAGTGTTAACTACCTGGGGCACAGTGTTAACAGATTTTGGGAAAACAGTGTCGTTTGCATAAATTGGCACCAGAACTTTCTTAGGTCGGCCTCTCCCTCTCGCCATAGCACCCTCAGCGCAGGTTAACCTACATACGCAGAGGTAGCAGAGAAGAAGAAGATGAAGCAGGAAAGGTTAGAGAGAAGGCAGAGCTTCTCTCTCTAGATAGGTTCTACCCTAATTTTTTTACAAGCGTACTGTTGGATTTTACAAGTGTAATTATACAGTTAAAATTAAATTTCAAATGAAATAGTTCTTAAAATTTTAAAATTAATATAATAAGCCTATAAATAATTTTTTATAACTATAAATGCATTAGATTTGGTATTCAAGATGCATATTTTTTCTTGAATATACATAAATTAGTAATTATATATTTATAATTAATATAATAAAAATAATTGATATATATTTTTCAAATTAATAATAGTTAGTTTAATTAATTATAAAAACAACAAATACACGTTCTGTAATAACATCATGGAATGCATATTTAATAAATTACATTAATATTTATAAATAGAATGTCTTAACATTATTCAAATATTAACTAGAATAATAATGCAATACACTAAATGAAGAAAATAAATCAAATAAGAAATAAAATATACGAGCAATTATATGGATTCACAAGAAGTAAAGGTAGAGAAATAGAAGATAAATAAAATACAATAAAAAATATATTTTTAGAATTTTCAAAAAAATGATATATTTTTTAAAATAATGGAAAAAAAGTTATAAAGAAAAAATTAAACAAAAAACAAAAAGGAAAGAAATTTAAAATTAACCTTGTATATTACATTGTTTAATTAATTGGAGAGAGTAATTACACGTCTCCAATTACATTCAATTTCATACTGATCAAGTAATTACTTGGTGAGGCAAACATATCAAATTGTATAATTATACCAAATTTTAATTTTAAGTTGACTTTTCTAACAGACTCTTAAAAATATAACGATGTAGGGTTATTGCAATGATTGTACATGACACGTTATATAAGCTAATAGGTCTAGATTGAGACATAGCTTTCGATCGTATGACATGCTACTCCTTAAGGGGTGGCATTTGATTCGGATAATTGAGCCTTTTTTTGGAGTAAGGGGTGTGCATTCAAATTGATTTATCGATAAATCGAATCGATTATTTGTTATTGAAATCGCAAAAGTCAAAACCTTATTGAAACGATAACGATAAGCATATGTATAAATCGATAATGATAAGTAATTATCGATAAGGGTCAAAATCGAATCGATAAATCGAATGCACACCCCAAGACTGTATACACTTGTAAAATGAATGATTATATTTAAAGATCAAGGGAATGCAGTTCAAATTAATGGAAAACAGAATTAGCCGTGATGATGTATTTTGTTTTGTTTTATTTTTTTATACTGGTTGAGTGTTGGTGACATACATTTAATCCCTTACTTTAGTTTTGTTGCATGTGCTTGTTGACACAATTTTTATGTTATAAATGGTGTTCGTCTTATATTAGCTTCTTTTTGTCCATATTAGTTAGGCGTGTTTATAGTGATATACTTTCCGTGGAATCCCGCAAATTTTCTTATTGGTGTAATTGATATCCGAATCGATAAGCCCCCAAAATCGATAAACCGAAGTCGAAAAAGTCGAAAGCTTATTGAAACGACAACGATAAGCATATGTAAATCGATAATCGATAAGTAATTACCAATAAGAGTCAAGATCGAATCGATAAATCGAATGCACACCCTTAATTGTTTGGTAAAATTACTTATTATGGGATTAACAATGTCAAGATTATTAATATTAAAATTGTGATACTATTTCTGACCACTCTCAATGTGGTATAATAATTCGATAATCTGTAATCCCATGATAAAACACCAAAATGCTAAATTTTCTTTCTGCATAGCTCTTTCTTAAAGCCCTTTAAAAAAATAAAGTTAAAATTGAGAATAAAAATTTATTCCATTTCGCTAGTGTAAAACCACGCACATGTTTTACATTATTATAGCACGTATATTTTATTTTTAATTAGTCCAATAAATCAAATATTCCACCAATAAAATATTCAACTAACTAATTCCGCCACTGTTTTATTCTTCATATTATAGTTCCGTCTTTATAATCCCAATATAACTTGTTTAACCAGACGACCCTTCCTGCTTTTATACCTTTTTTTTTTACAATCTTTTCGGAAGTGACATTGTGAAAGGTTTATTTCTTATGAAGACGAAAAACAGATAGTATAACAATTTAAACAGATAGATATGAATTTTTGAAGGCTAAGCAATAATTACTATATATAAATAGAGTCCGAAACTTAAATAACGATTTTTTGAACCCAAAATATATTTTTGATATTAAAAAAAATTACAAAACTAGGTATTTTGCAGTATTTTACTGCAAACTCGATTAACAAAAATTTTACCGTTAACTCAAAAATGTTATTTTTTAATGTAATTCAGAAACCGGAAATCCGCAAGGAAGGATAGGACATAGTATCCGCAGTATTCTACTGCGAATTATGTAAAGTTTTTTTTTAAATAATTTGCATTACTGTACTGCGAATTGAGTTAACGGTAAAATTTTCGTTAACCTAATTTGCAGTACTGCAAAATACCTAGTTTTATAACTTTTTTTTTTAATATCAAAAATGTATTTTGTGTCAAAAAAATTATTATTTAAGTTTCAGACTCTGAGTTAATTATATATTCGCAAAAATGATCAAACACTGGTTCTTGCTTTAACCCTAATTGTTTGTTTTTACCAAAAAAGAAAAAGAAACAAAGAAACTTGATCGTGTTCATGTTCCATGCATAACAAAAAAGTTCTATTACATATAACGTTGCTGTATCGTTTAATATTAAGTAGAGGAGGTGTAGCTGTGATATCATTTTACAGAAATATCAAATGAGTTCATTTCATGTATCGTCAATAAACTTTATTCACTAGCATAACGGTAATATTACAAAATTATTTCACGTCACATAAAATAATTGAGGTTTAATATAATTATCCACTATAATTGTAAGTTTACAGAGCTATTTTTGTCATGATAAAGTAACTGAATATTCATGTAATTAAAATCATAAAATGTTACCCATTATAATAGTAAAGTAGCCATCTTGACGGATAAATATCCAAACATGATTTAGAAAGTAATTCAGAATCAAGTCATCAACGAATAAGTTATGACATAGAGGCAGGACAGCGTGACTACTATTTCAGTTATCTAATGATCAACAAAATCGAATTTTTGCAGGTAGAATATTTTCTTTGTCCTTTTTAATTAGTTGGAAAAATGCTAATCATACATGAACCAGAACGATCATTTTGCATGTACTTAACATGCAGAGAAGTGCAAATATTAAACATTCCCTCACAAAACATCCAGAATAATGTTAACTTGTTAAGTAATTAGTATGTCTTTGTATTTTGACATTAAACATTCAGGATTCTCTTCTCTTATATATGCAGCATTACAGATGTTTTAAGTTCTATTAATATTTTATATGGTTCTATTAAAATGCAACGTTTGGAAAAAGAAAAAAAAAGAGAGATGATCAATTTTAAAGTTTGCTCTACTTAATACTCCCTCCGATCACTTTTACTTTTGACTTTTCAAGCCCCTTAAGAAATAATAAATGAAGTGCATAATTATCCATGATACCTATATTAATTGATGCATATTTTATTGAATTTGAGAAAATAATTTGAAATAAATAATAAATATTGTAGGTATAACAGAGAATTTTTTCTCTCTTGATATACGTAAAGTGACAAATAAATAAAAATATAATTTTAGTTTACATGATCACGCCCAACAATGTCTTATAAAAATGACAAGCGATCTTTGAAAAAAATAAACCCAGAGCCGAATCCCACAGGGAATTAATATACGAACTACTTTGGTTAGACACACTGAATTGTCCTAATCAACTCCCCAAATATTTTGAATAATATTTGGTGATATTTCTACCGACTATAACTAAATAAAATTAAGTAAACTAAAAGTTAACTATGACGGAGTTGTAAACAAATAAGAAAAAGATCTAAGGTTGTGATTTCCATATTGATGGAATCCCTTCCTGTTATGTTTCGTATAGATTTGCCTAATCGTCTCTATCGATCATGAGTACTCTTGCTACCGTAACTTTCTCCCGAGTAATTACGATAATTTACTAGACGCACTCTCCGGAGTTACGCTAGCTGCTTTCATTACAGCTCACTTAAATCGCACCCAATTTTTCGTTATCCTTAATCTCACCTTTAAATCCTCATTTATTGATTCCTCATATTCTTTGGGAGTGGTGTTGTTCAATAACTACCTAAATATGCACTCTCTCCCGAGTAATACATATTAAATAGGCACATCTAATTGAGGATCCTATCAATTAACTACAACAAGAATGTAATTGAATTACAAATAGAGATTAAACTGGGCAAACTATATTAACACAACAGGAAGTTCATCCCTCAACGGGTTCCATCAAAATCCTAGATTAAATAATTAGCTACTCTAACAACAGCAAAATTCATCATGATTGATAAGAACAAAAGGAATAAAGATAGAACTCGTTGCCGAATAATCCTCCTTGCCTCTTCTTGCCTTGAACAAAACTATAAATACCTTGATATACTTTTTTTGGGTGAGCTGGATCACATATAGATTAAGTGCAATTACCCCTAAACTTTCAAGTTTACATATAAAATTTGTCACGACCCTAAAATCCCTCCCAAGGAATCGTGATGACACATAGTCTCTAAACTAGGTAAGCCTAACATTAATTGAAATAACAACGATATTTATCAACTTCAAATAAAATTTTTCTCTAAACAATTTACAATTCCCAAAATCGGTAGTACAAGTCACAAGTCTTTCTAAGAGTGGTTATACAATATAATTATATCATTGTTCCGAAACAAAGGGAACAAATGGAAATAAGTAAAACTGAAGGTGACTCTGAGGACTGCGAACTCAATAGCATGTTTTCCTTGAGTCTCCACCGCAACGAATAGCTACCATTGATCAAATGCATGGATTTGTACACAAACATGTACAGAAGTGTAGTAACAACACAACCAACCCATGTGCTGGTAAGTGCCCGGCCTATCCCGGCGAAGTAGTAATTAGGCTAGGGCCAGATACTCACATAACCCTGTACAGTTTATAACGTATAAAATAATAGAAAACAAATAACAATAATGGCAATGGTGATCAACCAAAGATATAAATAGCAGGCAACAAGAACACCAAAATTGCTTCTCAACAAATAATAAATACAAGTGCAATCAAATAATCAAGTCCTTCAAATATAAATCTTTCGCCTATAACTTCTTCAAGTAATAATCTCTAGGATAATATATTTTTCAATAAATATATTTCGAATATATTTCCTCAAAATAAGTATCTTTCGAATATCATTCTTTCGGGTAAAGGTCACATTGTGACGCCTCATTTCAAAATCATAATAATATAGATCTCTGCCTACTTTCATATTTTTACTACATCTTGTGCCCATATTTACATTACAACCGCACGGACAACTCACGTGCAATTAAATAAAACTATAATATTTTCCCCGGCACCTTGTGACAACATATTTCAATTTCACATTGCACAACAATATTCTCATGTTACCTAGTTCACAGGATCCATTGTGCAATACAATTAAGAAGGTTCAAAGAGCCTCATTTACTTAACATAAAGTAGAGTGCAACTTCTAAACCAATTAGGAAATCAACAAGAAGAGATGAAGTTCTTTTTTTGAAATCATTTGATAAAGAAAATACTCTTTTCAATTAATAGGTCTCTCTCAAGCTGGAAAATATGCCAAACTCTCCAAACTCTCTGCCCGGCAACTCAAAGATACGGCTACCATATAGGCTTTGCCCGAGTGATAAAGAATAGTAATATCATAGTCCTTCAGTAGCTCCAACCATCTCCTCTGAAGCAAGTTCAGATCCTTTTGCTTGAACAAGTACTGCAAACTCCGATGATCCGTGTAAATCTCAAAAGGCACGCCGTACAAATAATGACACTAGATCTTCAAGGCGTGATCAATAGCAGCTAACTCAAGGTCATGGAAAGGATAGTTATTTTCATGCACCTTCAACTGTCTGGACGCGTAGGGAATCACCCTACCGTCCTGCATCAACAATGCTCCAAGTCCAACTCGTGAGGCATCACAATATACTGTATAGGAACTCGAACTAGTAGGCAAAATCAGAATAGGGCTGAAATCAAAGCCGTCTTGAGCTTTTGGAAGCTTGCCTCACACTTGTCCGACCACTGAAAAGGAGCACCCTTCTAGGTCAATCTAGTCATAGGAGCTGCAATCGATGAGAACCCCTCACAAAACGACGGTAATACCCCGCCAGGCCAAGGAAACTGCGGATTTCTTTAGTTGAGGAGGGCCTGGGCTAACTCTGCACTGCCTCCACCTTCTTCAGATTCACCTGAATGCCCTCACTCGATACAACGTGGCCTAAGAATGCCACAAAACTCAACCAAAACTCATATTTTTAGAACTTTGCATATAAATTCTTTTCCCGCAGAGTCTGAAGCACTATCCTCAGGTGCTGCTCATGATCTTCCCAGCTCGGGAGTATAAAAGAATATCATCTATGAAAACAATGATAAAAGAGTTGAGATAAGGCCTGAATACACTGTGCATCAAATGCATAAAAGTTGCTGGGACGTTGGCCAGCCCAAATGACATGACAAGGAACTTGTAATGACCATACCGAGACATGAAAGCAGTCTTCGGGATATCCGACTCCCGAATCTTTAGCTGGTGATAACCTGAGCACAAATCAATCTTAGAAAACACATGTGCACCCTGAAGGTGGTCGAATAGATCATCAATACGAGGCAAAGGATATCATTTTTTCACTGTAACTTTGTTCAACTGACGATAGTCGATACACATGCGCATAGAACCATCCCTTTTCTTCAAAAGAATGATGGGAGCACCCCATGGTGAGACACTGGGTCAAATAAAACCCTTATCAAGCAATTCCTGTAACTGATCCTTCAACTTCTTCAACTCAGGAGGAGCCATACGGTAAGGAGGAATAGATATGTACTGAGTGCCCGGCAACAAATAAATACCAAATCAATGTCCCGATCGAGTGGTGCCCCGAAGATCAGCTGGGAACACATCGGGGGAATCCCGTACTACTGGAACAGAGTCAACAGAGAGGGTATCAGCACTGACATCTCTCACATGGGCTAAATACGAGGCGCACCCCTTCTCAACCATACGCTGAGCTTTAAGAAAGTATATAACTCTATTGGGAGCGTGATCAAAAGCACCACTCCACTCAATACGAGGAATACCTGGCATAGCCAGCATCACGGTCTTAGTGTGACTATCAAGAATAGCATAATGGGCCGACAACCACTCCATGCCCAAGATAATATCAAAATAAACCATATCAAGTAATAAAAATCTGCCCTGGTCTCAAAACCACGAATAGTAACCAAGCACGATCGATATACGCGGTCCAAAATAAGGGAATCTCCCACGGGAGATAGCTCAAGGTCTCTCGGACCGTACCCAAATGCGGAGCAAAATAAGATGACACATAAAAATAAGTAGACTCTGGATCGAATATAACCAATGCCTCTCTGGGACTAACCAAAATAATACATGTGATAACAAAATCAGAGGTGACAGCCTCGGCACGATTAGGAATGGCATAAAATCTGGATCGGCCCCTACCTCGAGGGCAACCTCTATCTCCCCGATCCCCGCCTCTAGCTGGCTGGGCATGTGGGGTGGCAGCTGGAGCAGGAACAATGGTCTGCTGACCCTGTGGAGCATGTTGAGCCTGTGGAGTCTGAGAAGGCATACCCCTCCCATGTCTGGGTCACTCTCTAACCAAGTGGCAGGTATCCGTGCACTCATAACAAGATATGGGAGGGTGCAACGACTGTGACTGACTGGACCCACCCCTGCTAGACTGACCTCTGGAGGTACCTGGCGCAGGAGGTGCGCTAGAAACCAGAGGTGCATAATAAGGCTCCTGAAACCTGGGAGGAGCTGGAGTACGACTGGGTGAAGGAAGAGCTGAGTGAATTTGGCGACCCGTATATCCCCTACCATGATGTCCTGCTCCTGAAGTACGGGTACTAGAGAAATGACCAGACTCTCGAGACCTCTTGGCCTCCCTATCCTCCCGCTCTCTAGCATGCATACCCTCTATCCTCTTGACTATACTCACACCCTGCTGATAGGGTAGATCCATCTCCAAATCTCGCGCCATGCCAGACCTGGTGGAAGGAATTAGATCCTCGATAAACCTGCAAACCCTCTCACGAAAAGTAGCCACCAAAGCTGGCGCATGCTTGGCCAACCTAGTATAACAGATGGCATACTCAGAGACAGTCATAGGGCCCTGGCGCAAGTGCTCAAACTCCACGAGCCATGCATCTCGGAGGCTCTGGGGAACAAACTCCCTCTGAAACATATCTGAAAATTGAGTCCAAGTCCAGGAGGCAGCCTCGTCCGGACTGCCTATCTCAAAAGTTCGCCACCAGTCATAGGAGGCTCCCAGAAGCTGGAAAGCTACAAAGGATACCCCACTCGAAGCACTAATACCCATGGTGCAAAAAATGCGGTGACAATCATAAAAAAATCCCAAAGCATCGTCTGTAGCTAGACTCTAAAAATATGAGGGTCATGCTTCTTTAACCGCTCCAATCTACGCTGCTCATCCTCTGAAGCTGGTGCCCCATCCTCGGGCTGAACCAGTATTGTAGGCTGGACAGAAATAATATCTGGAATCTGCCCATGTCTCCCTCTGCTTTGGAGTGCGGGCTGTGGGAGTTTAGGCTCCTCCCCCGGCCTGGGACATAGCTGCAAGAGGTTGAAGCAACCTTTCCTGAGACAGTGCGGTATACATGCTCATAACCTGCTCCAATGCCTCCTGAATAGCTGGAGTAGTGGTGGCTGTAGGCATCTATGGTCCCTAAGTCCTGACTGGGTCCGCTGGTGGCACCTCGGCAGTACCTCGTGCCGGTGCTCTGGCTGCACCTCGCGCGCGTCCATGACCCCTGCCTCTAGCGACCGCAGGAGGGGGTGCAGGTGCCTGATCGTCCCGGGTCCGTGTCCTCACCATCTGTGAGAGAATAGAAGACAGAAATTTAGAATCGATGTAAAAATCATAGCACGACAAGGAATTCAAAGAATTGAATATTTTTCCTAAGCAGTTACATAGCCTCCTGTAGATAAGTACAGACGCCTCCATACCGATCTACGAGACTCTAAATAACCGGCCTGTCTCCCGTGACTCCTATGAACCTAGAGCTCTGATACCAACTTGTCACGACCTTAGTTCACCAACCATGAACCTGTCATGACAGCACCCAGTCTTCGCGACTAAGTAAGCCTTACACATCGCGGAAATTCAACAATCCTTACGAAAAATGATAAATAAAACATAAATAGAATAAGATAATGTATAGAGTATCGCCTGACACACACATGTCGACTCCAGCTAATGTGAAAACCTCCAAGACCTGGAAACCCACGGGCAACACAAGCTAAGAGTGAAACATAATATACGGCTCTAACATCCAGGAGTGTCTACAGCAAGTGAGTACATGAACGAAAATACTAGCTAAAGGTAGAATAGAAGGAGACTCTTCGGCTTTGCGGACGCGGCAGATGCATACCTTGATTCTCCTAGTGTAGCTGCGAGATCACTAATAGCGCGCCCTGCCAGAAGTACCTCGATCTACACAACAAAAGTTTGAAGAAGAGTAGCATGAGTACACCACAACGGTACTCAGCAAGTGCCAAGCCTAACCTCGGTTGGGTAGTGACGAAGAAGGTCGAGGCCCTACTGAGATAAACGTAGAAATATATATGACATGAATAGAATATAGGAAATACAATAAATTTTGAGTATCTAACAAATAATAAGTACAACGGAACAGGCTATAAATACAATCGACGAATACAAGATTAACACTCAAAAATCACGATGCCACATGGAGCTCCGGGAATTGACCCGCAGTCCACTATACCAATACCCAAGGATCTCCGGGAATCAAACCCGCAGTCCATCATACCAATATAAGAAGATCTCTCGTGAATCGAATTCGTAGTCGATCATACCAATATCATAGGATCTCCCGAGAATCGAACTCGTAGTCCATCATATCAATAACAGAGGATCTCCCAGGCATCGAACCTGTAGTCCATCATATCAGTAACAGAGGATCTCACGGGAAATTGAACCAGTAATCCATCATATCAATAACAGAGGATCTCCCAAGAATTGAACCCGTAGTCCATTATATCAATAACATAGGATCTCCGGGGAATTGAACCCGTAGTCCAGCATATCATAAACACATCATAACACTTCAATATTTAACAGAAATAAGCTAAGTACAAGCAACATGTAAAACCAAGAGTCTAGCATGCTAAAAAAAGTACAGATATTGCAATTTAGTCAATTAGAGAAAATAAGTTACTAACATGCTTTCCCGAAGCTAAAACAAGCAAAATTTGTATTTTTTGATAGTTACATAGGTGAAGAAACACAGTCTAAATAAGGGTAGAAAGATGGATTTTCAACAACTAGAACAAGTACACGTCCGTCATCTCGCGCATAAGGCATTTAAACAACAATAAAGATATCCTAAGGGGAGAGGTCCCCCACACAAGGTTAGACAAGCCACTTACCTCGAATTGGTACAAACCGCTAAGAAACAATGCCTTTTCGACGAGTATCCGACTCCGAGTGGCCCAAATCTATTCAAACCAATTACATAATATAAATAACATCGCAAGTAACTAATTACACTGTTAAAATTAAAGCTAAAGCGCCAAAATAGGTAACATGACCAAAATTCCCCTCAGGCCTACGTCTCTGAATCGAATAATTTTTACATTTTCAAAATCCTCGTACTCTCACGAGTCTAACCATATAAAAATTTCCCAAACTCGGAGGCAAATACCCCTTCAAGTCATCAATGTTAGGTCTAAGAACTTTACCCCAATTTTCATTCAAAATCCGAAATTAAAGCTTGAATTCGAGATTAGATTAGTAGGTAATAATCATAATAGAGTAAGGAATCGTTACCCAACGTTTGCCTATTAAAATCCATCGAAATATCTCCTAACACCGATTTCTCTAGCTTGAGTTTGATGAAAATTGAAGAAACCTCGTTTTTGAAATATTAATGTCTGCCCAGGTATTTGGGGAATTGCGATAGCAAAGAGAGGGATGCGATCGCGAAGAGTAAAACAGAGGCTTCCGGGAAAAATCCCTATGCGATCGTGGAAAAGAGTATGCGATCGCGGACGAGGATGAAATGACCTTACGCAATCGCGTAAGAAGGAACGCGAAGGCAAAGAGAGAAGAGGTAGAGTTACGCAATCGCGAACCAATCCTTGCGATCGTGATAAAGGAATTTGGGACCCTACCAGATTGGCCTAAGCGATCGCGTGAATGGGACACGATCGCGAACAAGGAAAAATAGGCCTGCAACAGCTGAAGAATTCTGCAATGTTTTCAACTCCAAAAATGCTTCGTTGAGCATCCGAAACACACCCGAGGCCCCCGGGACCTTAATCAAACCTACGACCATATCCCATAACACCATTCAAACTTGTACCAATCCTTAAATCACATAAAACAATGCCGAAAACTCGAATTAATCAATGATTTGAACTTAATAACTTCAAAACTTAACCAAACTCGCTTTCAATTCAAAACCTAACCAAAACATGTCCAATTGACCTGAAATTTTGTACGTACGTCCCAACTGACACGGAGGCGCTACAGAGAGTTCTGGAATCCCATTCCGATCCTCAGAACAAAAATTCATAATCGGACTAGAAACTTCAAAATTCTAAATTTCGACATTTCTAGACTAAATGAGCTACGGACATCCAAAATATATTCCGAACACGCTCCCAACCCCTAATCACCTAATGGAGCTAAGTAACCATCAGTTATCCATTGCGAGGTCGTCTTGACACTGTTTTGATTACGAACCATTTTCCAACACTTAAGATCTCATTTAGGACTAAGTGTTCCAAAACACTCCGAATTCTATTGCCGAACATCCCGACAAACCAAAATAGTAGAAATTAACTCTAGGGAAATAATTAATGGAGAAACGGGGCATAAATTCTAATGACGACCGGCGGGGTCGTCACATACACACAGCAGTAGATAGTGCACATGAATCAAAATTCAGCCACTAACGAGAACAAGGATTATAAAGACAGATTTCACTTTCAGATCACATGTTGTTGCAGGAGTGGAACCCGATCCCATTTCTCATATATCTTGTGGTAGGCGTACCATCCGCTCCCATTTTATTATCAACACAGTGCACAGTATGTCACCGGCTACTATGACTAATAACAATAATCAATATAAATTGTGGTAGGCGTACCACTCACTCCAATTTTTAATATAAATATTTCGTTTATTTATCAAAGCAATACACAATATGTCACCGACAACTATGGCTAATATCAACAATCATTATTTGTTAGTGATGCGGCGTGCAGCTCGACCCTTCCGATAAGTCACCGGCAACTACGATCAATAACATAAATCATGCAATATTTTATTAGTGATGCAGAGTGCATCCTGACGCTCCCGATATGTCACCGGCAACAATGGCCAATAATAGAAATCATGCAATATTTTATTAGTGATGCGGCGTGCATCCCGATCCTCCGATATGTCAGTGGAAGGTATGGCCAATAACAGTAATCATGCAATATATTGCCTGGAGAAAACCAATAATATCAACAAACATCCCGGCAACGGAACAATAATATTAAACAGACATCCCGGCAAGGGAACAATAATATCAAAACAAACATCCCGGCAAAGGAACAACAATATCAAAACAAACATCCCGGCAACGGAACAATAATAATAATAATAATAATAATAATAATAATAATAATAATAATAATAATAAAATAATAATAATAACAACAACAACAACAACACATGAAGCGCAACAAACTACAACAGAGTCATAACAATTATAATACAAGACTCACACAATTAATTCTCTCGTAGAATCAAATAAGGATGGGAGATTATCCATTTAAGACTCACGGTCATGCTTGACCCCCAACATATAGATACTCGTCACCATGCCTATACGTCAGCCTCCGAAAATAGCAATTAGTAACTAGAGCCAACTCCTCTTCCCTCAAGCTAGGATAGATCAAACACTTACCTCGAAGGTTTACGTCAAGATCAATTCTTAAGCAATGCCCTTTCCATTCGAATTTGGCTCCAATTCAATTGTATCTATACACAATTGATTAAATAGCATCAATACTACTCACCAAAATAATCCAAATGGCTAGATATACTTTCTAAAACATATTGTCCAAGAATCACACAAATATCGATGAAGCTCGATTTCAAAAAAACGGGGTTTTAGCCATACGTATATGAAATTTTCCACTAAATGATACTACGATGATCCAATATAGTTATGTAACTTCAATATACAATACGACATTCAATATGACCAATATTGGTACTAAATTCCATAACTTATGCCGTTTAGGCATATTATCAAACACCTTGTAGGCATACAAACCTCATAACTATGATATTGGTTCCTCCAATTATCGTCATTAACCAACAATTCATCTCACCATCATTCCTAACCAATTTATAACTTTCAAATATACATGTATGACCATCCATTCACACCCAACATAACAAATTCCTTTAAATAAATATCTTGAAATCCCAACCATATTCATGCATTTAAATTAGAAATTTATGGCTTCCAATCACCATGCCATAAGTTGTAATACTTGATTCATACTTATTTTCCCATAATATATCCATATATGTAAGTCTAAGGTGTAGGATTTACCTTTTGGAAGAAATCTTGCAAAACCCTCCTTTGAGTTGAAAATCTAAGTGTTTAATAAGAGGATTTCATCAATAATAGTATAGGAATGATGGAATTTCACACCAAGATGATGGAGATTTCATACCTTGAAGATCGGGGGAGTTGAAGGCCTAGAGAGGGTGAATGAAGGACCCCAAGTTCGTCCAAATGAAATGGGTATGAACCCCGAAATGAGTGTTATAGGCTGTTTTTGGGCACCCCAAGTGGCGCTGGGTGCTTCCTGTTGCGCTGGAACCAGCAGCTCAAATTTCTGGGCGCCACGGCTAGCGCCCGCCGCTGCCCAAGGCACTGACGATACAAAAATGGTCATAACTTGCTGTATACACCTCCAGATGACGAAGGGTTTGATGCGTTGGAAACTAGACTCAAAGAACTTTAATACGATAATGTGGGTCACACAACTCCTTATATAACAGGAGATATGATTGTCCAAAGTGAGGTATTATGCGCACTTATTTACAACTTTAGTCTATTATGAAATTTTCCAACTTGGCTTAGACATAGGATTTTCTTTAGACCCCATATGTTTTGTAGTACGCCTCGTACACTTTCTATCATCTCTATTTTGGATTCGTTTTCAGCTTCCGGCCAATTTAATGCAACTTAAGCTCTCTTCTTGGATACTAAGTGTCTCAATCCCTTTCAAAATCCTTTCCGAAACCGTACCAATTCTCTTGGCAAGTTACATAAGAACCGTAAAGTGTGAATGTAGTAGTATATGGGGAGACGAAGTTGTACTTATTCAAAACGACCGGTATGGTCGTTACAATCTCCACCTCTTAGACAAACGTTCGTCCTCGAACATACTAAGATTATCTTGAGGTTTCAAATTTGATGTTTCTACGTTTACACATATACTTATGGTCGATCCCATTTTACCGCTTTCAAAATAAGTCATACAACACCAGGTCAATTGAGATTATTTTCTTCATCCATATTTGTAAGCTTGAAGACCAAATTCCTTACGCCCCAATCATTTTCAAAAAGGTCTGATTTTTCATGTGAACACACGATATTAGTCTCGTGTCAACACACATAAACTTTTAATGGCGCTTACCGTTTCCCCCACTTAGGTTTATTCTTCCTCAAACACACAACGTAACTTATCTCTTTCCTCGCATATCTCAGCATCCCAAAATTTTCTATCTCCTAAATTTTTCAGGAATTTTGGCAGAGTCTCCCCTGTAATTGAGACTATCCACCTGTTAGAGTAACACCCAAACAACCCATAACAACACATCCATAACTCAACAATGCCCCACAATGTATATATTAATAACACTTCTCTCCGCATTACAAGCGTGACATTATAATAAAGATATCTGGACACGAAACACATCATATGTATGACCATAACAACATTTTTGGTCTTAATAGTTATTCATGATCGACTACGAATTGCCAGTAAATCTCATACCAACAAAAATATCGTTTCAAACCTCCACTTTCTAACAACGAGCATGAAGACCTCAAAACTACTTACCTGAATTAACGAGTCACATTTAACGCCACCTGGGCACTCATCCTATAGGCTAAAAATCAATAAATATAATAAAATTTGGCAATTTATGCACAGGGATATTCATACAAATATTTTTCAATTAAACATTTGAGGCATGACTCCCTATAAGTACCATAGTACAAAATTTTCACAAAGGGAGCATTTAAACACATAAACTTTTCACCATAAGGACCTCGTCCTTATATAACATCTACCGCAACTTGTAGCCCGATATAAATATTTCATATCATATTAAGATTTTCCATTTCCTTTCTTCCTTCTTTGAAATAATTTCCATCAAATAAACTCACACATATAATGAACACTCGTACTGGTAAGGCAAATAATTCCCAATTAAAATTAATTATTTAGAAATTACATCAAACTCACCAAAATAATTAACACAAGTCACTTTTGGGCTCACAACTATTATTAGTGACCAACACATAGTTAGACAAAACTATCTCCACATAATTTCCTAACAGGAGTATTCACATAAGTAGACTCACAACTATTATTAGTGACCAACACATAGTTAGACAAAACTATCTCCACATAATTTCCTAACAGGAGTATTCACATAAGTAGATTTCATAACTACGAAGTTCGCTCATAAGTGGAGCGCAATAGAAGGACTTGCCTCGATACTCAGAATCCATGACCCCGCAATCTGATCGTTGGTAGTGGACTCCCCTCACCCGGTGCAAAATCATAGGACCTATTTCCGACAATCCACAATACTAACTTCATCGCTCATACGACACCGATCATAAGACACCTAAATCCATTTAATTTGCATTCGTCATCCTCATGACAGTTAAATTTACTTCCTCCAGTGCCATGGCTGTTAGTATGTACTCTTCGCTAATTAGATATTCCATGCGAACCACATGGTCTCTAATACTACTAACTATCTATAGAACTCCATCCAGGTATGATGATTGCGTAACCAATTACACCTTCTCAAAATTTTACTTATCAAATAGATATCAAAATTTGATGCACCCCCATGTGCACAGCTGAGAGATCTCTTTGCACTTCCATAACCTCGATTCTGAATGACACGTGGTAACAATGGTTGAGCAACCCTGGGTATCTTATAATCCTTATACGATATCAGAAAACATTGGCGTAGTTCGAAATTCCATATATGAGTGGATGCAAAAGAACATAAGATATATGCTTCAAGTTGAATAAATGCCGCACGATAAGGAATGAATGAAGTGAAAATTTTTCCGACTAGTTCTGCAGCGTCTCGAAGATAAGTTCAGATATCTCCGTACTGATCCGCAAGACTCTACTAAACTCGCTTATGACTTGTAGCACTTATGAACCTAGAGCTCTTATACCAACTTGTCACGACCCTAATATTCCTCACAAGGAGTTGTGATGGCACCTAGTCTTTAAACTAGGTAAGCCTAACATTAACTGAAATAACAATGATATCTATCAAATTCAAATAAAATTTTTTCTCTAAACAATTTACATTTCCCAAAAGCGGTAGTACAAGTCACAAGCCTTTCTATGAGTAGGTATACAACATAATTACATTATTGTTCAGAAACAAAGAGAACAAATTGAAATAAGTACAACTGAAAGTGACTCTGAGGACTGCGAACTCTATAGCATGTTTACCTTGAGTCTCCACCGCAAAGAATAGCTACCATTGATCAAATGCATGGATCTGTACACAAAAATGTTCAAAAGTGTAGTCTCAGCACAACCAACCCCATGTGCTGGTAAGTGCCGGCCTATCCCGACGAAGTTGTGACAAGGCTAGGACCAGACACTCACATAAACCTATACAGTTAATAACGTACAAAATAATATGAAACAAATAACAATAATGAAAACAATGATCAACCAATGATATAAATAGCAGGCAACAAGAACACCAAAATTGCTTCTCAACAAATAATAAATGCCAGTGCAATCAAATAATCAAGCCCTTCAAATATAAATCTATCGCCTATAACTTCTTCAAGTAATAATCTCTAGAATAATATGCTTTTCAATAAATATATTTCGAATATATTTCCTTGAAATAAGTATCTTTCGAATATCATTCTTTCGGGTAAAGGTCACATTGTGACGCCTCATTTCAAAATCATAATAATATAGATCTCTGCCTACTTTCATATTTTTACTGCATCTTGTGCCCATATTTATATTACAACCGCATGGACAACTCATGTGCAATTAAATAAAACTATAATATTTTTCCCTGCACCTTGTGACAACATATTTCTATTTCACATTGTACAACAATAATTTCATGTTACCCAGTTCATAGGGTACATAGCCCAATACAATTAAGAACGTTCAAAGAGCCTCATTTACTTAACATAAAGTAGAGTGTAACTTATAAACCAACTAGGAAATCAACAAGAAGAGATGAAGTTATTTTTTTTGAATCATTTGATAATTAAAATACCCTTTTCAATTAAAGTACAATATCGGATGAATTATTATCTTTAATACGAGAAATTAATAAATCAAAGCATAGTAGCAATTCCCTTTATGTAAAGTAAAATTATTGAATCTTGAAGAATTGAAATGTATATATATGAATAAATGCGGTGAAATAATGGAAACACTGTAGGTTCTAACACGAAGGGCCACCACGGTAAAAGGATTCAAACAGATTAAGCACTTAAATTGATAACAACGAATAAACACAACAGTAGAGAGTGTGCAACATCACCATTATAAGGAATCAAAATCCAGCCACTAACGAGAACAAGGATTATAAAGGCAGATTTCACTTTCAGATCACATCTTGTTGTAGGCATGCAACCCGATCCCATTTCTTATATATGTTGTGGTAGGCATACCACCTGCTCCCATTTTATTATCAACACAGTACACAATATGTCACCGGCAACTATGGCCAATAACAATAATCAATATATGTTGTGGTAGGTGTACCACTCGCTCCCATTTTTAATATAAATCTTTCATTTATTTATCAAAGCAATACACAATATGTCACCAGTAACTATGGCTAATATCAACAATCATTATTTGTCAGTGATGGGGCGTGCACCCCAACCCTTCCGATATGTCACTAGCAACTATGGTCGATAACAGAAATCATGCAATATTTTATTACTGATGCGACGTGTATCCCGACCCTACCGATATGTGACCGACAACTATGGCCAATAACAGAAATCATGCAATATTTAATTAGTGATGCTGCGTGCATCCCGACCCTCCCGATATGTCAGCGGAAGCTATGGCCAATAATAGTAATCATGCAATATATTACTGGCAGAAAACCAATAATATCAAAAAACATCTCGGCAATGAAACAATAATACTAAATAGACATCCCGGCAAGAGAACAATAATATAAAAACAACCATCTGGGAAAGGGAACAATAATATCAAAACAAACATCCCGGTAAGGGAACAATAATAATAATAATAAAAACACATGAAGCACAACAAACTACAACGGAGTCATAACAATTATAATACAAGACTCACATAATTAATTCTTTCAGAGGATCAAATGAGGATGTGAGATTATCCATTTAAGGCTCACGGTCATGCTAGACACCCAACATATAGATACTCGCCACCATGCCTATACGTCAGACTCCGCACAAAGAAATTAGCAAATAGACCCAACTGCTATTCCCTCAAGTTAGGATAGATCAAACACTTATCTTGATGGTTTACGAAAAGATCAATCCTTAAGCAATGCCCTTTCCTTTTAAATTTGGCTCCAATTCAATTGTATCTATACACAATTTATTTAATATCATCAATACTACTCACCAAAATAATCCAAATGGCTAGATATATTTTCTAAAACCTTTTGTCCAAAAGACAGACAAACATCGATGAAGCTCGATTTCTAAAAGATGGGGTTTTAGCCATACATATATGAAATTTGCCCCTTAATGATACTACGATGATCCAATATAGTTATGTAACTTCAATATACAATACAACATTCAATAAGACCAATATTGGTACTGAATTCCATAACTTATGCCGTTTAGGCATATTATCAAACACCTTGTAGGCATACAAACCTCATAACTATGATATTGGTTCCTCCAATTATCGCCATTAACAACCAATTCATCTCACCATCATTCCTAACCAATTTAAAACTTTTAAATATACATGTATGACCATCCATTCACACCCAACCAAAAAAATTCCTTTAAATAAACATCTTTAAATCCCAACCATATTCATGTATTTAAATTGGAAATTTAGGGCTTCCAATCACCATGCAATAAGTTGTAGTACTTGATTCATACTCATTTTCCCATAATATATCCATATATGTAAGTTTAAGGTGTAGGATTTACCTTTTGGAAGAAATCTTGCAAAACCCTCCTTTGAGTTCTTGAAGGAATTACTTGAAAATCTAAGTGTTTAATGAGAGGATTTCATCAATAATAGTATAGGAATGATGGAATTTCACACCAAGATGATGGAGATTTCTTACCTTGAAGATCGGGGGAGTTGAAGGCCTTGAGAGGGTGAAAGAAGGACCCCAAGTTCGTCCAAATGAAATGGGTAAAAATGAACCCCGAAATGAGTGTTATAGGCTGTTTTTGGGCACCCCAAGTGGCGCTGGAACCAGCAGCTCAAATTTGTGGGCGCCACGGCTAGCGCCCGCCGCTGCCCAAGGCATTGACGATACGAAAATGGCCATAACTTGCTGTATACACCTCCAAATGATGAACGGTTTGATGCGTTAGAAACTAAATTCAAAGAGCTTTAATACGATAGTGTGGGTCACACAACTCCTTATATAACGGGAGATATGATTATCCAAAGTGAGGTCCTATGCGCACTTATTTACAACTTTAGTCTATTATGAAATTTTCCAACTTGGCTTAGACATAGGATTTTCCTTAGGCCCCATATGTTTTATAGTAAGCCTCGTACACTTTCTATCATCTCTATTTTGGATTCATTTACTCATATTTCACCTTCCGGTCAATTTGATGCAACTTAAGCTCTCTTCTTGGATACTAAGTGTCTCAATCCCTTTCAAAAACCTTTCCGAACCCGTATCAATTCTCTTGGCAAGTTACATAAGAACCGTGAAGTGTGAATTTAGTAGTATAGGGGGAGACGAAGTTTCACTTATTCAACACGACCGGTATGGTCGTTACAATGTCCACCTCTTAAACAAACGTTTGTCCTCGAACGTACTAAGATTATCTTGAGGTTTCAAATGTGATGTTTCTACTTTTACACATATACTTATGGTCGATACCATTTTACTGCTTTCAAAATAAGTCATACAACACCAGGTCAATTGAGATTATTTTCTTCATCCATATTTGTAAGCTTGAAGACCAAATTCCTTACACCCCAATCATTTTCAAAAAGTTCTGATTTTTCATGTGAACACACGATATTAGTCTCATGTCAACACACATAAACTTTTAATGGCGCTCACCGTTTCCCCCACTTAGGTTTATTCTTCCTCAAACACACAACGTAACTTATCTCTTTCCTCGCATATCCCAGCATCCCAAAATTTTCTATCTCCTAAATTTTTCAGAAATTTTGGCAGAGTCTCCCCTGTAATTGAGACTATCCACCTTTCAGAGTAACACCCAAACAACCCATAACAACACATCCATAACTCAACAATGCCCTACAATGTATATATTAATAATACTACTCTCCGCATTACAAGCCTGACATTATAATAAAGATATCTGGACACGAAACACATCATATGTATGACCATAACCACATTTCTGGTCTTAATAGTTATTCATGATCGATTAAGAATTGCCAGTAAATCTCATACCAACAAAAATATTGTTTCAAACCTCCACTTTCTAACAACGAGGCATGAAGACCTCAAAACTAATTACCTGAATTAACGAGTCACATTTAACGCCACCTGGGCACTCATCCTATAGGCTAAAAATCAATAACTACAATAAAATTTGGCAATTTATGCACAGAGATATTCATACAAATATTTTTCAATTAAACCTCTTAGGCATGACTCCCTATAAATACTATAGTACAAAATTTTTAATTTCACAAAGGGAGCATTTAAACACATAAACTTTTCACCATAAGGACCTCGTCCTTATATAACACCTACTGCAAATTGTTGCCCGATATAAATATTTCATATCATATAAAAATGGGAGGATCTCGTCCTCAACTCTGAATTACAAGTATTTTGCACATTGTGCCAACTAAAGTTTTCCATTTCCTTTCTTCCTTCTTTGAAATAATTTCCATCAAATAAACTAACACATATAATGAACACTCGTATTGGTAAGGAAAATAATTACCAATTAAAATAAATTATTTAGAAATTACATCAAACTCACCAAAATAATTAATGCAAGTCACTTTTGGACTCAAAACTATTTTTAGTGACCAACACATAGTTAGACAAAACTATCTCCACATAATTTCCTAACAGGAGTATTCACATAAGTAGATTTCATAACTACGAAGTTCGCTCATAAGTGGAGCGCAATAGAAGGACTTGCCTCGATACTCAGAACGAATAAAGTAAAAAAAATGTTACTTTACAATAAATCAAGACCGCACTTGTAATGACACCATATGGTATTGCGACCTCAGCCATACCATAGAAAATATATTAACGGCTCGGTCTCCACCTCTATTAGTCTCACCTCCACCTTTAACATCCTGACCCCTACCTCTAGTTGGTCATGCAAGTGGAGTAGTAACTGTAACGAAGTACGTGGAACATGTTCTCTAATGGGATATATTTCTCCCAAATCTAGAAAATTTCTCATGATATTCCAAGTATCACTATATTTAAAACAACCAATCTGCGGTCCAACATCTCTTACTGAGTTTATACCGAATAACTAGGACGACCATTGTAGGAAGTTACATGATACTGGTACATTAAAAGATGACTGCCCCTCGTGAGTGTTGTGATTAACTTAAGCACTATGAGTATACTGAACATGTTTTGATGACCCCGCTAATATTGTAATGTAAGATTATTTAGGATGAGGGAATATCTCAAGTCTCATTATCATCCTGTTCAAATCTTAGCTCTTGATCATATCAAGTTTTGGAAAACTTTTTAATACCACATAAATACATCTCAGGCCAAAAAAAAGAGGATATGACCCATGACCCCGCAATCTGATCGTTGGTAGTGGACTCCCCTCACTCGGTGCAAAATCATAGGACCTATTTCCGACAATCCACAATACTAACTTCATCGCTCATACGACACCGATCATAAGACACCTAAATCCATTTAATTTTCATTCGTCATCCTCATGACAATTAAATTTACTTCCTCCAGTGCCATGGCTGTTAGTATGTACTCTTCGCTAATTAGAAATCCCATGCGAACCACATGGTCTCTAATACCACTAATTATCTTTAGAACTCCATCCACGTATGATGATTGTGTAACCAATTACACCTTCTCAAAATTTTACTTATAAACTAGATATCAAAATTTGATGCACCCCCATGCGCACAGCTGTGGGATCTCTTTGCACTTCCATAACCTCGATTCTGAATGACACGTGTTAACAATGGTTGAGCAACCATGGGTATCTTATAACCCTTTTACGATATCAGAAAACATTGGCGTAGTGCGAAATTCCATATATGAGTGGATGCAAAAGAACATAAGATATATGCTTCAAGTTGAATAAATGCCGCACGATAAGGAATGAATGAAGTGGAAATTTTTCCTACTAGTTCTGCAGTGTCTCGAAGATAAGTACAGACGTCTCCTTACTGATCTGCAAGACTCTACTAAACTCGCTTATGACTTGTAGCACTTATGAACCAAGAGCTCTTATACCAACTAGTCACGACCCTAAAATTCCTCACAAGGAGTCGTGATGGCGCCTATTCTCTAAACTAGGTAAGCCTAACATTAACTGAAATAACAATGATATTTATCAACTTCAAATAAAATTTTTCTCTAAACAATTTACATTTCCCAAAAGCGGTAGTACAAGTCACAAGCCTTTCTATGAGTAGTTATACAATATAATTACATTATTTTTCAGAAACAAAGGGAACAAATGGAAATAAGTACAACTGAAAGTGACTCTGAGGATTGTGAACTCTATAGCATGTTTACCTTGAGTTTCCATCGCAACGAATAGCTACCATTGATCAAATGCATGGATCTGTATACAAAAATGTACAAAAGTGTTGTATCAGCACAACCGACCCCATGTGCTGGTAAGTGCCCGGCCTATCCCGACAGAGTTGTGACAAGGCTAGGACCAGACACTCACATAGACCTATACAGTATATAACGTACAAAATAATATGAAACAAATAAAAATAATGACAACAATGATCAACCAATGATATAAATAGCAGGCAACAAGAACACCAAAATTGCTTCTCAACAAATAATAAATACCAGTGCAATCAAATAATCAAGCCCTTCAAATATAAATCTTTCGCCTATAACTTCTTCAAGTAATAATCTCTAGAATAATATGCTTTTCAATAAATATATTTCGAATATATTTCCTTGAAATAAGTATCTTTCGAATATCATTCTTTTGGGTAAAGGTCACATTGTGACGCCTCATTTCAAAATCATAATAATATAGATCTCTGCCTACTTTCATATTTTTACTGCATCTTGTGCCCGTATTTATATTACAACCGCATGGACAACTCACGTGCAATTAAATAAAACTATAATATTTTTCCCTGCACCTTGTGACAACATATTTCTATTTCACATTGCACAACAATATTTTCATGTTTCCCAGTTCATAGGGTACATAGGCCAATACAATTAAGAACGTTCAAACAGCCTCATTTACTTAACATAAAGTAGAGTGTAACTTATAAACCAACTAGGAAATCAACAAGAAGAGATGAAGTTATTTTTTTTGAATCATTTGATAAATAAAATACCCTTTTCAATTAAAGTACAATATCGGATGAATTATTATCTTTAATACGAGAAATTAATAAATCAAAGCATAGCAGCAATTCCCTTTATGTAAAGTAAAATTATTGAATCTTGAAGTATTGAAATGTATATATATGAATAAATGCGGTGAAATAATGCAAACACTGTAGGTTCTAACACGAAGGGCCACCACGGTAAAAGGATTCAAACAGATTAAACACTTAAATTGATAACAATGAATAAACACAACAGTAGAGAGTGTACAACATCACCATTATAAGGAATCAAAATCCAGCCACTAACGAGAACAAGGATTATAAAGGCAGATATCACTTTCAGATCACATCTTGTTGCAGGCATGCAACCCGATCCCATTTCTTATATATGTTGTGGTAGGCATACCACCTGCTCCCATTTTATTATCAACACAGTACACAATATATCACCGGCAAATATGGCCAATAACAATAATCAATATAAGGTGTGGTAGGCGTACCACTCGCTCCCATTTTTAATATAAATCTTTCATTTATTTATCAAAGCAATACACAATATGTCACCAGTAACTATGGCTAATATCAACAATCATTATTTGTCAGTGATGCGGCGTGCACCCCAACCCTTCCGATATGTCACTGGCAACTATGGTCGATAACAGAAATCATGCAATGTTTTATTACTGATGCCACGTGTATCCCGACCCTACCGATATGTCACTGACAGCTATGGCCAATAACAGAAATCATGCAATATTTTATTAGTGATGCGGCGTGCATCCCGACCCTCCCGATATGTCAGCGGAAGCTATGGCCAATAATAGTAATCATGCAATATATTACTGGCAGAAAACATATAATATCAAAAAACATCTCGACAATGAAACAATAATATTAAATAGACATCCTGGCAAGAGAACAATAATATCAAAACAAACATCCGGGAAAGGGAACAATAATATCTAAACAAACATCCCGGTAAGGGAAGAATAATAATAATAATAATAATAATAATAATAATAATAATAATAATAATAACACATGAAGCGCAACAAACTACAACGGAGTCATAACAATTATAATACAAGACTCACATAATTAATTCTTTCATAGAATCAAATAAGGATGTGAGATTATCCATTTACGACTCACGGTCATGCTAGACCCCCAACGTATAGATACTCGCCACCATGCCTATACGTCGGACTCCGCACATAGCAATTAGTAAATAGACTCAACTCCTATTCCCTCAAGTTAGGATAGATCAAACACTTACGTTGATGGTTTACAAAAAGATCAATTCTTAAGCAATGCCCGTTCCTTTTGAATTTGGCTCCACTTGAATTGTATCTATACACAATTTATTTAATATCATCAATGCTACTCACAAAATAATCCAAATGGCTAGATATATTTTCTAAAACCTTTTGTCCAAAAGACAGACTAACATCGATGAAGCCCGATTTCTAAAAGATGGGGTTTTAGCCATACATATATGAAATTTGCCCCTTAAGGATACTATGATGATCCAATAAAGTTATGTAGCTTCAATCTACAATACAACATTCAATAGGGCCAATATTGGTACTAAATTCCATAACTTATGCCATTTAGGCATATTATCAAACACCTTGTAGGCATAGAAACCTCATAACTATGGCATTGGTTCCTCCAATTATCATCATTAACCAACAATTAGTATCACCATCATTCCTAACCAATTTATTACTTCCAAATACACATGTATGACCATCCATTCACACCCAACCAACAAAATTCCATTAAATAAATACCTTTAAATCCCTACCATATTCATGTATTTAAATTGGGAATTTATGGCTTTCAATCACGATGTCATAAGTTGAAATAATTGATTCATACTCATATTCCCATAATATGTTCATATATGTAAGTCTAAGGTGTATGATTTACCTTTTGGAAGAAATCACTACCTTTTAGGGGAGTTGAAGATCTTGAGAGGGTGAAAGAAGGACCCCAAGTTCGTCCAAATGAAATGGGTAAAAATGAACCCTAAAATGAGTGTTATAGGCTATTTTTGGGCGCCCCAGGTGGCGCTGGGTGCTGCCTATGGCGTAGGAACCAGTAGCTCAAATTTTTGGGCGCCACGGCTAGCGCCTGGCGTTGCCCAGGGCACTAGCGATAAGAAAATGGCCATACCTTGCTGTATACACATCCAAATGACGAAAGGATTGATGCGTTGGAAACTAGACTCAAATAGCTTTAATTTGATAGGTCTTGGGTCAGACAACTTCTTGTATTACGGGAGATATGATCGTCCAAAGTGAGGTCTTGTGCGCATTTATTTACCATTTTAGTCTACTATAAAATTTTCCAACTTGGCTTAGACATAGGATTTTCCTTAGACCCCATATGTCTTATAGTACGCCTCGTACACTTTCTATCATCTCTATTTTTGATCCGTTTACTCATATTTCACCTTCCGATCAATTTATTTCAACTTAGCTCTCTTCTTGGATACTAAGTGTCTCAATCCCTTTCAAAAACCTTTCCGAACCCGAACAATTCTCTTGGCAAGTTACATAAGAATCGTGAAGCATGAATTTAGTAGTATATGGGGAGACAAAGTTGTACTTATTCAAAAAGAGAGGTGTGGTCGTTACAAAATTTCTGCATTTCGGAGTGACTAGCGTGGTTGCGCTCAAACCGTGCATGGGTCGCCGAAATAGCATTCTACACAGTTGCTGCTTCCGGGACTAGCGCGTTCGCGATAATCGACTTCAGAAATGCCCCAGTTCTTTTTCTCTAGCGTGGCCGCGCTAAGGCCGCGCTTGGCCCACGCTTGAGTGGGTCAGCTGTTTATCTCATCTTTCACATGTAATCAACTCCGAGGGGCTTTTCTTTCTTTAATTTAGTTTCAAACACTGTCCTAAGTTGTCATAAGCATGACTTGCTCCTACGAAACATAAAATTCACAATTAGAGCCATTCTATCATCATTTAACCTTCATAGAACAGTGAAGCACAGTCAAGCTGGGACATAAATTGTTTTCATACTACATAAATCTAGCCTATTATCAATACATGCCATGTAAAAGTGAACGGAAGAACTGTTACTCTAGCTTCCAATAAGTAAATGTCTCATTTGGTCCTTGAGCCTTACGGATATCCAACCTGAATAGTTTAAACTTTGTCTCGAAAAAATTGAATAGGTGGAGTCCACTTTTTCCATGCTAGCTGGAGTTCCGGTAATGATGAGGACAACTACGAGACCGGTTCTTTAATAAAAAAAATACGATTGAACCAAAAATGTAATGGACGGCAAAGTTGAATAATATTATCAAATAATATACGAGCAAATTTAAACTTTTTTTCAAAAAAAAATTATAATAAGATCTGCATATTATATAGAGGGATTTTCAAGAAACGCTATCTTTTAGTGGTAATTAGCTATCTATAGATATCATTTACTATACTATAGCCTGTAGATATGTTTTTAGATATTTTATAATGTATTTGATGTATTTAGATTACTCTATTCTTGAATACATTAGAAAAAGAGGCGTGAATAATAGAAATCCAGTTAATAAGATATTTTATTCAACTGCATTCATGATCTGTATCACTGAATACAATAACGCATATTCCTTAAAAAAGGGACCTTTCAACTGATTTAAAACGAAAAGAAAATCAATCTATCAAATAGTCTCCTAATATAACTCAACTAACATAATTATATAACCCATAATCTGTATTATCCCTCCATTAAAGATTTTCCATTTGAAAGTATCCAAAAAACAGAGCAATCTATGGATTTTCAATTCTCTCTTATTTTCATGTTCTTTTGTTACACTTCGTAGAAATAAATTTTCAACCAAGAAAATTTGAGATTGATACAACTGTATACAGAAAATACATTCAAGTTCAAGTTGCATATGGCAAGTTTCTGGAAAGTGGAACAGTAAGAGTAACTACGTCGATTATTCGATTGAGGGAATACTGATAAAGGAATATTGCTTCGTATAATGATGTGGTTTTGTCAATTTCTAAGCAACTGGACATAGATTTGAGCTCAAAGACCATTAAAATTAAATTCAAAGTAGAAAAAAATTGCACGCTCTTGGAAATATACAATGATATGAGTTTTAGAGTGTATGTAGAGTTGAAAAAAGAGAACAGAGAATTCAGGATGTATCCTTTGTGCATAACAACAATTGACAAAGAAGTTATAGCAGGAGGTAGTCGAATTCAAGGCGACATTGTCCAATTGGAAGAAGAAGTTCAGAGGTATAATTTTGATATAGATGACACCCTTGCCCTTGATATTGTCAATTCAGGCAAACCAATTGGGGTGTTCGAACTAGACGATTTGATAATTTCAAAAACAAATCAAAGGGAGATTATAGTTGGACAAGTATATAAGGATAAAGCTACATTAAAAGAGGTGATGGGGCATTACACTATATCAGAAAGGTTTCAATTCCGGGTTGATAGGTCTAATGCAATCAGTTTTAAGTGTTCTTAACTATTCATAATTTTTTTGTATATTGTATTTCTGGTTGGATTTGTAAAGCGTATGTAGGTATATTTAGTTATATTTGTGAATTTTTACTTGACCTATATTGATGTGAGTTTTTATTTATTATGTATTAATAATACATGAACTGTTTTGGAGCATTAGGCTAGTACATAAGAATTGAATGTAAAATCAGACTATATGTAAATGTATTTAGCTGTATGTAGATGTATTTAGCTATATTTGTAAAATCACAGTTGTTCTTGTTTTATATTTTATGTATTAATAATACATGTATTCTTGTGGATTACAGTGGCTCTAACTGTTTTTTATTGAATGTATTAGTTGTATTTAAATGTATACGTATAAGTATAGGTGTATTAACACATCTTTATATGTATAACACTGTATATATTTGTGTTATATACTACTCTATATGTATATATAGATGCAATAATATAATCAAATGTAAATGAGTGCAGTTTTTGTGAGTATTTGTACTGATCATATGTGTAATGATAACTTCTTTGCAGCTATGCATTATTATGTATATCTGAAGATTATGAATGGAGGTTTAAGGATTCTAGCATTAACAAATTACAATTATTCAAAGTGAGAGTTTTCAATGATAAACATACATGTCCGTTGAAGTATAAGGTGTTTGAGCAACGTCAGGCAAGTAGCATCTTCATAGGTAGTATGATTAGGCCCAAGATTACAAATCATAAGAGGAAATACACCCCAAAGGATATAATTGATGATGTCAAAACATAATAGGTGTCGATGTTAGTTACATGTTGGCATGATGATGTAAAAATGGAATTTTAAGGGGAACTCGAGCTCCGTTTTTGACAAACTTTATATGTACGGACTCGTGGCAAGACGAGGAGTCCGTTGATGTGATTTTTAGAATTTTTTGGGAAGTGGACCCGGGGCTCGGGTTTTACCAACTTCGTGATTTTTAGTGTTTTTGAGTAATTTTGATTGGGTTAGGTTTCTTTAACATATAATAACATATTCATTGTGGTTTTGACTAGATTCAACGCGTGAGGAGGTCGATTCGAGAGGCAAGAGTATTGCTAGATAGTTTTCAGCCGGCTAGAGGTGAGTAATTGATGTAACTACCGTGCTGAGGGTTTGAAACGCCAGGCTTTCACATCGTAGCGCTATATTGAGGCCTGACATGCAATCCACGATGAGTGCAGGGTCGTATACTATTGAGGATTGAGACTTAGTCCATCCCGAGTGTTAAATAATACTATATTGGCGTTTGAAACGCAAACCTTGTTATTTTTAATTGGGCTTATTGCCGTGTTTGTGGACTTGTGCCAACCTGTATAATCTTTAGGGGATTTTTTTTATGTTTTCCTCACTTGTGTGCATAACATAAATTCTCATTCATGTTTTCAAATATTAAAAACAATATATTAACTGTGTTTTCTATATGAACCTTAAATGAAAAGGATATGAGGGCCGAGATCCCTGTAGTATGTCACGCCCGATTGGCTGTGGACTTGTTTGACTGAGATGGGTCGGGGACCCTATATTGAGGACGCTTCCTTGATATGGATCGGGTTACACGCCGTAGCGATTATATATATATATATATTTATATAGAGGCCGAGAACCTGTTTTGTGCCAATACCTGGCTAATATTGTGCTTGGGCTGCAGGAGCCCCTCCGAAGTATGTACACACCCCCAGTGAGCGCCAACATTAAATAAGTGGAGCGAGCTACACGCCATAGTGGGAATTGGATTGTACCGTTATATGTATTACATTCTGCCATACATCGTTCCTTAAATATATTAATTTGTCGTGTACTGTTTCCACTATTTGGATATGAACTGCTTGATATAAAGTACTTTGTGCATTTACTGTGTTCTCTTACCTTCAGACTTTAGTTATGTCTATTACAACTGAGTTGGATGTACTCACTTTACTCCCTGCACCTTTTGTACAGATCCAGGACAGTATTAGGCTGAGTGATTCCAGCGGATCCAAATTTCTTTTGGGAGTATTTGAGGGAGCTGTATGGCGTTCGCAACCAATTATTCTCCCCTATGTTTTATCCTTTATTTCCGCATTATCAGAGTTAGACAAACTTGTAGTAGGATATTTATTCTGTCATTAGAGGCTCATGGTCATGACACTGGGTCCTAGTTTGACTGTTTTGGTATTTTATCAAATTTTTTCCGTATTTTGATTTGTATTTCAGAGTTTGACTTAAATAGCTTTACCTTTACTTGTCTAAATAATTGGAGAAATTGTTGTGAATGGTCAGGCTTGCCTAGTAGTATGTTGGCGCCATCACGACCGGGTAGGGGTTCTGACAAGTTGGTATCAGAGCCTAGGTTACTTGGTCTCAAGAGTCATGAGCCGGTTTAGTAGAGTCACGCGGATCGATACGGAGACGTCTGTACTTATCTTCGGGAGGCTACAGAACCCTTAGGAAACACTTCAATTTCTTGAATTTCATATCGTGTAGCTTGTTGCTATGAAAACTAAATATTTGTATTCTATTCTTTCGGAGGTGGCGAGAACTCGTGCTAACAGACATGGTGGACGACCACCAGTACCACCTGCTAGAGACTATAGTCGCTATCGTGGTAGTGGTCGAGGCGGACCAGCAGGGGTAGCACCCACATACCCACCAATTGTCCAAGTCCAGGATCAGCCAATATCTGTTGATGCTCTAGCAGCACCGGTTCAGGCACCGGCACTGCCGATCGCGATTCCTGGTCTCCAGGAGGCCCTAGCACAGATCCTATCAGTTTGTACTGGCCTGGCTCAGCCAGCTGCAGCTACCACTACAGCAACTACTTCACAAGTCGGGGGAGGCAATCAGACCCCCGCTGCTCGCACACCTAAGCCGGTAGTGCAGGATTTGCAGATACAAGAGGCACCATCAGTTTCACAGGTTGCCCCAGTTCAGCCAGTTGCACCGGTTTAGCATAATATGGTTCAAGTTATGCCAGACAATGAGTAGCATCGTCTTGAGAGATTCAGCAGACTTGTACCTCCTACTTTCAGTGGTGTTCCGGGCAAGGATGCCCAGGGTTTTCTCGACAAGTGTAGACGTATGCTGCGGACAACAGGGATCTTAGAGACTAGCGGTGTGTCCTTTACTACTTTTCAGTTCTCAGGTGCAGCCTTCACTTGGTGGGAGGAATATGAGCGACGTAGGCCGGTGGGTGCAGCGCCATTGTCATGGCAGGAGTTCTCCACTCTCTTTCTGGAGAAATGAGCGCCACAATCGCAGAGGAAGGAGCGGCGCAGGCAGTTTGAGTATCTCCGTCAGGAAGATATGACTGTGTCTCAGTATGAGATGAGTTTTTCATAGCTTGCTCGTTATGCTCCATGGATGGTCCTGACTGATCGGGAAAGGATTAGGAGGTTCGTGGATGGACTCAATTATCCCATTCGTATCCTGAGGGCTCGAGAGAGGATTCTGAGCCACACTTTTGACGATGCAATCGATATTGACTGAGATATTGAGACAGATCGTCGGCACAAGAGAGAGGAGCGGGAGGCCAAGAGGCCTCACGGATCAGATAGTTTCAGTGGTGCTATGTCTAGGAGCCAGCGCCAGCAGAGCGTAGTCTTTCTTACCGGTCTCACCAGTCAGCTCGTTCCGAGTATCGAGGGGCATCTTCAGGCTCTGGTCACCAGGGTTACCAGCAAGGCTAGTATTCATTGAGTGCCCTTCCAGCTTAGAGGCCTGCTCTTGCTTTTTTAGCCCAGGTTTCATCTGTAGTGAGGGGTTCCCGTCAGTCCCCTTCTCCAGCTCCAGGTCGTTGCTACGAGTGCGGTGAGTTGGGTCATATGAGGAGATATTGTCCTTGGCTCCGTGGTAGACAGACTCAGCAGAGGGATCGGCCCTCATCTTCTGCTCCTGTTTCTTCAGCACCCTCTTAGTCAGTTAGAAGTGGAGGTCAGGTAGCTAGAGGTCGCCCCAGGGGTGAAGAGACGTAGTGGCGATGGTCAGGCTCGATTCTTTGCTCTTCCAGATAGGAGGGACGCCATCACATCATATATTATCATCACATGTATTATTTCAGTCTGCCACAGAGATGCCTCCGTCTTATTTGATCCCGACTCTACCTATTCCTATGTGTCTTCATATTTTGCTCAAAATTTGGGTAGGACCCGAGGTTGTCTTGCTTTACCTATGCATGTATCCACCCCGGTGGGTGATACTATTATTGTGGACCATGTGTATCGGTCCTGTCTTGTTAATATTGGGTGACAGGAGACCCAAGTTGACTTTTTATTATTGGGCATGGTGGATTTTGACGTGATTCTGGGTATGGATTGGCTATCGAGTGGCGAGGCTTGACTGATTATGTACCCAGCAGGGTGATTTCCTTCCTAAAAGTCCAATGAATGGTTGGAAAGGGTTGTTTGTTGTATTTGGCTTTCGTGAGAGATATGGAAGTTGAGGCTCCTAGTATTGATTTGGTTCCCGTTGTAAAATATTTCCATGATGTATTTCTAGCGGACTTGCCGGGCATGCCGCTGGACAGAGACATTGATTTTGGTATTGATCTGGCGCCAGACACTCAACCCATCTCTATCCCTCCCTATCGTATGGCACCAGCTGAGCTAATGGAGTTGAATGAACAACTTCAGGAACTCCTAGATAAGGGTTTCATTAGCCCGAGTGTGTCACTTGGGGTGCACCAGTGTTATTTGTATAGAAGAAGGAAGGCACAATGAGAATGTGCATTGATTACAGACAGCTGAACAAGGTGACAGTGAAGAACAAGTACCCACTACCCCGTATTGAAGATTTGTTTGATCAGCTTCAGGGGGCAATGGTATTCTCTATGATTGACCTCTGATCAGGTTATCACCAGCTGAAGATTAAGGATTTATGAAGATAGCTTTCAGGATGAGATATGGGCACTATGAGTTTCTACTGATGTCCTTCGGGCTAACTAATGCCCCCACCGCATTCATGCACTTGATCAACAGTGTATTTTGGCGGTATCTGGATTTATTTTTGATCGTGTTAAATGATGATCGTCTGGTGTATTCGCGCAGCCAGGAGGAGCACACATATCACTTGAGGGTGGTATTGCAGAGATTGAGAGAGGAGAAGCTTTATGCAAAGTTCTCCAAGTGTGAGTTCTGGCTCAGTACTGTGGCTTTTCTGGGACACGTGGTGTCCAGTGATGGTATTCAGGGTGAGGCGGTCTAGAGTTGGCCCAGACCGTCCTCAGCTACTGAGATTCAGAGTTTCCTCGATTTGGTGGGTTATTACTGCAGGTTTGTTCAGGGTTTTTCATCTATTGCTTTACCTTTGACAAAGCTGACACAGAAGAATGCTCCATTTGTGTGGTCAGATAAATGCGAGGAGAGATTCCAGAAGCTCAAGTTGGCTTTGACCACATATCCGATACTAGTATTGCCATCAGCTTCAGGTTTTTACATGGTGTATTGTGATATTTCAAGAGTTGGGATCAGTTGTGTATTGATGCAGCAGGGTAGAGTCATTGCTTTTTCTTCTCACCAGTAAAAGCCCCATGAGAAGAACTACCCTGTTCATGATTTAGGGTTGGCTGCTATTGTTCATGTCTTGAAGATTTGGATGCATTATCTATACGGCATAGCTTGTGAGGTGTATACGAACCATCTCAGTCTTTAGAACATGTTTAAGTAGAAGGATCTTAATTTGAGACCGAGCAAGAGATGCGGAATAAATATCCTCACTTGTTTGAGACTCCGAGTATGTTTCTTGACCCGCTCGAGGGCGAGCGTTTGTTTAAGTTGGGGAGGATGTAACGACCCCACCTGTCATCACGCGAGTTACCTCCCCATTTCCCATGTTTTACGCTTCTATATGTTTCATTATATGTATTTGGAGAATTTGAAGTAATTCGGATTGAGTCCGGTTAGAAATGAGACAATTAGTCTTTTATGAGAAGGTTAATTTGGAAAAGTCAACCAAATGTAGACTTATGAGTTAGAGGGCTAGGAATGGGTTTCCGACGATTCGACTAGTTTCAGGTGGGGCTTTATGACTTACGAGCGCAATCAGAACTGAATTTGGAGGTCCAGTGTAGAATTAGGCTTGAAATTGCTAAGTTTGAATTTTGGCGAATTTCGGTTGATAGGTGAGATTTTGATCCGGTGGTCGGAATTGAATTCCGACAGTTGCATAAACTCTGTTAGGCGATTTTGGGTGTGCACGCACAGTTTCAGGTCATTCAGAGGTGTTTAGATTGGGTTTTTTATCAAATTCAAGTTTCGAAAGATTTAGTTTGACTTAGGCTTGAATCGGTGGTGATTTGATGATTTTGATGTTTATGATAGTGTTTTATGCTACGATCAAGTTTAAATGAAGTAATAGAACATATCTATGCATTTGGTTTAGGTCCCGAGGGCCTCGGGGTGATTCCAGATGGCTAATGGGGATTTTGAACATGAAAAGTGCAGCAGAAATTGCTCTATGCGATCGCGACCCTGGGGCTACGATCGCATAGAAGGCCTAGTGGAGGTGCTATGCATTACTCTATGCGATCGCATAATGGGCTCTATGATTGCATTGGATGGGGTGTCAAGCAGTGCGATCGTGTGGGTACGTTCGCCATCGCGAATAGGGGGGAGCCAATGCACTGCGATCGCAAGGCTGGTCCTGCGAACGCGTAAGAGGAAAATGGAGCGGTCTGAATTTTCTCTCCACGATGGCATGACATGGACCGCTATCGCATAGAAGCGCGAAGTGCCGGACAGAAGGGTTTTTATAATCAAAACCTCCGGAAACTTCATCATTATTTCCACCATTTTTGACCCCTTCACGAGCTTTGGACAAGGATTTTCGAGGGAATTTACTGAGAAACAATTGGATGTAAGTTTCTTAGCCTAAGTATTCGAGTTGGTGGCAATATTATTGTAGAAACCAGTGGAAAATCACCAAAATGGGTTAAGTTAGGGCTTGAGAAATTGTGTTGTAAAAATGGATTTTGAAAGGGCATTCGAGCTCCGTTTTCGACAAACTTTATATTTACTGACTCGTGGCGAGACGACAAATTCGTTGATGTGATTTTCAGAATTTTTTGAGAAGTGGGACAGATGCTCGGATTTTACCAACTTTGTGTTTTTAGTATTTTTCGAGTAATTTCAATTGGGTTATGTTTCTTTAACATATAATAATGTATTCGTTGTGGTTTTGACTAGATTTGACGCGCGAGGAGTTCGATTCGATAGGCAAGAATATTGCTTGCTAGTTTTCGACCGACTAGAGGTGAGTAATTGATGTAACTGCTGTGCTGAGGGTTTGAAACCCGAGGCTTTCACACATAATGCTATATTTAGGCGTCACACGCATTTCACGATGAGTGCGGGGTTGTATACTATTGGGGATTGAGACTTAGTCCATCCTGAGTGTTAAATTCTACAATATTGGCTACTGAAACGCATACCTTATTATTGTGAATTTGGCTTATTGCCGTGTTTGGGGCCTTGTACCGACCTGTAGAATCCTTAGGGAATGCTTATATGTTTTCCTCACTTGTGTGCATAATATAAATTGTCAGTCATGTATTTAAATATTAAAACAATATATTAATTGTATTTTCTATATGAACCTTAAATAAAAAGGATATGAGGGATAACATCCTTGTAGTATGTCACGCCCGATTAGCTATGGACTTGTTTGACTGAGATGGGATGGGGACCTTGTAGTGAGGATGCTTCCTTGATATGGATCGGACTACACGCCGTAGCGATTATATATATTGATATTGAGACCGAGAGCCTGTTTTTGCGCCAATACCCGGCTAATATCGCACTTGATCTGTAGGAGCCCCTCCGAAGTCTGTACACACCCCAGTGAGCGCCGTTAACGTTAAATAAGAGGAGTGGGATGCACGCCGCAGTAGGTATTAGATTGTACCGTTATATGCATTGCATTCTGCCATACATCGTTGCATAAATGTTTTAATTTGTTATGTAATGTTTCTACTGTTTTGATATAAACTGCTAGATATGGAGTACTTTGTGCATTTACTGTGTTTTCTTACCTTCAGACTTTAGTTGTGTCTATTACCACTGAGTTGGAAGTAGTCTCTACTCCCTGCACCTTGTGTACAGATCCACGGAAGTCCCAAGCTGAGTGATTCCAGCAGATCCAGAGTTCTTTTTGGAGTATTTGAGGTAGCTGCACGGTGTTCGCAACCGATGATTCCCCCCTCTATTTTATCCTTTATTTGTGCATTGTCAGAGTTAAACAGACTTGTAGTAAGATATTTATCCTGTCATTAGAGGCTCATGGTCATGACACCGGGTCCTAGTTGGGGTGTTTTGGTATTTTGTTAGTTTTTTTCATATTTTTATTTGTAAGAGTTTGACTTAAATAGCTTTACCTTTCCTTGTCTAAATAATTGGACAAATTGTTGTAAATGGTCGGACTTTCCTAGTAGTATGCTGGACGGCATCACGACTGGGTTGGGGTCGTGATAGAGCCTTTTATCGTAAATGCGAAAGGGGTCCTGGGCTGCTTTCTTCGCAAATGCGAAGTAGAGGTCGCAAATGCCAACATGCCCAGATTCCTTAGTGTTCGCAAATTAGAACTCATTCGTATTTCGCAAACTTCTCATTTCCCACATATGAAGTCCAGCAAATTTTATACTTAGCTGATTTTGAGCTTCATTTTTCATATTTTCTAAAACTCAAACACCCATAGGCGATTTCTAAGAAATCCTTCTTCTCCAAATAAATTATAAGTTAGTTTCTACTCATTCTTTTCATTCATTAACATAATTTAATATGTTTTTAACTTAAAATCAAGGATTTTCATGGGAGAAATTTGGGATTTCTGGTAGAACTTCAGTTTTCCTTAAATTGGAGATTTGGACCTCTACTTGGGGTATGATTTCAAAATAAATCATAGATATGGATTTGTGGGGGAATGGGTAATCGGGTTTTAGTTCGAATCTTGAATTTTGACCAGGTGGGCCCGAGGGCATTTTTGGACTTCTTGGGTAAAACTTTGGGAAATTTATTTTTATGCATTAAAATTGATTCATTTAGCACTTGTTGATGTACTTATGTAATTTGTGACCAGATTCGAGTGGTTTTCTATGGATATATTACTAACCTCCTCGAAGAAGTTAGAAAAATATTTGGACGTTGAAATTGTATCAATAGGAAAGAAGCTCTACAGACATACACAACGCTAGGGAAAAAAAATACCAGGAGATGCTTACCTTAAATGAGGCAATGTCTATACGAATGACTGTAAGTTGCCTTTTATTTATGTATCTGTTTTCTATATGTATCCATGGTATTAGGTATTTAACTGTATATATTTCAAGGTATCAATGGAAGATATATCCTATATTTAGTCAACACTACTCTATAATATTTTGCCAGTATTCATATAGTATGTATTCTAATATATTCAATGTATGGAATTGTATATACATGTATGTCTTTGAATTCTGTATGTACAAATATAGTTCTATCTAATATAATTGTATTTTAATACAATATATATTGTGATTCTTGAAACTAAATAAAATTCTAATACTATATATTAAAATAATATTTAATACGTCTATTCTTTGATATATATGATTTGTTTTTTAAATGTAGGTGGTGTCATCGACTGAATATTTGTATATGTTGAACGATGAAGAAAGGCATTACACAGAGTTCCTTTCAGAGAAAAAAATATAGTTGTAGGTGGTTCCAAGTGGACGAATTACCGTGCTCACACGCTTGGGATTTCCTGGAGAGAAAATTTCTTATGCCAGAAGATTATTGCTCTGATTATTACAATCCAAAGCCTGTTGTAATGACATATGAGGTCCCTGTGTATCCTTTGCCGGACCGGAAAGAATGGAATATACCAACACAGGTAGTAGATGAAATTGTATTACCACCTAAATGGAAAAAACCTCCTGAAAGACCAAATAAGAAGCGCGATAAGCCGTTCATTGAATTGCCGCAGAAGAAAAAACAACATTCGTGTAGCATATGTGGGTAGGAAGGACATAATAAGCGTACTTGTAAAAATTCTCCACGTAGAAATTAGTTCACAATCTGACTTGTATTAATAAAAAATGATTTGTCATAGATTCCAGTGTAATTTCGAATATGTTTTGGATATAGTTAGTTGGTGTATTAAATCTCAATACGTAATGAAAATATAACCATTATATCTTCAATATATATGAATATAGATAAATACAATCATTGAATACATATCATTACACAAAGTTATATATACAAGGTAGGATTGTATTATAAATAGAACTGATGTTTTTTTTTTGGAATACATATCGTATATCAAAGATTGAATATGATTTATGCATGTTAAATACATGTACTCAAATACACCTGAATACATATTAAAACAATTTGTTATACACATATAGATTTCTAAATATGTATTGTACGAGGGTCTAAATAGACTTGAATACATATGCGGATAAGTGAATACAAATGAATAAAACTAGTTATATACAAAAGACATCTTCAAAATACAGCTGAATACATATCAATGCAATATATTATATAAATATGAAAGTCTAAATACACCTGCTGAAATTTTTTAACAAAACCTGGTAAATACATATAAATACAACTTAATGAATATAGATAAATATAACATGTTGAATACTGACTGACACAATAAGTTGAATACTGGCTGATTCAATTAGTTGAATACATATCAATACAACATGTTGTATACATACTAATACAAACTGATATAAACATACAAAAAACCAACAGTTTGAAGGACAAATCTATTAAAAAGCACAAAAGCAGTCAGTATATCAATTGGAAGCTTGTAATGATAACATATAAATACTGTTGATACGGTCACTAAATTAATTTTTTTGCTAAACTAACACCATCTTTGCCAACACACTGTCCCAGAAAACACTATTCACAAAATCTCCCATCGAAAACTACATTCACCTAGGACTACTCTAACATTATCTTCACCGATGTATCAGAATCAATGATGTGCCTAAGTAACTTTGAAGGTGCTTCGCTCTCGCCTACTGCATCGGTGTCTATCTTCCGCATATCGTAGTCCCAAAGAAGCGCACCATGTCCTTGACGGAGTAAATTGACATCAAATTTTATTTGTGGAACCAAGCCAACGGTGCTAAGAAACTCTGCGTATGCCACGACATGCACCCCAAAATTATTTTCAAAGAAGTTTAAATTGAGCTAAGATGTTTTAAGAGATTTTTACAGCTTCACTGCTTTCTTACTCGTTTTCGAACTACTTCTATACAGCACCTTGATATTCTTTACGTGATTTCTTACTATTCAGACTTTAGTTATGATTATCACTCACTGAGTTAGAGTACTCACTTTACTCCTTGCATCTTATGTGCATATTCAAATATTTATACACCCGGCAACAGGTTTTGGATGATCGGAGGCAGAGTCATCAGAGAATAGTAAGGTAGCTGCTGGCGTTCGCAACACTCATTTTCTCTCTCTTCATTTCACTAGTCTGTATTTGTTCACTTTAGACTTTCAGTTGTATTTATACTCTAGTAGATGCTCATGACTTGTGACACCCCAGTTAGCGCTATGTTGAATTGTATTTCCGCTACTTATTATCATTTAATCATGCTTAGATTTCTTTTATATTGTTTAATTTTTTTAATGAGTGAATTAGATTTGATTGGATGACCTTGTCTTCACGAGAGGCGCCATCACGACCTAGTTCGGGATTAGGGTCATGACAATGCTAAGTCCAAATTAGGCCTTGCTTATCTCTATAAAACTCATTGCTCCATAGATACAGAGGAACAAGCTTAGGTAGCTTATCTATTTTTGAAGCCACATAATAATCATGCAATGCTAATCTAATGGAGTCATACACTTTGATACATCTTTCCTTGAATGAGATAACTATCAATACCCAATGCGGTTTTTCTTTCAAGTTGAATGGTATCAAGACATTGTCAATAGTATTCCACGGTACATTAGCCAGCAATCTGTAGCCCCTTATGTACTCACATATCACATCCTCTTCTTTGGCTATATTTGCATTACTATCTGTATCAGCATACTTATCGAATATTTCTGCTATTTTTGTCTTGAATATACAATCAACAGTTATACAAATTAAGTTGGTTTTTTTTGTTGTAGTTTCCCTTCTTTCTTAAGTAGTAAAAGATGACATTAATATGCTACATTTAAAAATGAATATACCACATCAGTACATTGAATTGAATTAAAGAAAATTTAACTGTTGCAAACATAATTGAACACATGCATTTGTATGTAAACTATCAACTGCTGAAAACTGATTAGTAAAAATTGTATGTTACATACATAATGAAGAATACATGTATGTATCTGATAACAGTGTACAGTTAACAAATTGAACGTGGAAGGAGTTTATCTTACATTTTCATCCCATAGTTTGCCGTCAAATAAGAGAAGGTAAAACAAATTTTTTGAAGTGACTTGAACAATGCCAAAATCCAACAGTGAATGCAGTTTTGACTTGCTCTTTTGTAATGGCCTTCCAAATCACTTCAACAATGAATTTCAAAATACAATATGTTTATAATTTAAATTATCAATGCATTGAATAGACATACAAACTAAAAAACTTACTTTTGGTAATGTTTAGCGAGAAGATCTTCACGAATCCATTTCTCATACTCTTGAATGACTAATGTAGGATGTGGTACCGAAATCAAATCATCTTCAAATGGGTATTTCTTGTCGAATATGGGAGTTAACTTAACTGAGGTACATATTGTTCAATAAAGACATGAATACAAACATTTAATTATAGATACAAGGGGGGAGAAGATCATAAATTTATAATTCATTATTTTTTTAAATAATTTACTAACCTGCGGAGTTGAAGTTTGACTCCTAAGGTGAAGAATACCATCTACTTCCAATTCCTATGTAAGGTTAATGGGGTTGCATCTGCTGGATTTTTTTGCTGCATGATGTATCACAATTCTAGCTTCTGGAATTTACTTGGAAGAAACTTGTTCGGCAACGCAAAGTGTGATATATGTAATTCTATGGATACATATATAAGTGGTATGATACACAACATCTCAGATGTATTATTCCCATCAATCATTGCTTTATCACAAACAAGATTAACATCTGTATTGTTTTAACGTATACATATGTATATGAGTGTTTTATGAAGTGTAAAAATAAACACACTATATTCTGCTATTCTAGTAATGTATACAGATGTATGTGAGGATTAACATCTGTAACCTATACATATTTATGTGTTTAAGTTATTGTATTCTGCTAATGTGAGCTGTAGTTTCAAGTATAATAAATACTATAATCTTTTAATGAATAATATACTCTGTAAACCTTAAATGCAACTACATTTAGGTTATGTTGTATATAGATATATCAAATTGTGGGTTGTATGCAACTTGAAAATACAATATACATTAATAGAATACAACTTAAAATTAATATTATATACAACTACATACATGTCTCAATTTATATATGTATTTATGTAATATTGAATACTTCTGTATAACTTAATTAACATGTATTTACTTGTATTTCAAAATATGTATGGTGTCCTACAGATGATGAATGCAAATAAATAAAAAATATATAATCTTATTATATTCATATAAACATAAACTAACAGAGGTATAAAAAAAGTTAACCTCCAAATTTTCTCCGATAGTTATATCACTCTTTGGCTGGCCTTTGGAATAATCTTGGACGTTCGCAACAAGCGATATTTGAATACCATCATCACGTGTCACTGTGGGCTGATTTGCTTTAAACTGGTCATAAATCTTCTTAAAGTTTTCATTGATCAATGTTCTTAAAGATGTGAACTCGCCCATCACCTAATCAAAATATAAAAAATTAGATAGGTGTTGAAAAAATATATGAATGTTAATAGACAAAATAGTACTGTTTACTAATGGCAGACAAAACTCACGTAGTCTTTAAATAAATTTAGATCATTCATCAAAGAAGATACTTTATCCGCTTTAGAATCTGTCGACTTCTTATCATGGAACACATTTTAATTGACTTCTGATATACCATCATAAGGAATATTGGGTTTAGTCTCTACCCCTGAGTGATCTATAATCTTCTCTATGCGCTTCTAGTGGCGCTATGAAGAACGTCCAATACTTGCATCATATTTCTTCTTCGGATGATGATATAGTGTAGGACTAAATTCATCCGAATCATCTACATGCTTGTCAGAATGATTATTGCTAGGACTGATATCTACCTCAACGTCTCCCAGAAGAATATGAATAACAGCAGGCTCTATGTTGCTTGATTAGATGTTGTTGTAAATAATCTGGAAGTTAAAATTTTTTTTGTTCTATCCAACTTATATTTAAAGTTGATCATTGTATTGAAATATATATTGTGTGCAACTGTAGGCTATACAAAAAGGAAATTATAAGTTGTATGCAGATGAATAGTGCACTGTATATGGAAAATTTATACATGTGTCAGTGCTCATCCAAGCTCAGGCTTTGCTGTGTGGATATGTTACCACTACTGCTTATTATAAAACTTAATTGAATATTTTGTATTTTTCGAATTCATTTGCATGAACAATCATTTCTCATATCATTTTCTAGTGACATCCCTTTTTGCTGCTTAGTTCTCACGAGTTTATGCAGGCATTCCTCCACTGGGGAGGTTAGAAGTAACAGATGGTATCTCTTGGTTTGATCAATATGGCAACCCTCCTTGACATGTTACTGCTTCCTTTTTCCCTCAGCCAAAATAAGCGTACTAGCAGCTAAGATATTGTCTGGAGACTTATTTGCTTGGCATGGTCTATATAATACGAACGAAACGTGTACACACACAGATTCCATAGATAATTCTATTCATAGAAGTATTAGAGATATCTATGTTCCTGAATTTTTATGTGTGATAATACTTTATCATTTTTTCATGGGTCTCAGAAAAATATGCAAGTTGAGAAAAAAAAGTTTACCTTATGATATTACTCAAGACAAAATGGTATTATGAAATTCCGAAAGATTTTATTAATATACTTTTTATGCATTGCATTCATGTGCATTGACCCATGACTTAGACAGCGTTATATACGCTTATATATGTATGAATATATATGTATATGGGATATGAGAAAGGTTATGGCGTTATATACGCACCACCACCTGATCAACTGGTATACGTTGATGATTTTCCCAGAATGGCCGAGATGATGTAATAGGGTACCCTCAAAGGCTTGATGATATTATGAATACATATACCTATGTACGACATGACATACGTACGTATATACACGATACCATGAGTATTTCATTATTTACAAAGTTATTCCAGTTCATAAAGTGAATTTTGTTCTCAGGCAGGTTCTTTTATTTCTATGGTTTGCCAGTTAATGTGATTTCAGATATATGAATTTTCTTGTGGCAAGATAACAGAAAATACATGGATGATAAAGAAAAGAAATTTACATGTGGATTATAGTATTGGTAAACTTTTCTAATGAAAAGGGAAGTAGTAATTGTTGAAGAGTACGTATAGGAGATATAACTTCCAATAGTGCAGGTGTTGGTTTTAAAATTTCAGCCTTTTTCTTTTGAGGGATAAGGCCTTTAATAAATCACTATGATAACGTTGCAGACCGAGTTAATAATTTAAGTCTTACATGTTAGCCAAAATTATTTGAAGCTTTATTCTGTTGTCCATAGTTCCATTTCTAATATTCTAGATTATTTTGCGTAGGCCTGAATTTTTGTCACAATATGTCTTCTATTAATGTTGAATTATGGTTATATTTCAATTTTATTTTACATACTCGATACATTATTCGTACCGACGTCCTTTTGTTGGGAACACTGTATTCATGCCTGCATGTATAGATAATCAGTTTGACGAGCCCTCATAGTAAACGAAATTGGTATTCAGCAAAAGATTGGTAAAACTCCACTTCATTCGGAGTGCATCCGAGTTTTATGAGTCATCGTATCAGTATATTGCTACAAACTTATTGGTAGGTTTCACGACCCAGACCCCGTTTGTGATGGCGCCCAACACCTTGTTAGGCAAGCCCGACCTTTTGAACATTTCCAGCCAAATCATAAACTTAAAATACCAGGTTTAGCATAAAATTCTCAGTTTAATGTTAATAGAACACTACGGAAACTGTAACAAAAAATAATAACAGCCCAAAGGATCCGGCGTCGCAAGTCAGAGCCTCTACGAATAACAGAACAGTATCCTATACAAAGGAAATCTTGAAAAGGAAATAAAAGATAGATAAGAGGAGTAATCAGGTCCTACGGACGCCAGCAGCTACCTTGATAACTCCGGTACTGATCTGAGAAACAGCTGATAATCCCAGCTAAGCCTCCGGGATCTCTGTATCTGCATACAAGGTGCAAGGAGTAAAGTGAGTACTTCCAGCTCTGTGAGTATAACAATAAGTAACAACTGAATATAAGAAATCCGGTAAGAACACTTTGCAGTTCTACTATTACCAGTAAATACAGTAAATAAGTACTAAATAGGGAAAAGAAACTGATCAATACTTCTTTTTCCGTCCGACAAGTTACAAACACTATTGCGGCCCGAAGCCGGATCAATATAACAAATATATATATATATATATATATATATATAGTACTGCGGCGTGCAACCCGATCCAATATACATAGTCGAGTGCGCTCAGTGGGGGTGTATGCCGACTCCGGAGGGGCTCCTTCAACCCAAGCGCTATAATAATGCGGCGTGCAATTCGATCCATATAATATATAGCACTGTGGCGTGCAGTCCGATCCAATACATGTACGATTATATACTGGTGCAGCATGCAGCCCGATCCGATATATATGAAATAGCCTCACTATGGGGTCTTTGACCCCTCTCAGTCAAAATAGCTTGGTCTCTCGGGCCCACTCGGCGAAGACAGGGTATTCAGCCCTAGGTACTACTCATTTAGGGTGCAAGTAACTACGTCCGGTTCATTTAATGATTCATAGTTAAAGTGAGGACAGATAGTGGGTGTTCAATGGTAAAGTGAGGTCAATCAACTCAACATGTTCCCTAAGAGTACTACAGATCGGCACAAGACCCCAAACATGGCATCTAGCCCAAGATATATGAGTACAAGAACAGTTTCAGTCAAAAACCGCAGTAAGTCAACAATCGGGGTGGACCAAGTTCGAGTCCCCAGCTGAAACATCACCGAAGTCATCATACGACACGTGTTTTATCTCAACATAGCACCGCATAGCGAAAAATACGGGATTTCAAACCATCATTATATCATTCATAACTATTACTCACCTCAAACTTGCCTTACACTTTACTCGTAAATCGACCTTCTCGAGTGCATAATATGACCAAAACCAGAAGGAATAGGTTATAATAGGCTAATGGGACATAACCAATTAGAAAGAACTCGAAAAACATCCAAAAATATGAAGTTGGCAAAACCCGAGCCCCGGGCCCACTTCTCGAAAAATTACGAAATTCACATTACCGGATTCCTCATTTTGCCACAAGTTCGTACATATAAAGTTCAACAAAATTGGAGTTCAAATGGGTCATCAAATCTCAAATTTACATTTCAAAAACCAAGCCTGAGTTTCTTCAATTTTTACCCAATTTTCAGAGAATCAAAGGATGAATCTTCAATTAAATGGTATTTCTAGGCCTCGAGACTTACCTCCAATTACTTCCCGTCGAAATCCCCTTTAAAATCTACCAACAAGCTCTCAAGGTGGTGCGAAAATGGAGGAAAATTGAGATAGGTCGCGGATAAAATGTCATTAAAAACCAAAATAACGCCCAGTTATTACCCTATGCGATCGCATCCAAGTCCCTGCAATCGCATAACACAAAATTCCCAGGGCCCTAAAATCTTCATATGCGAACGCATGACACCTTCCAAGATCGCAGAGCTTCCATTTCTCCTACTACGCGATAGCACAGAGCTCTACGCGATCGCACTGAATCATCCCCCATACCTATGCGATCGCAGGGCTCCCTATGCAATCGCATAGCACATTTTTTCTGAGACTCCTCCAGGCCTGCTATGCGATCGCATCCAGGCCAACGCGATCGCTTGGAGGAAAATTCCTCTGCAATTTTTGCTGCACTTCAGCAACTTCCAAAATCCAAATACCTCCTTATTAACCACTCGAAACCACCCCGAGGACCTCAGGACCTCAACCAAAAGCACCAACATACCCCTAAACATCATACAAACTTGTTCCGATCATAAAACACGTCCAACAACACAATAATCATCAATTCGCGATGGATTAAAACCTAAGTTAAACTAGAACTTCTGAAACTTGCACTTGATCAGAAACCCGACCAAATGGTGTCCCAATGACCTGACATTTTGCACACATCCAAAATCACCTAAAAGCTATTGCAACTCTCGGAATCCCATTCTGACCCCCGGATCAAAATCTCACCTATCAACCGGAATTCGCCAAAATTTAAACTTAGCCAATTGAAGTCTTATTCTACACCGGACCTCCAAATTCAGTTCCGATTTAACTCCCAAGTCATAAATCACCACCCGAAACTAGTCGAAGCTTCAAAAATCCATTCCGTGCCCTATAACTCATAAGTCAACATCCGGTTTACTTTTCCAAACTAACCTTCTCTTAAAGAGACAAATTGCCACATTTCCAACCAAGCTCTGTCTGAATTACTTCAAACTCTACAAACACATATAATGAAACATATAGAAGCATAAAACGGGGACAAAAAGGCGGTAACTCATGTGACGACGGGATGGGTCGTCACATCTTCCCCAATTAAAACAAATGCTCGTCCTCGAGAGGGTCAAGAAACATACCTGGAGCCTCAAACATATGAGGATATCTTCTCTGCATCTCCTGCTCGGTCTCCCAAGTGGCCTCCTCCACGGGCCGACTTCTCCAGTGTACCTTCACTGAAGCTATGTCCTTGGATCTCAACTTTCGAACCCGACTCCCCAAAATAGCCACCGGCTCCACATCATAGGTCGTCCTTATCCAACTGGATCGTGCTGAAGTATAATACACGAGACGGTTCCCCAACATATTTCTTGAGCATAAAAACATGGAACACTGGGTGAACTCCCGACAAGTTGGGTGGCAAAGCAATCATATAGGCCACTTCCCCAGTCCCCCTGAGTATCTCGACAGGTCCAATGAATCGCGGACTCATCTTCCCCTTCTTTCCAAACCTCATGATGCCTTTCATAGGAGAAACCTTCAACAAGACCTTCTCGCCCACCATATAAGATATGTCTCGAACCTTCTGGTCCGCATAACTCTTCTGACGCGACTGAGCTATACGAAGTCTCTCCTGAATAACTTTCACCTTCTCTAAGTCATCCTGGACTAACTCCGTCCCCAATAGCCAAGCCTCACTGGGCTCAAACCAGCCAACTGGAGATCTACACCGTCTCCCATATAAAGCCTCATACGAATCCATCTGAATGATGGACTGATAGCTGTTGTTATAAGCAAACTCTGCAAGTGGCAAGAACTCGGCCCAAAAACCTCAAAAATCAATAACACAGGCACGCAGCATGTCCTCCAATATCTAGATAGTACGCTCGGACTGCCCGTCCGTCTGAGGATAAAAAGTCGTGCTCATCTGTATCTTAGTGCCCAACTCCTGATTACAAGCCCTCCAGATCAGGGAAGAAAACTGAGTACCCCTATTTGAGACAATAGAAACTGGAACCCCATGTAACCGCACAATCTCCCGGATGAAAATCTCTGCTAACCGCTCTGAAGAATAGGTGGTACACACCGGAATGAAGTGTGTGCACTTGGTCAGCCTATCCATAATCACCCAAATAGAATCAAAGTTCTTCGAGGTAGGAGGGAGACCACTCACAAAGTCCATAGTAATCCTCTCCCATTTCCACTCCGGAATATCCATCTGCTGAAGTACACCACCAGGTCTCTGATGTTATTACTTGACATGCTGACAATTGAGACATCGAGCAACATAACTCATAATATCCCTTTTCATTCTCCTCCACCAATAATGCTGCCTCAAGTCCTGGTACATCTTTGCGGCACCCGGATAAATTGAATACCACGAGCTGTGGGCCTCCTCTAATATCAACTCTTGGAGCCCATCAACCTTGGGCACGCAAATCCGGACCTACATCCGCAACACACCATCACTACAAATAGTCACATCTCTAGCATCATCATGCTGGACCCTTTCCTTCAGGATAAGAAAATGCGGGTCATCATACTGGCTATCCCTGATGCGATTATACAAAGAAGACCGGTAAACCACACAAGACAACACCCAACTAGGCTCTGAAATATCAAACCTCACCATCCGATTAGCCAAGGCCTGAACACCAACTGCAAGGGGTCTCTCCCCAACTGGAACGTACGCAAGCTACCCATACTCACCGCGTTCCGGCTCTAAGCATCGGCCACTATATTGACCTTCCCCGAATGATACAATATGGTAATATCATAATCCTTGAGTAACTCAAGCCATCTCTGCTGTCTTAAATTGAGGTCCTTCTACTTAAACAAGTGCTGAAGACTGCGATGGTCCGTGAACACCTCACAGGATACGCCATATAGATAGTCCCTCCAAATATTCAAAGAATGAACTATAGCAGCCTACTCAATGTCATGAACAGGGTAGTTCTTCTCATGAGGCTTTTGCTTACGCAAAGCATATGTAATAAATCTACCCTCCTGCATCAATACACATCCGATCCCAACTCTCGAAGTATCACAATACACCGAGTAAGAGCCTGAAGCTGATGGCAATACTAGTACCGGAGTTGTAGTCAAAGCTGACTTGAGTTTTTGGAAGCTCTCCTTGCACTCATCCGACCATTAAAATGGATCATTCTTCTGCGTTAACTTCGTCAAAGGCAAAGCAATAGACTTTAAACCCTGAACGAACCTGCAGTAATATCCCGCCAAATCGAGGAAACTCCAAATCTCAGTAGCTGAGGATGGCCTGGGCCAACTTTGCACCGCCTCAATCTTCTTTGGGTCAACCTGTATACCATCACTGGACACTACGTGTCCCAGAAAAGCCACGGAACTGAGCCCGAACTCACACTTGGAGAACTTTGCAAAAAGCTTTTCCTGTCTCAACCTCTGCAATACCACCCTCAACCGCTGCACGTGCTCCTCTTGTCTATGCGAGTACACCAGAATATCATCAATAAACACGATCACAAAAGAATCTTGATACCGTCGAAGAATACTGTTCAAGTGCATGAATGCGGCTGGGGTATTAGTAAGCCCAAATGACATACCTAGAAACTCATGATGCCCATATCTCATCCTGAAAGTTGTCTTCATGATATTAAAATCCATAATATTCAGCTCGTGATAGCCTGAATGAAGATCAATCTTAGGGGATACCTTTTCTCCCTAAAGCTGGTCAAACAAATCCTCAATACGGGGTAGAGGATACTTGTTCTTCACTGTCACTTTGTTCAACTGTGAGTAATCAATGTACATTATCATTGTTCCATCCTTCTTCTTTTCAAATAACACCGATGCACCCCACGACAACACACTCGGGCGAATGAACCCCTTATCTAGGAGTTCCTGCAGCTGCTCCTTCAACTCCTTTAGCTCTGCTGGTGCCATACGATAGGGAGGAATAGAGATCGATTGAGTGCCCAGCACCAAATCAATACCGAAGTCATTATCCCTGTCCGGCGGCATGCCCATCAGTTCTGCATGAAATACATCAGGAAATTCTCTTACCATGGGAACCGAATCAAGACTAAGAGCCTCAGCTCCAACATCCCTCACAAATGCTAGATATGATAAGCATCCCTTCCCAACCATCCGCTGGGCCTTTAAGAAAGAGATTACCATGCTGGGTACATAATCAGTCATACCACGCCACTTGATCCTCAAAATACCCGGCATACCCAATGTGACTGTCTTGGCGTGACAGTCTAGAATAGCATGGCACGGTGATAGCCAATCTGTGCCCAGAATAGCATCAAAATCTACCATTCTTAATAGCAGCAAGTCAACTGACACACGTGGTCCACAATAATACTATCTCCCACCAGGGTGCACAGGTAACGCAAGATACCCCTGGTAGTCCCCAAATGATGAGCAAAGTAAGAAGATATATAGGAATATGTGGATCCGGGATCAATAAGATTAAAGCATTGGTGTGGCAGACTGAAATAATACCTGTGATAACAGCTTCCGAAGCAACAACATCTGACCTGACCTGAAGAGTGTAGCAACGAGCCTGACCACCACCGGATCGGCCTCCCCCTCTGGGGCAACCCCTAACTTCCTGACCCTTACCCCTAGGTGACTGGGCGGGTGCTGAAGACACTAGGCCAGAAGATGAGGGCCGACCCCTCTGCTGAGATGAATTGGAAGAACGGCGGGGACACTCCCGGCGCATATTCCCAAACTCGCCACACTCGTTACAACTCCCTGGCGCTGGGGGCTGGGACTGAAGGGAACCCCTCGCACTAGAGTAGCTGGCTGAAGAACTCGACCGAGATGAACCCTAAATAGATATGGAATGAGACGAACTCTGTGTTAGAAGTGCACTCAGAGATGGCTGACCCTGCTGAGAGCCCAGATAACCCTGATCGGAAGATGACCCACGGTACTCTGACCGAGCTAACTGTACAGGCCTGAAAGAACGACTCCTACTCTGCTGAAACTGGCCCCTAGATGGAGCGCCACTGGAACTACCTGATCCTCGAGGCCTCTTGTCCTACCTCTCCTCTCTCTCCTGACGGCGAGCCGTCTCAATATCATGGGCTATATCTACTGTCTCCTCAAAGGTGTGACTCGGGACCCTCATACGAGTCATCAGAATACGGATGGGATAAATGATTTAGTCCACAAATTGTCTGATCCTATCCTGATCCATCAGAACCATCAATGGGGCATAACGAGCTAACACTTAAAATCTCACGTCATACTAGGTCACAGACATATCACCATGACGAAGCCACTCAAACTGCCTGTGCAACTCCTCTCTCTGCGACCGAGGTACCCACTTCTCCAGAAAGATAGTGGAGAACTCCTTCCAAGACAACGACACTGCACATGATGGCCTACGCCGCTCATATGCCTCCCACTATGTAAAGGCTACTCCTGAGAACTGAAAAGTGGTAAAAGATACCCCACTAGTCTCCAAGATCCCTCCTGTCCGAAGCATGCGTCAACACTTGTCGAGAAACCCTTGGGCATCCTCCACCAGAACACCGCTGAAAGTAGAAGGTGAAAGCCTACTGAACCTCTCAAGACTACGCTGCTCGTCATCTGGCCTCACTGGCACCCCATCACCCTGAACTGGAACAATTGGCTGAACAAGCGCAACTGGCTGAACTGGTGGTGCCTCTGGGGTTTGCAAACCCGGTACACCCTGCTCTGGAGTGCGAGCTGCGGGGGTCTGATGACCACCCCCGGTCTGAGATGTAGCTGCTGTAGTAGCCGAGACCGCGTAAGCCAGGCCCGTGCAAACCGATAAGATCTGAGCTAGGGCCTCCTGAAGACCCGGATTCACAATAGGCACTACTGGTTCCTGAGCAGGTGATGCTGGAACCTCTACAGCTAGAGAATTTTCCTGAATGGGGGCAACTAGCGGGTCAACTGGTGTCGCCCCTATTGGTTTGCCTCGACCACGACCATGGCCACATCCACGACCTCTAGTGGGTGGCAATGGTAGTCATCTGCCACGTCCAGTCGCGTGCGTTCTCCCCATATGCGAGAGAATAGAATAAAGAAGTTTAGTTCTCGGATCAACAAAGTCGCACGACAAGAATTTTAAGAATATTAAGTATTTCCTAAAGGTTCTATAGCCTCTTGAGGATAAGTATATTCGCGAGGCCTCGTAAACTAGGCTCTGATACCAACTTGTGACGACCCAGACCACACAACACCTTGTTAGGCAAGCTCGACCTTTAGAACTTTTCCAGCCAAATCATAAACTTAAGATACAAGGTTTAGCAAAAACTTCTAAGTTAAATGTTAATAAAACACTGCGGAAACCGTAAAAAAAAAATAATAATAGCCAAAAGGATCTGGCGTCGCAAGTCAGAGCCTCTATGTAAAACGAAACAGTATCCTATACAAAGGAAATCTACAAAAGGAAATAAAAGATAGATAAGCGGAGTAATCAGGTCCTGCGGACGCCAGCAGCTACCTTGATAACTCTGGTACTGAAATGAGAAATAGCTGATAATCGCAGCTAAGCCTCTGAGATCCCTGTATCTACACACAAGGTGCTAGGAGTTGAGTGAGTACTTCCAACTCAGTAAGTAATAGCAATAAATAACAACTGAATGTATGAAATCCGGTAAGAACACTATACAGTTCTAATATCAGCATAAAGGCAGTAAATAAGTACTAAACAGGGAAAAGAAACTGATAAATACCTCATTTTCCGTTTGACAAGTTACTAACACTACTGCGGCGCGTAGCCCGATCCAATATAATGTATATAGTACTACGGCGCAGAGCCCAATCCAATATAATATATATATATATATATATATATATATATAGTACTTCGGTACACATCTCGATCCAATATACATAGTTGACTGCGCTTACTGTGTTGGAAACACGTTCTCAAGGCATTATACTAAACGTGTGTTCATATTTGTAGGTTTTGATGAATGACAAACTATGCGCAAATTGACATATGACGAGGTCCAAGCACAAGCGCAAAATTGATATATAACGAGATTCAAGCACAAGACAAAGATCGAGATTAAGTTTTATACGAGTCGGTATTTGATTGTGATCTTGATCCGACAACCGAAACTCAAGACTTGGCTTCTCTCGTAAAAATATTTTTAACAAATCATGCATATTTAATTTAGAGCAAAATGATTTTAAATAATGCATATTTACTTTAGTCAAAATGTTTTTTAAACATGCCTCTAAAATCTGGACTAAGACAATCGATTATGTACTTATGATAATCGATTATGTTTAAGTCAGCTGCTTGACAATCGATTGTGTTAAGGCAGTGAGCATCAGATTTTTCAAATCTACATGACAATCGATTGTGAACCTTATGACAATCGATTGTGATGAGGCAGTGTCCATCAAAGTTTTTCAAAGCTCAAAATAATCGATTGTGAAGCTAATGACAATCGATTGTGAAGAGACAGTGTCCATCAGATTTTTCAAAGTCACAAAATAATCGATTGTGAACTTATGACAATCCATTGTGTTGAGGCAGTGTCTTCCAGACTTTTTCAAAGTTATTAAATAATCGATTGTGAACCTATAACAATCGATTGTCAAGAGGCAGTGTCTAAATTGATTTTTCAAGACTGATATATAATCGATTGTTAACTTAATATAATCGATTGTATAACTGACCGTTGCCAAAAAGTTTTCAAATACCATCAGGTAATCGATTATTGATTTCTTATAATCGATTGTTTTAAATAAAATCTGGAAAGGATTTTTTGAACGTTGCTGAGTAATCGATTATTGATTTCTTATAATCGATTGTTTTAATTAAAATCTGGAAAGGATTTTTTGAACGTTGCTGAGTAATCGATTGTAGATTTCTGACAATCGATTGTTTTACGTAAAATCTGGAAATGATTTTTTGAACGTTGCCAGTAATCGATTATTGATCTTAGATAATCGATTGTTAAGCGTAAAATCTGGGATTGATTTTTGGAAGAACTGGCAAACAATCGATTGTGGTAATTTGACAATCGAATGTCACTGAGTAAAATCAGCAATTCTTAATTGGCAATTAGGCAACGGTAATAAAAAGCTTTTCAACTATTAATACACCTTCAATTCAGTCTTTTAAAAAAAAAAAAACACACAACAACTGATCATACAATTGCTAAAGCTTGCATACTTTATTGTTTATCATTTTGTATTCATTACATAAGCTTTTGAGAGCCAAATTCTTGTCGAAAGTTGTTGCGATCTTGAGCGTATTCTCTTTCCTCATATCTACATTAAAGGAGTGTCTTGTTTGAGTGCTAAGTGGTTTTGTACACTTGAAGGGAAGTGTTAGTCCCTTGTGTTGTAAGAAGGAACTTGTGTTTCCTTGGTTGAAGTCTTGGAGTGTTGTATCTCCGAGCAAAGGTTGTTGAGGCTTGTGTCCACATGTTGTAACGGTTTGTTGAGCCCCCGTAAGCTTAACAAGTTAGTGGAAATCTCGAGAGAGTATCTCGGGGACTGGACTAGCCACGTGTTTTGGTGAACCAGGATATATCGGTGCGTTTGTTCCAATTTATTTACTTATCGCACTTATTTATTTCCTGCAATTTTTAAATTCCGCAAGTTTACGCTAATTTTTATTATAACGCTATTCACCCCCCCTCTAGCGTTAAGCGTATTATCTAACAATTGGTATCAGAGCCCAACTCTCTGAAGACTTAACCGTTTGAGAGAAACATCCATGGCTTCTACTCGTGATTCTTTTGCAGGAATAGGTGAAGGACAATGCTCCACCCGACCACCGCTATTCGATGGTACAAATTATACATACTGGAAGGAGAGGATGAGAATATTTGTACAATCAAATAGTTTTTATCTTTGGAAGGTCATAATGAATGGAGAACAAATTCCAACCAAGAAGGTTGAAAATGAATGGGTCCCAAAGTCCGAAGATGAATACGATGCGGATGATATCCGAAAGGTGCAAAATAATGCTAAAGCTATTAATTTATTATATTGTGCTGTAAATGCTGATGATTACAGGAAGATATCTTGTTGCACAACGGCGAAGCAAATGTGGGACAAGCTGGAAATTACGTACGAAGGTACGGACCAGGTAAGGGAAGCCAAAATTGATTTCCTAACCCATGCATATGAATTGTTTCACATGAAGGAAGGCGAAAAGGTCGATGAGATGTTTGAACGATTTTCAAAAATCCTAAATGATTTACATGCTCTTAAGAAGACCTTCACGGATAAGGAACTTGTCCGAAAAATTCTCCGAAGTCTCACTCCGAAATGGCGATCCAAGGCCGACGCGATTCAAGAATCCATTGGCATTTCAAATGTCACCATCGACGCATTAAGAGGTAATCTTAAAACTTATGAATCTACTATACTTAACCCTCTTGTTGATGATCAAAGGAAGCAAAGAATCGCTCTCAAGGCAAGCACAAGCCAACCTCAAAATGATGAGGACGGAGACAACGAGTTCGGACTCGTTATCAAGAGATTTCAAAAGTTCATGCGAAAAGAGTATGAACGAAAGGGCAAAAAGCAAGGAGATCAATTAAAGTGCTATGAGTGCGGAGAAACCGGGCACATTAAATCAAATTGCCCAAATGCTAAAAAGGAGAAGAAACCCTTCAAGAAGCAACGAGCATACATATCTTGGGGAGGCGACTCCGGTGACGAGTCAAGTGAGGAAGAAGAAGACGAAGCCGCAAATCTTTGTCTTATGGCACAAGAAGACAACAAAGAAGAGGTATGTCAAATTTCTTCCAAAAATTTCTTTTCCCTTGAAGAAATGCAAAATGCTTTTGATGAGTTGTATAGCGAATTTATTAAAGCTTCAAAAACTGTTAAGAGTATAAAAGAAAATGCTTCTTTAAAATAAAAAGATTTTCAAAAACAAATCTCTTTTAAAGAAAAGGAATTGGAAAAACTGATTTTAGAAAATGAGAAGTTGAAAGAGGAAAACAAATTTTTTGGCAAGAGAAGCGCCGACAAGCCCGAGAGTTCTAGAAATTGTACTTCTTGCATGCATCTCAAAAATGAAGTAGAAAGGCATAAGGGCACCTTAGATAAGTTTAACTCTTCTCATAAAAATTTAAATGAAGTGCTTGTTAATTTGAAGTCGACCAAGCATGGCATAGGTTTTAGAAACGAGCCTAAAGAGAAAGTTGAAGCCAACCCCAACCACCTAAGGCTCAACCTAGGATAAATAAAACAAATGTTCATCCTAGATACAACAAACCTAGAAATGGTTTTCATCAATCGCAAACCAGAAATAATCATGCTAGAAATAATGCACATTCTAGGCCAAACACTAGAAGGAATTTTGAACCTTTTAGAACACCTAGAAATGACTTCCAAACTAGAAACAACTATTCTAGAAATGATGCATATCCTAGAACAAATGGTAGGAGAAATGATTTTCATGATTTGCGCGATAGTTATATTGTCAAGAATAGAGTAAATAAATTTCGTCCGTCCAATTACTATCAACCTTGAAGGATGCATAATCCTAACGTGACTTGTCATTATTGTAGACGAATCGGAAATATTGCTCCTGCTTGTTTTACACGACATAGACATAACACTCTATCACATCACTATGATTTGCCTAACCCCCAAGGACCCAAAATGGCATGGGTACCTAAAACTCATTAATCTGTTTTGTAGGTATGTTTGAAGGGATCAAGTGTACTATGGTACCTTGATAGTGGATGCTCCAAGCACATGACGGGAGACGAATCCAAATTCCTTAAACTAGAACACAAGGAAGGGGGAAGTGTTATTTTTGGTGATAACAACAAAGGAAAGATTATCGGTATCAGATCGGTCGGTAAGGATGAAATTTCTTCCATTAAGCATATATTACTTGTGAAAGGTTTAAAGCATAATCTCTTGAGCATAAGTCAATTATGTGACAAGGGAAATCTTGTTTTATTTGATTCGGATGAATGCTTAGTTTTTAGACGTAGCGATTTTAAAATTATCCTTCGTGGTTTTAGAATGGATAACATTTATATGGTTGATCTTGCAAATTCTTCACCCGAATATGTGAATTGTTTAATGAGCAAAGAGGATGATTCTTTGTTATGGCATCGTAGAGTAGCTCACATCAACATGCATCTTTTGAACAAATTGGTTTCACAAAATTTAGTTGTTGGTCTTCCAAATTTGTAATTTGAAAATGACTCTATTTGTGATTCTTGTCAAAAAGGGAAGCAAACAAAAGCATCTTTTAAATCGAAAAATATTGTTTCAACTACTAGACCATTGCAATTGCTTCACATGGATTTGTTTGGACCATCTCGCATTGAAAGTCTTGGTAGAAATCGTTATGCTTTTGTTATTGTTGATGATTATTTCAGATTTACTTGGACTTTATTCTTGCCCATAAAAGTGATGCTTTTCAGAATTTTAAATATTTTCTTAAACGTGTTCAAAACGAAAAGGAAACAACCGTCACTTCAATTAGAAGTGATCATGGGGGAGAGTTTGATCTCAATCTCTTTGCGGACTTTTGTGACGAACTCGGTATCGAGCATACCTTTTCCGCTCCACGAACACCACAACAAAATGGGGTGGTGGAAAGGAAAAATAGGTGTCTCGAAGAGATGGCTAGAACCATGCTCGAAGAAGCTAAGATTCCCAAACATTTTTGGGCGGATGCCGTGAGTACCGCATGCTACGTTTTAAATAGAGTAGTCATAAGGCCAATACTCATGAAAACACCTTATGAACTCTACAAGGGAAGGAAACCAAATATCTCCCATTTTAGAGTATTCGGTTGTAATGTTTTTATTCATAACAATGGAAAAGATCAATTGGGAAAATTTGATGCCAAATCCGATGAGGGAATTTTAATTGGGTATTCTTCACGTAGCAAAACATATAGGGTATTTAATAATAGAACCCAAACTATGGAGGAATCCCCTCATATTGTGTTTTCCGAAAATAATGCTCGCTTGGCGAGAAAGGATTCTTGTTCTGATCTTGCAGGTATTCTAAATAGTTTAAAAGACAAAGTACAAGAGGAAACTCCTAAGGAAATTCAAGATGAAATCTTGGCACAATCAATGGAGGAAACGCCACAATTGGAGAAAGAAACGAAAATGCCTAACGAGTGGAGGACAATGAAAGATCACCCTCTCGAACAGGTAATTGGCGACGTCGGAGAAAAGGTACGTACCCGAAACTCTCTTAAGAACACCTTAGGACACACTTCTTAAGAGATCACGTTCTCATTGCATTATTTCGTTACAAATTACTAACTTGAGCGTCGGAGACGTCTAATTCTCTTTTGCAGGTATCGCCCTAAAGGCAGGGGGAATTATAAAGAAATGGCATAGAACAATCGATTGTTACAGCAAATAATCGATTATTTTACTGTGCGGACAATCGATTAGCAAGTATCACTAATCGATTATGGCATAGGTCCCCTCTTGGTTGGTAATATGATAGTTGTCGCTTGTTATTGTCGCATGCGACGGTATTTATGTTTCTTATGTTTACATAATCATTTACGTTATTTATGCAGGATTACTTATGCTTTGTTTTGTTATTGTGTTTTGTCTTGTCTTGGTTCCTAACTTTATCTTTGTTTTCCAATGCAGCTCTCCATTCTGTCCTATGCGCCGAGGGTCGCTTGGAAGCAGCCTCTCTGCCCTTTTAGGTAGGGGTAAGGCTGTCTACATATTACCTTCCCCAGACCCCACCTGGTGGGAGTATACTGGGTAGTTGTTGTTGTTGTTGTATAATCGATTACCGTCTCAGTCATTCAGTACTGCTTTCCTAAAACAATCGATTGTTTCATAAATATAATCGATTATTTTCCGAGTCAGAAAATCGCCGTGCTCACTGTATCACAACAATCGATTATCATAATCCAACAATCGATTATTTTTTGTCAGAAATTCAAATATTTGTTACCGTTTGGATCCTGCAATCGATTTTGTGTCAGTTTCGAGTTCAAATCAAAATCTGCTCAACAATCGATTATTTCGTTTCAACAATCGATTGTCTAACGGTCAGTGCAATTTATTTTTACCGTTTTTGACTGTCTTGGCTCATAAATTTCTGCAGATTTTCATTATAAATGAAATGCCATTCTTCCCATTATAAATAGGCATCATAAGTCTTCAATTTTATTCACTCAAGCATCAATCGTTGCTCCCAAACCTTCAAAAATCTTCCAAGTTTCTTACAAAGTTCATTACTACTTTTTGAAAATGTCGGGCAGACACTCTAAACGTTCCCGTTCAGGTAGACAAGGTGCATCTTCTTCTGCTCCTCCACCTCCAAATTTCCCTTACCAAGATGAGTCTATTTTACAATTCAATACTGAAACCGAGCTTACTAGATTTTTGACAAAATTCGAAAAGCGTGACATTCTTCCTCCTCGCTTTTCAACTAGCAAGTATCTTGAATCATATGCCCCCACTGCAAACATGCTTAAGGAATGTCAACTTCTTGACTTCTTATATCTTACCTATCCTTATATTAATCCTCCATTGATTCAAGTGTTTTACTCAAACCTTCATGAGGATGACGATGGTGAGCTTGTGTCAAATATTAATGGCGTTCAAATTCTATTGTCCAATGAAAACTTGCATTCCATTGCCCATCTTCCTCGAAATGGCGAAAACATTACTCGCTACATTAGAGAGGCCGGCGCCTTATTTGATGAGAAAACTCTCCTAAACCAAATAGGACTTGGAGCTTATGATCCTAATCTATCTACTCGACGTCCTACCATTACGGGAATGCTCCCCGAATATCGTTTGATTTTCTATTTCATCACCCGATTTCTCAAGCCTCGGAAGCATAATCATACCACTCTTTCCCAAGAGGATGCTAAACTCATGCATGCCATTATAACCAGAGCTCACATCAATTGGTGTAAGTTCGTCAAAATTCACATGCGTGATGCCATCGGAGATGATAGACCTCTTCCCTATGCCCTCCTTATTATGAATTTGCTTGAAGCTTCCGGGTTCAACACTTCCATCGGTCCTCTCAAAAAGAGCACCAAGAAGTGGGAAATTTCTGAATCCTCCTTTCCCCATGACGGAGATCATGTAGCTCCTGCTCCTCCTCCAACTCGTCGATCGCGTCAGCCTCAAGAACCTACTCTTCAATCCATTTCCGACCAAATTGCTTCATTGGACACCTCTGTCGGTCAATTGGCACATGAGATCCATGGATATTTTGACCTTGTTCATTATCCATATGCCGGTCTTGTTCCCTATGAAGCAGCTCCGGATGATGAGGCGGGAAATGATGATGAATAATTTTGTTATTTGTTTTTCTATTTTATTGTTCTATGTTTTTTATTGTTCCCGTTATGTAACCATTTTTTATTAATAAATAAACAAGTTTTTTGATTATTCTATATTTTTTTGCTAATGGCAAAAGGGGGAAGATAATGGGTATGCACTCTCAATACCTATCGATTGATAACGGGTATGCACTCTCAATACTTATCGGCGTAAATTGAGGGGGAATTCATATATTGAGGGGGAACAAATTGCATATCTATATACTTGTTGCATATCTTTACTTGTCTTGAATCGTCATTATGAATTACCTAATATGCATATCCCGCTTAAAGTTTGCCATTATCAAAAAGGGGGAAATTGTTGGAAACACGTTCTCAAGGCATTATACTAAACGTGTGTTCATATTTGTAGGTTTTGATGAATGACAAACTATGCGCAAATTGACATATGACGAGGTCCAAGCACAAGCGCAAAATTGATATATAACGAGATTCAAGCACAAGACAAAGATCGAGATTAAGTTTTATATGAGTCGGTATTTAATTGTGATCTTGATCCGACAACTTAAACTCAAGACTTGGCTTCTCTCGTAAAAATATTTTTAACAAATCATGCATATTTAATTTAGAGGAAAATGATTTTAAATAATGCATATTTACTTTAGTCAAAATGTTTTTTAAACATGCCTCTAAAATCTGGACTAAGATAATCGATTATGTACTTATGATAATCGATTATGTTTAAGTCAGCTGCTTGACAATCGATTGTGAACTTATGACAATCAATTGTGTTTAGGCAGTGAGCATCAGATTTTTCAAATCTGCATGACAATCGATTGTGAACCTTATGACAATCGATTGTGATGAGGCAGTGTCCATCAAAGTTTTTCAAAGCTCAAAATAATCGATTGTGAAGCTAATGACAATCGATTGTGAAGAGACAGTGTCCATCAGATTTTTCAAAGTCACAAAATAATCGATTGTGAACTTATGACAATCCATTGTGTTGAGGCAGTGCCTTCCAGACTTTTTCAAAGTTATTAAATAATCGATTGTGAACCAATAACAATCGATTGTCAAGAGGCAATGTCTAAATTGATTTTTTAAGACTGATATATAATCGATTGTTAACTTAATATAATCGATTGTATAACTGACCGTTGCCAAAAAGTTTTCAAATACCGTCAGGTAATCGATTATTGATTTCTTATAATCCATTGTTTTAAATAAAATTTGGAAAGGATTTTTTGAACGTTGCTGAGTAATTGACTATTGATTTCTTATAATCGATTGTTTTAATTAAAATCTGGAAAGGATTTTTTGAACGTTGCTGAGTAATCGATTGTAGATTTCTGACAATCGATTGTTTTACGTAAAATCAGGAAATGATTTTTTGAATGTTGCCAGTAATCGATTATTGATCTTAGATAATCGATTGTTAAGCGTAAAATCTAGGATTGATTTTTGGAAGAACTGGCAAACAATCGATTGTGGTAATTTGACAATCGATTGTCACTGAGTAAAATCAGCATTTCTTATTTGGCAATTAGGCAATGGCAATACAAAGTTTTTCAACTATAAATACACCTTCAATTCAGTCTTTTAAAAAAAAACAACACACAACAACTGATCATACAATTGCTAAAGCTTGCATACTTTATTGTTTATCATTTTATATTCATTACATAAGCTTTTGAGAGCCAAATTCTTGTCGAAAGTTGTCGCGATCTTGAGCGTATCTTTTTACTCATATCTACTCTTAAAGGAGTGTCTTGTTTGAGTGCTAAGTGTTTTGTACACTTGAAGGGAAGTGTTAGTCCCTTGTGTTGTAAGAAGGAACTTGTGTTTCCTTGGTTGAAGTCTTGGAGTGTTGTATCTCCGAGCAAAGGTTGTTGAGGCTTGTGTCCTCAAGTTGTAACGGTTTGTTGAGCACCTGTAAGCTTAACAAGTTAGTGGAAATCTCAAGAGAGTCTCTCGGGGACTGGACTAGCCACGGGTTGTGGTGAACCAGGATATATCGGTGCGTTTGTTTCAATTTTTTACTTATCGCACTTATTTATTTCCTGCAATTTTTAAATTCCGCAAGTTTACGCTAATTTTTATTATAACGCTATTCACCCCCCCCCTAGCGTTAAGCGTATTATCTACCATACTGGGGGTGTGTGCAGACTCCGGAGGGGTTCCTTTAGCCCAAGCGCTATAATAATGCGGCGTGTAGTCCGATCCATATAATATATCACTGCGGCTTGCATGCAATCCATATAATATACTAGTGCGGCGTGCAGTTTGATCCAATACATGTACGAGTGTATACTGCTACGGCGTGCAGCCCGATCCGATATATATCAAATAACCTCACTAAGGGGTCCTTGACCCCTCTCATTTAAAATAGACTTGGCCTTTCGGGCCCGCTCAACTGAGAGAGGGTATTCAACGCTAGGTACTTCTCATATCGGGTGCAAGTTACTACGTCCGATTCATTTCATGAATCATAGTTAAAGTCAGGAGAGATAGTGGGTGTTCGATAGGTAAAGTGCGGTCAATCAATTCAACATGCTCCCTAAGAGTACTACAGATCGGCACAAGACCCCAAAAAAGGCATCTAGCCCAAGATATACGGGTACAAGCTCAGTCTCAGTCAAATAGTGCAGTAAGTCAACAATCGGGGTGGACCAAGTCTGAGTCCCAGTAGAAACATAACCACGCTCATCATACGATGCATGTTTTATCTCAACATAGCACCGCATAGTGCAAAAAACGGGGTTTCAAACTCTCATTATATCATTCAAAACTATTACTCACCTCAAACCGGCAAAAATCCTAGCTCGTCGTACGCTTTCTTCGCAAATCGACCTCCTCGAGTGCAGAATCTGACCAAAACCATAAGGAATAGGTTATAATAGGCTAGTGGGACATAACCCAATTGAAAGAACTCGAAAAACACCAAAAAAACACGAAGTTGGCAAAACCCGAGCCCCAGACCCACTTCTCTAAAAACTACAAAATTCACATTACCGGATTCCTCGTCTTGCCACGAATCCGTACATATAAAGTTCATCAAAATCGGAGTACAAATGGTCATCAAATCACAAATTTACATTTCAAAAACCAAACCCAAGTTTCTTCAAATTTTACCCAAATTTCAGAGAATCAATGGATGAATCTTCAATTAAATGGTGTTTCTAGGCCTCGAGACTTACCTCCAATTATTTCCCGTTGAAATCCCCTTCAAAATCTACCTACAAGCTCTCAAGGTGGTGCAAAAATGGAGGAAAAATGAGATAGGTTGCAGATGAAATGTCATTAAAAACCAAAATCACGAACAATTATTACCCTATGCGATTGCATCCAAGTCCCTACGATTGCATAGCAAAAATTTCCAAGGGCCCTAAAATCCTCTTATGCGATTGCATGATACCTTCCGCGATCTCAAAGCTTCCACTTCTCCTACTAAGCGATCACACACAGCTCTACACGATTGCACTGAATCATTCCCTATACCTATGTGATCGGAGGCCCCCTCCCTACGCGATCGCATAGCACATTTTTCTGAGACTCCTCCACGCCTTCTCTGCGATCACATCCAGGACTACGCGATCGCATAGAGGAAAATTCCTATGCAATTTTAGTTGCCCTTTAGCAACTTCCAAAAGCCAAATACCTACCCATTAACCACTTGAAACCACCCCGATGCCCTCGAAACCTCAACCAAAAGCACCAACATACCCCAAAATATCATAAGAACTTGTTCCAATCATAAAAACACGTAATCATCAATTCGCGACGGGTTCAAGCCTAAGTTAAGCTAGAACTTCCGAAACTTGCACTAGATCAACAACCCGACCAAACGGTGTCTAATGACCTAAACTTTGCACACATTTTAAAAATCACCTAATGAAGCTTCTGCCACTCTCAGAATTCCATTCCACTCTTGGATCAAAATCTCACCTATCAACCGGAATTCGCCAAAATTCAAACTTAGCCAATTCAAGCCTAATTCTACACCGGACCTCCAAATTCAGTTCCGATTATACTTCCCACTCATAAATCACCACCCAAAACTAGTCGAATTGTCAGAAATCCATTCCGATGCTTATAACTCATAAGTAAACATCTCTTAAAGAGACTAATTGCCACATTTCCAATCAATCTCTGTCCGAATTACTTCAAACTCTATAAACACATATAATGAAATATATTGAAGCATAAAACAGGGAAAACGGGACGGTAACTCACGTGATGACGCGTCGGGTCATCACAGTAGGCCGGTACCCTTTCCCATTTAATGTCAAATAATCTTAGATTCTTTATTGACAAAGGTTCAGTTTGTACAATATGTCAGAGGCCTCAATGGCCCATGTGTATTTATGTTTTTAGAAACTGTAGTTTCATTGATATAGAGTTGTGGCCATGTGGACCCATGATAATTATAAAAAGGAATGAGTTGAACTAACTCGACCTATGTATGTTGGAGATTTTTTCGGAAATGATCATGAGTTATAGAGGGGTTCGCTTGGGCCAGAACGGCACTGAGTGCCAGCCACGCCTCCCCAGGTTTGGGGCATGACACTAAAGTATAGAAGCATATTTATTCTTTGACTAACCCTAATAGTGTGAGTGAGTTCAAAGCTTTTCCTTTATAAACCCTAGTTTCACTCGCCTTTTTGGAATTGATTGATTCTTTTCCCTTTAATGTGATATTTTTCCTTACCAAATCTTTTCTAAAATAAACATATTTTTTTCCTTATAATTGATTACTAACTTAATGCTTGTACTACTCATTTTATGGCAATAATCAGTTTGTCTCTAAACTGATCTCTTTTCTTATTTGAATATATTACTATCCGTAAAACATTGATTCCTTAATTAAAGGGAATCCCATGTATAATTGATTCTGACGGTTGATTCTGTCCATATTTGTATTAAAACTTCACTTATTACCTCTTCTTCACTCGTTTTCAAAATCAATAAATACCCAGCACCCCTCTTCTTTCAAATACGAACGAACCACTTGAGTTCAAACCACACACTTCATTCAAAACTCTCTCTCTTTTCTCTGTTACTACTTGTGTTGCTGCCTTGTCTGGCCAACTAGAAGCCATGGCTAGGATGTGGAAATTTTCTTACGTTTCTTTCGGCATTTGCTTCTTTACTGGTATATTCGAATTAATCTTCAAGCATAAAAACAACATGTTTTCTTTTCTATTTCCTTCACTCTTGCATGTTTCCTGCTTGAATTTAATCAAGTTTCATTCCTAAAGCATGCTGTAAATCAATGTATTCTTTTATGTATGAATTTTGTCAGTAACTTATTATGACTTATGAATCCCAAACCCCCATATCCCATATGTGTTTATATTTTCTAGTTGGTTTGAGGGCATGTCAACATTAGACATTGTTGTGCATGACCCCAAACCTGACCCTTCCTAGGGTCATATGCTTCATATCCCCTCTATGTGTTGTGTTATCTGGCTGATTTATGGGCATTTCAGAACCGTCTATTGTTGTGCATGCCAAAGCCTGACCCCTTCCTAAGGTCATACGCTCCCTACAATGAATTCCCCAAACCCCGACCCCTTTTTATAAAAATACTGATTCTGTGTAGTGTTAGCTTTACTACTAGTATTTCCAATCACCCTTATCCCTCTCTATTCTCCACTCAGTTTTAAATATCTTTTTCTGCACTTCCATTATACTCTTAGACTTATGTTTTGCACCTCCTGTATGAGTCTTGCCTTGGGTTCCTAAGCTCCCCCCTGAACTTGGACACATAAGGGATGTCCCTTCCACACAGCACTCATCTCTATATGCTATGCAAACTAGGGTGTAAGCACTGCCCGAGGTCCGTTGAGACCCTTAGGGAACTTTGAAACATTCAGGTTTGATAAAGGCTTTGAAACAAATGGCATTTGAGATGGTTTATTCCATAACTCAAAGAGAAAGTAAAGAATCAGGATTCCTCTGGTTGTAACTTCTTCTTTTACACTTTTATGATCTAATTCATTATTTGGTATGTAATAATTTATAATAAATATTTGGGGTTTGTTAGTGAAAAAGGCTAGGTAATTGTTCATGTTAACTATTAGAATGGTAGAGAACATTCCTATAGGACCTGTTTTTTGTTTGATTAACTCAGTATTTAGATAATATGTCTATAGGACTTGTTTTTAAAGTCTGCATGTTTAACTCTACATTTAGAGAACCTGTCTATAGGACCTATTTTAAATTTTGCATTTAGATAACATACCTATGGGATTTGTCTTAAATTATGCATGTTTATTACCACAATTAGACACCATGCTCTTAGAATCTAAATGGTTATAATCCGGCATCCTGTCCAATAGGCTAAAATCAGTCCTTTTCATAGAAATCATGCCTATAGGAATCTCGAGTAACCCATGCCTGCTTCATTTCACGTTCAACTAGATATCATGTCTATAGGAGTTAAAATTAGCAATAATAGATATCAATGTCTACAAAATCTGAATATACTCTAGTCTAAAATCAGTTCAACTGATACTGTTCTAAACTAATTTTTAAAACAACTCTCTCTTCTTATTAATACGGATTAGAAAGTATGTCTATTGGATCTCAAATCGCTTATTTTAGAACTCTTACTGCTTTGCCACATTCTGAATCATATCATGTTTATAGGATCTCACCCAAACACTTAGGCAAGCCTTAGGTGATAACAACAGTAAAATTTAAACCCACCTTTGTTAATCTATAACTGCTACAACCAGCAGGCAGGCCTAATTCAGACTTCTTATTTGAATTATGTAATAAACTGGTCTGCCTCAACAATTAAAATTCCCCTTGACTTAGTACTTCAGATTCAGAACCTGACTGTGATTAAGTCATGCTATTTATGTTCTTTTCTTGAGGAGGTATACATGAGCCTTTTAGTTGTTTACATGTTTCCCCTTAATGTGCAGTCCTATGTATTTTTGTATATCGCCTCAGATTTTTAACCTTTTGAAAGCTAAAAGTCAGCCTACTATCCCTCCCCTTTAGGAATAGTAGTCCTAAGTTCCTCCGAGATTAATAGGAATAGGACAAGTAATAGCATGCAATAGTGGTCGAGACCAATCCGCGCTTTAATACCTCAACGCGGTGGGAAGGGTATATATGGATATGATGACTGGTGCACTAATACAACGTGCATCCCCTCTTTTGAGGAATGTCATACTGGCTATCACATTGATGTGATCCATATTACAAATAAACCTAGGACCCCCCTCCCCCCTTCTTTTCCTTTAAATATTATAGAATTGTAACTTCTCTTCAAATTTTGCCTTCTATTTGCTAATTTGCACAAATTCACAAAAAAATATCTAGCCGGTAACCACACTAGTAGATCTTGAGGGATGCCTAACACCTTCCCTGTAGGAAAATTTCAAGCTCTTACCCTATTTCTGGTTATCAAACAAACATAGAAGTGAACCTTTTAGGTATCCTAGTGCACCTTAAATCATTAGGTGATGAGTGTTCAAATGCAAAACCCAGTTCCCAAAAGAAATGAGTTGTCCTATACCAAATGTCATAAACACGATTTTTCGATGGAAAGAGAGGAAAAAGGATGCGCGACAATAACGCAGGAGAAATTCGTAAGACGAGTACAATTATTCCACGTCTAATCATGAAGCCAATCTAATCTATACAAAAGCAAGTCTATCACTTTACACAATCCTACTCTCAAGTCGCAACGTAAAAATGAAAGAATTTACTAGGAAAGAGACAACTCAAATTGTACAACTTATAGCATGGCGGGAACCTAAGTCTACCCAGACATAGCATCAATCTAGCTACGTACGTATTCTCGTCACCTCTTTCTTCTGTAGCCATCGCAACAAGTAGCACAGATCAAATACATCAATTCGAGGTAGTTTCCTCTCTCACAGAATTAGATAGTAGACTTAACTCGCTCTGAAGTTTCATAATTGGCTCCAATGCCTCTCTAACACCTCAAGTCAATGTCAACCCGTTGACCCACGTACCCGGATTTCAAATATTATTGAAAATAATTATTAACCATAACTTATATAGTTTATATTCTAAAAAACATCCAATTTCGCTCATGAATTGACACTTAAATCATGGATTTACCAACTCATAACTTTGGGGCTCAAAACCACAATTTCTACAATTCAAATACGGATAAAAATGATATCCAACAAAAATAATCATGGAAAAATATCCAAACAAAGTTTAGATATTTACCCCCTTTGTTGAGACGAGAACAACGCCACAAAATCACCTCAAATGGAGCTTTTGAACTCAAGATATGCTCAAAATACTAAAATGATTGATCTGCCAATTTAAAACACCGTCCAGGCGATTTTTGTTCTTCGCCTTTTGGGACACCTTCGCATTCGCAAACAACAATTTGTTATGTTGACCGGTCAATCCAAATTCCCTTCTTCGCATCTGTCATGACCCCAAACAGACCCGGTCGTGATGTGCCTTTCGTGAGGACAAGGCCAGCTGACGCAACACTCACATTTACCTTTTAAATCATTAAGATTCATTTTTTTTAAACATTTAATTAACCACTATTTCATAATATAAGTCTTACAGAACAGTGCGGAATAAATACACAAGCCCGACCTTGGGGTGTCACTAGTCATGAGTATCTATCCAAGTTTGAGTACAACAAGAATCTAAAAACGTACTAAATACAGTAATAGAAAAGAGAGAAAGGAAACGGTGCTGCCAACGTCGTGCAGCCACCTTGCTAACTCTGATGACTCCGCGTCTGAGCAATAAACACCCGCTACCGGGTTCCGAAATACCTAAATCTGCACACGAGGTGCAGAGAGTAATGTGAGTACTCCAACCCAGTAAAGAATAAGGGTAAATAAAAACTGAGCAGTAGGAAACAACGAATCCATATTCATGATAAACGCAATGAGCACAAGAGGCTTACAATTCAGAATATGAGCCAATCGTCTCATTTAATATCTAGCTTTTTAGTAAAAATGTATTTAAAATACCTTGCAGCAATTTTAGAAGGGATTCAATACCATTCGTAATAAAAGAGACGAAAACCATAATCGGCCAGTCGAGCAAAACATAGTTCGTAAAACAGCCCCTCGGGAAAAAACAGAAATCATAAACACCTCATAACTCAAAAATCTCAGTTGAAATAACCAACGCCAAATCAGTGATTAAATTCTGATCATCTCATAAATCCCAGTTCAAATTAAAGTTTTTTTATAACATTTATCTAATATTTTCAACAGAGGCTCATAATAAAGATGAGAGAAAACAGTCATTAAATCAACATATTCGATAGAAACTCACACTAAAGGGAAGAGAAAATCAATAAGTTCATAATCAGGCCCGTCAGGCAACCATTACTCATGTGCATGTATATATCTATCACCCCTCGGACTAGCCTCTCAGTCACTCAAGAGTCAACTCCTAGCAATCATACTCAGCACTCACACTCAATAGAACCATATAGTAACTGATACGGCGTGTAGCCCGATCCAAATATCTCGTCGACGGTGCTCATCAGGGGTGTGCAGACTCCAGAGGGGCTCCTACACCCCAAGAGCTATATCGCTGCGGTATGCAGCCCGATCCATATACATACATACATACATACATACATACATACTCCTTACAGTCAGGCCCTCGGCCTCTCTCAATCATTAACGCCACCATCAAGTTCTCAGTCTATCTCAATTGTCAACCTCACAATTAGACCCTCGGTCTATCTGAGTAAAACGGGGAACTCAGCCCAGACAGTTTTCACAATTTTAAGAATATAGTGATTAGGCCAGATTTTAGCAATAACAGGTAAAATATGACTGAGGATATGCTTTCAAACTAATAGAGTAGGAAAAAATAGTAAGAATGACCCTAAGGGTCTCAATAAGTTTAAACAAGGCCCGAATCATGGCACGCAACCCAAAATATAATAATACCCAACAATTATCTATCAACTACGCACCCGCTCGTCATCTTGCGCGTAATTCAACACAACATAGCACAAAGATGTGTAATCCGGGGTTTCAAACCCTTAGGACAAAATTTACAATCGTTACTTACCTAGAACCGGCTAAATCTCTAGCTCCCGACTCCTTTGGCCCTCAAATCGACCTCCACACGTGTCGAATCTATCCAAAATTAGAATGAATGCATCACAATATTCTAAGGGAACAAAGCCCAAGAGAAAACAATCAGAAAATACTAAAACTCCCGAAATTAGCAAAACCCGAGTCCCGGGCCCAATTCTCGAAACTCAAAATTTTTCACATCATTAGATTTTCCATCTCCCCAAGAGTTCATACATATCAAAAACATCAAATTTGGACCTCAAATGGCCCCTCAAATCCCAAATTTACACTCTCCAAATTCAAGCCCTAATTCCTCAATTATTAGGCTTAATTTCCATGGATTTCAAGCTTAAAATGATAAAATTCATCATAAAAACAAGTTTATGGGTCCAAAAATCTTACCTCCATGAAACCCTCTTGAAATCCCTCTTCAATTAGCTCTCCCAAACTTCAAAATTGCCCAAAAATGGAGGTTCTTAGCCTCAAAATCACGGAATATCCCTTTTTAAAAAATTCTGCCCAGCACTTAAAAATCCTTCTTCGCGAACGCGGTCAAAGCCTCGCGTTCGCGAAGCACAAAAATTGCGTTAACTAAAATTACTCTTTGCGAATGTGACACTTCAATCTTACCAACCTACGTGACGCGACCTTGAATCACACGATCGCGATGCTTACAGAACCAACCCTTCGCGATCGGTACTACCCTTCACAAACGCGAAGACAAAACCCGACACCTCCTCTCCTTGACCTTCGCAAACGCGAGGGTGATCTGGCGAACGCGAAGACCAAAGCACCTACAACAGCTGAATCATTTATCTGCAATTTTCCCTAACTTAAAATGATCTGATTGAGCACCCGAAACTCACCCGAGGTCCCTTAGACCTCAACCAAACGCACCAACACATCCCAAAGCCTTATTAAAACTTATTCCAATCATTAAAATGCTTCAAACAATATCAAATTACCCAAAACACATCGGATTCAAGCCTAAGTTTCTAAAATCTTCCAAAACACGCTTTTGATAAAAAAAAAACCAACCAAACCACGTCCGAATGACTTGAAATTTTACACACACATCCCAAATGGCAAAAAAATGCTACTGCAACTCTCGAAATTTCATTCCAACCTGTATATCAAAATCTCACCTATCAACCAGAAAACACGGAAATCTCAATTTAGCCAATTCAAGCCTAATCCTTCCACGGAATTCCAAAATGCATTCTGATCACGCTCCTAAGTCCCAAATCACCTGATGGAGCTAACCAAATCATAAAAATTCTGATCCAAGATCATGTACAATCCTGTAAACTCTTGGTCAAACCTTTAAAATTTCAAGTTCAATTGAGAACTATTTTTCTTACAGATTCTTTCAGATTGCCCTGAAAACCAATACCAACAATCTACATAAGTCATAATACATCACACAGGGCAAGTCATGCCCGAGAACTGGCGATCAAAGTGCAAAAACGTAAAACAACCGGTTAGGTTGTTACATCCTCCCCCACTTAAACACACGTTAGTCCTCGAACGTACCCGGAGTTGTTCCAAATGCCAACCAATCACTGAATAACCTTGCCATGCACATACTCCAGGGTGATCCCACGTCACATTATCACATATAGGTTTGATAACACTATGCAACTGCAATTTCATAATCCAACCTAGCCCATAAACCTTAGAGCCACATTTCAACTTCTGAAATCATCAATACAATCAAAACCTCACATTTATTATCTGAATAGGCTCGAAACAGCTGTAATATCATATACCTGCAACTTCAGGAGAAATTGTATTATATACCACATAACTCAAACACATGTAGCGATGACTTCAAATCACATCAGCTGCACTCAACATCTGAATACCGGTAGGAAACCTCTTATCAGTTAAAATCTCATTCCAACACTTTCATATACTGCCAATGATAAATAAACCACATAGTAAGCCATAACCATTTCTCAGACCAACCATTCATGAAGTCACTTATCCTTTGGCAAAGACCATAGTAAATTTCTGAGCCAAACCTCGATATTATCCTTCCAACATGCTGAAATTGAATTCGTTTGTATTCAGTAAAGACCCCAACGATCCCATCTAATACAACACAATTACTCTGGTGAAATGATGCATCAATACAGGCTGAAGCCGCAACTTGTGCAACCTGCACGCCAATAAGCAAGAATGCAAACATATTCAATTCGTGAAAATGACTCAAAGGAAAGAGCTGTACCGCAAGCTCACTGAATCCACCACATACAATGATTGGAACTCGATTCACATCATAGAAGCAGAACAAACGAATCTAACATGCATGATCATACCTTCATATAGCTTCACTCCAATACGCGACCACATACAAACACTAGTCCACATGAAACACATCAAGTCACTATGTTCAAAATGGACAACCATGCGCAATATAATGTCTAAGACCGAAGAAATCATCACAACCACCGCGAAGAAATTTACAATACATTACACATCCTGAAAGGACATAAACAATACACCATTCACCGAGCAATAACCAGTATTCTTCCTGCTCGAATTCCACAATGAATCCCCAACGGAACCACACCAGATGTGCCTATAACCAATAAATCCTAACATCTCACAACACGAAAAGAAAACTCATTGATCTCCCTAATTGCTAATAGCTCAATAACAACCAAATCAATATATCCCTCGCTAACATCCACTCGCATTCATTAAAACCATCTCAATGCCGGACACATATACATATTGGTCTACCAATGGACCACGATCAACACCAATTACCCACAACAGATAATCCTTCGAATGTTCAGAATGAGTGACTCATAGAACATACTAACATCTGACTAACTTCCACATTTTGCCATCCACAACCACGAGCTAACCTATATATGAAAACTTCTAGTCTCCAAGTCCATAAAACACACGAATTACCATATCTGATCCTAATTCTGCCACTCACATATATACCTCTCCTCCAGTGCTCAATCATTCCACGAGAGATACTCTAAGATTCTTCTGTGTTGCCAAGCAAACTCAAATATCAGCAGCCGATCTGACAAGAGGTGCTGCAATACTACTGAAGTACCATCAACTTAATCACATTGCCTCTTCTTGAAACATATTCCCTCGTCCAATCGCCTTAGTTAGCATTACCATTTCCTTACTCATATGAAGATCATTTCTCAAATCATCTGAAGCTCATTTCTCTAATTATCTGAAACTGCTCACTACCTAAGAATTTATGACCCTCCATTCAAATCAGAATCGTGACCTTACAAATGCAAATCTCAATCTTACACAACATACCACATACGTCATACCACTCTAGGATAACCACAAAAATTCCATATCCCTTCTGAGCCACAACATCTACGTACTCAGCTAGTCAAGAACTTTCCATTGGTCCCATCTAGAAGAAAATCACTATACATCACATGCTCTACATGCCCATAGAAAATATACATCTCCAAACTGCGGTAAAAACCATCAAGAAATCTCTGAATTCCCCTTGCACAAATTAGATCTGCCAAGACTGAATCCTTCTAACTCGACCAAGCTAATCAAACCATCAAAACCTATAAGTTGCCGCAAAATACCCGTACGAACTCATTATCTGGAACACACACAAGGAACTTACCATACCTTTACCATACCGGTCCGGTCTACTATCAAACTACCCCATCTATCTAAATTTTCTTCTGATTCATCTAAAACATGATATTTCCTCTCAACGTAGCACCATAATTCCAAATACTTTACTCTGAAGAACTTCCTGAGAATCTAAATGTTTTACATTTACCTTCCTGATACAAATACGTAGAATCTCGTAGTTAATGTAGAAGTACCAAAAGTCTTAACCCCTTCCAATGAAAACTCAGTTTCTAACCACATTTACAATTTTAAGGTACCCATTTGTTACATGTAGAATCTTGAACACATTAGAACTATTCTCGAGAGTCATTCACTCTATTCAACATGCAATTAGCCTGATCCAGCAAACAGAACCACCCGTGCCTCATTGGCACTTTGACATTGCGAAATGCGACATCATTCCATTATAACCAAACAGCTTCCTGCTCTTCGCATCAAGCATCGACAGTCTGAGATTCTCTTACACCTTTGAAGCATGACATGACCTTGGTCAAAAGTTTCCTTTCCTCGAGGCATCCTCGATCACAATCTTCATAGGCCATAGCTGATTCACACGAACGCCTCAAACTGGAACTGACATAACACATAATCGTGCAATCAACTAATCCATTGTTGACTCCCTCACTTCGCTCGAAGCCATAGATTAAAATACACTCAATAACTTATAACGTGTATACTCTATTGATGTCATAACACCATAGTGAGATTAAACTCAAACCCTTTATAAAATTGTGTAAACACAAATCGTCTAGAATTTTAACTCTTCTGCAAGTCTCGCATTCACTCTCGCAACAGTTGAACCACACTCTCTTAAGCGACCCAAGTTTAAATTGCAACACATATATTACACTTGCAAGTGAGATCATCTAACAGACAACGTAAGGATCACACAGCTTCAAAATACCCCGCAGGATATAGCCCACCTGCTTTACCTTAGACTAATATATCTGTATACCTTCCACTGCCATGAACATTATGCACTCACTTAATCTTCCTGAGTCTGAACTCATACCGCAACATGAAATTTACTTCATTCACAACTAGGAAACATGAAAAGACTCTTTGCACCCATAACTCAGGACTCTACCTCCAATCGAGATGAAAATCAAGTACCCTTCTCGTCATTTCCAAGTCATATACATACACCTCACAGTCATAGCATACTTATAATATAGCCATGAAACCGTCACTCCCACTAATACGGACAATACCAAACATATAAGTTCAAAGACACTTGCTCACACTATTAGCACCTCGGTGCTCAAGCCATTGGCAAAGATCTGGTCTCAAGTCCTCCAGACTCGCCCAACATCAAACTCATAGAGATCACATCTCGCCCCTCGATCAGGGAAATCCAAGCCATCGATGCACATATGATACTGAGCGCTCATGCGCGCATACGAATGCGTGGAGGGAATTCAAAGAGTTAAATTTCAAGCTGAATCAAGGATGCACAATATGAATCCAAGAATGTGAAGTTTTTCCTAAAGGTTCTGCAGCCTCTCGAGGATAAATACAAACGTCTCCGTACCGGTCCACGGAACTCTACTTAACCTGCTATGTAACCTAGGCTCTAATACCACCTTTTCACGACAAGAAACCGGCCCGGTTGTCATGGCACCTCTCGTCAGGACAAGGCCAACCGACACAACACTCATATTAACCTCTTAAATCATGAAGAGTCATTTTTAAACCTTTAATTAAATAGTATTTTATAATATGAGTTTGAAAGAACAGTGCGGAATAAATATACAAGCCCAACCTCAGGGTGTCACTAGTTATGAGCTTCTATCAAGGATTGAGTATAACAAGAATCTAAAAACGTACTAAATACAGTAATAGAAATGAGAGGAAGGAAACAGTATCGCGAACATCGTGCAACCACCTTGCTAACTTTGATGACTCCGCGTCTCAGCAATCAACACCCGCTACCGGGTTCTGAAATACCTTAATCTGCACACGAGGTGCAGAAAGTAATATGAGTACTCCAACCCAGTAAGTAATAAGGGTAACTAAAGACTGAGCTATAGAAATAACGGAAATGTACTATTCCCCCCAACTTTCCAACGAATCCACATTCATGATAAACTCAATGAGTACAACAGGCTTTAATTAGGAATACGAGTCAATCATCTCATTTAAAATCTAGCTTTTTGGTAAAAATCGTTTAATATACCTTCCAGTAATTTCATAAGGGGTTCAATACCATTTGTAGTAAAAGAGATGAAAACCATAATCGGCCCGTCAGGCAAAACATAGTTCCTCAAACAACCCCTTGGGCAAAACAGAAAATCACAAACACCTCATAACTCAAAAATCTCTGTGGAAATAACCAATGCCAAATTAGTGATTAAATTTTGACCATCTCATAAACCCCAGTTTAAATTAAAGTTGTTTTAAAAACATTTATCTAACATTTTTGACAGAGGCTCAGAATAAAGATGATTGAAAACAGTTATTAAATCAACATATTCGATAGAAACTCACTCTAAAGAGAAGTGAAAATCAATAAGTTCATAATCAGGCCCCTCAGGAAAACATCACTCATGTGCATGTATATATCTATCACCGCTTGGGCTAGCCTGTCAGTCATTAGTGACTCAACTCCTACTAATCAGCACTCATGCTCAATAGGCACCAAATAGTAATCGGTGCGGCGTGCAGCCTGATCCAAATATCTCGTCGATGGCGCTCACTGGGGGTGTGCAGACTATATATATATATACACACACATGTATATAGCTGTAGTGTCGTTCCCAATCCATAGATATATAATCGTCACAGTCAAGCCCTCAACCTCTCTCAGTCATTAACCTCACCATCAGGTTCTCAGTATATCTCAGTCGTCAACCACACAATCAGACCCTCGGTCCATCTAGGTAAAACACAAAACTCGGCCCAAACAATTTTCACATTTTTAAGAATATAGTAATAAGGCCAGATTTTAGAAATAACCGGTAAAACATGACTGAGGATATGCTTTCAAACAAATAGAGTGAGGGAAAATAATAAAAATGCCCCTAAGGGTCTCAACAAGTCAGCACAAGGCCCCAAACATGGAATACATCCCAAAATATAATAATACCCAACAATTAGCTATCAACTACGCATTAAAATAATCATCCGGGACGGACTAAGTCACAATCCTCAACGTGCTCAACCCCACGCTCATCATCTAGCATGTAAGTCACCTCAACATAGCAGAACGATGTGTAATCTCGGATTACAAACCCTCAGGACAGTATTTACAATCATTACTTACCTCGAACTGGCTAAATCTCTAGCTCGTGATGCTTTTCCTCTAATATCGTCCTCCACGCGCATTGAATCTATCCAAAATTAGAACGAATACGTCACAATATGCTAAGGGAACAAAGCCCAAGCAAAAATAATCAGAAAATATAAAAAATCCCGAATTAGCAAAACACGAGCGCCGGGCCCAATTCTCGAAACTCAAATTTTTTTACATCATTAGATTCCTTATCTCCTCACTTATTCATACATATCAAAAACATCAAATTCGGACGTCAAATGGCCCCTCAAATCCCAAACTTACACTCCAAATTCAAGCCCTAATTCCTCAATTTTTAGGCTTAATTTCCATGGATTTCAAGCTAAAAATGATAAAATTCATCATAGAAACAAGTTTAGGGTCCAAAAATCTTACCTCCATGAAACCCTTTTGAATTTCCAAATTAACTCTCCCAAGCTTCAAAATCGCCTAACAATGGAGGTTCTTAGCCTCAAAACTGCGGAATAGCCCTTTTATAACATTCTGCCTAGTACTCAAAATTCTTCTTCGCGAATGCGGTCAAAGCATCGTGTTCGCGAAGCATAGAAATTTCGTTGGTTATAGCTCCTCTTCGAAAACACGACACCATAAGCGCGAACACGATGCCTTAGTTTCACCAACCTACGGGAACACGACCCTGACTCACGCGATCACGATGATTACAAAATGAGACCTTCACGAACGCGGGACTACCCTTCGCGAAGACGAAGGCCAAAACCTGACTCCTCCTCTCCTGGACCTTCGTGAACGCAAGGGTCATCTCGCGAACACAAAGACCAAAGCACCTGCAACAGCTGAATCATTTTTCTGCAGTTTTCCTTAATTGAAAATGATCCGAGGCACCCGGGACCTCAACCGAAAGAACTAACATATCCCAAAACCTTGTTCGAACGTTTTCCAATAATCCAACACCTCAAACAATATCAAATTACCCAAAACACATCAGATTGAAGCCTAAGTTTCTATAATCTTCCGATACAAGCTTTAGATCAAAAACCCAACCAAATCACGTCCGAATGACCCAAAATTTTACACACACATCCCAAAAAGCACAATGAAGCTACTGCAACTCTTGGAATTCCATTCGAACCTCTATATCAAAATCTCACCTATCAACCGGAAAATGCCGAAATCTCAATTTCGTCAATTCAAGCCTAAGCCTTCCACGGACATCCAAAATGCATTCTGATCAAGCTCCTAAGTCCCAAATCACCTGATCGAGCTAACCAAATCATAAAAATTCCAATCCAAGTTCATATACAAACCAATCAACTCTTGGTCAAACCTTTCAAATTTGAAGTTCAACTAAGAACTGTTTTTCTTCCAGATTCATTACGATTACCCTGAAAACCAAAACCGTCGATCTACATAAGTCATAATACATCACACGGGACAAGTCATGCCCGAGAACTGGCGATCAAAGTTAAAAAGCTCATAATGATCGGTTGGGTCATTACAACATTGACTGGACCTCCTACGCTTTCGCGAAGAACAAAATGCGCACAAAAAACGAGCAATCCTTCCCGATATGGAAATGGATATCTCTCTTATACGATCGGAATTTGACGATTCCTGTTGCTATGGTTCTGTAATTACGTTACATATCTGACGGTTCAATCCAATCACAAATCAAAAGTCATTTGCACAATATGGTACCCTTTTTGGCCAAAGAATTAAAATTGCAACATCAAATAAGAGCGCGATACAACCCAAACATATTGAAAACACACCCATGGCCCCTGAACCCCGTCCAATTACACAAGCCAGTCCCAAAACATAATACAAACTTACTTGAGGCTTCAAATTACACCAAAAACATCAAAATCATGAATCATCGATCAAATCCTTCTTTTAACTTTCAAACTTCGACGAACGCGTCTGAATTACACTTAAGTATTCCTAAATGAAGCCAAACTTTACGTACAAGTAATAAATCACGATACGAACCTATTCCTAGACTCAGAACAACAAATTGACATTGATAAAACAAAATTCCACTACAAACCAAACTAGGGAAATTCTAAAACCTTCGAATTGCCAAATTTCCATATAAGCGCCGAAATACTCCCGGACCACCCGATACTCAACCCGACCATATGCTCGTTTGAAATCATCATAAAAACCTATTGGAACCTTCAATTCCCGATTCTATGATTTTTTACCCAAAAGTAAAACCTTAGTCAATTGTTCAACTTAAAGCTTCCGAATTTAGACTTTATTTTCCAATCAACTCCGAAAATTCAATTTCTACAACACGTACAAGCTATTATACCTGAAGTGAAGCTACTCAAGTTCTTAAATCGTTGAACGACGTGCTAGAGAGCAAAACAACTGGTCAGGTCGTTATAGTGTTGATCTGTGTGGTGGGGTCCTACCCTAACATTTTATGACTTTTATGTACTCTTAGAGGCTTGTAGACAAATGTCATGTATATGGATACTTGTATGGCCTTGTCGGCCTATGTTTTAAGTATACAAATGATCACGTCGGCCTTATAGGCTTGATGTTACATCTATAAGTTTCTATATCATGTTAGGTCATCATATGTCTAGTATTTCCTTATGTTTTATTCTGGTTATACCATGATGGACCTTTTGTCCCATTAACCCATGATGGTGTGATAAGACACGACCCATTTATTTAGGTCGTTACACCAGGCGTCACTGAGTATATGCGCATCGATACGACAATACATTCAAGATTTGTTAGTTCCTCAGTTTGTAGATGCCCAATAAGCTACCTCAAAAGTCTCCAAGAAGATGAAGCTCCAAAAATAGCAACCATCGTTCCCAGATGTATCTAGATATGCACAAAAGTGTATTGTATACTATGATCACTAAACAGTTCCACAGAAACAACCGAGTCAGAATTACCACAGTGCACGCCCACATGCTCGTCACCTAGCATGTGCATCACCTCAACTTTAGAAGTGTTACTTACCTCAAACCGCACAAATCCCTACTCCAACAAGCGCTTGCCTCGCGAATCCCCCCTCAGGATAACTTGTATCTAGCCACAAACAACTTTATACAATCAAAACAAGCTATATGAATCAATTCCATGTGATAAAGCTAGGTGCTTTATCAAAAGTAAAAAATCTAACCAAAAAAGTCAACTCGAGGCTCACCTCTTGGAATCTGACAACATTAAAAAAATCTGAATATCCATTCAAAAACGAGTCCAACCACACCAAAAATTGCTCAATTCTGATCACAAATCGATCTTCAAATCCTCAAACTATAGTCTATAAAGTTTCACAAATTTTCCCCCATTTTTCCAACCCAAAATGCCAATTAAATAGTTAAAACAATGATAGATTCATGTATATTAACCAAATTCAAATTCAAATCAATCACACCAATTAACTCCTTGAAAATCCCTTCAATAATCACCCAACTCCGAGGTCTCTAGCTCAAAATATGAGAAATGGGTTCAAACCCTCGATTTTGATATTTTAACAGCCTATCCAGTGATTACACATCACGATGGCGGATAAAGCTACGTGATCGCGAAGAAAAAAGTCCTCGGGGGACAAAATCCCTTTTACGCGAATGCACCCTCAAGCTCGTGAACCAGTGACCCAACTTTCATACCTACACGATCGCGGACCTACTCACGCAACCGCGAAGAACAACGAGTCTGAATCCCAGACCTCACTAACCTTCTTCACGAACGCGTTCATACACCCCCGTTCGCATAACACAGAATCTTAGAATTCCGCAATCGCGTCCACCATATCACGAACGCGTATAAAAAGTGCCCAGCTGACAGAAAACACTCTACGCAATGGTGTCCCTCTTCTCACTATCGCAAAAGAGGAATCTAGAAGCATAGCTACCATCAATCCAACAAAGTCGAAAAAGAGTTCGAACTTGATTCGAATCACACCCGAGGCCCCAGGACCCCATCCAAACATACCAACAATTCTTAAAATTTCATACAAACTTGTTCAAAGTCTCAAATCATATCAAATAATACTAAAAATACAAATCGCACATCGGTTCAAGCCTCATGAACTTACGAACTTCTAACTTTCAAAGCTAATGCAACAATATAACAAAACAATTTCGATTAACCTCAAAATTTACATACAAGTTATAATTGAGACAACAAACCTATTTCAACTTTCGGAATAAAAATCTTTGCCCAGCACCCACAAACTGAACTCTCGGTCAAACTTCTCAACTCTCCAAACTTCAACTTTTTCAACTTTTGCCAATTCATGCCAAAATTACCTACACACCTCCAAATCAATATTTCGACACACTAGTAAGTTCCAAATCACCATACAGAGCTATCGTAACAATAAAAAATCCATTCCGAAGTTATTTATACAAAAGTTAACATCCGGTAAACTCTTTCAACTTAGGCTTCCAGCTTGGAACTATAGGTATCCATTCCGAAACATCTATAGAACCAAACAACTACCCCGACAAGTCACATATCAACAATTGAGCATGGAATAAGCAATAAATGGGGTGAACAGGGCAACAGTACATAGAACGAGTGGTCGAGTTGTTACATCGGCCCTTTTGACTTGTTTAGGACCACAAATTTTAAAAATCTTTATTGTTCTTAAACTTTCTACCCAGTCGAACATATTCGCGTAAATTTGAACGGATTGAGTAAAGAATCATATTTCTATGCTTATCCTATTAACTAAATCATCAAATACTAATTACCATACTTGTTGTGTTCTATTCACTACCAAACATCCTTAGACATGTTTAAACATTAGCTTACTGATTATTGATATATGCTGGGTTATGAACATATATAGAGTGATTTTACGAATAAAATCTTTTGTCTCATTAAATCAATAATATAATTCTAAGAATAATGATACCGATCGAGTGAAACGTCCTAAACAAAAGTTATATACGAATAATTTAACAAATATAAGTTTGTGAAAAAGAAAATTTCATCTTGAACATTATTTGAATGTTCTCAAAAAAAAATATGTATATATATATATATATATATTTTTTTTTATTTATTTATTTATTTATTTTTTTAAAATACCCCAACATAAAAAACTTTTAGAATAGACCGTCATTAATTGAAAGAATGTTGGCACAAAATCTGATGACTAAATGTATCAGTTGTCTAACATCCATCTATCCTCCCCTCATTTGCAACCCCATCGACCTAAAACTCCCCTTCTTCATCAAATTTGCAACAAATTCACCTGCAGTGGTAAAACGTTCTTTGCTTTTGTTGTTTCTAGAAATTAATTGATGTGGATATTGAAGCCCACAACTTAATGAAATGACGGAGTGCTGACTATGTCAATAACCTGTTGTTTCATTCATCTAGTTCTTTGCATGGTGACTATATTGATAGAACTTGTTGACTCTTCTGCTATATGTTGATTCCAAATTTTAAAGTGATAATTGCTTAATTTTTCCATCAAGTGGAATCACCAAACTTATTTCGGGGCCCATAGTTTCTGATTCCCTGATCCTTCCCCTAGCAATAAGCTATATTTAACATATTTCCATGGGAATTCAACAGAAGTTAATCAAAATCAATAATATTTGCCAAACACATATATAGCAAAATCTTGATAAAAATCCAACTTTTCAAACTAGGATTAAATTCTAAAAGGATTCAATTATAGATCGGTTCCAAACCAGGTGACGAAATAGGATAAGAATTAATCTAATCAAAATATCAAATTTCCCTGATAAAGTCTAATCACAAAGTTAGACCCTATTTATATCACAAAAGTTGTACTTCACTCCTTTCTCCCTGGTGGCTCTTGGTGAAAGCCTAATTAGCACACATTTCTAGAATGATTAGTATATATTTGAATATTGATTATTATGTAGATCAACATCATTTTATTTATTCATATAAAGAACCTTTTGTCACCTACTATGAAATTGCATGATCTGAAAGAAATTAGAGATCAAACTTGTTTGATGTCTTAGAGTTGGACATTGAATCTGTTAACCTGTACCAGATATTTGACCATCTTCTAGTCATTTCAATTACTTGATCTTAAATGAAATATATATTACTTTTCTTGCTGCCTCCTGGAGTTTAATACCTCCGTCCTCATGAATATTTTGAATATAGAGAAAATTACTATTAGGAAAAGATTAAATCTGAGTGAACTTCTTTCTAATTGCTTTTAGATTTCAAACATGCTGCATGTGCCATGATCGTTTATGGAACAACAGATAATGAACATCTGACTTAAAAAATCTGCTTCTGCACCAGTCAAAAAATGGCTTTTCTTGGATGCTATTGAACTTGACAGGAAAGGCTTTTCTTTGAGCTAAAGAAAGACCATGTCGTTAACTATAATCCTTGTGGTGCTTAGTCAATACATATATTTTATTTGGTTCTTGACTTCTTTCCTTCGGATTTTTTTATAGCATTGCTATGGAAGAAAAATTTGCCCTAAAACACCCATTCTTCTAGAGTTCTGAAGTTATCCTCATCCTCACCGCAGCCTTCTTAAGCCGGGCAAGAATCTCATGGTAGTACGAAGGGGGTAATAGTATATGTGAGTAGTTCTTCAGATCGATCACAAATTCTCGGCCCCGTCCTTTGGCTTCCACTCCAATTGACCTCTCTTGTTTCCCTTCTAAGTCCCAGCTAACCAAGTTCAATGAGCTCACAGTCGCTAAGAGGAAGAAAAGCTTGTTCCATCATTTCTAGGGAAAACCGAACTAAGCCGAGTCTGCTTCGCACCTTTGCTACCGGGCATTCATTGCCAGTCACTCCTAAATTTATGTGGTATGGACTGTTAAATCGATTCTGATTAAAGATCCTCTCCGAAGCCCGTGTAAATATGTCAAATATGTGACTTTCACAGGCCTGATTGCTCTTTGCCGTCAAATGAAAAGTTATCTCATAGGGCTTTTCTGGTACTCTACGGAAGATGCGCAAATTAGCTTGCTGAACCGTGCTCAGGTGTCACAACTCAGAAGCTGTAAATGCACAATTAAAAGGGTGTCGAAAGGAAATAACTTTTTCAGACCAGATAATTACGACCATGTTCCCACCTTAGATCTTTGAGCGATTCATGTAAGCAGTAAATGAAACACATATGAAGTTCCTGCAATCACGTACTCCTTTCGTTCCAGTTTATGTGAACCTATTTTCTTTTTGGTCCGTTCCAAAAAGAATGAACCATTTCTAAATTTGAAAATAATGTAGCTTAAACTAAGAATTATACTATTAATGAGAAGCTTTTATAACCACACAAATTCTCTGGGCCCCTTTATAACTTTTTAGGACCACAAATTTCAAAAGTCTTCATTTTTTCTTAAACTCCATGCTCAGTCAAACATGTTCACATAAATTGAAACAGATGGAGTAAATATACTACAAAGTAGATAAAACAATACCCAAACTAACACAGTTGTTGCATTTCAAGACAACTTACAACTAGCTTGATCCTCCTCGGCCATTTACAGTTGGTCTACACAAAGCTAATATGCCTTTTTATCAGTAAAAAGGTCATACATCAGGCCACAACTATCAAAGCTAATATGAATTCTACTTATTCCTCTACTGTTAGCGTAACTCTACCGCTAAAAACAAACAAATGCACATCCATAATTCAACTTTAGGGAAAGAGATCGAATGGTATGAAATGTCTACCAAGAGTGCCACGCTGTATGCAGTGAACATGTTTTAAAATCAGTCAATCGAAGCATCAAGAAAATTGTGTACGAAGGGGTGCTTATCAAATCATATGGTGTACATCTTCTTTCATTCATTCAAGGCATTTCTTTATGAAATTCATCTGCAATGGCAGAAACATCGTTCGGAATTTTCGGATGCCTGCAAACAATAACAAATTGTAATTCATCAATTTTTCCTTCGGTTGTGAACCAAATCATGCTTCCACTAATCATCTCACAAAGTATCAAGGTTTGCTCCATAAAATTAGTGGCCTAAAACCAAATATTAATAAGATACCTTATATTTTTTTTTTATTAGTACGTATACACATATATATGCAAAAAAAAAAAAATTATCTTGCCTTTGTTTCATAATTGTTGTTTATACTATATATCATTAATGACATAAAATCTTTAACTTCGTATAGTAACATTATTAGAAAAGGATAATTTAAATAAATGAAATGTTAGACATGTATTTGCAATCTATTACCTTTGATATTGTTGTAAAAATAGTATTTACTAATATGAAGATTTAACTAGTTTAATTCAAATTTTTAAAAATATTTAAAAAGTAGACACATTTCTTTCTCAATTGATTAATGAAATTTTTTTGATTTTAAAAATTCAAAATGGATAGTTAACTAGAGTTTCACGCGTTAGCTTGCCTAGCAGAATAGTTTAGCGCCAACACGACATTTATGGGATTTGGGTCGTGACATTTTGCATAATATTTTGTGCAACATGGGATAATGGAATCCAACAAAGTTGATTTCACATTATTTTAGATTCAAGGTTATGCCAAAAGATGGTGGCAGGTGTATTTGCAGGGCAGGCCAGCGGGATCAACTCGTCTCACCTAGACGTAGTTCTCAAAGTTTTTATTGAAGAAGTTGATTCCCTTCACTTAGAGAGAGGAGTCTCGTAGTCAGTTCGTTGTCTTTCAGCAGGGTAGCATGACCATTACTCAATATGAGACAAGATTTGTGGATTTTTAATGTCATACAACTATTCTAGTCCTGACTTTGAGGTACGGAGGTTCATAGATGGTCTTACCTATGTCATCAGGCTTCATATGGCCAGAGAGATCGAGGATGACATTTCTTTCACTCGGGTAGTAGAGATCTCTAAGAGGATAGAACGTATCATAGGCTAGGCTATGGAGACGACCTCTAATAAGAGGCCCTATCATTTTAGAGGATTAAATGGTACCTCGTCTGAAGAAAGGGGTTTCTTTTGTATAGGCCATCTTATCAGGATGGTTAAGTCAGCCGTGTAGGTCACCTATGGTACTTTCGGCAACCATAGTGCTTATGGACCTCGTTCCCAGCAGCTAGCATTTGGTTAACCTTTAGCTCTCATTAGTGTACCACCGATTTAGAGCTAGTATAGTATTTATTGAGGTCATTAGGGTCAGTCTTAGATTTAGCAACCATGCCAGCTGAGAGGATGCTTTAGGTGTGAAGATGCAGGTCATATCAAGAGGTATTGTCCCAGACTTCAGAGCAATTCACGACAGTAGGGCACTCATGCCATAATTGTGTCACTGATGCATCCACCACCCATATAGCCATCTAGAGAGAGGGGTTTGGTACCCCAAGGGGGTGGTGAGTTATTTCGAGGTGGAGGCTAGTCAGTGAGAGGTCGCGCGAGAGCTGGAGGTCATATTGGTGGAGCTCAGCTCTGCTAGTATGCATTTCTGGCTAGACTTGAGGCAGAGTCATTCGATTAAGTTGGTACAAATATTATCTCAGTCTATCATAGAGATACTTCAAGTATTATTTGATTCTGTTTCTACATTTTCTTATGAGTATTCGTACGTTGCTTCGCATTTGAGTATGCCTCGTGATTCTCTTGATGTTCCTGTTACTGCGTCTACATTGATCAGAGATTCTATAATAGTATATATGGTGTATCGGTTTTGTGTTGTTTCTTTTAATGATTTTGATATTGTAGTTGATATTTTTTTGCGGGACAAGGTGAATTTGCGGCCATTCTTGGTATGGATTGGTTGTCCCCGTATCACACTATCTTGGGTTGTCATGCCAAAATTGTTACTTTAGCCATGCCGTGGTTACCTAGATTAGAGTGGAGAGGGAGTCCTTGTCACTCCACTAGCATAGTAGTTTCATATTTGAAGGCTCCACGTATGATCGAGAAGGGGTATTTGGCATATTTGTATTATATCTACGATTCTAGTACGAGGGGTCTTTCCATATATTTGGCATGGGTTATGAGACAGTTTCCTGAGGTTTTTCTTGCAGATCTAAGGGTAGGCCACCCGACAGAGATATCAACTTTTTTATTTATTTGGTTCCGGGCACTTAGCCTATTTCTATTCTACCATAGCGTATGGATCCAACTTAATTGAAGGAATTTAAGGATCAGTTGCAGGATTTACTTGAGAAGGGATTCAACTGACCTAGTGTTTCACCATGGGGTATTCTAGTGATGTTTGTCAAGAAAATGACAGATCGATAAGGATGTACATAGATTATCGGTAGTTTAATAAAGTTACTATTAAGAACAAGTATCCAGTTCCTATGATTTAGGATTTATTTGACCAGCTTCATGGTGCTAAGGTGTTTTCCTTAATTGATTTGAGATCTGTATACCGTCATGTGAATATTAGGGTATCGAATGTCTCAAAGTATGGGTTTTTGGTTAGACTTTATTGCCTTTTTGGAGGAACTATCTATACTATGTTCCATGTGAAGTCTATACCAATCATCATAGTCGCTAGCATCAATCTAAGTAGAAGGGCCTTAATTTGAGGCAGCAGAAATGGTTAGAGTTAGTGAAAGACTATGATATCACCATATTATATCTTCGTGGAAAGGCTAATATGGTGTCGATGCCTTGAGTAAGAAGGCAGAGACCATGGGCAATTTGGCACTTTTACAGGTAGTGGAAAGGCCACTAGCCATGGATGTTTAGGTTTTGACCAACCGATTTGTGAGGTTTGACATTTTGGAGCCTAGGAGGGTTCTCACATGTGTTATTGCACAGTCATTATTTTGGAACGCATCAAGGCTTGCTAGGTTGATGATCCTCACTTGTTGGTGTTTAACAACACGGTGAGCGTGGTGGTGCCAAGGAGGTCGTGATTGGAGATGATGGTGTTATGAGGCTTCAAGAACGAATTTTTTTTTTAATATTGATGGGTTGAGAGAGTTGATCCTAGAAGAGGCTCACAGTTCATGGTATTCCATTCACTGATGTGTCACAAAGATGTAACATGGCTTGAAGTAGAAGTATTGATAGAAAAATATGAAGAGGGACATTATTGGACATGTCTCTCGGTGTTTGAATTGTCAACATGTAAAGTATTAACATCAAAAACTCGGTGGGTTGACTAAGAGATTGGTAATACTAGAGTGAAAGTGGGAGCACATCACTATAGACTTTCTGGTAGGCTTACCACGGACCTTGAGAAAATACAATAATGTTTGTGTTATTGTGGAGTGGTTGATTAAGTCGGCATACTTCATTCCGGTGATGACATCCTATTTGTTAGAGTTGTTGGTTCAGATTTACATCAGTGAGATTATTCGCCCGCATACCGTGTCTACTTCTATCATTTCTTAATAGGCCGCACAGTTCACTTCATTCTTTTGAAGTGTTATGCAGCGTGAGTTGGGCATATGGGTCGAGCTGAATACCGCAATTTATCCTCAGACAGACTGGCAGTGTGAGTGCACTATTTAGATTATGGAGGATATGTTTCCAGCATGCTCTATGGATTTCGGGGATTAGTAGGACAAGTTTCTACCAATAAGATGGCTATGTATGAGGCCTTATATGGGAGGCAATATTTTTCTCCGGTTGGTTGGTTTGAGCCCGGTGAAGCTAGATTGTGAGGCACCTATTTGGTTCATGATGTTTTAGAGAAGGTTAAAGTAGTTCAGGAGCGTCTTCATATAGCACAACTCAGGCAAAAGAGTTATGCGAATCGGAAGGTTCAGGATGTGGCTTACATGAAAAGTGAGAAGGTTCTTATCTGAGTGTTTCCTATGAAGGGCATGATGTGATTTGGGAAAAGGGGTAAGCTAACCCCAAGGTGTATTAGCCCATTCAAGATCTTGGAAAGAGTTAGGGAGGTTTCTAATAGGCTTGCATTGCCTCCTAACCTAGTAGGGTGACGTTTGATATTTCACATCTCCATGCTTCGGAAGTATCATGAGGATAGGCCACATGTTTTGGACTTCAGCACGGTGAGGCTTGATGAGAATTTAGCCTACGAGGAAGAGCCGGTGGCTATTCTAGATTGACAGGTTCGATAGTTAATATCTAAGAGTTTTCTTTCTGTGTTACTGCATTGGAAAGATCAGCCAACTGAGAAGGCTATATGGGAGTCCGAGTCCTATATTAGGAGTAGGTACCCGCACGTTATTTCCAGTTCAGGTACATTTCTATGTCAGTTTGAGGACGAACGTTACTTTTAGATGTGGAAAATATAATGATCTGATAGGTCATTTCAAGTACTAGCTCCCTTTTGTGTTTTGAGACTTTTCATAGCTCAATTTGAATATTCATTGCTTGCATGTATGGTATGTGCCGTCACCCGGATAGTTTATATAAAGAAAATGTGATTTCACATTTCGAACACGTCAGCCGGGGTTGGCTTTTTGTTGACATTTTCAATTATGCTAAAGATTAAAACATTATCGTACGAGGATAATTTATAAAGCTTGTTTGAACAATAATTTACTAGATTTGGGTTGTATGGAGGCTTGTTCCAAAGGAAAAGTTGTGTTGGATTGTTGACTTTATTTCGGAAGTATGTGTCGCGATTAACCTTGATTTGAGAAAATTATGACTTGATTGGTCTATGTGCTATGTGATTTATGTGTGGGAACAATATATATGCAAGGTGTCAAGTGTTTATGCATTGTCATGGGTTCAACATGCTCGGTGGACTACTTTATTTCATGTGTTCAATAATATCATGCCATTACTTATTCCCTATTTTTACTTGTTACTTGTCTTACTAGCTACGTGTCTTTACTTGTTACATATATGACTTTGTTTGCTACACGCTATCATGCATTCATGACTTTGTTTATTGTCCGTATTTACTTGTTCTATTCTCTTACATATTATTAAATATATTCTTTTACTTGTGGCATGCCTTTACTTGCTTATTTGCCTTACTTGCTTTCTATTTTACTTTACTATGTTATATTGGATTGTATTATAGAATTTATATGTTTAAGTTCCCTTTTGTGTACATTGTAGGATATGTCGTAGTTGGTAGTAGTACGTATGTATGTATGTGTATATATATATATATATATATATATATATTATGTGTGGGAGGAGGGAGGAGGGGGAATCAGGTTGCGCACCACACTGGAGAGGTTATATTGTGGTTATTCTTGGCTGTTGGTTTATGGTACCATGTTCTTGTTGTGAGACTGATAAGTGATGATATTCTGGGGCCCTCTATCATTTATTTCTGATTTCGTCTATCATGTTAGCTAGTTGTTTCTCTATTTTGCTTTCACTTTTCTGCTTATACTCATACAATTTTATAGTGAGTGTCTTGTCATTGCCTCGTCAATATATCATTGAGGTTAGGCTTGGTACTTACATAGTAAATATAGGATCGGTTGTACTCATACTATTCTTATGCACTTCTTATGCAGACTCCGGTTTTGGTCCCAGCGACGTATAATGGTGATTGCTCGAACCCTTCCTTTCAGGAGACTAGAGGTAGAACGACACAGTATTCGTAGACTCTTAAGTCACCTTCCTATCTATATTACTGTTTTCTTTGTATCAGATAGTTTATATTTCATTTCAGACTTTATGTTTATCAATCTAGCAGTTCATGTCCTTGTGACACTAATTATGGGATTAGTCTAAGTGACAATTGTTTTAGAATTCATAATATATTCAGAGTATTTTACTCTAAATTTCTTATTATTGTTATTTTAAATTATTAAATTTCTTAATTATTTAGTTAATATTGGTTTGCATATCAAGCGGATGTTGGGAAATATCACGGCCCTGTGGTTAGGTTTTTGAGTCGTGACAGCACGATTTTGTAGCATCTTTTTTACGAGATTACTCGATAGGATTATGTTATTCTGCTCTTATGTGATCAGGTCATTCGTCTCGGGGAGATATTGTAAAATCACTCTTATAGGATTGGTTCGTTCGCCTCGTCAGGATATTGTAAAATCACTCTTATAGGATTGTAATAACCTGGTTGGTCATTTCGAGAGTTGTAGCCCTGTTTTCCCATTTTTTTGCTTCATTTGTGTTTTACAACTGCATTTTTTACTTATCAGATTAGTTGATTCGGGTTTGGAGTGACTTTGGAGTGAACCGAGACACTTAGTCTCTATTGTGAACGTTTATGTTGGAAATTGACCGGATATTAACATAGGTTTAAATGACCTCGGATTTGAATTTGGATGGTTCCGTTAGCTCCGTCATGTGATTTTGGACTTAGGAGCCAGTTCGATGTCGAATTTGAGTGAAACTAGTATGCTTACTCTCATAATCTAATGGGTTGTCGGATTTTGTGACTTTTATCAGATTTCGAGAAGTGGACCCGGGGCCCGAGTTATGAGTTGACCTTTTGTTGACGTTTGACCTAAAGCTTAGTATTTTCTTATGGAATTGATTACTTTAGCTCGTGTTGATTGTATCGAATTATTTGTATGTAGATTCGAGGCAATTGAAGACCGATTTGAGGGGCAAAGGCATTTAGGAGTCGGAGTTTATTGGGTTTGAGGTAAGTAACACTTTTAAACTTGGTTCTAACGATTTGAACCCCCAAACTATGTGTTGTGTGGATAGCATTAAGGTGAGGCACATTCAATATGATTGGCGTGCGGGTGTGCACCGTGAGAATTGTGACATGGATCACTCCATGCCATCAATTAGTTACTCTATATTATTTATATTCCTGTTTTCGTTATGTGATGAAGTAAATGAACTGTAAATATGCTAGTTATAATGCTAGGGCTTTACGCTGATATTGTTGATATCCCTAGTGGTCGTTTCTTGCTGTCATCTCACTGATTGCATTAATATACTGTACTCACTCATATTCATGCATTTCATATCACATCTTGGTCTCAATTGTTATTTAGCTGCATATCATATAATTGTTCCGGGCTAGTTTCATGGCATTGTGAGCCCGTGGGTGGGACTGGAGAGTGATCACTGAGTGATGCCGAGAGCTTGATTATGAGTGACATTTATTTGGTTAGGTTGCACGCCGCAGCGGTCATGTTAATGATTATGATAGTGCTTGGGCTGAACGAGCCCTTATGGAGTCTGCACACCTCCAGTGAGCGCGCTTGATTATATTTAGGGATTAATCTTCCCTCGGTTTGGAGATGGATATTCTCCATGAGGCTGGATTGGTCTGTTTCCTCGGTAGTGGAGATTGATGGTCTATGATGTATATATATTCTGGGATAGATCTTCCCTGGGCTGTGTGAGCCATATACAATACTGAGTGGTCGTGAGAATATTATTATTATTATCTGGAGATGGATCTTCTCCATAGGACAGAACTGGCCTTCTTCGGTACCGAGTGATGATTGTCAGAGATGTATATATTCCATGTTGGATCTTCCTTGGGCCGTATGAACCATATACTATACTGAGTAGACGAGCATTTGAGAGTGTGAGCGCATAAGGCACTCTGCATGGAACATCACGCACAACATGTGCTTTGGAATGTCGATCTATTAGAGTTATATTCTTTACCATGTTCATATCTGCTCTATTTTTAATAATTTGAACTGTCTATTTAACTGAAAGCATGCCCACGTTGCTGTATGTTATTTCTATTATATTTGATGAGGTTGAGTTCATCACTACCTTTAGTCAACAGTTTGTACTTGTTACTTATTGAGTTGGTGTACTCCCATTGCCCCTGCACTTTGTGTGTACATTCAAGCATTTTTGGTCCCACTAGAAGTCTTTGATCGAGGTTGCAAGCTTAGGAGACAATTGAGGTATCTCCATGGTGTTCGCAGGCCTTGACACTCATTTCTTATCTCTAGAAGTATTTCGAGTTGAATTCTGTAAACATTGTAATAGATTATGCTATTCTCTAGGCGCTCATGCACTCAGTGACCCCCTAGTTTTGGGCTGAATGTTTCATATTGTGGAATATTTTTATTTTTTAGACAGTTTTTCATGAAAATGTTAAAAGTTTCCATAAATGTTTTTTTCAACCTTAGCATTTTTGTGTTGGATTTCTATTGATTTAAGGTTGGCCTAGTTCCACAATAGGCGCCATCACGACAGGTCGAGTTTTGGATTATGATAAGTTTGTATCAGAATCTAGGGTAAATAGGTCTAACATGTCATGAGCGGGTTAAGTAGAGTCTTGCGAATCGGTACGGAGACATCTGTACTTATCTTCGAGAGGCTGCAGAACCTATAGGAAAACTTCAAATTCTTGAATTCTTGTTGGACAATTTGTTGTACTCGTAACTAAACATTTGTCTTTCTATTCTCTAACAAGTGGTGAGGACACATACTACTGGACAGTACGGATAGACACCAGTGCCACTAGTTAGGGCAGTAAGAGGTTGTGATTGCGGCGCAAGCCGTAGTAGGTGTAGAAGTGCAGTTCACACTGTAGGTAGAACAACACCAGCAGATCTATCAACTGCCCTAATTTAGAATTAGGTACTGGTTGTAGATGCTCTAGCGGGACCAGCTCAGGCATCAGCCATACTTATTGTTATCCAAGGTCTTTAAGAGACCTTTGCCTAGATTTTGACTGTATTCACCAGTGTTTCTCAAGCGGTCTCTATTCTAGCCGCAGTAACAACTTCTCAGGCCGGGGGAGGTGCTCAGAGTTCTGCCGCCCGCACACCCGGTCAGGTGGTGCAGGTACTCCAGACACCGAGGCTGCCAGCAGCTCAGCTGTTCCCAACCATTTAGGACTATATGGTTTGTTCCATGCCTGATGATGAGCAGCATAGATTAGAGAGGTTTGGTAGACTTTAGCCTCCAACTTTTGTGGTGCAGAGGGCGAGGATGCCCAAGGTTTCTTAGATAAGTGTTACACGATTCTCCGTCTAGCATGTATTTTGGAGAGTAGTGGGGTCTTGTTTACTACATTTCAGTTCTCTAGAGCTGTTTTCACTTGGTGCTAGGCTTATGAGAGGCGTAGGCCGGTTGGTGCAGTGCATGTTACATGGCAGCGGTTCTCCGTTCACTTCCTAGAGAAGTATGTGTCGTAGTCTCGCAGTGAAGAGTTGCGTCAGGATGATATTACTATGACGTAGTACCAGATAATATTTTCTGAGTTTGCCCGTCATGCTGCTTGGTTGGTTCCTACAGACAAAGAGAGGATCAGCAGGTTCGTTGATGGCCTCACATATCAGTTGCAGATTCTCATGACTAGAGAGAGGGTTACCGGTGCTTCTTTTGAGGAGGTTGTTAACTTTGCTCGTGATAAAGAGTCAGTTCGTCGCCATGAGCGACTAGAGAGAGAGGCCAATAGGCCTCGTGGATTTGGTTCCTCCATGAGGTCACTTTCACTACGGCAGGGATATTAATTTCAGACATGCTCAGACGGCTCGTCCAACTCACCGTGGTGCATCATCTGTCCATGGTTCTCACAGTTCATAATAGGGTCACTCATCTCTCAGTGCCCTTCCAGCTAAGAGTTCGACTCATGCGCCATCAGTTCAGGGCTCATCTATGTCTTGTTCTGCTAGCGGTTATCCCAATGCTCGGGGCTCACTTTAGTCCCCGCCGCCATTTGCCAGCATAGGTTTTTTTGAGTGCTTAGATTTGGGTCATATCAAGAGGTTCTATCCCCGCCTTACAGGAGGTTCATCTCAACAGAGTACTCAGCCTTCGACTTCAGCACCAGCTACTTCACAGCCCGCCGAGCCAGCTCGAGGCAGAGCTCGGTCAGCTAGGGGTCGTCTAGAGGAGGAGGCCGATCATATGGCGGTCAAGCCCATTTCTATAAACTTTCTGCCATACCAGATGTTATTGCTTTAGATGCGTTGATTACAGGTACTATCTCAGTTTGCCAAAGGGATTCCTTTGTATTATTTGATCCTGGTTCCACTTATTTATATGGTTCATTATATTTCGCTCATTATTTGGATATGGCCCGTCTCTCGTTTCATCTGTTCGTGTATCTACTACGATGGGTGACACTATTGTTATGGACTGTGTATCGGCCATGTGTGGTGACTATAGACAGATTGGAGACTAGAGTTAATTCGTTGTTGCTCGGTATGGTGGATTGATGTGATCATGGTATGGACTGGTTGTCTCTGTATCATGTTGCTCTAAATTGTCACGCAAAGACCGTGATAGTGGCTGTCCCAAGGTTTCCATGGATCAAGTGGTGAGATTCTTTAAACTATGTCCCCAGTAGAGTGATCTCATATTTGAAGGACCAACGGATGGTTAGGAAGGGCTGTCTTCTTTTTTGGCCTTTGTGAGGGATGTTAGTGTAGACAACCCTACTAGTGATTTGTTATGGTGGTACGAGATTTTCCGGATGTGTTTCCTACACACCGTTGGGCATGTTGCCCGATAGAGATATTAAATTTGGTATTGACTTTGTGCTGGACACTCAGCCCATTTCTATTCCTCTATATCGTATGGCACCGGCTAAGTTGAAGGAGTTAAAGGAGCAGCTGCAAGAACTTCTTGAGACGGGGTTTATTAGGCCTAGTATGTCATTTTTGGGTGTGCCGGTTCTTTTCGTCATGAAGAAAGATGGCAATATAAGAATCAACATTAATTCTAGGCAGTTGAACAAAATCACAATCAAGAACAAGTATCCTTTGCCGCGCATTGATAATTTATTTGACCATCTTCAGGGAGCGAAGATCTCCAAGATTGATCTCAAGTCAGGGTATCACCAGTTGAAAAATTGGGACTAAGACATTCTTAAGACAACTTTTACAACCTAATATGGTCATTACGAGTTCCTGGTGATTTTGTTCGGGCTAACCAATGCCCGAGTAGCATTCATGCATCAGATGAACAGCGTGTTTCGGCCTTATCTCGACTCATTTGTTACTGTATTTATTGATGATATCCTGGTGTACTCTTGCATCTAGGAGGAGCACGCCGAGTATTTGAGGGTTGTATTGCAGCGGCTGAGGGAGGAGAATCTTTATACCAAGTTCTCAAAATGTGAGTTTTGGCTCATTTCAATAGCATTCTTAGGGTACATGAGGGTATTCAGGTTTATCCAAAGAAGATAGATGTTGTTCAGAGTTGACCCAGACCGCCCTCTGCCATAGAGATTCTGAGATTTCTTGGTTTGTCCAATTATTTTTGTCGGTTCATTCAGGGTTTCTCGTCTATTGCATCGCCCTTGACCAAATTGACCCTAAAGGGTGCTCCTTTCAATTAGTCGGATGAGTGTGAGGCAAGCTTTTGGAAACTCAAGACTGCCTTAACCGCGGCACTAGTGTTAGTTCTGCCATCAGCGTTTGGTTCTTATATTGTATATTATGATGCTTCTCCGGTCATCATTGGGTGTGTTTTGATGCAGGAGGATAGAGTGATTACTTATGCTTTGGGTCACTTGAAGCCCCATGAGAAGAACTACCATGTTCATGATTTTGAATTGGCTGCCATTGTACACGCTTTGAATATTTGGAGGTACTATCTTTATGGTGTGTTTTGTGAGGTCTTCACTTATCACTGTAGCCTCCAACACTTGTTCAAATAGAAGGATCTCAACTTGAGGCATGTTGATACCCAATTATTCCCAACATATTTTTGTACCCAAAATACTTTTAAAATTACTTGTGAATACATATATAAGCATCCATAAAGGGTTTGATATTTTTCTATGATTTATCAAGCATTTTAAAATTAATTTACTACTCATTTTGTACTATAACATTCAATATTTGGTATCAAACCTTGTTATATTAGTAAATAAATTATTTTATTCTCTCATTTACATAAAAATATAATTTATGTAATTTTTACATGATTTTACAAAGCCATTAAGTAGTTTGAAACTAAAATTGTATTAAATTGCAATTTTAGCCTATTTTCTCAATTTAATAAGTATTTCAACTCTAAAATCATTCCTGATATTTTTAATCAGTTCCCAAACCTATATTAGTGTCTTAGTAATTTTATTGAATTTTTTTATAAATTGTCTGCTATTTTTATAAAATTATATTTGGGAAAAATTGGCTATTTAAACTATAGCCAGATTTTATTTAAAATGTAGCCCAATTCAACCCCTATCTTCAGCCAAATTTTGACCCAATTTATTGACCCATGCCCGTTCAATTTACCCGGTCCACCTTTGACTTGATCTGAGCAGTTGATCAAATGAGATCAACGGCCCAGATTAAGTTGCCTTAATTAAACCAAACGACACCCCCCCCCCCAAAACCTCATTTTCACGGACTAGTCTCCCTCTCTCTCTAACGGTTGCCCTTCCCTCTCACTAGAACCTTCTGGTTCTCTACTTTTTCTCTGATGAACTCGACGCCTCTCCGACCATACCTCTCCCTCACTTCTCTCGATCTTCAGTCGCCATGGAACCCTCATCATCGTTGCTCACCTCTGAAGTTTTGAAACCTCAAAGGCTTATGCCATGGAAGGCGGTCACTGAAGCCTTTGCCTTGGTCCATTTCCGGCCTTTCTACTGTGGGTTTTGCCCGATGATGCTTGAATATTGATGTTATACGAGTTTGACGGCCAGGTACTTTGTATTCTCTAATTTGTGTACAAACCCTAATTTTTCTACTCAAACCTCTTTAATCTCTGCTCTTTTAAAACGATTCTCAGTATAATTTCGTCTTCTACTCTATTTTTTACTTAGTATTTACGTTTATTTCAAACTTCAGAAGGTCACTACTATTTCAAATTTTAGGGTTTCTGACCCCCTTCTTCAAAATCATTTCTTCTGCTCTTTATAAGTACTATATGCTTGATCGTGTTTAGTCGTTTTACTTGTTTGTTTTACTTGTTTGTGTGGTGTCTTTGTTAACCTGGGTCCATGCTTTAATCTTTTTTGCTAGGGTTGCTGACCCTTTTTTATCATCACGCTCATGTTTCTTTTGGATATTATATGGTTACTCTCATATTATGTGCTTGAAATCTTTTTTTTCTGAGTTCCATGTCTTAATCTCTTCTAGGGTTCCAACTCCCCACTGTTTTATGCAACTTCTTGCTTAGGGTTCTTGGTTTTTCATCGTTGTGCTTAAATAAATTCGAATGCCTTTCTTTACTGGATATTCTGTTAATTCCGAGCATATTTTTGAATCTATAATTTGTAGGTGTTCTTACACTGAATTCAAATTGTTTCCTTATTTGTGAGTTGCTTTCTATGTTTGGGGACTAATTCCCTCTAATTTAGGTTTTTGCCCGTGATTCTTGAGCTCACTATTCGTAGTTTATTTATATTGTTTACCATATTTGTGCACTCAAGTATATTTTGGTTATTCAGCCTATGTTTTGCCTGTTTGAAATATTGTGTATCTAGCCTTTGTTATGTACAACATGCCTCTTGCTATCGTTATGGTATAATCTGTCATTCAACCAACTTTTCCCTTATTTGATAGCCTGTACTCTTATTCGGATTTTGAGTCCCTAATTTATTTGAATTAGGACCTATGATTGATTTAGTTTGGTATTTTTTCTATAACTATACACTCACTACCCTATTTGCTACTATTTTCAAAACTATAAGTACTACTCTTCTCTTCTCACTTGACACACAGACACGAATACAATCCCTCAAAACTTTTCCTTTAGAAATACTCAGCACTTTCTCTCTACACTATTTTCTATATAAACTCTCTCATTCTCTTATTGAAGCAATCAATCGGGTGAAAGGCAAGATTGAATATCTTGGTTTGATTACTTCTACACTACTTGTTTTTAATGTTTGTTACTTAGGTCTTTTGCTGCTGCTACTCTCATCCTGCTGCTGCACACTATTCTTCTCTCTGCTGCTTACACTCTTTGCTCATTTGGTTCCTTTGTGCACTATTATTATTGTTGCCTATTTTTTGAAACTGGTATGTCACTCCTTTATGATATAGTTTCCACAACAACATGTTGCTATTAATTTTACATTTCATAATGTTTCTTTTGTGCTTTTACTATGGTTTTGTTGCTCTTTCTGTCACTAGCATGACATTCACTAATCTATTTTGTTCAGCTTAGTATGCTCCTTTATCCCCCTCCCTGTCTAAATGAATGTTTCCTTTTCCCTTGTGCATTACTACCATGTTTCCATGTCCACTTGACTACTTGGTTAACTTAAAATCTCTGCTTAAAGATAAGTGTATAAGAGTAAGAACTGAACTTTCATTTTACAACAATGTCTAGTTACTTTCTACCAACGTGTTGCCTTTGTAATTAGTTTGTTTTGCTTATTTGTACCCTTCCCTTTGTCCTTGGTCATGTGATGCTCCGTCGGTTTCAAAACTGGCCAGTCTAAATGTTTTCAGAAGAACCTTTGCAACTCTTCCAACTGTTTTCTTAAAATCTCTCAACTTTTCTTAAACTATTTTCTCAAGCTGTTTCTCAACTCTTTTTCTTAAACTGACTCTCAATTGGTTTAAAGTCCTATCCCAACTTCACTACTCTTAGAACTCTAAGTTCTGCCCCCTTGGTGCAAGCACTGCCATGGGAACCTTGAGAACCCATGGATCTCTGATGCCCAAGACTAGCTTCAAATGTTTAAAATTGTCCAATTGGGACATCTTTAGGTGCCTGGTATTGGCCAAGGGTTCAAACGAACCCATAGGGAACTTTGCCGCACCCAAGCCTTGGTGATGGCTGTGAAACTCGAAAGGAATGAGGTTGGAGATGTTTGGGCTTGGCTGAAGGCTCTCTATAGAGTAACTTCTTATTTTTCTTTTCTCACTATTGTATTTCTATTTATCTGGATGTAATAATTCTTATGTATACTAGGTATTATAGTAAAATATGGGGGGTTATGCATGTTTAATTAAGGCAAATGGGTAGACAACATGTTATAGGATTTTACTTACCTATTTGCGCAATAGAAATCATGCTTTAGGACATGCATCTTCGCATATAGAAATCTTGTTCTTTAGGCCTATCGCTTTCAGTTTGTTATTTTTCATAGCCCTAATTAAGCGATAATTGACGAAGGCATCACCATTACATTTAGATACCATGCTTATAGGACTTTCTGTGCATTAGATATCATGCCATTAAGGATTTTATTTGCAACTGTTTAATCATTTTGCTAATTTTGATAAAATTGGTTAACAGCTCCTCGTTAAAACAGGAAACTATTGTATGCTCACCATCTTTAAATAACGCCTAGGCAAGCCTTAGGCCGGATAAAAATGCGCTAATCACCTATAAGTCGTGTTCAAATTATTTCACCTCGGTCTGAATCCGTTTGTCTGTGAAGCTCTCTCTATTTTTTAAAAACTTCTGCCATATCTTTTAACCATCTGTGCAAAGGGTTTCTACTATATTTTTCTTTTCTAGATCTGGACCACTATTTCAACTATCTGAGAACTAATTTTTCAAAGCTCCAATGTCTGTATGTTACTGTTTTACGCTTTTGCAATCCCAAAAAAAAAATTTCACGCTTGTTCTTTTGCTTAGCCTGTCCAAACTATTTTACCAGGCTTTCCACAAATGTTTCTAAATGACTTCGGCAGGTTTCTAAAACTTATACTACCTCTTATAAGTTCTGAACGTTCTTTTCTCTTACGTACCTTTCTGCAAACTTTTTAACTTCTGTTTTAGTTTATACTCCAGCTTTTAACTCTCTTTTCCTTAGACCATACATGTGTTTGAGACGTGCTAGTAATGTGTTCGCTTATGGAGGGATATTTGAGCTTTCTTATGTGCCTTTACATGATTCCATTACACGTAGTCCTACTTGTTTTTGTATGTCTCTTAGTGTTTTAACCTTTAAACCTAGGAGTTCAAGCCTAGTTCCTACCTTATAGGAATAGTGATCCTAAACGCCCTCTAGGATCTATAGAATGGGACGGGTAATAGCACGCGATATGTATTCGTGACTGATCCACATGCTTAAGTAACCTCTAAGGGGTGGGAAGGGTAGAATATGGAGATGATGACGATGCAATAATATCATGAAGCGACCCCTCTTTGGGAATATGAGATAGATATTGCGTCGAATGATCCATATTATAGTTAAACCTAGGACCCTTCTTTCTTTTTTATGTGCTTTTTATTGTTTTCTCAATGCTTTCCAAACTAATCCCCTTTTATTTCAAATTTATGTCTTTTTCATTAAAGGTCTAAAATTATGTGAATACGAGCACTTCACTTATCTGTTTGCTTCATCTTCTTTATAAAGTCACAATTAGCACGTCTGGGAACCACATTTGTGGATATTGAGGGGTGCCTAACACCTTCCCCTCGAGATAATCTCAAGCCCTTACCCAAGTCTGGTTTTCTTCTCAAAAATTACTCTCTTATTAATGTGTACTAATGCACTATAATCATTAGGTGGCGACTTTTCCTATTACATAACCCAATTCCCAAACGGAAAATATAGTTGTTTTGCCCATAATGTCGTGAAACCTGATTTTGCTATTTTGAGAAAAAGGGGACGTCGACAGCATGACGACTCTGCTGAGGATTTCTTATAGGCATTTACCACAACATGTTTTGTGACTTTACTGCTTTCTTTATTTATTGCTTCAATTATTTTTTTACAATTACTAACTTGTTTCTTCGTGTCTTTCTTTTCCTTTAACTGTTTTATTGCTTTATTACATCACTTTATTTCAATTTCGTCTTTAATTTCGAGCATTTATTGTAATCATTATGAACGTGAAAATACATGTATTTATTTCATTGTTGTAATTGCATCCTTCAACATCATTTTCCACTCGTGCCAAGCAAATCCTATAGCAACACTTTTAATGAGTGGTAGCGATCTTCCAATATTTACATACCCCCTAAATTTGGTAAAGACATATATGCGGTAAAACTAGTCGATCAACGGTGTAGTCGAGGTTCTGCGCCTTACCCTCTTGAGTTGTCCGCTCAAGGGTACCTTGTCTAGCACTTCAAATGTAGAAACCTTACTCCATTTAATTGTTCATGTATCATGGTCAAACTTAGCCGATTTAGTTATGTCATCCGCATAATGACTCATAAGGATAGCCTAAACCAAAGTCCACCGGGTTTCCTCGAAACCCAAACGGACATTCACGTTGTGTGCATTGATTTGGAGAACTAAATGCCTTTGATAATTATTGATTTAAATGGTCGAGTCCGGTGGGGTTAAGGGCCTAACTCTGTGTTTTGCAGGAAATGAGGCACGAGGTCCCCATGTTCGGTATGGAATCAAACATTCATCTAAAGTTGCTAGCTGGTGGGATGATTTGCATGGTAGTGATCGGGTTGTCGTACGCAGACACTTAGGAAATCTTCCTTCACTTCTGGAAGTTAGGCCAGATAACAAGATCGTGGAAGCTGCTACGATGTTTTGGGATAGTGAACGGTCTGTCTTCTGCTGTGGGGATATTGAAATGACGCCGCTGTTGGAGGAAATTGAGGGTTTAGCAAATATTCCTTGGGATAGCCCGGAGTTGCTCATGCCAGAAAACCGCAAAGGTAAAGGTTTCTTGAAAATGATGGGGCTCAAAAAGAATACTATTCTGACCAGTTTGAAAGACTCCTACATATCCTTCGACTTCATGTATGAAAGGTTCGGACATAGCAACTCATATCGCGCTCACATGGACGAGTTCGCCCTCACCTCTTTGTGGCTCATACATAGGAGGGATTTTGTGTTCATGTTTTGTATTTTGGGAATGATAATTTTCTCGATGAAGAAGGCTAGGATCCATACAAGACTAGCCATGGTAACCAGAGCCGTAGTGGAGGGTATAGACGGGCAGACGTTCCGCGTAGCACCCATGATCCTCGCAGAACTGTACAGAGCCTTAGAGAAATGTCAACAAGGGGGGCCACACTTTGAAGGGTGCAATCTACTACTACAAAACTGGCTCATTGAGAATCTTCAAAAGGGAGAATATAGGCAGGAGATCATACGCCGGGATTGGGATGATCACATTGCTTTCAACATCCAAAGCGGATGCACTTCATGCTGTATATGTTTTCTCACCTGGAAGACACCAGTGGATGGATAGAACTATTAAGAAATCTTAGAAAAAAGCAAGTACAATGGATGTACGAGTGGTTTCCAACCAAAGAGTTTATCATTCGGTCTAGGGATGCGCCATCCCTCATACTCATCGGCTTGAGAGGAACATACCCTTATGTCCATCTCTGAGTCATGAGCAAGCCGGAAGGAAGCAGATTATACCAAGAGTGGAAAAGATGAGTCATTATAGAGCTGATTTCCAAGATGATGATAGCCCACACAGGTGTCGAGCACAGCATATGTGGCACTCCAAAATTATTCTTGAAAAGGAATCTATGGAACCATACAGGTATCATGCAGGGCATGCGCCACTTTATCCTGGATGGTTAGAAGATGATCATATTGGCTTAGGAAAAATAGGTTTCATCCATGGTCACAGAGTTATTAATGAGGAGGCTGCAGTGAAGGTCGAGTGCAACCAGCTACGCAAGCAGATGCGAGTGTGAACATCGGGAAATACTAGAGGCTCAATAGAAGGTAATCATTGAATGGAAAGACATGGCTTTCCGAGCACGCAACCATTTGGGGTACTTGGAACAGAGTATACTGGAGCTAGAAGGCAAGTTTCTGAAAAGGATCAAAGACTTTCAGGAAGCTGAAGGTAAAGAAGGTGGGCATTTGGCTCAGGCTTATTTGTTCTAGGGAATACGCGAGCTAATGAAGCTATATGAGGGAGGCAAAGATACAGAATCTGGGGAAGGTCCTTCTGGGGCCAAGTAGTTAGGATTTTACTACTTTCTCGATGTAATAAGGCCTTTGGTCATTAGTGACAATTTTTTTATTACAGTTTTTTTTGACTCGCTCTATTTTCTATCAATAAAATGAGGCATTTGGTATTATGAGATTATTTGTCGCTAGGCCTAACTCGGGCACAATGAGGCACCCAAATAGGAAATGATATATGGCAACAACGTGTTTACATACCGCAATGTTTTCTTCCTCAAATCCACACTAACTTTTTACATTTTTTGTTTTACTTTTGTTTTTATCCCCCTCCCCATGGGTTAGTTCCTGCATTCTGGCACCATACAGCATATTCAACAAGATCTAAGGGTCCTCGTCCTCCGAGTCCTCCCAGAAACAAGAACAAAGGAAATATGGCAGATAATGAAGCAAGAAAGAAAATTGAAGGAACTTCTCAGGGTACCCCAATTACCAAAAAAGCTGCTACTCAGTTGGAACAAACATTGCTATAGTTTCGAGAGGAGCTAGACCAACTCCACAGTTTAGCAAGTCTATCCATCTCATTTGCTGCAACGGATGTCAACAATCAAGTCCTCGCACCTCCGCAGAAAACCCCAACCCAGGTTCGCAACATTGCTCCACCGCTCATCCTTGAGCCTCAGAATACTCCAAACCACCAGGATACCCCTATCTTTGTGGATATTTTCCCCTACTATACATAACCCATACCAGGTGGATCAGATTCACTCATTGAGAACTTGGCTGCTGAACTCAAGAGACTCGATAACAGGGTCCAAGGTGTGGAAGGCGATAGGGGTGTAGAGAATCTGAATTATGAAGACCTTTGTGTTCAACCTGATGTCAAACTCCTGGAGGGGTACAAACCTCCTTAGTTCGAGATGTTTGATGGTACGGGTGATCCCAGGGTTCAACTCAGAATGTATTGTGACAAATTAGTGGGAGTTGGTAAGGATGAGAAGATCCACATGAAGCTATTTATATGGGGTTTGAAAGGGGATGCTCTATCTTGGTACATCAGCCAAGATGCGAAGAAGTGGACGAGTTGGGTAATCATGGCGTCCGATTTCATGGACAGTTTCAGGTTCAACACTGAGAATGCGCCAGACGTGTTCTACATTCAGAATTTGAAGAAGAAGCCTACTGAAACCTTTCGCAAGTATGATACTTGTTGGACGTCGGAAGCTGCCAAAGTCAGGCCGCCTTTGGGAGAAGAACAAATGAATATATTCTTCGTTCGTGCCCAGGACCCACAATATTACGAGAGATTGATAATGATAGAGGGATCAAAAATGGTATGGTTACTAACCTTGAGGCACTGCAGGCCACCAACAAAGCCTTGCAATCGGGTGGTACGTCAAAGAAAAAGGATGTAAACTCCATAATGGTTGCGCAAATAAACCATTCTCCCATGAAATACCAACCCTACCCTCGAACTTCACTCACGTACCAACCCTCCCTAAATTACCAAGCACCATCGCCTACTTACAAAAATCCACTGCCCATCTACCAGACATCTCCACCACCAACATATCAACCCACCTCGCAAGGATATTCCCAACCGGCACCCGTATATCAATCCTACACGCCCCAACCTCCTCACTATCCATCACCACCTACCCGTAAAAATTTCCCGCAACCAAGACCAAATTTTGACCGCAAACCACCTCGACAGTATACTGCTATTGCTGAACCCATTGACAAACTCTATGAGAAGCTCAAAGTCGCCGGATATGCTACACCCATCCCATCCATAACCCCAAAGAACCCTTCCCAGTGGATTAACCCAAATAAAACATGTGCATACCATTCGGGGATGAAATTCCATACCATTGATGAATGTCTCTCGTTAAAGGACAAAATCCAGACCTTAATCGACAACAAGGTCATCATAGCTAAAGGTCCTGCTCCTAATGTTCGTAACAACCCTCTACCAGACCACAAAGGTGGAGGCATCCACATGATTGAGGTTGAGGATCACTGGGATCCCGAACGGTCAATCGATTTGATATCTGAAGGAAATGAGCCCAAGAAGACTGCGGTCACTCTTAATCCTATTGTTGTACAAGTCCATCCATCTGAGGGCAACGTGGTGAATACATCTGTACCATTTGAGTTCGAGGCACCTCCTGCAAAAGTGCAACAACCAATTGAGGGGGCGTTCGGGACTCCAAAGGCGCCCGCACCAATTGAAGTTGCTATATTGCCCCCAAGGATGCCCATTCCGGTCACCATGTTAGACGTAACCCCATTTTAGTCAAATGCCTTACCCTGGGACTACACAGCCAAGGCAAGAAGGAAAGGAAAAGCACGCACAAGTGAAGCAATTGTCATGCAAGGTATGACTACAACAGGCAAGGTATACACACCAGAGCACCTAGCTGAGTCCAACAAGAAGGCCTCTGGACGTCCCATTGAAATTGGACCTAATAATCTCTAGAGAAAGATACAGGCTAAGGAATATTCAGTTGTTGAACAGCTAAACAAGACTCCGCCATAGATTTCCATCTTAGCATTATTGTAGAGTTTTGAGGCGCATAAGAACGCCTTGATGAAGATATTGAGCGAGGCTTATGTCCCGAGCAACATGACAGGAGGAGAGATGGCAAACATTATAGGGAGGATATTCGAAAGTCACACTATCACTTGCCATGAAGATGAATTGCCGCCTTAAGGGCTCATTCATAACAAAGCACTGCACATCACCGTGCAATGTGAGGAGCATTTCATCACCAGAATCCTAGTTGAAGAAGGTTCTAGTCTTAACATTTGTCCACTGATCACCCTCAGGAAGTCGGGGAAAGGGTTGCACGAGATAAAAGATGGGCTATTAATGTTAAAGCTTTTGACGGTTCTCATAGGTCTCCTCTTGGGGAGATTAGCTTGTGTCTGCAAATGGGACCCACTTAGTTTGTTGTTGAGTTTCAATTCATCAACATACCGGCCTCTTACAACTTATTGCTAAGACGACCCTAGATCCATGCCGCTGGGGCTGTGGCATCAACTTTACATTAGATAGTGAAGTTTGAATGGAACCATCAGGAAGTAATCATCAATGGCGACGGTAGCATCCCCATATACAGTCGCCAGACCATTCCAATGGTTGGAGGCATAAGAAAAATAGGCGGGGAGACATATCATCATATCCATCGAGTCAACGTTGTGGATAAGGACAAATGGTAGAGTAACATGGTTGAGAGCATTCTTAATTGGAGTGGTTATGAACCGGGGAAAAGACTTGGTAAGAATCTTCAAGGTATTACCAAACCTACCCAATTGAAGAAACATGGTACTACCTTCGGACTTGGGTACGAGTACACTTGGCAATAATTCAGAAGCTTGTCACCACCATGGCGCGGCCCATATTATCCATTGGAACACCCCGTACCTCAGTTGGAGCAGACATTTCAGCCAACTGACACTCTCTATGGTTCAGAGGAAGATGAGGCTCTTGTAACAATGAAAAACCTGTTTCTGGAGGATGACATGGACTGTTGTGTGATCTTTGAACAGGGAGGGGAGGAAGGCCCTTCCATTCAGGCTATGAACCAAGGAGAGCACCTCACCAACTGGTCAATTAGGACCACCATCGCCCGGAAACCTTCGGGGTAGCAAGGGTGAAGAAGCATCATGTATTTTATTTCTAGTTGTTTTATTTACTTTCCGCATTTGCCTTTACTTTCCAAAAAGAGCCCCGATGTTTGAACATTTATGAATTCAATCAAAAGCATCTTCAGTTTTATCAAATATCTCACTATTCATTACTTTTCTCTGATATTTACTTTATTTTTTCACAGCATTACTATTGCGTGTCTTGATGATGAACCAACAACTGTAACTTGTAGCGAGGCTATACAACAAACAGACGTAGACTCAGAGAAAGATGATATACCAGAAGAGGTTTTTAGAGAGGCCAAAAATTTTGAGAATAGGCCTAAGTCAATCTTGGACGAAACCGAAGTCGTTAATTTGGGAGATACAGAGAATGTCAAAGAAACGCGCATCAGTGTACACTAATCACAGACAGAGAAAGAGAAATATGTAGAGTTCTTGAAGGAATATGAGGATACCTTCGCATGGTCTTATGACGATATGACCGGTCTCAGCACGTCCATTGTCGCTCACAAACTACCTACAGATCCTGCATGTCCTCTGAAAAAACAGAAGCTCAGAAAATTCAAGCCAGATATGAGCCTAAAGATCAAAGAGGAGGTTACCAAGCAGGTCAAAGCCAGAGTTCTTCAAGTGGTAGAATACCCAACTTGGTTAGCTAACATTGTGCTAGTGCCTAAGAAGGATGGGAAAGTTAGAGTCTGTGTCGACTACTAGGATCTCAATCGGGCCAGTCTCAAAGACGATTTCCCCTTGTTAGATAATACGCTTAACGCTAGAGGGGGGGTGAATAGCGTTATAATAAAAAATAGCGTAAACTTGCGGATTTTAAAAAATTGCAGGAAATAAACAAGTGCGATAAGTAAATAAATAAGAACGAACGCATCGAAGTATTCTGGTTCACCACAACCCGTGGCTAGTCCAGTCCCCGAGAGACTCTCTCGAGATTTCCACTAACTTCGTCAAGCTTACGGGTGCTTAACAAACCGTTACAGTTGCTTAAGGATACCGCACCTTAAGACTTCACTTGCTCAAGGATACCTCACCCCAAGACTTCACTTTTAAGCTTACGGGTGCCTAACAAACCTTTACAACCTGAGGACACAAGCCTCAACACCCTTTGCTCGGAGATACAACACTCCAAGACTTCAACCAAAGGAAACACAAGTTCCTTCTTACAACACAAGGGACTAACACTTCCCTTCAAGTGTATAAAACACTTAGCACTCACTTAAACAAGACTCTCTTAATAGAGTGGATATGAGTAAACAAATACGCTCAAGAACACAATAATAAATTCAAGACCTTGGCTTTCAAAATATGATAAAAATGATCAATAAATGATATTGGAAATGTATGAAAGCTTATGAATGTTTTGGTCAGAAGAAGTGTGCTTAATGAGTGATTTTGAGGTGTATTTATAGCTCAAAAATCACTCCTAGCCGTTGCTATAATCATAAATACAGATTCTGAAAATCTGTTAGATAGTCGACTATCCGATATGGTTATTCGACTATCTTGGCAACGGCCACAAGGATAGTCGACTATCTTGGCAACGGTCATCAGGATAGTCGACTATCCAATATCAGATATTCGACTATCTGACCTTGCGGAAATGGTCCGTTTTTAAAACAACTAACTTATTGAAAATAAGTTATAAAATGTTTTTCAAAGCTTTGTTTGAAGATATAAAATATTATAGAAAAACAATTATATTGACCATTCCGAATCAATAAAAACATTTAAAATATTTTGTTTTAAATGTATTGAAAATATTTATTATATAACATTTAATACCAATAAAAATATTTTTATCACAAATAAAAATATTTATGATATGCATATATTGTAAAACCATTTGTGATATGTATATTTTATAAAATCATTTGTGATATGCATATATTGTAAGATCATTTATGATATGCATATATTGTAAAATCATTTATGATATGCATATATTGTAAAATCATTTTATGATATGCATTGTAAAATCATTTTATGAGAGAAGCCGAGACTCAAACTAAAAGTCGGATCAAGATCACAATAAAGACAATATAAATAAGACTCAACAAAAGGTCTTCATTTATTTTCATTGCTTCATATCTTCTCTTGATCTAGCCTCGAACTTCTTGGACTCCAATTCTTGTCCGCTTAAAATAATGTCGCATATCCTTTTATTCCTCTATGCGTATTGTAAATTTGCATATCAAATCTTTATCTTTCTTTGTATCCTTTTGCATATCTACAAAATGAACAACACTTTAGTTAAAATATAAATTAGAGTGTATCCAATAATAACTCACATTTATTTGGCATATATTTATTTTCCATCTAAATCGGTTTGTCAATTATCAAAACATATAAATATGAACATATATATATATGTTCCAACAATTTCCCCCTGCCAAACATACAAATCCTGATCGACAACTGCGCCAAGCATGAATTGCAGTCATTCAACGATTATTTTGCAGGGTATCATCAGATATGGATGGATGAAGAAGATGTAGAGAAAACGACATTCATCACGCCTTGGGGGATGTATTGCTACAGAATGATGGTGTTTGGGTTGAAGAATGCGGGGGCTACTTACATGAGGGCCATGACTTCCCTCTTTCATGACATGATACATAAGGAGATTGAGGTATATGTGGACGACGTCATCATTAAATCCAAGAAAGCTGCATATTACATGGAGGATCTCCTAAAATTCTTCAACAGACTAAGGAGGTATAACTTGAAACTGAATCCCGCCATATGTGCATTTGGGGTCCCTGCGGGAAAGTTGTTGGGTTCATCGTAAGTCGCCGAGGAATAGAGCCGGATCAATAAAAGGTCAAATCTATTCAGGAGTTGCCACTGCCGAAAAGCAAGAAATAGGTAATGAGTTTCCTGGGGAGACTTAACTATATCAGCCGGTTCATTGCTCAGTCTACCGTCATCTACAAACCAATGTTCAAGATGCTGAAGAAGGATGCCGCCACCAAGTGGACTGAGGGATGTCAAAGGGCTTTCGACAGAATCAAGGAATACATGTACGAGGCTCGGCATTCCTTCCTAGAATGCACCTATTGTGCTTTAACTTGGGTAGCTCAGAATTTGAGGCACTATTTTTGTGCTTACACCACCTACCTTATATCAAGAATGGATCCGCTAAAATACATCTTTCAGAAGCCCATGCCCACTAGCAAGCTCGCCAAGTGGCAAATTTTGTTAGGTGAATTTGGCATTGTCTATGTCGCCCAAAATGCAGTAAAAGGACATGCTTTGGAAGACCACCTCGAGGAAAACCCTGTGGAAGGGGAGTATGAACCATTGAAGATATGTTTTCCCGACGAGGAAATAGCCTTCATAGGAGAAGATATTGCAGAATCCTATGACGGTTGGAGGATGTTTTTCGACGGAGCCGTGAATTTCAAAGGAGTTGGTATTGGAGTCATGGTATCAAAAACCGGTCAGCATTACCCGGTATCCGCCAAGCTTAGGTTCCCATGCACCAATAACATGGCCGACTATGAAGCTTGCATCTTAGGGCTTAAATTGGCCATTGATATGAACATTTAGGAGTTGCTGGTGATTGGGCATTCAGACTTACTCATACACCAGGTCCGAGAAGAGTGGGAAACCAAGAATTCATAGATACTCCCTTATTTGCATCACATACAGGAGGTGAGAAAGAGGTTCAGAAAAATTGAATTCCAGCATGTTCCGAAAATGTAGAATAAGTTTGCCGACGCGCTTGACACTCTATCATCCATGATTGAGCATCCAGACACAAACTTTCTCGACCCTATCCAGGTCAAGATTCAAGATCAACCGGCTTATTGTGCACGTGTTCAGGAAGAAGCCGATGGAAAACCCTGGTTCCACGACATCAAAAGGTACCTGACAACAGAGGAATATCCAGAGCTTCCTAATGCTACTCAGAAGCGCACACTCGAAGGCTGTCCAACAACTTTTTTCGCAGCGGAGGAATCCTATATAGGAGGACTCCTGATTTGGGACTATTAAGGTGTGTGGATGTGACAGAATCAACCAAATTGTTGGAAGAAGTGCACTCAGGGACTTGTGGGCCGCACATGAACGGGTTTGTTCATGCAAAGAAGATACTCAGAGCGGGATATTTCTGGATGACCATGGAAACAGATTGCATTCAGCACGTCCGAAAGTGCCACCGCTTTCAGATACAAGCAGATGTGATAAGGGTACCTCCAAACGAGTTCGCTGCAATGAGTGCACCATGGCCATTCTCCGCTTGGAGAATGGATGTTATTGGACCGATCGAGACTGCCTCATCAAACGGACACAGGTTCATTCCAGTAGCGATTGACTACTTCACCAAACAGTTGAAGCAGCTTCATACAAGGCAGTAACCAAGAAAGTCTTGGCAGATTTTGTCCAAGATAGGGTTGTCTGTCGGTTCGGTGTTCCATAGTCGATCATCAGTGATAATGGTTCCAATGTCAACAGCGACTTGGTGAAAGCGAAGTGTGAAACTTTCAAGATCAGGCACAAAAATTCTACGGCCTATAGACCTCGGATGAATGGAGCCGTGGAAGCGGCTAACAAGAACATTAAGAAAATACTAAGGAAAATGATCAAAAGTCATAAGTAGTGGCATGAGAAGTTGGTATTCGCTTTATTGGGTTACCTCACTACAGTTCGAACATCAACCAGGGAAACTCCCTACATGATGGTTTATGGTACAGAGGCAGTAATTCCCGCCGAGGTAGAGATCCCATACTTGAGAATCATACAAGAAGCCGAGCTAGATGACGCAAAATGGGTCAAGATTCGATACGAGCAGTTAGCCCTTACATAGGAGAAACAAATGATTGCCGTCTGCCATGGACAATTATATCAGAAAAGGATGTCTAGAGCATTCAACAAGAGAGTTCGACCGAGGAAGTTTACACCAGGACAGCTGGTGTTGAAGAAGATATTTCCGCATCAAGACGAGGGCAAAGAGAAGTTCTCTCCCAACTGGCAGGGTCCTACATGGTTCACCAGGTCCTAACTGGAGGAGCCCTTATTCTCAAAGAGATGGATGGAGAAATCTTGCAAAAACCAATCAACTCAGATTCAGTGACGAGATACTACATTTAATTAGAATGTTTTTTTCTGATGTAATTTGAACTACGTCTGACCTGATTCTCATTTAAGAAAGGATACGTAGGCAGCCTTATGGGTTCGGTCGCATCATTTATTAAATTCCATTCCCCCCCCCCTCCCCCCGCATTTGGAACTGGAGCAGAATTTTGATGAGGACCCTCAAAATTCCGAAGTTAGTTTGTTAAGTTTCGTATCAGCATCGACCCAGTAATCTGGGGCAGAATTTTGAGAAGTACCCTCAAAATTCTAAGATCGATCTGATTTTAGTCATTCAGCGTCGGCGTCAAGAACACCAGCCCGGTAACCTGGGGAAGAATTTTGAGGAGGACCCTAAAAATTCTGGAGCCAGCGAAGTTGTCGTGCCTTGAACTACGTTGAAGTTGTGGTTCATCATAAAACAAAAACTATCTTTTTCTTTACTTATATACATACATTTGCATCGTATTTTCCAAAATTTTGCATAAAATCATTTGGATGGCTATCGTTCAGCGACGCTGCCCTAAGGGTTACGGAACGCCACGGGTCGAAGGATGCGAACTAACCTTCCCATACAGAACTCACGATTTTTCTTTGGATGTAGGAACGTAGGGTGCGAATGGGCAATGCAGGAGTCTTACAAAACAAATCCACTACCAATCTGACAAAGGCTTGCTATCTACATTCAACGCTACCCCACCAGTCAGCAATATCGCCATCATCTACCAGCTAAGAAAATCACTGGCATCCTCTCCTTTACATTTTCTGCACTCCTGCATAGGGTTATTCTCTTCCTTTAGAGACTAAGCTCTATCTCCATCTTGCATTGTATAAGGCTATTCTCTACCTATCAAGGTTAAGCTCTACCTCCATCCTTGCATAAGGCTATTCTGTACCTTTCGAGGTTAAGCTCTACCTCCATCTTGCATAAGGCTATTCTCTGCCTCTCAAGGTTAAGCTCTACCTCCATCTTGCATAAGGCTATTCTCTGCCTTCCGAGGTAAAGCTCTACCTCCATCTTGTATAAGGCTATTCTCTGCCTTCCGAGGTTAAACTCTACCTCCATCCTTGCATAAGGCTATTCTCTGCCTTCCGAGGTTAAGCTCTACCTCCATCCTTGCATAAGGCTACTCTCTGCCTTTCGAGGCTAAGCTCTGTCATCATCATTACATAAGGCTATTTTTCTGCCTTTCGAGACTAAGCTCTGTCTCCATATTCCATTTCTGCGTAAAGCTATCGTCTGCCTTTCGAGACTAAGCTCTGTCTCCTCTATTTTTGCATCTTTGGCTGAAATATTGTCGCCCCACATTTAGATTTACTCTTTGGCCGAAACATCGCTATCCTTGCATTCATCTGGGTGAAATATTGCCACCTTCTCATGGGCTGAAATATCGCAAAATTTATTCAAAGGCGTCATAGTTCGTAGGCACCATACGCATGGCCCGAGAATACCAATTCATGGCCAGCGAATCTTTACTTTCATGCTCTTCAAAGCCCGGACGTCATAGTCTGAGGATGCCATCCCAATAGTCCGAAGACAACATTCATGGTACAATGGGAACTTGCATCACGTTTAAATTATACGAAATATCCGCACATCGTTCATTTGTAGGTACACCGGCTGGCACGGGTATCTCAGCAGGAGCTCTCCCGCTCCACTTCTCTGCGGCTCGTACGATCCTCGAACCCTTGCCAAATCTCAAACCCGGTTGCGTCCGCTTTTTCAAATTTTCATTGGCATATTCCACCAATTGCTCCTGAACTACATTCGTCCTGATTCCTGTAGGACTAGGGATATGTAGGCAGCTCAGAAGCCAGAGCACGGTTGAAACTCTACAATTGTCACTTCCGGTCAAAATTGTCCATCTTATCTTTATCCGACAACTCTTTCATCCTCCTCGGGTAAAGAGGGGCAGCTGTAAATACCCAATTTTTTTCTACGTATTTTTGTATCCACAATACTTTTAAAATAGCTTGTGAATGCATAGATAAGCATCCACAAAGGGTTTGATATTTTTTTATGATTTTTCAAGCATTTTAAAATTAATTTACAACTCATTTTGTACTAATTCATATTTGGTATCAAACCTTTCTATTTTAGTAAATAAAATATTTTATTCTCTTATTTACATAAAAAAATAATTGATGTAATTTTTAAAGGATTTTACAAAGCCATTAAGTAGTTTGAAACTAAAACTGCATTAAATTGCAATTTTAGCCTATTTTCTCAATTTAATAAGTATTTCAAGTGTAAAATCGTTCCTGATATTTTTAATCAGTTCCCAAACCTATTTTAGTGTCTCAGTAATTTTATTGAATTTTTTATAAATCGTCTGCTATTTTTATAAAATTATATTTGGGAAAAATTGGCTATTTAAATTCTAGCCAGATTTTATTTAAAATGTAGCCCAATTCAACCCCTATCTTCAGCCCAATTTGATGCAATCTAATGACCCATGCCCTTTCAATTTACCCGGTCCACCTTTGACTTGATCTGAGTCGTTGATCAAATGAGATCAACGGCCCAGATTAAGTTGCCTTAATTAAATCAAACGACCCCCCCCCAAACCCTCATTTTCACGGACCAGTCTCCCTCTCTCTCTAATGGTTGCTCTCCCTTCTCTCTAGAACCTTCTGGTTCTTTACTTCTTCTCCGATGAACTCGACGCATCTCCGACCATACCTCTCCCTCACTTCTCTAGATCTTCAATCGCCATGGAACCCTCATCATCGTTGCTCACGTATGATGTTTTGAAACTGAGAGGCTTCCGCCATGGAAGGCGGTCAGTGAAAGCCTTTACCTGGGTCCGTTTATGTCCTTACACCGCTGTGGGTTTTGCTCGATGATGCTTGAATATTGATGTTATACGAGTTTCACGGCCATGTTCTTTGTTTTCCCTAATTTGTGTACAAACCCTATTTGTTCTACTTAAACATCTTTAATCTCTTCTCTTTTAAAACGATTCTCAGTATAATTTCGTCTTCTACTCTATTTTTTACTTAGTATTTCCGTTTATTTCAAACTTCAGAGGGTCACTACTATTTCAAATTTTAGGGTGTCTGACCCCCTTCTTCAAAATCGTTTCTTCTGGTCTTTCTAAGTATTATATGCTTGGTCGTGTTTATTTGTTTTACTTGTTTGTTTTACTTGTTTGTTTGGTGTCTTTGTTAACCTGGGTCCATGATTTAATCTTTCTTGCTAGGGTTGTTGACCCGTTTTTATCATTACGCTCCTGTTTCTTTTGGATATTATATGGTTACTCTCATATTATGTGCTTGAAACCTTTGTTTTCTGAGTTCCATATCTTAAATCTCTTCTAGGGTTCCAACTCCCCACTGTTTTGTGCAACGTCTTGCTTAAGGTTCTTATTTTGTGATTGTTGTGCTTAAACAAATTCGAATGCCTTTCTTTACTGGATATTCTGTTAATTCCGAGCATATTTTTGAATCTATAATTTGTAGGTGTTCTTACACTGAATTCAAATTGTTTCCTTATTTGTGAGTTGCTTTCTATGTTTGGGGACAAATTCCCTCTAATTTAGGTTTTTGCCCGTGATTCTTGAGCTGACTGTTCGTAGTTTATTTATATTGTTTACCATATTTGTGCACTCAAGTATATTTTGGTTATTCAGCCTATGTTTTGCCTGTTTGAAATATTGTGTATCTAGCCTTTGTTATGTACAACATGCCTCTTGCTATCGTTATGGTATAATCTGTCATTCAACCAACTTTTCCCTTATTTGATAGCCTGTCTTATTCGGATTTTGAGTCCCTAATTTATTTGAATTAGGACCTATGATTGATTTAGTTTGGTATTTTTTCTATAACTATACACTCACTACCATATTTGCTACTATTTTCAAAACTATAAGTACTACTCTTCTCTTCTCACTTGACACACAGACACAAATACAATCCCTCAAAACTTTTCCTTCAGAAATACTCAGCACTTTCTCTCTACACTATTTTCTATATAAACTCTCTCATTCTCTTATTGAAGCAATCAATCGGGTGAAAGGCAAGATTGAATATCTTGGTTTGATTACTTCTACACTACTGGTTTTTACTTTTTGTTACTTGGGTCTTTTGTTGCTGCTACTCTCATCCTGCTGCTGCACATTGTTCTTCTCTCTGCTGCTTAGACTCTTTGCTCATTTGGTTCCTCTGTCCACTATTATTATTGTTGCCTACTGTTTGCAACTGGTATATCACTCCTTTATGATATAGTTTCCACAACAACATGTTGCTATTAATTTTACATTTCATAATGTTTCTTGTGTGCTATTACTTATGGTTTTGTTTCTCTTTCTGTCACCAACATGACATTCACTAATCTATTTGGTTCAGCTTAGTATGCTCCTTTACCCCCATCCCTGTCTAAATGAATGTTTCCCTTTCCCTTGTGCATTACTACCATGTGTACATGTCTGCTTGATTACTTGGTTAACCTAAAATCTCTAATTAAAGATAAGTGTATTAGAGTAAGAACTAAACTTTCGTTTTACAACCATGTCTAGTTACTTTCTACCAATGTGTTGCCTGTGTAATTAGTTTTTTTTTGCTTATTTGTTCCCTTCCCTTTGTCCTTTGGTTGTTTGATGCTCTGTTGGTTTCAAAACTGGTCCATCTAAATGTTTCCAGAAGAACTTCTGCAACTCTTCCAACTGTTTTCTTAAACTCCCTCAACTTCTCTTAAACTACTTTCTCAAATTGTTACTCAACTCTTTTTCTTAAACTGACTCTCAATTTTTTTGAAGTCCTATCCCAACTTCACTACTCTTAGAACCCTAAGTTATGTCCCCTTGGTGTAAGCACTGCCATGGGAGCCTTGAGCACCCATGGAACTCTTATGCCCAAGGTTGTCTTCGAATGTTTGAAACTGTCCAATTGGGACATCTTTGGGTGTCTGGTATTGGCTAGGGGTTCAGACGAACCTTTAGGGAACTTTGCCACACCCAAGCCTCGGTGATGGCTGTGAAACTCGAAAGGAATGAGGTTGGAGATGTTTGGGCCTGGCTGAAGGCTCTCTATAGAGTAACTTCTTATTTTTCTATTCTCAATATTGTATTTCTAATTATCTGGCTATAATAATTTGTAAGAATAGAGGGGATTATAGTAAAATATGGGGGGTTATGCAAGTTTAATTAAGGAAAATGGGTAGAGAACATGTTATAGGATTTTACTTACCTATTTGCGCAATAGAAATCATGCTTTAGGACATGCATCTTCAAATATAGAAATCTTATTTTTTAGGCCTATCGCTTTCAGTTTGTTATTTTTCATAGCCCTAATTCAGCAATAATCCACGAAGGCGTCACCATTACATTTAGATACCATGCTTATAGGACTTTCTGTGCATTAGATATCATGCCACTAAGGATTTTATTGTAACTGTTTTAACACTTCGCTAATTTGGATAAAATTTGTTAGCAGCTCCTCGTTAAAACTGGAAACTATTGCTCACCATCTTTAAATAACGCCTAGGCAAGCCTTAGGTCGGATAATAATGGGCTAATCACTTGTAAGTCGTGTTCAAATTAATCCACCTCGGTCTGAATCTATTTCTCTGTGAAGCTCTCTCTATTTATTACAAACTTCTACCATATTTTTTAACCATCTGTGCAAAGGTTTTCTACTGTATTTTTCTTGTCCAGATTGGGACCACTATTTCAACTATCTGAGTACTAATTTTTCAAAGCTCCAAAGCCTGTATGTTACTGTTTTATACTTCCGCAATCTCAAAAAAGATGTTTTCACACTTGTTCTTTTGCTCAGCCTGTCCAAACTGTTTTACCAGGCTTTCCACAAATGTTTCTAAATAACTTCGACAGGTTTCTAAAACTTATACTACCTCTTTTCAGTTCTGAACGTTCTTTTCGCTTACGTACCTTTCTGCAAACTTTTTAACTTCTGTTTTAATTTATACTCCAGCTTTTAACTCTCTTTTCCTTCGACATTACATGTGTTTGAGACGTGCTAGTAATGTGTTCGCTTATGGAGGGATATTTGAGCCTTCTTATATGCCTTTACATGATTGTATTACGCATAGTCCTACTTGTTTTTGTATGTCGCTTAGTGTTTTAACCTTCAAACCTAGGAGTTCAAGCCTAGTTCCGACCTTATAGGAATAGTGATCCTAAACGCCCTCTAGGATCTATAGAATGGGACGCGTAATAGCACGCGATAAGTATTCGTGACTGATCCACATGCTTAAATAACCTCTAAGGGGTGGGAATGGTAGAATATGGAGATGATGACGATGCAATAATATCATGAAGTGACCCCTCTTTGGGAATATGAGCTAGATATTGCGTCGAATGATCCATATTATAGTTAAACCTAGGACCCTTCTTTCTTTTTTATGTGCGTTTTATTGTTTTCTCAATGCTTTCCAAACTAATCCCCTTTTATTTCAAATTTATGTCTTTTTCATTAAAGCTCTAAAATTATGTGAATACGAGCACTTCATTTGTCTGTTTTCTTCATCTTCTTTATAATGTCACAATTAGCACGGCCGGGAACCACATTTGTGGATCTTGAGGGGTGCCTAACACCTTCCCATCGAGATAATCTCAAGCCCTTGCCAAACTCTGGTTTTCTTCTCAAAAAATACTCTCTTCTCAAAGTGTCCTAATGCACTATAATCATTAGGTGGCGACTCATCCAATTCCGTAACCCAATTCCCAAATGGAAAATAGAGTTGTTTTGCCCATAATGTCGTGAAACCCAATTTCGCTCTTTTGAGAAAAAGGGGGCATCCACCAGGCAGCGGAGATGGTTCGAGCTTCTCAAGGACTATGATATTACTATTGTGTATCATCCGGAGAAGGGCAATATGGTGGCCGATGCCTTGAGTAGGAAGGTAGTGAGTATGAGCAATCTTGCATTCAGTCCTGTTAGTGAGAGATCTTTCGCAGTTGATGTTCAGGCTTTGGCCAACCTGCTAGTGCGATTGGATATTTTAGAACCCAACCAAGTTTTAGCTATTGTAGTTTCTCGATCTTACTTGCTTGATTGTATTAAAGATTTCCTGTTTGATGATCCTTATTTGCTTGTCCTTAAGGACAAGGTGTAGCATGATGATTCTACAGATGTGACTATTAGAGATGATGAGGTGCTGATGATGCAAGGCCGGATATGTCTGCCCAACATAGATGGGCTGTGGGAATTGATTCTAGAGGAGGCCCATAGCTCGCGGTGCTCCATCCATCCAGGTGCCGTGAAAATGTATCAGGATTTGAGACATCACTGCTGGTGGAGGAAGATGAAGAAAGATAGAGTTGGGTGTGGAGCTCGGTGTCTCAATTTTTAGCAGGGAAATATATGCATCAGAGACCGGGTGGTTTGCATCAGAGGATAGACATTCTAGAGTAAAAGTGGGAGTGGATCACCATTGATTTTGATAGTTGGGCTCCCACAGACTTTGAGGAAGTCCGATGCCATTTGGGTGATTATGGATCATCTTACTAAGTCCGCCCACTTTATTCTTATGTGAATTATCTATTTTTCAGACCGGCTGGCAGATATTTATATCAGAGAGATTGTTCGCCTTCATGGGGTGCCAGTTTCTATCATTTCATATAGAGGCACGCAGTTTACATGGTAGTTTTGGAGGGTCGTGCATCGAGGGTTGGGCACTCAGTTGGAGTTGAGCATAACATTTCATCCTCAATGGAAGGGCAGTTCGAGCGCACTATTAAAATTTTGGAGGACATGTTGCATGCTTGTGTTATTGATTTTGTGCTTCATGGGACCAGTTCCAACCGCTCATGGAGTTTTCTTACAACAATAATTATTAGTTGTGTATTCAGATGGCTCTGTATGAGGCTTTATACGGGAGGCGATGTAGATCTCTAGTGGGTTGGTTTGAGCCGTGAGAGGCTAGACTTTTGGGTACAAACTTAGTACATGATTCTTTGGACAAGGTGTTAGTGATTTATGAGCCTCTTCATACAGCACAGTCAAGGCAAAAGAGTTATGCTGACAGAAAGGTTCGAGATGTGTCCTATATGATTAAGGAGAATGTTCTGCTGAAGGTTTTACCCATGAAGGGTGTTATAAGATTTGGAAAGAAGGGAAAGTAGAGCCTCAGTTTATTGGAACTTTTGAGGTTCTTCGCAGAATTGGAGAGATGGCATATGAGCTTGCCTTACCACCTAGCTTATCAAGTGTTCATCATGCATTTCATATTTCTATGCTCTGGAAGTATATCGTTGATTCATCCCATGCGTTGGATTTCAGCACGGTTCAGTTAGGCGGTGATTTGACTTATGATGTGGAGCCGGTTGCCATTTTGGAACGGCGGGTTCACAAGTTAAGATCAAAGGATATAACTTCAGTAATAGTGTAGTGGAGAGGTCAGTTTCTAGAGGAGGCTACATGGGAGACGGAGCGGGAGATGCAGAGTAGATATCCACACCTATTAGAGGCTCTAGCTATGTTTCTAAGCTCGTTCGAGGATAAACATTTATTTAAGAGGGGGAGAATGTAATGACCCGGCCGGTTGTTTCGAGAGTGGTAGCCCCGTTCCCCAATTTTTTCTTCTTCATCTGTGTTTTATAGCTGCATTATTTACTTACCGGATTAGTTGGTTCGGGTCCGGAGTGGCTTTGGTGTGAATTTAGACACTTAGTCTCTATTGTGATGGTTCAAGTTAGAAATTGACCGGATATTGACATAGGTGTAAATGACCTCGAATTTAAATTTGGATGGTTCTGTTAGATCTGTCGGATAATTTAAGACTTAGGAGCGCGTTCGAGTTGTGTAGTAGATTTAGACTTGAATTGACAAAGGTTGGTGGGATACTCTGGGAGCGTGGACTGCAACAAAATGGTACGAACGTAGAGGTAAAGTGCGGCTGCAGAAAAATGTTGTGAACCACAGAAGGGAGACTGCGGCCGCAGTAATATTATGCGGACCACGGCGGAAGAAGGCCTAAGGAATGCAGTCGCAGCAGAATTGTGCGACCATAGTAATTGTCAGAGTGCAGCCTCACTGAAATTATGCGGACAGCACAGTGAAGGTTCAGAGAGTAATATAAGTGAGGCTTAGGGTTTTATTTTCATATCTTGGACCTTAGTAGCTCGGTTTGGGGCGATTTTCCATGAGTATTTCTAGAAAATCATCAAAGTAAGTGATTCTAACTCGGATTTGGCTAATATTCATGAATATATCATTGATTTCATCATTCTATTAGTGATTTGAGATGGAACATTATGGTGGTTTCTAAAATGAATTTTTTTGGATTTGAAAAGTCGATTCGATGTAATTAATTTGAGTGAAACTAGTATGTTGTCTTATAATCGAATGGGTTGCCAGATTTTGTAACTTTTGTTGGATATTAAGATGTGGGCCCGAGGCCCAACTTATGAGTTTAGTTTTTTTTATTTTGTTTTGACCTAAAGCTTAGTATTTTCTTATGGAATTAATTCCTTTAGCTTGTGTTGATTGTATCGAATTGTTTGTGGCTAGAATCGAGGCAATTGCAGGCCAATTTGAGAGGCAAAGGCATTCTGAAGTAGGAGTTTGTTTGGTTTGAGGTAATTAACACTTTCAAACTTGGTTCTGAGGGTTCAAAACCCCGAACTACGTGTTATGTGGTTAGTGTTGAGGTGACGCACATAGCAAGTGATTGGCGTGTGGCCATGCACCGTGAGAATTTTCACCCGATTCACTCCATGGCACCGATTTTAGGGACTCTATCTTCTTGATATTCGTGTATTATTATGTGATGAAGTAAATGGACAGTAAATCATGCTAGTTATCATGCTAGGGCTTTATGATGATACTGCAGTGGTCATTTATTGCTGTCATCTCACTAATTTTATTGATATTCTTTACTCAGTCATATTCATGCATTTCATAAAATATCTCAGTCTCAGTTAATATTCTGTGCAGACTATATCATTGTTCTGGACTAGTTTCATAGCATTGTGAACCGTGGGGTGAGACTGGAGAGGATGACATAGTGAGGTCGAGAGCCTGATTATGAGTGACCTTTATTGGGTCGGGTTGCACGCTGCAACGTTATATTGATGGTATGATAGAACTTAGGCTGAAGGAGCCCCTCCGGAGTCTGCACACCCCAAGTGAGCGCGGTTGATTATATTTAGGGATGAATCTTCCCTTGGTATGGAGATGGATCTTCTCCATGAGGCTAGATTGGTTTGTTTCCTTAGTACTAGAGACTGATGGTCTTCGATGTGTGTGTGTGTGTGTATATATATATATATACATACATATATACATATATATGTATGTATATATACATATATATATATGCATAAATATATATATATATATATATGCATAAATATATATATATATATATATATATATATATATGTATATATATATATATATATATATATATATGTATATATATATATATATATATATATATATATATATGTATATATATATGTATATATATTTTGGGATGGATCTTTCATGGACTGTGTGAGCCATATACAGTACCGAGTGGCTGTAAGATTATTATTATTTGGAGATGCATCTTCTCCATAGATATGAATTGCCTTCCTCAGTACCGAGCGACAATTATCAAAGATGTATATATTCCGGAATGGACTTTTCTTGGTCCGTATGAGTCATATACAGTACTTGAGTGGACGAGCATTTGAGAATATGAGCGCATGAGGCACTCAGCATGGTGCATCACGCACACCATGTAGATGTAGCAGAGTTGTATTCTTTAGCATGTTCATATTTGCTTTATTTTTACTGTTTTGAACTGTTTATTTAACTGAAATAATGCCTACATTACTCTGCGTTATTTCTATTATTTCTGATGAGGTTGAGTTCGTCACTACTTTTCAGTCCACAATTTTGACTTGTTAGTTATTGAGTTGGTGTACTCATGTTACTCACTGCACCTTGTGTGTAGATTCAGACACTTTTGGTTCTAGTGGCTGGCGTTGATCGAGGTTGCACGCTTAGGAGACTATTGAGGTATTTCGGATTGGTGTACTTACAGTCCTTGCTCCTTTCTTATCTCTAGATGTATTTCAGATTGTATTTTATAAACATTATAATAGACTATGTTCTCTAGACGCTCATGCACTCAGTGACACCGTGATTTTAGGCTGATTATGTGGTATTATGGAATTGTTTTATGATGTAGATAGTTTTTCTTGAGTGACAAGAGGGGTTGCTCTGATGGTAAGCAACCCCCACTTCCAACCGAGAGGTTGTGAGTTCGAGTCTCCCCAAGAGCAAGGTGGGAAGTTCTTGGAGGGAAGGATGCCGGGGGTCTATTTGGAACCAGCCTCTCTACCCAAGGGTAGGGGTAAGGTCTGCGTACACACTATCCTCCCCAGACCTCACTAAGTGGGATTATACTGGGTTGTTGTTGTTGTTGTATAGTTTTTCTTGAAAATGTTAAAAGCTTCTATAAATATTTTCTTCAACCTTAGCATTGCTGTGTAGGATTTTGATTGAGTTAAGGCTGGCTTGGTTTCACGACGGGTGCCATTACGACGGGTCAAGTTTTGGTTCGTGACAGGTATCGGGTTCTTCGCCTTGGAAGAAGCGTGCATAATATTCCGATACGGAGTCGGCGCGTTTGCGAGTAGCTTGATTAAGATTTGGCGATTGCACCGGATATTGGTCACGTATATATTCCGTTCCAGATAGTATTTTGTATTTGACAATTTCATATTTATTCCTCTACAAAAGAGCTTGTTTACATATTTATCTATTTTATTGGTACTTGCTATGCCTCATATTTATCTATTTATTTATATTTTTTTGATAATTGGATCAGTATTGAGTGTCAGATGTCAATCCATTGCTACTGTTTCTTCGAGGTTGAAGTAGATACTTATTTGGTAAGTGTTAATTTATGTACTCGTTTGCACAAATGTTGCGGATACAAGTTTATGATGTGTACTAATTTTATTAAATTGATTTGATGTTTTAACTCCTATTCCAAATCATAATTTCAAAGACAATTCATCAAATCAAATTCTAAAACAAAAATATATAAAGAAAATTGGTCAAATGTCAGTTACAAGACTTGCCACTGCGGCCCACTTAAACCAAGTGGTCGCGAAATTCTATAAATCTAGGCAGGAAAGTTGTGGATTCCCTCAACTACTACAACTATATAAAACCAAGTGTCACTAATTTCTGAAAGTCTTGGCAGTAGTAATCCAGAAGTTATGAATTTCAAATATTTTTGCCACTATCTAGGCAGGGCTAATGTTTTTAGTTAATAATTTAAAAAAACAAAGACTGTGGAATCGCACCATTCACGAGTTAGCATGAGAAATTGTCGGCCCTCAATATATCTTATTTTGTTTCGCTCTATCAATATATGTTTAAAAAAAGATTTTTGAGTAAGTTTCCTGGAACATTTCATCTTAGAATAAAACCAACCTTAGATAATTGTTCTTTGGTAAGTTTTGGGAAAAGCTTTCCTCAAGAACATTAAAAAAGGTTGCAAAGATCTTATATATGTTTTTGAATTTTAAATTATTGTGTCCAATGTACCAAATACACTTAAAAACTAAGAAGTTTGATTCTCATCCAGTGAAAAAGTATCAAATAAATTGCGATTTAATAACTAAGCCAAATACAAAAGATACATCCATGAACAAAGAAAGGAAGCCTCTTCATACAAGGAGATATTTCATTATTATTAGAAAGAAAATAACACTTAGGGTATGTGTAAATACCAGTCTAAAAACTCTCCCCATAATTAATGTTACACAACTTTGTCCAATTAATTAGCGGTTGAGACAGTAACCACCAGAAGAACAAGCAGGGCAACCCCTCATATAGCAATCATTGTGAGTTTGACAAGAAAATCTTGGGCATCTACCTGCTTGTGGAAGCAGCTTGCTTCTCACTAGTTCAATTCTTGCTGCTGTTCCTTCACCTGCAACTACTTCTTCTATGGCATCTGCCTTTACCATTCGAGCTGATGCAACTGCAAAGATTTTCTCATTATCATACACTTCATTTCAAGATCGAGAAATCTAAAGAGAGAGAGAGAGAGTACGAACCAATGGTAAACATGAGGAGGACAATGAACAAAGCAAGATTGGCTGAAGACCTGGAGGCCATGTTTTCTAGTCTTCAAGTGTAATTAAATTATATGACCGCCATATGTTTTCCTACTATTAATAAGAGGAGTTGATGAGCTTAGGGTCGTCAGGGGTATTTTAGGAAAACAACAATTGTTCTTTTTAGTCTAACACACGTGTTTACATATTTTGACACGTATACCCCTCAAAAATAAACCAGCTCACAATTACTACTTATGTTGGGTCGTGGGTCGCCTACGTAAACTGACTCGACCTGTTTTGAGGAGTAAAGATAAGAGAATTAACTAAAGTCAGTTATTTAACTCTAAAATATAAAACTACCACTTATTACTATAGAATTAAATGTTTAGGATCAATTACAGGAAGTTCACATTAACTTCTCTGTAGAAAAACTTCCCCTCTGCAGAAATTCTTTTTTCTAATTCAATAGAGATATTGATATCTAAGATTCTCCCAACAAACACACAAATTAAAGCAACGTGGAAATATCTAGTTCGTGGAGTATTATAACTTTATTTCTTAGTGATTTAAATTTTAATTTGTAGTTCTTTTGGTGGTGAGTTTAATTATTTTTTTGCGCGCAAAAAAAATAAACAATTTGTTGTTCTTTTCCTTGAATTTATGTAACATTGGCATCGAAGCCAGCGTTGTTTGTTTTTAAGTTTAAATTGCTGCCATAGAAAAGTATTGTTGTGGGTACTGACCTAGTTTGTCGCTGTTGGCATGAAACCAAATCTGTTATTGACCCCAATAGTATAATAAGAAAATAGATTATTCGCATATTTTAGTATCTAGCAACGATTTAAATTTTTTCCCCAAGCATAAAACATTTGAAGTTATGGTTCTATAGTTCCTACGTGAAATTTGGTATTGACAAAATACTATTGTGCCACCAATGTGACTAATAGTGCGCAATCACTAATCTTAGCACAAGTCTTAGTTTAGTTGGTACGATTTTCCACTTAAATACTTAAATTAGGCCTTTTTCCAATTAAACACGTTTCTTAGGCAATTCTCATGCCAATTAGATATGTTTTTTTGCTGGTGGCATATAGCATGACTTCAAACCTATTTAGGCGCGTGAAGGATTCCAAAAAGTGATTTTTCCTTTCCCAATTAGACACATAACGGTAACATATAGACAAAATAAGTTCCTAAGATACTACTTCTTGCTGAAGTTTTCCTTCATCTACTACAACCGGGAAGTTGTGATAGCGTCTTGACCCTTCCACCTCAAGCCTCTAACCTTAAAAACAAGGTCAATTCCTGTTGGAGTTTCACTCTTATAAGTTGAACCACTTGCAATAACTCGTTGGCTTGATGTTTCGGGCTGCAGTTTGCTAAATAATGAACCACAATCAGTAAGTTAATTTCTAAGGCATGTTATAGATGAAATATGTATGAATATACACATTTAGTATTTGAGTTTCACTTGTAGCTGTGTAGATGCCAAATCCAATATTTTTGGACCTTTTTGTGCTCCTTTTGTCAGCATTTTTTTTTGCCACTCCCCAAATCTGAGGGACATGACCGGCACTCTACCGGGTATCCCCAGTCGAGTGGACCTGGGTGCCTTCACTGACCCACGAATTACCCCACATTTTTTATTACTTTACTAGCCAAATGGAAACAACTGTTTATAATTGAAATACCTTTTAACAAGCCAAACATACGTACATGATATTACGTGGTTTACAATTTACGATACCCAAAATACAAATACATATTATATGATTCGTGACCCACACTTCATGTCTACGGAGCCTCTAAGAATACAAGATGACAGTACTATACTTGCCGGTAATAAGGCTCCAGCTATACCTTTTTACAAAAACCCAAAATAAGACTCCAAAATAGAAGAACGAGGGTGCATATGCCATGTAGGGCCCCGGAACGAAAGTGCCTTATCAATACAGCTGACGGGGAATGAGGAAGAGCTATGCACAGTGGACTGGAGTACCTGCTGAAGATCCATCTACAATCATAACACGAATGTAGCTCCCCCAGCAAAAAGGGACATCAGTACATTTGAATTGTACTGATATGTATGAACAAAACTTTTCCCAAGTAAACTCAAGCCATATGCAAATAGAACAGAATAATGGAAGTAGCAACCAACACACACACAGAGGGTACAATTAGTCACAAAAAAAAGGCAATCAGTGCCCCACAGGTTACAAACTCTCATGTTGTCTCCTTTCACAATTCCACATCATTGATTTTATAATTTTGTTCAATGTGTGTGTGTGTGTATATATATATTATATATATATATATATATATATATATATATATAGTGATTTCGATCACTTTTTCCAACTTTATTACCCGTGCAATTTCAATTCACAACAAACACAACCAAACAGCAAGTCACAAAAATAAACAACAAGTACACCTCAAGACATCACCACAATACTAGTACAAGTATTTCCATAACTATTAGTACCAATTTCATAGCTTTCGACCGTTCGTACTCATTTCAAGTTACCACAATTGCCCACAACATTTCAAGTACATTGTTATCACAAATAGTCTCGTTTTACCATTTACGGATTCCTTCAATCACTTGTTATTCAACTGTTACCACAAGGTGCAATCACAATAAAACCAGCCAAGAAGCTCACAAATAACCAACATAGATATCAATTACCAAACAATTTACATACCAAGCAAGGCGATTTCACCAGAATCAAGGTTAGCCATACATACCCTGGAGTCGAATTCCCTTTTTAAGCTCTTATTCTCATTCACCAAGCTATCTAGCACAGCCCTCTACTTCTATCCAATTTTCCCTTCACTAGATTCTGGGTTTGAGTTACATCCATGAGGGTTTTCAGTTGTTGGCTCAAAATTGAAGCATAGAACTCCCTTCCCTTAACTCGAAAAAATTGGCGAAAGGGTTAGGAGTCTTACCTGAAAGAGTGGGGATGAAGAAAATAACTTAAAATTTTTCCGACCCGGATGGTTTTGGAGGATCAATTTGACGGAAATTCCTTTCTCTCTCAAGAAATCCCCCCTTTCCTATGTCTTGTTTTATTCAGAAAATGTGTAAAATTGAGGGGTAGGGGTATTTTATTAGAAAAGGGACGGGTTTAAAATTTTTAGAAAATTGGTGTTCGCGACGGATTTGCGGTTAACTATGCGATTGCATAGTTGACATGCGGTCCACAGATTGGATCGCATAATGTTCCCAAATTGCAGGCCTCTCTGTTTGGGAATACGGTGAGAATGTGGTACGCATACACGTTCTGCGGTTGTAGATTGCACCGCAGAATTGACCTCCACAAATCCTCGAGAAATTTATGCGACGACTATGCAGTCTGCATATTAGTTATGCGATCACATAATGTATTTTCAACATCCAATTTGGCTACTCTCTGATTCGCTGCGCGGTCGATATGCGGTATGCATACCTGATCTGCTACCACATTTCTGACTGCAGAAATGACATTTTTCCGGAAAAATTTAACTCTAAATTTTTAAGTGTAAAATCACTAGAAAAGGATTCCGACACATCAATTGACCCGACTCTATGAGTTTCTAGTACTTGAGCACTCATTTTCATGGGGTCTTACATCTTTACTTACACCCATTCCTCTCTTTTGGCCGATAGTTGCTTTACCCTTTGGAGGAAGTTGACTACCTAATCCTCTTCTAGCAGACCTCCTCCAATCTGTTGAACTTTGTGTTGGTTGGCTTGATCTTCTAGCTTCATTAACCCTTCTAACCCTTGTTGTATCAAAACACACAGAGTTTATAGGTTGGTTTGATCTTCCGGCTGCATCAGGTTGGCTAGCATCTTGTGAGCTTCGGCTACCTTGTTGTGAAGGCATCCAATTTTCAGCCTACATAACATTGAGAAACATATTACATAACAGTGATGGAAACAGATTACTAGATTCATATGAACAACAGGAAACATGTGATAGCAACAGGAAATATTTGACAAGAAACATTTACCTTACAATATCTTTTATTATGTCCTTGTTGATGGCACTTGGAATATGTCATTTTCACTCCACACTTGGAAAACTTTTCATATTTCTTTTTTGGTTCATCTTTGCCTTTTCTTCTGTTCCTCTGAGGTCTACCAGGCATGGGTTTAGGTTTTCGAGGCTCTAGCTTAGGATTGTTGGTTCGAGGCGACATCTTCATATTTGTCATAGGCTGGATGAAACGCTTGTATGCTTTTAAGAATGTATTCCTCTTATACCAATGTTCCATTGCCTGTTCAAGTTCTTTGTTTATGTGGTAGTATGCAAGAACAGCATGGAATACCCCTCAAATGCCAAGCTCTACAAGTGCAAACCGTATCAGTCATATAAACTACATGCTTATGCAGACCTTCTCCAATCTTAAATCAAACATTAGCATTCCAAAGGATAGTACGTTTTCTAGCAAGCTCTTTGATATTCTTTAACAATAGCCTTGCCATAGGTGATTGTCATGACCCAACCCTAGTCGTGATGGCGCCCAACCCTAAAGCTAGTCAAGCCTGACCGTCACTCGCTCTACATTCGTCAATAACTCTCAAACCGACAATTTAAGGAAAAATATAATAAATTTAGAATAATAATCCAATACTATTAATAGAATAATACGAAGATAGTACGGAATCTGAATAATCATTCCTAAAAGATCTGGATCTCGAGTCTAGAGACTCTAAACAAAACTGGATGATTGAAAATATAGAAGTCTTGAAATGTATATAGTAAAAATAACTAAAATATGAAGAGCAAGCAGGTCCAACGAATGTCAAGCAGCTACCTCAACGACTCTGAGAATATCTGGAGACTACGAGCGTCAGCTAAGCCTCCGGTATACCTGAATCTGCACACAAAGTGCAAGGGGTAGGGGTGAGTACTACCGACTCAGTGAGTAATAAGCATATAAAATGTCTGAAGGTAATAAATCCATGAAATTCCACAAAGCAAAGCTAAAACTAACAGTCCGAGACCTTAACTACGAACTAACAGCAAAGCAATGTCAAATATATCAGTCAAGTATCAAGCAAACATGCAATGCAATGCACATGAATTCGTTGCGGCGTATAGCCCAATCCGTTTAACGTCGACGACGCTCACTGGGGGGTGTACAGACTCCGAAGGAGATCCTTCAGCCCAAGCGCAATATCATCATATCACTGCTGCAGCGTGCAGCCCGACCCATACTCAGTGCATAGTATCTTTATAAGTCATATAACATAATCAATCTAATTTCCCAATTTCCAATTATTAAGGTAAATATATTTAGTTAATTAATTTCAGGAAAAGGAGGACTTAGCATTTAATAAAAGTGATTACATACTGGACTGAGATCAATGATTATGCAAATCATGTTGTCACACAGATACTCATTCTAGACGGATGCTACAGATCGGCTCCAAGCTTCAAACATGGCAATAAGCTCAATTATCAACATTACAATGTGTGTATCAGCCGCTAATAATTATATTTAGCTCTCGGGATGGACCAAGTCACAATCCCCAATAATATACGATCCTGCACCTGCCATGGAGTGCGATTTACGCCCTAACATAGCGTCACGATGTGATAAACCGGGGTTTCAAACCCTCATGCCATCATCTATACAAACTACTCACCTCTAACCAGTCGTAGACTGGTCCGCAATTCCTTTTCCTTTTGAACCTCCCTCTACGCGTGTTGAATCCATTCAAAATCACAGCGAATATGTTATTATAGGTTAAAGATACATAACCCAAACGAAATTACTCGAAAAATACTAAAAATCGCAAAGTTGGTAAAACTCGAGCCCCGAGCCCACTTCTTGAAAAATTCTGAAAACTATATAAACGAATTCCTCATCTCGCCACGAGTCCGTACATATAAAATTCATCAAAATAGGAGTCTGTTTGACCCCTCAAATTCTAACTTTACACTGTCACGACCTGGATTTACCCAACATCGGGAGTCATGATGGCGCCTACTGTCGAAGCTAAGCAATCCAACCCTTATATTCATTTTTTCGAAAAAACTTAATCTAAACAAGTCAAATTCTAGAATAATTAATTAAACATGGGGAAGTCATTTAATAACAGTAATTAAACAAGGTGCGGAACAATTGACAAACGTTTCTACCCAGTATCTGGTGTCACTGCTCACGGACAACTAAAGAGTACTAAAAATAGTAGTTTGAAAGAACTACATCATATGTCTATTTGATACAAATAAAACAAACTAGAAGGAAATGAATAGAAGAGACTCGGGGCCCGTGAATGCCAACGAACTACCTCAGTGACTCTGGACTGAAGGATCGCTCCCGAACTATGGCTGCGGTCCGTAGGCTGCGTCTTGACCTGTGCACAAAAGGGCACAGAAGGGTAGTATCAGCACAAGCGACCCCATGTGCTGGGAAGTGCCTGGCCTAACCATGGCGAAGTAGTGACGAGGCTAGACAGGACCTACCACAATTAACCTGTGAAATAATGATATACAAGTTCAAGAAAGAAACAATAACAACATAATACAATTAAGACTGGGGGATACAATATAAAGATGGAACATCAGTATTAACAACAACTCTATCTCATCTTTTCATGATCTAGTCATCTACAGTGGACGGCGCGCCACACGATCCCATTATGCAATATATATGTGGACGGCGTGCCACACGATCCCGCGGAATCTCAGGCCTATAACAATAAGTGGACGGTGTGCCACACGATCCCATAATGTATTTATAAGTGGACGTCGTGCTCCCATAAATGTATAAGTGGATGGCGTGCCACACGATCCCATGATATATGTATAAATGGACGGCGTGCCACACGATCCTATGATATATGTATAAGTGGGTGGCGTGCCTCACGATCCCATGTTATAACAAGATAATTCCAACAATATCTTCAAAGGAGGCCCTATTAGGGAAGTTCATCCACACAACAGTTAAACCCGGTAAGGGTACAGCTACAGCCCAAATATCCCGGCAAGGGACGATTTAATAATAATAACTTACTCGTCCCGGCAAGGGAAGAACACTTCAACAAGTCCCGGCAAGGGAAGAACAATTCAACAACAAGTCCCGACAAGGGGAAAAGTACTACCCTTCCTTCTTTGGATTATTTACCTTTCAACAATCATTTCATAGTTTATCTAGTGGCCAAATGACTCAATCATTTCACAACTTTCGAATTCTAAGGGAATTATGACTCACAGTCATGTTTGACACCATGTATGGATACTCGTCACCGTTCCAATACATCGTACTCTATCATTTAGTAAATAGCAATCAAATACTCTAATCATATTCCCTCAAATGAAAGCTAGATCAAACACTTACCTCGAAGGCTTCCAACTCAACTCACGCTTCTAGGATAGCTTTACCCCTCGAATTCGCTTAAAAACCGATCGAGTAACTACAATTTACTCAAATGTATCAACAATGCTAGTTAAATCAATTTGGATGCATAAAAATGATATTCCCAAAGTATTACTCAAAATTTCCCAAATTTCCCCCGGGCCCACGTGGTCAAAACTCAAGGTTCAAATCAAAACCGGGTTACCCATTCCCTCATGAGTTCATATATGCAATTTGTTTTGAAATTGGACCCCAAATTGAAGTCCAAATCCCCGATTTTATGAAAACCTAGGTTCTACCCCAAATCACCCATTTTTAACCATGAAAGCTTTGAGTTAATGATGAAATCATGTTAGAATATGATAAAGATTAAAGAAAACTAGTAAAAATTGATATATTTGGTTTGGGGACGAAAGGGTTCGAGGCAACCAAATAAGAGGTTTTCAAGGCCTCAAAAGTGCAAGAAAAGGGAGAATTACAGTGATGACCCCTTTGGGTCGTCACATCCTCCACCTCTAAAACAACCGTTCGTCCTCGAACGGACAGAAGAAAGGAGTACCTAAGTCGGGGAGTAAATGGGGATAACAGCTCTGCATATCAGACTCGGACTCCCAAGTCGATGCCTCAGGAGGCTGACCTCTCCACTGAATACGCACTGATGGGAAACTCCGCGACCTCAACTTTCGAACCTGTCGGTCTAAAATAGCCATCGGCTCCTTCTCATATGACAGATCCTTGTCCAATTGGACAGTACTGAAATCTAACACGTGGGTGGGATCACCGTGATACTTCTGAAGCATGGATACATGAAAAATCGGATGCACGGCTGACAAGCTAGGCGGCAATGCAAGTCTATAAGCCATATTTCCCACACGGTCCAGAATCTCAAACGGGCCAATATAACTAGGGCTAAGCTTGCCCTTCTTCCCAAACCTCATCACGCCCTTCATAGGCGATACACGGAGCAATAATCGCTCACCAACCATGAAAACAACATCCTTGACCTTACGATCTGCAACACTCTTCTACCTGGACTGAGCTGACCAAAGTCTGTCTTGAATGATCTTGACCTTATCCAAGGCCTCCTGTACCAAATTGTACCCAGTAACCGAGCCTCTCCTGGCTCAAACCATCCGACTGGGGACCGACACTGCCTACCATACAACGCCTCATATGAGGCCATCTAAATACTAGACTGATAGCTGTTGCTGTAGGCAAACTCTACTAAAGGCAAGAACTGGTACCACGAGACTTAACGTAGGCTCGGAGCACATCCTCAAGAATTCGAATGGTCTTCTCGGACTGACCGTCCGTCTGGGGTGAAATGTTATACTTAACTGGACCTAGGTACCCAACTCATGCAGCACCGCTCTCCAGAAATACGAGGTAAACTGCGGACCCCGATCCAAAATAATAGATATGGGGCACCCCATGAATGCGAACGATATCCCTTATATAAATCTCTGCATACCTCTCAGATGAATAGGTGGTGGCAACTGGGATGAAATGGGCTGACTTAGTTAGCCTATCAACAATAACACATATAGCATCAAACGGCTTCCGAGTCATCGGAAGGCCAGTAACAAAATCCATGGTGATTCTCTCCCACTTTCACTAGGGAAGCTCAATCCTCTGAATTAATCCACCGGGCCTCTGATGCTCGCACCTAACCTGATGATAATTTAGACAACGAGCCACATATGCGATAATGGCTTTCTTCATTCTACGCCACCAATAATGTTATCTCAAATCCTAATACATCTTCGCGGCCCCCGGGTGTATAGAATACCGAGAACTATGGGCCTCCGCTAAGATCGACTCTCGAATACCAACATTGGGCACACAAATTCGCCCCTGCAACCTCAATATGCCATCATCTCCCTATGTCATCTCCTTGGCACCTCCCCTCTGCACCGTGTCTCTCAGGACACACAAATGGGGATCATCAAATTGCCACTCCCGGATACGCTCCATCAATGACGAGCGAGCAACTATGCAAGTTAACACCCTGCTGGGCTCAGAAATATCCAATCTCACAAATCTATTGGCCAAGGCCTGAACATCCAAGGCAAGCGGTCTCTGGATGACCGGAATATATGCAAGACTACCCATGCTAGCGGACTTCCTACTCAATGCACCGGCCACCACATTGGCCTTCCCGTGGTGGTATAAAATAGAAAAATCATAATCTTTTAACAACTCCAACCACCTCCGCTGTCTCAAATTCAACTCTTTCTGCTAGAACAAGTACTGAAGGCTCTTGTAATCTGCGTACACCTCACACATTACACCATACAAATAATGCCTCCAGATCTTCAAGGCATGAACAATGGCTGGCAACTCTAAGTCATGAACTAGGTAATTCTTCTCGTGAATCTTCAACTGCCTCGAAGCATATGCTATGAACTTGTCGTTCTGCATCAACATTGCGCCAAGTGTGAGGCGGGAAGCATCACAATATACAGTATAAGGCCCGGATCCTGTGGTCAGAACCAATACCGGTGCCGTAGTCAGGGCTGTCTTGAGCTTCTGAGCTGCGATGGATGAACACCCCTCCACAAAACACCTATAGTAACCAGCTAACCCAAAGAAGCTCCGAATATCTATAGCTGAAGCAGCTCGAGCCCAGTTCTTGACTGCCTCTATCTTCTTCGGGTCCACATGAATACCCTCTGCTGATACGACATGATCCAGGAACGCTACTGAACTCAACCAGACTTTGCACTTCGAGAATTTAGCGTACAACTGGCTATCCTTCAGAATCTGAAGAACCACTATGAGATGTTGCTCATGCTCCTTCTGACGGCGGGAGTATACCAAGATATCATCAATGAATACAATCACAAATAAATCCAAGTGAGGCTTGAACACTCAGTTCATCAACTCCATGAATGTTGTCGGGGCATGGCTCAACCCAAGAGACATGACCAAAAACTCATATTGCCCATACCGAGTACAAAATGTTGTCTTAGGGACATCAGATGCCCTAATCCCTAGCTGATGGTAACCAGACCTCAAATCTATCTTCGAAGACACCATGGCAACCTGGAGCTGGTCAAACAAATCGTCAATCCTCGATAGTGGATACTTGTTCTTTATTGTCGCCTTTGTTCAACTGCCGGTAATCAATCCACATCCTCATCGACCCGTCCTTTTTGTTCACAAACAACACTGGTGCACCCCCAAGGTGATACACTGGGTCTAATAAAACCTTTATCAAGCAAATCCTAAAGCTGCTCTTTCAATTTTTCAGCTCTGGCGGGGCCATGCGATACGGCAGAATAAAAATAGGCTGATGCCAGGAGCAAAATCAATACAAAAGTCAATATCCCTGTCGGGCGGCATACCTGGCAAGTCAGAAGGAAAACCCTCGGGAAACTCCCGAACATTAGGAATAGAGTCGATAGATGGAACCTCTGTGCTTGAGTCGCGTACATACGCCAAATATGCTAAACACCCCTTCTCGACCATAGGTCGAGCCTTGACATACGAAATAACACTACGGGTGGCATGACCAGGGGTCCCTCTCCACTCAAGTCGGGGAAAGTCTGGCAAGGCCAAAGTCACGATCTTGGCGTGACAATCCAAGATAGCATGATGCATGGACAACCAGTCCATCCCCAATATAGTATCAAAGTCCACCATGTCTAAAAGCAATAGGTCGACACGGGTCTCAAGACCCTCAAATACAACAACACACGAACGGTGCACTCGGTCGACCACAATAGAATCACCAACCAGTGTGTACATATATACAGGAATACCTAGAGCCTCACTAGGCATGATTAAATATGGTGCAAAATAGGATGACACATAAGAATAAGTGGATCCCGGATCAAATAATACTGAAGCACTTCTATCACAGACCAGTATAGTACCTGTAATCACAAAATCAGATGACTCGGCCTCCGGCCTGGCTGGCAATGCATGATAATGGGGTTGGCCCCCACCTCCCTGAACTGCGTCTCTGGGACGCTCTGCTGCGGGCTGACCCCTACGTCTAGCTGTCTGAGCTCCACCTCTACGCTCCCTACCTCCACCTCTATGGCCTCTACCCCCGCCTCTAGCTGGTTGGGCGGCCTGTGGATCATCTGCTGCCTGAATTCTGGGACAAGGACCCTGCTGTTGTAAACTGCTTGAAACTCGAGGGCAATACCTGGAAATGTGCCTCGGGTCGCCGCAAGTGAAGCAAGCTCTCCACTGCTGAGAATACCGAAGTGGTGGTGCACTGATAGGAGCTGATGGTGAGCTGAAGAGCTGCTGGTCAGAATGCTGCGGCTGAGAGGTAGGACTACCTGGAGCACTATGTGAAGCCTGGAGTGCTGACTGGAAAGGTCTCGGGGGATGTCCTCTATCATGAAAGTCCTTACCTCCAGATGAGGCACCACTAAAACTGCCAGAATGTCGAGGCCTCTTGTCTGAACCCTGACTACCTCCTCGAGCCAATGCCATTTCTACTCGGCGGGCCGCATTGGTTACCTTCTAAAAAGTAATATCACTGCCAACCCCCACAGCCATCTGTAGGCGAATGGGCTAAATCAATCCATTAATGAACCTCCGGAACCTCTCCCGATCTGTAGGGAGTATCACTATTGCATGGCGTGCCAAGTCAACAAATCTAGTCTCATACTATGTAAGTGTCATAGGGCCATATTGGAGATGCTCAAACTGTTTGCGAAGCGCCTCCCGCTGAGTGACGAGGATAAACTTCTCCAAAAATAACTCTACAAGCTGATCCCATGTTAGGGCTGGGGACCCTGCTGGTCTAGATAGACAATAATCCCTCCACCAAGTCTTGGAGTATCCCACAACCCTGAAAGTGCAAAAGTCGACCCATTGGTTTCTACTATCCCCATAGTCTTGAGGATCTCATGACAATTGTATAGAAAGTCCTGAGGATCCTCCGATGAAGCACGGCTGAAAGTAGTGGTTAAAAGCTTGGAGAACCGATCAAGTCTCCACAAACCATCTGAAGACATGGCCGTCCCATTTCCGGCCTGAGCTGTAATGCCTGTCTGAGCTTTCACTGCAGGATGAACAAACAGGACCTGAGTCTGGGGAGCTATCTGCTCCGAGGTACGTGTAGCAGGAGTCTGAAGCCCTCCTCCAGCCTGAGAAGTGGCTGGTGCTACTGGCAGCAATCCTGCTCTGGTCACACTGTCCATAAAACCTGCGATATGGACAAGAGCATCCTGAAGATCCGAAGAAAGCATCACTCCTCCTGGGACCTTAGTTTGTCCCATTGGAGCTGGTGGAGCTGGAACCTCCTCATCAAAGTCAATATGAGGCTCCACCTCTAGAACTGTTGTCTGGGGCTAAGCTCTGCCCCTGCCACGGCCTCTAGCACGGCCTCGGCCCTTGCCCCTCGCGGGAGCTGCTGCTGGGGGCTCGGGCTGCTGCGTGGAGGAAGAAGAAGCATGTTTTCTCGACATTTGCAAAAGAACAGAGTAGAACAACAATCAATATTTGAGAAACAGAATCGCACGACAAGAATAAACAAAGCGAAACTTTTCCTAGCTCTGTAGCCCCTGGGGATAAATACAGACGTCTCTTTACCGATCCCTCAGACTCTATCGAGCTTGTCCGTGAGTTGTGAGACCCAAGTAACCTAGTGCTCTGATACCAAATTTGTCACGAACCGGATTTACCCACCATCGGGAGTCATGATGGCGCCTACTGTCGAAGCTAGGCAAGCCAACCCTTATATTCATTTTTTGTAAAAACTTAAATCTAAACAAGTCAAATTCTAGAATAATTAATTAAACATGCGGAAGTCTTTTAATAACAGTAATAAAAAAGGTGCGGAACAATTGACAAATGTTTCTACCCAGTATCCGGTGTCACTGCTCACGGACAACTAAAGAGTACTGAAAATAGTAGTTTGAAAGAAATACATCATATGTCATTTTGAAACAAATAACCAAAACTAGAAGGAAATGAATAGAAGATACTCGGGCCCCGCGAACGCCAGCGAACTACCTCAGAGCCTCTGGACTGAAGGATCGCTTCCGAACTATGGTTGCGGTCCGTAGGCTGCGTCCTAATCTGTGCACAAAAAGGCACAGAAGCGTAGTATCAGCACAATAGACCCCATGTGCTAGTAAGTTCCTGGCCTAACCCCGGCGAAGTAGTGACAAGGCTAGACAGGACCTACCACAATTAACCTGTGAAATAATGATATACAAGTTCGAGAAAGAAACAATAACAACATAATACGATTAAGACTGGGGGGATACAAGATAAATATTGAACATCAGTATTAACAACAACTTCTTCTCAGCTTTTCATGATCTAGTCATCTACAGTGGACAGCGCGCCATACGATCCCATTATGCAATATATAAGTGGACTACATGCCACACGATCCCGCGACATCTCAGGCCGATAACAATAAGTGGAGGGCGTGCCACACGATCCCATAATGTATTTATATATTGACGGCGTGCCACACGATCCCATCATAAATGTATAAGTAGACGGCGTGCCACACGATCCCATGATATATGCATATGTTGACAGCGTGCCACACGATCCCATGATATATGTATAAGTGGGCGGCGTGCCACACGATCCCATATTATAACAAGATAATTCCAACAATCTCCTCAAATGAGGCACCATTAAGGAAGTTCATCCACACAACAGTTAAACCCGGCAAGAAACAGCTACCGCCAAAAATATCCCGGCAAGGGAGGATTTAATAATAATAACTTACTCGTCCTGGCAAAGGAAGAACACTTCAACAACAAGTCTTGGCAAGGGAAGAACAATTCAACAACAAGTCCCAGGAAGGGGAAAAGTACTACACTTGCTTCTTTGGCTTATTTACCTTTCAACAATCATTTTATAGTTTACTTAGTGGCCAAATCACTCAATCATTTCACAACTTTTAAATTCTAAGGCAATTACGACTCACGGTCATGCTTGACACTGGTGTATGGATACTCGTCACCATGTCTATAAAGCGTACTCGATCATTGAGCAAATAGCAATCAACTCTAATCCTATTCCCTCAAATAAAGTTAGATCAAACACTTACCTCGAAGGCTTCCAACTCAACTCACGCTTCTAGGATAACTTTACCCCTCGAATTAGTTTCAAAGCCGGTCGAATCTAACCACAATTTACTCAACTGTATCAACAAATTCTAGTTAAATCAATGTGGATGCATAAAAATGAAATTCCCACAGTTTTACTCAATATTTTCCAAAATACCCTCGGGCCCACGTGGTCAAAACTCGAGGTTCGAACCACAACCAGGTTACGCATTCACCCATGGGTTCATAGATCTAATTTGTTTTTAAATCGGACCCCAAATCGAGGTCCAAATCCCCAAATTTATGAAAACCTAGGTTCTAACCCAAATCCCCCATCTTTCACCGTGAAAGCTTTGAATTACGGATGAAATCATGGTAGAATATGATAAAGATTAAAGAAAACTAGTAAAAATTGACTTACATTTGGTTTGGGGACGAAAGGGTTCGAGAGGAATCGCCTATGGTGGTTTTGGTTTTTGAAAGATATGAAAAATGAGGTTTGAAATTGATTAAGTAACAGTTGTAGGGGTGCAGATGTTGCAAATGCGATATTAATCTTGCATTTGCAAACTGGGGAGAAATGAAGGGACCTCGAAATTGCGAGAAGAATGTTTGCAAGTGCGAACTGGGCTGGGACAAGGGGAAACTCGCATTTGCGAGATAAATGTTCGCAAATGCGAACTGGCAAGGAAAAGAGAGGACTCGCATTTGCAAAAATAGACTTCGCAATTGCGAAGCCTAGATGCCATGGGAAAATATCGCATTTGTGATATATACATCGCATTTGCGATATAAATATTGTATTTGCGATGAGAGGGCCAAACAGGGGATGTTCGCATTTGCGAACAAGTCTTCGCAATTGCGAAGACTGCAGACACTGGCAGTGGAAATGCAACAGAAAATGAGCCTAACACCTATCCGAAACTCACCCGAGCCCTCGGGGCTCCAACCCAAACATGCGCCCAGCCTCTAACACATCTTACGGACTTACACGTGCGATCAAATCGCCAAAATAACATCAAAATCAAAGAATCAAACCTCCAAAACTCATGATTTTCATTTCAAGTTCAAAATTTTCAAATTTTTCCACTTTTTGTCTGAAACACGCCAAACGACGTCCGTTTTCAACCGAACATTAGAGATAGCACTTCACGCTCATTTAAGACTTGTACCGGGGTCGGAACCAAAATACGAGCCCGATACCATCACTTCTGATCAGATTTTCATTTTAATTTTTCCTTAAGCACTTTCAAAAATAATTTCACAAAAAAGCTCCGTACTCGGGCCTAGGACCTCGGATTTCGATTCCGGGAATACGCCCGGGTACCAAATTTCATTACAGACCCTCCGGGATTGTCACATCACGGGTCCGGGTCCGTTTATCCAAAATATTGACCAAAGTCAACTATAGCAATATTAGTATCAAAATTCATAGTTTTTAACACATATTTCAAATATTCTCACATAAAAATATTCCGGCTTCGCACCTGGGGTGCGCATGCAAATCGATATTAATCTTGCATTTGCAAACTGGGGAGAAATGAAGGGACCTCGAAATTGCGAGAAGAATGTTTGCAAGTGCAAACTGGGCTGGGACAGGGGAAACTCGCATTTGCGAGATAAATGTTCGCAAATGCGAACTGGCAAGGAAAAGAGAGGACTCGCATTTGCAAAAATAGACTTCGCAATTGCGAAGCCTAGATACCATGGGAAAATATCGCATTCGCGATATAAACATCGCATTTGCGATATAAATACTGTATTTGCGATGAGAGGGCCAAACAGGGGATGTTCGCATTTGCGAACAAGTCTTCGCAATTGTGAAGACTGCAGACACTGGCAGTGGAAATGCAACAGAAAATGAGCCTAACACCTATTCGAAACTCACCCGAGCCCTCGGGGCTCCAACCCAAACATGCGCCCAGCCTCTAACACATCTTACGGACTTACACGTGCGATCAAATCGCCAAAATAACATCAAAATCAAAGAATCAACCTCCAAAACTCATGATTTTCATTTCAAGTTCAAAATTTTCAAATTTTTCCACTTTTTGTCTGAAACACGCCAAACGACGTCCGTTTTAAACCGAACTTTAGAGATAGCACTTCACGCTCATTTAAGACTTGTACCGGGGTCGGAACCAAAATACAAGCCCGATACCATCACTTCTGATCAGATTTTCATTTTCATTTTTCCTTAAGCACTTTCAAAAATAATTTCACAAAAAAGCTCCGTACTCGGGCCTAGGACCTCGGATTTCGATTCCGGGAATACGCCCGGGTACCAAATTTCATTACGGACCCTCCGGGATTGTCACATCACGGGTCCGGGTCCGTTTATCCAAAATATTGACCAAAGTCAACTATAGCAATATTAGTATCAAAATTCATAGTTTTTAACACAGATTTCAAATATTCTCACATAAAAATATTCCGGCTTCGCACCAGGACTGCGCATGCAAATCGAGGCATTGATCGGGCCATTTCTGCTATCTTAAACAACTTTAGCAGTCTCCTTTTCTGCGATCACATTGACCGCTTATGCGATCCCCTCAATATTCCATGACCGCTTATGTGGTCTCTTACCGCTTCTGCGGTATCCGGTTTTGCGAAACTTCTTCCGTTTATGTGGAATATGCCAACCCCCACCAAGACCATTTTATTGACCATTTAGTCGCATCTGCGAAACCGCTCCTGTAGTCCTTTTTCCGCAGATGCGGAAAAAACCAGGAGCTTCAAATAACAGACCCGCTGCAACTTCAAAAATTCATGTTTTAATCATCTGACATCACCCCGAGGCCCTCGGGAGCACAACCAAATGCACAAATAGATTATATTACTTCATTCAAACTTGCTCGCAACGTAAAAATACTATCATAACATCAAAATCATCGAATTACCACGGATTCAAGCCTAAGTTAAACTAAAACTTCTGAAACATGCATTTGATCTAAAACCCGACCTAAACACCTCTGAATGATCTAAAAATTTGCAGACATATCCAAAATCACCCGATGAAGCTATTTCTACTCTCGGAATTTCATTCCGACCCTCAGATCAAAATCTCACCTATCAACCGGAATTCGCCAAAAATCCAACCTTAGCTAATTCAAGCCTAATTCTACACTGGACCTCTGAATTCAGTTCCAATTGCGCTCCTAAGTCATAAATCACCACCCAAAACTAGTCAAATTCTCTAAATTCCATTCCGAACCCTCTAACTCATTAGTCAACATTCAGTTGACTTTTCCAAACTAACCTTCTCATAAAGAGACTAATTGTCTCATTTCTAACCAAGCTCCATTTGAATTACTTCAAATTCTTCCAACACATATAATGAAACACATAGAACCATAAAACGGGGAAAACAGGGCGGTAACTCCCATGACGACGGGTCGGCTCGTTACATCCTCCCCAACTTAAACAAACGCTAGTCCTCGAGCGGGTTAAGAAACATACCTGGAGTATCAAACAAGTGAGGATATCTACTCTGTATCTCCTGCTCGATCTCCCGAGTGGCTTCCTCCACGGGCCGACCTCTCAAATACACCTTCACCGAAGCTTTGTCCTTAGATCTCAACTTTGAAACCTGATGGCCCAAAATGGCCATCGGCTCCACATCATAGGTCAAGTATTCATCCAGCTGAATCGTGCTAAAGTCTAACACATGAGACGGGTCCTCAACATACTTCCGGAGCATAAAAACATGAAACACCGGATGAATTCCCAACAAGCTGGGTGGCAACGCAAGCACATAGGCCACCTCCCCAATCCTCCTAAATATCTAAAAGGGTCCAATGAACCGTGGACTAAGCTTCCCCTTCTTTCCAAACCTCATAGCGCCTTTCATAGGAGAAACCTTTAACAAGACCTTCTCGCCCACTAAATAAGATACATCTCGGACCTTCCGGCCTGCATAACTCCTCTGACGCGACTGATTTGTACAAAGTCTCTCCTGGATCACTTTCACCTTCTCTAAGGCATCATAAACTAACTCTGTCCCCAATAATCTAGCCTCGCCAGGCTCAAACCAACCAACGAGAGATCTACATTGTCTCCCATATAAGGCCTCATACGGTGTCATCTGAATGCTGGATTGATAGCTATTATTATATGCAAACTCCGCAGGTAGCAAGAACTCAACCCAAGAACCTCCAAAATCAATAACACAGGCACAAAGTATATCCTCCAATATCTGGATAGTACGCTCAGACTGTCGTCCGTCTGAGGATGGAATGACGTACTAAACTATACATGTGTGCCCAACTCCTGATGAAAAGTCCTCCAGAATTGGGAAGTAAACACGTTACCCCTATCTGAGACAATGGAAACGGGGACTCTATGCAACCGTACAATATCCCCAATGAAAATCTCTGCTAAGTTCTCCGCAGAATAGGTAGTGCATACTGGAATGAAGTGCCCAGACTTGGTCAGTCTATCCACAATCACCTAAATCAAATCAAACTTCTTCGACGTACGAGGAAGACCACTCACAAAATCCATAGTAATATTCCACCATTTCCACTCCAGATTATCCATCCGCTGGAATGCGCCACCGGGTCTCTGGTGCTCATATTTGACCTGCTGATAGTTGAGACACCAAGCCACATAATTCACAATATCCTTTTTCATCCTCCTCTACTAGTAATGTTGTCTCAAATCCTGGAACATCTTCGTGGCACCCGGATGAATCAAATATCGCAAGCCGTGGGCCTCCTCTAATATCAACTCGCAGAGACCATCTACCTTTGGCACTCAAATCCGGCCCTGCATCCGCAACACACCATCATCACCAATGGTCACATCTCTAGTATCATCATGCTAGACCCTGTCCTTCGGGACAAGCAAATGTGGGTCATCCTATTGGCACTCTCTGATGCGGTCATACAAAAAAGATCGGGAAACTACACTTGCCAACATCCGACTGGGCTCGAAAATATCTAACCTCACCATCTGATTGGCCAAGGCCTGAACATCAACCGCAGGAGGCCTCTCCCCAACTGGAATGTACGCCAGACTACCCATGCTAATAATTTTCCATCTCAAGGCATCAGCCACTACATTGGCCTTCTCGGGATGATACAAAATGGTAATATAATAGTCTTTGAGTAACTCAAGCCATCTCCGATGTCTCAGATTAAGATCCTTCTTCTTAAACAAGTGCTGATGACTTTGATGGTCCGTATATACCTCACAAGATACACCATAAAGATAATTCCTCCAAATCTTCAAGGTATGAACAATTCCATCCAATTCTAAGTCATGAACGGGGTAGTTCTTCTCATGGGGATTTAGCTTACGAGAAGCATAAGCAATAACCCTATCCTCGTGCATCAATACACAACTGATCCCAACTCTCGAAGCATCACAATACACCGTGTAAGAACCTGAAGTTGATGGCAACACTAGTACTAGAGCTGTGGTCAAAGCCAACTAGAGCTTCTGGAAGCTCCCTTCGCATTCATCCGACCACACAAATGGAGCATTCGTTTGCGTCAACTTCGTCAAAGGCGAAGCAATGGATGAAAAGCACTGAACGAACCTACAGTAATAACCCGCCAATTCGAGGAAACTCCAAATCTCAGTAGCTAAGGAGAGAATGGGCCAATACTGCACCGCCTCAATCTTCTTTGGGTCAACGTGATTACCATCGCTGGACACCATGTGTCCTAGAAAAGCCAGAGTACTGAGCTAGAACTCACATTTGGACAACTTTGCATAGAGCTTCTCCTCTCTCAATCTCTATAAGACCACCCTCAAGTGATGGACGTGCTCCTCCTAGCTACGCGAATACACCAGAATATCATCAATAAACACAATCATGAACGAATCCATATACAGCCGAAATACACTATTTATCAAGTGCATGAACGCGGCTGGGGCATTAGTAATCCCGAAAGACAACAGTGGAAACTTTTAGTGCCCATATCTCGTCCTGAGAGCCATCTTCATAATGTCTGAATCCCTAATCTTCAGCTAGTGATAGCCTGATCGAAGGTCAATCTTAGAGAATACCCTTGATCTCTGGAGCTGATCAAACAAATCCTCAATTCGGCGTAGTGGGTACTTATTCTTCACTGTCACCTTATTCAACTGCCTATAGTCAATGCACATTCTCATTGTGCCATCCTTCTTCTTTACAAATAACACCGGTGCACACCAAGGTGACACACTCGGGAGAATGAATCCCTTATCTAGGAGTTTCTTGAGTTGTTCTTTCAACTCTTTTAGCTCCTCTGGTGCCATACGATACGAAGGAATAGAGATGGGATGAGTACCCGGCACCAGATCAATACCAAAATCAATGTCCCTGTCTAGTGGCATGCCTGGCAAGTCTGCTAGAAACACATCAGGAAAATCCATTACAACGAGAACCGAATCAAGACTAGGAGCCTCAGCTTCCACATCTCTCACGAAAGCCAAATACGATAGACAACCCTTCCAACCATCAATTAGGATTTTAGGAAGGAAATCACCCAGCTAGGTACATAATTAGACACGCATCGCAACTCGATCCTCGAAATACCTAGAATAGCTAATGCAACTGTCTTAACATGACAATACAGAATAGCATGGTGCAGAGATATCCAGTCCATGCCCATAATCACATCGAAATCTACCATGCCCAAAAATAACAGGTCAACTCGGGTCTCTTAACCCCAATAGTCACCAAACAGGATCGATATACATGATCCATAATAGTAGTATCACCCACCTGGGTAGATACGTGCACGGGCAAGGCAATACAACCATGGGTCGTACCAAAATGATGAGAAAAAAAGGAAGATACATATGAATAGGTAGATCCGGGATCAAATAAAACATAAGCATTCCTGCAGCAAACTGAGATAATACATGTGATGACTGCATCCGAGGAAATAGCATCCCTCTTATCTGGAAGGTCATAGAAACGAGCTTGACAACCGTCAGTATGGTCCTCACCCCTGGGGAGACCTCTGGATACCTGACCTCCACCCCTAGCTGACTGAGAGGGAGCTGAAGAAACCTGAGCAGAAGACGACGGTTGATCACTCTGCTGACACTAGCTACTGCAGAGTCGAGGACATTGTCTCCTCATGTGACCCAAATCACCGCCCTCATAACAACGACCTGAAGCTGGAGAAGGGGACTATTGAGAACCCCTCGCTGCAGGCGAACCCTGAGCTGAAGGAGCAGGAGTAGAGCTCTAAGCTGGAAGAGCACTCAGTGCAAGATGACTCTGCTGATGACCCTAATGGCCCCGGCATGAACGGGATCCACTGAACTCGGTTCATCCTGACTGAGGGGGCATGAAGGAACGACCTCTACCATGCTGGAACTGGCCCCTAGACGGAGCACCGCTGAAATTACCTGAACCTCGAGGCCTCCTGGCCTCCCTCTCCATATGCTCCTGACGGCGATCTGTCTTAATCAGCCGAGTTGCATCAACAACCTCCTCAAATTTAGCTGACGGATCAGATAGTTGAGGCCATCTATAAATCTCCTGATCCTTTCTCTATCTGTCGGGATCATCCACAGAGCATGCCTAGCCAGCTGAGTAAAACGCAACTCATACTGAGTCACTATGATATCTTCTTAAGTCAACCACTCGAACTGATGATGCAGCTCCTCCCTGTGAGAGTAAGGCACATACTTCTCCAAAAATACCATGGAGAACTGCTGCCAAGTGAGGGGTGTTGCCCCAATAGTCTTGCGCCTCTCGAACACTTCCCACCTAGTAAATGCAGCCCCTGTGAACTGGAAGGTGGTAAAAGCCACTCCACTAGACTCAAGAATACCCGCAGTACGAAGCATACTCTGGCATTTATCCAGAAAACCCTATGCATCCTCGCCCTCAGCACCACTGAATGTCGGAGTCTGGAGCCTATCGAACCTCTCCAAATGAAGATGCTCGTCATCCGGCATAGTTCGGACCACATGAGCTGGAGCTAGTGCGACTGGCGCAAGTGGAACAATTGGTGCAACAGGTGCAACTAGAGCAACTGGCTACACTGGCCGATCTGGTTGAACTGTCTGAACTGGCCAAACTGGACGAACTAGAGCTACCTCAGGTTTATGTAAGCCATGAACAATATCCTCGGGTGCGCGAGCATCGGGGGTCTGATGACAACCCCCGGTATGAGAAGTAGCCGGTGATGTAGTGGCTGAAACTGCCTGAGCCATGCCAGTGCAGACGGACAAGATTTGAGCCAAAGTCTCCTGAAGATAAGGAATCACGATGGGCACTGCTGGTGCCTGAATAGGTGCTGGAGCATCTACAGCTGGAGGTTGATCCTGGACCTGGGCAGCTGGAGGGTCTGCAGGTGTTGCCCCTGCTGGTCCGCCTTGTCCAGCACCATGACCGCATCCACGGCCTCTAACAGGTGGTATTGGTGCTCGTCTGCCAAGTCCGTTAGCATGGGTTCTCACCATCTGGGAGAGAATAGAATGCAGAGATTTAGTTTTCACATTAACAAAGCTACACGATATGAATTCCAAGAAAGTGAGGTTTTTCCTAAAAGTATGTAGCCTCCCGAGGATAGATACGAACGTCTACATACCGATCCATGAGACTCTACTAAACCGGCCCATGACTCGTGAGGCCTAGTAACCTAGGCTCTAATACCAACTTGTCACGACCCAACCCCGGTCGTGATGGCGCCCAACCCTAAAGCTAGGCAAGCCTGACCATCACTCGCTCTCCATTCGTCAATAACTCTCAAACCAACAGTTTAAGGAAAAATATGATAAATTTAGAATAATAATACAGTACGATTAATAGAATAATACGAAGATAGTACGAAATCTGAATAATCACTCCCAAAATATTTGGGTCACGAGTCTAGAGCCTCTAAACAAAACTAGATAATAATATCTTAATGAAAATATAGAAGTCTGGAAAACTATATAGTAAAAATAACTGAAATATGAAGAGCAGCCGGGTCCTGCGAATGTCAAGCAGCTATCTCAACGACCTTGAGAATATTTGGAGAATACGAGTGTCAGCTAAGCCTCCTGTGTACCTAAATCTGCACACAAGGTGCAGGAGTAGGGGTGAGTACTACCGACTCAGTGACTAATAAGCATATAAAATGTCTGAAGGTAAGAAATCCACGAAATGCCACAAAGCAAATCTTAAACTAACAGTCCGACACCTTAACTATGAACTAACAGAAAAGTAATGTTAATTATATCAGTCAAGTATCAAGCAAAGATGCAATGCAATGCACATGAATCTGCTGCGGGCTACAGCCCGATCCGTTTAACATCAACGGCGCTCACTGGGGGTGTGTACAAACTACGGAGGGGCTCCTTCAGCCCAAGTGCAATATCATCATATCACTGCCACGGTGTGCAGGCCGACCCATACTCAGTCTAGAGTATCTATATGAGTCACATAACAGATTCAATCTAATTTCCCAATTTCCAATTATTAAGGTGAATATAATTTAATCAATTAATTTCAGGAAAAGGGTGACTTAGCATTTAATAACATTGATTACGCACAGGATTCAGATCAATGATTATGCAAATCATGTTGTCACACAGATATTCATTCTAGACGGATGCTACACATGGCAATAAGCCCAATTATCAACATTACTATATGTGTATCAGCTATAAATAATTATATTTAGCTCTCGGGATGGACCAAGTCACAATCCCCAATCATATACGATCCCCCACCTGCCATGGGGTTCGAGTCACGCCCTAACATAGCGTCACGATGTGATAAACCGGGGTTTCAAACCCTCAGTCCATCATCTATACAAACTACTCACCTTTAACCGGTCGCAGACTGGTCCGCTATTCCTTTACCTATTGAATCTCCCTCTACGCGCATCGAATCCAATCGAAATCACAACAAATATGTTATTATAGGTTAAAGAAACATAACCCAATTGAAATTACTCGGAAAACACTAAAAATCGCGAAGTTGGTAAAACATGAGCCCTGGGCCCACTTCCCAAAAAATTCCAAAAATTATATCAACGAATTCTTCATCTTGCCACGAGTCCGTACATATAAAATTCATCAAAATCGGAGTCCGTTTGACCCCTAAAATTCTAACTTTACACCTTCTTAGGTTTCAAGTCCTAACCTCCATTTTTACTCCTTAAATCCTGGGTTTTTCAGTGTTTAATCTATATTTTTATATCATATCAACATAATCCGAGTCTAAGAACTCTTAACTGATGAAATCCCACAAATTCTCTTCAAAATTTCCGACAATTCATCTTTCCCCGAAGTCTAAAATTTTTCTAACTTCTGAAATTCGATATCTCTATTTATTAAAAACCCTCTGCGATTTTTGCTTTTGCGACAGCTGGACCACTTCTGTGGTCGTCGCTTCTGCGGCCAATAAACCGCTTCTGTGGTTTTTCCTTTAAGTAAAATGGGGTCGCTTCTGCGGTCTTAAACCTCTTTTGCGGTCTCCGCTTTTGCGATCACATTGACCGCTTCTTTGGTCCCCTCAATATTCCATGACCGCTTTAGCGGTCTCTTACCACTTCTGCGGTATCCGCTTTTGAAGAACTTATTATGCTTTTGCGGAAGATGCCAGCCCTCACCAGGACCGCTTTTGGGACCATTTAGCCGCATCTGCGGAACCGCATCTGCGGAACCGCATCTGCGGAACCGCATCTGCGGAACCACTCCTGCGGTCCTTTTTCTGCAGATGCGGAAATACCAGGAGCTTCAAATAACAGACCTGCTGCAACTTCAAAAATTCCCATTTTAATCATCCGACATCAACAAGAGACCCTCGAGACCTCAACCAAATACACAAATATGTTCTATTACTTCATTCAAACTTGCTCGTAACATAAAAACACTATCATAACATCAAAATCATCGAATTACCACGGATTCAAGCCAAAGTTAATCTAAGACTTTCGAAACTTGCATTTGATCTAAAACTCAAACTAAACACCTCCGAATGATCTACAGATTTGAAGACATATCGAAATCACCTAATGAAGCTACTGCTACTCTCGGAATTTTATTCCGGCCCTCGGATGAAAATCTCACCTATCAACCAGAATTCGCCAAAAATCAAACCTTAGCCAATTCAAGCCTAATTCTACATCGGACCTCCGAATTTAGTTCCGATTGCGCTCCTAAGTCATAAATCACCACCCAAAACAAGTCAAATTCTCGAAATTCTATTCCAAGCCCTCTAACTCATAAGTCAACATTTGGTTTACTTTTTCAAACTAACCTTCTCATAAAGAGACTAATTGTCTCATGTCTAACCAAACTCCATCTGAATTACTTCGAATTCTTCCAACACATATAATAAAACACATAGAAGCATAAAAACGGGGAAAACGGGACAGCAACTCCCGTGACAACGGGTCGGATCATTACAGTGATATATCAGATATCCAAGTATCAGCAAATTTTAACATATCCACTTGCCTAGTCATTCTTTTCCGATCACCTACAACATAGTTATAATTCATTTATGCCTAGAAGCTAAAATCCATAAACTAAAGGTTTCACACATAGTATTTGCTACAAAAACGCACTTGGAATGCACTTCAAAATAAGCTCCAACCCATGACTTTTTTAGATAATATAACAAATCCCTAAAAATATTCTTACCAAATTTGTCCATCTTTTCAAACTCCTCTTTAAACTTAACTTCATAACTAAATTTAGAGCACCTCCAAAACTGTTTTGTCCTTTCCTCTCCTTTCCATTTCTTATGCTAATTAGACTAGATATGCCAGACACACATCCTAAATACAACATTAGGTAAAACTTCATTCAAAGCTACAACAAATCCCTATATAATTATTAAATTAAATTACAACATCATATTACTACAACAGCAAAATACTTAACAATTACTTAACAGCAAATTACTTAAGTGCAGCAGAATACTAGTGAATAGCTGATTACTACAATAGCTAATTACTTTCAGCAGCAGAATGCTAATGAACAGTTAATTACTACAACAACTAGTTGCTTAACAAAATAATAGAATACTTAATTACTTAACAAAATAATATAATATTTAAGTACTTAACAACTGAAAATATCACATTAATGAACAACAAATACCAAAATTACTTAAGAGACAACAGAACATAATACTTACCTTTTGTATATCTTCCATCACAGTCAATCCTTCTCTAGTTCCCATTTGCAAATCATCTTTCAAGTAGTTGATGAAATAACTCCAGCTATATTTTTTCTCTTGGTCCACAACTGCCCATGCTATAAAAAACATTTCCTGATTTCCATTCTTGCCAACAACAACTAGAAGTTCACCTTTACAAGCACCCTTTAAGAAACAACCATCAAAACCTACGATTCTCCTACATCCTTCTAACCAACCTTTCTTAAATGCATCAAAGCACACGCAAAAGTAATAAAAGAGATCTTTTCCTGGCTCGGTTTCACTATCCATCCTTACCCAATATGAGCTACCAGGATTGGCATGTTTTATCATATCAGTATAATCACATAACCTAGCAAACTTCATATTCCAATCACCCATGGACTCTCTGAGAACACCAATTTATCCCAATAACAAATTTTCTTGCCAACATACAATCCTATTGTGTTCCTACACAACTCCTGTATTTCCTATATCCTTATGTGGGGCTGCTTATTATTCATCTTTGAAATTCTTTGCAACAAACTTTGAAGTGCACAACTTATTCTTGTTTGAAGTATCACATTTGTGTACTAGGTAGGAGTTCTTTACTTTAAAATTACCTGAATCTCTATCAATACAAGCATAGCACACCTATTTGTGTCTCTTTGATGTGAACTTAGACCTCATCCTATGTAGTTCATTTGGTCTCAATTTAATCTGCACCTTGTATAATTGCATAATTTGCTAATGCTTTCTAAAACTCTGTAGCATTCTTCAAAATCATCCCAAGTTCAAATATAGCAACTTCACAATCAGGATCATACCTGGCTTTTATACTCCTCCTTCTTGTTGGTATATCAACACCAGAAATAGCTTCAGGATCTAACTCTTCTGTGCTATCTTCACTATCAGCATATGAACTATCAATAAACTAGTCATCACCGCCTAATTTACCTACATATCTTGAAGTCTTGTTTCTTCCTATATCCTCAAATCCTCTGTCAATACCTGTTTCTCCTAGTGGTATCTCATCTGTTGCAATTGGTTTTTTCCTCTGCTTACCCTGCCTATTTCTCCTCCTTTTTGAACCTTCAAAGATCTCAATTCATCATCAACATCTGAATCATCTTCTTCAGGAAGAACATCTTCTTCTGATTCACTACTCTCAATATCTGATTGCACTCCATCTTCATTAACATTATGGTCTGGTAGTTCATCTCCATCAGCAGCATTTATAGTTGGTTTACAAGAATTGTGAGTTGGTTCAACATCATTCAAAGTTTGTTCAATAGACGGCTCAATAGGTGGTTCAACAGCATTGTGAGTTGGTTCAGTAGGCGGCTCAATAGGTTCTTCAATATTTGTACCCAGTTGTTTCCCTAGCTTTCAATTGGTCATTACCATACCACCTACTTCCGCCCCACATAAAAGACCAACATTATCTTCGACTCGCCCCATGACGCAAATACACATCCAAAATATCACCATATTTTAAATCTTTCACAAATTCATATAACTAAAAATCAGAAACGACTTTGATAAAATCACCATCTTTTTTCCTTTTGACAATAAACCCTTCGACAGCTGCATACCAAAGATCTTTAGCATAAGTAGAACACTCGACAACCCTAAAATGGTATTTATCGATAGCAACAGCAAAGGCATCTAATTCCCCTATGTATATTGGGGACACGTTGCTCGATAGATGTACCCCCATAGTGAAAGCGAGTTAAAATATAGTCATCTTCCATGATATTTCCTTAAATAAGACGACAAGGGACCACACAAAGGAAAATCCCAAAAAAACTAGTTTTATCAATAACTTCCAAATAAAAAGCCCTAGCTGTAGAAACAGAAAAAAAGGAGAGATTGGATCTTGAAGCGTTGTAAATACTGTGAGAAATCATTGAAAATACTAGATTCCAACACCATTGATAGAAAGAAGAAGAAGCTTAACAGTGGTAGGACATTTCTTCATTTTTCATCGATTGTAAAAGGAACGGTGGTAATATGTTTATATCATTTGTTTAGGGCTAGTAATTTGTCTTTTAGTGAAAATAACACTATATAGCTGAGGTGGACAAAAAAAAGATGTGGCATGATTTACAACGGTTACTTTTGCCACGTAGACCGAGATTGCAGAACACGCGCTTGGTTAATTAATAAGCCAGCAAAAACGTGTCTAATTGGTATACGAATTGCCTAAGAAACATGTCTAATTGGGAAGAGGCATAGCTTAAGTGTCTAAGTGAAAGATTTTTCCAACTTTAAATGTCTCTGTGTATATTACGCCCAAATCCTTCTTTTTTATTGATACTTACGTGGTCCTGAAAAAGTAAAATAAACAAGAATATGATCGTACTTAAACTTAATTGCTCCTTTACCGATTATTATTATATCTGTTATCATACAAAATGGTCATGACACCCCATTAAAAAAATTTTTTTTTTGTTCCCATTTTAGAAATGCTAGGTGAAAATGAGCTCGAAGTACTCCAAGTGAGAGTCATGCTGAAAGTCAAGATACGGGCAGGGGCGGACCCATGTGGAATTAAGTGGGTTCATATGAACCCGCTTCATCGAAAAATAATACCGTATATATAGGTATATTTTTATGTTTTCAAACAAGTAAAGGTATAAATATAATTTTGAACCCACTTTAAACACGTAAAATGCCAAGCCTGTTGGTAAAATAGTTTCAAATTTTTCACATTGTCATGAGTTCGAAACCAGCTAGTCACATATGATCTTCATTTATTTTTTTAACCGCCACTGGCTAAGGGGTAACATAGAAAATTGTATTATCACATGATTCTGAAGTCCATGGGGATGATCTTCCAAGTTCAATAAAAAATATCTTTAGCGATGATAGGACTCGGCGTAGAAAAGGGAGAAGAAAACATGAGGAATTTATAAAGTTAAGGAAGGACTGTTCTGCTGATATACCAAACTATCATTGCCCTTGGGGCAAAACTAGCAGAACTAAAGAATTATATATGGGTTGATACACGAAGAGTCTATGTTATTGGTTTCTCTCACAGAGGCAATGTATTGACCTATATTTATCACAATTATGGTCCAAATGAGAATATTTTAGTATACACTCAGGCACTTGAATCTTAGTGAGAGAAAAATGACATAAAAGCTAAAATTGAAAAATCTTGGCTTCTAAAAACATGTCCAAGGCCTCACATTTATCATATCAACCTTCTCCTATGGACAAGCTAGCAAAGACTTTGGCCGAGAGTCCTATAAGAGGATAAGACTTGAACAATCTTTGTGATTCTAGTCACGAATATAATATGATACACACTACGAAATATTTACCACTTTTCATTAAATGTTTGGACTATAGATGATGATTGAAAACTACATGACCGTTTGACTCTATACCAAATGTAAAGTCATTATGGAAATTGATTCATTTATGTATGTATATCACATACATTATGCGAATACCCGAAAGGTTATTACTTATTTTAAAAATTAATTTTATATTACGAGGACTTTAAAGTCTCCATTTGTTTCACTTCGATTTGAGTACACAGTCTATGCGTATAGATAAAAATGAAAAGGGTAAATTATTCGAAGTAGCTGGCTTGCCTAGCTTTCACTAGTAGGCGTTATCACGATCCTGACGATGGAAAATCCGGATAGTGAAATGTTATTAATATACTAACATTATTGTCTGTTATAAGTATAACAGATTATGACTTTAGAAAGTATAATTGTTGATTATTCAATCTCAAGAATAATGTATTGGGCAAATTTTGTTTCTTACGTCCCGACACTATCTACATACGTCCTTGATGAAGAAAGCGGCTTAATTATAGTTGACTCGAGGAAGGCCGGTCTCAGATAGTAGACGGGCCGAGTGACATGACTCACTGCGACGTCGTTTCGAGCTCTGACACTCGTACACTGAGGCCACCAACCCTTGTATTTTTCTTTGATTATTTCAAGGAAGGTCCTCCTAGTATATAAAGGGACCTTCCCTTTGTAAAGACTCATGTGTATTTTACTATTGAAAATATACAACTCTCTTTCTATCTTTCTTTCTCTCTCTCTCTTGTGCAAAGTTTATTTTTGGTCTTATTGTTCTTGTATCACGAATTACTCACACTATACTCATAGATCTTGATCACTCTAGACTCTCTAGTTCATATTATTATTGATTCTGATTAATTCATATTATTTTTTGATTTTTTTAGAGCTACTTAAGTACTTGCATAACATTTTAGCCAAAACAATTTGGCGCCGTCTGTGGGGAATTCGAGAATCAAAGTTGTAGTTTGTTTTTAGAGATCCTTCGAAAAAACACTCTCCACAACCTAAAACGGCTTTAGGCTGAGAACAACGCGAGAATGAAAGTTATCTTGGATGTAAGAACAGATCTCACAGGCACTCTCAACGCAGCTGCTGAAGGAGATGCCCTACACGCAACCCCCAGTACATTGGTAAGCGTGGAACACCTACCTTCCTCGTTAGAAGATCTGGTGGTTCCACGAGAAAGAGAGGCCTTAAAATCTACAAACAAAGAAGCACCCCCGGAGGTAAAGAAGTTACTGGAAGAGAGGCTGACAAACACTCTGAGCTGTCTAGCCAAGAAGCCGCCTCAAAATGATAGATGCACCCGAGCAACAGATCACGTTGCAGCCGAAGATGAACTCGAAGTCACGAAAATGAAAAACGTGACCATCGACGCTCAAGCTAACGGTGGAACACTCATAGCCATCCTCAAAAAAAAGGAAAACGAAGACATTCTCGACCAGATGAAGGAGCACCAAGAAAGGGTGGATAAGATCCCAGGCGCGCCCAAGTTTCTACCAAAGCGAGACGTGGGGAGCATCGTTGAACAACCCTACACATAAGTAGTTGCGCCATACCCCATCCCAAAGACCTTCAAAATTCCCTCTACTTGAAAGTATATGACGGGACCACCGATCCCGATGACAACCTGATCTACTATGCCACAGCCGTCAAAGGCAATGATCTATCAAAAGAATAGGTACCATCTATACTTCTGAAGAAGTTCGGTGAAACACTGACAGGAGGAGCCCTAATGTGGTACTCACAGCTACCGGCCAAAAGCATCTCACATTTGAGGAGATGGTAGATAAATTTGCCACCGCCCATGCAGGAGCAAGGAAAGTGGAAGCACGGGTCAACGACATTTTTGCTGTACGACAGACCCAAGGAGAAGGACTCAGCGAGTTCCTAGCTAGGTTCAACAGGGTTAGAATGAGCCTACCAAACGTGTCCGAAGGCATGGCAATTGCGGCCTTTCAGAATGGGCTCAGTAGAGATGGCTCAAGGGCAACCAAGAAACTACTCAGCCATCTTCTGAAATATCCCCGCACCACCTGGGAAGAGATACACAACGCCTACTGCGCCGAGGTATGTGGGGATGATGACGACCTTAACGGCCCAACCTGACGGTTGATGTCGGTGCACCCAGAAATCTGAAGGGACCGGCGCAGGGAGGGACGGCGGGAGAAAGTTTTATGCCTTAACAGGGAAAGACACCAACCATATATTAGGTCCTCGCATCCCCCACAGCCAAGGCATGCGAACGTCATACAATGACATGTCGCCCAACTAAGGAATGACAGAGGTATGCCCCCTTCATTATCTGCACATAACATTTGTGTATCTCCTGCATAAGTAGTATATGAACTGGAAAAGATGGGTAACAAAGTACAATGGCAAGCAAGGATGATGTCCGACTCCGCCACCAGAAAATCAAAAGCCCTGTGCGAGTTCTACCAAGAACAGGGGCACAAAATGGAGGACGACATAGGTCTCCGACGGAGGTGGTCTAAATTCTAATCCAAGGTTTCCTGAAAGAACTGCTCAGTGACAAAGGAAAGATCAACTTTGCGCGCGGGCGGGAACAACCCCACGGCTCACCCAGGCCGCCCTCACCAACACAAACCATCAACATGATCATTGGGGATGGAAATGACTCAGCGATCAATCACGTCAAATTCACCACCACCCACAAGTTAAATTGAACCATCGCTCACGAACGGTATGACGACTTCGAAGATAGTATCACTTTCGATAAGTCTGATGCCGACGGTTTGTGTTTTCCTCATTATGATGCCTTAGTTATTACTTTCGCATAGTAGATACTGATGTTAAAAGGATCATGGTCGATCACGGAAGCGGCGCATGTATCATTCATTCAAGAGTCCTTGCACTCATGGGACTCGAGGATAAAATAATTCCATGCTGCATATCACTAACGGGTTTTAATAATGCAATGGAAAGAACCTCAGGCAAGGTGACGCTGCCCGTTCTGGCAGGTGGACTTACGATGAAAACCACTTTCCACGTAATGAACCAAGAAATGGCATACAACACCATTATCGGACGCACATGGATAAATGCCATGAGGGTCTTCCCCTCCAGTTTCTATCAAGTGATCAAATTCCCAACCCCATAGGGAGTGCACAGCATACGGGGCGAGCCCCGCACCACTCAAGAATGCAATAAAATAGCTCAGGATTACACCCACACCAAGCAACTCAAGGGAGCAAGTGCTGAAGCATCGCAATCAGCCCTATCGGGGACTAAGGTCCACCCGGCAGAGAACACATCAAAGATCCCAAGGACGTCGAGGCTAGCAAGGCTACTGACAAAGACCTTGACCACGTCTAGTAAAACAGCAGCGACCCCGCAAAGAAAGCTTACATAGGCCACAACCTATCAAATCTAGGTCAGTACCGTGAATTTTTATCTAACCATGCGGACCAATTTGCTTTTTCCCATGCAGATATGCCAGGAATTCCACGAGAAATTGCCTCCCACAAACTCAACATCGACCCTTTACACCTGCCCATGCGGCAGGTAAGAAGAAAATTCAACGTCGTCGTCAACAAAGCGGTGAGTGAAGAAGTAGACAAGCTGCTAGCTAATGGCTCCATCAGGGAATCCAAGTACCCATAATGGGTCGCCAACGTCTTAATGGTCAAAAAGAAAAATGGGAAGTGGCAGATGTGTGTAGATTTCACCGACCTAAACAAAGCATGTCCAAAAGACTCATTCCCGCTGCCCCATATCGACTAGCTGATAGACGCAACGGCAGGACATGAGCTGCTAAGCTTCCTTGATGCATATTCCAGCGACAATTAGATCATGATGGCCGAGGAGGATCAGGAGAAGACAACTTTCATTACCCACCAGGGGACGTATTACTATAAGGTCATGCCCTTCGGGCTTAAGAACGCAGGGACCACTTACCAAAGGCTGGTGACTGCAATGTTCAAAGAACCACTCGGTAAGACAATGGAGGTCTACATCAATGACATGTTGGTCAAGTCGTCAAAAAAGGAATACCACCTCACCCACATGAAGGAGGCCTTCGAAATACTAAGGAGGTATGGCATGAAACTGAATCCCAAAAAATGCACTTTTGGAGTAGCCTCGGGAAAGTTCCTGGGATTTCTGGTATATCAAAGGGAGATCGAATTCAATTCTGACCAGATCAAGGCCATATAAGCCATCCCAAAAATATTAAGAAGCAAAAAGCAAGTGCAGAAGTTGACGGGCCGGATAGCGGCCCTCTCAAGGTTCATCTCACGCTCCTCCGACATGTGCCACAAGTTCTTTGGTATATTGGAGAAAGACCATGGACTGCAGTGGAACGAAGAATGTGTAGAAGCCCTTAAGAACCTGAAAGCATACTTATCATCATCACCCCTACTAGTGAAAGCCCACCCAGGCGAGCCATTGCTTATATATTTGGCCGTATCAGAAGTCGCAGTCATCGCCGTCCTAGTGACCGAATATAAAGGTACGCCATCTCCTATTAATTATATTAGAAAAACATTAGTGGACGCCGAAACCCGGTACCTTAACCTTGAGAGACTAGCGTTAGCACTCGTAGTAGCTTCAGGAAAGCTACGACCATATTTCCAGTGCCATCCCATAAGGGTAGTAATGACTTTCCCTCTAAAGAGCGTCCTACACAAACCCGAACTCTCAGAGTGACTAGCCAGATGGGCCGTCAAGCTCAGCGAGCATGATATTACGTACCTCCCAAGGACTGTCATCAAGTCACAAGTCTTAGCTGACTTTATCGCAGACATAAGCAGTCCTGCCAATGGCAGAACTCGAATCACAACGTGCATCCTATGAAAATGATCTATGGGTCCTTTATACGGATGGCGCTGCCAATGCATCGGGATCGGGAATTGTTCTTGAGGTCTCCACAGGTGAAACAATTCGCCAGTCCATACAATGCCCGAAAATGACTAACAACGAGGCCGACTACGAGACCATTATTGCAGGTATGAAACTGGCCACCAAGTATGGGGCTCGCTGAATTCTCCTCCACTACGACTCCCAACTTGTGGTAAACCAGATCACTGGGACTTATCAAATCAAAGAACAAAGGTTACAAAAATACCAGTCATAAATCCACAAACTGATGGCTACATTTGACAAATGCTGCTTCGAACAAATTCCTAGAGCACGGAATGTCGAAGCGGACGGCCTGGCAAAATTGGATGTCGCCACCAAAAACATCAACAAAGAAAGTGTGGTCACACTCCTCCACTCAGCTATTGATCACACCGAGGTACTTTCCTTAATCCTGATTTGGGACTGGCACAACCAGTTCATATCTTATTTGCAGGACGGGATACTAGCCCCCGATAAAAAAGAGGCAAAAAAGCTTCGCATACAGGCCGCTCGATATTGCATGATCAACAACGACCTTTATAAGAGGACGATCGGTGGCCCCTTAGCCAAATGCTTAGGGCCGCAACAAACAATACTGGTACTCGAAGAAGTAAACGAAGGCCATTGCGGCGCCCAAACTAGCAATCGCGCCCTAGTGAGGTGCATCATACGCGCCGGCTACTACTGGCCCACCATGAAGAAAGAGGCAGTTGAGTATGTCCGCCGATGCGAGCAATGCCAAAAGTTCACCCCAATGATACACCAACCAGGAGAATCCCTCCAGTATGTCACCTCCCCCTGGCGATTCATCAGGTAGGGAATGGATATAGTCGGCCCACTACCCTCAGGACGAGGAAAGGTACGATTTTTACTTGTTTTAGTTGACTATTTCTCCAAGTGGGTGGAAGCAGGTTCTTACATGCAAATACGCGAACAAGAAGTCATAACCTTCATATGGAGGAACATCATATGTCGTTTCGGCATCCCTAAAGAAATCAGTTGCGATAACAGGCGCCAGTTTATTGGTCAGAAAATGACCTAGTTCTTCAAAAAATGGCACATCAAATGGATACTGTCCACGCCATACCACCCCGCCGCTAATGGTTAAGCAGAGTCTTCCAACAAAACAATTCTAAACACACTAAAAATGAAGCTCGAAGATGCCAAGGGGCTATGGCCAGAACTACTACCTGAAGTCTTGTGGGCGCACAGAACCACACCCAAGTCCAGCACCGGGGAAACCCCCTACTCTCTGGTTTATGGAACCGACGCGGTCATACCCATTGAAGTGCGCGAACCCAGCCTATGGTATTCACACACCAGTGGGACAGAAAACAATATCAACAGACTCCAAGATTTTGATGAAGCCTAAGAAAGAAGAGAAATGGCCCACATCAAGATGGTAGCCCAAAAACAACAAGTCGAAAGATATTACAACAAAAGGTAAAAAATAAGGCCACTCAAAGTAGGGGATTACGTCCTCAAAGCCAAGACTTTGGCCTCAAAAAACCCAAGTGAAGGGAAATTGGGCACAAATTGGGATGGACCCTACAAAATCACGACGGCAGCCGGGAAAGGAGCATTCTAGCTAGAGACAATGGAAGGAAAGACACTCCAGAACAACTTGAACGTCGCTCACCTCAAACATTTCCACTTCTAAAAAGGTGTCACCTGAGTCGTACTCTTTTTCCCTTACCCAGGTTTTGTCCCAATTGGGTTTTCTCGGGAAGGTTTTTTAACGAGGCGGCAAAGGGGTCGCCTGGAGATGTTTGCAGCACAAGTGCATCATGTCCGCCTCTCCATGTACTCTCCAAGCCCGACATGATGCAGGGACTGGATTAGTGTCATCTCCAGATCAATAGAAAGGCTACGGCCATCTCCAAATGTATAGAAAGGCTACGACCATCTCCAGATATATTGAAAGGCTATGGCCATCTCCAGATGTATAGAAAGGCTACGGCCATCTCTAGATGTATAGAAAGGCTACGGCCATCTCTAGATGTATAGAAAGGCTACGGCCATCTCCAGATGTATTGAAAGGTTACGGCCATCTCTAGATGTATAGAAAGGCTACGGCCATCTCCTAATGAATGAAAAGGCTACGGCCATCTCCTAATGAATTAAAAGGATACGTCCATCTCTAAGTGAATGAAAAGGCTACGACCATCTCCTAATGAATGAAAAGGCTACGGCCATCTCCAAATGAAAAAAAAAAGGCTACGGCCATCTCCAAATAAATGAAAAGGCTACGGCCATCTCCAAATGAAGAAAAAGGCTACGGACATTATTTTACATGGCTTTGGCCATCATTTTCATAAGGCTACGGCCATCATTTTATGTGGCTAAGGCCATCAGGCTACGACCATTATTTTACATGGCTATGGCCATCGTTTTCATAAGGATATGGCCATCATTTTATATGGCTAAGGTCATCAGGCTACGGCTATTAATTTACATGGCTATGGCCATCGTTTTTATAAGGCTACGGCCATTATTTTATATGGCTAAGTCCATCATCATTTTATATGGCTAAGCCCATCAGGATACGGCCATTATTTTACATGGCTATGGCCATTGTTTTCATAAGGCTACGGCCATCATTTTATATGACTAAGGCCATCAGGCTACGGCCATCATTTTTACATGGCTAAGGCCATCAGGCTACGGCTATCATTTTATACGGCTAAGGTCATCAGGCTACAGCCATCATTTTATATGGCTAAGGTCATCAGACTACGGCCATTATTTTACTTGCCTATGGCCATCGTTTTTATACGGCCATCATTTTATACGGCTAAGGCCATCATGTTTAAACAACTAAGGTCATCGAATTTTATATGGCTAAGGCCATCATTTCTATACGGCTAGGGCCGTCGAATTATGAAAAGTTGCGGCCATTGTTTTACACGGCTATGGTCGTCGTTTCTACACAGCTAAAGCCGTCAAGCTCTACACAGCTACGGTAAAAAATACAACAGTGTGCCAAAAACAATAGAAAATATTACTTACAACAAAAATCATATGTCTTTGTCAAAGTGGTCAAACACCCATGATACAAAAATCAGTATTTACAGGTATGTTTACAAGGATCCTAAAAAATCCACTACTTTTCCTGCCCGGCCTAGCCTTCAGGTGGCCCGTCCTCATTTCTAGGAGGGTAAGATTTGGAAATCCAAGAGCTGGATTCCAAATGATTAACGTCTACAGAGTTACCCCCCCTCCCGGGGCGGCGATTCAGGAATATAACCGGCCACTTCACGAGCTGCTCTGACCAACTAGCGGTGGCTCTCAACTTCCGCTTCAATTGCTCGACCAGCCACTAGAAATTCCTCAAGCATCACCAGCCTGGCCTCCGCGTACACCCACATCTCATGTGCTTCACGATACATATCGGCCTATGCAAGAGCTCTCTTGAGCTCTGCAACCTCGGCCTTCGCGGCATCAAGTTCCACGGTTAAAACTGCAACCCAGGTGCATAATTCTGCCGCCTCCTCCGCCACTACACGGCCAAGCTAGAGTTCCTCGTCCTTGGCCTGAATAAGGACCTCCATCTATGTGGCCCGAGAAACAGCGGTCATAAGCTGTTCATCAACTTTCTCCAGCTCAGCCACTCTTTTCTTCAACTGCTCCTCCGACTCCACGAGGCCCTCACGAACCACCATAATGTTTGGGTCCTACTTATACATATCGGCCAAGGTCCGGTGCAACTCACGCGTCTTGTTATACTTCTGCACCAGCCTGTTGTATCTGGCCGTCTTCTCCTTCTAGCATCGATCCCTTTCCGCCTCTAGGACAAGAGTCTGGAAAAGAAACCAAGTAAGTATGAGGAAAATCATCCTCCACTAACACAAAAGAAAGGTCATCGATCAAGGCAATGGCATACCTATAAGGCCGCACCTGCCACCCTTTGGGCCAAAACCTTGTCGCTAAGTTCCGCCAGGGTCGCACGCTCGGCACCGGCATACAAGAGCGACATACCGTTGGCCACCTCCTTGCAATTCTCCAACAAATTATAGTGACTAGGAATCACTATGCGACAAGAAGACTGGCCGGCCACTATCTCCACCCGGTCAAAGGACCCACCTCCTCTGCCTTCGTCCTCTGTGGCGGCCCTTGTGCCCGGCACGTCTACGCCTTCACTCCTTCTCTCTGTGGCCCCTCTCCTAAGAGCAGACCTCTCTGAGCGAATGGCCTCTGCCATAAAAACCATCCTTGATTGAGGGCGGGATGGCTTAACCTTCTCCGTCTGAGTGGCCACAGCCTTGCCGGTAAGGATCCGATGCTGCCTCATCTCTAATGTCTCCTCCTCTTGACGGTCCCCCTTCGTGGGATGCAGAGCGGGCTCAGAGAGGGTTGGTTTAGCAGTGGACGTTCCTATGGGGGCAATATCAGGAACGGTATCAGGAATATCCACCGGTACCTCCATAGGCATTGTCTCAACCACGATCTTTTTTATTTATCCATCTCATAAAAAAAGGTGGATTTGTTGTTTAGTATATTTATCTATTTTAGATCATTGAAATCGTTAATGATTCAATTAAAAAAGAAAGACTTATCTTTTTTCTTTCCTAAGATGATCAAAAGTGATCTTTAACTATCAGATTTTCTTCAAATAATGATGTCGAAAAGGGAACTTTCTAAATTTAGTAAATATAGAAATATAAATACTTTTAACCATTCCTTATAGGCTGAATATTTGCTATTTGAAGAAGTATGAAATAGGTCAATCTCTCCTATTGAGTCAGGCTGAATATTTGCTATTTGAAGAAGTATGAAATAGGTCAATCTCTCCTATTGAGTCACGTGAAGATGTAGAATCAAAAAGAACTCATTTATTCGTGTTATTTATTATTATTTATATAAATATATATAAATAAATTATTTATATATTAAATATTAATTAATATGTTAGATAAATTAATATTAGCAATTGGGGTTTTACTAAAGAAAAATATTTATCCACCTATCTCTATAGTAACCTATATCTGTAGTATATAGATATAGAACAAAGTATAGATTATGCACGGCCTCAGGTACTATATCTGGAGCCGCTTCTAAAGCGACCTCTTTCCTTGAGAAGGGAAAAGTACTAGCCCTAGACGTGCCAACAAGGATCAAATCCTCCTCAGAGTCGGATACCGCCCTAGAAGGGTCGGCCATGGTCTTCTTCTTCTTCTGCTTCTTCTTCTTCTACGCCTTTTGATGCGCCGGAGAATTTCGGCGCATTTCAATACTAATTGCATAGATTCTAGCTTATTTTAATGCAATTATAACTGATACTCATGTAGATTTGTTGTTCTTACAGCACAAGAGGAAGGGAAGTCCAAGGACATGAAAATGGACGCAAAAAGTGAAGAAAAGAGCATGATATTGCACAAATGCCAATCTGTGGTCTAGTCTACGGTATCAGAACACACATGTGGACCGCAGACTCATCTCTAACATCGCAGAGCATTACAGGATCTGGAGCTGAAAATCATGTCAAGAATGCGGCGCGATCTGCGATCGCAGAATCAACATGCGGACCGCAAATGAGCCGAAGAATTAATAAGAAGAAACTCAAGGACAAAGATGCGATGCAAATATGCGTTCGCATAACTCAAATGTGGACCGCATATTGGACCTGCAATGAAAGCCTGGCACGTAGGGTTTTGGATCTGCAGAGCGGCTACTCAAAATGCGGACCGCAAACCTGTTCTGCGACAAGTCTGCGGTCGCAGACGTGACCTGGAAGGGAAAATTTATCCATTTTATGTCCCGAAATTAGTCCACCTATAAATAGTTTTAAGAGACTTTTGTGGGCTCATCTTGTCTTACCTTTTAGCTACACTCCAAAGACATTAATATTCTCTCTTTTTGGAAGCTTTTGGGTGAAGAATCTTCTCTTTGTAAGCGTTTATGACACTTATTATTAGTTGGTTTTTATGTTTTAGCATGAGTATCTAGTTTTTAAATACTAAGGTTGTGGATCCTAAATGGGTGTTATGTTAATGGGTGTTTGACATTGAATATATATATAATGGGTGGTTGATGTTTATTTACTTATTGTTCTTCATTCATTGTTGGTGGTTGCAAGCATTAATAAAAGCCATTAAATTCTTGCTTTGCTTGGAAAATTGGGTTAGAAATTGGTATAAGTAAATAGCAATGACTCAAGGCTTTAAACCTTGTTTGATAAAATCGCTTAGGAATAAGTGGGTTTTAATTGGCAATTATTGATGGTTCTTAATAGCAACTCTTTTATATTTGGGAAAATCATAAAGAAGAAATACTACACATTCATTGGAAAATATTGGGTAGTATCTTAGACATCATTTGCATATCTAAAGGACCTCCCATTAGCAATATATCATATTAACACCTATTGACATTACGCTACATTAAAGGGGACACAACCTTGGTTACTTTTATCCACGTGTTTACTCTTTAATTGTTAAAATTAGTTGTTATTCAAACTCAAACAATCTTGCATACTCTTGTCACCATATCCCACTCTCTCTTGTTACAACTAACCGAATAGAGATCGAACTCGAGTCGAGCAACACACTAAACAAGTAGGCTTTTCAAAACTATTCCCTGTGGGATTCGACCCCAACCTTGTTGGGTTATTATATTTGACATCAACCGCCTTACACTATTTATTAAAGTGTAATTTTAGCGTATCAAATTTGGCGTCGTTGTCGGGGAATTCGGTTCTTGAAATTACTATTTAGTGTGTAATTTGCTTAAGTTTATTTCTATTCCATCATACTTTGCTTGTTTTGCTTGGTGTTGATAGGAAACATGGCGGATTATGAAGAAGATGTGGAGGGTGAAAAGGGGGAAAATCCCTTTGCAGACATCGAAAAATACATTGAAGATGCCAATGTTATTGTGCCTCCGGCCGTTGGAGCGGCTACATTTAAAGTGGAACATGGGTTAATTGTGATTCTTAAGGCAGAAGGGTTCTCCAGAAATTCCACTCTTGATGATCCAACGCAACACATTAGGAACTTTGTGGGTGTGCGCGCAATGCATTAGTAAAACAATGTATCTGACGATGCCCTAAGGTTGAGATGCTTCAAGTATCTCTAGCTGAGGATGCAGGGAAATGGCTCCAGAATCTACCTCCCAACTCCATTCATACATGGCCCTATCTTGTTCAAGCGTTTTTGTCCAAGTGGATCCCGCAAAGTAAAAAGTCTGAATTGTGGGACAAGATATTTTTCTTCAAGCAAATGCATGGGGAGAAATTTCATGAGGCATAGGATCGTTTCAAATTGTACTTGGTGAGGTCTCCAAACCATGGGTTCCCCGATTTCATGTTAATGGAAAAATTCTACATAGGTTTGGCCCCTATGAACCAAGCCATAGCCAAGAATGCAGCTGACGGGTCTTTCGTGGATAAAACATTTGCTCGAGTGACGCAAATTCTGGACAAAATGGCAAAGCACAACCAGGCATGGCATTCCAAAGATGCTACTGGAGGAATTTTGTATGGCTCTCCTTCCTTGAGCACTTTGATCAAGGAAAATCAGGAGACGTATCAAGTGATTGTCGGACTTGCTACAAATGTAAGTGTGCTTACCAAGATGTTGGAAGATAATCAGACAAAGAAAGTTAATGCAGTGGAGGATGTTCATCCCAACTTCGAGGAAAATTTTGAGGAAGCAAACTACATCAACAACCCTCATTGAGGGTACCAAAGGCAACCATACCATGGTCCTCGGCAACAAAATCAATGGAAGCCAAACTCGCAAGGGCAAGGCAACCAACTGTGGAGAAATGACCAAGGTAATTCTCAACAAGGAAATTGGAACAACAACAACAACTTCGCTAACCGTTGCTCCAACCCATATGTTCCCCAAAAGATAATTATACAAATCAAGAGTCATCCATTGATTCGAAATTAGAAAGAATGCTTGAGAGAGTTTTGCAAAATCAAGAAAAGTTGGATGCATCCATGAGAAACATGACCGAGTTTGTTAGCTCTCATACCGCATCTATCCAAAAATTAGAGATGCAGATGAGAGACCTTACACGGGAGCAAAACCCAAAGCAAAAAGGGCAACTTCTGAGTGACACAATAGCGAACCCGAATAGTGGTGGAGGTGGTTCAACATCTCACGTCATGGCGATAACGACTAGAAGTGGTAAGGTTCTACAAAGTGACATTGAGCAAAAGGTTGTAGGGGAAGAAAGCCGAACAAGAAATGGATGCCGAGGAGCAAAGGGTTGTAGAAGTTGAGAGGTTGACGGAAAAAGAAAAAGTTCAAGAAGTTGTCTAAGAAAAGGTGAATGAAAAGGAAAAAGAGAGGGAGACATCAAAAACTCCAACTCCTATTCCTATACCTCCTCCACCATTTCCCCAAAGACTTGTAAGAAGGATTGAAGATAGCAAGCTTGAAAAGTTTTATGATATCCTTAAGCAGTTGTCGGTGAACATTCCATTCTTAGAACCTTTCCAAGAAATGCTGGGGTTTGCCAAATATTTGAAGAAATTTATCATCATGAAGAGCACAACGAAGAATGAGGTGGTGAATATGACTCACCGGGTTAACTCTATCATTGCCAAAAGTTCTGTCCAAAAGAAAGAGGACCCAGGAGCATTTACCATTCCTTGCACGAGAGCGAGACTTTGCTAGAGCCCTTTGTGACAATGGGGCTAGTATCAACTTGATGCCACTTTCCATCTACAAGCAAGCGGGATTAGGGATGCCAAGGCCAACAAGCATGAGGTTACAAATGGCCAACCGATCCATTAAACGACCGGTGGGCATTGTTGATGATGTGATTGTGAAAGTCGGTGAATTTCATTTGCCCGCCGACTTTGTGATTTTAGATTGTGTTGTGGATAAAGATATCCACATCATCTTGGGGAGACCATTCTTGGCAACCGGTAAAGCACTTATGGGTTCGGAACAAAATGAGATCAAATTCCAGGTGAATGACAAAGAAGTTAATTTCCAAGCTAGCAAGGGTATGAAGTTGCCCTATGAGTATGAGAACATCTCCGTTATTGAGATGGTTGACGATATTGAAGATTCCGTCGAACTAAAAATGGAAGAGCAATGCCTTGGTGAGGCATTGGCGGCAATATTAGTGAACTTTGATGGTGAGGACATGGAGTCGGTGAATGCATTGGCGGGTCTTGGATCCTACACTTATGCTCCGGCCAAGCTCTTTATTGACTTGGAAAATAGAGCCATACCTCCCGCCAAACCATCCATCATTGAACCACCACAATTAGAGCTCAAGCCTCTCTCGGCGCATTTGAGGTATACATTCTTAGGCTCTAATGACACCTTACCCGTAATCGTTTCGTCTTCTTTGAATGATTTGAAGGTAGACAGGTTGTTGGAGGTCTTGAGAGACCACAGGAAGGCTATTGGATGGACAATCGCAGACATCCGTGGGATTTCCGCGGGGATTTGTGAACACAATCCAATTGGAGAGCGACACAAATCCAAGCATTGAGCATCAAAGACGGTTGAACCCGTCAATGCAGGAGGTGGTGAAAAAGGAGATCATAAAGTGATTAGATGCCGGGGTAGTGTACCCCATTGCATACAGTTCATGGGTGAGCCCAATTCAGTGTGTGCCCAAAAGGGGGGCATGACCGTGATAGAAAATGAAAAAAATGAGTTCATCCCAACACGAACAGTGACCAGATGGCGAGTGTACATGGACTATCGAAAGCTAAACCAACATGCAATGACAATTTCCCTATGCCTTTTATTGATAAAATGCTTGATCGGCTAGCGGGAAGTTTATTCTAGTGCTTTCTTGATGGATATTCTGGATATAATCAAATAAACATCGCGTTAGAGGATCAAGAACAGACAAAATTCACTTTCCCATATGCCATGTTTGCTTTTAGCCGAATGCCATTTGGCTTATGTAATGCGCCGGCTACTTTCCAACGATGTATGATGTCCATTTTCTCGGACATGGTTGAAGATTTTTTTTAGGTATTCATGGATGATTTTTCGGTAGTTGGGGACTCATTTGAGCATTGTCTTGGCAACCTCAATAAAGTGCTTAAAAGATGCGAAGAGACAATTCTCGTGCTAAATTTGGAGAAATGTCACTTCATGTTTGACAAAGGCATTGTGCTTGGGCACAAAATTTCAAAGAAGGGTAATGAAGTTGACCGGTCGTAGATTGATATCATCTCTAAGCTTCCTCCACCAACGACCGTGAAGGGTGTGAAAAGTTTTCTCGGGCACGCCGGGTTTTACCGGCGCTTCATCAAAGACTTCTCAAAGATCGCTAACCCCTTGTGCAATCTCCTCGAGAAATATGCTAAATTTGTGTTTGATGAAAAATGTCTTAAGCCTTTTGAGGAGTTGAAACTCAAGCTCACCACGGCACCTATTATTGTCACTTCCGGTTGGTCTCTTCCTTTCGAGCTCATGTGTGACACCAGTGGTGTAGCTATTGTAGCGATGTTAGGTCAACGCCACAACAAAATACTTCATCTGGTGTACTATGCCAGCAAAACTCTCAATGGAGCACAGGTAAACTATAGAGTGACTGAGCAAGAGCTTCTTGCTATTGTATATGCCTTTGAGAAGTTCCAGGCGTATTTGTTGGGATACAAGGTGATAGTGTATACGGATCATGCGGCTCTTCGGTATCTTATGTCAAAGAAAGATGCAAATCCACGGTTCATACAATGGGTCTTGTTGTTGCAAGAATTCGACTTTGAAGTCAAGGATCGCAAGGAAATGCAAAATCAAGTGGCAAATCATTTGTCAAGGCTTGAGGAAGCAGGGAGACCACAAGGTGATCTTGAAATCAATGATGCTTTTTTGGATGAGTGGATATTGGCACTATCTAGCACCTTTGCTCCTTGGTATGCCGATATTGCTAACTATTTGGTGAGTGACCTTATACCGGAGGATTTGGAATCATATGAAAGAAAAAGTTCTTGAGAGATTGCCGGCAATACTATTGGGAGGAACCATATTTGTTTCATGTTTGTGCCGACAATATCATTAGAAGATGTGTCCCTGAAGAAGAGATGATGCCAATTCTCAAGGCGTGCCATGACTCTCCGATTGGGGGTCATCATGGAGGAAATCGAATGGTGGAAAAAGTTCTTGAATGCGGATATTATTGGCCATCCATCTACCATGACGCCAATCAAATGGTAAAAGCTTGTGATCAATGTCAACGACAAGGGTCTATTTCCAAAAGGCATGAAATGCCTATGGACTTTGTGATGGAGATAGAGATCTTTGATGTGTGGGGGATCGACTTCATGGGCCCCTTTGTGAGTTCTTATGGGATGAAATATATCTTGGTGGCTGTGGACTACGTGTTCAAATGGGTTGAAGTCGTTGCCTTACCAAACAATGAGGCGAGAAGTGTCACCAAATTTTTGAAGAAGAACATATTCACTTGGTTTGGCACCCCTAGAGCCATTCTTAGTGATGGTAGATCACACTTCTGCAACAGAGCTTTTGCGGGGTTAATTGAAAAGTATGGTGTCAAGCACGAGGTAGCCACACCTTATCATCCGCAGTCGAGTGGTCAAGTTGAAGTGTCCAACCGGGAGATCAACAGTATTCTAGCAAAAACTGTGAACGCAAACAGGACCGACTGGTCAAGAAAGCTATATGATGCATTATGGGCATACCGTACGGCCTACAAGACTCTTATTGGTAATTTTCCTTACCAGCTCATCTTTGGTAAAGCATGTCATATACCCATGGAGTTAGAACACAAAGCCATGTGGGCATTGAAGAAGTTGAATCTAGAATGGGTTGAGGCTGCAAATTTGAGGTTGACATAACTCAATGAACTGGAAGAATTCCGGTTCCATGCTTATGAAAGTGCGGCTGTGTACAAAGAGAGGATGAAGTTTGTCCATGACAAAAAGATCTTGAAGAGGGAGTTCAAGGCGGGTAATTTGGTCTTGCTCTTTAACTGAAGGCTCAAACTGTCTCCGGGCAAGCTCAAATCCAAATGGTCTGGTCCTTTCAAAGTGGTAAATGTCTCACCCTATGGAGTGATAGAACTAGAATCAACAGATGGGTACCGAACATTCAAAGTAAATGGACAACGCATCAAGCATTACTTGGGCATTGATGGTGAAAAGCATTTGATGGAGCAGCTGGCTCTCAAAGATGGTCCTTTCCCGAGCACTGAGTGAAATTGAAGGAACATCAATCCCGTCGTTCCACGGCGTTAAATCAAGCGCTTCGCGGGAGGCAACACATGGGTGGTAACACCCTTTTTCTCTTTACATTTTTCATTTTTTTATGTTTACAAAGTCTGTTGGAGTGCAGGGAGCTCAAAAGATCTCAACACTTGGTAAAACTACTTGAAAAAGTGAAGGAAAAGCACAGCGTGCAAAATGCAGTAGGAATGCGATCGCAAAATTGATTTTCGGTCCGCATATCGCCCGCAGATTGAAATAGAGAAGGGCCAAAAATTGACAGTTGAAAATGCGTGGAAACATTCATTCTGCGGTCCGCATGTTGAATCTGTGACCACACATTTGACCGCATTTGAGGCCTTCTAAAATCCTTCACTTCCACATCGCAGAACACATATGTGATCGCATAGTGTGCTCTGCAATGCATTGGCCACCGCAGATAACATCTCACAATCGCTAGGTACGTCTCACTTACACTCTGTTTCAAAACAAAAAAAAAAAGAAAAGAAGAAAATGACAGAAAACAAAGAAAAAAAATTCCGAAAAAAAAGGGGGCAATCTGATCGAACCCAAGCAAGGGAAACCCGCAAGCTTACAAACAACTCTTAAATAAACACTTGTACATCACTCCTGGTATGTAAATCTCTTCCCTCTTTTTCATTCGAAGATCTTGTACAAAGGTTTGATCTAAGCTAGTTTGTGTGGTTAATATCTGCTAAAATGGTTGCATTTGGGCTAAGCATGATGGGGGAAACGGGATTGAACTAGAATAGGGTAGCCATTGTAGGAGACTAGGGTTTGCGTGCTGAAGAACAACGAGTTCTGTGGTCCGCATGTCTGATCTGGAGACCGCATTTTGGTTGCAGACCTAACCCTAGGTCACCTGGAGAAAATGATGTTCTGCGGTCGTTATGCGATCGCAAACCTGTTATGTGGTCCGCAGAATGACCGCATCTTCGATTCCTTTATTGGCTGAGCAAAATGGTAAAAATACGGTGGAGAATGCGGTCGGAGAATTGATCTGCGGTCCGCATATCTACCGCAGATTGAAATAGAGAATTGAGAAAGTTTTGAAGTTCAAATATTCATTCTGTGATGCATCTACGGTTTGCATTGTGGTTGTGCGATCGCATTTTGCATCGCTTATGGACCAACTAGTTAAGCATGCAAATCTGCGGTGATTCTGTGGTCCGCAGAGTGGTTCTGCGACCGCAGAATGGACCACATTGTTGATTTTTCTTTGTTAATTCTCTAATTCTTCTTCCAAAATCTTAACATTGTTATTCCTCCTTGTGCAGATATGTCTCCCAGACAAAAGCGAATAGCAACTAAGCCTCCTCGGGCGAAGAAACAAAAAGTGGAACATGCACAGCAACAACCCCCCCAGCCTGAGGAGGAGGAGCTTTACCATGAGGTAGACATACATGCCGAAGCCCGGAGAAAGCAATGGGCCGAGGTGCAGAATACCATCTCTGATGGGGAGTTGAGGGGTCTAGGTATAAGTATAAAGCTGGGCTCCTCCGGAGGTCGCTTCTGCCTGAAAAGCAATTGAGTCTAAATAGGTTGAAGGAGAGATACCCTCACATCCTCGCTAACATCAAGCGGAGGAAATGGATCGCTTTCACTAAGCCTCCAATTGAATACAATGAATCAATGGTGCGCGAGTTCTACGCATCCTACGGCGCATCCAGAACCAAGCACCACAAGCGGCAGGGGATGCATCTAGAGAAGGTAGAGGTTCGAGGATTCACCGTCAAGTGCAGAGCCTAGGCCATAAACAAACTGCTTGTCCCAGAATGGGAAGAGAGCACAGCAACGGCTAAGTATGATGCCAAGTTTGCAAACAAAGGGGGTGAACGTAGTTGGATTGCCTCCGTCATTGCAAGTGGAACTCCAGCATGGATACAACCAGGGCACAAAATCTACAAGGAGAGTTTCTCGTGGGAGGGGCGATACTGGCTTGCATTCCTCGCATCCAGGTTGATCCCTATGCAGAACGAGACGAAAATTGCAATTGAGAAGGCTTTCCTGGTAGCTTGCATGATGCAGGGCATCAAGATCAATGTGGGGTAAATTATATTTCAAGAAATGGGTAAGCGGGCAATGCATGATGCTACATCTCTCCCATTCCCAACATTGATCACAGCTCTATTCCAAGCGGCTAATGTCCCAGTGGACGTTCGAAAGGACAAAATGGGCAGGGAGGCAGGTATTATAGATATCACCCATCTTGGTGATGTCGTAGTACCTCTCGTTAGAGTTGTTCATGAGGACCTTCCTACATCCCAACCTAATGTCACTCCTCCAGCAGATGTCGCAGAGTCCTCTACGCCTCAGACTGCCCCTACATCTACAACTGTTCAGACTCCATCTTCGCCTCCGCCAGTCTCAAAGCTTGGTATACTGGCCCAACATGCAAATGCCAAAGTTGACCAGCTTCTGAAGACTTTGCCGAATTTGATCAAGCAAGCCCTCACTCCAACGCAAGCGGCTGTGGCAGATATTCAGCAAAAGCAATCAGCCTATGCGGAACGGCTACATTGAATTGAGTTGAGATTGCAGAAGGTGGAAACAGGTGAGGTGAGTGGCCTGCCCAACCTCAAGAAGGAGGTTGCCTCTATGAAGGTCGAATTCCAAAAAATGCAAAATTTGGAATTCGACCTTTCATCCCTCCTTCCTCGGAAGGTGCTCTAGGTACAGGCTCCGCTTCAGACTTGGGGCTTGGTTTCACAAATTTGATGGCGGATCCTGTGGTTCCTACACCTGGAGTTTCTCATACCGATGCTCCCACCGGTCATATTGATATTGATTCTGATGAGGAGACCGGTAGATCGGACAAGTTGGAGGGTGACGGGGAGGATGAGGAAGAAGATAGTTTGGGGTTCTCTAGTGACGAAGCCCCTCATATTGTTGATAAGGGGAAGAGGGTTGCTCAGGATGATGAGAGTACAGATGCCACTGCTGACGATGAGGAGAGGGAACAGATGAAAATTGCTCTGGAGAGGTCTTTGATTGACAGAGGGGGTCCGACAGCTCCTGTAGCACCCCTATCTAGGTGCATCCAGTAGCTCTCAGGTGCCAGCAGATGATATTGTCCCCCCAGCCGCAGTTCCAGTTGCACAGCCATTTGATTCCCCTACTTCAGAGCAGCCACCAGCGGAGGAGATCACACTCCTGATTAATCCAGTGCCAGTTCTCACCACCACATCAGAGGGTGATCCCTCCAGCACTCAGCCAGCTACCCACTCCCATCATACTTAGTGTGCCTCAGGGAGCTTCCCCTAAAACTCTACTCTTTACTTCTATGCATTGGAGACAATGCATCGTTTACAGTTGGGGGTGGGCATGTAGACTTATATGATTTTTGTTTTGTATATAGTTGTGTATATAGTTGGAAACTCATGTATCTGTGATGTATGACTGTGGTATATGAGTGATGTATGATTTTTGGTTTTTGATAAAAGTTGTTGAATTCGTCTTCGTGTTTGTTAAATATCATTTTGTGAATCAATTCCCCTTAGTTTTTCTTTTTTTGGTTCTTTTCCAAGGGTGTAATAGTAGAATCAGGATCTTAGGTGTAAATCTGTGTAACCGGTTTGGTGTAATTGCCTAGTATCGAGCATATGTGTCTGTACATAGCACATACCTTCCTATTGTCATCTTTGTCAACTTTTCCCAATGATAGATAGATTGACGACTATCTTAGGGGAATTTGTCTCTATGATCAATTCTGTGAATCTAAGGCTCGCTCTGTGACTCTATGGCAACCTAGAATTATATTTGTATCTATGATGAAGGCTTTGAGTTGCAAAATAGTTACTCGGAAGTGTCAAATTATGTGAATGAAGCAGTTCATGTACCATGTGTATGTGAGTTCTTTGTTTGTATATAATTCTCGTGTATACTTCTGTCATCCAGAACTTGCCCGTTTAGTCTTTCAATGCTAACGATAGTATGTTTGGTTGGAGGAATGATCTTAGGCATTCGTTGTGATTATGTGCAAAACCTCTTTAGCCTTTCAAGCCTACCCGTGCATAAAGGATACCACTAGCACCCAATTTGACCCTTTTTAACCATTCTTTGGCCAACTTATTACAAACCTTTCCCGTTTTGATAAACAACTTCCTCTCTTGAACTCGTCCCTCTTTGAACATTAAGAATGAGCCTAAAAGCCTAAGTTGGGGGTAAGGTCAAAGTGGAAGACCGTTAAGGGTGTATGTGAGTTTAGGGCATCATACCTCAAAAGAGTTTGTGAAATTGTTCAAGCTCCAAAAAAAAATGATAACCAAAATCAAGAGAAGAAAAAGAAAAAGAAAAGAAAAATCTAGTAATGCTTATGTTTACAAAATTGGGAGTCTTGAACAATAATGAAAAGGTATGTAAGGTAGCTCTATACTGGAGGCTAGATGAACAAAGATATGGGGGTTTGAAAAGGAATGCAAAAGAATGGTAAGATATGATTAGTGTTCAAAGAGGGTGAAGTCACTTGTACCCAAATGTCTATCCAACCCATCCCTGAACCTACATTACAAGCCAAAAAGCACTTATGAGACCTCCAACCAAACATTCTGGAATAAGCGGCGAATTAAAATACGGGCAAGCTTATGGTATGACATGTTGTAACACTTGAAGTTCTTTCTGAGAGTGAGTGTGTTTGTAAATGATCCCTCTTTGCCGTCTTTGTAAATATTGTGATTCTGGGACTTTCTTTCTGGTAAGGGTATATGAACTGTGGAATTGAACTGAAGTTGAGCTTTTTGAGTCAATTGAATGTGCACTCAGCTGAGGGTAGCATCTAGTCACAATGTTGAGGATCTGAGTTCACAGGATTGATTAAGTTTTTTTTGTACATACTTCTAATCTAGGAAGGGTGTAGCAATTGTAAATGCATGCTCGAAGATCTAGCAATGAACACCATCCCGAGTCACTACTGTTTCGTATTTGTAAATAGAGTTAAGAATAGGCTGAGTATGTTTTGCTTGCTCTAGGACAATCAAGAGTTTAAGTTGGTGGTGTTGATGCCCCGGAGAATTTCGGCGCATTTCAATACTAATTTTATAGATTCTAGCTTGTTTTAATGCAATTATAACTGATACTCATGTAGATTTGTTTTTCTTACAGCACAAGAGGAAGGGAAGACCAAGGACATTAAAATGGACGCAAAAAGAGAAGAAAATAGCATGATATTGCACAAATGCCAATCTGCGGTCTAGTCTGCAGTCGCAGAACACACATGCGGACCATAGACTCGTCTCTCACATCGCAGAGCGTTACAGGATCTGGAGCTAAAAATCATGTCAAGAATGCAGGGCGATCTGCGATCGCAGAATAAACATGCGGACCGCAGATGATCCGTAGAATGAACAAGAAGAAACTCAAGGACAAAAAAGCGATGCAAATCTGCGGTCGCATAACTCAAATGCGGATCGCATATTGGACCTGCGATGAAAGCATGGCACCTAGGGTTTTGGATCTACGGACTGGCTACTCAAAATGCGGACCGCAGACCTGTTCTGCGACAAGTCTGCGGTCGCAAACGTGACCTGGAAGGGCAAATATGTCCATTTTCTGTCCCAAAATTGGTCCACCTATAAATAGTTTTAAGAGACTTTTGTGGGCTTATCTTGTCTTACCTTTAAGCTACACTCCAAAGATATTAATATTCTCTCTTTTTGGAAGCTTTTGGGTGAAGAATCTTCTCTTTGTAAGTATTTATGACACTTATTATTAGTTGGTTTTTGTGTTTTAGCATGAGTAACTAGTTTTTAAATACTAAGGTTGTGGACCCTAAATGGGTGTTATGTTAATGGATGTTTTATATTGAATATATATATATAATGAGTGGTTGATGTTTGTTTACTTCTTGTTCTTCATTCATTGTTGGTGGTTGCAAACATTAACAAAAGCCATTAAATTCTTGCTTTGCTTGGAAAGTGGGTTAGAATTTGTAGAAGTAAATATCAATGACTCAAGGCTTTAAACCTTGTTTGATAAAATAGCTTAGGAATAAGTGGGTTTTAATTGGCTATTATTGATAGTTCTTAATAGCAACTCTTTTATATTTGGTAAAATCATAAAGAGAAAATACTACCCATTCATTGGAAAATATTGAGTAGTATCTTAGAAATTATTTGCATATCTAAAGGACCTCCTATTAGAAATATATCATATTAACACCTATTGACATTACACTACATTAAAAGGGACACAACCTTGGTTACTTTTATCCACTTCTTTACTCTTTAATTCTTAAAACTAGTTGTTGTTCAAACTCAAATAATCTTACATACTCTGGTCACCATACACCATTCTCTCTTGTTACAATTAACTGAATAAAGATCAAACTCGAGTCGAGCAACACACTAAACAAGTAACCTTTTCACACCTATTCCCTGTGGGATTCGACCCCAACCTTGTTGGGTTATTATATTTGACATCGACCGCCTTACACTATTTAGTAAAGTGTAATTTGAGTGTATCACCTTTTTAGAGGCGTCCCGACCTTCCTAAGCATGTATGAGACGGGCAAGAAAATTATGGCGGGGGGGAGAACCATAACAAAAATTAGCTAAGGTCGTTACCTACCGGGCCATAGACCCTAAGGAATTCAGGCCAGGAACGGCATTCTTTTGCAAACAGTATCAACGCTTGCACCCAAGACCTAATATCGTCAACCCTTCTAGGAGGGCAAGCTGTTACTGCATGAATGCAAAAGGAAATTTTCGATGGTGAAAACCAGCAAGGTGAGGTCGCCGTAGTAAAAGTTACGCACGGTAATACTTACATGCATCGTTCCACACCTTTGGAAACCCTTCAGGGTTGGACAGAAGGTGCTCGGTACGCACGAAGAAAAATCTTTGTCCAGATTTTCCGTTGGCCTTGTCGCCCACCTGCGACACAAAGCTTTTCTTGCCCAGACTCCTTAACTGGAGCATCGAGCCTCTCATAAAGACTGCATTAAACATTTGTAGAAGGTGATGAACGGTAACCTCTTTCCCAGCCTTCGCCGCGTATATGGTAAGCACCCTACACACCTTCAACGCGTACAGAGCAAGTTGGGCCGGGCACGCCCCGAACCAGCGACAGAGCTCTTCCATCAAAGGGTAAAGCGGGAGGTTGTACCCAATTTGAAAGGCGTACTCATAAAAAGAACAGTACCCGGGCTTGTGCACATTAGCGTGGTCTAGCCCCACAGGTACCATCTCAACGTGATCAGGGATATTATATGTTTTCTTGAGAGTGGCCAAGTGAGACGGCATCAGATCACTATGCTCCCAAGGAGGGATTTACACTTATTCTTAAAGTCACTCCTTTTACCTATATCAAGTGGAAGCAAGTTAGTCGTTGATAGCGGAACAAAAACTTCCTCGGCCTCCCCATCATCTGAGGATGACGAAGCCGTGGAGGAAGCAACGTCCTTGGTCCTGGTATCATCATGACGATGCTTAGCCCTAGCAGAAGTTATAAGAAAAAGGTGTTTCCGGACGCGAGTTCGATTCCTAAGAACGAGAGTTTCAGAGAAAAAAGAACAACGAGCACCAGAAAAAGATAGGGAAAAGATTGGGAAAATACTCTCAGAAAATGTTTGAAAGATGAATCAAGTTCAACTCTCCCTCTATTTTTAAGAAAGATTACACGGAAATCGAAAAGACATGATTCGAAAACCGACGCAGGAAACCCAAACGTCACGTCATAACCTGAACCGCCTTGGGAGCAGAAGTAATGATCACGCACATGATCGATGATGTCATCTTAAAAATGAGCCCCATAAAGGAGGTAATACGTCAACCTTGACCTCTTCACATATGGGCACGTCTTTTACACGGGTATCAACAGGAACTGCCAAATTTCCAGAAGTGTCGAGCCTGTATGTCCGTCCATTGAAGACGCCTCCCGACTACGTCTCCAATAAACGGAGAGACTATCTGTATTGGGCAAATTTGGTTCCTTACGTCCCTACACTATCTACATATGTCCTCGGTGAAGAAAGCGGCTTAATTATGGTCGACTCGAAGAAGGCTGCCCTCAGATAGTAGACGGACCGAGTGACGTGACTTACTGCGACGTGGTTTTGAGGTCTGACACTCGTACACTGAGGCCACCAACCCTTGTACTTTTCTTTGATTATTTCAAGGAAGGCGCCTTAGTATATAAAGGGGATCTTCCCTTTGTAAAGACTCATGTGTATTTACTATTGAAAATATACAACTCTCTCTCTATCTGACTTTCTTTCTCTCTCTCTTGTGCAAAGTTTATTTCTGGTCTTATTGTTCTTGTATCATGAATTACTCACACTATACTCATAGATCTTGATCACTCTAGGCTCTCTAGTGCATATTATTGATTCCGATTACCCCATATTATTTTTTAATTGTTTTGAGCTAGTTAAGTACTTGCATAACTTTTTAGCAAAACAAATAACATTTTGGATGCTGCTTCCATTCTTGTCTATGTCGCAAAGTGTTGCTTAAGATGGAGGTTATACAACTCGATCAATTTTCTGTCACACATTTTGTACACAGAAGAATATGCTCGGCTGAGAATGATATAGGTACTTTATCTAAAACCAACAGAAAATACGTATGTTTGATGTTAGGTTTGTTCTTATGATTCTTTATTCTGTTTCTTTAATAAAATTGATGTCATGCCACATTTAAGCTGGTCCATACAGAAACATTTAGGCAGTGTGCTTTATGCATTGTCCAGTTTGTGAACGTGAATTAGCCATTTGAGTATCTTGTGCCTTACAATAATCTCTGTGTTCCCTGTTTTCCCTTTCACTAATGCGAGTAATGGAGAGTAAGAAATATGGGGTTCTTGCAACAACACTCTTGGTGAAGTAAAAAAATTAAAGATTTCAGATTTTATATGAATGAATGTACGGCATTGATCTCCTTGTGGATTATACCATATATTTCTTTTAATCTTAGGGGTCGTTTGGTGGCCGGTTATAGTTATGCAGGTATTAGATATACACGTATTAGTTATGCAGGTATTAGTTATGCATGTATTAGTTGTGCAGGTATTAGTTATGCATGGATTAGTTATGCATGTATTAGTTATGCATGGATTAGTTATGCAGAGATTATTTTTTTGAATATTTGGTTTGTTGTATTAGAAATTGATATACATTATATAAAATTTAAAATAAAATGCTTGTGTACAACTATACCCCTGGCCTTCTTTTGCATTGTTTTTTCCCTATTTCCATTTATTTAAGCAACAACATGTCACATGTTCTAATTTATTATTTCGTTTGTTTACATATGAACAAAAGAATGCAAGATAAGTAAGGTAAGATAAGTAAGGTACTATTGCCGAAAACAAGATATAGCATTAGACTGAAATATTTATAAATTGAAGCAAATATAAAGTGATTGGGGAAAATTTATCATTTCAATATTTTATCATTGTATTACTAATACATGTATTAGTTATTCCATCTTCTACCCTGTATAAGATAACACACATATTGAGTCATAACTTATATATGTATTATTTGTGCATAATTGAAAATTGTCAACCAAACATGGTATTAGTTATGTAAAATTTTATACATCATAACTAATATCTACCAAATATAGTATAAGTTATGTTATCTCTTACACATGCATAACCTTTCTTCTAAACGCATACCAAACGGCCCCTTACTATATAGCATTATTGAATGGATGTTACCTTCACTCTCGTATATAATATTATTGGTCTCATACTCACTCTGTTGAACATACTTGCCCGTTGATTTTGGTAATTTTCCTCTTATCACAAACACCGTCACACTACTTTATTTGAATGATCCTGATGTTTAGCTTAAAGTATATATATTTCTATGTAAATCGTCTCATATTTTACTCTTGTTTCGTAAATTTAGGATGTTAAATGCTAATATATTTATATTAATTTGAAATGTTTTTACTTGTAGGAATGATTCGGAAGGAAATGGGGGCGAAGCATGCAAGATTTGAGCTAAAATGAATAAAACCATAAAAAGAAGCCATTTGGGCGTCACCTGTGGAGCTGAAAACAGTGTTGAAAATATGGGGGCTGGGCGCCGGTGATGCGGATTGTGTCCTATTTTGCCTAGACACGATTTATTCGACCCTAGACCTATCCAACACGTATAAAAGGAAAACTAAGCCTAATTTTGGGAGGAGAGATGCACATTGGAGCAAAAATATACGCAAGAAACATTGAGGAGCAAGAACATCTCAGAATTCTTCTTCTTTTCTAGTATTTTCAATTAATCAAAACTTATGCAATTGTTTGATTACATCATGAGTCGCTAAACACCCATTGTTCTAGGGTTGTAATTTAGACATGAATATTGTTATTTGACATTAACTTGACCTTGATTATAATTCACTATTATATGGTTGTTTCTTTAATTTTGTATTTAATTACTTAATTGTCTGGCCAGCAGTTAGGTTCTATTTGCTATCTATGCTATGCTTGGGAAAGTCGTGTTTAGATTAGAGAAGAATTGAAGAGAGCATGATCTTAACCCTTAGGGGGAGCGGATTTATGGTTAGGATAGGAGTATACCTAGTAACCGTGCTTAATTAAACATTGCATTCTTAATAGATTGATTTCATAGGAATATAGGCGTTAATCTATTGAGAATAGGTGAGTAGTACTTCGGGAGAAGGCAATGAGAGCATTTATCGATTAGCAACCATGAGTAAATTATATGAAAGGGAGAGTTAATTAGAATACAATATGAATGGTGAATCAATCACAACCCGGGAATACTTGTCTCTAATGAATACACGACAATCAATTCGTTACTTGATAATTTAGTTATTATTTAAAATTATAGTATAATATAATCATATTATTGGACTTTGATTTTAGCGGAATTAAATAACAATTTTAGCGAATTTGTGAGTAGTTTACACAAGTCTCTGTGAGTTCGATACTCAATTTATCATTATATTACTTGTCGATCACGTATACTTGCGTGTGCGTTTGGGAGCAACAATCCCATTTGAAGATATATTAGTAAAACTTAGAACCATCTCTCTCTAGTAGTAAATTGTGAATTTAGCTTTGCTTTTTACTTAAATCATCTTTCAACGTTTTGATTTGTTAAGCAGACTGAATACGATGATTCAACGTTAAAATTTTGGAAATCTTACGGTAGATTGTAACATATATTATTAAGTAGGTATTGAAGGGTTTAAATACTCTTTTTTAACTTTGTCTCGTATTAATATTTTACACACTTTCTTTATGTGTTACAGACTGCAAGCATACATGAACTTTATGAAGATGATCATTCAAATTTAAAATACATGAGAGTCATTTTGCCAAAAACATATATCTCTTCAACTATAAATAAGGGATTAAGAAGTTTGGAGATTTTTCTTTACTTAATCCCGTTGTCTTGTTGTCTATTTGTCAAAGACAATTGTGAAAAAGAAGTGTTCTCACTTATACACTGATTGACAAGACCAACATCAGCTTGAGGACGGGGAAATTGCCCTCATAGAACCTTAATATTTCAAAATACATTAGTTATATTCTTCCTGTAAATATCATGACTTCTGTATGGGGTCAAATTTGGCCCTCAACATCCCCATGATTAACGGGCACGCCCAATAAGTAAACGCCTACCAAAGTGAGGGCAAGGCCCGGACGTGAGGGTAAAGACGACGTCTTGAACCTAGTTTCTTCACTAAGAAAAGCCACCTACTTTTGTACTTTTTCTTTGATTATTTTGAGTAAGGTCTCCTATTATATAAAGGAGACCTTCATATTGTAACAAGCTTGATGATTATTCTCGAATAATTCAACTTCTCTCTCTATCTCTATCTATATTTCTGTCTCCTACAATTGCTTCTCTCTTAAGCTAAGATTATTTTCGTTATCTTTGAGATCTATAACTATAATATCGTCCATTTAACCTCTAGGTCAAATTATATTTGATTGTGATTTACCCTTGTTATCTTTTGATTGTTTTCTAAGATTGCAAAGTATATTGATAACTTTTGAGCTAAACAATTTGGCGCCGTCTGTGAAAATTTCGAGAATCAAAACCATAGTTTACACCTAGAGAACAACCAACAACCATTTTCTACACCACACGAGCAAAACTGACTGAAAACAACGCAAGAATGAAAGCGATAGTAGATGTTACAACCAACCTCATCGGTCCTCTCAACGAAGCCGATAAAGATGGTGTTTCGATTACAACCCCTAGCACCACAACGAGTGGAGAGATCCTACCTCCCCCACCTAGAGATCTGACGATCTTGCGGGAAAAGGGTGCTTCTACATATGCAACCAAAGAAGTACCTTCGGAGGTCAAAAAGCTACTGGAAGAATGGCTAACAGGTACCCTAAGTGGCTTGATCGTAAAGTCGCCACTAGGTAACATCGGATGTGCACCGAAAGTAGATCTTACCGCCGCCATAGTTGAACCTGAAATGGCACGAGAAAATGACATGCCAGGCGAGGTACAGGCCAACGATGGCACGCTCACATCCATTCTTAAGAAGATATAGTAGATGAAAAACGAAAATCGGTCACTCCATGACCAGATGAAGGAACACCAGGAGAGGGTAGACAAGATCCCCGGTGCCCCCAAGCTGTTGCCAAAGCATGATGTGGGAAGATTCCTTGAACAACCTTATACTGAGGAGGTTGCCCCGTACTCCATTCTAAAGACCTTTAAAATTCCTCCCTACCTAAGAGTATATGACCGGACCACAGATCCCAAGGATAATTTGATCCACTATGTCACGGCTATAAAGGCCAATGACCTATAAAGGAACGGGTATCGTCGGTGCTACTGAAAACGTTCGGTGAAACGCTGATGGGGGGAACCATGACGTGGTACTCCCAGCTGCCGGCTAAGATCATTTCCACTTTCGAAGAAGTGGCGGATAAGTTCGTCACCGCCCATGCAGGAGCAAAGAAAGTAGAAGCAAGGTTTAACGATATCTTCATCGTTCGTCAAACCGCAGGAGAAAGACTCGGGGACTTCCTACCCAGGTTTAACAGGGTGAGGATGAGCTTGCCCAACGTATCAGAAGGCATAGCGGTGGCCGCTTTCAAGAATGGACTATGCAGAGATAGTTCGAGGGTGACCAAAAAACTACTAAGCCATCTCATGAAGTACTCTTCCGCCACATGGGAAGAAATCCATAATGCCTACTGTGCCGAGGTAGGAGCAGATGAGGATGACCTCAATGGTCCAACCCAACAATTGACGACAATACATCCAAAAATTAGAAGGGATCAACGCACCGAGGGGTGGTGGGAACAAATTCTGCGTCTCAACAAATAAAGGCACCAGCCTTACGTCAGATTCTCCCATCCGTCGCCACCAAGATACATGGATGCACTATAGCGACATGTCGCTCAATTCCGAAACAAAAGAGGTATGCCTTCATTATTATTCGCCCATGACTTTTGCGTGTCTTCAGAGATAGTGTACGCACTAGAGAAGCTGGGCAGTAAGGTACAATAGCCGACGAAGATGAAATCAGACCCCACCACAAGGAAATCAAATGTCCTATGTGAGTTCCATCAGAAACGAGGGCACAAAACTGAGGACAGCACAGGCGTGCGGCAAGAAGTGGTCAGAATGCTAAATCAGGGGTATCTGAGGGAGCTACTCAGCAACAAAGGGAAAACCAACTTTGCACGCGGACGTGAGCAACCCCATGGGCTGCTGAAGCCGCCCTCCCCAGCACGTACGATCAATATGATTGTCGGAGGCGGCAAAGACTCCACAATCAACCACGTCAAACTCACCACCACGCACAAACTGAAGCAAACCATCGCCCACGAACGGTATGACGACTTCGAAGATAGTAGAATCTTCGATAAGTCCGATGCCGACGGTTGGTCTTTCCCTCACTATGATACTTTTGTTATCACTTTACGTATCACAGATACAGATGTTAAAAGAATCATGATTGCTTACGGAAGAGGTGCATGTATTATCCACCCGAGGGTCCTCATACAAATGGGACTCGAGGACAAGATAATATCGCGCTGCATAATACTAATTGGTTTCAATAATGCAGTGGAACGGACCTCCGGAGAAATATCCCTGCCCATTTTAGCGAGAAGAGTCATGCGGAAAACAACTTTCCACGTGATGAACCAGGAAACGGCATACAACACCATCATAGGACGCCCATGGATACACGCCATGTGAGCAGTTCCATCAAGCTTTTATCAAATGATCAAATTCCCTACCCCGAGGGGAATATTCAGCATCTGAGGCGAGCCACGCACCGCAAGGGAATGCTACAAAATAGCTCAAGATTGCGCCCACACCAACAACTTAAGGGGGTGAGTGCAGAGGCATAGCAATCAGCTATGTCGGGGACCAAGGTGGACCCGACAAGGGACGCCATTAAGGATCTTGATACCGTAGAGGCATGTAAAGCTATGGTCGAAGATCTCAACCCATTCTAACTGGACGAAGCCGACCTCATGAAGAAAGCCTATATCGGGCATGGTCTCACTGATCCAAGTAAGTATCATGAGTTTTTAACTAACTATGTAGACTTGTTTGCTTTTTCCCATTCCGATATGCCAAGGATCCCGCAAGACATCGCTACTCACAAGCTAAATGTTGACACATTACACCCGCCCGTGCGGAAAATGAGGAGGAAATTCAATGTCGCTATCAACAAAGCGGTCAGTGAGGAAGTAGAAAAACTACTGGCCAACGGCTCAATCAGGGAATCAAAATACCCCCAATGGGTCACCAATGTTGTCATGGTCAAAAAACATAGGAAGTGGAGAATGTGCATGGACTTCACCGACCTAAACAACGCGTGCCCAAAGAATTCATTCCCGCTACCCTACATTGACCAACTGATCAACGCTATCGTGGGACACAAGCTCTTAAGCTTCCTAGACGCTTATTCCGACTACAATCAGATCATGATGGCCAAAGAGGACCATGAAAAGACAACTTTCATCACCCACCAAGGGACATATTGCTACAAGGTAATGCCCTTTGGGCTCAAAAATGCAAGAGCTACGTACCAGAGACTGGTCACCAAGATGTTCAAAGAACAACTCAGTAAGACCATGAAAGTCTACATTGACGACATGCTGGTAAAATCAGCAAAGAAAGAAGACCACATCAACCACCTGAAGGAAGCCTTCAAGATATTGAAGAGATACGGAATGAAGTTGAACCGTGAGAAGTATGCCTTCGGCGTGGCCTCAGGGAAATTCTTAGGGCTTCTCATACCACAACGAGGCATCGAAGTCAACCCAGACCAGATCAAGGCGATAGACGCAATACCTGAGGTGTTGAATAGCAAAAAATAGGTATAAAAGCTAACATGGCAGATAGCCGCTCTATCCAGATTCATCTCGCGATCCTCCGACAGGTGCCATAAATTTTTCAATGTGCTGAAAAAAGACCAAGGGTTATAGTGGAATGAGGAGTGCATCAAAGCCTTGAGAAAGTTAAAAGCGTACATATCCTCACCGCCCCTGCTAGCCAAAGCAAGCCCAGACGAACTCCTATTGGTGTATCTGGCCGTATCCGAGGTCGCCGTTAGCGCAGTCTTTGTCTGCGAAAATGAAGGTACGCAATCTCCTATGTACTACATTAGCAAAACTTTAGTGGATGCCAAAACACGGTATCCACACCTTGAGAGGTTAGCTCTGGCATTGGTCGTGGCTTCATGGAAGCTCCGGCCCTTTTTTTAATACCACCCTATAAAAGTGGTGACGACCTTCACCTTTAAAGGGTCCTACATAAGCCTGAATTATTAGGTCGGCTCACCAGATGGGCCATTGAGCTCAGCGAGCACGACATCTCGTACCATCCAAGTGTTGGAAACACGTTCTCAATGCAATATACTAAAACATGTGTTCTTTTGTATAGGTTTTGATGAATGACAAACGAAGCGAAAATTGATATATGACGAAGTTCAAGAAACAAGCGCACAATTGATATACAACGAGATTCAAGCTCAAGACAAAGTTTTATAGTTTAATTGAGTCATTCTTAATTGTGATCTTGATCCTACAACTTGACTCGTAACATGGCTTCTCTCATAAAACTATTTTCCAAAATCATGCATATTTAATTTAATGTCAAATGATTTTAAATCATGCATATTTACAGTAGTCAAAATAATTTTTAGACATGCCTTAAAAATTTGGACTAAGATAATCGATTATGTACTTATGATAATCGATTGTTTTAAGCCAAGACTGCATGACAATCGATTGTGAACTAATGACAATCGATTGTGAGTAAGACAGTGAGCATCAGGTTTTTCAAACCTGCATGACAATCGATTATGAACTAATGACAATCGATTGTGACTGAGGCAGTGTCCATCAAAGTTTTTCAAAACTCAGAATAATCGATTATGAACTAATGGTAATCGATTATGTTGAGACAGTGTCTTCCAGTGATTTTCAAATTTATTAAATAATCGATTGTCAAAGAGACAGTGTCTAAAATGTTTTTCAAAAACTGATAAGTAATCGATTGTTGACTTTGTGCAATCGATTGTGAAGCTGACCGTTGTCGTAAAGTTTTCAAATACTGTCAGGTAATCGATTATTGATTCTGTATAATCGATTGTTTTGATTAAAATCCGGAAAAGATTTTTTGAACGTTATTGGGTAATCGATTATTGATTTTGTATAATCGATTGTTTTGATTAAAATCCGGAAAAGATTTTTTGAACGTTGCTGAGTAATCGATTGTTGATTCTGGACAATCGATTGTTTGTGGTAAAATCTGGAAAGGATTTTTTGAACGTTGCCAGTAATCGATTATGGATTGTAAGTAATCGATTATCAAGCGTAAAATCTGGGATTGAATTTTGGTCTGACTGGCAGACAATCGATTGTTGGGGTTTGACAATAGATTGTCAGTGAGTAAAATCAGCAACTCTTAATTGGCAATTAGGCAACGGTAATGCCAAGTTTTTCAACTATAAATACAGCTTCATTTCAGTGTTTTAAACACAACAACATACTACAACTGATCATTACATTGCTATAAGCTTGCATACTTTTGTTTACCATTTTATATTCAATTTCATAAAGCTTGTGAGAGCCATATTCTTGTCCAAAGTTGCTGTGATCTAGAGCTTATTTCTTTTTACTCATACCTACTCATAAAGGAGTATATTGTTTGAGTGTTTTAGTGTTTGTACACTTGGAAGAGAATTGTGATTCTCTTGTTGTAAGGAACTTGTGTTTCCTTGGTTGAAGTCTTGGAGTGTTGTAACTCCGAGCAAAGGTGTTGAGGCTTGCGTCCTCAAGTTGTAAAGGTTTGTTAAGAACCCGGAAGCTTGACAAGTTAGTGGAAAATCTCGAGAGAGTCTCTCGGGGACTGGACTAGCCACACGTTGTGGTAAACCAGGATATATCTGTGTGTAAGTTATTATTCATCGCACTTATTTACTTCCTGCAAATTTTAATTTCCGCAAGTTTACGCTAAATTTTATTATAACGCTATTCACCCCCCCTCTAGCGTTAAGAGTATTTTCTAACAATTGGTATCAGAGCCATACTCTCTGAAGACTTAACAGTTTGAGAGAACCATCCATGGCTTCTACTCGTGACTCTTTTGCAGGAATTGAGGAAGGACAGTGCTCCACACGACCACCTCTATTCAATGGTACAAATTACACGTACTGGAAGGAGAGGATGATGATCTTCGTTCAATCCAACAGTTTTCACATTTGGAAGGTGTTTACAAAGGGAAATCAAATTCCAACCAAGAAGGTGGAAAATGAATGGGTTCCCAAGTCCGAGGATGAGTATGACGTGGATGACATCCGAAAGGTCCAAAATAATGCTAAAGCAATAAACTTATTATATTGTGCTATTAATGCTGACGATTACAGGAAAATATCGTGTTGCACAACAGCAAAGGAGATGTGGGACAAGCTAGAAGTTACATACGAAGGAACGGATCAGGTAAGGGAAGCAAAAATTGAATTCCTAACCCATGCTTATGAATTATTTCACATGAAGGAAGGAGAAAAGGTGGACGAAATGTTTGAACGATTTTCAATAATCGTAAATGATCTACATGCCCTCAAAAAGACACTCACGAATAGAGAACTTGTACGGAAGATCCTTAGAAGTCTCACTCCGGCATGGCGATCAAAGGCCGACGCAATCCAAGAATCCATCGGCGTCTCAAATGTCACAATTGACGCATTAAGAGGTAATCTCAAGACCTATGAATCTACTATTCTTAACCCTCTTGTTGATGGTCAAAGGAGGCAAAGAATAGCTCTAAAGGCGAGCACAAGTCAACCGCAAATTGATGAGGAAGGAGACAACGAGTTTGGACTCGTTATCAAAAGATTTCAAAAGTTCATGCGCAAGGAGTATGAACGCAAAGGGAAAAAGCAAGGAGAAATAAAATGCTACGAATGCGGAGAAACCGGGCACATCAAGTCAAATTGCCCAAACCTCAAAAAGGAAAAGAAACCTTTTAAAAAGCAATGCGCATATATTTCTTGGGGAGGTGACTCTGGAGATGAGTCAAGCGAAGGAGAAGAAGACGAAGCAGCAAATCTTTGCCTCATGGCACAAGAAGATAACAAAGACGAGGTATGTCAAATTTCGTCTCAAAACTTCTTTACTCTTGATGAAATGCGAACTGCTTTTGATGAATTATATACTGAATTTATTAAAGCTTCAAAAACAGTCAAAAGCGTAAAAGAAAATGCTTCTCTAAATGAAAAAGATTTTCAAAAACAGCTTTCTTTAAAAGAAAAGGATTTAGAAAAACTGGTTTTAGAAAATGAGAAGCTGAAAGAGGAAAACAAGTTTTTTGGAAAAAGAAGTTCCGATAAGCCCGAAAGCTCTACTAGAAATTGCACTTCTTGTTTGCATCTTAAGAATGAAGTAAGTAGGCTTAAAAGCACATTAGATAAGTTTAATTCTTCGCACAAAAACTTGAATGATGTTCTTGTTAACTTGAAATCAACCAAGCATGGAATAGGCTTTAAGAATGAAGAAAAGGTTGAAGCTAAACCCCAACAACCTAAAGCTCAACCTAGGATTAACAATAGAAATGCTTATCCTAGAAACAACAACTCTAGAGCCAATATGCACGCTAGACAATATGCTGAACATTTTAGAAGACCTAGGAATGACTTACCACCTAGAAATAGTCACCCTAGAAATGATGCATACTTTAGGCCAAATTTTGAACCCCTTAGAAGACCTAGCAATGGCCCTCAACCGAGAAACAATCACTCTAGAAATGCTGCCCATCCTAGAGCTCATAGTAGGAGAAATAACTCTCATGAAATGCGAAATAGTCATAGTGTTCAAAATAGAGTAAGAAATTTTCATCCGTCTAGTTACTATGAACCTAGAAGGATGCATAACACAAATGTGACTTGTCATTATTGTAAACGTATTGGTCATATTGCTCCGGCATGCTTTACACATCATAGACATATTACTCAATCGCATCATTATAATATGCCTAACCACCAAGGACCCAAGATGGCATGGGTACCTAAAGAACATTAATTTGTTTTGTATGTGTGCTTGAAGGGATCAAGTGTACTATGGTACCTTGATAGTGGATGCTCCAAGCATATGACGGGAGATGAATCCAAATTCCTTCAATTAGAGCACAAAGAAGGAGGAAGTGTTATCTTCGGTGATAACAATAAAGGAAAGATCATCGGCATCGGCTCGGTCGGTAAGAATGAAAAATCCTCTATTAAGCATATATTACTTGTTAAAGGATTAAAGCATAATCTCTTGAGCATAAGCCAATTGTGTGACAAGGGAAATCTTGCTTTATTTGATTCGGATGAATGCTTAGTGTTCAGACGTAGTGATTTCAAAATTATCCTCCGTGGTTTTAGAGTGGATAACATTTATATGGTTGATCTTGCAAAATCCTCACCCGATTATGTTGATTGTCTAATGAGTAAAGAGGATGATACTTGGCTATGGCATCGTAGAGTAGCACATATCAATATGCATCTTTTGAACAAATTGATTTCTCAAAACTTAGTTGTTGGTCTTCCCAATTTAAAATTTGAAAATGACTCTATTTGTGACTCGTGGCAAAAGGGGAAGCAAACAAAAGCATCTTTCAAATCTAAAAACATTATTTCAACTTCTAGACCATTGCAATTGCTTCATATGGATTTATTTGGTCCTTCTCGCATTGAAAGTCTAGGAAGAAATAGGTATGCTTTTGTGATTGTTGATGATTACTCGAGATTTACTTGGACTTTATTTCTTGCCAATAAAAGTGATGCTTTTCAAAATTTTAAATATTTTCTTAAGCATGTTCAAAATGAGAAAGAAACAACCGTCACTTCAATTAGAAGTGATCATGGGGGAGAGTTTGATCACAATCTCTTTGCGGACTTTTGTGACGAACTCGGAATCGAGCATACCTTTTCCGCTCCACGTACACCACAACAAAATGGGGTGGTGGAAAGGAAAAATAGGTGTCTCGAAGAGATGGCTAGAACCATGCTCGACGAAGCTAAGATACCCAAATATTTTTGGGCGGACGCCGTGAGTACCGCTTGCTATGTTCTAAATAGAGTAGTAATTCGGCCGATACTCATGAAAACCCCCTATGAACTTTATAAGGGTAGAAAACCAAATATTTCCCATTTTAGAGTTTTTGGTTGTAAATGTTTTGTTCATAACAATGACAAAGACCAATTGGGTAAATTTGATGCTAAGTCGGATGAAGGTATTTTCATTGGATATTCCTCACGTAGTAAAGCATATAGGGTCTTTAATAAAAGAACCCAAATTGTGGAGGAATCCCCTCATGTTGTATTTTCCAAAAATAATACTCGCTTGGCGAGAAAGGGTTCCGGTTTTGATCTTGCAGGTATCTTAGATAGCTTGAAAGACAAAATACAAGAGGAACCACCCAAGGAAAATAAAGATGACACTGAGGAACGACCAACGGAAGAAGCGCCACAATTGGAAAAAGAAACAAAAGTGCCAAATGAGTGGAGGACGATCAAAGATCACCCTCTTGAACAGGTAATTGGAGACGTCGGAGGAAAGGTAAGTACCTGAAACTCTCTTAAGAACACATTAGGACACACTTCTTAAGAGCTCACGTTCTCACTTGGCAACACTAGTTTAAGTCATTACTTCTTTACAAATTACTGACTTGAGCGTCGGAGACGTTTAATTCTATTTTGCAGGTATCGCCCTAAAAGATAGGGTGAATTATAAAGTTTTGGCACAGAACAATCGATTGTTCCAAGCAAATAATCGATTATTTTACTGTGCTGAAAATCGATTAGCAGTTCACTAATCGATTGTTTATGGTTTATGTTCATTATGCAGTTTTGTTTAATAATTGATTCCTTAAATTGCATAATCGATTTCTGTCTCAGCCATTCAGCAATGCTTTTCCAAAACAATCGATTATTCCACATTTGACAATCGATTATTTCATGTCAGAAATTTAAACTCTTGTTACCGTTTGGCTCCTCAATCAATTTGCGTCAGTTCCAAGTCAGGTCATAACTCTTCAACAATCGATTATTGCATCTCAACAATCGATTGTCTAATGGTCAGTGAATTTATTTTACCCTTTCTGACTGATTTGGCTTTAAATTCTCAGCAGATTTCTTCCATAAATGATAAGCCACTCTCCCCTCTATAAATAGGCTTCATATATGTTCATATTCATTCACTCAAGCATCAATTTTAGTTTTCAAAATATCAAATTCCCTCTAATCCTTTACAAAATCCAGCAGCTTTCATTAAAAATGTCGGGCCGTCACTCAAAACATTCCCGTTTCTGCTAGGCACGGCGCATCCGCCTCTGCTGCCCCTCCTCGTCCGAACTATCCCTATCAAGATGGTTCCGTTCTATATTTTAATTCCGACATCGAGCTTACTCGATTCTTAACCAAATTTGAAAAGCGCGACATTCTTCCACCCCGCTTTTCAACCCACAAGTATCTTGAATCATTTGGGCCTGCTGCAAATATGCTCAAAAATTCTCAACTTCTTGACTTTTTACTCCTTACCCATCCTTACATCAATACTACATTGGTTCAAGCATTTTATTCCAACCTCCATGAGGATGATGATGGTAAGCTTGTCACCAACATTAATGGTGTTCAAATTCTTCTTTCCGATGAAAATCTTCATACCATTGCCCGTCTTCCTCATAATGGTGAAGACATTTTTCGGTACACCGGAGAGGCCGGAGCCCTTTTTGATGAAACAGCCCTCTTACACCAAATCGGTCTTACTTCTTATGATCCAAATCTCTCCTCCCGTCGTCCTACAATTACGGGAATGGATCCAAATTACCGGTTAATTTTCTATTTCGTCACCCGAGTCCTCAAGCCTCGTAAGCACAACCATACCACCATTTCCCTAGAGGACACCAAGCTCATGCATGCCATAGTTAGCGGAGCTAACATCAATTGGTGTCGGCTTATCAAAATTCACATGCGTGACGCTATCGGAGATGATAGGCCTCTTCCTTATGCTCTCCTCATCATGAACTTTCTTGAAGCCACCGGATTCGTCACTAGAAATGGTCCTCTCAAAAAGAGTACCAAAAAGTGGGAAATTTCGGAATCCTCCTTTCATCATGACGGTGATCATGTAGCGCCTGCTCCTCCTCCAACCCGTCGTGCTCCTCCGCCTCAAGAGCCTTCCCTCCAATTCATTTCCGACCAAATTGCTTCATTGACCTCTTCTTTCGGTCAATTAACTCACGAGATCCATGGATATTTTGACCACGTTCATTATCCATATGCGGGTCTTGTTCCATATGAAGCAGCGCCGGATGATGAGGCGGAAGATGATGAATGAATAATTGTAGTTCTATTAAGTTTGTTTTTATATGTTGTATTGTCTTCCCTGTTGCTGTAATTCTCTTAATAAATAAACAAGGTTTATTTCATCTTTGGCATCTTATTATGATTTTTGCTAATGGCAAAAGGGGGAAGATAATGGGTATGATGCACTCTCAAATTATAAGCTTAAATTGAGGGGGAATTCAAATTGAGGGGGAACAAATTACATACTTGTTGCATGTATATACTTGTCTTGAATCGTCAATATAAATTGCTTGTCTTGCATATCCCGCTTAATGTTTGCCATTATCAAAAAGGGGGAAATTGTTGGAAACACGTTCTCAATGCAATATACTAAAACGTGTGTTCTTTTGTATAGGTTTTGATGAATGACAAACGAAGCGAAAATTGATATATGACGAAGTTCAAGAAACAAGCGCACAATTGATATACAATGAGATTCAAGCTCAAGACAAAGTTTTATAGTTTAATTGAGTCATTCTTAATTGTGATCTTGATCCTACAACTTGACTCGTAACATGGCTTCTCTCATAAAACTATTTTCCAAAATCATGCATATTTAATTTAATGTCAAATGATTTTAAATCATGCATATTTACAGTAGTCAAAATAATTTTTAGACATGCCTTAAAAATCTGGACTAAGATAATCGATTATGTACTTATGATAATCGATTGTTTTAAGCCAAGACTGCATGACAATCGATTGTGAACTAATGACAATCGATTGTGAGTAAGACAGTGAGCATCAGGTTTTTCAAACCTGCATGACAATCGATTGTGAACTAATGACAATCGATTGTGACTGAGGCAGTGTCCATCAAAGTTTTTCAAAACTCAGAATAATCGATTATGAACTAATGGTAATCGATTATGTTGAGACAGTGTCTTCCAGTGATTTTCAAATTTATTAAATAATCGATTGTTACATTGGACAATCGATTGTCAAAGAGACAGTGTCTAAAATGTTTTTCAAAAACTGATAAGTAATCGATTGTTGACTTTGTGCAATCGATTGTGAAGCTGACCGTTGTCGTAAAGTTTTCAAATACCGTCAGGTAATCGATTATTGATTCTGTATAATCGATTGTTTTGATTAAAATCCGGAAAAGATTTTTTGAATGTTATTGGGTAATCGATATTGATTTTGTATAATCGATTGTTTTGATTAAAATACGGAAAAGATCTTTTGAACATTGCTGAGTAATCGATTGTTGATTCTGGACAATCGATTGTTTGTGGTAAAATCTGAAAAGGATTTTTTGAACGTTGCCAGTAATCGATTATGGATTGTAAGTAATCGATTATCAAGCGTAAAATCTGGGATTGAATTTTGGTCTGACTGGCCGACAATCGATTGTTGGGGTTTGACAATCGATTGTCAGTGAGTAAAATCAGCAACTCTTAATTGGCAATTAGGCAACGGTAATGCCAAGTTTTTCAACTATAAATACAGCTTCATTTCAGTGTTTTAAACACAACAACATACTACAACTGATCATTACATTGCTATAAGCTTGCATACTTTTGTTTATCATTTTATATTCAATTTCATAAAGCTTGTGAGAGCCATATTCTTGTCCAAAGTTGTTGTGATCTAGAGCTTATTTCTTTTTAGTCATACCTACTCATAAAGGAGTATATTGTTTGAGTGTTTTAGTGTTTGTACACTTGGAAGAGAATTGTGATTCTCTTGTTGTAAGGAACTTGTGTTTCCTTGGTTGAAGTCTTGGAGTGTTGTAACTCCGAGCAAAGGTGTTGAGGCTTGCGTCCTCAAGTTGTAAAGGTTTGTTAAGCACCCGTAAGCTTGACATGTTAGTGGAAAATCTCGAGAGAGTCTCTCGGGGACTGGACTAGCCACACGTTGTGGTAAACCAGGATATATCTGTGTGTAAGTTATTATTCATCTCACTTATTTACTTCCTGCAAATTTTAATTTCCGCAAGTTTACGCTAAATTTTATTATAACGCTATTCACCCCCCTCTAGCGTTAAGCGTATTTTCTAACACCAAGAACTGCCATCAAGTCGCAAGTACTTGTCGATTTTATAGCGGATTTCAGTGCGGAAATCCTGCCAGAGGCAGAAGTGAGGCACAACGTACCTTCGCCAATACCGACCTATGGACTCTCTATACTGACGGTGTCGCCAATACATCGGGAACGGGAATAGGACCAACCCTCGAGGTTCCCATGGGCGAAACAATTTGCCAGTCCATACGATGCCCTGAAATGACTAACAACAAGGCTGAGTACGAAGCCGTTATTGCAGGTATGAAACTAGCCATTAAGTATTGGGCTCGACAAATCATTCTCCATTGCAATTTCCAACTTGTGGTGAATCGAGTTGCTGGGACTTACCAAATAAAAGAACAAAAGTTGCAGAAATACCATTCAGAAATCCACAGGCTGATGGCCGAGTTTGACGAGTGCCGCTTCGAGCAAATCCTGAGGGCACAGAACGTCGCAGCAGACGTCCTAGCAAAACTTGCCACAGCCACTAAAAATTTTCACAAAGAAAGCATGGTCACCCTCCTCCATTCAGCCGTCGACGATACTGAGGTATTCTTTTTAAACCTCAATTGGGACTGGAGCAACCAATTCGTATCCTACCTACAGGATAGAATGTTTCCACTTGACAAAAAAAGGCAAAGAAACTCCGCGTACAAGCTGCCCCATATTGTCTGATAAACAACGTCCTCTACAAAAGGACATTCGGCGGACCCTTGGCCAAATGTCTAGGGCCGTACCAAACAAGGCCAATACTCGAAGAAGTGCATGAGGGTCATTGCGGCACCCACATAAGTAACCATGCCCTCGTGCGATGCGTCATACGGGCCGGCTACTACTGGCCTACCATGAAGAAAGAAGCTACCAAATACGTTCGCCGGCAGGAACAGTGCCAAAAGTATGCCCCCATGATACACCAACCAGGAGAACCCCTCCACTCGATCATCTGCCCATGGCCCTTCATCAAATAGGGAATGGACATAGTCGGACCCCTACCTAAATGATGAGGAAATGTACAATTTTTACTAGTTTTAACTGACTATTTCTCCAAGTAGGTGGAAGCAGGTGCGTACTCTCAAATACGCGAACAGGAGGTCATCGCCTTCATATGGAAAATATCATATGCCGCTTTGGTATCCCCAAGGAAATTAGTTGTGACAACGGACAATAATTTGTCGGTCGAAAAATGATAGAATTCTTTGAAAAATGGCATATCAAGCGTATACTCTCAATACCATAGCATCCCGCCACCAATGGCCAAGTAGAATCCTTCAACAAGACAATACTAAATATACTAAAAAAGAAACTTGAGGAAACCAAAGGGCTATGGCCTGAGCTACTGCCAGAATTATTGTGGGCCCATCAAACCACATCCAAATCCAGCACAGGGAAAACTCCGTGCTCACTGGTGTACGGAACAGACGCGGTCATACCATTCGAGGTCGGTGAACCAAGATTGGGGTACTCGCACGCCACCGAAACAGAAAATGACATGCACAGGCTCCAAGACCTAGACGAAGCCGAGGAAAGAAGAGAAATGGCCCACATCAGAATAGTCGCCAAAAAACAACAGGTCGAAAGGTACTACAACAAGAGGGCCAAGATAAGACCACTCAAAGTGGGAGACTATATCCTCAAAGCCAAGACATCAGCATCCAAAGACCCAAGCGAAGGAAAATTCGGCACTAATTGGGACGGACCCTACAAAATCATAGCAGCAGCCAATAAAGGAGCATTCCAGTTAGAGATAGTGGAAGGAAAAATGCTACAAAACAATTGGAATGTCGCCCACCTCAAATATTTCCATTTCTCAAAGGCGTCTCCCGAGTCGTACTCTTTTTCCCTTCCCCGAGTTTTGTCCCAATTGGGGTTTATCGGGGAATTTTTTAACAAGGCAGCGGAGGGGACACATATCAACCTCTCCATACGCTCTCCAGGACGACATGATAAAGGGACTGGACAAGCATGATCTCCAATGTGTAAACGGCTACGGCTATCTCCAATATATAAATGGCTACTGCCATCTCCAATGTATAAACGGCTATGGCTATCTCCAATATATTAAGGGATATCGCCATCTCCAATGTATATACGGCTACGGTCATCTACAATACACAAATGGTTACGACCATCTCCAATGCGCAAGTGGCTAAGGCCATCGCCGCCAACATTCGACCAAGTTCAACTACGGCAAGCAAGTGATTCGACGACACTCAAAGTCGCCCATATGGCCAAGGTCATCAACAAGTTATGACCAATATCATCAACTTAATTCTGGCCAAGGCCATCAAATTCATCATGGCTAAGGCCACCATCACCAACAGTCGACACAGTTCGAGAATGGCAAGCAAGTAATTCGATGATAGTCGAAGTCACCCATATGGCCAAAGCCATCAACAAGTTATGACCAAGGTCATCAACTAAATTTGGTCTAAGGCCACCAAATTCATCATGGCTAAGGCCATCATCACCAACAATCGACCCAGTTCGACTACGGCAAGCAAGTAATTCAACGATAGTCGAAATCACCCATATGGCCAAGGCCATCAAAAAGATATGACCAAGGTCATCAACTTAATTCTGGCCAAGGCCATCGAATTCATCATGACTAAAGCCATCACCGCCAACAGTCGACCCAGTTCGACTACAGCGAGCAAGTGATTCGACGACAGCCAAAGTCACCCATATGGCCAAGGCCATCAACAAGTTATGACCAAGGTCATCAACTTAATTCTGGCCAAGGCCATCAAATTCATGGCTAAGGTCATCACCGCCAAAAGTCGACCCAGTTCGACTACGGCAAGCAAGTGATTCGATGACAGTTAAAGTCACTCATATGGCCAAGGCCATCAACAAGTTATGACCAAGGTCATCAACTTAATTATGGCGCCGCCAGACATCAACCCAGATCGACCACGGCAAATAAGCGAGTGACTCGATGACAGTCGAAGTCACACTCACGGCTAAGGCCATCAAAATTATATGGCTAAGGCCATCCACGCTATCAGTGGTCAAGGCCATTAAGATCGGCTACGACAAGTTAACGACCCAACATAGGCCGAAGACACATGTTTGGCTAAGTCCATAGATGTTATAACAACGACCTAATTTGATCGATCTCCACTAATCACCAACCTAGTTCGACTACGGCATACAGCACGTGAAAAGCAAAAATGCAATAAAAGTCCATAAGTAAAAAGCGCCCGATCTACGGAGACGGGACACCAAAAAATAAGAGAGCAAAGGAAAGAATAAATAAAAGAAAGCTATATTTCATTATCTCCGAAAAATACATGTACATCCGACCCTGAAAAAGGCCCCAGTTACATACAAATAATGTATATATAAACAAGCCCTAAGAGCCTATGCCGCTTTGTCCACCATGCCCAGCTTGGCCACTATTTGGTCTATCACCGCCTCTGGGCTGGTAAGTCTTAGAGATCCAGGATCCAGACTCTAGACAGTTGACGTCTTCAGAGTTATAGTTTGCCCTATCATCGGAATCAGAGATATAACCGCAAGTCGCACGGGCGACGCGAGCTAAGAGTTGTTGCTCCTCAACCTCCGCCCCAGTGGCCTGACCTGCAGACAAGTACTCCTCGAGTACAACCAATCTAGCCTCGGCATATACCCACATTTCGTGCGCCTCATGATGCGCGTCATCTTTGGGCTTTGACAAAGCGACCCGCTCAAGGGCCTCAACCTTGGCTGCCTTGGTGTTGAGCTCAGCGGTCAAGGCAACGACTCTAGTATGCAACTGAGACGCCTCCGCCGCAACCGCACGGCTGATCTCCAGCTCCTCTTTTTTTGACTGAAGGAGAGTCTCTAGCTCGATGGTTCGATCCAAAGAAACCATCAGTTGCTCGTCGACCTCTTCCAACTCGGCCACCCTCCGCCTCAACTGAGCTTTCGATTGTTCAAGACCCTCGCGAAACACCTGAAACTAAGGGTCCTGCTTTAACACATATGCCAGTTCCTGATGCTTGGCACGACATTCTTTATAATTCTTCACCATTTTGTTGAAGGTGGACTCCCTCATTTGCTCACGCCGCCGCCTCTCCACCTCCATAACGAGAGTCTGAAAAGGAAAGGAAAAGAGGGAATACGAGTTAGCACGTACCAAAGACGTATTCATGACCCACAAAAGAAAAAATTGAAAGCTACCTGCAAGTCTGCGCCAGCGACCCTCTGAGACAGATCTCTGTTACTGACGCCCGTCAACATCTCACGCTCTATGTCCGCACATAACAGGGTCATCTTCATTGCGGCCTGCTCGCTGCTCTCCAGCAAATTATAGCCTCTCGGGGTTAGGATTCGATGGGTAGACCTACCCGCCCTCACCTCCACGTGGGCTAGATCTCTTATTACATATCCAAGAGCATCCTCAGAGCCCGTCCTCTCTATCTCAACACCCGCTTGCCTAACTGCAAACGATGACCAATCCTCTGGAATGCGGGCTGAGCTGGCAGCGGTTGAACTTCTCCTTAGGGGAGCCAACCTCCCTGAACGGATGGCCTCGACCATAAAAACCAGCCTTTGCTCTCGACGAGACTCGCTAGTCCTTATGTCCTAAGTCGAAATCCCCTTACAGGTAATCAGTCGCCGCCTCTTTCTCTCCAACGGTTCTTCCCTTAAGAAGCCTCCTTCACAGGCATCGTGGACAACTGTAAAGGAGCCACTTCATTAGTGGATGCAGCCTCAAGCACCATCACAGGAACGACCTCACGCATCATCACTGGCACAGCTTCAGGCACCGACTCAAACACCGCCACCGGTGCAGCCTCCTACAGAGAACCCGCAGGAGCGCTGTCACTGGGCGAGCTGCGTGATATGACTTCGTCATCTGAGTCAACCTCCGCCCTAGACGGGGCAACTACGGTCTTCTTCTTTCCATAAATGACCCGACCTGCCAACATAATCAAGTCAGGTAGCAAAATTTTAAGGGGGCCTTCAAAACCGAAGCTAAAATAAGAAAAAAAATACCCGGCAGGCCGTACTAGTTGCGGAACGCGGGCTAAGTGTGGCACTCCTTCGCGTAATGTATCAACCCCTCCACCCATGATCTAATATTTTTGAGGAGCTTGGGGGAGAGGCCGCCACTACAAATAAAGAGACAAAGATATCACAACTGCTAAAGAGTCAGGACCCCAAATAATCATGAAATCCACACAAGGATACTTACATTCTACACTCCACCTCTCTAGGAACCCTTCAAGATTAGGCACTAGGTGCTCTTTCCTGATGTAGAAGTATCTTTCCAGAAGCCGCGATTGGACTTGTCATCGGACTTCACTACAAAACTCTTTGTAACACGGCTATTCAAATGAAGCATGGTACCCCTCAAGTAGCTTGGGCTGAACATCTGCAGAAGGTGATGAACCGATACCTCGCTCCCTGCCCGTCCACGTACGTAATAAGAATTCTATACACTTTCAGTTTATAGGGAATGAGCTGGGTCGGGCACACCCTGTAAAAGCGGTAGGGCTCCTCTGCCAAAGGGTAAAACGGTAGGCCATATCCGATCCTAAACAGATACTCATAAGAAGTGAAAAACCTAGACCTATGCACATTGACATAGTCCATCTCAGCCGGAACCATCTCTACATGGCCCGAAATGTTGTACGTTGATCGAAGGGTATCTAAGTGGGATTGCAGCATTTCACTGTGCTCCCAAGGAATAAATGAACTCTTCATTTTAAAATCACTTCGAACGTTCATCTCTTTCGGGAGAACATTATCTACCGAAAGAGCAACAAGGTCCTTCTCTACCTCTTCCTCTTCGCCGCCGAAAGAAGTTGGAACCCTAAATGGAGCAGTGTCCTTAGTCTTTTGGCTGCTCTAACGGCGTTTTGCCATATGAACTGTTTTTGAAACACTGGTGACAGAAAATACAACCACATAGAAACAGGGAAGATCTCACACAAGATATCAATTACAAGAAAGCAAGACAGAGAAGGGAATAAGAAAATACTCTCAAAGGTTCGAAAGATGAATCAGTTTGAACCTTTCCACTATTTATAGGATGAAGTTACGCAAAAATCAAAAAGGCATGATTAGAACAGGCGCAGGAAACCAGAACGTCACATCACCAAACTGAACTACCTCGGGAACAAAAGTAATAACGATGTATGCGACTAATGACGTCATTCCGAAAAGAGACCATACATCAACGGTTCAACTGTGTCATGCATTGTTGTCTCATTCGTGCCAAAGACCGAGGACGTGGCCAAATTCTCGTAAGACAAGGCTTGTAAGTCCGTCCATTAAAGACGCCCATCGGGCACTTCTCCAACGAACGGAGGGACTAATTGTATGGGGTCAATGTCACACCTCCTTTTTACCCGCGCCCGAGGGGAGCATGGGAGTTTTTCCAATTAAAGGACAATCGGAACGGGATTCATTATTAGTTATTCAAAGTCGCCATTTGCGAGCTTAACGGCGTCCCAAGTCACCAGTTTTGAATCCCGAGTGGCAGCTCTAAATAACTAATAATAAATCCCGTTTTGATTGTCCTTTAGTTGGAAAAACTCCCTTGTTCCCCTAGGGCGCGGGTAAAAAGGAGGTGTGACAGCTCTGGCGACTCTACTGGGAAATTTTTCTATGAAAAGAGAAAGGTAAAAAGAAACAAAATAAAAGAAAAGAGATGACTCTCTAACAAGAGAAACTATCAAATAAAAACCTATCAAACGCAGATACTGACTCTAATGGTCAATACATGCACACGTGGCTATCCTCCATCGTTAATCGTCTTTCAAGATTTTCATTTGGCGATTCCCCATCTGATCTCTCCCTTATTTGACTTGTAGTGCTCAAAGGTTTTCACTGTCAAGCCTTTCTCTTTTTGGATTTTTCTCTCAGCTTTCATCGCCTTATGGTGCCTGTGAAGGTTTTCACCGATAAGACTCTCTCGTTTTATTTCTTAGCCGGGGATTGGGGTGTTACCGATAAGACTCTCTCATGTATCATCTCTGCAGGGACCGAAGTCTTTTCTGCTGGGGTCGGTGTCTTTTCATTAGGGATCAGAGTGTTATGTTCTGATAAGACTCTCCCATTTGCCTGACTTGGCCTCTTTTGAAGACTGACCAGAAGGTCTTTCTTTGGACCGTAATGTGGGATTTGGATAGGCTAGAAAGAAAGGGCATTTAATGGATAAAAAATGCATCAATTTTTGGTTTCAAAAATTTCTTTGCAACACTCACATTTTCATTACCAGGAATGACCCCCATGTCAATATGGCCAACTTGCCTTTACGGTTTTCTTTACGTTTTACTTGCCCCAGTTTCTCATGACTCGGGCTCCGAATAATCTCAAACCGTCCTTATTTCCTTTAAATGTTCTGATCACCTCTCAATGGTTTTATGATTAACTTTTAAGATTAGGCCCAAACTATGTGCACATGTCATGTCACTAGAAAAAGCGCTGAAAAAATAATAAAAGAACTAAACGAAAAGATGACTGGAAATAATAAAAGACCGAATTTCACATTAGACTAATGGTGAAATGGTTTTATAACAAAACAAACAAAAACAAACCAGAATACAATCCCGAAACAAACCTGGACAAAACTAAACAAACCACTATGACAAAAATGGAAAGATGAGAAAGTTTGACACACGACAATATCCGGATTACAACCCGAAGAATAATTCGGACAACAGAAATGACAACAAAATAAGCCACTGAAAGCTTCTCTCCTGCTAACCAAGGAACGGAGCGTCCTCCCACTTATCAAACCTGGCATCTTAGCCACTGAGCTTTGCATCTTCCATGTCTTCCCCTTTCGTCAATATCCTAGGAGGATTCACATGCTTTTCACTACCGTCGTCGATCACAATCACTTTTTCGTGAATCATTCTTTCTATCTCTTTTTTCAACGAACGGCAGCTTTCATTGTTGTGCCCTCGGACATTGGAGTGGTATGCGCACTGTGCGGTAGGATCAAAGCTTCTTCCACGTGGATCTGGAGTGTATCCGGGGAGCGACTCAATCAGGCCAGCATGATTTAGGCTTTCAAACAAGCTTGCATAGGATTCTCTGATCGGGGTGGGAGTCTTTTCTTCTCATTTTAGCAACCTCTCGTTCCTAAACGCCTGACTAGGCTTAAAACCTGATCAAGGATGCTTCTGGCGTGCTTGAATGGGTGGGTAGGTTTTATATGGAGCCGGGTATTTGTAAGTGGAAGTATGTCTTTAAGAATTATGTGGGAAAAGTGGTATCGGGGAGGGCGATGTGGCGTCCAAGGATACCCACGGGAATGATGTTGTGACTGAGGGCCTTTAGCAAGGAAGACCACTGGACCTTGTCATTGGAGGGGTTCAATAATGTCTTTTCTTTCCATGGGAAACCTATTCTGAGAAACTTGCTCACTCCATTTGAGCCACAACTTCCCAAAATCTTCTTTAGGCTTCTCCCCCATCTGAGTCATGGAGGAGTGGTCCAAGATGATGTCTGATGGATGACTGACAGAGATACCGGGGTGATCGGGAGATGCCGAAGTTTTGGTAATGACATCATCAAAGAATACAGGCGGTGGCGGTATGGGTGCCTTCCCTGCCCTCCATGCCTGATACATGTCTGCCACATGACGTCTCAACATTTTCACTTCTTCTTCCAACCCGTTGTTCCGTTCAACCAGTTGTTTTCGATCATGTATATCGACCCACTCGGTTCTGAGGTTCTCTCACATTGTCCTTCGACTTTGTTTTGCGGGGAAGAGATACCACAACCAACCACCTTTCTAATTTGAACACAACAAAGTGAAGCCATCACGTTAGTGTTAGAGCATTTGACAGATAGGTAAACATATATTAGGGATGCAATGCACCTAAGCAGTTAAACCATTCTATCATGCATTCGCTTCAATTTCGTGTGTCATTCCGGCTTCTTGTAATTCTGCCCCTTCGAAAAGCTCCCAAACTTTTCCTTTATTTCTTATTCTTTTTTTGTTTTTCTATTATTCCCTTTTTTCTTTTCTTTTTTGTAGTGGTGGTCGAATCTTATGGAGATTGCCTACGTATCATGACCACGCATGAATCAGACCTCGCGTAGTTCGGACATATGAAATTTTCACCTTCTTGTTCTAAAATATTTTTCATTGATTTTCAAATTTCTTTTGGTACATGATCCAAAAACAGGATCGCATAAAGGAAAACCGAACATTAATTAAACAAACTTTTTAGGATAAAAGAAAACCCACACGACTAAGGACATCAAATCGGCTCTTACAGACAACAAAAGAAAACAGGATTGAAAACTGGGGAATGACTTTGATCTCTGCCGTAAAATCCATTTGTGTTATCATAATCAAAGCTCTTGTTCTCGTGGATGTCCCCCAACATTGCGGTATATTCTCTCCAAATATGGAGATATATGACGAGCAACGCTCAATGAATACTTCTGCAAATTTTTCGGATGTCATTCCCTGACCATTCTTACATGCTCTTGAGGTGTAGGTGGCCACTTCGAGGATTTTTCCTTTGACGTATTCCTGATCCACGTGCAATTCTTGATTTTGCCGACCACGGGTTTCTGCTAGATCTAGGGTATCACGCCCGCGGTCCAAGGCCATATCCCTCTGGTGCCGAACTTCTAGCGATACCTCCTTCAATTGATTGATCACATATTTGTAGTGGTTTCTCTCCGTTTCAAATTCTGCGATCAGGTTCTTCTTGCTTGATTCAGCTTCCTCTACTTTATCCTTCACACCCTTGATGAGTTGAGCTTCTCTTTCTTCTTGTTGTCGAGCAGTTGCGACTAAGTTCTCCTCTTGAATCTGGATTCGAGTGCTAGCCTCTCCCGTTCCCACTGAGCTTTCTCTTTTTCAAAAGCATTATATAGCAGATCCCTATCTATTTTAACAATACCGAGCTCTTCTTGCAGTGCTCCAAGATCGTCTTCATAACCCTATTTTATTTCTTCCTTAGCTAACCCAACTCTGTTGTGAATTTCGGTCTCCCATTCTGCGGCGCTCCTTGCGATTGTCCTTGGTCTATCTATGAGAGCATCCTGATTTTAGAACCACTCAAGGTAAGAAGGATTCACTTCACCTCTTTCTCGATCTGCCACCATGTTGCCATGCTCGAGTATTTTAGTGCCATTCCAAACACGTTGAGCATAATTTTCGCGAATGGAATCCTCTGGGGTTGCTTCCCAGATAAAATTCTCCATAGTTTCTATCGGGGGCACTATTTGTTTGTGACCCAATTGACGTAGAACTCTCATAGGAACGTATGGTTGATAACCTCGAAACCCCATCAAGATTAAAAACGGATGGCTAGACGACTTGTAAATGACATACTCTGAGGTGAACCAAGGATAATTCCATGTGATCTGATTATCTGTTAAGGAGTGAAGATACTCCTTCCAATCATTCACATTTTCTGGAAAAGTGCGGATCTCCAACTCATTCTTCAATCTGGTATTATACTGGCGAACGTGATTACCCCAACAAGTTGGGTGGTACACTCGATAAGGACGACACAACAGATGATCCATGAACCATATTTGGAGTAGGAGATTGCAACTCTCAAAAAACCCTTTTCCTTCCCAGCATTTGGTCAAAGTGTGGAAAATATCTGCTAACACCATTGGAAGAATGGAGGAAAAATTTCTTTTCATCATGGCCGTGACTACTTTGGACAACCGAATGTTGATCTTCCGATCTTCTCTCGGGAAGACCATACATCCCAGAAAAGCTACAATGAATGTTTTCCGTCCATGACCTCGCCATGTGTGTAGGTCTTGTTTGTTAACTAGCTTCTTACCGTATTTCGAGAATCCTCTTTTATGCCCATATCGGTCATACAATAAATCCAGGCGGACCTGACCTTGCGCCACATGTGCTATGATCGACATTTGCTCGAGGAACTTAGTAGCAGTAACGTCCCTGGGAACCAAAAGTGTCTTTGTTCGACTTTTACCTCCCAGATCGGTATATTCAGCGAATTCCTCCAAGGTAGGAGTCATTTCAAACCCATTGAGACGAAACACATTATTCTGTGGGTCCCAGAAATAAACCAAAGCTTCGAGGAGTTCCCGTTTGGGCTCGATATCCATGATATTAACCAAGTCTTTCAAATGATCTTTGATCTTTCCTTGCTCAAACCCATCCATGTTGTTCCACCACCGCTCCAATAACCTCGGCACCTTATCGACAATTTTAAATGGCGAGTGCTCTTCATCTCTCATCCTTTTTTCAGGTCTCCCAATAACTGAATCCATATTGCGCCTATATGAATAAAGTTATGAGGTCGGGTCCAAATCTTAACTTCAAGGAAATGACACCAAACATAAAACAACCCACAAAAGAATTACAAAACTCAAAAATAAACGGACAAATTTCTTCCCTTATATGTCAATTTTAAACAAATGACTACTTTTGCAAATGTGGCCCCTTCCTAATTCACATGAATTTTGAGGCCGGGAAGATTATTTCACTAACACTTCACAAACTTGTTCATAAAAAAAATTAAACTGGTATCGTAAACACGGCCTTTCAGCACCTCATGGACGAAAATTTTAAGGTTGTGCGAGTCAACCGTCCAAAATCTAAAAATGATAGAAAGTGGCTGTTTATGCAAAGTCAGCCTTCCGGCGTCCCTTTCGGGAACATTCGGCTATTTTTGGCAAAATAGCATTACTCAACTTATTTATGACTAAAAATTAAAATTTTTGGCATTTTTGGTTGTTTTGCCTACGTATCCCACACCCTGTGAGAATCAAACCGGCGTAGTTCCCCAAGGAGAACAAACTAAATTTGAAAGTAAGACTCTTTTCTTTTGTTTTTTTTTTCAAATAAATCAAACTAAAAATGACTTTTTTCCATTTTTGCAAAATTTTGGTAGAGTTCCGCCACTATTTGGAAATTGATTTTCTAAAAATATGTAATTAACACTCTACACTGCTAATTTTTCTTTTTCTTTTTTTCACAATTTTTCAGTATTTAAAACCGGTCAGCATGCCAGTCTGAAGCAAATAAATGCATAAAACAAACAGGATGCAGCAGGATGGTCTTTTTACTTCAGGTTGCTTGTCCTAGATGGACCCAACCCCTGTGTTGAGTCCCCTAATTCAAATGCACATGATGCAAATAAACGTTCCTACTAGGGATCCGGCATGAAGTCTTGTCATACTAGGTTATACTGCCTTGGGTGTGAGGAGTATCTAGAATGGCCATAAAACTAGCGGACAACTCGAGTTGGCAGGGGTAGCGTACTGGGAGCAATGCTTTTCCGGCTTTAGCTATTGGACCCTCCCCGTTCTTAAATACGGGTGACTGATAATCCTTCACCGGGAGCCCAGGCCCACTGGCTTTATCTATACAAAGAATGGGGCACGTATTCGCGATTCTCGAGGTTGTACTCAGAAGACTCAGAGGGGTGCGCAAGAAGACGATTTATAATACAGTTCAACAATATCAAAGCGGTAAAAACAGTCAACTAGCAGAGCAAGAACTAATAATATAATAAAATCAGATAAAGCCAAACGTAACAATTTATCTAAGCTCAAATTTCTAACCCTGAACCAGTGGTTCTGGGTTTTCATCCGCAGCAGGGTTGGCAGAGCTGTCACACCTCCTTTTTCCAGCACCGCGAGGGCGCAAGGGAGTTTTTCAAATTAAAGGACAATCGAAATGGGATTATTTATTAAAGATTCAGAGTCGCCACTTGGGAAATTTATGGTGTCCCAAGTCACCGGTTAAATCCCGAATCGAGAAAAGAATGACTCTTTAACAGTCCACGCACCAGAAATCCGGATAAGAAATTCTGTTAACTCGGGAGAAGGTGTTAGGCATTCCCGAGTTCCGTGGTTCTAGCACGGTCGCTCAACTGTCATATTTATCTTATTTATCCAATTATATTACATCTTGTAACTTATGTGCCAATTTTAACTTTTAACCGCTTTTATTCAAATTGTTATTGTTATTATTTTACAGAGAATTTCAACATTGTGAAAACCTATCTCGAACCACGTCACAGCCAGTGTACCCGTGATCGTCGGCATGTTTCGACTCTATCGGGATTTGGATTTGGATCGCATAAATGCACACTCGGGTTTAGGAAGGTAAGATTAATTAAGGCACGTCCTAAAGAGACTAACGTGTCATTATTTTGGAAAAAGGCCGTGAGAATTCGCTAAGCAACCCTTCCCGATTTTCTAAGTGTTTTTAACCGCAATTTGTAATGTACTGTGGCGAAGCACTCCTCCTTTATATTAAGAATATCCTAAAGTGACTTATTTCTATTTAAATTTATTTCTAAAATAAAGAAGAAAAATCCTAATTAATTACGAGCTTAAAATAAAATTTGTAACACACTAATTGCTAAACTAAGGAAAATATTAGTGGAAAGGAAATAAATAAAGAAAATTCGAAATTATAAAATAAAATAAAAATAAAATTTCGAAATTATAAATAAAAGATGAAATTTGACAACTAATATTCAAAAGAAATCAATTATAGCTAGATTAAAGCTCGCATTGTAAAAAAAACTATTGAAATTAATTATTCATAACTATTTGAAACTAGATTTATCCATAATTACTAAAGCTTATAAAAAATTACTAAACTTAAACGTTAACTCATATTGCTCAAATTCGCGCATATGGATTAATGCTCTTAGCCTTGCTATGTAGAATCATACTTCAAATACGTCTAATCTACTGATTCTACTATTAACGAAATATGTTTCTCTAAAATTCGCGGATCTTCATTACTAACAAGATTCAAAGAACACCCATCTCAAGTTGTTTTTATTCTAATTTTTGCAAATTCAAATCCGAATTTTTACCTATCAATTAAATTAATTTGAAAAGAAAAAGATCCCGAATTACTTTATTTTAAACAAGAGAACTAGTAAAGCTGAAGCTATTAGTTATGCGATTCTTGCAAACATACGTCCTATAGTTCAATAATATAACAACTTGCTCAAATTAAAAAAGAATACCATATTGACTAATATTCACGCCATTTCAGGGATTTTAGTTTCACAATCTAATAAGAAACAATATTAATTAGGCATACATCTACCATTCGTATAGCAAAAAAGTATATAATTAATTTTTAACTAAAATAAAAATATATTATAACTAAATACATAAATTTCTGCCATTTCATTTCATCTTCAAGGCGTACATCAAAGTGGTGTACTTGGTATTGGAATACAAAGAAGAGGAAGATCAAAGCAATAGCAGCACACACAGCAACAGCAGTTCAACAACACGAGAGTAGCCCAGTAAAAGAGGGAATATCAGCAAAACCCAAGAGATTACAACCAAGTAGAAAAATAAAGAATTTCCAAACCAACCGAAAACCAACAATAAACCCAAGCAACACTACTTGAATGCCAGTAGTATTAGAAAACAAGTACAGACCAACAGAGAAATAACCAGTTGCCAAAATAGTCCCTTCTGATTTTTAACACTCAAGAAAAGAAGCTTGAAGCTTCAATTAACAATAAGAATTGATGTTGATTTTTAACAGTGAATAAAAGAAACAGATTTTTCCTCCTAGTACTCAAAATATTTTTCCCTCTCTATTCCGTTCTCCAATAAGTGTAAAATGAGTCATATTATATACCCAAAAGGCAAGACTCTTTCCCCTATTCTTTTAACTATTATTGCTACCCCTTTTATTATTACATATACTATTTCTGATTTCTAATTAGGTAAAAAGCATCCAACACGGGTCCCACAGTCCCTTCTTTTTAATGGACTACATTATTAATCCTCCTTGTCCCCTCTTATTTTAATTAAAAGTTATGGGCCCACATTTAATCAATTTCCAAAATACCCCCACATTACTGAAATTCACATTCCACTCCATCCCTACAATCTGCACCAAAATTTTAAAAAAATACCAATTTACTACAGCTATAACCAAATTCCTGATCAAATTTAACAACAATTCAAACTAAATGATGAACAGCAAATAATCAACTGAAATTATTTTGAACAACATTCTTAACAAGCATACTTTCGCATTCAACAACAATAAAAAAATTGAACATAACAAACAAGTAGACTCCAATCACTGAATCACATTCAAATTAAACTTAAAAGATCAAACAAATAAATACAAATCTCTAACTCAGATCCAAATTTAGATTTACCATAACAATAAAACAGATTCAACTCATTAAACTCAATAATCAGTTGAACTTTAAATTAAATCTAGCAACATTATAATCAAGATAAAAATTCAAGTGATTAAACTAAAATATTTCTATATTAAAACTAAACACGAATATATTTATCAAACAAACTGAAGAAATAATCAAGAAATTGACAAGAAAATAACATACTGATTTTTAGATCTGAGAATATCAAACAAAATACGGACAGAAATGAAATTTAAACCAACTAACCGGATCGAAACAACGACGAACTCGAACAAAAACTCCGGAAATTTTGAACCCATAATAACTAGAATCTGCCCACACAACTCAGACTACGATCTCACACGACCCTTGACAGCCCGATTTCGATACCACTTGGCAGAAACATGTTTCGACAGTTATCATGACTGTTGCCTTCTACCTTAAGACCAAAACGAGAGGAAGCAGAAATAAATCACTTCATTTATAAACAAATTTCGTCCAAGCCTCACTCCAGTATGAGATTAATTCGTTACTTTGGCATTTAAGCCACCCTTCGTTCCTCAAGTTAAAGAAAAAAACAGCAAGATGAAGACTAGGGTGTTGCTGGACGTTGGGGGCTATTTATTATCGCAAGTGAGGCGGAGATGTGGGGTCCGTTTGGTTTGGTTCACGTCGTGAGGGAGAACGTGAAGGCTGGATGGTCGCTTGGTGGTCTGGTCCGTGAGGACTGTTTGGGACGGGGTTGGCTGACGTCGGAGGTGGTGATTGGTTGAAGGTGGACGTGAGGCAGCAGCAATGGCTGTTTGTCGACGGAAGGGTCGTTTCGTGACGATGAGGAAGATGACGGGAAGGGCAGTCATGGTTGGAGGGGTTTGGAGCTTGGTGGTTTAGGGTTTGAGGGTGTGTTTGGAGAAGATGAAGAGAGGGGGTTGGGTGTAAGATGTGACGGCTAGAAGATTTAGGGTTTGGGTTGTTTGGTTGAGTGAAGTGAAAAATATGAAAAATAGAGGGATGGGTGAAATGGACCGGGTTGGGGAGCTTTGGATTGCGTAGGAAATGTTTTGGACCTAGATTTATCATTGAGGGAGAGGTCCAATCCGATTTTTTTCTTCTTTTATTCCAATTTTGCTTCTTTTCTTTTTCTTAAAAATAAAATTAAGATTCTAAAAATCCTAAATTAACTTATAGAACTAAATTAATCGATAAAAATATTAGTTAACCTTTAATAACAATTAACACACACAATCAAATAAAATCAGACAATTTGGACATTAAATGCTAAAAATACAAAGGATGCATATTTTTGTATTTTTCATTTTGTAAAACAAACTTAATTACTCCTAATTGTAGAATTAAATCCTACATGCAAGTACGACATATTTTTGTATTTTTTATTAATTTAAAGAATGAACATGCACATACAAATGCAAATAATACAAGAAAAATAACAGAAAATTCACAACAATTGCAAAAATTAAAAATTATTTTATTTTAAATTTTCTAAGAGTAATTCGTATATATAGCAAAAATTACGTGCTCACAGTCAAATTTGGCCCTAAACGTCCCTATGATTAACGGGTACTCCCAATGAGTAGACGCCGACCAAAGTGAGGGTTAGGCCCGGACGTGAGGGTAAAGGCGACGTCGTTTAGAACCTAGTTTCTTCACTAAGAAAAGCCACCTAGTTTTGTACTTTTTCTTTGATTATTTCGAGTAAGATCTCCTACTATATAAATGAGACTTTCACATTGTAACAGGCATAATGATTATTCTCGAATAATTCAACTTCTCTCTCTATCTCTATCTCTATCTCTATCTCTATCTCTATCTCTGTCTCCTACAATTGCTTCTCTCTTAAGCTAAGATTATTCTCTTTATCTTTGAGATCTATAACTATAATATCGTCAATTTAACATTTAAGTCAAATTATATTTGATTGCGATTTACCCTTGTTATCTTTTGATTGTTTTCTAGGCTTGCAAAGTATATTGATAACTTTTGAGCTAAACAACTTGCATACTGTTCTAAAAATAATTATGTAAACATAACAAATTTTCAAATATTAAAATAAATACGTTAAAAATTACAGTAAGAATTAGGATCAATGAATTAACCTTAATTTGTGTCTTGAAACACTTTTTAAAGTTAAACTATTTAAAATTAAGAAATAGTTGGGTCACTTACTAGTTATGTGAAGATTATAATGCATAAGTTGTTCATATAATAATTAATAGTGAATGAATTGTTATGCGATAATTAATTATAACGGAGATTATTATACATGAATAATTTATTTTAAGAAAATTTTCTTTAAATATTTTAACTCTATATTAATATTACGTTTTCTTATCTCATATTTTATACCACATAATTAATACATAAATTTTAGTAACTTATTATTATTGAGTCAAAATCTTTTTTCCTCCCTTTTTGTTTCATTTCCATATGAGACCGCCTAATCAAAACCGTTAACTAACCGCCCCTGGCATTTTTCCATTTCCATAGTTGGAATTTCATTTTATTTTATTTTTTTCATGTCCGTTTCTTCCTTCACATTCGCCGATTTCGCTTAGCGACCAAACGCTGCTTTAAATACGCATGGCGAAGCCCGAAATTGATAAGAAGAAGAATACTTTTAGAATTCAATACGCATGGTTTATTGGTGCTTTAATTGTTGTACTCTTGGCTGTTTTCCTCAGTACCACCAAATTCCGTCCATTCCATCGCTTCAGTAACAAAGGCAAAAGATGCAACTGTTCTCAGGTTTTTTTTTTTGGTTTGTTAATAATTACTATTAAGCTGACGTTAATTGATGACTTTTTTGGGGTTATTATCCGAAGAAATGACACTGTTTGGGATTGTTTAAAGTTATTGAGTTTTGTAGATTAAATTGATGATGACATGAAGTTCAAATTCTTGGAATATGGATAATGTTATATCACAAAGGATTTAAGTTATATGCACTTTCACCATCAATACAAGTTATAACAGGTTACTTTCCTTTATTTAGGATATTAAATTAAATAGAGCTATTAATTAAGTGTAACTTGATTGTGTAAATATTTTTTATACTCATAGAATTTAAACTCTATTACAAGAAAGATTGTGCCCATTTAGAGCGGAATATATACGTGATTTATATTGTATAGTTTGGGAGATTTAGTTGATTAATTGATGGCTTGTGTTTCCCTATGTTGGGATGTAATTCTTTTTTTTTTTCTCCGTTTAGAGATTAAGAAAAAGAATGTATGACTTGCCTACTTGTTTGATTTTTCTGGAAAAAGATAGTAATGGTAGTAATTTTTTACTATTTGTTTCCTGGTCTAGCTCTAGTTTTTAAGCTGAGATTATTATTATTCTTTGATGGATTATTTGGACTGGTGGATCAATACTACATGAAATTCAGTCTTAGAGTGATGGCATGAAGTTCAAAATTTTTAGTTTTGAAATTTATAGAAGTGAATTTTCTCTGAGTTGGGTTTTGCTATGGCAAAATATTTGCAGGGGGCAAGCAAGTATAGTGGGGTTGTGGAAGACTGTTGTTGTGACTACGAGACTGTGAGTCATCTTAACAAGGAAGTATTACATCCATTGCTCCAAGAAATTGTTAAAACACCATTTTTCAGATATTTCAAGGTATGCATTTAATCACATCTCGATCTCGTGGAAAATATTTAGCGTGCTCATGTACTTAATCCGCTTAGAATTAAAACCATTTGAGCTGTCCGTTGTACATGCTAATATGTTCCTACCGCTTAGAAATTCTTTCCTGTCTGTTAGTTCACGAATCAGACTATCCAGAAGAGGTGGCTGGGATAGCTTATTACTTACCACTTTAGGACAGATTCTGAGACAGCAGTAAAGCACAAGATAATGGGATGCTGAAAAGCATACATCTTATCAGCAATAAATTGATCCCACCTGAACCTATTGCTTGTTGCATCCAAAAACTTTTATCTACTTGGAAACTGCTTCTGAACTGCAAGTACTTGAAACATTTGCAATCTAAAGACAGACACGTATGCCTCGAAGGTGGAAAATAAGATCTCCAATATTAAAGCATTAGCTCGATCTGAATATGGGGGAGCATCTAGAAGATTTTTCTGGCTAACCATTCATGGTAACCAATAACATCACAGAACTTATTCTTTGCTTTAATCAATTCTCTCAACTGGATGCCAAAGACATCTTTTCTTGCATAGATGGGAGAAAGTTCAAGTTGACATGATTAGATTGCACTTGTACTGGGCTGCCCTTGATTCTGGGATCAATAACAACAACTAATAAGTATCACACCCAAAATTTGTTTGCTCCATCTGAAGGCATTTGAGCATCTCGACCGAGCTCGTCAAGAAGCCTTCAGCCTTATCAAGGAGAAATCCTTCGCCTAAATTATACAGACGCTTCCGACAAGAAGCCTTCAAACTTATCAAGGAGAAACCCTTTGCTTAAATTATACAGACGCTTCCGATAAGATCTATTCATGAAAGCCTGTGTGGTTGCAAGCTACTTTCTTTTTTGGCTGGAAGAGGAAGGTTTGGAGTTTCTCTTGAATAAGGCAGGAAAAGGGTGCTTATCTCCATGATACCTCTTTAATGGCATCCTATGATCTCAATTTCCATCTCTGTGTTCTTGTTCTTTCTTAAATAAGGATTGTGGTTCTCTTTCAACTTTATGTCTTTGATTTCATGTATAATTCGATGACATAAGCTTCAGCTTCAAACAAGAACAGCAGCCAACTGTTTATGCTGTCGTCACTTGCTTCTTTTCTATTTTATACCTTCTCGAGACGCATTGCTGATTGCTTGCTCAATATCCAGTTCCATTTTATCCACCCGTGTTGTAAGTTTGCAGGTTAAGTTGTGGTGTGATTGTCCATTCTGGCCAGATGATGGAATGTGCCGTTTACGAGACTGCAGTGTATGTGAATGCCCAGACAACGAATTTCCTGAGCCATTTAAGGCGCAAAGTCATCGACTTTCTTCAAGTAATCTAGTCTGTCTAGAAGAAAACTCTGAGGCAGCTGTTGATCGTACAATAGACTCCAAAGCATTCAAAGGCTGGGTGGAAGTGGACAACCCATGGACGAATGATGATGAGACAGACAATGGTTGTTAACTTTCTATGGCTGTATATAGCTCCAATCAAAGAAAAACGCAGAAGAAAGAGACCACCAGAAAAGAAAATAGATAAATTAACTGAAGTACTGGTTGTATAATACTTGACTCGTTAGTTCCACTATTTGAGACCACTCATCTGCAAAGAGTGGAAAATTTACAGGCCTCCTTGCGATTCAATTTCAGGCACGGGTCGCTGCTTTGCGGCAGAGTAACCCATTTTTTCTGCTATGCATTTTTCGCCTTCTTAAATCCTTTTTTGTAATTTTCGCCCACATCATAGTAATTTTAGCGTAATATTTTCTGAAATTTGGAAGGATTGATTTTTTATTTTTTTTACTTTCAGCTGAAATGACATATGTTAATCTCCAGTTGAACCCTGAACGCTACACTGGGTACAGTGGTCCATCTGCTAGAAGAATATGGGATGCTATCTACATAGAAAACTGCCCTAAATGTAAGCTGGTTCATTTACTTATCTTTATCTCTTAATTTCTTTTTGTCAGTATGAAGAACTGTTCTTTTGATTTATATAATGCAAAACAACAACCCAGTATAATCCCACTTAGCGGAGTCTGGGGAGGGTAGTATGTACGCAGACCTTACCCCTACCCTAGGGTAGAGAGGCTGTTCTTTTGATTTATATAATGCCTGCACAGTTTTTTATGCTTAGACATATGGTTGTTACACTTTCTTTTCTCCTACTGTGTTAGAATTTTCAGAATACTTTTGATGTACTACCTGTGATGAAATTTAGTCGCCTCGTATTGTAGTTGACATTATTTCGTTATCAATATTATGAGGAGGGGTCTAAAGCATGATGCTTTTTAAGTAGACTTGCTATTTTACTACTAGTAACTGGAAGAATGTAATGTCTGAGATTGAAACTAGTGTATTTGTTAATTATGAGGAGGGGTATTATAAACAACTAAGTTAGGAAAGGACCAACTTTACGCACTCTTTCCTGGTTTGAAAAGATCAAGTGATATGTCAGTCTATCAAAGGTCAATGATTTTTGACATTTCTTGTTGCACCTTTCTGAATGAATATGCATATTTGTTGGGTGAATATGTTGTACATCCAGTTTGGAGAGATCGGCTAAACTTCGTTTATATGGAGATTCATGACTGAGAAATATTGGAATTTTGGGTTCAGAACTTGCTGACAGGTTAATCTTGGAATCTAACAGTATTTCAGTAACAAATTTTTTAAGACTGAATAGTTTTGCTTCTTCTACATGACCTGTGGGAAAATTTCTGATTCACTTTGCATCAGCTTCTGAAGTTCCACTATTAACCTGTGATATGTTCTGCAGATCCATCTGGAGAGATTTGCCCAGAGAAAAAGATATTGTATAAATTAATATCTGGCCTCCACTCTTCAATTTCTATTCACATAGCTGCTGATTACTTGCTTGATGAAGCATCAAACACGGTATTATGACCCTTCCACTTGTTTTCCATCATGGTTTTTTTATCTAGGAAGTGTAACAGTTGTGCAACAATTGTGAGGACAATCTTTCCCAAGAGTTTATTTCTTGTGTGGATATGGAAAATGTTCAATTTGTCAAAGCAATAATTCTTGGGTGGTATTTGATTAGATGAATTATGGTTGTGAGGGATTGAAAAATCATAAGCTGTAACAACCTTTTCTTTCTTGTTTGTGAATTTATTATCATGAGAAAAGTCAAGCTGAAATTTCCTCTACATTCCTATTTTTCGGTGTTCGTCCTTCTCTTTGTCTTAATAATATGATTGTGACAGAGTTTCTTGACAACCCACCCACCCCCAAAAAAAAGGAAGGAGTGTTGGGAAATATGACTAATTTCAAGTATTGGAGTTTTGGTGTCATACTTAGGAGAAACTTTTGTTTACCTGGAGTCAAGATGGATTTTCATTGTCTTCAGCACTGTTGAACACATCAAAACATCCCGTCACATGACTTGAAAAAATGATCACAAGTCTCTTCACATGTTTATAGCCAATAAAGTTCTTCCTGAGATTGTACAATAGCAGCTTCCTTTTGCAATGATATTGGTCAGTCTGACACTAATCCTGTTTTCTTCTGGTTTTCTATGATTCAGTGGGGACAGAATCTTACATTGATGTATGACCGCGTCTTACAATTCCCAGACCGCGTCAACAACCTATACTTCACTTTCCTTTTTGTGCTCCGCGCTGTTACCAAAGTGAGTATTTTAATCTATATGCTTGCTATGGGAGAGGAGCAGCAACAGCAATGATGATGACTGATAACTAATTTAATACTTTGTAGGCAGCAGACTACTTGGACCAGGCTTCATATTATACTGGAAATCCGGAGGACGACCTAAAAACACAATCTTGGATGAAGCAATTGGTTTACAATCCCAAACTGCAAGCTGCATGTCCTTTACCTTTTGATGAAGCGGGGTTATGGAAAGGTCAAAGCGAGCCTGATCTGTTGCAGCAAATTCAGACGCAGTTCAGAAACATCAGGTCCTCAATCGATATCCCAGCTGATTGATACTTCTCTAGAATAGAATGCTTCTAACTTGTGTTTATGTACCTCGAAAAATCCTTTACCTGTTGTCCCTCCCTACAATGAAGAAAATCTTGTTCTTAATTGTCTTGCCTCTTCTCATCTGTTATTGTTGGATTAGTATTATCTGTTTGTGAACATGATCATACATGTTACTTGATTTAAGTTCGTTGGAAGCAGAATAAATTCGGTCTGCAGTTCTCCTTCTTGATACATCATTTACCTTGTTGAGACACTATACTAGATCTTCTGCTTGGACATCTTGGTGGTATACTATCTATTTTAACGTGTTTTTTATGGTATCTGACAAAATTGTAGTGCATTGATGGACTGCATTGGATGTGAAAAATGTCGTCTTTGGGGAAAGCTTCAGGTTCTTGGTCTTGGTACTGCATTAAAGATCCTATTCTCTGTCAATGGTCCAGAACCTTTAGGTGAAACTGTAAGTTTTTTGCAGAAGAATGACTCTCATTAGCCTTATCTAAAACAATTTCTAGTTTATTCTGTTTGATATGAATTAATGACCAACAGTTTGTACCATCCTTGTAGATATGTGTCGTAGTATGGGTACTTGTAGTTTCCGTTCATTAAGGTTGCGTATTGTGTTTATACATGTACTTCCTTAGATTTTCTTAGAAGTTCAAAAGAAAAGGAAAGAGATCTAAACTTATGGCATGTGTTTCTGCATCTTCCATTTGACTTTCTTAGTAGTTTGTTACTTAATGCTTAAGCAAATGATTAATGGAGGCCATTTTTCCTGTTTGTATATTGTTTCAGCTTCATTTGCAACGGAATGAAGTTATAGCATTGATTAACTTACTGAATAGGCTTTCAGAATCTGTTATGCTTGTACATGAAATGGGGCCTTCGCTTGAAAATGTTATGAGAACACAAATTTCTACACCGAGTAATCAACCATCTATGATTGGGGGGCATACTGATGTATAGTTATCATAGTGGAGGCAACTTCGGTTGAACGTTATGCTGTCGTGCTACTACTATGTATGAGGAAAAGATATAAGTTTAACAACAGAAACTATTAGTAGGCCTTATTCTCACCTTGCGGCAGAGCTGTCTTCCCTACATCCAAGCTAGAGATAGAAGTTGCCTCCTGTATCGACAAGAGCAAGAAGTTCTATTTTCAAACAAACCCTATTGAAGGTGGAGCTTCTTTTTCTTTTTTTTGGTTGGGGGTGTTTGTAGCCAGGACTTACAAGCTGCTTTCTCTCTTTTCCCTTTTTTTCTTTCTGTGAGAATGATCGATCTTGTACACGTCAAGTTCATAGAAACATATGTAAAATGTAATCCTTTCAATTTTTAGTTCAACGTATTGCGGTTATGGTGCGACATGTCATGCTACTGCAATTTATATGTTATGGGATAGACGTTTTCTGCAAGAGCTTCGGAAGGCAGCTGGTTTGTTCAGTGTATTGTTGGAGCGGCTTAAAGAAAGTGCATCTTTATATGACGATTTCAGTTTCAATGTAATTCAGTTGAGCTTCAGTGATGAAGAAAAAAATGCCATGTAGGGAAATTTGAAACACTAGCGACCCTGTAAGTGGAGAGAATGTAATACAAGACCAGAAGAATTGGAGGATTGGTGTCTTCTTGTGGCCGAGAAACATAGTGGGCTATTAATGAAAAATCATAAAAGTCAACCTATTGGGTCTTGTCCATTTCCTGAGGCGATTGAGACGAATTTCTACCGAGCTACGCGTGAAAGGTCATGGCCTCAGTCGTGGTCATGGCCGTGGTTAGGAAAGAAACTCTAATCATGGAAATAATAATGCACCAAAGAACTCTCCTTACAATCAGAGGTGGAAAAGAAAGAAACAAAAGCATGAAGTGGTACAAGCAATAACAACAACATACCTAATATTATCCCACACTGTGGGGTCTGGAGAGGATAGTGTGTACGCAGATCTTACCCCTACCATGTGAGGATAGAGAGGTTATTTCCATTAGTCCCTCGGCTCAGGAAAGCATAAGCACCACATTAATGAAAATATAGATAAGAAAGGACTGTACCAAAAAGCCATATAAAAGCAGAATAATAACATATAGTAAGGCGATCAACAATGAAGAAAATAACAGTTAGTCATAAAAACTAACTACCAATAGAAAGCGAGACGGCATGTCAATACTACTGTTATGAATACCCTAGACTACCTACTCTACTACCCTAATTCTCGACCTCCATATCTTCCTATCAAAAGTCACATCCTCGGTCAGCTGAAGTTACGCTATGTCTTGCCTAATCACCTCTCCCTACCTCTTCTTTGGCCTATCTTTACCTCTCCGTAGGCCCTCCAGTGTCAACTTCTCACACCTCCTCACTGGGGCATCTGTGCTCCTCCTCCTCACATGACCAAACCACCTAAGCCGTATTTTCTGCGTCTTGTCCTTAATAGGGGCCACACGCACCTTGTCGCGAATAACCTCATTTCTGATCCTATCTAATATGGTGTGCCCGCACATCTATTTCAACATCCTCATCTCTGCTACCTTTATCTTCTGGAGATGAGCAATCTTGACTGGCCAACACTCAGCCCCATACAACATCGTTGGTCTAACCACCACTTTATAAAACTTACCTTTAAGTTTTGGTGGCACCTTATTCTTATGCAAAACATCGGAAGAGAGTCTCCATTTCATCCATCTCGCCCCAATACGATGTGTGACATCTTCATCAATCTCCCCATCCCCCTGAATAATAGACTAAAGGTACTTGAAACTTTCTCTCCGAGGGATGACCTGCGAGTCCAGCCTCACCCATCTTCCCTCTTAGAGTCTCGCCACCGAACTTACACTCCAAGTATTCTGTCTTGGGCATGCTCAACATGAAACCTTTAGACTATAGGGTTGCCTCCATACCTCTAAGTACGCGTTCACACCATTATGTGTGTCATCAATCAATACAATATCATCTGCAAATAGCATGTTCAATGACACTTTCCCTTGGATGTGGCGCGCCAATGCTTCCATCACTAGAGCAAACAAAGATGCAACACCATCATAACATAAAAATGGTCCAAGTTCCTTAATCAACCTAACATAGGCAACAGGTACACCTCTAGCCTCCAAACGTCTGCACAAACCTCCATCGGACCTTTATCATACGCCTTTTCTAAGTCGATGAACACTATATACAAGCCATTCTTTCTCTCCCTATATTGTTCTATCAATTTCCTAACAAGGTGAATGTCACGACCCGAATTTTCCACCATCGAGAGTCGTGATGGCGCATACTAATGGGAGCTAGGCAAGCCAAATACCATATACTTCTTTAACGAACCATCAACAATATGAACAATACTAAAATATTTAACACTAAAGCGGAAATCTCAATTATAATTTTACTGAAAGAAATGCGGAAGTTTAACAAATTCTCTACCCAAGACTAGTATCACAGTACTCACGAACTTCTAAGAGTTACTAAATACAACCGTCTGAAAGAAATAACAATATTCTGTTTCAATACAAAACTAACAAACTGAATAATGATAGAAGAGACTCCGGGCATGCGGACGTCAGCGAGGCTACCTCAAGAGTCCTTGGACTGAAGGTTTGCTCCCGGTCTAGTACTGCTGCGGTCCGAAAGCTGCATCCTGATCTGTGCAAAAGAAATACACAGAGTGTAGAATCAGCACAACCGACCCCATGTGCTGGTAAGTGCTTGGCCTAACCCCGGCGAGGTAGTAACGAGGCTAGACAGGACCTTACTACAAATAACCGGTACAGATATATGTGCAATAATAGGAAATATACTAAAGTAAACAATTAAAGGGAGGGGAAACATGATGTGGGGTACGACAGTCTAAATATAGAAATTCATCGGTAAACAAATGAAACATAACACTAACATTTGGTAAGAAAACAAAGGAAAGAGGCAGATGAAAACAACACACTCAGTCCATACTCCGTTGCAGCGCGCAACCCGACCCTCCGATTTTATATTAGTTAGTGATGCGGCATGCAACCCAACCCTTCCAAATTTATATTTGTTAGTGATGCGGTGTGCAACACGACCCTTCCAATTTTATATTATACCATTGCGGCGTGCAACCCGATCCTCATTATATTCATGCCAAGAACTCACCCAACTACAAATGCAACTCACGTGCGAGGGGAGCAACAACAATATGCAAGGAGTCCCGTCGAGGGAAACAAAATTAACAGCTCAAACGTCCCGGCAAGGGAGGAAACATTAAACACTTAACTCCCGGCAAGGGAATAATCACAACGCTTCCTTTTTAATTATTTACTCTTCTAATAGCAAGTTCTAGTCCGAGACAATGCTTCAGATGTCAAACTAATCACAAACTTTCCTCAATTATTCACTTTTCATATTATACTTATCAACCAAGCAAGAAGTGTATCATCAAGTCCGAATTCAACACATTTAAGACCCACGGTCATGCTAGATTCCGGTGCATAGGTAACCGTCATCATACCTATATACCGTACTCCACAATTAGCAAGTACCAAATAATATCCTAATCCTAATCCCTCAAGCCAAAGTTAGAACAAACACTTACCTCGATCCGAAAATAGCAATCAGGCCTCTAACACCGCCTTTCCTCTAAAATCCAACTCTGAAACAACGATATCTAGCCATAATTAGTTCAATATTATCAATAATGGCTTAAAACACAATTCCATAGCCTATAAATAAATTTTCTATTATTCTTCCAAAAATACCAAAATCCGACCCCGGGGCCACATGGTCCAAACTCAAGGCTCGGACCAAAACCCAATCACCCATAACCCCACGAGTTCAAATATACAAATTGTTTTAAGATTCGACCTCAAATTGAGGTTGAATCACCCGAAATACCAAAAGCACTAGTTCTACCCAAATCCCCCATTTTCTACCTTGATTTTGTGATTTAGGGCGAGGAATTTGACAATTAGATGAAGGAATTATGAAGAGATAAAGTTAAGATCACTTACCCAAAGAGTTATGGAGAATATGAAGCTTGAATTTTGTCAATGGAGGGTTTTAGGAAGGAGCTCGTGTGAAAAGTGGTGAAAATTCTCGTGCACACTGTTCTGTTTTTTAAACATTAAAATCACTAAAGGATTTAACCCTACGCGATCGCAAGAAAGGGAGTGTGATCGCGGAGAAGGGAAGCTGGAAGCTACGCGATCGCATGCAGGTTGGTGCGACCGTGTAGATGACATTCATCGTGGTTCAAACTTTGGCCTATGCGATCGTGTGAAATGGTACGCGAATGCATAGAAAGGGGATACTGGTCTATGCGAACGTAGGGTAAAATGCCAAAGCAGTGCGATCGTGTGGCTAAGGCCGCGATCGTGTAGAACAAAATCACTGGGCAACAGTTCAAGAAAATCTGCTATGTTTCTAAGTGCAAAAACATCCCGAACCACCCCCCAAATAACTCCCTAGCCCTTGGGGATCCCAACCAAACACACATAATAACTCAATAACATCCTACAAACTTAGTCAAGCGATCAAATCGCCAAAACAATATCAAATTCAAGTAATTAAACCTCAAATTCTCATTTCTCATTCCAACTTCAAAAGTTCCAACTTTAGATCTTGAGGTCCGAAACACGTCAAACGACGTCCGATTTCGACCAGATTTTACAGAAAGCGCCTAAACCACATATATGACATGTACCGGGCATCGGAACCAAAATACGAGCCTAATATCATTATTTTTTTATCAAATTTCATTTTAATTTTCCATAAACATTTTCAAAAAATAATTTCACGGAAAAATTCTTTTCTCGGGCGTGGGACCTCAGATTTCGATTTCGGAAATACGTCCAAGTCTCACATTTTCCTACGGACCCTCCGGACCGTCACATCACGGGTCCTGGTCCGTTTACCCAAAATGTTGACCAAAGTCAAATATATTAATATTATTATCAAAATTCATAGTATTAACATAAAAAAATTCGGCTTCGCGCCCGGACTGTGCACGCAAACTGAGGCAATTACAAGTGAGGTTTTCAAGGCCTCGGAGCATGGAGAAAGGGAGAATTACAGTGATGACCCTTTGGGTCGCCACAATGAATGTCTTCTGTAGTCGAATGCCTCGGCATAAACCCGAACTGATTCTCGAAAATACACACACTCCTTCTCACCCTTAGCTCTACTGCACTCTCCCAAACTTTTATATTATGGCTAAGCAACTTGATACCCCAATAGTTATTGTAATTTTAGATATCACCCTTGTTCTTGTATACAGGAACCATTGTGTTCCACCTCCACTCTTCAGGCATCTTCTTCGTTATAAAAATGACATTAAATAACCTAGTGAGCCAGTCCAAGCCTGCCTTGCCTACACTCTTCCAAAACTCCATTGATATTTCATCCGGCCCGATTGCTTTTCCCCTCCTCATCTTATGTATATCCCCTTCAACTTTGTCAACTCTAATCCACCTACAATACCTAAAGTCACTACGACTCTCGGATAGTTCAAATCACATAGTACAATACTCATGTCCCCCTCCTCATTAAAGAGACTATAGAAGTAGGTCTGCCATCTTAGACTAATAAGCCCCTCATCCAACAAAAATCTACCTTCTTCGTTCTTGATGCGCTTCAGTTTGTCCAATTCACGCGCCTTCCTTTCTCGCACCTTGGCTAACCTAAACAACCCTTATCTCCACATCGGCCCTCGAGTTCCTCATACAAATGACTAAAAGCTGCAGTCTTAGCTTCCATAACTGCTATCTTTGCTTCTTTATTAGCCAACTTTTAATTCTCCTATTCACCCTCTTCTCCTCCTCGTCTACACTTTCCACTAGCTTCGGATACGTTGCTTTCTTGGTTTCCAATTTTCCTTTTAACTCTTCATTCTACCACCAGTTTCCTTTGTGACCACCATAGTAACTCTTTGAGACCCATAATACCACTCTCGCAGCTTCTTTAATGCACTATGCAGTCGTGGTCCATAGAGCGCTTGCTTACCTACTGCTCCTCCAAGCCCCATAATCAACAACTTGACCCCCAACTTCTGTGCTCTAACTTCCGTCAATGCTCCCCACTTGATTATGTATTTTTCATGCATCACCCTATTCCTCTTCTTCCTCGTGATCTTGAGGTCCATGACTAGGAGCCTATGAAGGGTCGAGAGGTTCTCACTCGAGATGACCATGCAATCCATGAAAAGACCTCTATCGGACTTCATGCAGAGTAAATAATCAATCTGAGTCTCAGCCACTAAACTCCGGAAGGTGACCAAGTGCTCCCTCTTCTTTAGGAAACTCGAGTTTGCTAGCACCAAATCAAATGCTCTAGTAAAGACCAGCAGAGACGTTCCTCCTCTATTATTATCTCCAAAACCAAACCACCTAGCACATTATCATATCCCCTCAGGTGTCATTCTAATGTGGCCGTCGAAATCCCCTCCCATGAAAAGCTTTTCAGTATGCGATATATCACGCACCATCTCATTCAAATCCTCCCAGAAACGCCTCTTGACTTCCACATCAAAGCTTGTTTGGGGTGTGTACGCACTAATTATTTTCAAAGTTAAACCTCCAACAACTAGTTTAATAGTTATCAGCCTGTTATTTACCCTCCTAACCTCCAGTACTAGTTCACGAGAGTCCCTACCAACCAAGATACCTACCCCATTCCTGCCCCCACCTTCCCAGAATACCATAGTTTGAACATGTCTACATCTCGTGCCTTATCTATTATCCACCTAGTCTAATGTACACAAGCTATATTAATCTTTATTTTCTCGAGAACTTTCACTAACTCTATAGATTTTCCAGTCAAACTTCCTATGTTCTAAGACCCCACTCTCAGCCTAGTAGCTCCCTTAGCCCTCTTAATATATATATATATATATATATATATATATATATATATATATATATATATATACATAGACACACACACACACAAAAGCTATATTAATCTTTCTTTTCTCGAGAACTTTTGCTAACTCTATAGATTTTTCAGTCAAAGTTCATATGTTCCAAGACCCCACTCTCAGCCTAGTAGCTCCCTTAGCCCTATATATATATACACACACACACACACACACACACACACACACACACACACATACACATACACATACACGCACCCTTTGCCCCGCGTTGACACCCTCGAGAATAAGACCTTACCCTACCATCGTCACCAAAGCCACAATAATCTAGGAGTCACTATGCAAACACTATCCCAAAAACAAGAGACAAAATAAAATGAATTACCGAAATATAATCTACCACTAAAAGTTGCAAAAATGGCGAAGAAATAAAATAAAGGAAATAACAAGATCTATAATCTACAAATTAAAGGTTAGAAAAGCAGGTGAACGAATAAAATAAAGGAACTAAAGGAAACTAATAATCTACAACTAAAGGACAGAAAAATAGATGAAGAAATACAATAAAGGAGCTAAATGGGACTATAATCTACAACTAAAGGTCAAAAATAAAGTATGAAAAACTAGAGCATAACTACTAGGGGATATATGAAATAAAGATTCAAAATAAAGATGTAAACAGGAAGACATTAATATATAAAAGTAGGCAAAGCTATAACTAATGCAATTAATTTGACAATGCTAGAGCAAATACTAACTAAAGATTCAAGAACAAAATAGGCAGGCAAGGAAATACAATTACGCTAAAATATCAAACTATTAAAATATCAAGACAAGAGAGGAACAATAGAACCTGGATTCATACCCTTGAAGTTAATGGAAATATGACTGGCAGTGATGGATTGCGACGAGCTGGATGGAATTAATGATTTGAATGTCACTAAATAAAATGAGCAAGGATGGGTGTAATCCAATCGTAGGTATGGAAAAAGGGCACTGGTCACGTGCATGTCGTATGCTAAAGTATCTAGTTGAGCTTTACCAAGCCTCCGTAAAGAAGATAGAGAAAAATATTGAAGAAAATTTTATTTCTGAAGATAATGTTGACTTCATGCATTTGGATGAAGCTGATTTCTTTGTATTCCCAGAAGGAAAAATAAGCTATGTTATCGATGATGAATCTGTAGAAATTTAGATAATTTAACTGTTGTTGTTTGTATTAGATAGTATGGTCATGTTAATGTAATTCTCGTATATAAAGAAAAGTCATGCTTTGATATTAATATTTGCTATAATGTTTGTTTTACATCATTTATTTTGAAGAATATGAATACTCCTCAAATTTTGTTTGGATCAAAGTTCAATCAAGAAGACACATGACGCCAATAGTGTATGAATGATATCAGATTGTGGATAATAAATAATGGCTCTCGAACAGCTTATATATGCAAAAAAAAACATATATTGTAGTAAACCCGAAGTTTACTAATATAAATAGATATCATATTGAGACTACAAATGATTGAAAGATTAAAAATCTTCCTATTTCCATAATCATAGGGGATAAAATAATATGTATATGGAAGTTACCCACCTTATTTTTTAATTTGTACTATATTACGTGTAACAGTAAACTAGAAGTTTACTAATGCAAAAGCAGTCACAGTAAACCTGAAGTTTTACTGAGGCAAAAGTAGCTACAGTAAACTAGAAATTTGCTGATACAAAAGTAGCCACAGTAAATTAGAAATTTACTGATGCAAAAGTTTAAGCCATAGTAAACCAAACGTTTACTTAAAGATAGCACATGCCATGATAAACTTGAAGTTTTCAAGTGCAAATAAGTTATCAGTCGGTATAATCGGGATTGCCATCCGATTTAAGTATGATGAACCAATTGAGAATTATGATAAGCATGTATTGAGGAACTAGAATATTCTTCAAGAATTCTCTTGTGTTGCTTGTTTTCATAATAAATTAATTATACCATCTAAAGTTAGGATTAAGACCCCTAAATTTTGGAGTATATAAAAAGGTAAATATGGGCTCATTCACCTACCATGTGAACCACTCATGGATGCATATAAGAGATTGTTACATATGTGACTATCGTCAACTTGCAGTTTGACATTTAAAAATATTTTCTCAATTAAGAGCACAATTTTCAGATTGTGCAATCAAAACAGTTTATCTTGATAATGCTGGTATATCAAAGTTGTTTTAGCATGAATGCCTCCTATCAATGACTAAACCATTGCTTATGAGAAAAAAACTTCATGTATTGGTCTAAGATTTTATAAATTGCATATAACAACACTTGTATGTATCAGACCTACACCATATGATAAGTCATACCCTCACAATTGGGCAGAATCATGAACCAAATGTTTACTATCCAATAACTTTTATGTGTGGCTTATAATTAATTTCTCTATCACAACGCACAAAGATATGTTCCCCAAAGAAAATTAAAGATATATGTTAGTTTTTCTAACATTAGGGGGGAGGGGAATATGCAATTGAGAAATATGTTATACGAATTGAATTATCATTGGTATGATCATAATTCAGAAGATAATTCAAGTCAAATGTCTGAAGCATTTGATGATCCAAAATTAAATATCATATTTCAGCTGCAAATGCTCATATTAAAACTGGTCCTTGAAGGACAGAGTTTACTACATGCATGGAGTGTGTAAACCAATTGGTTCCAAAAGCAATAATTCTTTTAAAAATGATAGGAAATAATGATCGTAATGTGGAAGAAATGAGCTCTAGAAGAGCTCACGACATAACATTTTATGAAATCTCAGAAATGGTTCAGGTACCTCAAAATAAAGAAAGTGATGAGATCTCAAGCTACTTAGCCATACAATGAAAGTCTGTGAGAGAGTGGTAGAGCTAAAGGTGAGGAGGAGTATGTCTATTTCCAAGAATCAGTTCAAGTTTATGCTGGGACGTTCGACTACAGAAGCCATCTACCGTGATAGGAGATTGATGCAGTGATAGAGGGAAAGAAATAAAGACTTTCATATGGTGTTCATCGACTTAGAATAGGCATACGATAAAGTTCTGAAGGAGGTTTTATGAAAATGTTTGGAGGCTAGAGGTGTACCGGTTGCCGACATTAGGTTGAGTGCCGACATGTATGATCGAGTAAAGATCCAAGTGAGAAAGGTGAGTGGGGACTCAGGCCATTTTTTGGTTATGATGAGGTTGCAGCAGGGTCGACACTCGGCCCTTTTTTGTTTGCTCTAGTGGTGGATGTAATGACGTGCCACATCCAAGGGGGTATCGTGGTGTATGTTATTTGAAGATGGTATTGTAATGATTGACGAGATATGAGACAGTGTGAACGAGCAATTATAGGTATGAAGACAGACCTTGAAATCTAAAGGTTTCAAGTTGAGTAGGACCAAGACAGAATACTTGGAGTGTAAGTTCAGTGGAGAGACTCAAGGAGGGGAAGGGTAGGTGAGGCTGGACTCGCACGTCATCCCTAGAAGAGAGAGTTTTAAGTACCTTGGGTCTATTATTCACCGGGCTGGGGAAATTGCTGAAGATATCACCCATCATATTGGGGTGGGATGGATGAAATGAAGTCTTGCTTCCGGTATTTTGTATGACAAAAAGGTGCCACCGAAACTTAAGGGTAAGTTATACAAAATGGTGATCTGACCAACGATTTGTATGGGACTGAGTGTTGTCCAGTCAAGATTGATCATGTCCAGAAGATAAAGGTAGTAGAGATGCGGATGTTGAGATGAATGTACGGGCACACCTTGTTAGATAAGATCATAAGTGAGGTTATTCACGAGAAGATGGGTGTGACCCCTATTGAGACAAGATGCGGGAAGTGCGAGTTAGGTGGTTTATTATGAGGAGGAGGAGCACAGATGCTCTGTTAAGGAGGTGTCAGAGGTTGACATTGGAGGGCCTACAGAGAGGTAGAGGCGGGCCAAAAAAGAGGTGGGGAGAGGTGATTAGGCTAGATATGGAATAGCTTCAGCTTACCGAGGACATGACCCTTGATAGAAAGTTATGGAGGTCGAGGATTGGGGTAGTAGAATAGGTAGTCTAGAGTATTCATAATAGTAGTATTGGCACACAGCCATGCATTTTATTGGTAGTAAGTTTTTATGACTAACCGTTGTTTTCTTTCATTGTTGATCATCTTACTGTTTTGTTGTTTTTATTCTGCTTTTATGTGACTTTTTAGTACTGTTCCTTCTTTTCTTTTTTTATTTATTTATATAGTGCTTATGCTTTCATAGGCCAAGGGTCTATTGGAAATAAACTCTCTATCCTTATAAGGTAGGGGTAAGGTCTGCGTACACACTACTCTCCTCAGATCCCACGGCATGGAATAATACTAGGTATGTTGTTGTTATTTTTGTTAAGGAGGAGATCTCAACAAGTTATGTCGCTTTGTGAAATGAACAAAATGATCGTCGACGATATCATTGATACAATATAGTGCATAATAATATAAAAGAGTGATGATCTTACATCTACGTCCATTAAAGCATCCTGACGTAGAAATAATTGTAAAATGATGCAACATTAGTGAGCGTAACGCTTATCGGACCAGTAGTCCAGACACCAAAAGACGTCACGCCATTTAAGATGATAATAGATATCGTCAGAGTCTATTGATATATCTTTTCAAAATTTATATGAAAATTTTCAAAGAGTTTAAAATGCTTGAAGCATATAGGTCAAAGTTTCTAGAAATATACTCGATCGGATTACAAAAATGTTTATGCAATGTAAAACAATTAGGATGCATGTGATATAATCACCTCAATGGATATTTGATTAATGTCAGTTATATAAATGATGTCATTTATCCATGTGTACTTATAAAAAATAAAATCAACATCAAATTTTGTTATACTTATTATTTATGTTGATGACATAAATCTCATAGGAACTCCAAAAAAGCTCTAAAGATCAAAGATCTTGGAAAGACAACTTTGTCTTGGTCTACAAATTGAACATTGAGCAGACGTAATCTTTATCTATCAATTTGTCTATACAGAAAAGATCTTAAAACGCGTTTACATGGACAAAGCGCGCCTACTAAGTAAACTAATGGTTGTTCGATTACTTGAAGTAAATAAGGATCCGTTCCAACCTCCCGACGAAGATAGGATTTCCTTAGTCGTGAAATACCCTATCTTAGTGAAATTGGTACACTTATGTATCTTGCTAATGCTATAAGGCTTGACATAATATTTTTTTGTTAAGTTACTAGCAAGATATAACTCTTATCCCACAAGAAAATATTAGAATGAGATTAAGTATATATTGCGATATTTAAAAGGCATTCTTGATATGGATTTGTTTTATGCTAACAAAGGTAGTGCAGATCTGGTTGGTTATAGAGATGCAGGTTATTTATATAATTTCCATAAAGCTCGATCTCAAACCAGCTACGTGTTCACATGTGGAGGTATTATCATATCATAGCGCTCCACATGTGTCTTTTAAGTAAGAACTGGCACAAAAAATTCTTCCGTTTAATGCTCTTACAATTTTTTTTAAATACTCGCGTTGCCATATAGTAAGACTAGTGTGTATTAGACACAATCTCAAAAGGTTGAGTGAGTAAAGTTATTTTCATACTCAAAAATATATAACAGGAAATTGGATCCATAAGTAAGGTGGTAACTTATGTATTTTGACTTTACTTTACCGTCTTTATTTCATAACATAAATTGAATTTTTAAATTGAAATATTGAATTATTTGGTTTTATTATAAATATTACTCCAGTGCTGGTAAGAATTTTTGCTATTCCACCTAACATCTACTTACATATTTTACCTGCAAATCCACAGTAGAACAAAGAAGGCTGGTGGGCAAGATGGGTTCACAATACCATAGCCTAAAAAGGCTCGTCTCCTACAAAAGTTACTCCTTACTTGCAGAGACAGAGACAGAGACAGAGACAGAACCGTCACCTCTTACAGTATGGTTGAACAACTTGAGAACCCATCTTTTCTTCTTCCTCCTTCTGATCCCCCAGAGTCACAGCCACAGGCTCCACCGTCTGATCCAATTCCGATTCCTCCATCACAACCATCAGATCCAGCAACAACCCCACCTCCTCGAACTGGGTTCAATCCCAGCAGAAGTAAGTGTAAGATTTGTAGAATCTAGTTTCCCTTATATTATTTTAATTAATGTACCATGGGTCTTAAGGAATGGATATAGTGAATTTTTAGGCCAACCCAATTAGCTTTTTTTGGTGATGAGGGCAATTAATTCTTCTTTTTCCCTGAAATAAAACCCTTCAAATATTTTTGCCATCATTCTAAAGGGGTGACTCCCCCCCCCCCCCCCCCCTCTTTGATCTTTTAGTCATAATAGAAACTTATGTGAAATTTGCTACAATTTACGTCGTTTTGGAATGAACGGGTTTTAAGATCCAGGAAGATGTTGAAGATTTAATATATTTGTATAAAAAGTAATATTTGACCTATACACATTTCTATGAGCCGAGGGTCGATTGTAAATAGTCTCTCTACCCAGGCAGGGGTAAGGTCTGTCTAGATATTACCCTCCCTAGACCTCACTATAATGATAGTTGTTGTTGTTATTGTTGACCTATACACATTGGATAATTTTCTGGCGATGGGCGCTCAATCCTTTGCCAGACAGTTGTGGTTAGTGGAGCTAAGTTGACGAAAGGGGGTTCAATTAAATCTCTTTTTTGAAACATTAAACTGTGCAAACAGGGAAAACCCTATCTTTTTGTTATATTTAAACGGTTGAATCCCCTAGACTTAAAGAAAATTCTAGTGAAGTGGCAAAAGGGGTTCATAAATTGCTTTAGGTCATAGGTTGATATCCCAGGTGACGTTCTTAATAGTTTCGAATCCCCTTGTATAAATTCCTAGCTCCATCACTGTCCGCCCTGGTCCGAGCAAAACGACAAATATAACAACCCTGTGAAATCCCACAGGTAAGGGATATGGGGAGGTTAGTGTGTACGCAGACCTTACTCCTATTTAAAGGAATTATATTTCTGCCCATTATTTTTGATAGAATGTTTAGGATTTAATATTTGTTGACAGTATGGATGAAAGTTTTCAGATTTAGTTTGAAAGCAATCTGATATGGTGATGGTGAGGAAAGGGGTGTAATTGGTTTCATATATCTATTTACATCCTCACGTTTGTCAAAATTACGCATTGAGTCTTGCTAATTGTTCATTGTAATATCTTTGGGAAGTACCTTACATAATTTTCCTGTTATTTAAGAACTAGCGATTAGAATGTCCTGTTTGTTAATGTTGGGATTAGAATTTTTAGCTTCAGTTTGAAAACTACCTAACTGGCGTACTTGGATTTGGTTTTCCTCTGAATTGGTAATGGAGAAGAGGGATGTAATTGTATGATCTTGGACGTGTTACATCATTTTGTTTGCCAAATTTTGTATTATTGTTTTTAACTACAGTAATGTTGTAATTTTATAATGTTATTAATTGTTTATCTTTTTATATGCCAGTTGGAAATGTAGACAACCTTAGTGTTAGAAAACCTAATCTTTTATGATATTTGGACCAACATGAATGGGCTTAAATGAAGCAACATGGCCACTGAGGATTCATATAGCCGACCTCAACTTGTTTGTGATTGATGTATAGTTATAGTATCTTTTGTGGCTGTTTTTTTCCTATTAGTTTCTTTTGTTTCTCTTTGGTAGCTGAGACACTTTAGGGGTTTCAAGCCAATATTTCAATTTTTATTACTTGCACTTTGTTCACCGAAGGAATTCTTCAACAGATATACTTGAACCCTAAAGGCCAGAAACAATGTTCATTAACAATAAACTAAAGATTTGTTTGTTTTATTTTCTATTTCTCCTTTTCTTGGGAGGGTTGGAGGTGGGTTGAGATAATAATCAAAGAATGAACATTGCAATAATATGTCACTTCTTGCTCATGGCGGGAAGAGTCGCAGTTAGAGGGCCACAGAATTCTAGATACAATCCTACCTGTCAAAGAAAAGAATTATCTAGTTATAATCCTAAAACTAAAAATAAAAAATCTATCTTAAAAAGGTTGTATTGTATACTTCTACCTTCTTGGTATCTGATTATAATTTATGTGAAAACAGAACTTTTCATCTTCATATTGGTTGACTTCTCATTTTCTTTCTTTCCGCTGCCCATTTATTTCTCTTTGGCCAACTTGTAGCGGTGATCTTTTGCAATAGATTAAACTAATTGTCAGTTTTAGTCTCTTGAACAATTATCTTCCAATGAGATAAGATGGTGGTTAACTGTAATAGATAACTAGTTATCAGTTTGTCTCTTGAACACTTTATCTTCCAATGATATATGACAAACAAATAATATCACCTTCAAGGAATTTGGTGACTGTGTGTTTGTTGATCGAAATGTTTGTGCCCAAAAGAAAAAATTGTGTTAGATTTGGCATAAAGGAGAGTTAGATTTGTTTAATCTTACATGTGCTGTTTCTTCTTGGATATTACAGTGATTGGTATCATCAGAAGGAAGGCCATGATAAAAGACTTAGCTGCTATATACCATGCAGAGTGTCTTGCATATTGTCAAGAACTTTTGGAACTTCAAAAAAAAGTGGAAGAGGTTAGAAATATAGTCCTGCAACTTTGTTTCATTTCACTTTGATGGAGGCCCCTGCTTTCTCGTGGCTTGTGAAATCCCAACTTTCATGGAATTATTGAAACCTATTATTTAGGCCGAGTATAATATTCATGAGATTAATATTTAGCATCAGTATAACATGGTCTTAACAGTGATGTTACAACAACAACCCAGTGTATTCCCACAAGTGGGGTCTGGGAGGGTAATATGTACAAACTCTTGTATATGTTGTTTGTCCTGGTCCATAATTCCTGTGTTTTGATTATCAGTCTATTATGATGTTTGACTTGCAATTCTACTTTTCGATAGACGGTATTATTTGCTTGAATGGTGTTCCTGGCTCCGCCTTTTTTCCTGTGATCTTGATTTAAAGATTTTCTAGCTCTTATTTATAAATACATTGTTGAAAACAAAAAATGGTATACATACATTGCCGAGAGGTATATACCATCATCAGAGAAAAGAGAGGACTTAGGGAATCGTGGTTGGAAATTCTAAGAGAAGGATCTTGTACTTTTATGTGTTGATGAGCAGATGATGTCTTTAACCATCTGATAATAGGTGAACTATAATTGAAAGAGGAGCACAACTGAAGAGGCTAGATAAGAAGCTTATGAGAAGAAGATGCAAACATTTTATTCTGTCAAAGAAAATGCGAATGTTCCAATTTAAATGAACACGCAGGTCACCGAGGTTATAGATTCTTTTTCTGGTAATACAAACCAGCTCTAATGCTCTTAACAACTCAAACAGTATAATAAATATTGAATACCTCAACTCCTAATTAAAAGCTGTCTTTTTTAGGCCTTATTTGTTCTTACCTTGATATCTACTCTTCCATCCCAATTGTTCTCTAGACTCTTAGGTCCTGTAAAAATTGGAAAGGAATCCTCTTTTGCAATGCTTTTGTAACTCCTTAGTTTCAGTTTCTAGTACAATGCTTGCTTGTTTTGTAAATTACCGAATGTCATTTGTGTGGGGAAAAGCTCAAGAGAACTTCCTTCTTGCTTTTGATATATTGATTATCATAATAACCTTTCTTTTTCCTTCCAAATGCTTTCAGTCATTGATTAACACCAAAACTACAGAAGATTCAAGGAGAGAAACGATGCGGCCACCAAAACGTATGAAGAAAGCTCGTTAGCATCTAATGTAAGATATGCTTGTGCTCTATTCTATTCGTTCTTGAAAACTTTTCTCTTGCCTTTTTTACATGAGCAATCTGGAAAACTGTCGTTTACTGATTCCAGAAAGCCAAAAGTTTGTTAAACGTATCTTCTCTTCTTTTTATCTAAAATTGGATGAACTCTCTTGATCTGTCTGGAACAAAGAATTCACATTATCTATTATCAACGCAGAGGATGCATTTTCGGGTTTTTTGTCATTCAGTTGGGACCCAGCTTAGTTCCTGATTCGGCAATCGAATCTATGCATATATTACTAACCATACTATATGGCTGGAACTGCGATGCAGAATTTTCGTTTAATCATATAGCTCACAGTCACACAGCTGCTCTATTGGTAGCAAGTAGAGTTTTATTGGTTGTACAGTTATATGCAGAATGTAACCTTGTTACTTTGTTGAGAGGAAAACTTGAAAAATAGCATTAATTGGTAATGTTTGGCTGTTAAGTGTCTACAGTAAACACTACCACATGAAAATTGAAAAGATGGAGAGAATATCTTGTGATTCTTTATCTTTTTGCTTTCAGATTCCAGCGTCTGTAATTCGCTAGCCTTATTTATCCGGATTTTTTTTTATTTGCACCGGGTGTCCGAGTCTCTAAGAGCCCCCATTAATCCCGGGAGTGCACAGGCCCTCGGCAAGAAGTTTTCCGCAAGTGCATCACGGTTAATTCAGGTTTTATCCAGTCCAATGGTCCTCAGAAATTGTTTGCACCCAGTGGGTTTTGAACTTGAGACCTTGAAAGGGAGCAAATTCCAAGGCTCAAGTCAATTGCCACCGGACCAATCCGAGGGTTCTTATTTATCCGGATTTGTAAGAGTGGGTTATTAGAAAACATTTCTATCGTGTCCTCTCGCACCATGAGATACAGACTTTTGATATACTCGCTATAATTTTATTTTTAATTTTTGATTTTTGTGAAAACTAGACAAGAGGGATTGTTCTGATGATAAGCAACTCTCACTTCCAACCGAGAAGTTGTGAGTTCGAGTCTCCCCAAGAGCAAGGTGGGAAGTTCTTGAAGGGAAGAATGCCGGGGGTCTATTTGGCAACAGCCTCTCTACCCAAGGGTAGTGGTAAGATCTGTGTACATACTACCTTCCCCAGACCATAATCGGGTTGTTGTTGTTGATTTTTGTGAAAACTAAATATATATATTTTAGCACATGTTGCCGGTATTCAGCACTATTACATAATTGTGGAAAAGTATTAGACAACTTGTGTTTTTTCCATAATATAAAAATATGCAACACATTCGACATACGTTAGATTTTTCTCCCTTAATCTCCACGTGAGTCAATTAGGTCCTTGTCCACTGAAAACAAGATTATTTATCGGATCATACAAATACACTAAAATAGCTTGTGGTTGATGTTGATAAGACTAAGATCTAACTTGAGTTGTAAGTGGTTTTCAGTTTAAATTTCTCTCTTTCTGTCACTTCCATCCATGAAAAGTTTCTTGTGCAACTATAATGTGAAAAGAATTAAATCAAGCTAAGAGCAACAAGGAGTTGATTTTTTTGAGTATCTCTTTTAACCAAGGCTTGACTAAATAGGGTCTTAAAAAAAACCATGAATTTTACTTTTCTTTTTAATTTGAATATGAACAAAAATGTTGATCAAAATAGGCGAAACTCTCTCCAGAAAAGATACAATTATCTTGTTTCACTTGTTTCATAATACTATTTCAGAAAAGGCCCTTATGCTGCTATTGTCCGCATTTTCAAAGCAAGACAAAAACTTGTGACAATTGCTTTGCTTTCTTTTGTCTTGGAAATTCTTGCTATAAAACTAACAGCAGTTTTTAATACATGTTTGAAGCTAAAAATCAATGACCAAACCAAACTTCATTCCATGTAAAAACTTACATTTGCAGATTGCAAAAAGAATAGACACAAGGGGGGACAACGTTCGGCATGATACTATACTTTCTGTTATTACAAAACCTGACAGTATAAGAGAGGCTAACTTGTAAGGTGCCTTCTGAACTCGACTATGATCTGCACTGCACCTGCTGCTGCTTAATCTTATCATAACCAGCCACAACACAAGAAGGAAGAAGATGGAAGTCGACCTGTTTGACGTATGTATTCAACTTGCTCTGTAGTTTTTTCAGCTTGCTGATTTCTTCTAGCTTCAGCTGCAGCACGCTTTTCTTCTGATCTTTGTCTTGCCATCGCGATCTTTTTCACCATCTTTGCTTGAGCTTGTGCTCTCATTTGTTCGACTTGTGCCTGAATAATACGTATCATGATGCAAAATAACATAAGAATTTTGTAGTAAGTTGACTCCTGGATCATTAACTCAAGCGATAACAGTTCAATATGACTTTAAATGGCCTCAGAATGAGCACATAACTCGGGTTGGTTCAATTTCTAGGTGTCTCAGTAGCAAAGTTACGACATACGACAAACCATCAATAATCAACTTCAGATCATCTAAACACGTCCAAGAAATTTCAAGAACAAGGCTTCTTAATCATGGTATAACATAATTTACTAAAATGGAGAGTAAGACGTACCTCTATTTTCCTCATCTCTGCTTCCAGCATTGCTTTCTGCTTACTTTCCCAAGCTTGGATTTTTATTTCTTCACGCTTATAACTGGAACATCAACGATCTTTCTGTTAATTCATAATTTAACAGTAGAACATAGATTTAAAAATGTGTTTGATATTGGCGCAAACCTTGCAGAGTGCTTTGACTTTTCAGCTTCCTCCCAAGCAGCTGCCCTTTTAGCATATTCCATGCGTGCAACCTCAGCAGCTACAGCCTCGCTTTTATCCTTCTCATCTTTGCTCGCCCAAGCAGCTATATTCATTTTTCCAAGTTGGACACCAAGGGCTACAATCTCTTTTCTTGTCTTCATCTTTAATTCTTCCTCCGACAATTCTTTTTTATTGTTTTCTGTTGAATTATTGTCAATGCTATTCTCTGTAGGCGTTGGCGCCGGCTCTCCTCTACGAGGTGTAGATGGAATTGAAGAAGTAGGGCTGCGGATTGGGGTCGTTGCGTCAACAGGTGTAGCTGTTCTTGAAGGCTCTTGACTTGGAATAGGAGTCATTTCTGTTCCCATGTCTCTCATCGAAACTGATCTTATTGCGGGGAGAACTGCATTAACGTTCAATGAAACAGTTTACATCAGCACGGTATTAAATCAATGACCTATATAAGAGGGAAATCATCAACTTAGTCAACTATTCTATCTGAACGTAGTCTTTAGCAGGGGCGGAGCTAGAAGCCCAAATACGGGCTCGATCGAACCCAATTGCTTTTGCTCAAACATTTTATTTGTACTGAAAAAAATTCATTAACTGTCAACAAATAATAAATTCAGAATCCAATTCTTAGCACTTGGAAGTCCTCGTTCTAAAATCTAGAACCCATAACGTTGAAATCCTAACCCCTTGTCTATAGGAACTTCATCACAGTTCAAATGGCACAATTTTAAGCTCTATCCCACCCATAACCTTTGTTGATTTTTAGCAGATCTTTAACAAGTTTTTATGTATCTCTAACAGAAGCGTAGTCACTTAAGTAATCATACGAACAGACTAGCCAAGAAAAGACTGGTCATGGAATTGGTTAAAGGTCGACAACTGGTCAAACCTTCTTAGCGTGAATGGAACGACAAATACATGTGTGTCCTTTGGCACATACCAGGCAACAATTTTTTCCCAATGTATCAATTCTACTTGAGGCACTATGATAACTATCATTCCTTGCAACGACCTGAGTTCGTAGGATTGGCAGTGCTCCATCGATCTAAAATACACCTTGCATCGCATAAGCTTGTCGCTAGATGCCTACAGAAAATGATCTGACAATTCTGCATGCCTCTAAGAATGCATCAAAGTTCTACTTGAGGCACACAATGTCCATTACACTGCAACTGTTAATATTAGTAGGACAGACAATAGTTCATCCGAAAACCCCAACACCTCACCCTCTCTCCTACTGCTTTTCCCCTCCCCTCCTGTCCTGGTGATGGTATAAACCTTTTTTAGAATATTATCATTAAGTTAAGGAATCTAAAATCAACATTTAGGAACAAAAGAATCCATAATGTACCTGTTCTATCTTCTGTTAAACTCTTTGTACAGGAAGAATCCCTATTGACCACCTCTGTCAAATCCTTACTACTTTCAGGGCAAAGATCAAGTGACACGGCATTCGCATCATTTCCTTGACTACGAGAACCAGGTTGATCAAAAGCAAACTTCTCGGGCACTATCTGATTTGCAGGTTGACAAAAATCAACCTTCTTAACTGCCAACATACTTTCATAACCACTAGATTCCGGAGCTACTCTAACCATGCTTGCTGCAGGCCCCCGGTGTGCTTGGTTCTGTAAATTAACCACCTTTGAATAATTAGCTTGCACATTTTGCCTATTCATTATCCACTTCTCTGCATCATTCCACTTGGAAGACATGGGCCGTGAAAACGACCTCGTTGTCATGGAATGGTGGTGCATTGATCTCTCCCCTTTATGAAACTCGAAGCTGGATGTACTATCATAATCAATATTCTCATCTTCACATCCTTTAACTGGATGAACCGAACTAGAATTTCCGCCATCTATTTTAGAAAATTGCTGCCTTTTCGCACGAGCAGCTTCCACAGTTTCCTTTGGCAGGCATGAATTTGAAGTCTCATCACCTTGACTAGAATTTAGCAATGAATTTCCTGGCAATTTATTTGCTGTAACTTCTATATTGGAATCTGCACAATAAAAAAAGCGGTTTCCCAGGTAAGTTAAAGTGTTTCTAAAACATATTTCTTCTCTAGCAACTCAACACAAATTCAATATGAGTTACAGTGGAAAATATTTTTACACTCATGTTATTAAAAGCTAATTACAGGTAATGCATATAGCAAATGTGGATTGGCAACTGAAAAATAAGATTTTAAACTATTATTTCATATAACATAATTCTTAATAATTAGACCCTTCCAAGATAATAGATAGTACTATCCTAGATGCACATATCCAAGCTACAAGTTTCTCATGCTGCAAAAAGTAGAAATTGACAAAAGTGGCCCCTTACATTTATGGTAGGTGTAAAATAACCCCTTATATTTTCACTAAACAGTTTTGGTCCTTTAAATTTGCAGCACATTAGTCTCCATCAAACATTTAACAAACTTTGGTGGTTAGATTTGACAGAAACTGGGGAAAAAGGTGGGATGCAACAATTCACTAAAATGTTCAAACTTCCACTAGAGTGGAGGGTCTATTGAAAACGTCTCTATCTCTAGAGGCTATCTCTACGAGGTAAGAGTAAAGGCCTGGGTAAGAGTAAAGGCCTGGACGTACACACTACCCTCCCTGGATCCCACTACATGGTGTTACACCGGCTATGTTGTTGTTTGTCAAACTTCCACTAGATTTTATAGCTAACAAAAAATTTATTTCAACATCAGTAAATTTGAATGAAGAAATTAACATACATTCATCCTCAAAATCTCCACTTTGGGCAGCCAACAAACTGTTTTTGACAAACTCAGAATCCTCAAGCCTAGCAGGAGAAGTTCTTGAAGAATTACTATTTGATCCTTCTTTCTTCTTCTGATTGTGAGCTCCAATTAGCTTCATCCTTAACTTACTTGGAGATAATATACCATTCTGCAAGTAACAAAACAAAACAAAAATATATTAAAAACCAAGCAATTTTACATCATATAAAGCAATTTTAAAAAACACCCACTTTAGAATTTTTCAAAAAGATTAAAACTTTATAACCAAATCTTTAAAAAAGCTAATTGAAAAACTTTGACATTGAGTTAGAAACATAATTCTTGACAACCCCTTTAAACCCCAGATCAACATATCAGTTTTAAAAGCACAAATAAAGACAAAAACAAAGTACATTAAGAAATGGAGTTAGTACCTGCACTTTGTGAATCCTCTCGTACTCCATTTAGATTGTCTCTCTATATCTTCTAAGCTACTGTGTGTGTGAGAGAGAGAGATAGAGAGAGAGCGTTTCTCTTTTTTTCTGCTGTGGAATTGCTGACTGCAGAGTGTCTGTGTTTTTGTTTTGTGGAAGGTGATGGGAGTTGTAAAATTAAATCTTGAGGTCGGCGATTTTTTGCCGATTCTTTGACCTTTGACTGGATGTGAATATGTTGTTTGTCTCGGCCGATTAGTTTTCCCCTTTTAGTACTTCTTTTTAAAAAAATGCATTTAAAATAAGTTTGTATTTCACACTGGCCTTGAGAAATTGCTAAAGACACATAACAGTAAATGATTTGCTTATTAAAAAAAAAATGAGTACTCCGTCCGTTTCATATTGTTTGAGGCACTTTTCTTTTTAGTCTGTTTCAAAATAAATGACACATTTCTAAATTTCGAAATAATTCAACTTTAAACACTTCATTAACCCTTTTTTGTCCTTACTGAGAAGCTTTTATAGCCACACAAATGGTATGGCCCCACAAACATTTTATCCCTTAAACGCTTTGTTCCAATTCCTCACCTGGACAGAGTGATGATCATGAATGAAACGACTCCTGGTTTTGTGAAGGTTTTTCATCCTTATGGGAAAGAATAAACTCAATGGAGACTTCATTAGTTTCTGCCATGAAGGTAAAAAAGAGTTTGAAAATGGGAGATCATACTTTCCTTGCTTCTATGGTTGAGGTGAAACATGATGTGAAGGTTAAAGTATCGGACTGCGTCGCTCAAATATTGAGTGACATTGTTGATGTGATGCCACCAGGATTGCCTAAAGATTTGCAACCACGGAGGGGTATTGATCACAAGATAGAGATGTTGCCGGGTTTAATGTCTCCTACTGAACCTCCTTATCGGATGACGCCAAAAAAGTTGGTTGAATTGCGGAAACAATTGAATGAGTTGCTTGATACGGGACTAATTCATCCATCAAAAGCTTTGTTTGCTGTATTTGTTTTATTTCAAAAGAAACAAGACAAGACTCTTCGGATATGTGTTGATTATCTAGTATTGAATAAGGTGATACTGAAGAACAAATACCCGATTCCATTGGTGCAAGACTTGATGGACAGATTGAGCAGGCTTGCTGGTTCACGAAGCTTGACTTAAGGTCTGGTTATTGGCAGGTACAAATAGCTGAAGGTGATGAGTTTAAACTACATATGTCATGAGGTATGACTCATATGACTTCCTTGTTGTGCCATTCGGGTTGACAAATGCCCCTGCGACATTTTGCAACTGGATGAATGATGTATTGTATGAGTACTTGGATGACTTTGTCGTTGTTTACTTAGACAATATTATTATCTGTAGTCGGACCTTGGATGAACATATGTTATACTTGATTAAGGTGTTGTCTCGTTTGAAGGAGTACCAGCTTTATGTGAAGATGGAAAAGTGTGAGTTTTCTAGACAAGAGATAAAGTTTCTTGGGTAGTTGATGAGCCAAAATCAGGTATGGATGGACTCGAATAAGGTGCAGGTCATTGTGGAATGGCAGACGCCCAATTCAGTGAAAGAGTTGAGGTCTTTCCTCGGGTTTGCTAACTATTATTTGAAATTCATTGCTGGTTATTCAAAGAAAGTTTCTTCTTTGACTGATTTGTTGAAGAAGAATATTAGGTGGGCGTGGTCTTAAAAATGCAGTGGTACGTTTGATATGCTGAAAGAAGCTATCGCCTCAGAACCTATCTTGCGGCTTCCTGATTTTGAACTGCCCTTTAAAGTTCATACTGATGCTTCCGACAAGGCTGTTGGAGGTGTGTTGGTTCAAGAAGGCCACATAGTAGCATTTGAAAGTAGAAAATTGAATGAAGCGGAGCAAAGGTATTCGGCTCACGAGAAAGAAATGATTTTTGTAATTCATTGCTTGTAATTTGGCTAGTGTATTTGCTTACAACTAAATTAGTTGTGAGAACTAATAATGTGGCTAATTCATTTTTGAAAATACAGAAAAGGCTAAGTCCGAAGCAGGTTTGTTGGCAAGAATTCTTGGCAGAGTATAATTTTATATGGGAGTACAAGTTGGCAAAACACAACCAAGTTGTTGATGCATTGAGTCGGAAAGAGGTATTTGCTGTTGTTTATTCTATTACTCGACTTGAATCTAATTTTCATGATGAGATTAAGTCGTGTGCTTCTAATGATTCATTGTACATCAAAACAATGAATCATGTGAGAGAAGGGATGGTAAGGCGGTACTGGACCGAGGACGATCTCCTATATTTCAAAGGGGGGAGAATCGTGGTGCCACTTAGCGATGGGTTGCATTGTGAACTGTTGAAAGAGACGCATGATACTCTATGAGTTGGTCATCCAGGAATTGAAAGGATGATGGCTCTGCTGTCCCGATATTACTTTTGGCCCAAGATAGAGCATGATGTGGAAGCGTACATGAAGTGTAATCTTGTATGTCATCTTGACAAAACTGAGTGGAAGAAAGAGGCGAGTTTACTGCAACCTCTGCCTATTCCAGAAGAAACATGGCAATCTGCTTCTATGGATTTTATCAGCGGGTTCCCTAAAGTTAATGGGTTGTCTTCAATCATGGTTGTGGTTGACAGGTTTTCAAAGTATGTTGTTTTATTGTTCCCCAATTGAATGTCCCTCAAAGTTTGATGCTGAGTTATTCTACAAGAACGTGGTTAAGTATTTCGGAATGCTAGAGGATGTGATTAGTGACAGAGATGCATAGTTTATAGGTCGGCTCTGGACTTATTTGTTCAATCTGATGGGTACAAACTTGAAGTTTTCAACGGAAAATCAACCCCAAACTGATGGCCAAACCGAAAGAATCAATTATTTGATGGAAGAATACTTGAGGCATTTCGTGACTACTAATCAATGAAACTTGACAGATTTATTAGACTGCGCATAATTCTCTTATAATATGCACAAGTCTTAGCAATGGAGAAGAGTCCATTCGAGATTTTTTTGGCGAAGCATCCTAAACTACCAACGAAGATTGCCCAATAGAAAAGTGGGAATTAATGTCCAGCTGCCTACCGCTATGGTTGGGATAGAAGAGCTGTGATGGAAGAAGCAACAGATAGTTTGAAAATGGTACAGAAATGTATAAAGAAGTATGATGACTGGAACTGGCGTCCATTGGAGTATAAAGTAGATGACTTATCGCAGCAAACTCAACCTTACACAACGATAGGAAGAGCGGGCGCTAAACTTTTACCCTAATAGTAGTATCGGGGTCAATTTCCACATGGAGCTTGGAACGGAGTTGCATATTCTTTTAGACTGGGAATGCGTTTGTGCTCCTAATTGTGCTTCTAATATTTTTGAATTTTTGATTATCAACTACTATTATCAACTACAAATTAAGGCTAATTATGCTAAAGAGATATGTTCTAAGTTGTGATTAATATAGAGAAAGACACAAGGCTCGTGGCATCACCTAGATGGTTAACTAATGAGTAGAGACTACTAATAATAGATTGACATATTTGGTATCAATGTTATAACTGTTGCACAATTGTACCCACTCTCACACCTCTCGGTAGAGAAAGCGATTTTGCCCAATTGACTCTCTCGGGACCAATTGGGTAGGCCAATTAGATCAATCTAATAGGGTTCAAGTAAAATGATTACTCTCTCAAGGTTTAACCCGTTAATTGGGACTACCATTTCTCATGGGTCCATCCCATTTCCTTGTTGGGCCAATTTTGAGGTCATAGAGTCTCTTTTTCAAGAAGAGTCAAGACCCACTAAGCTAGAATTAATATTTTCAACCATCAATCCTTAATTAAACCATAAAATTAACCCAAATAATAGACACCCAATATCAATCTATCATTAAGAAGCAACACTCATCAATTACACACACTAGGGTTGAGCCATAACCCTAGCTAATGGGTTTAGCTAGACATAATTAAAGAAGAAACTGAAGAAATAGAAAATGAAACAACCATATTACTTAATTTTTAATGTCAAACTACAATAATCTATGATGAAACCAAGCTAAAAATTCCCAAAATAGGCCAAACATATGTCTCATGAGTGCAGCAGCTATCAGATGTACAAAACTTAACCTAAAAATGGTAAAATATTCTATATATAGTGGGCTGGAAAAACTGGATAAAAATGCTCCTACGGGTCAGCGTGGACCGCGCATAAATGTAGTGCGGCTGCGTAGGCTCTTGGTCTTGCAAATTTATCTTCTTTGAAGTTGGGGATGCGGACTGCACAAGAAGGTAGCACGGCCGCGTTGGCTGATGGGCTCGGACCGTGCATAAATGGGACGCGGCCGCGTGGAAGGACTTGGGCAAAATGTCATCTCTCTGAACCTCATCCACGCAGACCGCACTGATTTTTAGCACGGCCGCATGGGATTTGCCTTTAATTTTTGGTCTCTGAATCTCCACAAGCACGGACCGCGTAAAGATAAGCGCTGACTGCGTAGGATGCCCTTGAAATATTTACTCTTTGAATCTCCTAGCGCGACCGCGCTAGGTCCTCTTGTCCCCACTTCACTTAGTCTTTGACACTCGGCAGGTTTCACTCCGTTTTGAGCCGATTTTTGATATTTTTCATCTTGTCGCTCAGACCTGCAATCAAGCACAACTTGTAAGATTTTTGGGACTATTTTATGGCAATTCACACACAACTCATAGGCAAGTATGGGAATAAAACGTGTTAAAGTCATAGTTATCAACTCCCCCAAACTTAAACCTTTGCTTGTCCTCAAGCAAATAAAATAAGACCTACCCCTCAAACAAAAACATCCAAGTAATTCCAGCCTATCCTAAAGTAACATCAACAAGCATCAATTGGGACTAGCAATTGCCCTCAATACGAATACATCATTAACACATTTTAAGCTTTTGAAAACTATGGATCAAGTATGAGATAAGAGCATCAAGGGTTGAATCATTTCATCAAAGAGATTTTCTCAAATACTTTGGTCATTGTGAACCCAAACTCACACATCCTCAACTCTCCCGAAGCGAACCTTACCTTTTAAAGTAATGACACACAAACCGAGGTTGATAGATATTTCTCTCATTTCTCTCACAAAGAAGGTCATATGTCCGACTCTAGGTGCCATATGCTTTCCCCTTATGTAAGTATCCACTAATGTAGGTTCCTTTCAACTCCAGATCACATAAGGCTTTTATGGAGTCATTGTAATGGTTTTTGGGTAAGGGTAGGATATGTTTTGTTCAAGTGGGTTTAATCTTCCCTTAAGCACTTCTTTTGATTCATTTTGGCATACTTTCTTGGCTCATTCGAGTATTCACTTCTTTTTTAATGGTTAGAGATATACACTATCACTCTTTCTTATGAAATTCAATCACAACCTTTTTCACTTTTGTTTTCTTGACCTTATTCAATTTGGTCTTTCTTTTTGTCTTGTCTTTTCTTCCTTTTATTTTGCTTTTGTACATTTTACCACATTATTTCCTTTCTTGTCTCCCCCACCCCCAAACATAGACATCTGTCATCTACTCAAGGGAAGATTTGGTTGCCAAGAGAGGGTATCATTAAGAACAGGTATAGACTGTAGCTTTGGTTCTTGAAAGAAGAAGGTTTAAGGCTCAAAGGGGCTAATTAGGGATCATTTCATTGGTAGGTCATGGAATTGTTCAATCTTAGAATTTTGGATCAAGGAGAGCCTATAATCACTTCTTAAGACAAATTTCACCTAGTATTTCGCCTCAACAAACATTCGGGGCAAGTTCTAGACCATCGGCTCGAGACTTAGACTCACAATTCGAATTCTCACCACACACACTCAAGGATTGCTAAAGATATTGAGTTGAGGGCCCACAACGACTTTAGTTACAATTTAAGTGCACAATGGCCCAACACGACCACGTGATGATTGTTTGGTCAACACAAGAGTATCAAGGCCACACTTTCACCATCCTAAACACAACATTATTTCTTTGACCATGGGATCAAAGGCAAATGTGTTAGGCCCAAGTGAATCTTGCCTGAGGTCCCCTTAACTACGAAACATCGAAATTAAAAGAAAACATCAAAAATGGACTCAAAATCGTAAGAAAGTTGTCATGCCATCTATCATTGGGAAGATCCACTCGGTTTGCACAACACTTTACCCTTGAAAAGAACCGTGGCATTAAGAAAATCAAGGGCTTATTGAAAATTCCAAAACCAAAACAAATGGCTAAGAGCCTAACTGCCAAGCTAAAAACGAAAATTTTTAACGAAAATAGAAAAACCAAATGAATATGTAATATGGGGAGAAGAATATACAACGGGGATGAATATATACATAAAACTAGAAAGATAGCCAAAATAAGAAGTTATATACAGGCCAACTATCAAATCCAAAAACTAGAAATCAAATAAATATGTATAGTCATCCAAATGTATAAGAATCAAAATAGTAGGGCGCATCTCCACGAATAAAAGCTGGCATTGCCCTCAATGCCAATTACCAAAATAAGCACAAAAACAGAGAGAAAGGATATAGAATGGCTCCTCAAGCCTGACCCGTCTACATGGGCTGATCAATGGTCCCCTGGCCCTCTATGCTGGCTGGAACCTCAGTCTGGCTCCCGGCCTACTGCTACTCTGCTGCTGGGACATGGGCCGAGTCATGGACCGGCTGAACATCTAGTGCAGCACTGGAGGTAACCTCCTGAACCTGTGCCACCTCTATCAAAACACCCGCAGTGCTAGAAAGCTTCCTCTTCTTCCTTGGGTGCCTAGGATCCTGCTGCTGCTGTGGCTGAGCTGCCGCTGGATCTAAAGCTGGATCCCCCAATAGCAAGTCTAATGGCATCTGTTCTGCCAAATTCTTGTCCACATCTACTCGCAGCTTCTTTGCCGACTCCCCAGACGCCTTTGACTTTCTCATCTTCTTATGTTCCTTGGAAAGCTCTTCCAAAGCCTTGCCATGCGAGGCTACCGCCATAGTCAACATGGCCTAGGTCTCCAAAATCTTCTGATGGTTGGCCAGGAGCTTCTTCAATGTCTCCTCAATGGAAGGAGGAGTCTGAACTATGCCTGGTGCTGAATGTGCCTCAAATACAGTAGCCAAGATGAACAACTTGGATGTCGCAGCTGACATCCAGTTGTTCAAACTGGCTAGAGAGTGACTGAGCTGGTGGGTTGTGAAATGGTGAGTCTTCGATGAAGGGACTACTGGGTCAGCTGAAGTAGAAAAGCCAGCTACAGAAGAAGGACCGGGGGCAAAGTCTCACCGACAGTAGTAGCAGGGATGGTGAATGGCTCAGTAGAAAGCTCGATCACAGTTGGCTCCTCAGATTGGCCAGGTGTGGTAGAGGTGGGTGGCTGATACCTTTTGGTTTTTGGGTTGTCGGAACCCAACTGGCTGTACCATGAATAGGGGGCCACCGGTTTTTCCTTGACATCAAAGAGCTTTTTCTTCACCTCCAAATCCCTAAAGTACATGGACAGAGTGTTGGGGAAGGGGTAGTTTGTGTTGGTCTCATGTCCGACCACAGAGATCACCTTCGAGATGATGTTGCCCACATTGAGAGGGAACCCGACCATGATAGATGCCACAAGAATACCCCAGGTCAAAGGAACTGAGTAATCATTTGTGGAGGGATCAAGTCTACTACAAACGAATGCGAGCCAACCCTTGGCTTCAAAACTGAAAGTGTTTCTCAGAATCCTCTCCCCTACCTTCAACCATTTTGGAACAATGCTCGGGGCTGACATGTACTCGGCTAACCAAGGATGTACCTCTTCACCCATTGCGAGCTTAGCTAAGTATTTAGATTCATCCTCCTATTTGAACCCCAAATATTCATTCAATGACTTCCACCAAACACCACCATTTTGTCCCGCACCTGCGTCGCCTTTGTGTCCTTAACCACATGAGACACATTACAATAGAACTCTTTCACCATATGCTTATTAGCATCAATACATCGCTCCTTGAAGAAAACCTAACCATCTCTAGTACGGAATTGTTCTTGCACCTTTGGGTTGATAGGAAGAAGATCATTATCAATGAATTGCCTTTCCTTAATCAACTTCTAATGGGCCACCACTCTCTAATTTATGGAATACAATCTCACTCACAAATCTGTCTACCCAGGCTTTAGGTTTTCTGGTTCGATCCACTCCTCCCACTTGAGGCTCACCCCCCTCACCATATCTCGCGCTCTCCCAAGATAATGAAGCCGTAGGGGAGGTGGAGTATTGTTCTTCATTTCTTGCTACGAACTCATCAAACGAATTCGAGACTACGTTTACCGGTCTTTTGGAGGTGGGTGCAGGTGAAGGGGAGTCATGTAATTGGAGCGAGGTAGACATGTGAGTGGGAGATGATTCTGAGGTGATGCTCCGGGATGGCGCATACTCACTCCCCGAAGAGTGGGAGGAAACTCTATCAGCTTACGGGTCTTTTTGGTGATCTCACGAACCTGGGGAGTAAGTTTAACAACCCGCTTTCCTTTGCCCCCTCGGGAGGAACCACCTCTCCCGTGTTGTTGTTATTATTTTCCTCCACGATTTTTAACCATGATCTGCAAAGAATAAAAGTCTAACATTGTTAGTTTAAGCATATTCAGTGAATTAGATGACACAGTTGAGTTCATGATCTAGAAATAGTGCACCAGAATAAGGGACACGGACCGAACAAAAAGGTCAAGCGGTCGCGCTGGGGTAGCGGGACCACATAAAACTAGTGCGCGGACCCCGCTTGACAATGATCTAAACACACCCTCTCTGAATCTCCCTAATGCGGTCCGCGCTGATTTGGACCGCGGCCAAAATGTGAGCGGACCCCGCTGGTAACACTTAGCATACACAGGTAAAGCTGCATGGACCGCATAGAAAGGACGCGCGGCCGCGCGGGCTAAGAATTTTAATTGAGTTATGATTTTTCATTTGAGTCTATTTTTTTTAATAAATTATGGGTCCTCATTGTTCCTACTCAATTAACCACATTTGAATTCATGCCCATTGTTCAAAATTAACACATAAAATCTAACTTAACAATTAAATCTAGGAAAAATGAGAAGAAACAAAACGTTATACTACTGGGAAGCAAGAAAAATAATCAAAAATTAAAACTATGTATGAAATTAGCAAGGAACGTTACCACGGATTGTGAAAATTCAACTACTTGAAGCAAGGGTCTAGATGAATAGTGAAAATTTAAGCTCAGGAAGTCAAATTGCGAAAAGTGTAAAATGAAGCCTAAGGTCTCTATTTATAGAAAACTTGTGGGACTCGTCACCTACCTGCCAGCGCGACCGTGCAGAAATGGATGCAGACCGCGGTTGATTTCTTTCCTTCATATTGAACTGAATTGACCACGCGGACCGCATTGTTTTTTCACGTGGCCGCATGGGAAACTTCAGAGAGCATGCAAATTGGGTCTTTCCAGAGCGGACCGCACAAAAATGTGACGTGGTCGTGCTGGCAGCTTTAGAGACTTAACTCCCCACTGTACTAGCCTACACGGACCGCAATGTTTTGATGCGTGGCCGCGTGGGCAAACTTCAGAGACCTGACATTTTTTTTGTACTTTTGTCCTGCACTGGTTTAACATTATCCCTGCAACATCTCACAAATCATGAGCTCAAAAATCCTAATTTACAAAGAAAATCAAAGAAAAATAAAAATACATGGGTTGCCTCCCAAGAAGCACCTGATTTAACGTCCCGGCACAACGCATGTTACCATTAGATGCTTCAAATCAAGAAATGCCACCACGTGGCTCTCATCAAATTCTCCAAGAAGTGATAAAATGCACACCCAACAAGTTTTTGAATCATCCGATCAATGAACGACAATGGATAATAATCATTGTATGGCACTTTTTTCAAATTACCATGGTTCATGCAAAACCGCCAACCTGTGTCGGGCCTTGTGGGACCAAACACATCATGAAGAGTAGGCATCATTTCATTCTCTGCTGCAGGTAGTGTCCCTTGAAGCTCCAAAATAGATGGTGCATCATCCCTCAAGGTAGCATCAGGCTCAAAATTTGTAAGATACATGTGTGGTTCAATTTCTTTTATTTCAAACACTGGAGGAACTTCCTTTGCTGGCATCTCTAGAGGACTTTCCTATTGATCAAGGTCCAATGACAACCTACTGGGTTTACACAATTCCACAAAGCATCTATGCACATCACTCTACTTGATACATCATTCATCTCACGATCTAGAGGTGCAGACACAAATGGATCTTCAACATCAATAATAGTACTTGTTTCATCCATTATCACAGCAGTGACAATGTCAACAAATGAGCACCCCTCGGTGCTATTAGGATGCTTCATGGACTTGCACATCGGGAACACCACCTTTTTATCAGCCACACGGGATGTCAACTCTCCAGCCTCTACATGAACCAATGCTTTCCCGGTAGCTAGAAAAGGTCTTCCAAGGATAATTGGGACTTCGAAGTCCGCCTCATAATCTAGTATCACAAAGTTGGCAAGATGAATTTATCAACACGAACAAGAACATCATCGATTATACCCAAGGGAATTTTCATCGACCGGTATGCCATTTGAAGCCCCATCGATGTTGTTCTTGGTTGACCAATTCCCAAGGTCTTAAAGATTGAATATGGAATCAAGTTTATACTCGCCCCTAAGTTACGAAGGGCTTTTGCAAATTCAGCCCTTCCAATTGTACACAGGATAGTGAACGCTACCGGATCCTCGAGTTTTGGGGCCACAGAATGCACAGTTGAACTCACTTATGTGTCATCGGTATTGTCTCGCAATCCATTGACCTCTTTTTCGTAACCAATTCCTTCATAAATTTTGCATATCCTGGCATTTGGTCAAGTGCCTCAACCAATGGCACATTGATGGTAAGACTTTTCATCATATCTATGAACTTCTTGAACTGATGGTCACTCTTGTGCTCTGCTAACCATTGCGGATATGGCGGAGGGGGCCTAGGCAAGTGCCTTAGCCTTGGGCACCACCGGCCTCGGGAATATCAATCACGTGTTCCCTAGACGGGTTCACAGCTTCTTGTGTCTCCACCTCAACCTTATCATTTATATCAATCTACACATCATCATTCACTCGTTGTTCAACTACATCATCAACATTAATTAGTTCATTATCATCATGCAACTCAACTTCAATATCTACAACATGCTTTTCTCTTGAGGCTTGCACATCACCGCCTCTTCCGCTTCTTGCCGTGACCACCATTACTTTGTTGGTATTTCCACCCTTTGGGTTTACTACCATATCACTTGGTAGAGTGCCCTTGGGGAGAGTATTCAAGGCTTGAGACAGTTGCTCTAGTTGCACTTCCAAGTTCAGGATGGACGTATTATGAGAAGCCAATTGCGCATCGGAATCTTGGTTCTTTTTCATCATGTGCTCAAACATATTCTCAATTCTACCCAAATTAGTTCTGGAAGAACTCGGTCCTTGAGATTGAAACGGCGGTGGGTTGTTCTGTTGTTGAAACAGCGTAGGCCTTTGAAAGCCTTGACCATCTTTGTTATTCCACCCACCTTGCCCATTGTTGTTGTTCCAATTGTATTTTTGTTTCCACTCCAATCTTCTTGATTACCCGAATTGTTGTTCCCCGAATTTCCTACCTAGTTGTTGTTATTGTTCCCATTACCACCTTGTTGATTGCCCCAATTTCCTTGGGGTCTCCATTGTTGATTCCCTTGATTATCTCTTTTCCCTTGATAGTTGTTGACGTATTGGACTTCCTCACTTTGATCATCATAACATTCATTCGAATAGCCACCACTGTTATATTCGGCTTATTTAAATGATTTTATTACAATTATGAACTCATGCAAATTTTATCTTTTAGCCGCTTTTATCATTATTTATTTTTATTTTATTTTTTAAAAGAATTGCAACGGCGTGAGAATATATCTCGAACCGCGTCACATAAATGTATCCGCAATTTTCAATATGTTCCGACTTCGTTGGGATTTGGATTTGGGTCACATAAATGTGTAACTGAGTTTAGGGAAGATAACATTATCAAATACGCGCCTAAAGATATTAGCGCGTTATTATTTTGAGAAAGCTGTGGAATTCTCTAAACGACATGTCCCACAGTCTAAATAATTTTTATTAAACAAGTATGAGGGCCCCGCAATTTTCAACTATTTTTGGCGAGGCACGCCTTATTTAATTTTTAAAGGACATTCCTGAAGTGATTACATTTTTCTATTTAGTTCGTCTCTAAATTAAAAAAAGAAAAATTCTAATTAATTTACATGCTTGGCAAGTTCAGGTCTCTTATTAGTTATGAGATTAATGCGAATGAAAATTGCGCTCGAGCTCGTTAAAATGGAGAATTTTTTCGTGCCTCATTTTACAATCGAATATTACTAAAGCTGGTAACTACATCCTAATAGTTCATTATAATTATAACTTCAATTATCAGGCAATCAAAGATATGCCCCATGATAGGGCACCGGGAGTAGATGGGTTCCCAATTGAGTTTTTCACAAGGCATTGGAAAGCAGTTGGTGATGACATATTTGAGGCTGTGATGGAATTTATTGAGACTGGCAAGCTGCACATAGGAGTGAGTAGTACAGCTGTAACATTGATATCAAAAGTGCAAAATCTTAGTTCAAGTAAAGGATTATGGGCCCATAGCTTGCTGCACAACTCTATATAAAATAATCACAAAAGTCCTCACAGCAAGGATCAAAACAGTCATTGGTTATTTGATAGGAGGTTCACAGTCAGCTTTCATTGAAGGTAGGAGCATAATAGATAACATCCTATTTACCCATGAGCTATTCAAAGGGTATAATAAGACTACTGCTGGACATGGGATTTTCTTACAAATTCACAAGTTGTATATTCCTTAAGTTTAAATGGTGGTCCCGCAACACCATTTAAAGGGAAAAGAGGTATAAGGCAAGGGGACCCAATGTCCTCATACCTCTTTGTCATAGCTATAGAATATTTGCACAGGGAATTTATGCAGATGATGAAAAGGAATGACTTCAAGGTTCATCCTAGATGCAAGAAGTTGGGGGTGGTTCATATTTGCTTTGCTGATGACATGCTAATGTTCTGTATAGCTGATATTCAGTCTGTTAGACTATTAAAACAGACTGTCCAGAAGTTTGCTGCAACATCAGGTCTTCAGGCAAATGCAGATAAGAGTGCAATCTACATAGCTGGGGTTCCCAACTGGCTCAAGGAGGAAATCATGCAAGAGTTGGGATTCCCTGAACGTACCCTTCCTTTCAAATATCTTGGTGTACCTTTGGATTCTAAAAAGCTATCTATTACACAATGCTGGCCACTAGTGGAGAAGGTAACTCAAAAAATAAACTGTTGGACATCAAGACTACTATCATATGCAGGTAGATTTCAACTGATAAAGTCTGTATTATTTGGAGTGCAATCTTATTGGTCTCAGATTTTCTTGCTGCCTAAGAAGGTAATGAAGATGATTGAGGCAATATGCAAATCATTCTTGTGGACTGGTATAGCTACAGTGTCGAATAAAGCATTAGTTGCTTGGGAAACAATATGTTTGTCATATAGTGCTGGGGGTCTTAATGTAAAGAGTTTGCTATATTGGAACAAAGCTGCTGTTGCAAAGCACTTATGGGCAGTGACAATGAAGAAAGACAGCTTATGGATCAAATGGTTACACACTTATTACATAAAGAACAAGGCTATTGAAGATATGCCTACTCCTAGAAATGCTGCCTGAGTTGTGAGGAAAATTTTTGAGACAAGAAAACTGATAACAGATCTTCAGGGTATCCAAGGTAGTCTGGAGTGCAGATTAAAACAACTACATCGGGGAGATTTATTCAGTATAAAAAAGCTCTATAGACTGCAATTTCCCCAACTCTAGAAAGTCCAATGGAAAAGCATCATATTGCAGGCACAGCTGCATCCAAGATTCAAATTCATTATATGGCTTGCATTGCATAGAAGACTAGCAACAATGGAGAGATTAATGAAGTTTTGGTATACAGACTCCACAGCAGTGTGTTTTTTGCGGGCAGGCAGATAAATCATTTGATCACCTATTTTTTGCTTGCCCGACATCATGGGAACTATGGAATAGATTGTTAAGATGGATGGGATACCAGAGAACCATTTGTGATTGAAATAGGGAGGTTGAATGGGTTATCAAGAATGCAAAAAGGAGAAATGGTCAAGCTTCAATAACCACCTGTGTATTTGGGATGCTAGTATATGTTATATGGAGAGAAAGGAACAAGCTTAGGTTCCAAGGAGGTAGAATGATGATAAGAAACATATGCAAGGAAATAACATTCTACATACACACAAAGTGGTCCTCAATTCATAACTGGAAGGATGCTTTGGAGAGGACAAATAACTACCCTTAAGAAATGGAGTCGATTTCAATTTTGTTCTATGAGCTTTGTATAGAATTGCCGTATATGCATAGTCTAAGTAGAGACACATTTAGGATACAAAATCAGAGGTCGAGTAGTCGGTCAGCAGCTACTGTTTTGTAATTGGCAATTTTTTTGATGAAATGGAAAGAAAGCTGTTTATTCAAAAAAAAATTATAACTTAAATTAATCCAAATCAAACTGAATACAGTCCAGCTATACAAAGCTGGCAGAAATCTACATAACAGTAGTATAAGAAATGTTCTAAAATAAAATCACGTAAAGAAGAAAAGTTAAATCAAAACTTTAAACTTCCATTTTTATATGTATCATGCTTCTACATTTTTCGGCTTACAATTGCCAGGGTTACAGTCATGCACCTGGTATTTAGAAAGCAAAGAAGAGGAAGAAGTAAGTAGTGCAGCAGTAGCACAACACATCAACAACAGGTTCAACAACCAAAGCAGTAAACCCGTAATAAATAGTTCAGGAAGACCCCAGGAATAGATTTAAGAAGCAAACACAAAATCCAGCAACAACCAGTGAAGTAGTAACAGACCTCCCTTTTACTCTTAAGTTCTCAAAAATTTTATCTCTCTCAAAATTCTCCTCCTTTTCTTAGTGTCAAATGACCTCTATTTATATCTTCAAACAAGACTCTCTTTCCCTCCTCTTTAATTATTATCCCTTCCTTTATTATTACCCCACTTCTTCCTTTTACTTTTCATCTTTTACTATTTCTAATTCCCAATCAGTCAAACGTGGACCCCACAATCCCCACCCTCTTTTACTTTAATAATTCCAGTCCCCACCCTCTTTTACTTTAATAATTACGTCTTGTCCCCTTTACATAATTATGTTTCCCACTATATTTTAAACAAATCTTTATATTTTCAATTATTAAAATACCCTCGAAATTATTAAAAATTACTACTCTACCCTCGTTAACTATAACCAATTCACCTAAATCAATTAACCAAAATATTGCAGCTATAACCATTTCTTAATCAAATTCAATCAATAATTCAAATTAAATGATGAACAACAAAGAACCAACCAAAAATTATTTTGACTAAATAATATTTTTAACAACAAATACTTCAGATTTAACAACAATAACACACAAGTAAATTAAAATTATTAAACACACATTTAAATTAAAATTTAACAGATCAAACAAACAAATTCAAATCTCTAACTCAGATCCAAATTTGGACTTAAAACATACTCATTAAACTGAATAATCAATTAAACTTTAAATTAAATCTAACAATATTACAATCAAGATCAAGGATTTAAGTGATTAAACTAAAATATTTTTTATATTAAAACTTAAACAAAACAAATAAATAAAACAAACTGAATAAATAATCAACAAAAATGATGAACAACAAATCAAGAAAATAATCAAACATATAACGACTTCGGATCTAAAAAATCAAACAAAATACTGATAAAAATGAAACTTAAAACAACTAATCGATCGGAACAACGACGAACTCGAACAGAATCATATCTTCCCTTAAACTTTGAAACCCAAAATAGCTCAAATCTGTTTGGGATCTCAATAACGAACTCGAAATGGATGACGAATACAAACACGAACATGGATGACTAAGACGAGGGTGGACAACGCTGGGTTTTTCATGGTTGAAGAAGAAAAATGAACGAGGGGCTGTTTGGTTGGTCATGGCCACGTGGTGAAGCTGTCTTGTTGAGCTAGACACGGGCAGAAACAGATGAAGCATCAACAGCTGCTCGTCAATGGCGGACAACAGTTGGGAAGGGTCGTTTGGTCAGTGTGTTTGGACGTGAGGTGAAGCAGGCGGGCTGCTCAGGTGAACGTGGAGCTGTTCGCTGGTCGTTTGCGGACGTGAGGGAGGTGAATGTTGCTCATGGTTCGACGTGAGGTAGGTGGATCAAGGTGTGTCCATGGTTGTCGTCGTTCATAGTTAGAGGCGGACTGCTGGTGGTCAACGAGCAAAAGGTTGCTCGTGTTTGTTCGTTGGCTGGACGTTGGAGAGGACGACGAAGCAGCATCGGCTGGAGGATCTATGGCTGCCGAAGATCGATCGTGAAGCAGTAGGTGTGGAGGATCGTTTTTTCATTGGGGTGGTTTGAAAAAGAAAGGTGGGGGTGCTTGGTGTGCTGCAGGTTTTTAGAGGATTAGGGTTTTTTGTGTGAGGGTGTGCAAAACAAATGAGACCATAATAGAAAGGGGGTCATTTTGGTTTAGTGTTGGACCGGGTCAGTAAGTTTATTGGACTGGGTCAATTATGTATTGGGCCTCAGTGATGTTGGGTCTAGATTGAGCCCTAGTCCGATTTCCTCTTTGATTTCAACTCTTTTCTTATTTCTTTTATTAAACAAAATTAAAAAAGTTCCTAAATAATTTCTAGAATCAAAACTAATGAAAATACACACATATTTAACACCTACAATAATTATCACAAATCACACATTTAAATAAAATCACATAATGACAAGGCACAAAAATGCAGATTTTTCTATTTTTCTTTTAACCAAATTATGGTTAATTAATTTCTAAAATGCACAATTAACTCCTAAATGCGTGCAAGATATTTTTGTAGTTTTTTATTAGTTTAAAAAATACATATGCACCATCAAATGCAAATAATACAAGAAAAATAGCCACAATTGCAAACAAGCTAAAAATTGTTTTATTTTGAATTTTCTGGGAGTAATTCATATATAGGGCGAAAATCACGTGCTCACAACTGCCCCTCTTTGCTCGTAAACATGAGTTTTCATACAAAGATAAAGTGGGCGGATACGAACAATTTTTGCCTGTTTGAGTACTCCGTGTGAAATATTTTTTGAATGATTTGACCGAGCCTTTGCTTCGAATGTTTCCTACATATTCCTGGCTAAAAGGGAATCAGGTCAATGTAGTTCGGGAAGTCTTGGTAGCTGGGACTTCCGGGGAACTGTGGTTCTGGTGTTATTGTTGCTGTATGCTGTTACTACTGTTTTGCCGATCTCCTTATTACACCGTGACAAGGAGAAAATCAAGGAGCTATGGTAGACTACAGATTACAAGATCTTAATTATCTTCAACTTGTTCTTGTTTCTTTGCTTTCTCGTCGGCTTGTGTTTCCTCCAGTGCTTCTTTCTTCCAAAATTGATGGGGATGTCATTGGCCGTTTGCCTTTTCAGAACACAAATTTCATCATTTTGTTCTGTCTGTTGGGATATTGCTTCCTTCATCAAACTTTTTATGTTGGGGTATTTTTTGTGACCATCTTCATCATCATCTTCTAATTTGACATTGAAAATATTCCTCCGTTCTACAGGCGGCTCCTGACTTCATCAACAACTTTAAAATTAAAATGCATTTGTCAATGATTTATGAAATATAGATTTTGGCAATATTTATACAAGCAGGACCACTCTGGTCAAAACAAATTAAATGTCCTTTTGAGGAAGGACTAGATTCAATATCCTATTTGAGGGCGGATGAACCCAGAATTATCCTATTCGAAGGCGGATGAACCTATAGTATCCTATTCGATGGTGGATGACCCATAATTATCCTATTCGAAGGTGGGCAACCTATAATATCCTATTCGAAGGTGGAAAACCTATAATATCCTATTCGAAGGCGGATGAACTTATAATATCCTATTCGAAGGCGGATGAACCTATGATATACTATTCGAAGGCGGATGAACCTATGATATCCTATTTGAAGGCGGATGAACCTATAATATCTTATTCGAAGGCGGATGAACCTGTAATATCCTATTCGAAGGCGGATGAACCTGTAATATCCTATTCGAAGGCGGATGAACCTATAATATCCTATTCGAAGGCGTATGAACCTATAATATCCTATTCAAAGGCGGATGAACCTATAATATCCTATTCGAAAGCGGATGAACCTATAGATCCTATTCGAAGGCGGATGAACCTGTAGTATCCTATTCCAGGGCGGATGACCCATAATTATCCTATTCGAAGGTGGATGAACCTATAATATCCTATTCGAAGGTGGATGGAGCTATAATATCCTATTCGAAGGCGGATGAACCTATTATATCCTATTCGAAGGCGGACAAACCTATAATATCCTATTCAAAGGCGGATGAACCTGTAATATCTTACTTGAAGGCGGATGAACCTGTAATATCCTATTCGAAGGCAGATGAACCTATAATATCCTATTTGAAGGCGGATGAACCTATCATATCCTATTGGAAGGCGGATGAACCTATAATATCCTATTCGAAGGTGGACAAACCTGTAATATCCTATTCGAAGGCGGACCAACCTATAATATCCTATTCGAAGGCGGACAAACCTATAATATCCTATTCAAAGGTGGGTGAACCTATAATATCCTATTCGAAGGCGGATGAACCTATAAGATCCTACTCGAAGGCGGATGAACCTATTATATCCTATTCGAAGGCGGATGAACCTATAATATCCGATTCGAAGGTGGATGAACCTATAATATCTTATTCGAAGGCGGATGAAACTATTATATCCTATTCGAAGGCGGTAAAACCTATAATATCCTATTCGAAGGTGGATGAACCTATAATATCCTATTCGAAGGCGGATGAACTTATTAGATCCTATTCAAAGGCGGATGAACCTATAATACCCTATTCGAAGGTGGATGAACCTATAATATCCTATTCGAAGGCGGACAAACCTATAATATCTTATTCGAAGGCGGATGAACCTATAATATCCTATTCGAAGGCGAATGAACCTATATTCAAAATTTGAAATTTATAGAGTGAAATGTATACCTCTATTATATGGGTGGGCTCCTGACTTCAACAACTTAAAAATAATGCCTCTGTTTTACGGGAGGGCTCCCGACTTCGACAACTTAAAAATAATACCTCCTTTCTATGGGCGGGCTCCCGACTTCAAAACTTGAAATAATATTACCTCTGACTGTTTTTCTTAAAATTGTGTTGTCTTGCTATCCCTTAAAACTTGCATTGATTTCCTCGTTTCTCCGAGAAAATTTTCGACAATGGCGAAAAATTTTCTGCCCCAGTTTTGGTGCTCTTCCCTGTGGCATGTCTTTCCGCCATTAATAAGATTTCCTTTTCCTTCTTCAAATCAAAGAAAATTTGTTAGTTTTGAAACATGGTGAGTGGTCGTGCCACTTCTGCTGGGGATGATTTTTCCTTTTCTCCCTTCCCCGCTCTGCGTTTCATTACGCTATCAAAGCTTGCTGGGGATTATTTTGCTGGGGATGAGTTTTCCATTTTCTTCCTTCCCCACTCTGTGTTGTCCGGCCCTCTTGGAACTTGGTCGAAAATATGTTTGGGATGCTCCTACATCTCGATGATCTGTTTGGGACCCTCTTGGAATTTGGTCCACAATTTTCTCAACAATTGTTTTCCTGTTTTTCTCCATATTTCCCTTGATATTTTAGATCAATATTATTTGACCCTGCAACAAACCTCCTTTTACCTTGTCTCTGGCCTGTCCTCTTGCCATTTTTCTTTGTACCATTTTGGTAACTGGTAGTAAGCTCTGAAAGATCTTTCTCTAAAACCAATTTCTGGAGAAAGTCTTTTAAACAAAGAAATGAAAAGATAGAAAAAGAGAAAATCTTTCTGAACAAATACTAGGGAAAAGAAAAGAAAAAGAACTTATCTGAATGGTATAACTAATCCCAACGATCATGGCGTGCCTTCCGTATTAATCAACCCAGTCTATTTGTATCAATCAATCATTCTGATGTCTTCACTTGCTGGGGATAAACAGGTGCCCAATTCTTCGCAAAATGCGGATCCTTTCCGTCAATCCCCTCTTGTCGCCTCGCCCTTCGAGGGGTTTTCACTAATAAGACTCTCTCATTTCTCTTAACTCCCGCCGCCTTATGGTTCCTGTGAAGGTTTTTATTGATAAGACTCTCATTTTTTTTTCTCTCAGCTTACGTCGTCTTATGGTGCCTGTGAAGGTTTTCACCGATAAGACTCTCTCATTTTTCTCTTTCAGCTGGGATTGGGGTGTCGCCGGTAAGAATATTTCTGTTGGAAATTCTTATGGCTATTAATTCTTTCAAGTCATGTTTCCCATTTAGTCGGGAAATAATGTGTTATTCTCGGCTTTCATTTGCCTGCCTTGGCACCTATCGGATGCTGATCAGGAGGTCTTTTGGACATCAATGTGGGTTTTATATGGGGTTTAAAATAAAAGGAGATAAATTCAAAACTTGACGGGTGAAACATTACAACTCTTGGAATCAAAACTCTTTTTCAAAATTAAAAACAAAACATTTGCCCCAGTTTTTCTGCTTGGGGAATTTTTTATCTTTGTTACACTTCGTCACGCTATGACCGAACCGTGAGGTGCCTACGTATCCTCTTTGAGGAATCAGGTCAAATGTAGTTCACTTGATTCCTTTGTTTTTCTTGTGACTTCGCTTTCTTTTTTTGTTATCTTTTTTCCTTTTTTTTCTACTATTCTTTTCTTCTCTTCTTTTATTTCTTTTTTTTTCGTTTTCGTTAATGATTCCAAAAGAGGGGTATGAAAGAATAAATAAGGCTCAAAGGGGGAAGCAATGTTAAAGTGTTTGGATAGTAGAAAAAAATGCCTCTGTCATTTCATTCTCCGATTGATGCCAAGTGCAACCAAACAAACAAACAATTATAGTCAAAGAAGTCATACAAAATACCGCTTGGCTGCATCAGAATTGATAGCCATGTTGATACATCTTTCCTCGACATCTGTCAGACATAAAGCGCTATTGGATGAAACTCTTATCACAATGAATGGTCCTTGCCAGTTCGGGGCGAACTTGCCTTTTACTTCGGCCTGATGTGCCAGGATTCGTTTCAACACTTGTTGCCCCACTTCAAATTTCCTCGGACGCACATTCTTATGATTGCTCTTGTCATTCTCTTTTGATATAACTGGCCATGACATACTGCTGCTAATCTCTTTTTATCAATTAAGCTCAACCGTTCCAATCGGGCTTTGACCCATTCATCATCATCAATCTCAGCCACGGTGAGAATTCAAAGAGGCGGAATTTCAACCTCTAGTGGTATCCCTATTTCAGTTCCGTATACCAACAGATATAGAGTTGCACCTACTAAAGTAGGATTAGTAGTGTGATAACCCAACAACGCAAATGGTAGCTTTTCATGCCATTGTCTGGACCCTCGTACCATTTTTCTCAATATCTTCTTTATGTTATTGTTGGCCACCTCAACCGCTCCATTCGGCTTTTGACCCACTCATTATCATCAATCTACCTCTTGTATTATTAGTTCATAATCAAATTGATTTTTTTAGAGTAGGTTGAAGATCCATCGTGCATGCCATGCCATTAGAACCAGTATAAAGAGAACTGTTCATAAAGAGAAAACAAGAAGACAAAATTAAACTAAAGTAAAAGTGAAGAAGAATTTTTTTTTCATTTTTATTGAATTACGGGAAACAAGGTTTCATCCTTTTACAAGGAAAAAATAAAAGAAGCCGGATTAAAACCGCGGAATGATCCAGAAAACAAGAAGGAAAATCAGAGCCCACTACCAAGATTCCTTCCAGCTGACCCAGACATGGAGCGTCTTTCCAATTAACAAGCATTTTTAGCCATTGAGTTTCGCATCCATATTCATCGGGCATCATTCCCAGAAAGTGTGCATCATCTTATTTATGTAAAAGATTCAGCGTGATATTATGGGTGTCACTGTCGTGAATCAAATTTTCCTGGATCTTGTGATTCAAGCTTACCACAAACGATCACCCCAACTTTCTCAAAATTCAAAACAAAACATGTTAGAATGGACTTAGTCGGTCCTCATTATTAACAAAATCTTTTGTTTCTTTCGTTTCCACGTTTTTTTTATTTTTTCGTGGTGGTCGAATCTTATAGAGATTGCCTACGTATCATGACCCCGCATGAATCAGACCGTGCGTAGTTCGGACCAAGAAAAAGTAAACAACAATGAAACATTTTTTGGAATTTTCAACTTTCATAATAAAACCAACTTTAATTACAATGGTTTAAAAACATACCGAACTATCAAAATTTGACGAAAAGATAACATACGGACTCGAAAATGAAACAACCCACATATTCTATCAAAAGAATTACAAACTCAAAAACAAGCTGATAGATTCATTTCCCTATTTGCCACTTTCAGCCAAATGGCTATTTCTGCAACGTGGCCCTCTCTCAATTCACATGAATTTTGAGGCCGGAAAAATTATTTCACGACACTCTACAAACTTGTCTATTCTTTTACGAAAATAGCCTTTCGACAAATGAAAGATACTCTAAGTCTATCTCGGTAAGAACGGTTTAATACATAGCCGAAGCTGGCTCGGCTTATTTTTTACTAGAAATTTGAACGGCAATCACTTGCATACTAACTCTTTTTTTCAAATTAAAATAAAAGGCCAAGTTTTGCAAAGACAACCTTTCAGCACTCCGGGGCAAAGATTTTAAGGATGTGTGGGTCAGCTGGCCAAAATCTAAAAACATGACCCAAAGGTGGTTGTTTATACAAAGTTAACCTTCCGGCGCCCCATTCGAGAACATTTGGCTATTTTTGATAAAAACATCATTACCCGACTTATTTATGATGAAAATAAAAACTTTGATATTTTTTTCTATTTTTTGCAAAGGGTAGGTTTGACCCGATGAGGGTTGCCTATGTATCTCACACCCTGTGAGAATCAAACCGGCGTAGTTCGCCCAATAAACTGAACTATTTTAAAACATGATTCTTTTTTTTCATTTTTGGCAACAAATAACAAAATTATTTTCAAAGCACAACTCTTTTCATTTTTATTTTTCATGGCAAAACAAATTAAACTTTTTTTAAACAAGACAAAATAATGACTCTTTTTTCTTTTCATTTTTAACAAAACTAAAACAACCTATTTTTCCCAAACTAAAAACAAAAACTCTTTTTCTTTTTCACCAAATAACAAATCAACCTATTTTTTCAAGCTAAAAATAAAGATTCTTTTTTTTTTCAGTAAAACAATCTTTTTTTTTTCCGTTGGCAAATAAACTATGTAGAAAACAAGAAAATCCGAAAATAAGGATTCTTTTATTTTTTTTTTTACTTTTTTTTTTCAAATAAATCAAACTAAAAACAACTCTCTTTTTTTCTTCATTTTTTCCAAAATTTTGGTAGAGTTCCGCCACTATTTGGAAATTGATTTTCTAAAAATATGTAACGAACACTCTACACTGCTAGTTTTTTTTTTTCCATTTTTTTACAATTTTCCAGTATTCAAATCCGGTCAGCATGTCAGTTCGAAGTAAATAAATGCATAAAACAGACAGGATGCAGCAGGATGATTTTTTTACTTCAGGTTGCTTGTCCTAGATGGACCCAATCCCTGTGTTGAGTCCCTTAAGTCAAATGCACATGATGTAAATAAACGTTCCTACTAGGGATCCGACATGAAGCTATGTTTTACTATGTAGAAGAAAAACTTGGGTTTTGGTCTAGAGTTGGAAAACCCGAGCGGACAACTGGGGCTGACGAGGGGGTAACGTAACGGGAGCACTAAAGTCTGCCCGACCTTGTCGCTTGCCCTACACTCGCTCTATTTGGAATAATTTTTCAAAAGGCGGGCTACGCGAACGTATGCACCATTTTCAGAAGACTCAGAAAGAAGTAGGGTTTCACAGCACTTTATATACACAGTTCAAATAATATCAAAGCGGTAATAAGCAACAATTTGCACATTAAATCTAAAATAAAATGTAATAAACATCAGATAATAGAGAAAGCCAAATACAACAATTATTCTAAGCTCGAAATTCTAACCCTGAACCAGTGGTTCTAGGATATGTTTTCCCAACAGAGTTGCCAGAGCTGTCATATTCGACTTATTTATCTGATTTTATTAAAATTATGAACTCATGCAAATTTAAATTTTAGACGTTTTTATCATTATTTATTTTTAATTTATTTTTTAAAAGAATTACAACGTCGTGAGAATATATCTCGAACCGCGTCACATAAATATATATGCAGTTTTTAATATGTTCCGACTTCGTTGGAATTTGGATTTGGGTAACATAAATGTGTACACGAGTTTAGGGAAGATAACATTATTAAATACGTGCCTAAACATATTAACGCATTACTATTTTGAGAAAGCCGTGGAATTCGCTAAACGGCATGTCCCACAGTCTAAATAATTTTTATTAAACAAGTATGAGGGCCCCACAATTTACAACTATTATTGGCGAGGTACGCCTTATTTAGTTTTTAAAGGACATTCCTAAATTGACTATATTTTTTCTATTTAGTTCGTCTCTAAATTAAAAAAAAGAAAAATCCTAATTAATTTAGATGCTTGGCAAGTTCGGGCCTCTTATTAGTTATTAGATTAATGCGAACGAAAATTGCACTCGAGCTCGTAAAAATTGAGTATTGTTTCGTGCCTTATTTTACAAGTGAATATTACTATAGCTGGTAACTACATCCTAATAGTTCATTATAATTATAACTTCAATTAATCCAAATCAAACTGAATACAGTCCAGCTATACAAAGCTGGCAGAAATCTACATAATAGTAGTATAAGAAATGTTCTAAAATAAAATCACGTAAAGAAGAAAAGTTAAATCAAAACTTCAAACTTCCATTTTTATATGTATTCATGCTTCTACATTTTTTCGGCTTACAATAGCGAGGGTTACAGTCGTGTACCTTGTATTTAGAAAGCAAAGAAGAGGAAGAAGTCAGTGGTGCAGCAGTAGCACAACACAGCAACAACAGGTTCAACAACCAAATCAGTAAACCCGTAAAAAACCGTGCAGGAAGACCCCAGGAATAGTTTTAAGAACCAAGCAGAAAATCTAGCAACTACCAGTGAAGTAGTAACATTACTAGTTCTAATATTCAACAGTAAAGAAAAGACCAGCCTTTTACTCTTAAGTTCTGAAAATTTTTATCCTTCCGAAAATTCTCCTCCTTTTTTTAATGTCAATGACCTCTATTTATGTCTTCAAACAAGACTCTCTTTACCTCCTCTTTAATTATTATTCCTTCCTTTATTATTACCCCACTTCTTTCTTTTACTTTCCTGCTTTTACTATTTCTAATTCTCAATCAGTCAAACGTGGACCCCACAGTCCCCACCCTCTTTTACTGTAATAATTACAGTCCCCGCCCTCTTTTACTTTAATAATTATGTCTTTTCCCCTTTACATAATTATGATCTCCACTATATATTAAACCAATATTTATATTTTTAATTACAAAAATACCCCCAAAATTATTAAAAATTACTACTCTACCCCCTCAGCTATAATCAATTCACCTAAATCAATTAATCAAAACATAGCAACTATAACCAATTCTTAATCAAATTCAACCAACAATTCAAATTAAATGATGAACAACAAAGAACCAACTAAAACTTATTTGGACTAAATAATATTTTTAACAACAAATACTTCAGATTTAACAACAATAACACACAAGTAAATTAAAATTACTAAAATCAGATTCAAATTAAATTTAACAGATCAAACAAACTAATTTAAATCTCTAACTCAGATCCAAATTTAGACTTAAAACATACTCATTAAACTTAATAATCAATTAAACTTTAAATTAAATCTAATAATATTACAATCAAGATCAAGGATTTAAGTGATTAAACTAAAGCATTTTTATATTAAAACTTAAACAAAACAAATAAATAAAACTAACTAAATAAATAATCAAAAAAAAATGATAAACAACAAATCAAGAAAATAATCAAACATATAACGATTTCGGATCTGAAAAATAAAACAAAATACGGACAAAAATAAAACTTAAAACAACTAACCGGATCGGAACAACGACGAACTCGAACGAAATCATATCTTCCCTTAAACACTGAAATCCAAAATAGCTCGAATCTGTCTGGGATCTCAATAACGAACTCGAACTGGATGACGAACACAAACACGAACATGGATGACTAAGACAAGGGTGGACGACGTTGGCTTGTTTATGGGTGAAGAAGAAAAATAAATGGGGGCAGCAGTTGGGAAGGGTCGTTTGGTAGTGTGTTTGGAGGTGAGGTGAAGCAGGCAGGCTGCTCACGTGAGCGTGGAGGTGTTCGCTGGTAGTTTGCGGACGTGAGGGAGGTTACTGCTGCTCCTGGTCCGACGTGAGGCAGGTGGAGCAAGGTGCGTCCATGGCTGTCGTCGTTCATGGTGAGAGGCGGACTGCTGGTGGTCGACGAGCAAAAGGTTGCTCGTGTTTGTTCGTTGGCTGGACGTTGGAGAGGATGACGAAGCAGTGGCGGCTGGAGGATCTATGGCTGCCGAAGATGGATCGTGAAGCAGCATGTGTGGAGGATCGTTTTTTTTATTGGGGTGGTTTGAAAAACAAAGGTGGGGGTACTTGGTGTGCTGAAGGTTTTTAGAGGATTAGGGTTTTTGTGTGTGAGGGTGTGCAAAACAAATGAGACCATAATTGAAAGGGGGGTCATTTTGGTTTAGTGTTGGACCGGGTCGGTAGTTTTTTTGGACTGGGTCAAGTATGTATTGGGCCTCATTGGTGTTGGGTCTAGATTGAGCCCAATTCCGATTTCCTTTTTGATTTCAACTTTTTTCTTCTTTCTTTTATTAAACAAAATTAAACAAGTTCCTAAATAATTTGTAGAATCAAAATTAATGAAATTACACACATATTTAACACCTACAATAATTATCACAAATCACACATTTAAATAAAATCACATAATGACAAGGCACAAAAAAACATATTTTTGTATTTTTCTTTTAACCAAATTATGGTTAATTAATTTCTAAAATGCACAATTAACTCCTAAATGCGTGCAACATATTTTTGTAATTTTTATTAGTTTAACAAATAAATATGCACCATCAAATGCAAATAATACAAGAAAAATAACTCAAAATTCACAACAATTGCAAACAAGCTAAAAATTATTTTATTTTGAATTTTCTGGGAGTAATTCATATATAGGGGAAAAATCACGTGCTCACAACCACTATCATCATAGTTATCAAAATTTCCTTAAGGTTGTTGCCCTCTTTGCCTCCTTTTCATCATATTCACTCCTTCCATGGTGTTGACTTGGTGTGAGTTTTGAACTTGTTGTAATTGCGCCTTAACCAACTGATTCATTGTTGTTGTAAGCTCAGGAATGGCTTGGCCGTGATCATCTAACTTCTTATGCAAATGTATGACATTAGGATCACCTTGAGGAACATTAGCCCAACGTTTCCATGCCGACGATGTACCAGCCATCTCATCTAACACATCACAAGCTTACGGAAGCTTCATAAAATTTCCTCCCACAAACTGGTTCACAATACATTGTTGGTTGTGTTGATGCCCCTACATAACGTTTATTGAATCATCACATCATTCGTATCATTGTTAGTGCACTCTTTCACCATTGTTCCAAACCTATCCCATATCTCGTATAGCGGTTTAGCCAGCTCTTGCTTGAAGGCTAGAATCTCGTCCCGTAGAGCCGCCATATGACTTAGAAAGAAAAACTTAGCGATGAACTTGTCCGCCAACTCATCCTATGTAGTGACAGAATGATTGGGGAGCCTCTCCAACCAATCTACTGCCTTCCCCCGAAGTGACAACGGGAAGAGTTGAAGTATCAATGCATCCTCCAACACATTTGTCTGCTTTCTACCCCAACAAGTATCCACGAAGCCTTTCAAGTGTTTATAGGCATTCTGATCAGAGGCCTCCATGAATAACCTCATTGTTCGAGCAAGGCGAGCATCACATTTGTAATTTGGAAGTTCCCCATTCGGATTTGAGGAGGAACTATTGCACTTGCGTACCTTTGATAAGGAAGAACTCTTGGGACCGCTCTTGGTGGAGGTAGAGGAGGGTCTGGTATATTCTCATTTGCATTGACATTGGTGTTGGCATTACGACCTCTCCTTGGAGCTTGAGGTAATACATCTTCTTGTTCTAGATCCTCAACCTCCTCTACCACAACCACGTTTCCAAGAGGGTCATTTGCGTTTAAAGCCATGTGTACCTGAGTGAATTGACACAAATAAAATTAGTAAAAAGAAGGAAAGAGAAGCAAAACACAAAACTAGCAACACAAATAGTCAACACTATAAGCTCCCTGGCAACGACGCCAAAAAGTTATCGCAACAAACTCAACCTTACACAACGGTATGAAGAGCGAGCGCTAAAATTTTTATCCGAATAGTGGTATCGGGGTCAATTTCCACAGGGAGCTTGGAATGTAGTTGCGTTTTGTTTAGACTAGGAATGTGTTTGTGCTCCTAATTGTACTTCTAATATTTTTGGGTGTTTGATTATCAACTACAAATTAAGGCTAAATTATGATAAATAGATATGTTCTAACTTGTGATTAATATAGAGAAAGGCACTAGGGTCTTGGCATCACCTAGGTGGTTAACTAACAGGTACAGACTACTAATAATAGATTGACATATTTGGGATCAGTGATATAACCGTTGCACAATTGTAGTCACTCTCACAGCTCTCGGTAGAGAGAGCGATTTTGCCCAATTGACTCTTTCGAGACCAATTAGGAAGGCCAATTAGATCAAGAAACTAGGATTCAAGTAGGTGATTACTCTCTCGAGGTTTAACCCGTTAATTGATACTATCATTTCTTATGGGTCCATCCAATTCCTTGTTGGGTCAATTTTGGGGTCATAGACTCTCTTTCTCAAGAAGAGTCAATACCTACTAAGCTAGAATTAATGTTTGAAACCATCAACCCATAATTAAATCATAAAATTAACCCAAATAACAAACACCCAATATCAATCTATCATTAAGAAGCAACATCCATCAATTACCATACTAGGGTTGAGCCACAACCCTAGCTAATAGGTTTAGCTAGACATAATTAAAGAAGAAAGTAAAGAAATTGAAGATGAAGCAACCATTTTAATTAATTTCTAATGTTAAACTATAATAATCTATATTGAAACCAAGCTAAAAATACCCAAAATAGGCCAAAACATAAGTCTCACGAGTGCAGCAGCTATCAGATGTACAAAATTAACCTAAAAATGGTAAAATATTCTATTTATAGTGGGCTGGGCAAAAATGCCCTTGCCGGGTCAGCGCGGACTGCGCATAAATATAGCGCGACCGCGTAGGCTCTTGGTCTTGCAAATTTATCATCTCTGAAGTTGGGGATGCGGACCGTGCAACAAGGGCGCGGACCGTGTATAAATGGGTCGCGGCCGTGTGGAATGACTTGATTAAAATATCATATCTCTGAACCTCATCCACGCGGACCGCACTGATTTGTACGCGGCCTCGTGGGATTTGCCTTGCATTTTTGGTCTCTAAATCTCCACAAGCGTGGACCGCGTAAAGATGAGCATGGACCGCACAGGATGCCCTTGGAATATTTTACTCTCTGAATCTCCTAGACCGACCACGCAGTAAAATAGTGCGGCCCGCGCTAGGTCCTCTTGTCCCCACTTTACTTAGTCTTTGACACTTGGTAGGTTTCACTCCGTTTTGAGCCGATTTTTGACATTTGTCATCTTGTCGCTCAAACCTGCAATCAAGTGCAACTTGTAAGCATTTTGAGACTATTTTATGGCAATTCACACACAAAGCATAGGCAAGTATGGACATAAAACGTGTTAAAATCATAGTTATTACTGACAAAGTGTTGTTAAACTTAATCCACAGATTTGGAAGAAGATTAACTGCCGGGTTAGACATAGAGCTTTGGTTTCAAGGTATGATGGTCCCTTGGAAGTTGCTCAAAAGGATGGTGAAGTTTCTTACTGACTAAAGCTGCTTGAAAGAATGAAGATTCACCCGATTTTCCATGTGAATTATTTACGGCCTTATGTTGAAGATCCTGAAGATCCGGACAAGCACAAAAAAGAGCTCTTACTGAGGTATGCACTCAACTCGAGGAAGAAATTGAGAAGATTCCTGACCACCGGATTCTAGGGATGCATAGGAAAAATAGGCGGACAGAATTTCTGATTCAGTGGAAAGGAAAGCCCGAGGTAGATGCGACTTGGTAAAAGGGTGCTTCATTGTGGCAATATGAACAACAAATAGATGACAACTTGACATCAGCCTCGGCGAGGGCATCAAGTTCAACTAGTGGGGGTGGTTTTTAGCCCTCTAATATTGAGACATGACGAATGTCTAGCAGAATCTATATCAAAGGCTTGTACATTGCCCTTTGGCATAGGTTTGTTAGCCCGTAATATTGAGCTATGACGGATGCCGGGCCGAATCTATATCAAAGGCTTGTACATTGCCCCTTGGTATAAGTATGTGCGGGTGTTGGCAATCAATATGCGGAGCTGAAGGTGGATCTAAGTTAGTGCATAGACTTACACAAGTCAGCTAGACAAGGTGCTTTGGGTGATGGCAAGGGAGCCTTGATTGTGGGCAATAACTATGGCAAATGAAAGCGCATGACACTTTATTAAGGCATGCGTGCGGATTAGTGGGACGGCTAAGTTTGTGACACGACATGGTCACGAGCTTATGAGCGAAGCATGGTCCAAAGACAAGACAAGGCAGGAAGGCAAAATATGGGCAAAAAGTAGAACAAGTGTGCAAGTCATGTGACTGAAGAAGTGTGTTGTGCATGTGCTGTGGAAGTTTAGCCATGTCCATTTCACATGTTGCAGTTGGCGAAAATGCTTAAGAGGGATTCAATTTCTTGAGAAAGTATGAATTCAAAATATAACTAAGTAGTTATGCTTGATTTTAGGCTGGTCATGTGCAAGGCACATTGTATAACTGACCCTTTATAATCCGTCATAGGCAGCCCCTTTTATATGTTATATTTTGTTATACGACAAGTAGCATATGTGAGCCTTCCAACTGAGGTTCTTTGTACATTCTGCGAGAATTGAATAAATATTGGATTTTACCCGTACTATTGTGTGTTTCTTACATTTTACAAGTATGAAATAATTCTAAGTGTCAAATTGTGTACGAAAAAAGCAAGGGTGAGTGGCTGAGAGTTTGTCTACTGCCGTACAGTATCAATTGTGCTAAATTATCCCAGTAACTATCATAGTGAACTTTAAAAAAAAGTTAATTTGGTGTACCAAGCTCCCGTCATGTGCGGTATCTACAAAAGGGTTATACCACAAAATTTTATTATATACAATTGTATTCTACGTTTCTGCAAGAAGTTATTTTCCCCTCTCGAACTCGTAGTATTCTTGCCATATAATAATAACTTTAACATTGAATAATCATCAGGAAGTCAAGTGGTTCGTGCGTTCCTTTTTTATTTCCTAGCTCAGTTTTTTATGAGAGTTTTTTGTACCTTTCCCTCTTCACTAAAATTGACAAAATACATAAGTTTCCACCCAAACTACGGACCAAATCTCTGTTACACACTTAATGACGCTGAAAATTAACTTACACACTCAATCTTTCAGAAGTGTGTCTCATACACACTACTTTTGACCAAGTAAGTTGCACGCAAAAGGATCGGGCGAAGAGATAAAAAATCAGAATCTACAGCTTTATTTCAACTGTGTAGATGTGATTAATTGATCCAATGGCCTAAATAATTTTTTTTTTCTTTTATACTTTTCTATCTTTTGCCAACAAAATACAAAAAAAATTACACATTAATACCATCGTCCTCAACCCCTTTTCCGGAAAACTAGACCAACTGGAAGGCTCGAGCAAGAGATTGACTCCTAAGTACCTCGGTCTTTCACATTTTTACCCGTGCTTCCAATGCCATGAATTTTCAGTGAGACCCTCTTCTATTTCTTCTTTTGCTAGTCGGAAATTAAAACTCCTGCCTGTGAAAAGTTTGGGTATGTCGCCAAATTTTTTTGATGAGTATTTTCTTCTAAGTTTTATCTGCCACGGCTGCCGAGCTTTAGAGAAGTAATTATTGCACAATTTTACGAGAAGCAAAATTCTTACTAGTAGCTTCTTTAGCCCAAACACCACCGACATTAGTAAACCCATCACAGAGTACCAAATCAAAATCGAAAGTACCAAATCAAAATCTTTGTATCCATTTTCAGCCATTATTGTGATATTCTTTTAATAGTATCATGATATTTAGGGGTCCTAATTGAAGAAAAAAAATGGTAGAGATGGTAAATGAGAGGACGTATGGGGTGGGGAAGAAAAGAGACTGATGGGTCGGGTTAAATTAAATATAAGGGTTAAAAGGGTTTAATAATTATAAACAGGCTAAAGTCAAACGCGTGCATTACACAAACAGAGTTTTTACTTGTCCTGGTAAAAACGGTGTGTATTTGACACACTTTTGAAAAGTTGAGTGTGTAAGATAATTTTCGTTTTGAGAAAGTGTGTAACATGGATTTGGTCCATAGCTCAGGTGTCAACTTATGTATTTTTCCCTCTAAAATTCGATTAAATTGTAGGCATCATTTATGTATTGTGCAAAAAAATTTTACACTTGGTATGAGGCATAAGAAGGTACAAGGGTGATATAAAAATTTAATATCATTTTAATACTCTGTTTGGTTAGCAAATCAAGTATAAGTTATTCTGAATTAATTTTAACACCGGAATAACTTATACCTTATAGAAGGTGGGAGTAATTAGCACTGGTATAACTTATACGTTCTTCTTAGAAATTATGCAGTTGTCATTCTTAATACAACATACCAAATAATGAATAAACAACAATCTCAGCATAACTTATACTGACATAACTTATATCGGTATAAATCGTATTTCAACCAAACGACCCCTAAATGTACATAACTAAACTCATTTCATCAATATCTTAATTTTCAATTTTACATTTGCAATAATTTTTTAGAAACATTTCAACATTTTCCAAATCGAACTAGAAACAGAAAATCAAAAGCAGCCTAAGATGCTAAATAATGTGTGAGATAATTATGAGCTGAAATTCTTGAAACACATTTATCTTATCCGGTTTAAGCATTGCATGTATCTTTCTTTTTAATTTAAAACTTTTATTATTTAACCAAGCTTAAGTTAGATAAAAATTTAAGAAAACTTCAAATATCGGAGTCAAATACTTTAAAACTCATAGTAAAATTCACGATCATGATCCATGAAAACAAAAGAAAAGAAATGAATGTTAACCCATAATTCATAGCCATATATATAATACTAGTACTTTATATTGACCTAAAGATGAATTAACCAAATTTCCATGTATACCTTTTTTTTAAATAGAAATTTCCTTTTGATCATGAATAAACTAACTGGCTAGAAAGAAGTTTCTCTGTGTGCCTTCTTATCGATAAAAAGGGGGATTTATTATATCCAAAAACAGAAGAAGAGCAATGCCTCCTGGCCATTTCAAAACGTATAAATGGGAAACTTTTTGGACTCTTTCTGAATTATGTCCTGTTATTGCCAATGATGACGAATAATTCGTCATTTGAAAGTCAAAAAATAAGCTACACATAGTTGCTTTTTAATTAGAATTCATCATTAATGCCACCTTAACTTTTATCCATTAAACTAGTGACCTCTTCTCTAATGGAATCTCTTAATTCATTTTTTATTTTTCAAGTGTCAAACTACAAATGTTTTACTCTAAATTTTAAAGAGTTTTAACAGCACAAAACATGCATCTCTCATGAGGGGCGAAGCTAGAATGTCTTCTATGAGTTGAATGAACTCAGTAGTTTACTTAATTGCAAAATCAATAATTAACAAGTTATAAATTCGGCGCACATTCAAAACTCATAAATATTAAATCTTGGTCTTGTATATGCTTCTTATAATGTTAAGACTTCTCATATTGTTTGATAGGAAGAATTCGACCAATTATAAAATTACGGGTTCGAGCCTTGAAAGCAGTCACTAATACTTTCATATTAGGGTTTACGTTATTCCTATTAGAGTGCGACCCTTTTTCAGACCCTGGATGAATACGAAATACTTGATGCATAGAGCAACTCTTTGTGTATTTAGACTTTACATTTATATCACTATACTGTGAAATTGAATACAAGGTGGTAGTTCAAATTTATCTCCCTACATTGTGAAAATTGAGTACAGGTTGTACTTAACTAGATACAAACGAAGTTAGATTTTCAATCAAATAGTACTACAAGGATGCAAATTGAATGACAATGACATTTCCTACCGAGTGGATATATAATTACTCCAAAAATTACTTGAAGTGAAAAGCTAGTCAATATCAATCAATCAAGAAAGATAACCTTTCACTAGGTTAAGTGTATGACAGGCAATTAATAACTCCAATCAATTCAATTATTTATCCTCTTGACAATGATCACTAACTATAAGCTTTTAGCCTTTTATATGAGTTAATTAATGACCTTAATCTTTGACCATGAAGGTCCCTACTTAGCCAGCCTGGTTTATCGGTTTTTATTTTCTTTAATATTTTTTGGACTTGTCATCTCCTTTAAAGTATTTAATAGAGAAAAAAAGAAGCTCTTGAAAATAATCGTTTTCTTTTTTTCTTTCACGTATGTTTGCAAGCAACTGTTGACCATGATTTATTAGTCCATGAGGTTTAAACTTAATACATGGGACAAGTCATGTTTTAATTACCGTCACGCAGAGCAAAAGTTACTCAATTAACTAGATATTTCGGTTTTGAGTTTTGAGAATGAAGTCTCATTAGTTAAATAAAGCTAAAATCGCTTGTAGTGGATTTAATTGAGTCGCCATATGAATTAAAAAAATATTTAGACCAAAACATGTGAAAATCCGAGTAAAAATATTAACGGAAAGAGCTGATATATTCTTTCAGCTACAGATTCAACTAAACTCATAATTTTCGATACTAAGTATGAATTTATATGTAAGAATTTATTAAAATTTCAACAAATGTTAAATTAAATTTGAACTCATAGTTTTAGTCTTTTAGTCGTATAATAATAAAAATATGAAAATTGGACTTATTAAATTTAAATTTTAAATCCATCCCAAGATAATGGTCAATGTACAAATCTAATCTCCGATTCTATGTAACGAAGAATTGAAAACCTAAAAGTAATGGAAGCAGATAATAGGGAGAGGATAGTTGAGTTTCAGAAAGTTGAAATAATGGGATTCTCTTCAGTTGGAAATATATAGTTGTTGGGATCATCTGATCACTTTCTGAACTTACTTATGACAAAGAGAGTACATAAATGTCTTTACTTGCATTTATGTACTTAGATTTTATTCAGATAGATTTCAGGTCGTACTCCATTTGTTGCTTTATTATAGAGCATGAATAATGTTCATTACTTTATATTTAGTTTAGTAATATTTTATATATTTGGTGCAAAATAAATAGAAGATAAGAGAGAAAAATAGAGTGATTGGAATATAAGATAATAATATAATATAAAAGAAAGAGAATATTTACTGTAAAAAATAATATAAATTTGGTGTTACACTATTTTAGAATGAAAAATAATATAAAAAATAGAATGATGGTTGGAGATGCCCTCAATACCGTTTACGACACTCCAACTTTGATTAGTCTTAATTACAGTACTCTACTCTCTTACCACATCTCTAAAGACTAAGGGGCCGTTTGGTTTTGATACATTGAGATTAGTTATCTTGATATATTTTTATCTATTATTTAGTATATTATACTAAAAATGACATTAACATAATTTCTAAGAAGAATGTATAAATTATCTCGACACTAGTTATCTCATCTCCCCCCCCCCCCCCAATAAGATATAAGTTATCCGGTACTCCGTCCGGTTCACAATAAGTATTCAATTTGCGCCCAAAAAATACTAAATCTTATACAAAATACCTAGTATGATTAAAATACCCCTAACTAAACATTTAATGTGAGGAGTAAGAAAACTTTTTAGGAATATATACATAGGAGTTATTTTGTAAAAACAAATTGAATTCTTTCTTATTGTACACTTATTTTGAACCAAAATAAAAAAGCAAATTGGACACTTATTGTGAACCGGAGGGAGTACTAATTTTAATCTCGAAATAACTTATTCCAGGTTTGCTAACCAAACAAGATATTAAGGTGGTATTAAATTTTTGTCCGAATATTATTTCTACTTATATCTCATACCAAACGATCCCTAGTATGTAAACTTAGTTATTTCCTCGGTTCCTTTTACTTGTTCAGTTTGTATTTTATACGCTCCTTAGAAATTATTAATTAGGTGTCTATTTTACTAAATTATTTTTACTAATGGTACTTTAAAAAATCTCAATTTGACTATTGGTATTTCAATTACTTTGAAAAACAGTTACTTAATGATAAGAGTAAACTTTGATAAAAATAATTAATTCTCTTTTACTCTGCTAAAGTCAAGTAAAAAAACAAAATCAATTTTAATATATTGGATAAGTAAAAAGTAACAAGAGAGTATAAAAATAGGGATTGCACGGTCAAGTAGAGTGGCGGTGAATTTTTCACTAATGTTCCTCATTAATTTATTAATAATAATTGTTGGCAGAAATTGTGGAGCAGCTATTTCCCCCCGAAATTAAGGCTCCGTTTGATCATAACTTTTGTTAAAATAAAATTTGAGATTTATTTTTAAAACTCATGTTTGGCCATAAATTTTGCTCATATTTTGGCCAAATCTCAGATCACAAATTTCAAATCCCAAAATTAGCTATGGAGCTGAATTTGGGCCAACATCCCAAAACTTAGGAATTATATATATTTTTCTAAAATAAAGTTGGAAAAAATATTTCGAAAACGTATATCCAAATATATTTTTCATCTTCAAATAAAATTTCATCCAAATCAAACTTTTCAAAATAAGTTTAAAACCTATGACCAAACACTAGCTAAAAATTTTTATTATTGGAGATGTGTTCGTGACTTTTTACCTTTGCAAGTCTGCGCTAATTTCTAAAGAAATCAATTTATATCCATCTTGTTCATTAGTCTTAGAGCTAAGGCTATACACCTAACACGTATTGTGGTGGAGTTTTAAGTACTCCTTTATTCTTAACCAGATGTCTCGTGTTAGAATTATGAGGTATGAAGTCGCCTTTATTAGAGAGCGCTTTATCCTTCAATATGGAATTTTTCGGTCGAATTCAAATTTAATCGGACCTTAATATAAATATCGAACACTGAATAAAAAAAAAGGCTATACACGCTCTTCTATTGTGGAGTGCCAAATGAACAGTTTTGTCTCTCGAATTTATGGTTTCACATGAACAGTTCGTATGGCAACAAAATACTACACTTTCAATTAGCTCCTTTCTTTTGTTCATAATTTGCTACAAACTTGGCATGACTCTAAGGCGATCTTCTCGGATGCAGATTGCTTCACCCCCTTCAATATATTTATTAGGTTATTGGAAATTATCACATGTTAGATGGCTGAAAATGGAACATAGATATTGCACTGTTGACGAGCGCAAAACACAATGCGAAATTAATGTTCGCTAGTTAAAAATAATATTGTAAAATTATCATTTCACAGAGGTCGAATTTAAACAATATTCGAGTCATTTCCGATTTAATTGATATTAAGGAGGATCAGAACTTGAGTTAAATAATTATGAACTACGTTTAACTAATAAAATAAAGCAATTGACAATTAACGCTAAAGAATTAGAGATTCGCAGAGTTGGTTTCTCATCAATGTGATAAATAAGGGTCGTGATAATAGGTGCAAGATAGCTAGTTCGGATTTAACTTTAGTTTAATTCACTTTAATCTTCTAATGATTATCACGAATTCACTCCGTGATTAGTTTAAACGTATAGTCAAAACTCCTCTCTCGATTAAATCTTAACTATACGAGGTGAACTAATATAAGCACTGTGAAAGTATGCAAACATGCGTTAATGGACTAGTCTATAGGTAAATGTCTCTCGAATATTCTCCTAATTTGATTTAATCAACAATTCAACAAGCTCTTTCGATTACTTAAGATAATCATTGAATTAAACCAAAAAAGATAATACAAAGATAATCATCAAAATATTCCTCTTTCGATTAAATAAATCGGTGAATAAAGTTGCAATAATTCAAAAATCCATAAACGAATTCAAGCAAGAACTAGAGTTAAAATCCACAAATATTTATCAATATACCATATTCGTCGAACCCTAAGGTAACTACTCCATAATCATGGAGGAAATCATCACAAATATAATCAAAGAATAAGAAAATATCAATCTAATGTTACAATCCAAACTCTTGTATTGAATTGATGGAAAGATGATGAAATCTTAAGTCTTGTAGCCTCCACTCCTCTCCCAAAACTTTCAGGTTAAAAGTCTGTTCAAAAATAACTTTTTGGTGTATTTATACCATGTAGGAGTGGCAGAATCTACCCATTCTGGTACCGGATGAATATACCAATTCCAAGACGATATAGGAAAAATACTCTTAGAAATTTGTACAGGCGCGTCATTCCATGCATGCGCCGCCCCATGCAGGACACTTGTGGAAAAGTTTAGAGAGCAAGTTCTGACGGACAGCAGCACTGATGCACTACCCCATGAGACGCAATTGTAAAAGTTTTACAGAATAACTTCATTTCATTGATTTTTGATATCCAAACCTGATCCTCGACCTCCGAATACGATCCTAATTTATTCCCTTGAGATTTTACTCAGACATCAAAGCTCCAACTTGTTTAATTTAGCTCCTGAATATCGTTTTAACTCGAAATCACTTCTTGCAAAGTATAAAACATATAATAAGTGCAATACACTACCATTCAAGCTCAAACACAAGTAACATGTTTTAATTAGAGTGCAAACTATGACTAGAACACGTGATTCTAACCTACATCAACATCCCACACTTAATTCATTGCTTTTACTCGAGTAATCAAACTGAACTTCACATATAGACGACCTTGTTGTTAGATAACTTCTTCAATGCATCACACCAACAAGAATATTTAAAGCAAATTAATCACCATATCATAACATCCTAACATCAAGAATCGACTCAAAAGCACCACGTATTTTTCACAAACTACTCACTTACTTTAACATAGAGGTCAAAGATTTTACCTTACCTTGTAAATTATGTGCCCTTACACAAACAATAGAGAGTATTTCCACACACGATACATATTAAGAACAATTAGGAACTCAATATATAAAGAATTCACTCTCTCCTAGAATTAAGATTCATATGCTACAGAAGATGTCAATAGGCTGGCCGTAATGTTACATTCTACTAATTGAACTCATTCACTCAAGGATAAAGCGGGACTTAATTTGGTTGTAATGTATGCTGCATGACGGGGTACGATAAATTTGGATATAGTGACTTCACCTCCATAGACACTTTAATACATATACATTAACAATTCAAATCTCACATTTGGGTTGAATCAAAACTCAACCTTCATATATAATAACATCAACCTCCCAATATCTTTAATTACAAACAAGATGAGAACTACCACTAGCATGGAATCCATTTTTTCTTTTCTAAGCTCTGATTTTTCTTTTTTCTTCCTTTTCAATCAAACTCTTTCTTTTTTCAATTCTCTACAAGTGGTTCTCACAATTTTTCAAACAATGTGCCTTTCTTCTTTTCCTATAGTTTCACTCTTTTCTTTTTCATTTTCCTACAAGTGACTTTTTTTTTTATTCAAAACATTGCATTTTTTCCCTATTATTCTCAATTCCACTCAAAAACCCGTTCATATCTCAATTTAGTTTTTAACAAGATCATAATAAATTCAAATACCCAAGAGAGGTATAAGGTTCAAATATGTGGTCAATTCAACAAACAGACCAGGCATGTAGTGTGGTTATAAAAAAAATAGGCTTAGGTGGGTAAAAGCATATATCTGGCTCACAAAGAAATGCATATATCACTTCCTAGAATGAACAAAACTTCTATTCGCTTTATAAGCATACATGGCAAGTCCTAGACATCAACTAACATGCACATAATATCACAAAGCTTCGAATACACATTAGTACATAACTTAATCAGGATCAGATTTATCCGGACTCTATAGTCAAAGAAGTTAAGCAGAATCAAAATTAAACAATTTAAGATACACGGGTCAAGAACTGAGACTAGGTGTCATAACTAAGGCATTCACTACTCTCAAAGCACAACAGAGTCAAGAAAAGTTATCTCTATTTAACACCATACCAGAAGACTTCTCTATTCCGAATAAAGAAAACTAACTACATCCAGTTCAAGCAAAACCCTTGGAAAAGAACGATGGAACAAACAAAAACCAAGTGAAAATTGTTACACTACCTAAGAAAATAAAAAAAAATGAAAAAAATAAAAAACAATCCTTTTTTTCTTCGACTTTAATCCCTCATGAAGACAGTCGAGGAAATCTATCGTGAGGGAAAAGACAAATTCATTTTTTTACAAAACAAAAGAAAACTAACACTTATATATATATATATATATATATATATATATATATCCCACACTTTAAATTGTGGTTTGTCCCTATGACACACAAATAAAAAGGAAGAGGTAGAGGAAACTTTCGTGAATCATCTAGTTTTTCTCTGAATCAAAGTCGGGATCCACTTTGCATACACAATCCAGTGCACACATACACGCTGAACGTTTTTTTCTGCCTTCTTCGGGTAAACCTACAATTGTCATGCTTACTCTATCGAGCTGTCTCTTTTAGGAGATCTACCATGGAAATCAAAGTATGCCATAAACTTATCTCTCGGTGCCTACATTGGTTTCTCCATATTGATAACCACTCTTTCTTCCCCCACTCTGAGCATGAGCTGCCTTTCCTGAATGTCTAAAATAGCTCTCCTAGTAGCAAAGAAGGGTCTCCCTAAAATCAGAGGGAACTCCCTGTTCTCTTTCATATTCACCATAATGAGATCCATTGGGAACATGAATTTATCCACCCGAATAAGCACATCTTTCACTATTCCTTCAGGTATGATTATGGTCTAGTTTGCCAATGTAAAGACACAGCTATATATACGATTTCTTCAATCGTTCCCTCCAATTTACTAAAAATAGACAAAGGAATAACATTAATAGAAGCACTTGAATCTCACAAAGATTTTTCAAACTTAGTACTTCTAAAAGAGCAAAATATAGTAAAATTTCCTGGATCTTCATAATATTGAGGGACCTTATTTTGCAAAGTGGTACTATAATGTTTTGTGAGCTTGACAACCGATGTGTCTTCCACTTTTTGTTTGTTGGACAAGATGTCCTTCAGGAACATATCGTATGCTGGCATTTGGGAGAGCGTCTCTATGAATGGAAAATTAACATGCACCTGCTTGAGAACTTCTAGAAAATGCCCAAATTATTTGTCCAGTTTCTCTCTTCTTTGCTTCTGATGGAAAGGTTGAGCAGTTACTCACTTCAGTCTCATCATTCATTTAATTCTCATCCCTTTTCTTTTTCAAAGTTCTAGTCCTCCCTTTCTTCTTCAGACCATCATCTGGATCTACCTCATTTCACCTTCTTGATTGTTGCTCTCTTTCTACTCTTTCACAATCTCTACTTGTCTTTCAATCAACTCCCCTTTTTGTTTTACTATGGGGTTTTTCAATACTTTACCACTTCTCAAAGACACCGCATTTATTGTTTCTTTTGGATTTCTTTCAGTAGTAGCATGGAGAGTTTCTGGAACCCTCTCAAACAATACATTAACAAGTTGACCTATATGTTTTTAAAATTTTGGATGGTTGTGCTCTATTCCTGGTTAGCAGCGCCATGAATTTCAAGTCCCTAATATTCTTAATGATAAATACCTTAATTTGATTTTTCATGATAGACTGATCAGACTGTTGAGGCTGATTCTGCTGCCTCTACTAATTTAAATAACCTGAATCTCCTTCCCCCTGGGTTCTAAATATTTATTACCATGCATTTGCACAACCACCCGGTGAACTCCAAGACAAACCTGGGTGCCTCTACCCCATGAAATTGAAATTATTACTACCTTGATAGGTTCCTCTGTCAAAGTTTTCCATAACATTTATCACTTCATCTGTAGCTGGGGTCTAACACTCGTATGTTAGGTGGCCCATCCCACAAAAATCACAAATTGTAGGTGGCCGACTTTAGACCTTAGAAAAGGTTAACTTTTTTTATCTCATTGGCCATTGAATAAAGCTGAGACTGGATTGCGATATTGGATTCCACCTGATGTATCCCAACTGCTTTTATTCTTTCATTTTATTTAGCAAGCCATTAGTTTGCATCTTCAGAAAACTCATCAAGTATTGCAATAATCTTCTCAAGGGTTTTCTTTATTATGGGACCCCCAACTGCATTTCTTAGAGTTCTTCATGAGTCAGGTATCAATCCATCCCAAATATCCTGGAGATGCTTCTACAATACAATTCTATTGTGCTGGCCTTTCTGACTATCTCCTTAAACCTCCCCATGCATCGGAAACTATTTATGTGTCCTTTTGGCAAAAGTTATGGATCTCTCTTCTAAATTTCCATGTTTTTATTGTTGAAAAGTATCTATCTAGGAACTTCTTAGTCATGTATTCACATGTCTCGATAGACCCAGTAGGTAAGCTTCGTAGCTAGTGCTTCGCATCATCCTTTAGTAAAATGGGAAATGTCCTTAAATAAACAGAATCTCTTGATACTCTTTTGTACTGGAAGGTGTTCAGTATTTCCTAATACTCCATCAAACAAGTGTTTAGATCTTCATTCACCTTGCCTCTATGGAACAATTATTTTTGATGGTTTGAAGCAAGCCTCGCTTCAACTCAAAATTATTAGCAACAATTTGCAAGGGCCTCACACTTGAAAACCCTTGATTGTATACTAGCCTAGAATATTCTTCTAATGATCTCCCATGCCTGGGTGCCTTATTCTCAAACTGGTCTTCAACTAGAGGTCAATTTAGATTGAATCTTCGAGCCCCATCATCTTCGATAGTCTCATCAATAGCTCTAAGGGCCACTTCAACTGCTATATATGCAACTATTTTGCTTCTTCCATTGCTGATAAGTTTACCCCATCATTATTGTTCTTAGCCATGTGTTCTTGGGTTGAAGGTTGCCCAACGAATTTTTTCGTCAAGCCCTTTTTTATGTGCCGCTTTGCGCAAGAGAGTAAATTTCAAGTTTAATGAACCAGGTAAAGGAATTCAAGAAGGAAATTAAGGAGTTTACAGAAGATATGCAGTTAGAGTTTGAGAAAGGAAGTGAAAGGAGGAACGCGGATCTTTCCCCTGCAAAAGTTCTTTCTCTGTCCTCAATTGTCACATACATGTTTCCACCTCTGGATTGTATGGGATCACCTCTTTTGAAGAAGATCGAGTAATACACCAGAGAACTTAACCCGTTGCATGCACAAAGAATAGAAAACTGTGAAAAATAAAATGAAATTGGTTTCTGAATAAGAACCAAACACAAAATTGAATGCTAATGATTTCCCATCCCCGACAATAGCGCCAAAATTTGACGAGCGCAAAATACAACACGAAATTTATGCTCACTAACCAAAGATAGTATAGTGTGATTATCGTCTATACAAGGATTAGATTTAAACAATGTTAAAAAATATTATGGTTTAAATGCTATCCCGAATGATCGCAAAGAACTAAAGAGTAAGCAATGTGTTATTCTTAAGACGAAGAATAAGGATTTTGACTTGATAGGTGCAAGACTGCTATCTTGAATTTGACATTGTTATATTTCACTCTTATGGAACTATCTATTCTCATGAATTTAATAGGTGCTTAACTTATACTCCCGATTCAGATTCCTCTCTCGATGAATTGGTAGGAATGATCTAGAGAAATGTTTCGTAAATCTCACTGATTCTTAATTTTAAATGGTAACTCAAAAAGGTTTCTCGATTACTTCAATGAATCACTAAACTAAACTATGACATATACTACAATAATATTCAATAAGATGTTTCTCTTTCGACTAAATGCCAATAAGAATAAAAACACAACAAATATTAAAGCTCCTCCAATAAATTCGAGAAATTAAAAAGTAGTCAATTCCATAAGCAACAATCAAGTCACCAAATCATATCTAACCCTTAGGTAAACTATTTCATAGATATAGAGAAAGTCATCACAAATATGTTTAAGAACATAGAAAACATTAATTCAATGTTACAATCCAAACTCGCATACTAAATTAATAGAGGAATGATGAATTCTTGTGTCTTGAAGCCTCCAATGCTCTCTAAAATCTCCCTAGATCAAAAGTCCGTTAAAATCGTATTTTTGATGTATTTATATGACGTAGGAATAGACCAGGACAAAATTACCCTTTAAAGTCGAAGTGGGACAATTGGAGCGCGAAAATATACTGGTGTGGTGCACCATGTACCGCCCCATATGCCACATTTTTAAGGATCTTCAGACAGTAGATTTATTTCACCTCTACATAAATTTCTCACTAGCACCCGCGCCCCGAGGCACATGGTGTGACGCGAGTGCATTTTTCTCACACTTTTTGATATTCAGACTAGATCGTCGACCCATGAACGTGATCCTGACTTAATTTCTTGGACTTCTACTCAGACTTCGGAGCTCCAAATTATCCATTTTAGCTCCAAACTTTCTTCTTCTCTCAAAATCATCCTACATAATATAACACATGCAATAAGTATAAACTACTAATAATTAGGTTTAATACAATCAAAATATAGTAATTAGAGTGTAAAATATAGCTAAAATATGAGATTTTAGCCTACCATCAATGATGATGTTTAAAGTATGAGGTTCAGACTCGACATCAACCTATTTGGTTTTGTTCTTCTTTAGGCCTCCACCGAAGAGAAGACCAATATTTCCGAGGACAACAATGTAAGAAGACATGATAATGAGAAATTTATGAAGAAAGAGTTTACTGTGAGAATTGAGTTTTTGCAGGTAGAGTTCTAAGGTAAATCGGAGAAGAAGAAGGAGTCGTAGAGGTAGAGAATAAAAATTAGGAGTAGTAGAAAAGTTATAGACAACAAAAATTATGGTCATTATTACCTCGAGAACTTATCAAATAGTGAGATAACACGTGTTCGGGTCATTAAATGTGGAGGGACAAGCGTCATTCAAATTTCAAAAATTGTTTAGAAACTTGCCCGCTAAGGAAAGTGATTTTCTCTACTTCCTGGTGACACTAAAGTATTATCACAAAAAAGTATGGGGACTCTCTGTATACAGCAAAATTGGTTAGTGAAAATTGGACGAATAAAGAGGTGACACATAGAGCTACAGATAGGTAGGATGTGAGTTAACAAATAGTTAATATCGGTTGCAAGTATGTAATTAATGTTGGTTGAATCTCGAAGATAGAATAGCCGATGATAAAGGTTCAATGTATTGACATCGAGTAGCATTTAATAGGCGATCGTTAGAGAAAATATCTATATTTATAACCAAACGTTATGCAACCATCAATATCAGTTTTATTCTCATTAAGAGGAGCTTGATTTTGGAATTTTGTCTCCTTATGATCCATTTAGACACTAAATATTATGTACACAAAAGCAATGTTCTACTCTAAAAATTATAGAATTACTTACTGTCTTTTATTCTTAATATTATTTATTATTCTGCTACCGGAAAGTCTAAGCTCATAGTCAGGCTTCTATTTCCTTTAAATATATATATTTCATAATCTTATTTATATTCTTATTCTTTTAGTAAAAACAGATTTACTTGTCTATAAATTATACTATAAATTCTATTGTGCTGATTTATAGGTAAACATACTGCTTCAAGAGAAAGGGGGTGGAGTGTTTTCTACAATTTTGAGGGATGGTCGAGGCTACTTTTCTGGAGGTCTTTCAAGTCATTTTTTTCGAATTGTTTGAATGCCCATAGTATTGAAGCTTTCTCCATTCACGAAGTACTTTCATGACTCAAAGGCTTAAATATTGATAAGTTAATGGTTGGATTTTTTTTTAATATTTTGAAAACAAGAAATACTTCATAATACTATTAAGGATAAGTATAAGAGGGTGTCCTTGAAGGACGATGATCTTGATTAACCTAGGGAGAACTGGTTACTGGGGTAATAACTACTGAGTTATGGCTTGCATGGGAATGTAGTAAAGTCGAGTTGGTTGATACATCAACATTGGTAGTTATAGTAGTAGAGATATCAAAAACTACAAAGTCCTTCAGCAATAATGGCATTTACAAAAACATAGTTGAAAAGTTGACATGGGCTTGGGTTGATGCTTGCTTTGTGAGTTTGTGTGCTACTTGATTGCCTTCACGGTAGACGAGTTGGATTGGTGGATTTCTAAACTTCCTCATCCAATACCTACAATCAAAGATAATGTTAGCATGAGGATTGTACGTATTCGAGTCTAGGAGGTCTATGATGTTGGTATTGTCCATTTCAATCACAAGGTTCGTCCAATTATTTTCCATAGCTAATTGAATCCCATGTTTTAGAGCAGATTTCCATGGCAATCGGAGTAGGGCCCAGTACGGCCTTACTATAACCAAGAATCCATTGTCCTTGGGCGTCTCTGAAGATTCCTCCAATACCACCTATTGAGTATTTGTTGCGGAAGGAGCCATCAATATCTAGTTTAATATGATTAGTATGATGGGGATGCCAGTGAGCATTGGAGTGTGCTCTATTTGGGGGGTTGATTGTATAGTGCTTATATTCTAGGGCTCGTGCGTAAACGAGATGATTGGAGAGGATGTTGTTGTTACGATTGGAGATATTGTTATTCCTAGTATTCCATAAAAGCCAAAGAGCAAATGGAAGGAACTTTTCCCAGGTTAAGGAGAGATTAGGGATAGGGTGGGAAGTTTGTCTTAAGGCAGTGATCCAGTGTATGTTGATATTTAGGGTGTTAGTGTTAAGGCCAATAGTACCCTATAAGTGGGTTGCATAAGAGCAGTAAATGAAGAGATGGGTGATAGTCTTCTCTCCTTGAAGACAAAGAGAACAAATAGGGTCGATTTCCATACCAATATGATTAAGGTATGATTTTGTTGGGAGTCTATTGTGCATGCATTGCCAAAGGAAGTGTTTAATTTTCTTTAAGATACTGAGTTTCCAAATCCAATCAAAGAAAGGAGTAGCTGTTTGAGAGAATTCATGGTGGAGAAGGGACTGATTGAATTTGTGGAAAAATTTCCATTAGAGGTCAAAAACCAATAAGGACAGTCAGTGGAGTTGTTATTCAGAGCGAGATTTGTGGATAGTATAAGTTTTCTAATTTCCTGGGGTAAAACAAAGGAGATATTGGATAGATCCCAGCTGTTATTATTGCACACCTTGCTTATTTTTTGTGTGTGTGTCATGAGGTGATAATGGACCAGAAATCATGCTGTGTAGTGATTGATTATTAGGAAGCTAAATGGAATGCTATAAATCTACACATCTGCCATTACCAATGTTCCAATAAGTTCCTTTTGAGCAAATATTCCAACCATAAAGAATGTTATGCTAGATAAAGGAACAATTTTTCGCATTGGTGCGTTTACTTTATTTTCCAATCAGGAAGCTAGCCCATAGTTTAGAGAGTTGTGTGAATAAATGCCATGCAAGTCTGGCTAGGAGAGAAAGGGTTTTGTGAGAGGATTTGTAAATTCCTAGACTTCCTTTATCTTTTGGTAAAGTGACTGTGTCCCATTTAACATAATGAATTTTCCTTGATTGTGTGGTGGAGCCCCAAAAGAAGTCTCTTTGAATTTTATCAAGACGTTTCTGAATAGTTGGAGGCCTGAGGAAATATGACATAGAATGGTTTAGAAGATCATTAAGAGTTGTTTTGATTAGGGTGGCTCTTTCATCCAAAGAAAGGAAGTTAGTTTTCCAATTTGCAAGGCGATTGCTCAAATTATTGATAAGCTAGCAGAAGTCAGAATTCTTAGGGTGGCGATTAAGAATGGGGAAGCCAAGGTACTTCCCGAAGTTATCACTAGTGGTAATTTTTAGTTAGTATGATTCCACCATACATTAGAGCACCTGGTCCTTTAAAAGATTCTGCTAAGAATTAGTACGTCAATAAGGCAGAGGATTTTTACCTGGAAAAATTTCATACAAGGGAATCAAAAAACAACGACCTATACCTGTAAGCTTTTAACTTCACTAACTTGTAAAGAACCTATCACAAGCCACTTTGCAATGACTCCATTTCAAAGGATTTACTCAACTAACTTGTGCTACTCTTACCACAAGCCACTTTGTGACTTTCTAGTTACAAAGTCTTTTTCTAACTTGTGATTCTCTCACCACAAGGCACTTTGTAACTCTACAATTAGAGAGACTTTTGCATGTAACTAAATCTAGTCACAACATAAACTCAAGGAGTTTACGAATTTATAAGAGGATTCCTAATCAATCGCTTCTAGTTAAGCAGCTTAGGAGATGCAAAAAGTACAATAACAAAGTTACAACTCAAGTAGGACAACAACAAGCTATCTTTGGAATTGGTTCGTAGTTGCGTTCAACCTTGTTCTTCAAGCTTGTGAGGATTGATTTCTCTATTTTGGCAAGAAGCTTGAATGAGAAACTGAAACCTTCAAGTGATATTTTGTATAAACTCATTATAGGTAAATCTTGATCACATCACTTAAAATGATGTGAGCAATTTATTTGGTTAGAGAATGAGTGGGCACTGGAGATAGTGCAATGCAACAGAAATAGTGCCGTCAGTCACTTCATTTCCAGTAGTATTTAGTTGACTTTGTACTATTACGAGGAAATCACAAGAGTGTTAGGTCCTTGTGTGGGTTCCTAGCTCCTGAAGCTGTAGCATTTCACCTTTAGCTGGAATCCATTAAGCTTGCAGTATAGTCCAAGTAGGTCAGGTTCCCTATCTGGTTGTTAACAGTAAGTTTGTTAGATCATCAAAACATAAGGAAAGAACATTTAAAACCTATCAATTTCCCCCTTTTGATAATGAAAAACTTAAAATTTATAAAGTGGATTTAGAGCAGTAAGAACCAATTTAAGTAACAGAGGAACATAGGGTTCCCCATGAGCCTATACCTTATCGTTTCTTATCGTAACAATGAGTTCCCCCATGTGTTCCTCCTGAATTGATGGCCGTATTATTTTCCCCCCTTTCGGCATCATTAAAAAAAATAGAATAACAACACAAAGATGTTCAGCTAAGCTAACTCATGCCACATATGTGCACACAATCATGATAGAGAATAGAACACAAAAACAGAGCACATACATAATAAAAGGAGGATTGATATTAATAAAGCTTTAATATGCCTCTGCTTTGAAAAAGTGAAAGGCAAAATTGGACTTGTTAATGGGAGAAGTAGCGTTTCATACCAACCACATAAAAAAGAAAATAAAAACATCTGCCAAAACATAAAATAACATAACAAACATTTCTAAAAACCGGTCAGTGAAGGGGTACTTAGGGGGCACTAGGAGTAAAAGGCTTGGTAGCTGCAACAAGTGTTTGGAGAACGAGGTCTATTCGATCATTTGTTGACTTTTGCTAATTGAGCAGTTCTTCTTTCAGATTCTCTACTTGCGCCATGAGATCAGCATTCTCCTGTGTCAAACGAGCCACCTCATTATTTGACACCAAAACCCCTTGGGCTTGCTGACCGTTCAGGATAGAATTCCTGGCCTTCAACCGACGAATTTCCTTAGTTGCACTGTTCCGAGCATTTATAAGTTGTAAGACAGTTGATGTACTTCTTACCCCTCCCCCCCCCCCCCCCCCAATTTTTTTCCACACACTCGCACTCTTCCAAAGTCGTATGTGTGCAAGCCTACTTCCTAGTCCCCACCTTGTCTGTTCCCAGCGGGACTTTAAAGAATTTGAACACTGGAGTAAGCAAGAACCTATACGGAAGGCAATAATTACCATCTTTGAAGGTGGCAACCTTTTGCATATGTTCAATCATACTAGCAGGCAGACTCATAAGATTAAAAATGTCAAGTTGCTCCATTAAGAATAGGTCATACTTAGAAGTCACTGACCTCCTATCAGCTCGACGTAATAGAATTTTGTTAACCAATTCAAACAACAGCTAGCAGATAGAGAGTAGCGCTTTCTTATGGATTTAGTCCCCCCTTCTGGCTTGCATTGTCTTTTACCACAACATTTCTGAAGTTGTACTGACACACATCTTTTACACTCGGCACACCCGTTATAGGAACGTTAAGAATCTCTCTAAGCACCTTTACATCAAACACTATGTCTACTCCATTGACCAAAGCACAAATGTGGTCATTTTCAACCGAAAAGGGCTAGCAAAGAAGCTTTGTACCTCGTCTTGATATGCCTTAGGTGCAACAATTTGAAATAGATGTACCCAGTGTTGAAACTCGACCATTTCCAGAATTTTGTGCATTCCATCCATCTCAGAGATTGCTGGGTCAAATGTACGACCCATCAGAACTTTTTGATGCCTCGGACGTTCAGAGCCAAGGCTGGCTTACTTATCCTTCTTTTCATAGAACCGGGATCTTCAAATGGTTCAGACTTGCATTTGCCAGACTGCTCTCCACTGAATTATCCTTTTCCCTTACACTTGACTAGCACATCCTCATCAGGCATTGAAAACTCACTCACTACCTCTTTCATCTTAGACTTAGATGTTGACCCCTTCTTTATTGAGGCATGCTACGTACTTTTGAAAGACCGTCTAACAAGTCAACCAAGTTCATATCGATTTTCCTCTTCCACCTAGACTACAGGGATCGCTTCATCACTTACAGGGACACCGTCTTTCACCAACTTTCTTCTTTTCTTCTTACTACACTTCTAGATATTTTGAAAAACAGAATCATAGGTCACTTTAACTTGAAGCCTGGTAGTAGGTCGTTTGGTTTCAGACTCAGGGGTAGACACAACCCTCTGCCTACTTATAAATGCATTAAGAGCCACATTATCCATGTCTTCTTCATCATTGGATCTCATCTCAGGTGCTTGAATTTCCAGGGGAACAACATGAAATGCAGGAACATCACTGTCTTGGGAATAAGAGCACTGACCTGGGTCCTTCAGATAGGGATCAAGTTACTGATGGGATGCCCTAGTAGTATCTGTTACTACATCCCCTTCAACAGTTATAATGGCTCATTCTTCCTCCACACTTTGTGCCTCATTTTTCTTAGATGTAATCTCATGCATTACACCATCAGCAGACACCACAAACATGGTTACAACATTTTTATCTTCCTCAAATGGTGCTACCACCATGGTATCAGTAGCAACGATGGCATAACTCTTTGTAACCTCAGGATTTTGACCTTGTTCTCCACTTAGTTTTTGACTGGTGGGAACCGCAGACGATGGGGAGAACGGAGCAGTAGTTTCAAGGGTTTCTAAATTAGGAATAGATTGGGAAACTTGGGGAGGTGTGACTGTAGTAGCAGGAGTAATAGAGGGTGAGGAAGGCTCAATGAGAGCGGAAGGTTCCATAGATTAATCATTGGTAGTTACAATTGAGGCATGGAGATTGGAATTCATCTAAGACGTTGAAAGAAGTGGTATGATGATCCTTGTGGGAGATTTCAGTGTAAGACTTATGGTTAGGAAGAGCAGAAAAGAGTGTTTCTTAAAAGGAGAGGATTATTATGAAGAGAAAGGAATAGGCACAGGTTCTTAAACGGCGATTGGGCGTGGAGAATTGCAATGTTTTAGAGGGAGATGGAACTATTTGAAATGAAGAGACATGATAGAAGGATCTAAAAAGTTGATGATATGGCATTTGTGTTTTTTACCCTTTTTAAGACGTGTATTAAAGGATGCACAAAACTACTAACTTTTGGTACAAGAGCCAGATTCTTGACCTTTTTATTTGAAAGAATTAATTCTCTTTTACCCTTCATGCACTACATCTATCGCTTCTATACTCATCATGAGTGTTTACCTACAACTGTATTGAAGAGTGATACATGGCCAGAAAACATTTTGATCCAGTTATTTCTTGAAGGTAAAAGCCAGCTAAAGAGGAATCAAGTTCTTAATTTGGCTTTAAAAGCCCCAGATTCACTCTTTTTCTTTCAAACTTTTCCCTACTTAGAGCCTTGGTGAAAATGTTTGCAACTTGATCTTCTGCACTACATAACTTCATACATATCAGCCTTTTCTCCACATTGCCTCTCAAAAAATGATGCCTCACGTCAATATATTTTGTCTTTTTGTGTTGGACTGGATTCTTGGCCATGTTGAGTGCACTGGTGCTGTCACATAGAAGGGGAACACTCTCAGTGAGTACCCCAAAGTCCTCTAGTTGCTGCTTGATCCATAAAAGCTAAGCGCATCAGGATGCTGCAGCTACATATTCAGCTTTAGTTGTTGAAAGAGCCACTAAATTTGCTTCCTTGTACACCAAGAGATAAGACATGAACCTATGAAGTAAGCCATTTCAGAAGTGCTTTTCCTGTCCATAAGATAACCTGCATAATTTGCATCAGCATACCTAATCAGATTAAAATTGTCACCTGATGGATAATACAACACCAGGTCCTGTGTTCCTTTGAGAAATATTAGTATTCTTTTGGCAGCTTTCAAGTGAGATTCCTTGGAATTTGATTGAAACCTTGAACATAGCACCACACTAAAAAACAATATCAGGTCTGAGATAGAGAAGAGGCCCAATAATGCCTCTATACATGGTTTGATTCGCAGGAGATCCAGCTTTATCCACGTCTAGTCGAGTGGCAGTAGAAATGGGAGTGTCTATCACTTTTGATGCTTCCATGTCAAACTTCTCAAGAGCTTCCTGATGTATTTTTACTGACAAATGGATATATCCTTTAGGGACTGTTCTACTTGAAGACCAAAGAAGAAGTTCAGCTCCCATCATGCTCATTTAAAATTCACTTCCCATGAGTTTTTCAACTTCTTCACACAGAGAATCAGTTGTTGCTCCAAAAATAATATCATCAACGTAAACCTGAACAATGAATAAGTTCCTTCCTCATTTCTTTAAGAAAAGAGTGTTGTTAATTTTCCCTATTTTAAAACCATTTTCCAAGAGGAACTTTGAAAACTTTCATACCATGCTCGAGGAGCCTGCTTTAGCCTGTACAGAGCTTTGTTCAGTTTAAACACATATTCAAGGAGCTCATGACATTTAAACCCTGGGGTTTTCTTCTCATAGACTACTTCCTTAAGGATTCCATTCAAAAATGCACTTTTGGCATCCATTTGGAACAAGGTGAATTCCATATGAGATTCAAAAGCGATCAGAATTATAATAGCTTCAATCCGAGCCACTGGAGCAAACGTTTCATCATAGTCAATCTCTTCCTCCTGATTGTAGCATTGGAACACTAGTCTGGCCTTGTTGCTTGTGGTAATTCCATGTTCATCGAGCTTGTTTCTGAATACCCACCTAGTTCCTATAATGGTTCGATCTGGGGGTCAAGGTACCAGGTGCCACACATTATTTCTCTCAAACTGATGCAGCTCATCTTGCATGGATATAATCTAATCTGCGTCTTTCAAGGCTTTCTTGATATTTCTGGGTTCTACCTGGGAGAGAAGGGCTGAAAAGGCAACTGAATTTCTGTCTCTTGACCTAGTTTGTACTCCGGAATCTAGAGGAGTGATAATGTCGTCTATTGGATGAGAGCTTTGGTGTCTCCAGTTAGACGGATGAGATTCAGTCTAAGAGGAGGAAGATATGTTTGGCTGATTTTCCTCTAACCCTCTCTCAAGTGCTAGTGGAGTTCCATGAACTGCATCAACCACTCTTTCTTCTGCTTTAGTGGTTGTAATTGAAGTGCTTGGTTCTGTTGAAGATGAGGCAGCGTTGTCTTCATTTGGCTCCTTTACTTGACTCACCATACCTTCCTTAAAATTTGTCATGTTAATGACTTTACCAGGAACCAATGAGGGTTCTCTATCTTGATCTTCCTCAACAGTCTTCTCAAATGATGGATAGGATTCATCAACAATAACATGACACTTTCCTCAACACATTTAGTCCGCTTATGATGTATCTTGTAAGCCTTGTCGTGAGAAGAGTAGCCTAGAAATACTCGTTCATGACTCTTGGCATCAGCTAACCCTTTCCATTTTGAGAATATAGAATTTGCACCCAAATGTTCTTATGTGATTCAGCTTGGGTTTCCTTCCATTTAATAGTGCATGCGAGATTTTGTTCAAATGTGATCTGATCATGCACCTGTTCACCAAGTAGCATGCGGTATTAACAGCTTCAGCCCAGAAGTTCTTTGGAATTCCACTATCGATGAGCATTGTTCTTTCCATTTTCTCTAGAGTTTTGTTTTTCCTTTCTACTAGTCCATTTTGTTAGGGAGTTCTGGGAGCTGAGAAGTTGTGTGTGATGCCATTTTCACTGTAGAATTCATCCAATTTGACATTGTCAAATTCTGTCCCATGATCTGATCTAATGCATGCGACTCTAGACTCCATCTTCACCTAGATTTTCTTCAGAGAGGCAATAAATACCTCAACCATTTCATCGTTGGTTCTGAGAAATAGAGTATAAATCTAGAGTAGTCATTTACTATCACGAAAATGTATTTTTTTCCTCCTTTGCCTTGCAGTCTCATAGGTCCACACAGATCCATTTGCATAAGCTCTAGTGGCTTTTACGTGCTCACATCTCTTTTTGACTTAAAAGAGGACTTCATATGTTTTCCTCTAGAACAAGTATCACAAACTTTATGCATCTTGAATTATGACATAGACAGACCATAGACTAGGTTTCTGAATTAGTTTGTTCAGAAGAGAAAAACTTGCATGGCCTAATCTTCTGTGCCAAAGTAAAGCTTCATCATCAATGACTTTCATACAACTCAGATCACCATTCTGTAAGGACTCGAAATCAGCGACATAGATGTTCTTATATCGTTTGGCCACAAGTACTATTTCACCGGTCCAAGATATGCGACTGTACATATTTTGGACAAGAATTCCACCTTGTTTCCTTTATCATAGATTTGAGAAACATTCAAGAGACTACACTTAAGGCCATTTACATAGTACATTTTCAATAGAATGAGTGAGTGACTTCCCGACTTTTCCAACTCCAAGAATGTACCCCTTTTTGCCATTGCCAAAGGATACACTCCCTCCATGTAGAGCTTTTAGTGAAAGAAAGTCTGTGGTGTTCCCAGTCATATGTTTTGAACACCCACTATCCATGAACCACTGTTGACCGCTTCCTTTTACTGTTCCCTACACAAGATATTAGGAGTTAGTTTTAGGAACCCAAACACGTTTGGGTCCCTTGTAGTAAGCCAGAGGATGAATAAGAATTCTCTTAGTCCATGGAGGTAATGTACGTTTTTTTTGAGTGGAACCTAGTCCCTCTTTTGTAGTTACCATTTCAGCAAACACTTTATTTTTCTGAACTGATTGATTCTTGGCCTAGACATCTTCCTTGAAGCGCCCAATGTTCCCACATGGGTACAAGAGCAGTTATCAGGGACAGTGACATACTTGCTATGAGGGCTATGAGGTGTTTTCCCCCTTTGAAACCCTGCTCCCTACCTGTTTTCACAATCATTAGTATGCAAGGCAGTGGTAGCTTATGAGGACCAGGTCCACCTTAGGGACTTTTCAAGATCATTGTTTACTCTTTCCATATTAGTTTGGAGAAGTTCGTTTTTCTCAATTTCAGCACACATCCTAAATCTCATAGCTTTCACCTCATTTTCAAGCCTAATGTATTCCTGACTTGCTATCTCCTTTCCCTTTTCAGAACTTTCAGGTTTTGGCTTAGTCAAAGGTTTTACTATTGTTTCCCTTAGGTCTGCAATTTCTGCCATCAAATCACTCTTTTCTTTTCTGAGGGTTTTGGTTTTCTTATGGTCAGTAACTACAACCACTAAATCGTCTCTAGTTTGTTCAGATTCTCCTAATTCTAAGGTCAAAGAACCCATATCCTCCACAAGACTATGAAAAGCAGTGATTAATACATCAACTAAAGATATGAGTATTTTTTTGGAGAATAGGATTTCAGATTTCTCTGAACATCCCTGAAGTTTACCTCTTTATTGCCATTGTATTCATTATCATCTGATTGAGCCATCAAAGAAAAAGTTGAGTCTCATCCACTCTTTTTTCCTTCAACTGGTATCATGGAACTATCGCCAGTATTAGGTTCATCTTCAGACTCACTAGATGAATCCCCCCATGCTGCAAGAGACTGCCTCATCATATTGTCAGCAGATTGTTTTCTCTTGAAGTCCTTGATAGGAACCGGGTTTCTCTTAGCTATTTTTTCATGATGGTGCTTGGAGAATTCTTGCTTCAAGAGAGAACAGTCTTTCATGAAGTGTCCAGGATTTCCACACTTGTAACAAAGATCTTAGTTTCTTGGTCTGCTAGAAATGTCCCATTTTAGCATTTCTTCGTTTCTTCTGACCATCTTCTGAAATCTTTTGGTAAGGCTCTTTTACTTCTTTGGTTCTCTTCTTTCACTGTTTATCTTTTTCTTCAACTCATAGGTCTTCAAGTTTCGGATCAACTCTTCTACGGTCATATCCTGTAAGTCCTTTGATTCAGTAATAACATTCACTTTGTTTCCCAAAATCTAGGCAGAAAGTTGAGGATTTTCCTTACTAGCTTGTCTCTGGGAATAGTTTCATCAAGCGAGTGTAACTCATTTATGATGGAAGTGAATCTCGTATACATATCTTGAATGGATTCATCGTCCCTCATTTTGAAGAGTTCATACTCGGTAGTAAGCATATTAATCTTAGATTGTTTTACTTGTGTAGTTCTCTCATGAGCTATTTGCAAAGCTTCCCATATCTCTTTGGCAGAGTCATAGGTGGATATTCTATAGTACTCTTCAGGTCCTATTTCACATACTAAGATTTTCTTGGCACGGAAATTCTTCTCCACAACTTTCTTGTCAGCTTTAGTGTACTCTTTGCCGATTTTTGCCATTGAGAATGGAAGTTTCTCTAGTACTCTGGTTGGAACATAAGGACCATCACATATGATATCCCATAACTCACAATCCTCAACCATGATAAAATCATGCATTCTTGCTTTCCACCACCCATAATATTGTCCATTGAACTTGGGTGGTTGGTATGTAGATTGACCTTCTTCCAAATTTGGTGGGGCAACTATTAGGATCCTTCCTGGGTTTTAGCCTGATAGGAGAAACCTGTTCTGATACCAATTGTTAGTTTCTATGAGTGCACCAAACAGTAGAGTACCTGGTACTCTACAAGATTCTATTGAGAATGCTTACAAAATATAACGTAAATAAGGCAGAGGATTTTTAAATGAAAAATCCCACACAAGGGGATCAAAAAACTATGGCCTACAGCTGTAGGCTGTTAACTTCACTAACTTGTAAAGAACTCATTATAAGCCACTTTTTAATGAATCCATTACAAAGAATTTACTCAACTAACTTGTGGTATTGTTACCATAAGTCACGTTGTTACTTCCTAGTTACAAAGGCTTTTTCTAACTTGTGATGATATCACCACAAGCCACTTTGTAAATCTACAATTACAAAGACTTTTGCTTATGACTAAGTCTAGTCACAACATAAACTCAAGGAGTTTACGAATTTACAAGAGGATTCCTAATCAAAGGCTTCTAGCTAAGCAGTTTAGGAGATACAATAAGCACAATAACAAAGTTACAACTCAACTAGGACAACAATAAGCCATCTTTTATGAACTGATATGTAGTTGCATTAAACTTTATTCTTCAAGCTTGTGAGGATTGATTTCTCTATTTTGGCAAGAAGCTTGAATGAGAAATTGAAACCTTCAAGTGATGTTTTGTATATATTCATTATAGGTATATCTTGATCACACTACTTGAAATTATGTGAGCACTTTATTTGGTTAGAGAATGAGTGTGCATTGGAGACAGTGTAGTGCGGTAGAAAGAGTGCCTTGAGTGACTTTATTTCCAGCTGTGTCCAATTGACTTTGTACTGCTATAAGGAAACCACAAGAGTATCTGGTTCTTGTGTTAGTTCCTAGCTCCAGAAGTTGTAGCAGTTCACCATTAGATGGAATCCGTTAAGCTTGCATTATAGTCCAAGTAGGTCAGGTTCCCTATCTGGATCTTAACATTAAGTTTGTTAGATCATCAAAATATAAGGCAAGAACATTTAAAACCTATCAGTAATGTTCAAAATAGAAGTGGCAATATTTCTTGAGGTTTGATTGCAAATTTTGGAGTAGATGATTTTTGACTTAAGATAGTTGATTTCTTGCCCTGAAAATTGACTGAAGAGAGATAGGTTGTGATGAATAGAATGAATAGATTTTTCATTAGCTTCTGCGATCAAGATGAGATCATCGGGAAAGAATAGATGAGAAAGAGAGGGGTAGAAGGGCTCAATTTAATGGGGTCCCAAAGTGAAATATCTACTTGGTAATTTATATAGGTAGATAGGAGTTCCATACTCAATATGAATAAGTATGTAGACATAGGATCTCCTTGTCTAATCCCCCTAGAAGGGTGAAAGAATTTAGTCTTAGAGCCATTTACTAAGATAACAATTTTGGATGTAGAGATACAATTCATGATTATTTTAGTCATCTTCTAATCTAAGCAAACTATTATAATGATTGAGGAGATTAATTTTGAGGTACTTAAGGAAGTGGCTAGTGGGGTAGTGGAGACAACTTTGAATACCATTGATTCTAACCAGAAGGGTTTTTTCTTAGAAATTACATCGCCAAAAGTGTGACTAGCCCAGATTTTCGTTTGTTCCCTAAATTTATTGATACCCTCGATGCAGTTATTACCCTGTCAAGCGTCTTGGATAATGTGGGAAAAATTTGGATGGAAACACCAATATATTTCTAACTTAAAATCCTTATGGGAATGTCGTCTAGGAATGTTATTGAGATTGATGAGAAGGGGGCTGTGGTCTGAATAAATTCTAGGCAGATGGATGACACTAGTATTAGGGTATTTTTCTAGCCATAGGTTGTTGCTAAAACACCTATCTAAGCGTTCAAGAATAAGCCCTGAACTTCTACATCTAAGATTGGACCAAATGTATTTAGGAACTTTAAATCCCAAGTCAATGAGCTTACAATAATTGATACACGAGAGAAAGGAGAAAACCCTAGCATGGTTAATTGTCCCACCCCCCCCCCCCCCACCAAAAAAATTTCATCATGAGAAAGAATATTATTTAAATATCCACCTAGGAACCAACAGCCTTTATACGAATTAGCAATGGTTTTAAGAATATTCCAAAAAGTAAGGCGATTATTAAAAACAGTACTAGCATACACTATACTAAAAAGCCAAGGTTCATGGTAAGAAAGTACCTTAAGCATTGCGTGGATCTCCTGGTTAGAATACGAAATTTGAATCATGTTGAGGATGTTGTTATCCCATATAATAATAATCCCATAAATTGTCCTTAAGCTGGGACTTCTAACATGTTGAAGAAGTTGAAGCCATCCTTAAGAGGAAGATGGGAGACATTCTTGTTTTTAAGAGGGGCTACCATGCAGGGGTGATGGTTATTAATAAGCTCCCTAAAAATTGCGGCGGAAGTCATCATTATTTGATGGTTGAATTTGATTGTCAAGAGGTGTTGATCTTCATTCAATCGTGTCTAATCTATTTGAATTTGTAGCCTATTTGGCAAGCCTTTTTGGGATCCAAAAGTGCTTTATGTTTGGCCAAGCTTTTAGTTAGAAAGAATGATTTTGAGGTGAATCAGAAACAGTTTTTGAGAAACAGAAAAAAGTAGTTTCTCTCAAGTACTTTTTTGAGAAGCACTTTTGATAAAAAACGTATCTAGAAATAGTTTTCAAAAGCTTAGCCAAATACTAATTACTATTCAAAAGTGTTTTTTAAATCGATTAGCCAAACAAAAATGCTTCTCACCAAAAGCACTTTTTTGAAAAGTACTTTTGAAAAAAATACTTCTCAAAATAAGTTGATTTTAAAAGCTTGACCAAACATGCTATCGGTATCCTTGCCGGAGATTATTTGTCTTTGAAGAATCAATTTCATAATTTCTCTTTCCATTGGACATTTGGACTAGGCGGGATGCTAATAAAGTGACTTACTATCTTGCTCAAATAGTTTTATAGGAAAAGTTTTATTTTGTGTCTCTTACAACTTTTATTAGTTGTATGAGAAAACTTTTTTGTCTCACAGTTTTGTGGACCCAGAATTTTATGAATCTAACAGTGTAAGATAGGGGTCTACAATTTTATGAATTAAAAAGGAGTCTCATACACTATTGTCAGTTCAGACACAAAATAAAACTTCTCGTTTTATCGTATGCAATTCGTGTAACTTGGGACCCTTATCTTTTAACTTTAGTTTCTATTCTTCGTTCTGATATTTGTCATTTAGAGAACATAAATATTGTCCTGATCTAACTTTAATTTGGCATAATTATTTAATAAATATTTGTTAACTTCAAAAAAAAGGAAATAGGAACTTGTTTATAAATTTTAGGATTAATGGTATATAGAGTTTCTAATTTAGTTGGAGTGTAGTTACAGGGTAAGTTGACATGCGACTCGAAAATTCATATTTATACTATAAAAAGATAATTTAGCACTAAGTCTTCCTAAACAAGATTTAATATTGCTAGAACCTATATGTGGCAAACAGGCAGGTCGGTTCGGATATGAACAGGTCGAAAATAAATAATTTAAATAATTAATAAACTATTCGATCCGACCCATATTTAAGACGGATAAAAAACTGATTAACCGACAAATAATATGAATAGTCCATATTATCTACGGCTTCTTGAATATGATCATTTTAGGAAAAAATCCTAGTCCCCCAAACTTAGGGGTGGGCGTCGGTCGACTATTATGAAAGTACAGTTCGATTTTTCTATTTTCGGCTTTGTAATATTAATAATCAATCAAACCAAAGTATTTACGCTTCGGTGCGATTTTTCAAAGTTTGATTCGATTATTTTCGGTATTTTTTCGGTTTTAAACAGTTTAAACAAAAGCTGACCAGACAGAAATACAAAATTTAGCAATGATATGCCAACATAATATATCTAAAGATCGCACAACATCATTTACAACACAACTAAGAAATATAATTTCCCAAGAATCACTTGTACTAACGAAACAGAAAACTTAGATGAATTAAGAGCAATGCAAAACTAAAAGTCAGAGGAATAAATACATAATACGAAGACAACCTGATATAAAATAGAAAACATGTGCCAAATATCTTCACAAGCAACATTCACACCGCACTGCTACGACAAATATTGGCTGCCCTAATTATAAATATGAACAAAGTATTTGGACAGAATTAATAATTATAATATTTTGAACAGTATATAAAACTTAATATAGTTTGTAAATTGATAATTCCTCTCTAGTTTCACCTGACCTACCAGATGTATTAGTATCAGATCATCCAAATCATGTTAAAAAAAGAAAAGAAATCAAAGATGTTAAAGTTTGTAATTAGTAATACCCCCGAATTTCGATTTTTCGATTTAACTGAAATACAAAAATTATAAATCGCACCAAAAAATTAAAAATTAATAATTTTAAAATCGGGCACCGACCAAAAATTGATTAAACCAAAATCGAAAAATCGAAATTCACAGTCCAACTAATTTTTTCAGTTCGGTCGGTATTATGTCCATCCCTATTCAAACTTGAGGAACCCCCAATTTGAAGCATTCTATGGTTATCCATTTTCGACCCGTTTTTAAACCCATCAGTTATTCATTAGTAGATAATATGATTATCCATTTAGTTATCCATTGATTATTTATTTTCTAAGTGGATAATATGATTCTTATTCATATTCGATCGTCCAATCCATTTTTAATAAATAATATGAACAGATAACTATTTTCTTTTAACCATTTTGACACATCTACTAAAATCTAGTCTTTCACACTGTATTCCAAATTTTATTGCATTAAATAGTATATATCTCAGTTAGATGTTGGCTTTGAGGTTAATGTTTTTATAAGCAAATTGTCATATCTCAATTATCATTATATTTGTGCCTTTAAAGTCAATTTTTGGGTCGTTAAACTTCAAGCAAACTACAACACCTAATTGGACTTCAAGAATCAGATTTTGACTACACAAAGATTTTAAATACAATTAATGAAGACAATTGTGCTAAAGAAAGAACAAGAATTTATACCGTGACTCACGCTTCCCCTTTGTCCCTCCCATTCTCCCAAAATTCTTAAAGACAATTACTTTGTTATTAATAAAATTACCCATTTATCCCTCCTTTTTTTCCTCTCTGCTAATATTAGCTTAAGAAAAATTAAACAATAACTTTAAAACTGTTATAAACTAAAGCAAAAGACAAGAACAATAGAACAAGAACAATAGCAATAGAGAGAAGAGTAGAGAGAGTTCTTCTTATTGAGTTGAGAGGGGTCTCAAGGGATGATTTACAATGGTAGGGGGCACCTCTATTTATAGGGGAGAGGAAGACTTAGCTACCACTAATAGAACTCTAAAATCTCTCTAATTAGATACATTAAAGACATTCACCTTAAATAGAAGTGTAAGAATCTTCTATTTCATAACACTCCCCCTTGAATGTCTATTCAATGATGTGCCTCATAAAACCTTAAAACCAAAACCCAATGGGAAAAATTAAAGTAAGGAAAAAGAGTACACATGTTTGAATATGCGCCTATTGGTTGCCTCGTTAAAAACCTTGCAAGGAAAACCCAGTGGGACAAAACCTTGTAAGGGAAAAAGAGTGCAACGCGCATTGACTCCCCCTAATGAGTACATCAATTTAAATCCTTGAGCATTTGCATCCCAATCTTGTGCATCATCTTCAAATCATCATTCTTGATAGATATGAACATCTTCATATAATGTCGTGGAATAGCTCTTCAATATCTCCATAGATGCATTCTCAATGCCATCATGCTTATAGTTATGGCAAGATACATATGTACACAAATTGTACTTAGGATGTGGTACTTCAGGACCACGAATTGCATATGCTTCAAGCAACTTAAATCTTTCAAGTTAAGTCATGTAAGTCACATAATAGACTTTAGCTGCATATCAAAGTTTCATGTCATGCTAAACAAATAAGATATCGAAAAATTGACTATACATACCTTTGCCTTTATACTTTCAAGCATATGAACTATAGGTTCAAAGCTACATGTCTTTCATATGGAATCAATTCTTCTTGAATTGTATCTCTTCCATTTAGTTACTTTCTTTGAGTCAGCAAATGCGTATAGCATGCTTTGCAATATGTTGCAATTGCATTTCCTTTTTATGAACTACAGGTTCATATCATGATATTCGGGGATATACATATACAAATGAAAATTCATCCCATGTAACACTTTCTCAAATGTTTATCATGTCTCCCCCTCATGTTAGTAAAGCTAACATGTTTCCTCAACTTTGGGAAATCATCTTTGTGCATTATGTCAATATACACAGCACCTTAGTAATAAGATGAAATTATTTGGTTCCTGACCCTGAACCACTTGTGAGGGGAGAATATACTCTCGTATACAACTTATATCAAACTGATATATATAACTTAGTTCTCATAAGAAACAGTTTAGCTATTAAGTGGAAGCACTCAATAATTATCTTGCTAAACCAACTTTAATATAAACCAACTTATCAAGATGAACTGTCTTGAGTAGAGAATCTGGAAACTATGCTCGAAGTTAGATTACTGAGCGATTTACCTCGCAAGCACTGCCAAGCTGCGGGTTAATAACAATGGCGCATGTAACCATATCATAGATGCATCATATGTGGTATACATGGCAGGTGAATGGGCCCATATTCACCTTTGATATTTCCAGAATCAAGGGGCTTCAACCCGAACTCTTTAGTTGGTCAGTTCATTACTGAGAACAAGAACTTCTAGTTCTTTGATATTCACCTATGTGAATTTGCACATCATACTTCAAATGAGATGGCTAACACGAATGTCAACTGAATAAATTATCAATATTGGTAAACTTCAAATTTACACCATGACATGTGCACTTATCAATAAACTTCGGGTTTATTATGACATGGGTTTTATACCAATAGATATCCACTTTATTGTGGCATTTTTTCGTTTGTGTAGTACAAACTGGAGAACAAAGCGGGTAGCTTTTCATATACAAATTACCCCGCTACAAGTTGTAGTAATAGGAGAATCAAAGCCTTCCTTTATTTATAGTCTCAATATCATCAATCGCCTTCGCGTGTACTTTTGGAAACTGAATAAGTTTCTTTGAGACTTACTACAGCACAATAGTAAATTGTGTTTCTCCAACATAGTAATAATTGGCTCTTCGAGAGCTCTCAATTAATTTTGTACTACCACAGACTGAGGTTCGAGATCCTCACATTCTTGCATTCCGTATTTTCAAGAGTCTCAGGCTCAATAGATTCTTCGTGAATCTCGGAATTAATCAAATCATGAGCGTCCTCATGTGATTCTTTCATAGTGTCATTTAGATCGTTCTTTTTCCTCTTTCTAGGATTTCGATCTTTGGAACCTAATGGTCTGCCACGCTTCTGGCGTGCATTTGACTCATTGGATATGACACTAGATATTTGTCCAATAGGAACTTTAATACGGATCGGAACATTTTCCCGCGTGAATGTGTGATTTCGTTATCCTCTTGAAGTCCGTAAATGCGTCAGGCATTTGATTTGCTATTCTTTGCAAATGGATAATCTTTTGTACCTCTTTCTTTCAAATAGAGGTATGTGGATCAAGATGAGATAATGATGCATTTTTCCACAAAATTTCCCGTTTGGTTTCACCAACTTCTCCCCCTAATTTTGGGAAAAGTGTCTCATCAAATTGACAGTCTGCAAATAGTGCAGTGAACAAATCTCCTGTCAATGTTTCGAGGTAGCGAATAATGGAGGACGCGTCAAACTCAACATATATTCCTAACCTCCTTTGCAAACCCATTTTGGTGCGGGATGGCGGTGCTACAGGCACATATACTGCGCATCCAAAGCTTCTTAAATGGGATATATTGGGTTCATGACCCAAAACCAATTGCAATGGGGAATATTTGTGTCAATTCGTCAGTCAGAGACGAACTAGCATTGCTGCATGCAACATGGCGTGACCCCAAACCGAAGTGGGCAGCCGACGAACTAGCATTGCTTCATGCAAAATGGCATGACCCCAAACCGAAGTGGGCAGCCGACTAACTAGTATTGTTGCATGCAAAATGGCGTGAACCCAAGTCGAAGCGGGCAGCCGACAAACTAGCATTTTTGCATTCAAAATGGCGTGAACCCAAACCGAAATGGGCAGCCTCGTTTTCATGAAGAATTCAAGATTATTCTCATCTATTGTCTCAATATGATATCCATTTTGAATGATATCTCAACAAGTTCCTTTTAGACTCGGAGGAGAACACTTTGATTGATATCATTAAAACTCAACAAGTACTTCTTAGACTTGGAGGAGAACATTGCATTCTCTATGATTAATGTCATGCCTTTGGGCAGAGTTACAATTGCTCTTCCGGAGCCTTCAATCAATTTACTACTTCCATAGATTGTAGTAATGTTTGCCTTACACAATTACTCTTCTTTTCTTTGAGTATTGTATGTGTAGTACATGAATCAACTAGGCAAATACTTTTACAATTGGACGTTGGTCCAAGTTCGCTTTGTGAGATATCCATATTTGCTATCCCATAGTTTAACATACAAAAGAAATACACGAACATAAGAATAAATAAGTTCAATTCTTTTGTGTCACATAATATTTTCAAAATCTGCTACTAACAGTTGGCTAACAAAATCAGATATGTTATCCATAATCAATTCCTTTGCAGTTTGAAAATTTTCAGCGTTTTTCATAAGACAATCGATTATTAAACACACACAATCGATTGTTTGAACATAGGCAATCGATTGTTAAACACAAACAATCGATTATTTGTTATTTTTGAAAAACTTCAGATCACACTTCCTAACGACAATCGATTGTTAGACATAGACAATCGATTGTGGATGATTTTTGAAAAATTCCAGACCTCACTGTTTCAAGACAATCGATTGTTAGACAAAGACAATCGATTGTTGGCTATTTTTGAAAATTTCCGGACCTCACTGTTTCAAGACAATCGATTGTTAGACAAAGACAATCGATTGTTGGCTATTTTTGAAAAATTCCAGAACACACTGTTTCAAGACAATCGATTGTTAGCCAAAGACAATCGATTGTTGATCAATTGTTTTTCAACTTTAATGCAAAAATAGTTGATAATCGACTAGTTTTTCAGGCTAGTCGATTACCCCCACTGGAAAATAAAAGTTTTATTGATATTTGAGCATATTGAAGATATTCTAAAGAACTACTGCTAACATTGCATCATGAACTAGCTAATACGAGCTAATACTAATGACTATTAGATTATTCACTAACTAATACAAATAAGTAGAACAAAATCAAATAACTCCATCTTCTTTCATCATGGTCCCATCGCCGATTAGGTGGTCTATTTTCCCTCGGGTTGCTCAAAGAAGTCTGCCACATCAAAGTGGGTGATGTCAAAGTTGTCGTCAGAGACAAAATTCGTTTCAGGGCGTTTACTCTTTCGAGATGCTTAATAAAGGTCAACCAAATTTTATGGTATACGGCAAGACTTAGACCAGTGCCCGTTTTCACCGCAACGATAATATATAGTTTATAAACTATTTGCTTTTGGATTCTTATCGTATCGTGCTTGTGGCAGAGTGACCAACTTCAGGTTGTCATCTTCTTTAAGCCTTTCCACAAGATGGGTGAATCCTTGATGTTGAGATATTCAATCTTCAAACTTTCATCAAGGTGATGGCGCAAGAAAATCAAGGCCTTCATACAGTTTCAAACCTTCCTTAAGGTAATGGCGCAAGAAAATCAAGGCCTTAGCATAGGTTCAAACCTTCATCAAGGTGATGGCGCAAGAGAATCAAGGCCTTAGTATAGTTTTGGGTGGATGCACTATTTCTGTTTTTAATGGCGTCTTCGAGACCCATAGCATCAAAGTGGATTTCATCATCCAACACCATAGTTCTTGCCCGAAATTTCGAGGGCAACGAACTTTCTTTTCATATGACACAATTACATCAAGAGCGTGTTCATACTTACGGGCTCTATTACAATTATCACATTCACTTCAGGGAATGGATCAAAATCATGTGCTTTACACAAGCTGCTACCACATTCTCTAAAGGGAATGGAGCAAATTCAATTGGACGGAATTCTTTGTCACGTCCACAATCATACATGAATTTAATCATGGCAGGACATAGAGATTTTACCACTTCGTGTGGTTATAATTTCTCACAAACTTCATTAGAGTTATAATCAAACTTTGTATATAAAATTTATAGAATTCCAAGAATTTGAAAGGGAAAAGTAAATTACTTACCTTTAAGGTATACCAAATATATTTTCAATATTTTCTTCCTTTCTTCCTTTCCTTTCTTTCTTTCCTTTCTTTCTTTCCTTTTTCTTTTCAACTTTTCGTTTCTTTCTGCCTCCTCCTTTTTTTTTTTTTCTTTTTCTTTCTTCATTCTTTCTTTGAAGAACAACCCTACACAAGTAAAAGTTAAGACAATCGAAAATTAAATTAGGAAGAGGGAAATACCTTGGATTTTCGAGAATGATACTTGAGACGGTAGAGTCTCGTGCTGATAACGTGTTATAAACTAAAGCAAAAGACAAGAACAATAGCAATAGAGAGAAGAGTAGAGAGAGTTCTTCTTATTGAGTTGAGAGGGGTCTCAAGGGATGATTTACAATGGTAGGGGGCACCTCTATTTATAGGGGAGAGGAAGACTTAGCTACCACTAATAGAACTCTAAAATCTCTCTAATTAGATACATTAAAGACATTCACCTTAAATAGAAGTGTAAGAATCTTCTATTTCATAACAAAAACACATAAAATATCCTTTTTTAAACAGACAAATGACAAATTTAGAGACGTAGGGATAATTTTCTATGCCCCAAAAAATAACATTATTTAGAAAAAGTTGATGTTAATATATTCATTCTTTTTGTCCTGAATTTCTGAGGGTGACTATGACATTAAAATCAGAGAGGGTCAAATGTGACTTTGAGCTTTAAATTCTGTGGCTAAGCCTCACAGAATACAAGGAGTTTTAGATGCATTTCTGTCTTGAAATAATTAATTCACTCAAATTTGAATTCCTCGCAGAGGTTTTAACGATTATTTAGAGGAACTTTGAGAATATTAGTATACATTTGCTAATTAAATATTATATTATTTACTCTTTAGCAACTATGATACTCTCCCGGTCCAATTTATGTTGTATCGTTTTGCTTGACATAATTTATAATTTAAAATAAGTCCTAGAAATTTGTGTATAAATCATCATATCAAGATAAAATAATTTTTAAAATTAAATTACTTTAAATTAAAATGTATACTTTGTGGGATAAATTAAAAGGAAGAGTGTGTCACATAAATTATAATAGAAAAAATAATAAGTAAACAATCTTTAAGGATAAATATTTATTTGCCTATAAATTATCTCATTAAGAATAAAATGAAATATTTTTAAGTTAAATTACTTTTAATGTATAAAATAATATTCTTTATAGGGCATACTAAAAAAAGCGTGTCACACAAATTATAGTAGGAAAAATAGTACTTATACTAATTTTTAAAAGAATATTAGAAGTACAAAAGTATATTAACAAAATAAATATTGAAGGAGAAGGTATTGATGGAGACCAGTCAAAAGATACTTTTATCTGCACTTTCACCAATGCCCTCCCTAGACCCTATTATAGGAATGAATGAACTGTCAGTAAAAAATAAAGGAAAATGATAGGTTCTGAATTCTATATTGTGTCACCCTATTCTTCATACTAATTTCATACCCCTACCCCTAGTTGTAGGATTGGAATATAATTTATGTCGGTATAAATTATATTACAATAAGTTATGATAGAATTATTATTTATTATTTAGTTTATTCTTTTTAATTTATGTGAATTTATTTGACTAGGTATAAAATTTTTTTAAAAAAAGAAGATTTTTAGAATTTGTAGTCCTAAACAAATAAAAAAGGAGTCAAGATCATTTGTATGGTTATAAATGCTTCTCTTAAGGGTAGAGTTAGAAATTTAAGTTAAATTATTTTCAAATTTAAAAAAGGGTCATTCTTTTTGAAACAGACCATAAAAGAAATAGGTTCATATAAATTGGTACAGAGGGAGTATGTTATATTAAGGATGACAATTGCACAATTTCGAAGAAGAAGGTATATGTTATACCGGTGCTAATTACCATACCATCTATAAGGTATAAGTTATTCCGGTGTTAAAATTAACACCGGGATAACCTATACTTGATTTGCTAACCAAACAGAGTATTAATGTGGTATTAAATTTTTATACCACTCTTATAACTTCTTATACTTGATACCAAATGACCCCTAGTCTTTTGTTTGTGAATTTTACTTGGCAGTTTTTGACTTTTTATGTCCCTTAAAAAATAATAAATAAAGCGTATAATTTACCATAATACTGATATTAATAATACATATTTTATTGGAATTGAGAAAATAATTTGAAATGAATAATAAATACTATGAATACAACATGCAAAAATTTGTTACCTTCTTTTGATATATATAAAGTATCAAATAAAAGTGAATATTGTTATGAAATAATGTAAAAGACAAGAACAATAACTCAAGAACAAGAGCAAATAGAGAGAAGAGTAGAGAGAGTTCTTCTTATTGATGCTTAGAGAATGTTAGGAGTGATTTACAATGGTAGAGGGCACCTCTATTTATAGGGAGGAGGATGATTTATCTACCAAGAATAGAACTCTAGAATCTCTCTAATTAAAGACATTCACCTTAAATAGAAGTGTATTTATAACACTCCCCCTTGAATGTCTATTCAATAATGTGCCTCGTTAAAACCTTAAAACAAAACCCAATGGGAAAAATTAAAGTAAGGAAAAAGAGTACACATGTTTGAATATGCGCCTATTGGTTGCCTCGTTAAAAACCTTGCAAGGAAAACCCGGTGGGACAAAACCTTGTAAGGGAAAAAGAGTGCAATGCGCCTTAACTCCCCCTGATAAGAACATCAATTTATGTCCTTAAGTCTTCGCATCCCGATCTTGTGAACTAGCTTCTTGAAGGTTGACTTTGGTAGAGATTTTGTGAACAAATCAGCCATATTTTCGCTTGAACGAATCTGTTGAACATTGATATCACCATTCTTTTGAAGATCATGTGTGAAGAATAACTTTGGTGAAATATCTTCGTTCTATCTCCTTTTATGAATCCTCCCTTCAATTGAGCTATACATGCTGCATTGTCTTCATACAAAGTTGTGGGTAGTTTATCACACTTCAAACCACATTTGTCTTGGATATGATGTATTATCGACCTTAACCACACACACTCCCGACTTGCTTCATGAATAGCAATTATCTCGGCATGATTAGATGAAGTAGCCACAATTGATTGCTTAGTCGATCGCCAAGATATGGCGGTTTCTCCACAGGTAAACACATAACCCGTTTGAGATCGAGCCTTGTGTGGGTCGGACAAATATCCAGCATCAGCATAACCAACAAGATCCGGGCTGCAATTCTTGCCATAAAATAAGCCCATATCGGTAGTTCCCTTTAGGTACCGCAATATGTGTTTGATCCCATTCCAATGTCTCCTCGTAGGAGCCGAGCTAAATCTTGCTAAGACATTAACTGAAAAGGATATGTCAGGTCTTGTAGTATTTGCAAGATACATTAGTGCGCCAATTGCGCTAAGATATGGTACTTCAGGACCAAGTAGCTCTTCATTCCTTTCTTGTGGTCGGAATGGATCTTTGTTCACATCAAGTGATCGAACAACCATCGGTGTACTTAAAGGATGTGCTTCATCCATGTAAAACCGTTTCAATACCTTTTCTGTATAGGTAGATTGATGAACAAAAATTCCGTTTGCCAAATATTCAATTTGCAAACCAAGACATAGTTTAGTCTTTCCGAGATCTTTCATCTCGAATTCATCCTTTAGATAATCAATTGCCTTTTGGAGTTCTATAGGGGTTCCAATAAGGTTTATGTCATCAACATATACGGCAAGTACAACAAATTCTGATGTTGTTTTCTTTATAAAAACACATGGGCAAATGGCGTCATTTATATAGCCTTCTTTTAACAAATACTCACTAAGACGATTATACCACATTCGTCCTGATTGCTTTAGACCAAACAAGGATCTTTGCAATTTAATTGAGAACATTTCCCGAGATTTTGAATTGTGCGCGTTTGGCACCTTGAGTCCATCGGGAATTTTCATGTATATCTCATTATCAAGTGAGCCATAAAGATAGGCAGTAACCACATCCATTAAGTGCATGTCAAGCTTTTCATGGACAGCAAAACTTATGAGATAACGAAAGGTTATCGCATCCATTACAGGCGAATATGTCTCTTCATAATCGACACCAGGCCTTTGAGAAAAACCTTGTGCAACAAGGCGTGCCTTATATCTTTGTACCTCGTTTTTCTCATTTCTTTTGCGTACAAAGACCCATTTATAGCCGACAGGCTTAACACCATTAGGTGTTTCAACTATAGGGCCAAAAACTTCACGTTTTGCCAGCGAATTCAATTCTGATTGAATTGCTTCTTGCCACTTTGGCCAATCCTGTCTTTTTTGACATTCTTCAACAGATTGAGGTTCGAGATCCTCACATTCTTGCATAATGCTAGATGCTACATTATAAGCAAAGGCATTATCCACCACAATATCCACTCGATTAATATTTGCCTTAATATTAATTGGATTTAGGGATAGTTCCGTATTTTCCAGAGTCTCGGGCTCAATGGATTCTTCATGAACCTCAGAATTTGTTAAATCATGAGATTCTTTCGTGGTGTCATTTTGATCGTTCTTTTTCCTCTTTCTAGGATTTCGATCTTTGGAACCTAATGGTCTGCCACGCTTCAGGCGTGCATTTGACTCATTGGATATGACACTAGATGATTGTCCAATAGGGACATCAATACGGATTGGAACATTTTCCGCGGGAATGTGGGATTTCGTTATCCTTTTCAAGTCCGTAAATGCGTCAGGCATTTGATTTGCTATTCTTTGCAAATGGATAATCTTTTGTACCTCTCTTTCACAAATAGAGGTATGTGGATCAAGATGAGATAATGATGCATTTTTGCACAAAATTTCCCGTTTGGTTTCACCAACTTCTCCCCCTAATTTGGGAAAAGTGTCTCATCAAATCGACAGTCTGCAAATCGTGCAGTAAACAAGTCGCCTGTCAATGTTTCGAGGTAGCGAATGATGGAGGGCGATTCAAACCCAACATATATTCCTAACCTTCTTTGCGGGCCCATTTTGGTGCGGGATGGCGGTGCAATAGGAACATATACTGCGCATCCAAAAATCCTTAAATGGGATATATTGGGTTCATGACCCAAAACCAATTGCAACGGGGAATACTTGTGGTAATTCGTCGGTCTGAGACGAATTAGCATTGCTGCATGTAAGATGGCGTGACCCCATACCGAAGTGGGCAGCCTCGTTCTCATAAGTAATGGCCTTGCAATCAATTGCAGGCGTTTAATTAACGATTCTGCAAGACCGTTTTGAGTGTGAACATGAGCTACAGAATGTTCAACTTTTATCCCGATTGATAAGCAATAATCATTAAATGCTTGGGATGTAAACTCAGCAGCATTATCCAGTCTAATGGACTTGATTCGATTATCTGGAAATTGTGCTCGTAGTCGAATTATTTGTGCCATTAATTTCGCAAACGCAAGGTTGCGTGATGACAACAGGCACACATGAGACCATCTACAGGATGCGTCTATCAAGACCATGAAATACCTAAACGACCCACTAGGTGGGTGAATAGGTCCACAAATGTCCCCTTGTATACGTTCCAGAAACGTGGGTGACTCAGTCCCAACCTTTGTTGGTGATGGCCTGATAATCAGCTTGCCTTGATAACACGAAGTGCAAGGATATTCATTATTCGAAAGAATTTTGAAATTCTTTAACGGATGCCCATATGAGCTTTCTATAATCCGTCTCATCATGACCGATCCTGGGTGTCCCAATCGATCATGCCAAAGTACAAAGGTATTGGAATCAGTAACCCTTTGGTTTACTGTTGAATGTGCCTCAATTGCACTAATTCTTGTCCAATACAGGCCACAAGATAAAGACGGGAATTTCTCAATAACCCTCTTTTGGCCGGAGACATTCTTTGTGATGACGAGATATTCAATATTATCTTCATCCATTGTCTCAATATGATAGCCATTCCGGCGTACATCTTTAAAACTCAACAAGTTTCTTTTAGACTTGGAGGAGAACATTGCATTCTCTATGATTAACGTCGTGCCCTTGGGCATAGTTACAATTGCTCTTCCGGAGCCTTCAATCAATTTACTACTTCCAGAGATTGTAGTAACGTTTGCCTTACACATATTTAGTTGGGAGAAATACTTCCTTTCTTTGAGTATTGTATGTGTAGTACATGAATCAATTAGGCAAATACTTTTACAGTTGGATGTTGATCCAAGTTCGCTTTGTGAGATATCCATATTTGCTATCCCATAGTTTGACATACAAAAGAGATACAAGAACATAAGAATAAACAAGTTCAATTCTTTTGTGTCACATAATATTTTCAAAATCTGCTGCTAACAGTTGACTAACAAAATCAGATATGTTATCCATTACTTTGCAGTTTTGAAAATTTCAGTTTAAACGTTTTCTTCAAACAATCGATTGTTGAACATTGACAATCGATTGTTAAACACACACAATCGATTATTTGCTATTTTTAAAAAACTTCAGATCACACTGTCTTAAGACAATCGATTGTTATGCATAGACAATCGATTGTTGGCTATTTTTGAAAAATTCCAGACCTCACTGTTTCAAGACAATCGATTGTTAGACAAAGACAATCGATTGTGGATGATTTTTGAAAAATTCCAGATTACACTGTCTTAATGACAATCGATTGTTAGTCAACGACAGTCGATTGTTGATCAATTGTTTTTCAACTTTAATGCGAAAATAGTTGATAATCGACTAGTTTTTCAGGCTAGTCGATTACCCCCACTGGAAAATAAAAGTTTTATTGATATTTGAACATATTGAAGATATTCTAAAGAACTACTGCTAACATTGCTTTATGAACTAACTAATACGAGCTAATGCTAATGACTATTAGTTTATTCACTAACTAATACAAATAAGTAGAACAAAATTAAATAACTCCATCTTCTTTCATCACGGATCCATCGCCGATTAGGTGGTCTATTTTCCCCTCGGGTTGCTCAAAGAAGTCTGCCACATCCAGGTGGGTGATGTCCTCATTGTCGTCATAGACAAAATTTGTTTCAGGGCCTTTTCTCTTTCGAGATGCTTGATAAAGGTCAACCAAGTGTCTTGGTATACGGCAAGTCTTTGACCAGTGCCCTTTCCCACCGCAACGATAACATATCGTTTCTGAACCATTTTCCTTAGGATCTTCATGACCCCGTTTCTGCTTTCGGTGGTTATCTCTCTTCGGGGGGTGACGGACTTCATTGGAATTTCTTCCTTGTCTACGTCCCTGGCTATGACCCCGTTTACGACCATGACCATGGTCCTTTTCATGTTTGGCATAATGAGAGTGCACCTTATCTGCTTCAGGCAGTGGTGTAGACCCAGTGGGTCGATTTTCATGATTTCTCATGAGCAGGTCATTATTTCGCTCAGCCACTAGTAGAAGAGAAATCAGTTCAGAGTACTTTGTAAAGCCTTTCTCTCTGTACTGTTGTTGCAGTACTATATTGGAGGCATGAAACGTTGTAAACGTTTTCTCAAGCATATCATAATCGGAGATATTATCCCCGCATAGCTTCAATTTAGAAGTAATTCTGAACATAGCAGAATTATATTCAGAAATGGACTTAAAGTCCTGGAGCCTCAGATGAGCCCAATCATATCGTGCTTGTGGCAGAGTGACCAACTTCAGGTTGTCATATCTCTCCTTTAAGCCGTTCCACAAGACGAGTGGATCCTTGACGGTGAGATATTCAATCTTCAAACCTTCATCAAGGTGGTGGCGCAAGAAAATCAAGGCCTTCGCACATTCTTGGGTGGATGCTTTTTCTCTATCTTTGATGGTGTCTCCGAGACCCATAGCATCTAAGTGGATTTCAGCATCCAACACCCAAGTCATATAGTTCTTGCCCGAAATTTCAAGGGCAACGAACTTTCTTTTCGTAATGTCAGACATAATCGAAAATTAAATTAGGAAGAGGGAAATACCTTAGATTTCTCAAGAATGGTTCTTGAGACGGTAGAGTCTCGTGCTGATAACGTGTTATGAAATAATGTAAAAGACAAGAACAATAACTCAAGAACAAGAGCAAATAGAGAGAAGAGTAGAGAGAGTTCTTCTTATTGATGCTTAGAGAATGTTAGGATTGATTTACAATGGTAGAGGGCACCTCTATTTATAGGGAGGAGGATGATTTATCTACCAAGAATAGAACTCTAGAATCTCTCTAATTAAAGACATTCACCTTAAATAGAAATGTATTTATAACAAATATATGTTTTTAATATATATACCAAGTAAAACTGACAGGAGGGAGTGATTCCTTAAATAAAAAAGATAGAACAATTTTGGTCTTTATAATACCCATTAGCACCCTAAAGTTAAGGTTTTTGTAAGATATGAATTGGTGAAAATAAATTGGGAGAAGTCTGTTCCATTATGTTCTTCAGTTTAAAGGGTCACATGTTACTTATGAGTCAATTCAGTAAAAAATACATTATAATAAGTACCTAATTTATTTTTTATTTTTGTTTAAAATAAATATTCAGTTATGTAATTAAGAATGAATTCAATTTGTTTTTAATAAATAATTCATATATACATTCCTAAAAAGTTTTCTTACTTCTCACATTAAATATTTTATTAGAGATAATTTAGTCATATTAAGTATTTTTATATAGGATTTATTATTTTCTTAATTGACGTGCTAATATAAATTAAACATTTTTTTTGAATCTTTTACCAAAGGGAGTATCATTGGGTGTTTTAAGTACAACAGAGACCAAAAGTATTTAATTTTGATAAACATAAAGGATTAAACCTGGTCAAATGTATATTTAAGGATTATATTGGTTCAACTCTTAAATATAATGGACTATTTTTGTCATTTTCTATGTATTTGCATTGAATATGGAATCCCAGCTAAGAAGAGGAATCTTGAAATAACGGTAAAATTATTTTTTATTCATTATAAGTTACGGATTTAATCCGTAAAAATAGTCACTAATACTTACAATATAGTAGTCCGCCTACATCACATCTTTAGGGTGCATCCCTTCTCTGAACCATGCATGTAGGAATGTCAATAGATATCGAAAAATCAACTAAAACGACCGAACCTTGCCGTATCCCACTACACGCAAACCAATTTTTAGGTTTCTTTTAATAAAACTGTAGATTTTTTATAAATTTATAACCGCACCGATAATCAGGGTAGGTTTTTAATTTTATGAAAATAAACCAAAAAAATACCGAACTATATCGAATAAATTTACATGTGAAAAATATATTTATATATTAAGTTTAAAAATAAAAAAATTACATTTTTACTTTGGCCTTGGAATTACGAAAATGGTTACAAGCCAACAGTTAATTAAACTCAGAATATTAATTCTCAAACCTATTATGCTACTCCTACTTAAACTAAATTATTTTCCGCTAGCAGGACACAAAGTTTTCTAGTGATTATGAATAACAAACTACAATATATTGAACATGTTTCCTTTCATATGATTTAGATTTCTCTTTTTCAATATTTAATCTTCTATAAACTTTATTTTTGAGTCCTAACTTGGTGTATGATTTATAATTTTTTTGACTTTGCTTAATTTTGTTTACGGTGGTGTAAAATAGTTGATGGAACTATACTCTGGTCATCTTTTATGTTTTCTTAATTCATCACTCGTTAAACAGTAAATGTGTTTAGAGAGTTTTGCTAAGTCCTATAAAAGTATGTATATAATTGTATTCTAATACCTCTACTAGTGACTTTTATAAGATATTTAAAAAGATATTGAAAATTAATCGAACGTATCGATACCAAAGAAAAACCGACATGATCGAGACGATTCGAAAAATCTAATTTTAATTATATATAATAAAATAACTAAAAAAATTATATAATATAAATTTTATAAAATAACCGATCGAACCGAACTATTAACACCCGTACCTGAATACATGATACTTGTGCACCGAGCTTGTCCGTTTATAAAATTCCATTTAAATGACTCACAGTCGCAGGCATTTGCACCTACTGTATGGAATTTTGGTTAGCTGATTTTGGTCAATCACAAGTTAATGTTGCTTAAATTAATGATTTCACACTATCAACCAACTGAATGTTTGGTCTTCCTTGAAAGAATTTCAAATGTTTCGTCGAAAAGAATCCCAGCCAGTGAAATATTTATATTGCATATTTTAAATAAATAAACAAAACGTTAAAAGTTTATTAGAGACGATTCGCCTAATACACCACGATATTTGTTTTCCTTTTGTTTTTTTCAAGTTGTCGAGGGAAAAAACCCCGATAAGAAATGTTCATTAATATAGTGTTACCTACAAAATCGGATAACAATTGAATTTATAAGTGATTTTAAAGATATGCGGATTAATTTCATACAAAGTTGTAAATTGGTTCGATTGAAGAAGTAAAGTTAAAATGAATTCAAACCATGAGAATAAGACAGTTTCAGCCTCAGTGAAATTGCTCACCATCGATCTAGGCTTGCTATAGTCAACAATAATGAACAAGTGAAAAAGCTAAATAACAGGGAAAATGATACTAATATATTGCCTTGGCACGCGTGTTACAGTTATTTTTATGAGTAATCAGACCCCCTTTATATAGTAGGGGAATTCTACATTACGTATAACTCTATAAAAGGTAAAAAAAAACTTCTGATTCGCTGATTGTCGGTTCCTTATCGATACATGCCGAGATCTCCACCATGATACCTGGCCGATCACAAATATTTTGGTCTTCCGTTGGTTATGCTTGATTGTCGACAATGTCCTTCGAAGTTGTTCGAGGTCAGGACCGATTCTGGAACTATGACCTCAATATTCCCGAGGGTAGGCATCATGTCTACGGGCTATAGCTAGATAGGATTTTCGGCTTGATCTTGGTCCCTTGCCATCACATCTCGAGCCTGGCTTATCTTGTCGGAAGTCGAGGTGCATCATAAGCTCGGTTTTACCCGTGTACAGATAGTCCCCTAATTTTTTGGAGGGTAAATGACGAGAAACAACATGAGCTTCTGATTATTACCTCGGCACATCGCGTCAGAAATGACAAAAGATCCGAAACGTCTCGTTAGTCATGTCATAATGACAATTATGTTGGGGGTTTAAGCTAAAATAAGCTTAAAATAGGGTGAATGAGAAATGGAGAGAAAATAAAAAGTTTAAGCTTCCCTCCTTGATAATGGGACATTGTGCTATATTGAAAGAGGAAAAGACTTTTGATGGGTATATATACAATTGCTCTTTTTTAGCTCTTAAAGAGTTAAGAAGAAGGCATGCCTCGCGCCGTCATCTTCGTTGCTTGGCTCAGCTTTGACTTGTCTTCGTCTTCGAATTTGGTCAAATGATTAATTGATTAATTTTTTGGACCAAATTTATTTGTTAATAGTAAATACTAACGTAATATTATTAAATATCCGTGTTTGTAACGAAAGATTAATAATCCAAATTATCTGTTTCATTGACTATGCCTGTTCGTTTTGTAACGAAAAATGTTTCCTCTGCCCGTTTTGATTTGCGTAAATGGCCATGTACATTATGGCCATTTTACGTAAATAACCTCTCTTTGTTTGAACTCAATAGATTGGGCTATAAATAAGTTTTCCATTCTCTCAGATTTTCAGATGAATTTCTGACTTCTCATCCTTTCTCTGCATTGTTTTAACTACTAAGAAAGCAATAATAATTGTAATTTACTACTGATTTTTGGGTTCGTTGAAAACACTTGGGTTTGAAGTACCGCTACACTAGTGTGTAATTTGTTCTATCCCGAGAGAAAATAATTCACAACCTTGGATACTAGGAGGGGATTAAGTTCCTTAAAGAAACACTATGAATTCAGTGGGTTCACATTAAAATTTTGTTTTTGTTTTCATTTCTAACTATACGTTATTCTATATCCTCCAGAATTATTTTATAAATATAGTTTACCAACAGGCTTAAGGAACTTAATTATTTTATGTATTTGTGTTATATTAACTGTATCTAGAGACTAAAACCTTTGTGGTTTTCGACTCCATTGGAGATTAAAATCTACGTAATTTTAACGTTTGTTTGTATCATTCTTTTACAGAAATAATGAATGACAATGGAAGCCTGTGACAACCCGACCCGTTGTCTCATGTGTACTGTCTCATTTTCACCATTTTATGCTTCTTCACGTATTGTTATCGGTATTCGTTGTGTTAGAGATAATTCGGATTGGTTTTGGTATGAAACGAGAAACTTAGTCTCTTTAAGGAATGTTTGGTTTGGAAAAGTCAACCAAATGTCGACTTATGAGTTAGAAGGTTCGGATGTGAATTTTGGTTAGCTTCGGGGGTGATTTGTGACTTAGGAGTGTGATAGGAAGTGATTTTGGAGGTCTGGTGTAGAATTAGGCTTGAATTGGCGTAGTTAGTATTTTGGCGAATTCCGGTTGATAGGTAAGATTTTGATCCGAGGGTCGGAATAGAATTCCGAGAGTTGTAATAGTTCCATTCGGTGATTTTGGACATGTGTGAAAATTTTCAGGTCATTCAGAGGTGTTTTGGTCGGATTTTGATCGAATGTGTAACTCGGAAGTTTTAAAGAAACTTAGGCTTGAATCCGTTGTGATTTAATGATTTTAGCATTGTTTGATGTGTTTTGAGGTTTGGAACAAGTATGAATGAGGTTTTTGTATATGTTGGTACTTTTTATTGAGGTCCTGGGGGCCTCGGGGTGAATTCGGGTGGTTAAACGGAAGGTTTTTGGAGTTTAATTGCAGGTTCAAGTTGCTGGTATCTGTTGGTTTTGCACCTGCGATTATGGGACCGTAGGTGCGGACTCGCTGAAGCGGTAGAGGAATGTAGAAGCGGAAATAAGAACCCTGGTCAGGTTCCGCACAAGCGGGATGTTGAATCGCATAAGTGATCCCGCAGATGCGAGTGGGGACAGCAGTAGCGAAAAGTAGCCTTAAGTGAATAGTCCGCAGAAGCTGATGTTGACCGCATAAGCGGAAGTCACATAATCAGTATGTCATCCGCAGAAGCGGAATGACTGGCAGTTAAGAGAGATTATCTCCTTCGAGAATTTTTGAAAGAGTAACATTTTGGACTCTGAACCTTGAGGACTTTGAGGCGATTTTGAAAAGGGTTTCGAGGGCTTTAATCAGGTATGGACTCTTGGACTTAGAATTCGATTTTATGGTGTACAAACATGGATTTCGACTGAATAATTAATGAAGCAAAGGTAAAAAATGGTGGTTTAGGGCTTGAACTTAAGAGAGCTTAAAATAGGGATTGGAGGGACCAAATGAACTCTGATTTTGATAATTTTGATATGCATAGACTCCTGGTGAGATGAGGAATCCGGTGATGTAAATTTCATAATTTTTTGAGTAGTGGGCCCGGGGTTTGAGTTTTGCTAGTTTCGAGATTTTTGTTATTTCTCGATTATTTTCGATCGGGTATTGTTCCCTTAAAATATTGTGATGTATTCGCTATGATTTTAGATACGACATGCGTGGAGGCCAATTAGAGGAGCAAAGGTGTCACGAGCTATAGATTTCATTGGTTTGAGGTGAGAAATGCTTGTAAATGATATCCTGAGGGATTGAAACCTCAGATTTGCACATCATAGTGCCATATTGAGGTGACTTGCATGCCAAATACGAGCGTGGGATAGAGTACCGTTGGGGATTGAGACTTGGTCCGTCCCGGTTGTTGATTTTTACCACGGATTTGACTGAAACTATTTGTTATCATCATAATTTGGGCTGATTACCATGTTTGGGCATCATGCCAACTGTTTAAATCCTTCGGTGATTTTTTTATTGTTTCCTTATTGTTTTGACTTATTACTTGAACTCAGCCATATTGTTTCTCCGCTATTTTACTACCCAACCACTTTTATTGAGATTTGAGTCTTAAATGATATGTTAAATGATAATCTAGGCTGAGAACTATTGTTTTACTAATGCCCGAGAGGCTTGTGATGATACACTGACTGAGTGATCTGAGGCCGAGGGCCGGGATGCGAGGATTATATATGGATCGGGCTGCACGCCGTAGCGATACTTATATGGATCAGGCTGCACGCCGATATATATATATATATATCTGTGTGTGTGTGTGTGTATGTGTGTGTATATGTGTGTGTGTGTGTGTGTGTTGGATTGGACTGCACGCCGCAATGATTTAGAGATTGGGCTGTAGGAGTCCCTCCGGAGTCTACACCCCCATAGTGAGTGCGGGTAGCCGTATGGATCCGGCTGCACGCCGCAACAACATGTGGATCAGGCTGCATGCCACAACAATTACTATGTGATACTGTTTTGAGAGTAATCTGAGAGAGGGAGCCCGCCGGGGCAGGTACAATATGAGATATTACCCGAGGGAGAGCTTTTATATGCTCATCTTGCATACTAATTTGCCTTATTACCTGTTATAATGTAGTATTTGAGCCCGAGGGGATGACTTTTGTGCTGACTTGCTCTATATGTTTCGCATTCATTTGCTTAACTGTTGGAAAACGATATTTTTAAAAGAGGATTTGAAGTGAGTCAAGGTATTTTCTAAAGTATTTTCACATTTTCACTGTTTTCTCAAAGGGTTAGTTGCTTGGCAATAAGTCGTGTTTTCCGTGATTTTCCCATGTTACAACTTCCATACCAATTCGGTCGATCCGGAATGGATCGGTTAAACGTTCCATTAGGGACCTTATCTTCATGAGAGGCGCCACAACTAGTTTGGGGAATTGGGTCGTGACAAGTTGGTATCAGAGCTTAGGTTACTAGGTCTCATGAGTCATTAGCAGATTTAGTAGAGTCTCGCGGATCGGTACGAAGACATTTGTATTTATCCTCGAGAGGCTGCAGAACCTTTAGGAAAACTTCATATTCTTGAACTCTTATCGTGCGTCCTTGATTCAGCTTGAAAAAAAACTCTTGAAATTCCATTCACGCATCTATATGCGCACATTAACGCTCAGTATCAAATGTGCCTTGATGGCTTGTAATTCCTTGACCAAAGGGGCGAGATGTAATCTCCATGAGTTTGATGTTGGGCCAGTATGGAGGACATGAGGCCGGATCTTGCCTATGGCTTGAGCACTGAGGTGCTGATCGTGTGAGCAAGTGTTTTGAACTTATATGTTCGGTATTGTCCCTATTAGCCGGAAAGGCGGTTTGATATTCATGTGATTAGCATGTTTGTACTGCGAGATGTAATTATATGACTTAGTAGTGACGAATAAGTCTGTTGGATAACAGATGAACTGCTAAGTAGTTTGTTTCCTATTGTTATTTGATGTGTAGCCCGAGTTATGGGTGTGTGAATAATATTTTTGTCTCTCCTAGTTGGAGAGGGTAGTGCATTACATGTGGCGGTATGAGTTCAGACTCAGGAAGACTAATGACTGTGTAACGTATATGATGGTGGAAGGTATGCCGAAGTACTAAATTGAGGTGAAGCAGGTGGTTTATCTCCTGCGGGGTGTTCTTAAGTGGTATGATCCTTAGGTGTATGTTAGAGGGTCTCATGTGTAATTGAAGGGTACATGTTGAAATATGAGAATCTGGGGTAGCTTAAGAGAGTGGACTCAACCGATGTAGAGATTGATGCGAGAAGTATAGAGGATTACAATACTAGATGATTTGTGTTTTCACAAACTGGTAGATGATTTGAGATTAATCTCACTATGATATTGTGGCATCATTAGAGTAAAATAATTAAGGGTTATTGAGTGTGTCCTGATATATGGCTTCGAGCCAAGTTGGGGAGGTTGATGTTGATAAGCTGATTGCACGGTTATGTGCTTTGTGGTTCCATTTCGAGGTATGTTGGCGGATCAGTTCTGGTTGCAGAAACTGAGACGAGGGTGGAACGAGTGAAGCAAAATTTTGACAAAGGTTATATGGTGTTTCGTAGATATGAGGAAATACTAGGTTGTCTTGAGCTGTTGTTGATACTAACGCTCAATGTATGGAGAAGGACGATGTTTGTTTGTATTTGAATGAAGTCATGTCCTGCGGTGTCAGAGTGCTAATAAGGCACGAGTGGTTCTGTTCGTTAAGTCAGTTAAATTGCAGATCGAATATGAAGTAAATGACTCTCGAGAATGGTTCTATTGTGTTCAAGATTCTACATGTAACAATCAGGTGTCTTAAGGTTGTGTATGTAGGTAGAGACTGTGTTTTCATTGGAAAAAGTCAAGACTTGTGGTATTTTTATGTTGATTATGGGTTCCTATGTATCGGTATCTAGAAAGTAATGGTAACACATTCAGATTCTGGAATGTGCTATTTCGGAGAACATTGAAGAGAGTATTTAGTGGCCTATGGGTCCAAGACAGTGTGGTCTTATGTTCGAGCCTCGTGTGGTAAACCCGGGTTGAGGCATTCTGGTGCTAATGCAAGAGGGAATATCATGTTGATGATGAACCAGAAGGGAAATTAAATAGAGGGAATAGTTTGATAGTAGACCGAATCGGTATGGTAAAGATATGATTAATTACTTGTATGTGTTCGAGGTAATGAGCCTTTACAGGTATTGTGCAGCAAGGCTTTGAGTCCTGACAGCTTGCTTTGCTTGGTTTGGATTAAAGGATTCAGTCCTGGTAGTTTAGCTTGTGCGAATGGAATTGGGAGGGAGCCCTTGTTGGGTTTACGTGGTTTGGAGATGTATATATCTTTCTATGTGCATGCGAAGCATGGAATCTGTAATGATTCTACTTCCTAATGGGATCAGCGGAAGTTCTTGGTTAGATGAGTTACAGTTCAGTTCTGAAAAGAAGTTCATAAAATTCTTAGGCAATGTGCAGCCTCAGGTAATCAAGGAAATGGTACTGTTAATTGGAAGTGATTTGATGAGAGTATATGTCTCGGAAGAAGGGTAATGTGATCGGGCTGATGATACTTCAGTAGTATTGCGGAACTTTCTTGCCAGATCGACTATTGATATCCGAGTATGTTTGATAGCACAGGGGAATTTTGGAATATCTTTCGTATAATGATTGGGTACTCGAGGTGTTATATGTATTCATACTGCGGAATTTGGGATCATGTACAGTGATTTATGAGTTATATGGAGCTAGAGACTGGGAGTTCTCAGGTACAGACTATGTAATGGTTGTGGATCGTGTGTATTGATACCGTTAGCGACTATTGGGGTTTGGATACCCGAGTGGATCCTTTTTAGCTTGGTATATTAGATTTATATGATATTGGAGTGTAGACTGGATGTCCTAGTGTTGGGTGACTATTGTGCTATGGGCTATGTCGGAAAATACCACTGGTTACATGGCGAGGTGCATCTGATTATGTTTTAGCAGAGTGGTTTGTTTTCCAAAGACCAGCGGACTGCTAGGAAGGGTTGTTTTTCTTAGTCGGACCTTCGTGGTGGATGTCAGTGCAGAGGTCCTACCATTGATGCAGTTCTAGTATTGAGGGATGTTTCGGATGCGTTTCTTGGGGACGAGCATGTTTCCGAGCGAGGTTGTGGATTTTGATGTTGATTTGGTGCCGGGCACCGTATCGTACGACTCCGATAAGAGTTGTAGTAGTGGAAGGAGCAGTTTCAGGCTCCTTGATAATGAGTTCATTAGCAGGCCAATGTGGCTACGTATTCAGCTTGAGTTTCTTTTCGGTGTTGTGAGACGCTATGATTTGTTTGTTATGGACACATATGGTGCAGGTCTATTGGGGATTCATTGTGAAAGTCAAGCGGGAAGAGTAATTGGGTGTTTCTCGGTAAATGGAGCATTGTTTATGACCTATATGCGAACTGTTTCACCGGTAATTGTATGATATCTGTTTCACCGTGGGTATAATGAATTGATGGGGTTTTAGACATCAAATTGTGCATGGTTGTCGATTTTGAGCATAGTGACTTGGGATGTTTCATGTGTAACACTGTTTGGATAGGATCGCGCATTCTGGCGAGGCCACGTGGATATATGACCATTCGGGGGTAGGTTCAAGTGTTCTATTTCTATGATGTGTGACGGGGTCTCAGCCTTGTGTTGTGATGGTACTGCTGAGCTTGAGGTACAACTCTTTCGTCCGAGTTATTTTTTTTTTATGGTTTGAGTATGTTCAGACCCTTTTTTATAGGTGCGCGTATTATGCAAGTTGTGGCTTAGGCTCGTATTGATATGTCATGTCACCAGGATGGTGTGTTTGGTCAGAAGGGATCGTTGGTAGCATCAGTGAATACAAACGGATTCGATTTCAGCATGTTTAAGGGGTTAACATTGAGGTTCGGTTCAAACTTGGTATGGTAATTTCCAGAGGGGAAATGGCCTCATGAATGGTTAATCTGAGAAATGGTTCCGGTTTATTGTCTGTTTCAGTATCTTTGGCACTATATGAAAGTGTTGGAATGAGATTTCAGTCGATAAGAGTTTATCTATCGGTATTGAGGTGTTGTTTGCAGCTGCTGCGAATAGAGGTTATTGTTGCGAGCATTAGAGCTATGTGGTTTATCATGTAATGGCACCAAGGGTGCAGGTATAGGTTATTACAGCTGGTTCGGGCTTATTCTGAGTATAGATGAGAGGTTCAGATCTATGTATTATTTCGGAAAGTGCAATGTGGTTCTATAGTTTACATACTAGATGGATTGTGAAATGTCAGCCATGTCATGTTATCGGACCTATGCGAGATAGGGTAACGTGGGATCACCTCAGGTATGTGCTTGGCAAGGTCATTCAGCTATTCGTTGGCTTCTAGGACAACTTTGGGTACGCTCGAGTACGAGCGTTTGTTTAAGTCGGGGAGGATGTGATGACGTCGACCCGTCGTCTCATGTGTACTGACCCATTTCCCCAATTTTATGTTTTTACATGTATTATTATTGGTATTTGGTGTGTTAGAGAAAATTCGTATTGGTTTTGGTAGGAAATGAGACACTTAGTCTCTTCGAGAAAGGTTTGGATTGGAAAAGTCAACCAGATGTTGACTTATGAGTTAGAAGGTTCGGATGTGAATTCCGGTGATTCGGTTAGCTTCGGGGGGGGGGGGGGTGAGTTTTGACTTAGGAGTGTGATCGGAAGTGATTTTGGAGGTCTGGTGTAGAATTAGGCTTGAATTGGCGAAGTTAGTATTTTGGCAAATTCCAGTTGATAGGTGAAATTTTTTATCTGAGGGTCAGAATGAAATTCCAAGAGTTGCAGTAGTTCCGTTAGGTAATTTTGGACGTGTGTGCAAAATTTCAGGTCATTCGGAGGTGTTTTTGTCGGGTTTTTGTTCGAATGCGTAACTCGAAAGTTTTTAAGAAACTTAGGCTTGAATCCGACGTTGACCGAGTGCAAAATTCAGGTCATTCGGACGTTGACCGCATATGCGGAAGTATCATAAGCGGTATTTCATCCGCAGAAGCAGAATGACTGGCAGTTAAGAGAGATTATCTCCTTCGCGAATTTTTGAAAGAGTAACATTTTGGACTCCGAGCCTTGAAGACTTTCCGAGGTCTTTAATCAGGTATGGACTCTTGGACTTAGAATTTGATTTTAAGGTGTACAAACATGGATTTAGACTGAATAATTAAGGAATCAAAGGTCAAAAATGGTGGTTTAGGGCTTGAACTTAAGAGGAGCTTAAAATAGAGATTAGAGGGGTCAAATGAACTCCGATTTTGGTAAATTTGATATGCATGGACTCGTGGCGAGACAAGGAATACAGTGATGTGAGTTTTCTAATTTTTTTGAGAAGTGGGCCCAGAACTCGGGTTTTGCTAGTTTCGAGATTTTTGCTCTTTTTCGATTGTTTTCGATTGGGTATTGTTCCCTTAGCATATTTGATGTATTCGCTCTGATTTTAATTAGATATAACGCACGTGGAGGCATATTTGAGGGGTAAAGGTGTCGCGAGCTAGAGATTTCACCGGTTCGAGGTAAGTAATACTTGTAAATAATATTCCGATGGTTTGCAACCCCGGATTTGCATATCATAGTGTCGTATTGAAGTGACTTGCACGCTAGATATGAGAGTGGGGTATAGCACCATTGGGGATTGTGACTTGATCCGTCCCGGTTGTTGATTTTTACCCCATATCTAGCTGAAACTATGGTTATCATCATAATTTGGGCTATTGCCATGTTTGGGCTTCGTGCCAACTATTTGAATCCTTCGGGGATTATTTTCACTGTTTCCTCATTCTTTTGAGATTACTTGAACTCATTCATATTGTTTCTCCACTATTTTACCACTCAGCCACTTTTAATTAGATTTGAGTCTTAAATGATATGTTAAATGATAATCTGGGCTGAGAACTCTTGTTTTACTAATGCTCGAGAGGCTTGTAATGATACAGTGACTGAGTGATGTGAGGCCGAGGGCCGGGATGTGAGGATTATATATGGATCGGGCTACATGCCACAGCAGTGTGTGTGTGTGTGTGTATATATATATATATATATGTTGGATCGTACTGCACGCTGTAGTGATTTAGCGCTAGGGCTGTTGGAGTCTCTCCGTAGTCTGCACCCTCACGGTGAGCGTGGGTACCCATATGGATCGGGCTGAACGCCGCAGCGGTTACTATGTGATACTGTTCTGAGAGTAATCTGAGAGAGGGAGCCCGAGGGGCTAGTATAATTTGAGATATTGCCCGAGGGCGATCTTTTATGTGCTCATCTTGCATACTTATTTGCCTTTTTTACCTATTATACTGTGGTATTTGAGCCCGAGGGGCTGACTTTTATGCTGACTTGCACCACCTGTTCCGCATTCATTTACTTAACTATTGGAAAGCGATATTTTTAAAAGAGGACTTGAACTGAGTCAAGGTATTTTCTAAAGGATTTTCATGTTTTCACTATTTTCTCAAAGGGTTACATTGTACTATATAGCATCATTACTTGCTTTATATGGTTTCTTGCTGCTCAGTTATCATTTACCCTTATTACTCACTGAGTTGGAGTACTCACTTTACTCCCCGCACCTCGCGTGCATATGCAGGTATTGATTTACCCGGTAGCGGGTTGAGCTGGTTGAGGATTTGCTATCATAGCTGAGCAAGGTAACCGGCAACGTTCGTGGCACCGGATTTCTTCCTTTTTTATTCCAGATTATATCCATGCATTTTAGACTGTGTAGTTGTATCAAAATTCTTCTATATACTCATGAGTTGTGACACCTCGGTCGGTCTGCTTTGAGTTATAAATTTCATTAGTTAATGTCATTAATTCGTTTTTTTGTTATTCATCTATGTTTAATTATATGTAAGGGGTCTAATTGGGTTAGTTGGATGGCCTTGTCTTCATGAGAGGCGCCATCACGACTAATTTGGGGAATTGGTTCGTGATAGAACTAGATTGTTCCTATGGTGACTGCGAATGCATCGATAAGCTGAACAACACCGGTATTGGCTCTGGCAGTAATATCCGAAAAAATTTACGGGATTGATTTCAAGTGGTGGCAGAAAAAGATATTATTTTACTTGACGACTTTAAGTCAATAAAAGTTCATTAAGGAAGATGTTCCTATTCTTCCCGATGAAACTCCAGAGAATGAACACTTTCTTGTGATTGAGGCGTGGAAGTATTCTGATTTTCTACGCAATAATCATATTATTAGAGGACTGGAGGACAATTTATATAACATCTACAAATAGAGATGTCAAAAGAATTGTGGATTGCGCTTTAAAAGAAATACAAAACTGAAGGTGCGAGGTTGAAGAAATTCACTGCCGCTAAATTTTTGTACTACAAAATGGTATATAGCAAGTCTATTACTATCCAATTCAAGGAATTGCAAGTGATTATTCACCATCTCCTTGCTGAAGGTATAAGTCGAATTAATACTGATGGTAAAAGTCGTACTTTTAGTATTTTTTACTAACAGAATCTTCATTAAAGGTCTTGTCATCAATGAAGCATTCCAAGTTGCAGCGATGATTGAGAAGTTGCCTCATTTGTGGAAGGACTTCAAAAACTACTTGATACACAAACGCAAAGAGATGTATCTTCAAGATATCATTGTTCGGTTGAGATTCAAAGAGGACAACAAAGCTGCTGAAAAGAGAGGCCGTGGAAACTCAACAATATGAGAGCAAACATTGTTGAGGATACTCCTCAAAATAAGAGAAAGAGGAAGCATGCTTCTGGACCGAAAAGCAACCCAAGCAAGAAGTGGTTCAATGAAAATTGCTACAACCATGAGAAAGTTGGACACAAATCTACATATTTTCATGCTCCAAAAAAGACAAGAAGTCAAGCAAACATGGTTGAAAAGCACGAAGATGTTGATGATTTGTGTGCTATGCTTTCTGAATGGAACCTGGTGGGAAATCCTAAGGAGTGGTGGATTAATTCTAGAGTCACTCACTATGTTTATACCATTAGATAAATGTTTTCTAAATATGCTCCCGCTGGACCCGAAGAGATACTTTCTATAGAAAATTCTGCAACAACCAAAATTGAAGGATGTGGGAAGATATTTCTGAAAATGACTTATGGCTCTGAACAACGCCCTTCATATTCCCGATATTAGAAAGAACTAGTCTCTGTTGGAGTTATTGTTAAGAACGGGTTTAAATGTGCCTTTGTATCTGATAAGATTGTAATAAGTAATAATGAGATGTTTGTAGGAAAAAAGTTATTTTACCGAGGGCCTTTTCAAGTTAAATATAATGGTGGTTGAGAATAATAATAAAATTTCAGCTTCTTCTTACTAACTTGATCAAATGATTTATGGCATATACATTTGGATTATGTCAATTATAAAACCTTGCGAAAAATAATTAACTTGGAAGTATTGCTTAAGTTTGAATGTGACAAATCAAAATGTCAAATATGTGTGGAATCTAAGAATGCTAAACATCTTTATAAGTCAGTTGAAAGGAATTCAAATCCTTTAGACTTAATTCACACAAATATTTGCGACATGAAGTTAATATTATCTTGCGGTGGAAAGAAGTATTTCATAACTTTTATTGACGACAATACTTGATATTGCTATATTTACGTACTTAATAGTAAATATGAAGCAATAGACACATTCAAGCAATACAAAAATAAAGTTGGAATGCAATTTAACAAGAAAATCAAAGTGATAAAAAGTGAACCAATCGTTCATTAAACAACGGCCCCTTACACGCTCCAATCCAATGGGATTGCGAAAAGAACCAATCGTTCATTAAAGGAGATGATGAACACATTAGTGATAAGTTCTGGTGCCACAAAACTTGTGGGGGAAAGCCGTTCTTGTGGCTAACCAAATACTAAATTGAGTACCTCATATCAAAACACAATCCATTCCATATGAAACATAGAAAGGAAGAAAGCCCAACTTGAATTATTTTAAAGTGCAGGGGTGTTTGGCAAAGTGCAAGTTCCTAAACCCAAAAGGGTAAAAATAGGACCAAAAACCGTTGATTGTGTTTTATAGGATATGCGACCAATAGTTAAGCATATCGATTTCTAGTTAATAAATCAGAAAATCCCAACATTCATAATAATACATTTATAGAATTAGATAATGCTGAGTTCTTTAAAAATATATACGTATAAAAAAGAATTTGAGTCGATTGGTGAAGAATCTAAACGACCTTGGGAAGAAACAAAAGAAAGTACATTTAATTAGGAGGATCCAAGACGTAGTAAACATCAAAGAACATCCACTTCCTTTGGACGAGATTTTGTGACTTTCTTATTGGAAAATGAGCCTCGAACATTTAAAGAAGCTACGTATTCTTCAGAATCATTGTTTTGGAAAGAGGCAGTCAATATTAAAATACAATCCATATTGAACAACGATACATGAAAATAAATCTTTGGGTTCTAAATGAATTTTTACGAGGAAAATGAAAGATGATGGCGCTATTGATAGATTTAAGCAAGAGTTGTAGTCAAAGAGTATATGCATCGAGAAGGTCTTGAATACTTTAATACATACTCTCTAGTTACAAGAATTACATTCATACGAATATTAGTAGCATTAGCTGTAGTTTGTAGAGGAGCAATATCTTGGATGTTGTCCAAACAAACTTTTATTGCCTGCTCTACAATTGAGGCTAATTTCATAGCCTTTGATAAAACCGGTGAAAAAGCTGAATGGCTCTATAATTTCTTGGAAGATATTCCATTTTGGCCTAAAGCATTGGCACCAATATGCATACATTGTGATAGTCAAGCGGCAATTAGAAGGGCTTAGAGCGTTTTGCATAACGGTAAATATCATCATATAAGATAAAGATAGAACTGTTAGTCAACTAATCTACAGAGGAATTGATCATAATTACCTACGTAAAGTCAAGTGATAGTGTGTCGGATCTACTTACAAAAGGCTTAACTAGAGAGGTAGTTGAGAAATCATCAAGGGGAATGCGACTATGGCTGAGAACAAGTCATTATGGTGCTAACAATACCTAGAAGACTGAGATCCAAAAATCTAGGTTCAAGGAGATCAAACAAAGTCATTAATGACGGTTCAACATTATCAATTAAAGTTTTCATTCATTTTCGTGATAAGACAATGTTCAGTACCAAGGATAAAGTATTACAGGTTTTAATGATTTCTAAATTTTATATGGGGTATATCAAATAGTGTATCTACGAGATGACACATTTAAGAATCACCTATGTAAGAGTTACATATTAGCCGCTTCAAGGAGAATTTTGTAAGGCCTGTTCTCTACGCATTTATGAAACCAGATGGTGTTCATGGCTGAAATGAACATAACAATGAGAATCAAAGAAGGTTAAGGGTTGGTCGTGTGAGTTATGGATATCTAGGTATACACAAGATTTCGACGATTTAAAGATATCAAATATACTGATTAACCGAGTATATCCGAAATAAGTTCACTACGGAAAGTTCGAAAAGAAACCTACTTATCCAGATGCGGTTAATCCTTGCTTGTGAATCACATAGTTTTTATGCATATTTCCGTGATATATCCATTCCCCATTCATGTAGGGGATTGTTGGGGTTTTAAGCTAAAATAAGCTTAAAAGATGGTGAATGAAAAATGGAGGGAAAATGAAAATTTTATGTTTTTCTCCTTAACAATGGGACATTGTCTCATATTAGAAGAGAAATTTTTTATTGATAGCTCTTCTTTTAGCTCTTAAAGAGTTAAGAAGAAGACATGCCTCACCCGTCATCGTCGCTACCTCGGTTCAGCTTCGGATTTCGAATTCGGATTCGGATTCGGATTTGGATTTGTTCAAATGATCGATTGATTAATTCATTTTTTGACCAAATTTATTTATTAATAGTAAATATTAATGTAATATTAGTAAATATCCGTGTTTGTAATAGAAGATTAATAATCCAGATTATCTGTTTCATTGACTCTGACCGTTTGTTTTTGTAACGGAAAACATTTCCCTGGCCCGTTTTAATTTGCGTAAATGACCATTTATGTTATGGCCATTTTACGTAACTGGCATCTCTTCATTTGAACTCAACATGTTGGGGATATAAATAAGTTGTTCATTCTCTCAGATTTTTCATATGAATTTCTGACTTCTTCTCCTTTCTCCTACATTATCTAACTACTAATAAAGCATCAGTAAATGTGATTTGCTACTGATCTTTGAGTTTACTTAAACATTGGGATTTGAAGTACCATTACACCATTGTGTAATTCATTTTATCCTGGGAAAAAATAATCCACAACCTTGGGTATTAGGAGGGGATTAAGTTCCTTAATGAAACACTGTGAATTCAGTTGGCTCGGATTAAAATTATATTTTATTTTTATTTATGTTTGTAAGTTATTTTATATTCTCCTAAATTATTGTAAAAATACAGTTTGCCAACAATTTAATGCATGTCGGTTGCCGGTTGGTTGTCGCTGGATGCGAAAAATCGCCTAACTACTATAAATACCTCTTCCTTTGTTCATTTTTTACTTTGCATCAAACCTCCCACCCTTGTACCCTTAAAATTTAAACAATCTTGAGTGCTTTTTAACCACGTTACTCAAGGTCCTTTGAAAAGAAAAAAGTCACATGTTTTCTGTCCAAGCCAACAAGTCTAGTTCTTTAACTTCCTTTATTTATTAATATTCTCTAGATCTCCCTCCATTTTTACTTTCTAAAAAAATGGTAAAGAACTCCAAAATCATTCCCCAAAAATAACATTCTTCTACTTCGTGGCCGGTTACTAAGGCCGAGGCAACAACTCTGAGCGTCACAGTTGATGAACTGATGACCGAACCTCCCTTGAAAGTGTTCGTCCTCGGGGGTGCTCAGTAAATAATGATTTCAAAGATTAAAAACCTTCTTTCGTACGTGCGAATAATTCTCGAGATACATCTGTTCGATACCGAAGAGATACTCCCTATCATTCTTACAGATTGCAACCGGGCCAATAAAACTGTAGTAGTCCCTGGACCCGAACTCGAGAAGGCCATTACTCCTATGTCGAGTGATACCTGAGTGTTTACTCTTATACCTTCACATTTGGATCGGTGAACCCACTTATAATTGACTTCTACAAGAGGTACGAGGTATGCCTCGGTCGGATCATACTTTCAATATGGAGAATCGTGATCCTACTCCGATTCTTTGTGAGCAAAATTGATGGTTGTCGGTTCACCATAGATCACCTACTTTATCTGTAAAGTCTCGATTATTTTGATGGGGGTTGATAAAGCTTGTGCATCGAGACAATATACCTCATTCTCCATTATCGATAAGGACTGGGATTGAGGCTGGCAAGGCCATTTTTGTTCGAGTGAGGACTTCGGATCCGGTAGAATGCATGCCATTCCCCGAGAAGTGGATACAAGACATAAATGGAACTTTTGTTCGAATGTTGATTTTATGTTTACTTCTTTTTTCTTGTTAGTGTTTGTGGTGGTGCAGTTGTTACTTGGGATACAAATGTTGTTCCTCGACTCAAGTATCGGGTTGAAGGTATCGATTCTCGGATTCCCTGCTCCGATCACTCGTGGCGCGAACTCTCGAAGGGCCTTTGGGAGGCCTGTTCCCATGATAAGATCATTTTTCCGATTAGGTTCCATTAGTCCTCTCCTTTTACTATCAAGTTCTTATACTCTTTACTTTCTTTCTCAAGATTACCTAAGGGTGTCAAGCTTAAGACTTAGTTGGGGGTAAGGACTTGCCCGTTGGATCTCCTGCCCCGGGGCAGGCCAGAGAGAATAAGGGGAGGAGAGCCCTGAACTCCCCAAGCTCGAAGAAAAAGAAAATGAGGAGGAGGCTAGTTCGTAAGCCAAAAGCGACCTCCAGCTCTTGAGTTTTTTATTCGGACTTACTACATCAGCTTAGGGATGAGTCCGAAGAGGACAAAACTTTATTGGCCCAAGAGCCATCAGTCCATGAGGAATGGGTTCCAACTGAGGGGAGAAAAACATAAGCTAATTACCCCAAATTAAAGAGGCTGATGAAGCGGTAAGGGACGAGAACCCTCAAGACGCCATATTTTCCCCACTCGGTTTCATTGACATAATAGGATCAACTTCATTCATAGACTCGATGTTTGGCAAAGCTCAAACAATGAAGGAGCGGTCAATTGAGGGGGTCCATGGAGTGGACGATCCCATCCAAAGCTTTTTTGATGCCGTGGACTCCAGTTCCATGGAGAATGTCACCGAATTGGGGTGAATTAGAAGTACCGAGGAAAAGTTAGTCCTCTAGGGCAGGTGGATCTAATTCAAGCTCAAGACTAGTGAACAGGTTCCCTGCCCCAAGTGTTGATTCTGATCAAAAGCGATCAATCATTATCACCATTTCGGAGGATGCCCAGGTTCTTTCCGCACATGTTGGAGTAGCTAGTTATCTTCGGTGTATGGTGAGTGAAGACAACCAAGCAAAGATGAACGATGTGGATTCCCTATTCCTTTTCAACGAAGCACAACACACGTTGAACCAGGTAAGGTGTCATCTCAGCTTTTCACTTTTCAACTTTGATTATTGGTGGTCCTAATATTTCTTCTCATATTTGCAGGCCTCGGTGCTTCACCACAAGACCTTCCTTCGGCATCGAGAAGAACCGAGCCAACTCGAGGCCGAAGGCAGAGAGCTCGCCAAGAATAGAGACATGTAAATCAAAGTAGTGACGAAAGGGGAAAATAGCTCTTCGAGCTTTCTCCGCCAGCAGCATACGTAGATCAAAGGGTCATTCATTAGCCCTGCTAGTCAAATACAGGAAAACAAGGAATGGATTTCTCTAGACCCATCTGCCGCCCTGGAGAAGGGGCGCGGTGTTGAAATTCTGGGCAACGTGAAGAAGAGGCTAAGAGCCTTCAGGACAAGTTGGACGCGGCTCAGAGAGAACACGTCGACCTAGTGGAACATGTAAAAACCTTTGAAGTTAGTGATTACAAGCTAGACACGGTGACTAACAGTTAGAACCTGCAGGTTAAATAGAAGAACAATCGGATCAACCATCTTTGAGTCGAGATGGACGTTATCAAGGTTGATACCGAGGAGTGGAAAGGAAAAATGGACCACTAGGCCTTGGCGGAGGCTCAACTTTTAATGATGAGGGAGAAGGCTGAAGCATAGTCCCGGAAGGCTTAACTAGGCTCGATTGTTGCCAATCGGGAAACCCTCACCAAGGATTTTAAAGAGGGCAAGTTGATGACTGAAATAACTAAGGTTGATGTCGACGAGATATTGGCCCAGTATAGAGATGATGCTGAGACGGACCAAGACCGCTTGAAAGATATTGTTGAGTATGAGAAGTGGCAGTCTTGAAGGGAGGCCTTGGAGGAGGTTCATGCTCGGGGTTTTGATTTGTCGATCGAGATTGCAAATGCTAAGGGGCTCGAGTCTGAGGCCAAGAAGTTGGCGTACCAAGGATGAAGAAGAAGACTCTGAGGGTCCTGGTGGATCTGGGGACAGAGAAGACCCTTTTGGTCCTGGTAATGAGGCGGGATCCGGTAAGGACTAGGCTACCTAGATGCCTCTTAGATGTTTTTGCTTTTCTACTTTTTTGTTTTATTTTCCTTTTTGTTGAGGCAGTTTGGCCTTTGTAGAAATTTCTTGAGGCTGTTTGGCCCCTGTAAAAACCTTTTGATATATATCAAAGCCTTTTTCCCTTTTACAAATTCCAAGTTTTTTCCCTTTTGCAATTGTAAGTTATCGAATGCCTTAACACGTAACAACTAGGTCTTATTCGGAGGTTTGAATATGCCTAGTTCTTGATATTATTTTGCTTAAACTCGTGTGTGTTTGTGTTAGGGGGGTCGTTATGACGGTAAGCATCCTCAAAGTACTTAGAATATTTTGGGTTATTTTCCGAGTGTAGCCTTCTGAACCTATTTAAAAATCTTAAAGGCCCTATGTTTTGGTTATGGATCTCGGACGTCTCTGAGCTGTTCTAAGAGGGTCGTATCCTTTTAGTTCAGGTGTATTCCAGTAGGCTTGTTATCCCAAGTCATCCGGGCTTACTCGAGACAACCATTCCCGAATGGGGATGACTATAACTTTTAAAGTCCGGGCACTGCCTAATAGGCTTTGTTCCCCCAGGCGTCGCTATCCCCGGCCGTCCGAATCTTCCTTGGATGAAAGTCCCCAAGTGAGGTGGTCCTTGGGCTCGATTCTTTTAGGGGACCAAATGTAAGAAAGAAAAAAATATAAAAAGGCGCAGAATATTTATCCGCAAGGTAGAAACTTCCTTTCATTTTTTGTGTGTAATGAACAAAGGTTACACAAGTGTACAAACTTTGTGTCATGGATCGGGTGGTCTATGTGGGAACAGTTCATTTGACCGATTGACCTTTACTGTTAATCCTATTGACTAAGCCTACGATATTTAACCATGAAGTTTCTTTCCTTGCTAAAACCATTATCTGAGGGTGATGCCACCCCGTGTTCGAGGCCGATCATAGAAAAGCCTCGGATACTATTAAAGTGATCCTTGACATCGATTCATAACCGGTCTTCGATTCTAAGTTTGCACGATCTACTGTTTACTCGTTAACAACCTTGCAGGAAAACCCATTTGGGACTAGATTGGTTCAAGGGAAAAAGAGTGCAATGCGTGCTTTCAGGCCTAAAAATGTTATTATTCCTTGTCGATTACCTGCAAGTGTTAGTCCAAAATATAAAAAAAAAAGAAACTGTTGGGGGTCATACCTTAGCAGTAATATCTTTTCAAGTAAATTATATTTCAGTTGTTCGGTAGTTACTCATCGTTCATTGCTACAAATTTGTATGACGCTTTTCCGGTGATCTCGATAATTTAGTACGAACCTTCACAGTTCATCCCCAGCTTCCCTTCGTTCTGGTTACGGGTATTTAGTGTAACATTCCTTAATACCATGTACCCAATGTTGAAGTGTTGAAGGTTGGTTCTTTGATTGTAATACTCTCGATCGGCAGTTTTTAGGCAACCAACCGGACGAAGGCGACTTCACACTAGGCTCGTATTCATGGCCTCATTGTTTGACACTTAGGTTGCATATCGAAACCTAAGACTCAGTTCTCCTACCTTGATTGGTATTAGAGCTTCAGCACCATAAACCAGCGAGAACGGGGTGGCCCCGGTACTGGACTTTGAAGTCGTACGGTACACCTAAAGGACTTTGGGCAAGATTTCCTTCCACTTTCCTTTGGCGCTGATCAATCTCTTCCTGAGGTTTTGGAGTATGGTTTTGCTAGTGTACTCCTCTTGCCCGTTCCCACTAGGGCGATAAGCTGTTGAGAGGATCCTTTTTATCTTATGGTCTTCGAAAACTTTCTTACTTTGTTGCCGATGAACTGTTTTCCATTGTTGCAGACGATCTTGACCAGCATCCCCAATCAGCATATTATGTGGTCCCGGACGAAATCGATGACTTCCTTCTCCCTGACTTTATCAAACGCCCGGGCTTCCACCCATTTAGAAAAATAGTCAGTCATAAACAATATAAATTGAGCCTTAGCAGGTGCTTATAGAAGGGGGGCCGGCGATGTCCATCCCACATTTCATGAACGACTAAGGGGACAAGACCTGATTTAGCAGCTCTTCGGGCTGGTGAATCATCGGAGCATTCCTCTAGAATTCATTGAATTTTTGTACAAACTCCCTCACGTCCTTTTCCATGTCGGCCTAGTAGTAGCCGACTCAGATTATTTTTCGAACTAATGACTCGACACCCGAATGATTTTTGCAGGTGCTTTCGTGGACTTCCGTCAGAATATACTTGGTGTCTCTTGGTCCTAGACATATTATGAGTGGGCCATTGAACATTCTTCAGAATAGGGTACCGTCTTCGAACAAGCTGACTCGGGCTGCCTTTGTGCGCAGAGTAATCGATTGCTTAGGATCCGAAGGTAATTTTTCGGTCTTCAAATACTCTATATATTTATTTCTCCAGTCCCAAGTTAGGCTCATTGAGTTTATCTCAGCATGGCATTCCTCCACAATCGATCTAATTAGTTGTACGACCGTCCCCGAGTTGAACTCATCATCATCGACCGACGATCCTAAGTTTGTGAGAGCATCAGCCTCGCTGTTTTGCTCTTGAGGTACATGTTGTAGAGTCCACTCTTTGAACCGAGGTAACATTATATGTTGTTTATCCAGGTATCCTTGCATTCCTTCCTCTTTGACCTCGAATGTCCCATACACTTAGTTCACCACAAGGAGGGAGTCGCACTTAGGTTCGATCACCTATGTCCCCAAGCTTTTTGATAGTTCGAGACCTGCAATCATGGCCTCATACTCGGCCTTGTTGTTAGTCAACTTAATAGTCCTAATTGATTGTCTAACTACATTACCCGATGATGGCTTCAATATGCTGCCAAGTATGTTCCCCTTCATTTTCGAGGTACCGTCTGTAAAAGGGTCCAGATTCCTGAGGAAATCCCCAAGTTTAGCAGCATTTCTCTTTCGAACCGGGGTATTATGGCCGGTGTAAAGTTGACCACGAAGGTTTCCAAAATTTGAGATTTGATGGCATTTTGGGGTCGATATTCGATGTCGTACCCGTTGATTTCCACGGCTCATTTGGCCAGTCGTCCCAAGAGTTTGGGTTTATGCATTATGTTCCCTAATGGGTAAGTAGTTACAACACATATATGGTGGCATTGAAAGTATGGTTTTAGCTTCATAGAGGGGCTTACCAAAGCAGGCGCCAATTTTTCTAGGTGAGGATACCTTGTTTTGGCCTCGCCTAGAGTTCTACTAACATAATAGATAGGAAATTATGTACCTTCTTCTTCCCAGACCAGGACTTCACTTACCGCCACCTTGGATATTGCCAAGTATATGTATAGTTGTTTGTCTGCCTTTGGAGTGTGAAGCAAAGGTTAGCTCGAGAGGTACTGTTTGAGTTTATCCAAGGCTTGCCGGCATTTCGGAGTCCATGAGAAGTTAGTATTCTTCTTCAAAAGTGAGAAGACCGGTTAACCTTTGAACCATTTTGACGTTTTCCACAACAGTACGTCTTCAATGGCCTTGATCTTATCAGTGATTATCTTGATCCCCCGGTTGGATACCATGAATCCAAGAAATTTCCCGAACCCGACTCTGAACGTGCATTTCTCCAGATTCAGCTTCATATTGTACTTCTTCAATATGATAAAGGTTTCCTGCAAATGCTTTAAATGGACCTCTACCCGCAGCGACTTACGTAACATGCCGTCAATGTAAAACCTCTATTAATTTTCCTATATGTTTTTTGAATATCCGATTTACTAGGCATTGGTAAGTGGCACCGACATATTTTAGTCCGAAGGGTATTACATTATAGTATTAGGTATCGTACCTAGTGATGAATGACATTTTTTCCCGGTCACCCGGGTCCATCTAAATTTGGTTGTACCTGGAATAGGTGTCGAGAAAACTGAGGATCTCGTGGTCAACAGTCGCATTGATCATGCGATCGATTTTGGGCAATGGGAAAGAGTCCTTGGGGCATCCTTATTCATATCTTTGTAGTCTACGCAGATTAATGATTTACTCCCTTTTAGGGAGTACCACTACGTTAGATAACTAATCTAGGTATTTAACCTCCCGAATCTCTATTTTGAGGAGTTTAGATACCTCGTCTTTGATGACTGATTGTTTGACTTCGGGCTGGGATATCCTTTTTTGCTTGACTAGATGAAACTTCTGGTCCAGGCTCATTTTGTGAGTGGGTATTTCCGGGGGGATCCCTGTCATATCAAGGTGGGACCAAGCGAAACAATCCACATTAGCAATAAGGAATTGAATGAGTTTTTTCCTATGCTCCGGACTTAGCCTCGTGCCCATGTATACCTTATAATCAGGTAAATGTTCGATCCGTATGACTTGCTCCAGCTCCTCGATCATTGAATTGGTGTTGGAATCATCGAGGATTATGAAGAACCTGGGACCCAGTAGTCGTTGTCTTTACTGGTCCCCTGCGGTTGGGTCGAGGCCGGTGTTGGTCATTGCCTTTTGATTTCTTCCTTGCCGACCGAGATTGGACTTTTTATTGTTATATGTGCGGATATCTGGATCATCTTGTCAACTGCAAACATTTCCTTTGCAGTTGGTTGTTCTCCGTATATTGTTTTAATCTATCCCGGCATTGGAAATTTTGACACTTGGTGCGGAGTCGAGGGTACTGCCCTCATGTTGTGGATTCATGACTTGTGGAATAGAGCGTTGTACCTCATATCACCTGATTACATTGAAATTTGATTTTTAGATGGTTTTGGCGGCATTCACCCGTAAGGTTATCTCCCCTTTGGTGGTTTCACATGCTATGTCGAATCCATTTAGAACTCGGACTACAAGCACGATTTGATCTTGTAGACCGAGATGTTCCCCTACCTTCAATCTGATAATGCTGGCCGAGCTACCTGGATCAATTAACCCACACTTAACTCGAGATTTATTAATGAGTACAGATATTAGTAGTACATTGTTATAGTGTTGCACGATCTCTTGTGTGTGTTTGTCATTGAAGGATAGACTTTCTTCGGTCACATAATCTCGAGTCCATTTTTTCCTTGTACTGGATACTTTTGTGTGCTTTAACATCGGCCCCTGGGAATGTAAACCCCACCGATGATCATGTTAATAACATGCCGAGGTTCTTCCTGCTTGACCTGCTTATTAGCGTCTATATTCCTAAAATGATTCATGACTCGTTCACTCAGGAATTCTCAGAGATGTCTGTCGTTGAATAACCTAGCTACTTCCTCCCTCAATTGTCGTCAATCCTCTGTTCTGTGGCTTTGAGTGACATGATATTTGCACATTGGACTGGGATCCCTTTGGGCTGGATCAGACTGTAGCAGTCGGGGGCATTTTGTGTCTTTGATGCACCAGATGGCAGATACGATGGTGGCGACATCAACATCAAAGTTGTGCTCCGAAAGCCTTGGTGCTTCCTTGGGTCCGATGGGCCTATCAAAATTGTTTTAGCCCATGATTCCCCGGTTGTTCTGACCTTGATCCCTTCTCCTTTCACTTCTTATGGGGTTTCTCCTGGACCGATTACATGCCTGATCTCGGTTCACGATCGATGTCTCTCTTGACTATATCGATGGCTCCGATAAGACAAAGGGACCCAGAAAGAGCCCCAAGCTGATACCTTCGACCCTAATTTTTGATTGATACCGGTTATGTCCAAGTTAAAATCGGATATTCTACCAGATTTTGTTTCAACTGTTGTAAAGCCAATGAGCTTCAAACATTGAGTCCTTGGGTAAAGGATTGAACGCCCCAATCGTTTGCGACCGGAGGCAAGTCCATTCGCCCTATTTTAAATCGGGACACGAATTCCCTTAGCATCTCATTTTCCCTCCTATTTTACTTTGAAAAAAGGTCTCACTTTCTAGTCTCGGCCTTGATAGACTCGGTGTGTGCTTTCACGAAGGAATCTCAAGCATAACAAATGAGTCAATAGAACTAGGAGATAGGATGTGGTACTATATCGTGGCCCCCTTGGACAGAGTTTCCCCGAACTTTTTCAGCAGGACATACTCGATCTTATGATGGCACATGTGTAAGAGGTCACGTGATCATTTGGATTGGTCTTTCCATTGCACTTAGGATTCTCGGGCATGCAAAACTTCTTAGGAATCAGCTTTAGAGCGACACTTGTAGGAAAATGGTTTTGAACAAATTTCTACGAGTCCATGACCTTCAATACCGGTGGTGCTCCTGCGAATTGATCGACCCTAGATTGTAGGTTTCCACCTTCTTATCATTGACTTTGATTTTCTTCTCTCCCGATTCTATTTATTTTGTTAGCTCTTCGAGAATCTTCATGATCTCGGGGTTGGTCCTCGACTCGTTTTCATTCGACCTCTCCGCGATCAGTTCATTTCTGTAGATGACTTCCCGGGATGGCTCGGGCTCAATCCTGATCAGCTCGCAGAGCTGGTTCATGATCTGGCTATTGCTCCCTGTTGAGCCTGTAATATTTTGAAGATTAGCCACAAGTTGATCCCATGAGCTTCACCACGTGCGTATTTTGTGCAACCAACCGGACTTCTCTGCGGATACTGTTCTCAGGATTGGTAGGCAAGTTTACGTTGATGACCACATGCGAGCTAGCATCGATCGGGTGCGCAACTGGAATTCCGTTAGGATCGACGAGGGGTACCTCGTTATCGGGTGCTATGTTGTTGTTTTCGCCATGGTGGCCGGATTCAACATCCACGTTCAGAGGGGCCGACTGAGAGTTCGACATTTCAAACTTTAACTTGAAATCAAAAACACTCCAAAGAACAAGTGTAAATAGGGTATGTTATAGAAGTTTGTATCAAACAACCACTATTATCCTTTGCCCACAGTGGGCGACAAACTGTTTTCCCTCAAAATTAGATAACAACTGAATTTGTAAGTAGTTTTAAGGATATGCGGATTAATTTGACACGAAGCTGTAAATTGGATTAGATCGAACAAGTAAAAATAAAATGAATTCAAACCATGCGAATAAGAAAACTTCAGCCTTAATAAAATTTTTCACCCTCGATCTAGGCTTGCTATAGTCAACACTGATGAACAAGTGAAAAAAGCTAAATAACAGATAAGATAATACATTGCTTTGAAACTCATGCTATTTTTATGAGTAATTAGACCGCTTTATATAGTAGGGGAGTTCTACATTAGGTGCAACTCTATAAAAGTAAAAAAGATCTTCTGATTAAATGATTCTCGGTTCCCTATCGATACATGTCGAGATCCCCGCCGTGATATTCGGCCGGTCACGGATATTTCGACCTTCCGTTGGTTATGCTTGACTATCGACAATGTTCTCGAAGTTGTTTGAGGCTAGGATCGATTCTGGAACTATGACCTTGATATTCCGAGGGCAAGCGTCGTGTCCACGGGGCTCTTGCTTGATGGGACTTTCGGCTTGATCTTGATCCTTGCCATCACATCTCGAGCCTAGCTTATTCTGTCGGAAGTCGAGGTGCATCATAAGCTCGGTTTTACCGTGTACATATAAAACTCTGGCTTTAAGTAGCATTCCAGAAGTGTAAACCATTTAAACAAAGGCATAAAATACAATGTTTTCGCTGACCAATTAACGTGCATTTCTGTTTTGAATTTATTCGGAGTTTAAATATTTAAATGAAGCTGCGAATTTAATATCTAACAATTAATGCTTCATTTGTTCTAATTTATGTGAACCTGTTTGATTGGGTACGTAGTTTAAGAAAAATAAAAAATTCTGAAATTTCTGGTCCTAACAAGTCCAAATGGGGCACCGAATATTTGTGTAGTTATAAAAGCTTCTCATTAAGAGTAGAGTTGTACTTTTAAATTAAATTGTTATTAAATTTTAAAAAAAGATTTATTCTTTTTGGAATAGATTAAAAAGAAAATAAGTTCACATAAACTGGAACAGAGGAGTAATTCTTATGCATTTTGACACGACAAAAGAATCATATGAGCACGTACGGCTTGTAGTTTCTTTTCTTTTCAGAGGGGCTCGTGTTGCTCATTTCTTGAAAATTTTATTTTTCTACATAAGAAATTAGAAACAAGAAATAATAGAGAAAATCCTCCCACATAGAAACTTATATATGGGGTTAGGTAATGTTTTTTTCTTTGGTATTTTTCTTTTTGTGCTGGAGGAGGCGGGTTGGAATTCCAATCTTCAAATAAGTCTAACTCATATTTGCTGGCAATATAATTAATTTTTATTATAATTTAATCTATTATAATAAGTCTATTCTTATTAATTTATATATTAATAATTATTCTAAACTTTGTTTATAATTATTTTATAATGACTTTATTCGATTAAAAAAAATTATATCCAGAGCATAAAATATAAACTCAATCTTGAGTAATTCTTTTTCATTCTCATATTATTGGTCATAATTATCTTGTACATGCCCTTTAAGAAAAATTAATTAAGATAAAATATTAGTTATTTTACTCTCGTTCATATCTTAATATTTAATTTTTCTTCATTTGTATTTGAACAAAATTTTCTATAATTAAAGTATTTGTAATCTTTAAAGATAATTATTATAAAAAAAAATTAATTTTACCTTAAATTTCTAAAATAATTATTTTTAGTAATCACAGCTATTAGCATCAGACGATGGAGTAGAGGGTTTGATTAGCGGATGCAAGTGTATTAAAAGTCACTATATACATTTTGGTATGTCTCATAATTTGATGCTACTTTTGAAGCTTTGGATCCACTCATGCCCAAGTGATCACATAACCCAATGATCCTAAATATCATAAAGAGGATAATAAATAATTAAATCAACATTCTAATCATCCAAACATTTTATTACAATATGCAACCACATGTCCACATTCAATTTTATGATAAGCTCAAAGCCTTAGACACCTCTTTTCCTAATTCCCCACCACCTTTTCCATGGTAGGGTATGGAGCAATAAAAAACAACACCATGTGAATGGGGCTTTTAGGCCACAGTAGAGTCATTTTTAGAAAGAATGTTTTGGACTCATTCCATTAATTTCCTCTTTACTTTGAAAAGCCTTGAAGAAATGAAATCAAAGTTTTCTCCTTTTAAGTCATGTGAATCATGGCCGATTTAGAATTTAATTTTATGAAGTTTAAAATTTATAAGTATTTTATAAATTTCACATCACAAATATTATATTTAGGACAGATTTACTGAATTCGGTAGAATTTGTAAGTTGTCTTCTAGCTCCTTCCCTGACCACGAGCAACCCCACCGCCATGAATGGCATGATATGAAATGTGCATTTTTTTTTTTTTGTTATTTTGGTCCCTGCGTGGCCTCCATTCTAATATATGTACAAGAATTTACAATCGTATTATTGATCACACATGTGACAAGATAGGACTCTTTGATCCGGACAATATAACGTTTGACACACACACGTTTAGAATTATGGGGTTCTGCTATTAAAATTATGGGGCTACGATGGGGAGCTGTGATCAGAATTATAAGCGAATTTTGAATTTAAAGTTTATTGATTCTAAATTTGCTTTAAACTTTTAACTCATTTTAATTATTGCGTTTATAATTAAATAATATACATAATAATAATTTAAAATCAATACAAAGTTAACCTACAATATTGGAGCACGGTGCCTATCAGAAATAACTAAAGTTCCAAACACGTTATTCCCCTTCTAAAAGTGAAACACAGAACAAAGCATAACAAATGTGTTAGACACCAGTAATGTGATTTTTAGTCTAGAAATTAAATCAACCACAGTAGATGTGTTAGTCATAGAGTTTATTAAACTACACTACTTATTATCTATTCTTATTGATATGTTGTGACATTTTCATCTTTAAAAAGTATTTTTTTCCCCACTTGTAGTCACAAAGCTGTCCAGTATATAGTATTGCAAATTTGACCTATTACTACATTCTCTTCTTCTACTTTCAACTACATTTCTTCAAGGAATCCTTAATCCGTGACTTACGTTAATAATTGTTAAACAGAACGAAAGGAAAAATTATATAATAAAAGAATACTTTTTTACCTAAGAGAAGCCTTCTTAGGAAAGCTTGTGATTGGTCTAGCAGCATAACATTAATTAGTTATAAATAAAGAAATAAGTCAGCACTCAAGTCAAAAAGAATTTAGCATGATCCAAATTGATGGGATGGTTGAAAATTAACAATCTATTGGGCCTAAAATGATGTCTTTTGTGTTGATGAACATGTGGTTTGACCAGAATGGAATGTATATGTCTCACTAAATGGAAATATATGTCTCACTAAATGGAAATATATGTCTCACTAGGCTTTTGTGTTTTCTCCTTTGATGGGTCACTCAATTTTGACACATTTTGGCTAGCAACTTTTGAAAGTTTGGATAAACTTAGGTCTCCTTTTCAATGAATTTTCCACAAACAAGAAAATAATACACACATTGATATGGTCGGCGAATTATCAAAAATAGACTACTATGAAGAGGAGATTTTGAGTAGTAATAAAATTGTCTTTGTAGGATTTATAAGTCAGAAGTTAAAGTCGTGAAAATAACCATTGCTTGCATTATACTAGGTTGCCGACATCATATTCTCCTGAGGTGCTTATACTAGGTTGCATACATCATACTCTTCTGTGGTGCGAATTTTCTCTAGACCTTATATGATTACGAAATATTTTATGCATCGTATTGCCCTTTATATCCTTTATAAATGATTTCTAAATTCTTTTGCACATTATCAGAGGTTTTGAGTTTGAATATTGTGAATAAAAATCTGCTCTAAGGAGCACTTTACTCTCTTTAATACGTGACACGTATCTGGATTAATCAGGCCAATAAATGTAAGACACTAATTAATGAAATTAGAAATAAAAAAGTGCATTTTACACACAAAGACATTTAGCTTCAAAAGCAGAAGAGAAAAAGGAGAACTCTAATGTTGTTAATAATTTTCTTCATTTTTTTCTTATGGAAATAGAAGAGATTCGATCATTCATTACTCAAATAGTGACTCAACTATCTCAAATTATATGCTATTCGATTATCCATTACTTAAATAGTGACTCAACTATCTCAAATTATAGGCTAAAGTTACTTTTCTTTCGTTTCTAACAACAAAGTCACTTAACTATTCTTATATCATTCATAAGGTCATTCAACTAGATTTTCTAAATTTTTTATTGTCAAATACCTATTTTACCCTCTAAATTATTATTTCTTAAAACTTCTTAAATATTATATTTTTTTTCTCTTTTTAATCTAAATTGACTTACCTATAAATAAATCGATTTTATTGATAAATAAAAAATAGCTTTCAGCTGATATAATGACGGAATAATATAATTGAGAATAACTTTTAAGAATATATATATATAATATATATATATATATATATATATATATATATATATATTATAAAAGTACCTTTATTTAAATAATTATATTTACATTACGTGCGTGGAATATAAATTTTATAACTTTTATTTTCTTTCATTCTCAATTGTGTAAATAAATTTTTGAATTTTTGTTGCTAATACTAAAATTATTATAAACAAAGTGTTCTAATTAATTTGTTTACTATGCTCGTTATTTTGTTATTCCAGCATTATATATGCTTAAATACTATTTAATTTTTTAATTTATAAATAGAATTTCTTTACTCTATAGGTAAGTCCATAGTATAAATTAAAAGGTAAAATTCATAATATTAAAAAGTTATTGTTACAAGATAGGCTGCCTACTAAAGAAAGAGTGAAACAATGGAATCCAACCATTGATAGTTTATGTAGTCTATGCAACCAAGGAGAAGAAGACAGAAATCATCTGTTTCTTCTTTGTCCTTTCACTGCCTTATTGATGCAACAAGCACTGAATTGGATTGGAGTGCCGCAGCCTACCAGTCAATCTTGGGACCAATTTATTCAATGGGCTGTGAACATGTCTAAGGGAAGGAATGCACGTGCTCAAAATATTAAACTAATCTTGGCAGAAGTCTGTTATTGTGTTTGGCTTGAAAGAAATGCTAGAGTATTCACAAATGTGTCAACTTGTGCCGGACAGTTGCTTAGAAATACAGCCTATATTTGTCATGTTAGGAGTCCTCTTGTACTTAGTCTACAATCTCAACAGGTTCATGTAATTAGTTAAAGAGATATAGATTAGATGTAGGAGTTGTCCTTTATCTGATAATTCAGCTGTGCGAGCTGAATTATGGGTTTGTAATGACTTCATTGGTGATTAATAAAAGAAAGTTAATTACCAAAAAAAAAAAGTTAAAAAAATAATAGAAGATAAATGTTTATAATGTAGACGATAAAATAGGTATTTGACAATTCAAAATTTGCAAAATCTGATTGACCGACCTTCTGAGTGCTATAAGTATAGTTAAATGACGTTATTGTTACAAACGAAAGAAAAATGACTTTAATAGATAAATTGGGATAGTTAAGTGACCATTTGAATAATGTACCGTATAATATTAGTTTAGAAAATGACCCAAATTCAAATTGCTGATCATATAAATTGAATTATGACATCCTAACTGTTTAAATGTTCTTGAAGACATAAAGCTGTCAATTGTCATTGATTGTAGCTTCAGTCTTTGGTCGCCAGTGACTTATTTACACAGATTATTAGCGAGTTTAATTTCTATAGACTAATAATATATAATTTGAAAAATAAGACAAGTAGTTTTACAGCCACTTAAATTGTACTAATCGTATAAAAATTCAAAACATTAGTAGTTGAGATAATTTAAATCCATAGCAAAATGGGTAATTTTAGGCATAGTTTTCCAAATTTCGGTACGGAGAAACATCATGATTCATGAAATTGTTGTCGTGTTTAAGCCCGAAATCAGTGGGAATTCCCACCAAATGAATAGGGAAAACGATTAATCTCAAAACTAACCGTTTATTTGGTTAATCAATTTGAAAAACATCTTTGAACAACATTTAGTATTTGAAAAATGCTTTTACTCAAAAGTATTTTTTTTAATTCTAAAAATTTGGTCAACCACCTTAACTTTAAGGAAAAAATACTTTTGGTAAAATATAAGCTTAGCCAAACAAGGTATAAAAAAAAAAAAAGGAGAAGGAAGTGAACCCTTTATTCGGAAAGTAGGAAAATACGAAAAAGAAATGAATATTTTGTGATATATATTTAAATTGAGGTCCAGTTAAACCTAATTCCAACCGTATAAAGCTCATTTACAGAAATTTTAGAAAGAAAAAGAAAAGGAAACCCCACGTGATTCCGACCTATTGTTTTGGGCCAAATCCAGAAAAGCCCAAAGAATTTGAGAAATTGGTGCCACTTCCTCTAAAATGTCCTAATGCCATTACTTCCCTTTTACTCCTATTTTAGAAAGGGATTTTTACATAGCTATATCATATACCAAACTTTATTAATTTCATTATTTAAAAATTGTATTAATTATACTTAAGCATACCAAATTACCATTTATATATCATAATTCAAATTAACGGTATAATTACTGCTACATTTATTCTAGGCGTGATTTTAGGAGCATATATTCACTTTAATTTGTATATCCGCCCCCCTCTCCTCCCATCCCCTACACCTCCCACGATTTACCTTCACTTAATTCCTTCCCCCCCCCCCCCCCCCACACGATTTATCTTCAGTTTTTTGAAGATGTCCTGCGTCTGAATCTCTTCTACTAATATTCATCTCTTCCTCTACTTTTCTCCTCATCATCGGCATCTTCAACAACACTACAAAATTTACATATCTCACACCGTTCGTTACACTTCTCTTCTCACACTAAGCGCACCTAAGTGAATTTTTCTCTGTTTATATGCAGGAAGTGAAATCGATTTTCCTCGTAATGTATCAAATGAGTTGATCACTGATGGCGATCATCGTCCTTCTATTTAACATCTAGAAAGTTCTTTGACTAATTTACATAATGGCTGATTGAAGGAGTAGTTGGGTTGTGCAATTGTAAAGGAAATGATTTTCTCGTGGAAGACAATAAAGTTGACATTGTGGGTGCAATTGTAGTTTATTTGTAGATTTTATGTAGAAATATTATAGATGAAGAGCAAATTTTGTTGTCAATATTTTTTTGACACAAGATTATAGTTTAATTGTAGTATAAATGTAGTAATTTTTTAGATACTCACAAAAACAATACAACTTTATACAATACTTAAACTGATTTGTAGTTTATTTGTAGAAATTTTATCTACAAGATATCTACAAACTGAATACATTGAGTTATAATATCCCACTTTCCATTTCAATTGTAGCATAATTGGCATTTTCGACATAATTGTAGAAGTGTAGAAGTTTTAGTCTTCCCAATCTACAATTTATCTACAAATAATCTATAATTTATCTACATTTCTATAAGTTATCTATAATTTATCTACAACTTATCTACAATTTCTGAAAATATGTCTTCTTCTTCTTCTTCTTCTTCGACGAGTTTCAATGTGAAATTCAATCAAAACCAAGTCTAATCTTCACCTAAACCCCTCAAAATTGATCTCCTAAACATATTCCGAATTATTTACCACATCACCCAATCCAAACAAATAATGATTTTTGAAAACCCAAATTTGAATTCAAAGCTTTGAAGCTTTTTAATGGTGGAAAATAGATGGAAGAACAGATTTTTTCAACTTTGAGATCTCTTTCCATTTCAAATTTCATATTTAATGTTGACTGAATAACACGCAGATCTGGTGCCTTCATTTTAACGCTATTTATGGCAAAATCTGCCTATTTTTGGATTAGTATATAATTTGTAGAAACAATATGGACAACACAGATAAATAACAAACTATGAACATTTTTGGTAGTAAGCTTTGATATATGGTATTGTAAAAAGAAAATCCCTTTTAGAAAATTATTATATTGAATTACAAAGAAAAGATCATATCAATCATTATAGGTGAGCAAAAATCATAGTGCTCATTCTAACCTAGAATATTTTAAACATTTCACTTACATACTTAGTCAATTTAAGAGAATGTTAACTGACATTTTATAATCTTATATTCCCTCCGTTTCATATTTTTTGAGGTAGTTTGACTCGATACGAAGTTTAAGCAAAAAAAAGAAGACTTTTAAAATTTGTGGTGTTAAAAGATTAAGGGGTAAAAGGTTTGTGGGGCCATATTATTTGTGTGGTTATAAAAGCTTCTCGCTATAAAATGAAGAGTTTAAAGTAGAATTATTTCCAAATTTAGAAATGTGTCATTTATTTTGGAACAGACTAATAAGGAAAGTACCTCAAACAATATGAATCAGAGGGAATAATAGTTTTTTGCTTTTTATTCGTTTTCAAAGAGACACTATCTTTTCAGCTTACTGTAGAAAAATATTTTTTCAACTACTCAAAAGTATTTTCTTTTCAAAAACTTAGCAAAACACCCAAACTATTCAAAATAAGTTTCTAAAATTTTGAAACATAAGACCAATTAGTTTCCCAAAATTTTGACCAAACCAAGATAAAAAGCATAAGCTAGCGGCTTATTTAAATGCTTAATCATTTCATAATATACTTAATCAATTACATACCAAAACTGAAGGCATATCCATATGCCCAATACTAAACTAAATAGTATGTAGTACTTATAACATAACCCTAAGCTTAAGTTTCTATTCTGCAACTCTATTCAGTTCTTGAGTAACATTATTATGCAGCCCTTCTTTACCCTCCAACATCCTGTGTGGAGGGTAAAAGTGAAAGTTTAAGGCACCATCTCCACTTACATAAACAACCTTAAAAACATCATACTTCAAATCAAGTGAAAATCCATCAAAATAAGGAAGAACACTCCTAGAATCTTGATTCAGGATGTAATTGTAGCAGCATTGCAACGATTTCCACACGAAAATGGCAGCAACCTTCGGTATGGTTTGACACTTTAAGCAAACTCCAGCAACCGCGCCATCCATCTGGTGGAATCTGTCCTTGAATATGGCTAAGCACCTGTAGGAAAAATGTTCGATTGGCATGTCATGGTGACGGGAAGAAGAGGCCGCGGAGTTCATGGAAACTATGTCCCCTGTGTAGAACTTCGCGGCGGGGGAATGATCCTTTGATTCTCCAGCATATGCATCATAGAAGCCATGTTCCATTAGGATTGCCATGCTTGATACATTTGTTAGCATTGAGAGCTAATCATGAAAGGAAAATGGAGGAATGTTAGAAACTATGTAGCAAGGATAGAAGAACCTTTAAGTAATACACAAAGATTATAAACTTTCACTATTTTCCTCAATCTCTTATTTAAAAGTGTTGTCAAGTCAATTATACGCAGTCTTACTCTGTTTTTCTACAAGAGGTTGTCTATCCGACTTGAATCGAATAACTTTACCAGTTACGCCAAGGCTCCTCTTTATTTTCCTCTCTTATTTGATTGGCATAAAAGATGAGAAAATGGCAAGAGGGAAAGTACTTCATATTTAAACGGAAAAGTTTTGAATTGGAGTTTAAGTTCTGTGAATTAACAGTGCATAACTTATAGTACATCATTAAGCTAAATTTACCTATAATAACAAGTAACATCTTATATAAAGCCTAATATGATAACCTAAGCTAAATAGTATAGTAAAGAAGTAGAATCATCACTGTATTATATAACTTACAAGAGCTACATCAAGTAAGTCCTTATTTTCACTAGATCTCTTTATCCATGCTCCATACCATACCATCTATCCTCCAAAAAAAAGACAGTATAAAATTAGCAACCAAATTCACATAACTCCTTATCCTTGCCTCTATCATGGGGCAGAGCTACACGATCGGAAGGGGTTCAATAATCTTCGTTAAAAATTATATTATTATTTAAATAGGATTAAAATAACTTTTTTTTTTGCACATATGCACATTGGGAAAGGTGACTAAAAAATTGCTCACATGGCATTACATTCTTAAATTTTCTGAAATCAACTTATTTAAATTTCTGATTCTGCCATTGCTTTTCTGTTTCTTTTGAGAAGCGTCTTGAACAAAACAAGGAGTATAAAACACTTGATTCATCTCAAACCATTTTTTTCAAAATTTCGAAAAAAAACCTTGAAACTCCAAGTTATATTTCAAGTATTCTAAAAAATTTAAAAAGAATCAAAGTTTTTTTGAGTAAAAACTATTGAATTGAAGACAAACCATATTGCCATGAATACTTTTAAAAATGGCACTATGAACACAGCCAAGACTTTCTGTAGAAAAAGAGAAATTCTTGAGAGCTTCCACAACATCATCTACAATCACTATTGTTGGCCTGAATATGAAAAAACTTGTGTCCAAATTTCTGTTATTAAATGGAAAAAAGCAAGCCATAATATTCAAGTTCTTCTCCTTGTTCTTGATTCAACTTTCCTTCAATTTCCCTTTTATTTGAATTTCCTCTTCTAATCAATTCAAAGCATTTCTACAAGAACAAAGAAATTTTGTTTGAGTTTCATCTAAGGCACGCAATCAGTCATATAGGAATTTTTTTCTTTGGTTGGCCAATGTAGTTTTTTTGAAGAATGTAGTACTGCCAAAGATTTGGAAGAATCCCATTTGTTTGACTGGTATATCTGATCAGAGTGACTAATTTGAATTATTTGTTCTCAATTTGACTTTTCATGCTTTTAACAATTCAATATTGAGTTTATTTTCTTTGAATGCTGACAATGTAAATTTTTTTACATTATCAAGTTAATCTAAAGCAATAAATTATTGCACATTTCAAACTTGGTTTGGTAACTTGAAAAATAGAGCAGTAACATGCTATAATTGGTTAAACTATACTTGATAGTTAACATAAAGTTATATATATATATATATGTATATATATATATATATATATATATATATATATATATATATATATATATATATATATGCTGAGTTTAACTTCTAGCAACTTTTGTTAGTTAAAAACTTAAAATTGCGAGCAACTTTTGTTGGAATATTCCCGCAGCCCAATTTGGACTAGCCATGGACTCTCGTCTGCCCCTCATGTTGTTTTACTATAATAAACTTCAACTAATTAATTATTCATTCAAGAAATACATTTTCTGTTTGACTTTTATTATTTTTGTTCAATTTATTGGGTACGAGGTATGCTAATATAAATTAAAAAAAATTCAAACAAACACTTTATTTAAAATAAAAATAAAAATAAAGCTGACTTTTTTTGCATCCTACCTTGCAATACTTGGGTAACAGCCTGTTTGGTCAAACTTCAAAAATTAGTTTATTTTGAAAAGTTTTTTTTAAAAGAACTTTTTCAACATTATTTTTGGGGAGAAGTAATTTGTGTTTAGCCAATTAATTTTAAAAGCATATTTGAATAATAATTAGTGTTTGACTAAGCATTCAAAAAATATTTCTAACTGTATTTTTTTCTCAAATATGTTTTTTGAAAAAGTATCTTTGGGATAAGTTATTTTTATGTGCTTCTCCGAAATTACTTTTGCTAATATTCAAAAGTATTTTTTTTTAATAAAAACTTGGCCAAATATTTTAACTTTAGAAAAAAAAGTACTTTTTGAAGGTAATTTTTTTTTTTTGGAGAATATAAGTCTCACTGGAAAGTTGATGATTGAGGAACCAAACCCGAAACTAGATGACCAAAGCCATCCGACAAAGAAAGTCTTAAGGGTGCATTATATTCAATTAGACATGTTTGAAAATTTATACATAGCTACCTAATTACAAGCCATGTAATATATAGGCCAACAAAGTTATATTTAAGTCAAAATCTTGGATAGATTCCTTCTACCGGTTTAAGCTATGAAAATGAAAAAATAAATTGAAAATGATAATTTCTCCCTTTATAAGTCATATGCAGCACAAATTCAGATTGAACAGGCCTAGAAGTGGCAAAATGATTTTAAAACCAGTTATCCATTCATATTATCCATTAAAAAATTAGTTGGATAATAAAATTTTAAAAATGGGTTCAATATGGATAAGAATCATAGTATCCACATAAAACATGGTTAACCAAATGGATAACTAATGTAACTTTTACATTTGTAAGGCCTCAAATTGGGGTTTCTTCTCCCATAAGTAATCATATTTAAGAAGTGATAGATAATATGAATATCCATATTATCTGTCGCATAATCTGTTTTTATCCGTCTCAAATACGGATCGAGTCGGATAATTTATCTATTTTTTAAATTACCCATTTCGACCCGCTCATATCCGACTCGACCTAGCCGTTTGCCACCCCTAAACAAGAACGTGCGAATATCGAATACAGAACATCCCAGTAAGGGTGGCAAACGGTCCGGGCCCGAGCCTAAACGGGCCTCGTGGGTCGGTCCTAAGTGTTCCGATTCTATGTAGGCCTGGCTTAAACGATCCCGGGCTTCGTGGGCTTTTGGAGGTAACCGGACGGGGACTATGAACTAATGGTCTCGAGCTAAATGGTCCGGGTCCGGGCCTAAGTGGGCCTGGCCTATTTCTTTTAATTTTTTTTAATCTAAGGCAATTTATTGTAAATAGTGTTGTGACTTAATAATTCAAATTTAAAAGACAAAATACTATTAAAAAGATATTCAAAGGAATGCGTTATAATTTTTATTATTATGACATTAACAAAACATGGCCCAATCTTCTTAGTCCCCCCTCTAATGGAATGAACACAACCAAAGTGCTAATACCACCAATGAGAAGAAAAGAAACTAATCAAGATGTACCAAAATATAAGTTACACATTAATTTTACATGGTATCTCTTACAAATTTCATAAATCCATTAAGGTTTGGAGAAATTTTCGTTGATGGTGGTGGAAAAGAAGCTTTTTCATCATCGTTCCTCGCGAAGCTGCATCCTTTGCAAGTTCAGCTAGTGTTTCTTCATAAGTTCGTCTATCTCTAGTTGTGATTCAGCAAGTCCAAAATTTCTTCGTTCCGAACGGATCCAGTCTCTGAAAAGTACTGACTTTTTCAAGCTCTCCCTCATAGACCTCTATAATCACCAGGTTGAAGTCTTGCTTGACTAAAAGCGTTCTCCGATGCCACTGTTGAAGCTTGAATGGTTAAAATATCTCGGGCCATCCTTGAAAGGATCGAAAAGTATTTTTCTTTGTCATTCCATCATTCAAAAAGATTAAATGAACCGCCGAGATTCACTTCCTCAAGTTTCTGTGACAAATAAACTTTAAGCTTATTTAGTTGTGAATAATCACTAGTGGAACAACCTTGAGAACCCCTGAACTCGGTCCAAGCAGTAAGTGCTCTTACTTTTGCAGTTCTATTAGATGATTGAGAACTAGAAGATGAAGGAGTTGGGGTATTTGGTCTAGCATTATCTATTGAAATTTGATAAGCACAATAAATAGTTTGAGCATTTATTTTAATTGACGTTTTTGTATATGAAAGTATAGACAACTCCTAATCTTCAATTGCTAATCCATTATAAATAGATTGATACCAACATTGAGGACCTTCTAATTTCATAGTAGGATTTAACAAGACAGCAATTCCATAAATAGGGGGAATAGGAAAAAAATATTTTTTAAATTCCTTTCTTATAGAATCAATAGCTTCTTCATAAATTTCTCCACCCTTTGAAAAATAAGCAAATAAATTTGCAAGTTCTGCAAGATAAATTAAATAGTTTGAAATACTAGGATAATATTGTCCAAAATATTTATTTGTAGCAACATGAAATCCTTCTAAAAATTTACAAGCATTTTAACATTAGTTCAATCCGCATTTGTAAGGTGCTCATCATCATCACTTACATAAGCATTAAACGTTGAGTTTATGAGGTTTCTATATTCATATGTAACAACTTAACTTTTATACATGTAATTTCATCTAGTTGGACAAGGTTTAGGAACCTTTGTATCTCTTAGGCCAAATTCATCACATCTTTTAAAATATTCTCTAAGTCTACTTCTACAGTTTGAATAAAAAAGCAGTGACGAGCCATTTTAATCTTTTTAATTTCAACATTTAATATTCTCATACCATCACCCACATTTAAATGGTAAATATGACACATACATCTAACATAAAAATATTACTAAATGTAGGATTTATTGTAGTGGTAAGCAGGTTACAACAATAGTGTTACTAGTAGCATTATCCATTGATATTATTTTATCACTAAGGCAAAAATATCTATAAATATTCATAATCGTGCTAGAAATAAACTGCCATGTGTGAAGTGAATTAATTATTCTATAAGAAATAATGCGATTTTATATTATCCAGTCCTCATCAATCCAATGACTTGTAAGAGTAAGATAATCACAGTCATTGCCATTTCTACCAATATCAGTAGTAATAGCAACACGACAATTAATATGAGTAAATAAATAGCGCAAATATTTTTCATATTCATGCTTATATTTATAAATATCGCTCTTTATGGTAGTGCGAGGCCATCCTTTATAAGTATGATTAAAAATTCTTCTAATATAATGCATAAAATGAGGGTTAGAAGGAAAACTATAGGGTAAGCACATAACAGTAACCAGTTTTGCTAATTCTTCCATATTTTTTCTTGGTCATAATATAACATATCACCGGTAATAGTATTAATTTCTGGTTGAAATTGATTTGACCGGGTACTAGGGTCAAGCCGACTAGGTAGACTTGTCCCCCCGGCCGCAACTTTCATTTGATTATATTTAACTTTATCTTGAGGGTGTATCATTATGTATCTTCTCAAACTTCCTGTCCTTCCCCTCCCCCCTCCCCCCCCCCCCCCCGAGTAACTTGGTTAAAAGCTAACTCTTTGCCACAAGTTTTACATTTAGCCTTTTTTTTCTTTTATTTCAATAAAAAAAAAGGGCCAAACAAGAGATGTTTCCGCCCGTTTAGAAGGTTTTCTAGAAAAAGTAGGTGTAGTAACAGGGGGTCAACCGGGAAATCATTTGGATTAGTTGGGTTAACTTCAGCAACAAGACTAATGGGTGTATCGTCATCCGGTTGCGTTCCATCTAAATCTATTTCCTGCTCATCTTCTTCATCAATAGTTGGATTACCAAAAAGAGAATTCATACATTCATCATCTAAGTGTTCACTAACACCAACATTATGAACATATCGACTCTCAGTAAATTGTAATAAAGTATTATCACTATCAAGAATAGCAGCAAGTGGATGGCGGGAATGGGGTTTGGGTAGGGGAGCCCGGGGAATTAGAGGAGGAATAGATTGGCCACTAGATTTACCACTCTTAGATTTTTTCTTATTTTTACTAAATATTTTTTTTAAAGGAACATGCTATCTTAATTATAATTATACAAAATAAATAAAATAAATAAAATTATAATATTAAAACTAAAGAGTTAGAATGAGTCTACCGAATTGACAAATAACTTGTTGAAAATTAAGACTTGAATACCTCAATTCACAAACTTCACAATTTTTCACACAAATTACAATAATGAAGTAACCAATTATAGAAGAAAATTAGAGAGAGATTGATTATTGTGTGAGAAAAATGAAAGAATGGGGGATATTTATAGTTGAAAAAGGAAAAAAGTGTAATTATATATATTTTGGGGTTAAAATAAAGTTGAGGGGTTAAATGACTATTTTACAAAGCCCAAACAACTATATTTGCATGCCAAACAACCATATTTTAAATGACCCAACAGTCATTTTTTGTGGATTTTTTAAAAAGTAGTTGTTGGGCCCGTTTAGGACCGCTAGAATGGGCCTAATTAGGAACCGGTCCCGGGCCTAAACGGTCCTGATCCTATGGGCTTCTTCAATGAGCTGGCCAACTTTGGCTTTGATCGAAGCCTACCCCGCACTGCTATTAAGTAGCGAGAGAGGGTCGAAGTAGCATTTATGCGATTTAGAGCCGGGATCGATTTCCACATAGAGCTAGAATTTGGAGACGGGTATCTATCTAGTGTAAGATTGCGTATGTGTTCCAAATTACACTTTTAAATATTTTTGGGATTTTTGTTTTACTTCTACTTTTATCAAACTACAATGGTAAATGAAACTGGATTAAGCTAATAATAAAATGTTAAGGGTTGTTCAAATGGTTTAAAAGGCACTAGGGTAGTGAATTTTTCCTAGGTGGTCAATTGATGGGTATTTGAGTCTAAGAAATGATTGACTTATTTGGGGCGTATGATATAACCTTTGCACAATATTACCCACTTTACACCTCTCGGTGGTTCGAGTGATTTTGCCTGAATTGACTTTTTAAATACCAATCGGGTCGCAATTTTCTACGAGCAATCAAGGTTAAAGTCGGGTATTACTCTCTCGAAGTTTAACCCTTTAATTTGGGCTATCAATCTCTTGAGTATACCTCAATTCCTTATTGGACCAATTTCAGAGACTTAGGCTCTCTTCCTTAAGAAGAGCTCAAGTCAACTAAACACAAACTCATGTTTGCGACCAGTAATTCAGTAATTAAACATGAAATTAGCCAAAATATCAAACACCCATAGTCAATCTAGCCCTAAAATACAAGACTCATCAATTACCCATACTAGGGTTGAGCCACAACCCTAGCTTATGGGTCTAGCTACTCATAGTTAAAGAAGAAAAATAAGAAATAGATGAAGACAACTTATATTAATTGATTACTAAGATAAACAAAGATATTCAACGTTGAAATGTAGATAAAATTGCCCAAAATAGCTAAAAGTTTCTAACCCACGAGTACAACTCTTTTCTAAAACTATCTAATGACCTAAAAATGGGAAAAGAAGCTATTTATATTAATCTAAAAAATTTGGACAAAAGTACCCCTGCGAGGCTAGTGCGGACCGCACAAAATGGTGTACGTCCGCACTAAGGCTCTGAACTTGAAAATCCATGTCTTTAAACTCTGGAAATATGGACCCCACAGAATAGTGGAACCCAAACTCACACATCTTTACTCTCCCTAAGCAAACCTCATCTTTAGAATAGTGGCACTCAGAACTAATGGAAGTTTACTCATCTCTCTCAATAGAAAGCCACAAGTTCGGATCTTAGTACCATATGCTTTACCCTTATGTAATTCACCACTAATGTAAGCTTCATTCAACTCGAGATCATATACGGCTTTTGTGGAGACATGGTAAAGGCTTTTGGTTCACGGTAGGAAATGTTTCGTCTAAGTAAAATTCCATCTTCCCTTAACCACTTCTTTTGATTCATTTTGTCACACATTCACTTGACTTTTTGAGTCATTTAACTTCTTTCTAAAGGGTTAGACACACACACTGTCACTCTTTCTTATACATGTCAAACATTTTCTCCTTTTTCAACTTTCCACACCTTTCATTCATTGCTTTTCTTGAATCCCTTTTTATTCTCTTTCATATTGAACATTCTTTTTATCTTTTTGCTTTTATTTCTTTTTCATTGCCTTTCCTTTCCTTTATTTTTGTGTCTTATTACCATTTTGTTGCAATTCTCGTCTCTCCCCCCAAACTTATACTTTTGCCATGTGCTAAAGGAATGATAGGGTGCCTAGAGAGGGTATCTTTTAAAATGGGTATAGGGTTGTATCATGGTTCTTAAAGGAAAAAAGGTTAAAGGCTCAAAAAGGTTGACTGGGGATCTTATCATTGATAGGCTATGGAGTGTTCAAGCTATCAGTTGGATCAAGGAGAGCCTATAATCATGTCTCAAGTAAAATTCATTTAGGATTTCACGTCAACAAACATTCAGGCAAGTTGTAGACTAATGGCCCGGGACTTGGACTTGAAATATGATTACTCACCACGCAAGCTATGTAATCGCTAAGGACACAGAGTCGGGGGAACCACAACAATCTTAGATAAGATTTGAACACACAATGATCCCGAAAAACCACTTGATGATTATCGATCAATACAAGAGTCTCAATGTCACGATTTTCACCATCATAAACACAACAATTTATTTTTGACAATGATATCAAAGGAAAATGTGCTAGGCCTAAGAGAAGCTTTGATTGAGATACCCTTTAATACTAACTACTAAAATTAAAAAGAAAAATGGACTCAAACCCTTAAGAAGGTTGTCACCCCATCCATCATTGGGAAGAGCCACCCGGTTCACATAAAACACCACCTTTGGAAAGAACCGTGGCATTAAGAAAACCAAAGGCTTATTGCAAACTTTCAAAACAAGAAGCTACGAACATAAATAAGAATCTATGAACGAAAAGTTGCAGAAAGTAAAATAAATATATACAAGAGGGGATTTGTCGAATATACAATAGACGAGATGAATATGTACTATGTAATATTACTTTATATAAAGACCCAAAGTAAAATAAAAGTGCGAGAAATTTAGCGACATGTTAAAATTATATACAAACCAAAGATAAAAAATAAAGAAGGCATAAAAAGTATCAAATATATACAATCATCCGAATGAATCCATAAAAGTAGGGCCTACCCTTCAAGTGAAAGCTGGCATTGTCCCTAATGCCAACTAATCTAAGTAAGCACCAAAAAGAGAAAGGGAAAAAGGATATAGAGACTCCCTATAGCCCATCTGCCTGCATGGGTGCGTGAGTGGCCCCTGGGTCCTCACTGTGCTCGGGAACCTCAGTCTGGTTCTTTGTGGCCTGCTGCTGTGCTACTGGGACCTGGGCCTTAACAGGCTCCTGAGGTGCATCCTGTGGCTGACTGGAGGAAGCCTCCAATGGGTCTGCCAACTAGATGGTTGCATCATCCGCTCTGGGAATCATCCTCTTTCTCTTGGGAGGCCTTTGTGACTGCTCTAGCTGGGGATGAGCTGCTGCATAGGATCATGGAGAAATAAGTCCAAAGATAGTTGGTATGTCTTTAACCGGTCAACATCAACCCTCAGCTCCTTCACGGACTCCTTGGAAGCCCGCGTCTTCCTCAACTTCTTGTGCTCCCTAGCAAGCTCCTTGAGAGCCTTGCTATGTGAATCAACTGCATCTGTGAGAACCTTCTGAGTGTCGAGGATTTTCTTTTGGTTGGCTAGAATCTCCTTTAGAGCATCCTCTATGCACTGGGGGACCTGTGGAGGCAGAGGTGCTGACTGAGCCTCTACTGTGGTAGTGAGGGTAGACAACTTGGATGTCGCAGTCTGCATCCAGTTATTGATGACTGTCACTAGATAGTCACATGAAGAGGGTATCTCTAGTCTACTGAGGTGGATGGGCCAGGAGGGATATCAATGGAGGTAGAGGTAGGATGAGCAGGAGCCACTACCACAACTGGCTCTTCAGACAGACCAGTTGGAGCAGTAGTTGTTCCCTTGAAGTTCTTGCTCTTGGGGTTGTCAGCCCCCTGCATGTTGTACCAGGAGAATGGGGCCTTTGCTTTGACCTTGATGTCGAATGGAATCTTCTCAACTTTGAGGTCCCTGAAGTACATAGTCAAAAAACTGGGGAAAGGGAAGTTTCTGTCATTCTCATTACCCACAATTGTAATTATCCTAGACATCACATTTCCCACATTTATCGGGTACCCCGCCATGATCGAAGCCACCAACACTGCCCCGTGAAAAGGAAGGGAGTTGTCATGATTCTTAGGGTCCAGTCTGCTGCAAACAAAAGTTTCCACCCCTTTTCCTAGAAGTTCAGACTTCTTCTCAGAATCTTCTCTCCCGCATTCAACTAACCAGGGATGGTACCTGCGATTTCCAGATACTGTGCCAACCAGGGTCGGACCTCCTCGCCCATTTCCATCTTTTCCATATATAATGTCTCATCCTCCTCATCAAATCCAAGGTAGTCATTTATTGTCTTCCCGTCAAACAACACCGTCAGGTTCGCACCTTGGTCACCTTGGTACCTCTTTTTGATATGGGCAATGCTGGTGTAGAATTCATTGACCAAGTGCTCGTTGGAATCCACACATTCCCTTAAAAGTACTCCCATCTGATTCTCTCCCTTAACTGCCTCCTCACATTGGGGTTGTGAGGTAGCAAGTCTCTATCCACAAAACTCCTCTCCGGGATCCACTTCCTCACCAGTCGTCATTCCCAGAATTTATGATATGCTACCTCTCACGAACTGGTCTTGCCATGCCTCTGGTTTTGTTGTTCTAGGAACCCCACCAACCTGAGGTTCACCCCCTTCTCCAACTACTTCTTCTCCTCCTCATATCCTACTGAACCCTCTCCGAATAATGAAGCTATGGATGAGGTGGAGTATTCCCCCACTACCTTTACCTGAGCTCTCAAACAACCTAGAAGAAACATTTATTGATTCTTGGGCAGTGGGGGATGCTGGAGGTGTGGCTCTTATCCTGTTCCTCTCCGGTAAGTTAGGGATATACTCTGGCACGGAGTCTGAAGAGATCTCCGGGGAAGGCTCGTACTCATCCCTAACATGTCAATGGATCTATCAGCAGCTCTTATCAATTTTCTTATATTTTTAATATTTTGTTGGGTTTGAGGAGTCAGTCTTATCATCTTCTGTTTCCCTCCCCGGGAGGATTCCCCTCTGCCTGGTTGTTTAAGGCCTTTGCCGCGTTGTTTTACCATTGTCTGCAAACACAATCCAATAGGCTTGTTTGTATCAGCAAAAGCAGTTAAGAGCAATGTTGCAGAAAGAGTTGCAGACTGTTGCAAAAATCATGCAGTGCGGACTGTACAAAATGGTGTGTGACCACACAAGGGTCAATGCAGACCGATCAAAAAGGCAATGCGGTTCGCACAGAGGTGGGGTTCAGACTACCCACTGTCTGTATTCAGGTGGTGCGGACCACACAAAATGTAGTGCGGATGCATAGGGACCAATGCAGACCATACAAAATGTAGTGCGTCCGCAGTCACCAAAGGTTTGATTTTCTGGACTTTCAACAATGCGGTCTACACAAATATTACTGCGGACCGCACAAGGGAACCACGGACCAAACTGAATCGATCACGGTCCGCATTGAGTGCCTAGTTGCTACACTAATTTAGGATTCAAAGTAATTTGATTTTAAGCCCAAATTTTCACCAAAGTAATGTCCCTACATGTGTTTCCCAGTGTATTTAACTACCTAAGTCTACTTTAATAAAGAGATTAACTACCCTAACCTAACCAATTGAAGAAAATAAAATAACAAAAGAGTAATAAGCAGGTAAAATAAAAAGGGAAAGAAAATAACGAAATTAAAGCAATTAAAAAGAAGGAGAGTTACCAGATGTGAGATTTACAGATGATGAATGAGTCTTAGCAGCTAGTTACGACCAATAAATATGATGAACAATGTTTTTATGTGGTTTGAGAGTCAGAGGATCGAAAAGTTTAAATGTTGGGCCTCAGGTACTATTTATAGAAAAAGTCCTAGGGCCCAACTTACCTACCCCAATGCGGACCGCACAAAATGGACTGCAGTCCGCACCACACAACACTTTTGAAGATTGAGAAGGCAACCTGCTAAGGTCCGCACAAAGAGTCATGTGGCCATAACGGTCATCGCATACCGCACAAAATGTAGTGCGGCCAGTGGCAAACTTCAGAGAGTTGGCAATTTACCCTACATTCAGTGCGGTAGTGTAGTGCAGCCGCATTGACAACTTTGGAGACCTGAACATTTTTTCCACTATGCCCTGCACTGCATCAACATAATCCCATATCATCTCATAACCAGTTAGCCCAAAAATCAATCCTATACTACACTGAAAATCAAATAAAAACAAGAAGAAAAACACATGGATTGCCTCCCAAGATTTGTCTAATTTAACGTCGTGGCACAATGCATGTTACTATCACATCATTTGAGATGAAGAAGCGCCACCACATGGATGTCATCAATTTTTCCCAAGTAGTGCTTGACCCTATGACCATTCACTCTAAAAACTTCACCATTTTTGTTCTTTAAATCAAGATCACCAAACGGGGTCACACATACCAGTTCAAAAGGTCCACTCTATTTTGACTTGAGCTTTCCCGAAAAAAGATGTAACTAAGAGTTGAACAAGAGAACTAAATTGCCCACTTTGAACTCATTATTACGAGCATATTTATCATGAAGGTACTTCATCTTGTCCTTGTACAAGGATGAACTGGAGTATGCATGGAATCGAAATTCATCAAGTTCATTAAGTTGCTCTACACGAAGATTAGCTGCAACATCCCATTCAAGATTTAGCTTCCTCAAAGATCATATGGCCATGTGCTTTAACTCAAGCAGTAGATGGAAAGCTTTCCCAAACACCAACCGGTACGGGGACATAACATGAAATCTTTTAAGCAGTCCTATAAGCCCATGGAGCATCATCCAACTTCTTTGACCAATCGGTCCTATTTGTGTAACGACCCGACTGGTCCTTTTGAGAAATTAAGCTTCGTTCAGTGGCATACGATTTGGAACAGCTTTAGAACATGAGTATCGACTTTGTGCATGGTAGAATTTTGTTTTCGGATGGTTTAGTTTCAAATTGGAAGAAAGAAACTAGTTTTGGAAGTTTGAACAATGAAAAACTGACCGAAATTGGACTTTTGGGTAAACGACCCCATAATGGGGCGTAGACGATGTCAACAGCTCTGTATGGTGATTTTGGACTTAGGCGTTCATCTGGATTCATATTTGGAGGTTCGTAAAGTGAATTGAGGCATTTTGGCAAAAATTGGAAAAGTTGAAGTTTGGGAAATGAAGAAATTTGACCCATAGTTGACGTTTGAGATATCGGGGTTGGAATAAAATTCCGAGAGCTGGGAAAGCTCCATTATGTCATTTTGGACTTGTCTACAACATTTGGCGTCATTCCGAGTTGAATTGATAGGTTTCGGCATGAGATTCAATATTTGAATATTTGGAAGTTCATAAGCTTGATTTTTGGTTTGATTCGTCGTTTCGACGTTGTTTTATGTGATTTGAAACTTTGAGCGAGTCCATGTTAAGTTATATGACGTGTGTGTGATTCGACGGGGTACCAGAAGCCTCGGTTCTGTTTCAGATGGACTACGGATCATTTTTCTCCTATTTTGAACTGTTGTGGTTGTTGCTTCTGATATCTTTCTTTGCTATCGCGAAGATTCTACCGTAATCGCAATGTCTTGTTGAATACCACCCCAAAATCCTTCATCGCATTCGTATTTAACCTTTTATGATCATGAATATTTATTTTTCTTCACTTTGCGATCACGTCCCTCATTCTGCATTCGAATAGTAAGAATTAGGAGTTGGGCAGTTGACCACTTTTTCCTCTTTGCATTCGCAGAAACCCATCCTTGATCGCGTAAGCCACTATCCCACTGTTTTTCGCATTCGCATCTTATTTCACGGGAACACGATGTGTATTTATGGTAATCCTTGAATTTCTTCTACGCGATCTCAAACCTTCTCCCGCGATCGCGATGAACAAATACTTGGTCAGACATATTAAATCCCAAATTCGAGGTTTTTACAACTTTTATCACATTTAGACTTCTAAAGCTTGGTTCTTTGCGATGTTTGAAGGGATTTTCACCTGGGCGACTTGTCTAAGTGATTCTCACTCGGTTTAGACTAAATTCCATGAATCGCATCTTAATCTTAGTATTCTTCGTTATGGTTATTCCTTGTGAGCTAGTTGTACCGTCTCCTAGTGAACGGAGGTACCTGAGTTGATTCCCTTGCCTTGTTCTTGTAAATATTATCATTTTGTATTGTACTTGTGATGGTGGTGCACGAGGTTTCTACCGTGCGGTTGTTGATATTGTGATGCACGAGGTTTCTACCGTGGGTTGTTAATATTATGATGCATGAGGTTTCTGCCGCGTGGTTGTTGATATTGCGATGCATGAGGTCTCTGCCATGCGGTTGTTTATAAGGGGTTGCACGAGGTCTTTGTTATGCTATTGTTGCTATTGATGTATTTCACATGCGGCGTAATAAGACAAGATATGTTTATATGCTTATATGTGGGTTGCGCATGTGGAGAAATAAGGTGGGAACATTATGATACACGTGTGGAGAAATAACGCGGCATTAATCATATTATTATTTGCACACGTGTTGAAATAAGGTGGGCTATTTCGGGGATTGATTGTAAAGAATTGTGACAGCCTATGGAGGCATTCCTATTTTGTTTAAATATTGTGACTGTGGGTTGCTTGCCTGTATGAGATCACATGGAAGTTGTGAAGAAATATCGTACGTGCTGCTTGTTCTTCTTCTTACATTTATTTATCTGGTAGAAATCTTGTTAAAGCACTTGCACAAACATACAAGTAGTTGCACGCTCCTATTAGATGTGAAGTCCTCCTGATTTTAAGGGTAGAGGTATGTCCTCGTCTAAATCTAAATATATGTGAGAATGGCCCTAGTTGGCTAGATAGTTGTCAGCATGATTATGAGACTGATGGGGCACAAGATGCCAAGTGTTAGATTTCAGATGCTGGGATTTCATGGGTTGTGATTTGTCTGAGATTTGGTAAATTTTTTGAAATAGTTGAATAAGTCCTTATGTGAACATCATCGTAGGATATGAGTATTGTTTTGTTTTCCCCTTACTGTGTTGTGACCTTAGGATTTGGATTGGGTTTTTGCCATTATTATGTATCATCATTTCTTATATTCTCATTGTTATTTGTTGTTCTTTTCCCTCATTGTGACTGTAGAATTATTTGTCACTTCGTGCACTCTTTACATAAATATATATATCATTTCAGTTGTTCCTATAATTATACTGCTCATTTGGCCGGTAGGTGTCTTTATTGTTTCTCGTCACTAATCTATCGAGGTTAGTCTTGACACTTACTGGACACCGTTGTAGTGTGCTCCTGCTACTCTTCTGCACATTTTTATTGTAGATACAGTTACTCCTATTCAGTTCTGTCAGCCTTGGAAGGAGGAGTCCCTTTCCAGCTTTCTGTAATAAGTATAACTCTTCCAGTATTTTTCCTTTGTATAGACATTCTTGAATCAGAGCCTCTTATGTATCCCTTAGCTTGTGATTTGTGAGATTTCGGATTTTAGGAATTTTGTTAGCTTCAAGAGCTTTTATTGTATGTGCCAAGCGGCACCTTAACCTCTGTTTTATGTTATTAGTTCAGTTTTAATCATTTTCGTCCGCAATTATGGTTTATATTTCGCTTTGTTAGGATTATCTAGTCGTGGAGACTAGGTGACATCACGATGGTTCACGGAGGGCGAACTGGATCGTGACAATTTGCATTTACCATCTTTGACAATATGCTTTTGATTTCCTTGCTGGATACTTCAACTTGAACACTTGCTTGAGGATGATAGGGAGTAGAAATTTTGTGATTGACATCATACTTTGAAAGCAAAGTGTCGAAAGCTCTATTGCAAAAATGAGACCCCCATCACGTATGATTGCACGAGGAGCACCAAACCTTGTAAAAATGCTCTTCTTGAGAAATGCAACAACACTCCGAGCCTCATTGGTGGGCAAAGCCACGGCTTCAACCCACTTTGAAACATAGTCAACCGCCACAAGAATGTAAGTATTCCCACAAGAGCTAAGAAATAGGCCCATGAAATCAATGCCCCGTACATAAAAGATATCCACTTCAAGAATTGAATTGAGAGTCATCTCATATTTCTTCAAAATTCCCCCTCGCTCTTTGGCATTCATCGCATCTCTTCACTAAGTAACCCGCATCTTTGAACAAATTTGGCCAATAAAACCCACAACTAAGAACTTTAGAAGCCATTCTCGCCACGCCATGATGACCACCATAGGGAGAGGAATGATAAGCCTCCAAGATACTCAATTCCTCTTCCTCTGGGACACACCTTCAGATCATACCATCCGTGTAAATCTTGAACAACTACAGCTCATCCCAATAGAAATCCAAACTATCCTGCTTGAGCTTATTCCTTTGGTTAGAAGAGAGCTCACACAGGATTATACTAGTCACAAGGAAATTAGCAACATCGACAATCCATGACATATCATTTATCGACACCAAAAGGAGTTGTGTCGGGAAATGAATCATTGATCTCCAGACCGTCACGAGGCCTCCCCTTCTCCTCCAAGTGGGACAAGTAGTCTGCCACTTGGTTCTCACTACCCTTATGGTCCACAATATTCAAATCAAACTATTGAAGTAACAAGACCCATCACATCAGTCTATCTTTGGAATCCTTCTTCATCATCAAGTAGCGGAGTGTGGCATGGTCGTATGAATAATAACCTTAGCACACATAATATACGACCAAAATTTTTCCATTGCAAAAAAAATAGCCAAAAGTTATTTCTCGATCACGGTGTAATTCACTTGAGCATCATTCATTGTCTTGCTTGCATAGTACACCAGATGAAATATTTTGTTCATTCTTTTACCCAAAACCACCCCAACCGTAACATCACTTGCATCACACATGAGCTCAAAGGGCATGCTCCAATTAGGCGCGGTAATGATCGGAGAGGTGGTCAACTTATGCTTGAGAAGATCAAAGGCTTGCATACATTTTTTATCAAACACGAACTTAGCATCTTTTTCCAACAACTTGCACAAGGGATTCACTACCTTCGAAAAGTCTTTGATAAATATCCGGTAGAACCCCGCATGCCCAAGAAAACTTCGAACTCCCTTGACAGATGTAGGGGGAGCCTTGAAATTACATTGATCTTTTCTTTATCTACCTCAATGACATGCTTCGAAAATTTTATGCCCAAGAACTATTCCTTCTTCCACCATAAAGTGGCATTTCTCCCAATTGAGAACAAGATTGGTTTCTTCACAACGGGCCAAAACTCTATTAAGATTCTTCAAGCTTTCATCAAATGAGTCCCCCACAACACTATTGTTGTCCATGAATATCTCCAAAATTTCTTCCACCATAATGATGAAAATGGCCATCATACACCGCTAAAATGTAGTCGCGCATTGCACAATACAAAAGGCATACTAGAAAAGGCAAAAGCACCATATGGACAAGTGAATATGGTCTTCTCCTAATATTCCAGAGCAATAAAGATTTGGTTGTTCCCGGAATATCCATCCAAGAAACAGTAGAAGGCACGCCCAACAAGTTGGTCTAACATCTGATCAAGGAAAGGCAAAGTAAAGTGATCCTTGCGGGTCACTTTATTCAACTTGCGGTAGTCCATGCATACCCTACAACTGGTGACTGTTCTTGTAGGAATCATCTCGTTCTTAGAATTTGTAACCATGGTCATGCCACCCTTCTTCGGTACACATTGCACTGGTGAAGTCCAAGAGCTATCAGATATGGGGTACACAGCCCCGACATCCAATACCTCATTTTTCACAACTTCTTGCATTTCCTCGTTTAATCTCCTTTGATTCTCCAAGGAAGGCTTTACATTATCTTCCAGAATAATCTTTGCATACAGAATACGGGGCTTATCCCCCGAATATCAGCTAACGTCCATCCAATTGCCTTTTTTTGCTTTTGAAGAACCGCCAATGTGGCATCAACCTGCATGTTACTAAGGCAAGAAGAAAGAATAACTGGTAAAGTAGAATTTGAGCCTAAGAACTCATACCTGACGTGTGGAGGCAGTGGTTTCAACTCCAATATTGGATGCTCCTCAATTGAAGGTTTAATTGGTAGAGTCTTTCTATTCTCGATATCAAAAGATAATGTTCCTACGCTCATAAGAATAAGAGCCCGTTCTAGGCATAGCATTCACGCACTCCACTCGGCTTGCATCCTCATTGACATCAAGATTCAATAATATGGCCTCCAATGGGTCCTCCGCATTAATCATTGCACTGGTGTCATCAATTATCACTGTTATGACGATGTCCACAAAATAGCACACCTCGGTACTGTTGGGTTGGTTTATTGATTTGCACACATAAAAGACCACCTTTTAATTACCCACCCAGAAGGTGAGTTCCCCTGCTTCCACATCAACTAAGTCCTTCCTCGTAGATAGGAAAGATCTTCCCAATATGATTGGCTTCATAGTCCACCTTGCAGTCTAGGATCACAAAGTTAGCTGGCAAGATAAATTTTTCCACCCGGACAAGCACATCATCAATAATACCCAATGGTTTCTTTATTGATCTATCCGCCATTTATAACCTCATAGAAGTCGGCCTTTTTTGAAAACTGAGTAGGGCATCAGTTGATACTAGCCCCCAAATCACATAGAGCCTTGGCAAAGTCCGCACTCCCAATGGTGCAAGGAATGGTGAAAGCACCGGGATCTTCAAGCTTCAGGGCCTTTGAATGCACTATAGCGCTAACTTTATGAGTCATCATTATCGTTTCACTATCCATAGAACGCTTCTTTATGACCAAGTCTTTGATGAAGTTTGCTTAGCCCGACATTTGTTCAAGAGCCTCCACCAAAGACACATTAATGGACAAGCTCTTCATCATGTCAATGAAATTTATAAACTGATTCTCATTTTTTTTCTTTGTGAGCCTTTGAGGATAAGGTGGAGGTGGTCTTGGCAAAGGTGCTTGGCATTAGGCACAACCGGCTCCGGCATGTCTATTACGTGTTCCCTAGACGGGTTCACGTCATGTTGAGTTTCCACCTCGGCCTCTTGAATATCAATCCTCACTTCTTTGTTCATATTTTCATCAACGACATATTCAACTACCAAAGGAACTTCATCTTATTGTAACTCAAAAATTTGCTTTTAGTTGGAGGCATTCATATCACCGCCTCTCCCACTTCTGGTTGTTACCTCCATAACATGATTGTTCCCACCCTTCGGGTTCACTATCGTATCACTTCGTAGAGCACCCTTAGGGTATGTATTCAAGTACGTAGGGATTCGGCCTAACTGCACCTCCAAGTTTCTAATAGAGGTATTGTGGGAAGCCAAATGTGCATTAGAATCTTTATTCTTCTTCATCATCTGTTCAAACATCATTTCAATGCTACCCACATTATTTCTACAAGAATTAGGATCTTAAGATGGAAACGGGGGCGGATTGTTCGATAGTTGGTTCATTGGGGGTCTTTGAAAGTATTGCCCCCGGTTTCCTTGGTTTCTATTGTTCCATCCGCCCTAATTATTATTACCACCCCAATATTTATTATTACCATTCCAATTTCCTTGGTTGCCTTGATTGTTGTTCTGATTGCCCAGTTGTTGTTACCCTAAATACCATTGCCTTGTTGTTGATTTCCCCAATTGCCTTGAGGTCGCCATTGTTGTTTGTTGGAAAGTTGCCCAATTGGCCTTGATAATTTTTCACATATTGAACATATTCGCTTTGTTCATCATAAACTTCATTTTTCAATTGACCATAGTCATTATCAAATTGCTCAAAATTACCTTGGTTTTGTTTCCCTCTTTGCTTTATTTTGTTGACAAGCATATTGACACCCTTCATGACATTAACTTGGCGAGGATTTTAACCTTGTTGCAATTGTGCCTTTGCCAATTGGTTCATAGTAGTTGTCAGTTCAGCTATAAGTTGCATGTGATCATGTAACTCTTTGTCTAAATGAGTGACCGTGGGGTAACTTTTCGAACACATTCATCTGCTTGCTCCCCCAACATATATCCACGAAGCAATTGAGATGTTTGTAAGAATTGTGATTTGCGACGCCCGTGAAATGCCCACGTTGCTCAAGTTAGGTCACATCACATTGGTTATTTGAAAATTTCCCGCCCGAATTCAGGGTGGGCCAACAGCAATTGCATAGCCGTGGTTCGGAAGTACTCTGGGAGCCACTCTTGGAGGTGGCGGTGGAGGGACTGTAATATTGTTATTATCATTCGCATTGGCCTGGTGGCCTCTACATTGTCCTTGAGGTAGAAGAGGAACCTCATCATCTCCAACATCATCTACCTCATCCCTTTCAATCACGTTTCCAAGAGGGTCATTAGCGTTGTTCGCTGCCATTTGGTACCTGAGTTGTGACACAAACAAGTTAGTAACAAATAAAGAAAGAAGAGTAATACACAAAACTAGCTAAATAGATATATTGACGCCCCCTTCCCCCCCCCCCCTTTTCTAAAGGGAGTAGGTGAAATCGGGTTTATGATATTATGGACAAAACAACTCTTATTCCCTTTTGAAGAATTGGGTTATAGAATTTGAAGAGTAACCACCTAATGATTATAGTGCATTAGGACACTTTTAAAGAAGAGAAGAAGATTTTGAAAGAAAACCAGAGTTCGGATAAACGCTTGAGATTATCTCGAGGGGAAGGTGTTAGGCACCCCTCAAGATCCATTTGTGTGGTTCCCGGCCATGCTTAATTGTGAATTTAAAAGGGATAGAAGGAAACAAGTAAGGTTTGCACATAGTAGTTACAAATAAGTCTTAGAATTTTGAAAAACAAAGAAAAGGAAGAATAGATAGTTTTTAGAAAATGAGTTGATGCAGAGAAATTAAGACACTTAAGAAGAAAACATTACATAAGAAAAGAAAGGAGGTCCTAGGTTTTAATACAATATGGATCACATCAATGCAATACCCAGCAATCACTCATCAAAGAGGGGTCGCATGGGATATTAGCGCATCGGTCATCGTATCCATATTCTACCCTTCCAACCCCGTAAGGTATTTAAACACGATTAGTCTCATTTAAATATTGCATGCTAGTACCCGTCTCAAACTATCAGTCCCGGGGTAATAGGACTTCTAATCCTAAAAGGAAAGAAAATGGGTAGGGGCATATATGGAGTTTAAAAGGAAAAAAATACTATTGGTGACAAACAAAACAAATAACATGTAATGGGGAATGAACAAAGCATACAAGGCTAACATAAAATGTCGTAAGCCACATTGCATCTAGTTTAGCATGTCTTGCATATACTGACTTGGTCTTTAAATTTAAAGTTTAAGCGGTGGACTAGTTTAACACATAGAGTTGGATAAAAAGTGCATTAGGCAACCCGGATACAATTGTCAGAAATTGAAGTATTTTAAACAAGTTATTGATTATGAACCTAATGCAGAAGAGTTTGAAAAGACAGATTGAAAATTGCAGAAGTTCAGAGATGGATTTGAAATCAGTAGAGTAAACTATAGTAAGACTTATGAAGAAGAGTTTCAAAAGTGAAAAGATTTTAAAAGTAAGAATGTGTTGAAGATTGTTTTGAGATAGCAGCTTCATGAGATGAGTAAAATTCAGGTAGAAGGTTGAAAACCATTTCAAAAAAGATGCAAGCTTAGGAAATTTTATTGCAGACTTGTAAGAGTCTTTAAAATAAATAGGTTTGAACGAGTTTTGTTGAAAAACACTGTAAGCGAATTGCCATTACTAATACGAATTAAGGAAAGTTTGAAACCCCATATAGGTAGGATATCCATGCTTGATTTTAAAAGCTCGTTACTATTATTAAACCGGTGAGAAATGTGTATTTGATTACCATACAGTTTACTTAGCATTTATGCATTTACCATAGGCGTGATTTTTATGTGCAACTGATTCTTTGATTATTAGGTCCTATAGGTAGGATTTCTACTGATTGAGTTAAGAAACGTTAACAACATATAAACATGATCTCTAGGTGATTAGAGCGTTGAACCTATAGGCATTATTTCTAAGTGACTAAATAACAAACATTGGTCCTATAGGCATTGTATCTACCCTTTGTGCAATAAAGTACACCCCTCCCACACCCTTTACTAATACTCCCCAAATTCTTTTTACAAGATTATTACAGGACCAGAAGAAAGGAAGTAAATAATAAAAATACATCACAGCCTACAACTAGATCCGAGCAGCCTAATTGAATCTTAATATCCAATAACATATGTTTCACCAAATCCGGATTCTAGATTCCAAGGCCTTCTATTATTCAAAGTGTTTCAAAGTTCCAAGGAGCTTCAGTAGCCCTAGGCAATGCTTCATTCAGAAAAAAAATTGTTGAAACAGAAAGTGCAGTGTGGAATTACCAGCCCTCAGGCATCCAAGTTCATAGGGAACTCTAGGGTCCCAAAGCATGGCTTACCAAAGAGGGGAAGAACTTAGAACTAGGAAGGAGTGAAAAGTGAGAGAGGGAGCCATAACATAGGGTGGTCATACCCAGTCATGGGTATGAACTGGTACACCCCTGACCCTCTATTTGGTCCAAAAAAAATAAGGAGCAGACTTTGGAAGTCAAAATTGGGTCTGGAAGGTAATTAGGACACCACCAGACCTGAGTTAAGGCTCAACACATATAGGGGTAAAGGGAATGGGGAATTGACTTGAGTAGAGGTTAAAGAGAACCTGATTCTAAGTCATGAGTGACACTAATAGAATACAAACATGACTCAGAATTACACACACATAAGAGGGGGTTACCGGTAAGGGGTACCACATAAGAAAATATTTACAGAAAACTTGCAGAAAGCAAAGGCATAACAGACTTGAAGATGCAGAACATGATGAAAGAGAGCTAAACAGAAGAAGGGAAATAAACACATAGTCTTGAGGGTAGTATTTAACTAGGGAGATATACCAGATGCAATTTTCAGAACAGCAGAACAACAATAGCAAGTAAACATCCAGAGAGTCAGCAGGAGCAAACTCAGGAACTTCAGCAAGTATTTGGGAGTTCAAGAGAACTCAAAGAATGTTCTCATAGCAATGAAAAGAGGAGCAGGGTGCTCAGTAGAGAGAACAGTAGCAGTAGCAGAGAAAGCAATAGTAAGGAAAATAGTAGTATATTTTTTAAGAAAGAAGTGTCTATGTGTTTGAAGTGCAGGAAAGTATTGAATTTTTTTAAGTGTGTCCAATGTGTAGAAAACCAGTCCATTTTATAGGGAAAGGGAAAAAACAAGAATGGAAAGGAATTATCATTGAAATTAGTCTCCCTTTAGTTAAGGGAGTCTGATTCCAACGGGTAAAATCAGTTAAGGGAAGAGAAATTTGCTTAAAACCTTTCAAAGTAGCATAAAAGGGGTAAATACACAAAACGTATTTAAGGAAAGCAATCAATTGTACACGGTTGGGACAGAAATAAGGAAAATAATCAATCTCAGGCAGTGAAATCAGGATTTCAAGTCTTGGAATGAATGAATCCATCCTAGAAAGGTGAAGAGGGACTTGATTTGAAGAAAATCACTAATAGTAAATCAGACCCTTTACAAATGGGTCTCGAAGTCAATCACATGCCGGCCAAAGGCCCTTTTGAAAGAGGAGAATGTCATATAAAAAGCATGCAGAGACATGAAAGCATTGTTGTAAAATAGCAAAGATCAGAGCAGCAACGAAATTTAGATTCATAGACTCAAAGTGAGTGTTGAAAGAGGGTCAGGAATTTGAATGGGACCCTAATGGGACCTTGCCCCAAGCACACAACCGAGCTTGTCAATAACCCCAAACCCTAGGTTTAGAATTCGAGTAGGGTACAGAAAGGAGGGGGCAAGACCTTGAAACAGACTCAGAGAGTCTTATGAAGGAACACACAGATATAATAGTAAGTTTGAAGCAACAGGGTGAAAAATCGTAAAGAACAGGTTTAATAAAAGCTCAGAACCCAAGCAAGTTCAGGAGAGAAAAGAGGTGACATAGCACTTAACCGACAGTAAAACTTAAACAAACTCAGTAGGAAAAAATGGTAAAGGAACACACATAAGATAGACACATAAAGCATGATGTAGAAAACCAATAAAAGAGATAACAGAGCACAAGAAGAATATGCATAATAATAGCAAAACATAAGAACACAAGAGAAGATATGCACAATCGAGAACACATAAGAGCAAAACATATACAGGCAGATTCACATAAAGAAAGAAGAAAAAGAAGAAAAAGAAATCATTTTAATCGAAGCTGACTAATTTTGAAAAGAGAAATTTTGGGAAAAACATGAAAACCTCGAGCGTACCACAAATCTATCACAGATATAAGGAAATAAATAAAGAAAGAACCTCGAACAGCTTTAAGGGTTTTCCAGAAACCCTAGAGACGAGAAGGCTTGGAAAGGATCTGGTCTCGAACAGGTCTGAACCATAGCTAGACCTTTCATGGCCCAAATACGTCAGAACGGAGCCGGATAAGACACGGGAACTCAGATCGATAGAGGATCTGGACATGCGTTGTTAAAGTTGAAACTCAAAAACCTCGAACCACCAATATTTAGGGTGAAGGGGAGAGAGCACATGCCATTCATGGCCTGAGAAGTCATGGACGCCGGTGGAATTTGTTGGAAACACGTTTCAAATGCAATATACTAAACGTGTGTTCTTTTGTAGGTTTTGATGAATGTCAAACAAAGCAATAAGCGATATATAGCAGTGCTCAAGGACAAGCACAAAATGGATGCATTACAAGAAGCTCAAGACAAAGTTTAGAAATGTTATAATTGAGTCAATATTAATTGTGATCTTGATTCCTCAATCTTGGCTCATAACATGGCTTCTCTCTAAAATTATTTTTCCAAAATCATGCATATCTAACTTAAGTGTCAAATGATTTTAAACTATGCATATTTATATTTGTTAAAATGTTTTTCAAACATGCCTCAAAAATCTGGGCTAAGATAATCGATTATGTACTTATGATAATCGAGTATCTCTAAGCCAAGACTGCATGACAATCGATTGTGAATTAATGATAATCGATTGTGAGTAAGTCAGTTAACATCAGGTTTTTGCAAACTGCATAACAATCGATTGTGTACTTTTGATAATCGATTGTTAACTGAGGCAAAGTTTTCAAAACTCAGAAAAATCGATTATGAACTAATGGTAATCGATTAGAATGAGAAAAATGTCTCCCAGTGTTTTTAAATAAATTAATAATCGATTGTGGCTTTTGATAATCGATTATATATGAGACAGAAAGTTTTGAAATTAATTAATAATCGATTGTGGCTTTTGATAATCGATTATATATGAGACAGTAAGTTTTGGAATTAATTTATAATCGATTGTTCTATTTGATAATCGATTGTTGGAACTAACCGTTGTCATACATTTTCAAATTACCTTCAGGTAATCGATTGTTGATATTTAACAATCGATGTTTTGCGTAAAATCTGGAAAAGATTTTCTGAACGTTGTTAAAATAATCGATTGTTGATTTCCTGATAATCGATGTTTTATGCCAAAAATTGGAAAGGATTTTTTAACGTTATAAATAATCGATTATTGATTTGAAGTAATCGATTGTTGACGTAAAATCTGGGATTGAATTTTTGATCTGATAGGCAAACAATCGATTGTTTAGTCTTGACAATCGATTGTCACTGAGTAATTTCAGCAATCCTTAATTGGCAATTAGACAACGGTAAGACTGAGTTTTTCACCTATAAATACAGGCTTAACTCAGTGTTTTCACAACAACAACATATACAATTTAAGTATTTTCATTGCTAAAAGCTTTCTTACATTGATCATCATTTTCATTCATCCATAAAGCTTTTTGAAGAGCCATTCTATTGAGCTAAGTTGTTGTGATCTTGAGCGTACTATTTCTACTCATATCTACTCATTGAGGAGTACTTTGTAAAGTGAGTTTGTTTTGTGTTTGTAAGAGAATTGCGATTCTCGTTTGTTGAGGAACTTGTGATTCCTCAGTTGAAGTCTTTGGGATTGTTATCCCCGAGCAGTTGAAGTCTTTGGGATTGTTATCCCCGAGCAGTTGAAGTCTTTGGATTGTTATCCCCGAGCAGTTGAAGTCTTTGGGATTGTTATCCCCGAGCAATTGAAGTCTTTGGGATTGGTATCCCCGAGCAATTGAAGTCTTTGGGATTGTGATCCCCGAGCACCTAGGTGAGGCTTGTGTCCTCAGCTGTAACGGTTTGTTAAGCACCCGTAAGCTTGACAAGTTTAGTGGAAATCTCGAGAGAGTCTCTCGGGGACTGGACTAACCACGTTTGTGGCCAACCAGGATACATCATTGTGTAAGTTTATTTTACTGCACTTGTTTTAATTTCTGCAAAGTTTTTAAATTCCGCACTAAAACGCTTAACATTTTTAAAACGCTATTCACCCCCCCCCCCCTCTAGCGTAAAGCGTTATTTCCAACAATTGGTATCAGAGCCATACTCTCTGAAAGGCTTAACCGTTTGAGAGAATCTTTCCATGGCTTCTACTCTAGACTCTTTTGCAGGTATTGATGAAGGACAGTGCCCCACAAGACCTCCTTTGTTCAACGGGACTAATTATTCATATTGGAAAGAAAGGATGCAGATATTCGTCAGATCAAACAGCCCTTACTTGTGGAAGGTGTACACCAAAGGAAATGAGGTTCCTGTCAAACAGGTGGAAGGAATATGGGTGCCAAAAACAGAAGAGGAATTCAACGCCGAGGATAATCGAATGGTCCAAAATAATTTTAAAGCTATTAATTTATTACTCTGTGCTGTTAATGCTAATGATTACAGGAAGATCTCCTGCTGCAAAACAGCGAAAGAAATGTGGGACAAGCTTGAGGTCACTTACGAAGGGACTGACCAGGTAAGAGAAGCTAAAATTGATTTTTTAACTCATGCTTACGAATTGTTCCATATGAAGGAAGGCGAAAAGGTAGACGAGATGTTTGAGCGGTTCTCATCAATAGTGAATGATCTCCACGCACTCAAGAAGACGTTCACAGAAAAAGAACTAGTTCGAAAAATCCTTAGGAGCCTAACACCGGCATGGCGATCAAAGGCCGATGCGATTCAAGAGTCAATTGGAATCACGAACGTCACCATAGACGCTCTTAGAGGTAATCTTAAGACTTATGAATCCACTATTCTTAACCCTGTTGTTGACGAACAAAGAAGGCAAAAGATTGCTCTAAAGGCGAGCACAAGTCAATCACCAATTGAAGAGGATGGAGATAGCGAATTTGGACTCGTCATCAAAAAGTTCCAAAAATTCATGCGAAAAGAATATGACCGCAAAGGGAAAAAGCAAGGTGAGCAAGTTAAATGTTATGAATGTGGTGAAACAGGGCATATCAAAACAAACTGCCCAAATCTTAAAAAGGAGAAGAAACCCTTCAAGAAGCAACGAGCATACATATCTTGGGGAGGAGATTCCGGAGACGAATCCAGTGAAGAAGAAAATGAAGAAGCGGCAAATCTCTGCCTCATGGCACAGGAAGAAAATCAAAGTGAGGTAAGTCAAATCTCTTCTCAAAATTTTTATACTCTTGATGACATGAGAAATGCCTTTGATGAATTGTATGCTGAATTTCTCAAAGTTACAAAAACCGTCACTAGTTTAAGAGAAAATGCTTCTCTAAAAGAACAAGATTTTCAAAGACAGTTTTCATTAAAAGAAAAAGAATTAGAAAAATTGGCTTTGGAAAATGAGAAGCTACTAGAACAAAACAAGTTTTATGGGAAAAGAAGTTCTGACAAGCCCGAGAGTTCTACAAAAAATTGTGCTTCTTGTGTAGACCTTAAGAATGAAGTAGGTAGATTAAAAGGCACACTAGATAAATTCAACTCCTCTCATAAAAACTTGAATGTGGTGCTTGATAACTTGAAATCAACCAAGCATGGAATAGGCTTCATAAATGAAGAAGAGGTTGATGCAAAAACCCAACCACCTAGAGCTCAACCTAGGATTAATAACAAAAATGCCTTTCCTAAAACAAACATGCATATTAGGAGACCTAGACATGACCTTCCGCCTAGCAATCGTCACCATAGACATGATGCATATTTTAGGCACAACAATGATCATGCTAGAAGATCCCGAAATGTTCAACCTAGAAATGACTATAGTGTTCTAATTAGGAGAAATGAAAATAGAGTAAACAATGTGCATTATTCTAGCTACTATGAGCCTAGACGCATGCATAATCCAAATGTGACATGTCATTATTGTAGACGAATTGGTCATATTGCTCCCGCATGCTTTACTAGACATAGACATGCTACTCAAACATATCATTATAGTATGCACAACCCTCAAGGACCCAAAATGGCATGGGTACCAAAAGAGCATTAATTTGTTTTGCAGGTGTGCTTGAAGGAATCAAGTGTAGTGGATGCTCCAAACACTTGACGAGAGACGAATTCAAAATTCCTTCAATTAAAGCACAAAGAAGGAGGAAGAGACGGAAAAGTCGACTTATGTTTTTTTAAATCGGAAGTATTTTCGAAAAATTCAAAAGGCAAAATTGTGGAAAAAGCTTCGTAAATTGGAGAATGAGCCAAAAGACCAAAATGAACGGAGGATGTTCAAAATCAGGTAATTGGCAAAGTCGAAGGGAAGGTAAGTACCCTAAACCCTCTTAAGAACATCCTAGGACAAAATTCTTAAGAGTTCATTTTTTTTTCACCCGACTACACGAGTTTCAAAGTTATTATTTCATTTATAGATTACTGACTTGAGCGTCGGAGATGTTTAATTCTATTTTGCAGGCATCCCTCAAAAGGTAAGAGGAAAGTATGAATTATCTTGATACAAGAAAAAAATTCGATCATAATCGATTATTTATGCTTACAATCGATTATCAGTATCAATAATCGATTATTTGTTGATTCAATTTTTTTTCCATGAAATCTTGTTAAATGTTTACATTGCCTGATAGAATTAAGTCTCATCATTTCAGCATCCCCCTTCCAAACAATCGATTATTTGTTCTGCCAATCGATTATTTGCCAAAATTCAAACTCTCTGTGAGTGAAACAATCGATTACTATATATTGACAATCGATTATCTGTTTTAAACTTATGTTACCGTTTTGGCTCCATAATCGATTCCTGACAGGTCATAAATATGAAAAACAATCGATTACCAAGTTTGACAATCGACTATCTTTTTCAAATTTTCTTACCGTTCTGGCGTGTAATCGATGTGTCAGATCATTTTCATTAATGACAATCGATTATTCCATTCAAACAATCGATTGTTGAACGGTCAGTGAATTTATTTTTACCGTTTCAGACTTCAAATCTCTTCAAATCATTTCCAATAAATGTAAGATTCATTCCTTCTCTATATATAGGCTGCACATATGCTCTTGTATACTCACTCAAGCCTCCCTAGCATCAAATTCTCTTGTTTTCTTTGAAAAATCCTAGCACATCCTTTCAAAAAAAATATGTCAAGCCGCAACTCAAAACGTGCTCGTTCCAAACAAGGTGCTTCTTCTTCTCGCCATCCATATCAAGATGGATCGGTTCTATTCTTTGAATCCAATGAAGAGCTCACCCGTTTCTTAACCAAATTTGAGAAACGCCTTATTCTCCCTCCTCGCTTTTCAACAAACGCTCTTGTTGCACCATTCATTCCAGCCGCAAATATGCTAAGAGAGTGCAACCTTTTCAATTTCCTACTCCTTACTCACCCCTACTACAACATTTCTTTGGTTGAAGCTTTTTACTCCAACCTTCACAAAGATGATGAGGATGAACTTGTTACCAATGTTAACGGCATTCCCATTCTAATTTCTGAAGATAACCTCCACCTCATTGCCGGCATTCCGCATGATGGTGAAGACATCTACCAGTACATAAATGATGCCGGGGTCATGATTGATGAAGCTAATCTCTTCCGCCAAGCCGGAGTAGCCTATGATGAGTCCTCTTCCCGTCGTCCCACCATAAAGGGTATGGACCCGAATTATCGTTTCATTCTCTATTTCATCACTCGTGTTCTCAAACCCCGTAAACTCAATCACACCACCATTTCCCAAGAGGATGCCAAATTTCTTCATGCCATTGTCACCGGTGTTAAAATAAATTGGTGCAAGATTATTCTATCTCATATGTTCAATGCCACCAGAGATGACATACCTCTCCCCTATGCCCTCTTAATAATGAAATTTCTTGAAGCTTCCGGAGTCAATATTGCTAATGGTCCTCTCAAAAAGAGCACCAAAATCTGGGAAATTTCGGAGTCTTCCTTTCATCATGATGGTGATCATGCTCCCGCTCCTCCTCAAAATCGACAAGCCCGTCGTGCTCATCCTCCTCAGGAGCCTACCCTCCGGACCATTTCTGACCAAATTACTCAACTAACCCGTGAGGTCCATGGTTACTTTGATCACGTGCATTATGCCTATGCTCAGATGGTGCCATATCAAGCGCCTACCAATGATGATGAAGGGGATGGGGGTGATGAATGATGAAATTGTTGTTGTTATGAGAAATTGTTGTTTTTGGTCTGTTTGTTCTTGATTGGTTAGTTATGTTTGGTTTCACCCTTGTAATGTTATCTTAATTTTCCAATAAATAAACTTGTGTTTATTTCACATTTTTTTCATATTCTTCCCTTGTGTAAATTTTTGCTAATGGCAAAAGGGGGAAGAAACGGGATATCAAGAAGTATGCTATATCACTCTCAACTTCATTCATGCTTAAAGTGAGGGGGAACATGAATTGAGGGGGAACATCAAATTGCATACTTTACTCTTGTCTTGGATTATCAACATAATTATTGCATATATCCCGCTTATGTTTGCCATTATCAAAAAGGGGGAAATTGTTGGAAACACGTTTCAAATGCAATATACTAAACGTGTGTTCTTTTGTAGGTTTTGATGAATGTCAAACAAAGCAATAAGCGATATATAGCAGTGCTCAAGGACAAGCACAAAATGGATGCATTACAAGAAGCTCAAGACAAAGTTTAGAAATGTTATAATTGAGTCAATATTAATTGTGATCTTGATTCCTCAATCTTGGCTCATAACATGGCTTCTCTCTAAAATTATTTTTCCAAAATCATGCATATCTAACTTAAGTGTCAAATGATTTTAAACTATGCATATTTATATTTGTTAAAATGTTTTTCAAACATGCCTCAAAAATCTGGGCTAAGATAATCGATTATGTACTTATGATAATCGAGTATCTCTAAGCCAAGACTGCATGACAATCGATTGTGAATTAATGATAATCGATTGTGAGTAAGTCAGTTAACATCAGGTTTTTGCAAACTGCATAACAATCGATTGTGTACTTTTGATAATCGATTGTTAACTGAGGCAAAGTTTTCAAAACTCAGAAAAATCGATTATGAACTAATGGTAATCGATTAGAATGAGAAAAATGTCTCCCAGTGTTTTTAAATAAATTAATAATCGATTGTGGCTTTTGATAATCGATTATATATGAGACAGAAAGTTTTGAAATTAATTAATAATCGATTGTGGCTTTTGATAATCGATTATATATGAGACAGTAAGTTTTGGAATTAATTTATAATCGATTGTTCTATTTGATAATCGATTGTTGGAACTAACCGTTGTCATACATTTTCAAATTACCTTCAGGTAATCGATTGTTGATATTTAACAATCGATGTTTTGCGTAAAATCTGGAAAAGATTTTCTGAACGTTGTTAAAATAATCGATTGTTGATTTCCTGATAATCGATGTTTTATGCCAAAAATTGGAAAGGATTTTTTAACGTTATAAATAATCGATTATTGATTTGAAGTAATCGATTGTTGACGTAAAATCTGGGATTGAATTTTTGATCTGATAGGCAAACAATCGATTGTTTAGTCTTGACAATCGATTGTCACTGAGTAATTTCAGCAATCCTTAATTGGCAATTAGACAACGGTAAGACTGAGTTTTTCACCTATAAATACAGGCTTAACTCAGTGTTTTCACAACAACAACATATACAATTTAAGTATTTTCATTGCTAAAAGCTTTCTTACATTGATCATCATTTTCATTCATCCATAAAGCTTTTTGAAGAGCCATTCTATTGAGCTAAGTTGTTGTGATCTTGAGCGTACTATTTCTACTCATATCTACTCATTGAGGAGTACTTTGTAAAGTGAGTTTGTTTTGTGTTTGTAAGAGAATTGCGATTCTCGTTTGTTGAGGAACTTGTGATTCCTCAGTTGAAGTCTTTGGGATTGTTATCCCCGAGCAGTTGAAGTCTTTGGGATTGTTATCCCCGAGCAGTTGAAGTCTTTGGGATTGTTATCCCCGAGCAGTTGAAGTCTTTGGGATTGTTATCCCCGAGCAATTGAAGTCTTTGGGATTGGTATCCCCGAGCAATTGAAGTCTTTGGGATTGTGATCCCCGAGCACCTAGGTGAGGCTTGTGTCCTCAGCTGTAACGGTTTGTTAAGCACCCGTAAGCTTGACAAGTTTAGTGGAAATCTCGAGAGAGTCTCTCGGGGACTGGACTAACCACGTTTGTGGCCAACCAGGATACATCATTGTGTAAGTTTATTTTACTGCACTTGTTTTAATTTCTGCAAAGTTTTTAAATTCCGCACTAAAACGCTTAACATTTTTAAAACGCTATTCACCCCCCCCCTCTAGCGTAAAGCGTTATTTCCAACAGAATTTGGTTGGAGAAGACCATAGGAGGCGGTTAGGGTTTGAGTAGTAGAGAGAGTTTGAGAGAAGGGGAGGGTTTGAGGGTGGCAGTCGAAGAGAAATGAGAGATAGGGTTAGGTCGTTCGAAATTAAAAAGGAAATGAGGGATTATGGAAGTTAATCAAAACGATCAACGGTCAGGATCTGAAGATACAAACAGTCGGGTTTAGTTAATGGGTCAACAGGCTGGGTTTAAATTGAATTGGGTTGCTAACTTGGGACTTGATTTTGGGTCAATTGGGGGGGGGGGGGGGTCAAAATAGGCTAAACTTGAAAGAAATTGAGGCCATAATTGAAATAGTAAAAGTATTTTAAAATTAAATTTAAAGTACTGAGTCAATAAATAATATGTAGATATTAATTTAAAAATATTGGGATTGATTTTGTAATTAAAAATGCTATTAAATCTGAAAGTGGGCTAAAATTGCAATTTCGTGCAATTTGGTTTTAAAAATAACAAATGGAATCGTAAAATTATTATAAAAATCATGTAAATTATAGTTTGGTATAAATATGAGTATAAAATAAGTTATTCGCAAAACAATAATAATTTGGGACTAATTTTGGATTTGTACTATTAAAATAGACAATAACTTGCTTTTAAAAAATTTAAAATTATGAAAAAATACAAAAAACTTTGTGCGTGCTTATATATGCATGTATATGCTATTTTGGAAGTATTTTGAGTATAAAAATACATAGGAAAAAATTGAGTATCAACATCTGCCCCTCTCTTTACCCGAGGAGGATGAAAGAGTTGTTGTGTAAAAATAAGATGGCAAATTTTGACCGGAAGAGGCGATTGTGAAAGAAATTTGACCATGCTCTGGTTTCTAAGCAAACTAAATATCCCTGGTTTTACAGGAATCAAGCCAGATGTAGTTTAGGAATCGTTGACAGAATGTGTCGATGGAGATTCTAAAAGACGGAGACAATGATTAAGTTTGAAAAGGCGTTTGGAATCGGATAAGTTGCGGAGAACAGGAGTGTGATCGTTCCTGCTGAGATGGTTTTCTACTAGCCGGTGTACCTGCAAATGAGAAATGCGGCATATATTGAGCATAATTAAGCATGATGCAAGTTCCCGTTGGACCATGAATGTTGTCTTCAGACGGTTAGGGTGGCGTTCTCAGACTATGATGTCCTGGGCCATGAAGAGTATAAAAAGTAAAGATTCGCAGGCCATGAAATGGTGTTCTTGGGCTATGCAGATGGTGCCTCCGAACTATCATGCCTTTGAATAAGTTGGCGATATTTCAGCCCAAATGAATGCAAAGAGTGGCGAGCTTTTAGCCAGAGCGTGAACTAAATGCAAGTGGCGATATTTCAGCCAACACAAAACTTAAATGCCGATGGCGAGAAATTTTAAATGCAGGTGGTGATATTTGGGCCGTTCAAAAAAATAAAGTGGTGATATTTCAGCCATGCTGGATGGAGACAGTGCTTAGTATCGGAAGGCAGATAGGTAGCCTTATGCAATGCGGTTAGAGATAGAGCGTAGTCTCGAAAGGCAGAAAAGTAGCCTTATGCAATGCAAAATGGAGACAATGCTTAGTCTCGAAAGGCATAGAGGTTGCCTTATGCAGGACGGAGGTAGAACTTAACCTCGAAAGGCAGAAAATAGCCTTATGCAAACAATGCAAATGGAAACAGAGCTTAGACTCGAAAGGTAGACAAGTAGCCTCATGTAGGATAGAGGTAGAGCTTAACCTCGGAAGGCAGATAGGTAGCCTTATGCAAAAATGCAGATGGAGACAGAGCCTAGTCTTGAAAGGCATATAGGTAGCCTTATGTAGGATAGAGGTAGAGCTTAACCTCAGAAGGCGGAAAATAGCCTTATGCAAAAAATGCAAATGGAGACAGAGCTTAGTCTCGAAAGGCAGACAAGTAGCTTTATGCAGGATAGAGGCAGAGCTTAACCTCGGAAGGTAGAAAGGTAGCCTTATGCTAAAAATGCAAATGGAGATGGAGCTTAGTATCGAAAGGAAGACAAGTAGCCTTATGCAAAATGCAGATGGAGACAGTTCTTAGTCTCGAAAGGGAGAAAGGTAGCCTTATGCAGTTCATGAATGTAAATGAGCAAACGGTAGTAAGTTTTCTTAGCTGATAGATGGTTGTGATATCGTGACTGCTGGGGAATGTTGGGTGTAGATAATAAACTCATGAGCGATCGTTCTGAGAGTTTTAACCATGAAGAGTACGAGTGAATTTATTCAATGATTTACGACCTGGGTGCCTGCATCCAAAGAAAAATTGTGAGTTCTGTAGAGGGGGAAGGTTACTTCGTATCCCTTGGCTATTGACATCACGTATCATAGCGGTAGCATTTCTAAACGAAGACGACGCAAATGATATTTATGCATGATTTAGTAAATATAATGTATGTATATATTTAAGAATGATTTTATTTTGGATGAACCAACAACTGCAACGTGGTTCAAAGGCATGGCAACCTTGCTTGTCCCAAAATTTTGAGGGTCCTCCTCAAAATTCTGCCCCAGTTTACTAGGCTGGAGTTGTTGACGGCTGTGCTGAATAGATGAAAGAGGATCGATTCCCGAATTTTTAGGACCCTCCTCAAAATTCTGCCCCAGTTTACTGCCCTAGTTTACTGGTTGCAGAAGAAAATGGAATTTAATTAAAATGTGACCGAACCTGTAGGGCTGCCTACGTATCCCCTCTTAAACGGGAATCAGGTCAGGCGTAGTTCAATTTACATTATGAAGAAAAATCATATGATCAAATGTAGTATCGTTTCACTTCGTCTGAGTTGATTGGTTTCAGCTGGACTTCTCCGTTCGTTTCTGCAAGAATAAGGGCTTCTCCCGTTAGAACCCGGTGAACCATGCATGGACCCTGCCAGTTGGGAGAGAATTTCTCCTTAGCATCATCTTGATGTGGAAATATTTTCTTCAACACCAGCTGCCCTCGTGTAGACTTCCTTAGTTTAACTCTTTTGTTGAAAGATCTGGACATTCTGTTCTGATATAACCGATTGTGGCAGACTGCATTTATTCTCTTCCCATCTATAAGGACTATCTGCTCATAGCGACCTTTTACCCATTCCGCGTCATCTAACTCTGCTTCCTGTATGATCCTCAAGGAGGGAATTTCTACTTTGGTGGGAATGACTACCTCTGTACCATAAACCAACATGTAGGGAGTTGCCTCGGTTGATGTTCGAACCGTGGTGCGATAACCCAATAAGGCAAACTCCAATTTATCATGCTATTTCTTGTGCCTTTCGATCATCTTTCTTAGTATCTTCTTGATGTTCTTATTGGCTACTTCTACAGCTCCATTCATCTAGGGTCTATAAGCTATAGAGCTCTTGTGCCTGATCTTGAATATTTCACACATCGCTTTCATCAAGTCGTTGTTGAGGTTGGAACCATTGTCAGTGATGATTGATTCCGGAATTCTGAACCGACAAACAATACGGTCATGGATGAAATCTGCTACAACTTTCTTGGTAACGCCTTTATATGATGACGCTTCAACCCATTTAGTAAAGTAATCAATTTCCACTAAGATAAACATGTGACCATTTGATGTGGCAGGCTCAGTTGGTCCAATAATGTCAATTCCCCAGGCGGCGAATGACCATGGCGAGTTTGTTGCAGTGAGCTCATTTGGAGGTACTTTTATAATATTTGCATGTATCTGACAGCGATTTCACATTCAGACATAGTGGATGCAGTCCATTTCTATAATCATCCAAAAGAACACTGCTCGTAGTATCTTCTTTGCCAAAACAAAACCATTCATGTGTGGTCCGCAAGTCCCTGCGTGCACTTCCTCCAATATTTTAGTTGCTTCCCTTGCATCGACACACCTTAGCAATCCCAAATCAGGAGTCCTTCTATACAGGATTCCCCCGTTGTGAAAGAAGTTGTTGGATCATCTCCGAAGCGTGCACTTCTGAGTAGCATTGGCAAACTATGGATATACTCATGTTGTTAGATACTCTTTGATATCGTGGAACAATGGATTTCCATCTAGTTATTCCTCGACATAAGCACAATAAGCTGGCTGGTAATGGATTTTGACTTGGATGGGATCAATGAAATTTGTATCCGGATGTCGAGTCATGGATGACAAGGTGGCTAGTGCGTCTGCGAACTCATTATGTATTCTGGGAACATGCTAGAATTCTATCTTGCTGAATCTCTTTCTCAACTCTTGTATGTGATGCAGATAAGGGAGTATCTTAGGATTCTTAGTTGCCCATTCTTCTCGAACCTGACGTATGAGTAGATCTGAGTCTCCGATCATACTCGGTCATGTTGTTGGTGCACGAAAACCTGAGCTTGGAGGGTACCAGGTAATGCTGACCGGTTTCTGATACCAGGACTGCTCCTATGCCAACTCTTTCCAAATTTGCGGCTCCGTCGAAAAATATTCTCCAACCGTCATAGGATTCTGCAATGTATTCTGCTATGAAAGATACCTTTTCATTAGGAAAATACGTCATTAGAAGCTCGTATTCTCCTCCTATAGGATTCTCGGTGAGATGGTATGCCAAAGCTTGTCCTTTGACTGCCTTCGGGTAACATAAAGAATGTCGAACTCACTTAATAGAATTTTCCATTTAGGGAGCTTGCCGGTAGGCATGAGCTTCTGAAAGATATATTTCAATGGATCCATCCTTGATATGAAATAAGTTATGTAGGCACAAAAATAATGCCTCAACTTCTGAGCTACCCAGGTCAGAGCACAATATGTGCATTCTAATAAGGAATATCGAGCCTCATATGGGTAAACTTCTTGATGAGGTAATATAATGCTTGCTCCTTTCTCCCAGTTTCATCATGTTGTCCCTTAACACAATAGAATGCTCCTCCAGAACCGCGAGATAGAGCAAAAGAGGTTTTCCTGGTGCAGGCAAAACCAAGGCTGGCGCTGTAGACAAGTATTCCTTAATTCGGTCAAAAGCTTTCTGACAATCAGTCCATTTGGTGGCAGCATCCTTCTTCAGCATTTTGAAGATGGGTTCACAAATAACAGTAGACTGGGCTATGAATCGGCTGATACAGTTGAGTCTTCCCAGAATACTCATCACATCCTTCTTGTTCTTTGGCAGTGTCAACTCTTGAATGGCCTTGACCTTTGACGGATCCAATTTTATTACTCGGTGACTCACAATGAAGCCTAATAACTTTCCCGCAGGAACCTCGAATGCACACTTAGCTGGATTCAATCTCAAGTTGTATCTCCTTAACCTGTTGAAGAATTTTCTTAGATCTTATATATGATCTGCAGCTTTCTTCGATTTGACGATGACGTCATCCATATATACTTCAATTTCTTTATGTATCATGTCATGAAAGAGGGTAGTCATGGACCTCATGTAGGTAGCACTGGCATTTTTCAAACCAAACCGCATCATTCGGTTACCGTACATCCCCCATTGCGTGATAAATGTCATTTTCTCTGCATCTTCTTCATCTATCCATATCTGATGGTATCCAGCAAAACAATCGATGAACTACTGCAGCTCATTCTTAGCGCAGTTGTCAGTTAAGATGTGTATATTTGGAAAAGGGAAATCGTCTTTGGAACTGGCTCGGTTGAGATCTCGGTAATCGACACAGACTCTAACCTTCCCATCCTTCTTCGGTAACGTGACGATGTTGGCTAACCACTTCGGATATTCTACCACTCGGAGAACCCTGGCTTTGACGTGCTTGGTAACCTCCTCTTTGATTTTCAAAATTATGTCTGGATTGAATTTTCTGAGCTTCTGTTTTACCGGTGGGCATGTAAGGTCTGTTGGAAATTTATGAGCGATTATGGATGTGCTGAGACCAGTCATATCGTCATAAGACTATGAAAAGATGTCCTCATACTCTTTTAGGAACCCTGTGTACTCCTTCTTTTCTGATGGCAACAAATGTATGCTGATATGTGTTTCCTTGACTTTCTCGGTGTTGCCCAAATTAACGACCTCGGTTTCATCCAAATTAGACTTAGGCCTATTCTCAAAGTTCTCGGCCTCTCTGACCACTTTTTTTGGTATATCATTTTCTTCTGAATCTATGTCCGTTTGTTGTATTGCCTCGTTACAAGTCATAGTTGTTGGTTCATCATCAAGATATGTAATAGGAATGATCGAAGCTCTCCGGGCACTGGTGGTCCTGACTGACCAATTGGTGAGGCGTTCTGCTCAGTTCAAAACTTGAATGGAAAGGCCTTCCTCCCCTTCCTCCTCGAAGATAACAAAACTGTCTATATCATCCCCAGAAATAAGTTCTTCATTGCTGCGAGTGCCTCGTCTTCCTCTGATCCATATAAAGTGTCAGCTGGCTGAAAGGTCTACTCCAACTGAGGTATAAGGTTCTCTAGCGGGTAGTATGGACCATGCCATGGTGGCGACCATTCATTGAACTCTTTCCAGGTGTACTCGTAACCAAAGCCAAAAGTAGTGCCATGTTTCTTTAGTTTTATGGGCTTGGTGATACCCTGGAGGTTCTTGCCAAGTCCTTTCCCGGGTTCATACCCGCTCCACTTCAGGATGCTCTCAATCTTGCTACCCCGCCACTTGTCTTTGTCTATGGCATTAACTCGCTCGATGTGATGGTATGTTTCTCCGCCTATTCTCCTTCTACCTCTGATCATTGGGATGTTTTGGCGACTGTATATAGGATTGCTACTATCTCCATGAATGATCACTTCCTGATGATTCCATTCAAACTTCACTGCTTGGTGTAGGGTTGATGTCATAGCCCCAACGACGTGGATCTAGGGTCGTCCCAGCAATAAATTGTAAGATGCTAACACGTCTATGACTTGGAAGTCAACATCGAACCAGGTAGGTCCCATCTGTAACCGCAGGCTAATTTCTCTGATGGTATATCTTTGAGACCCATCAAAACATTTAACATTGATAGCCCAATCTTTGATCTCATGCAAACCTTTCCCCAATGTTCTGAGAGTCACTAGCGGGCAAATATTGAGGCTACATCCTCTATCGACCAGGATCCTGGTGACGAAATAATCTTCGCATTGCACACTGACATGCAATGCCTTGTTGTGACCGAGTCATTCCGGTGGTAACTCATCCTCGTGAAAGGTGATCTTGTGACTTTCCAGCACTTGCCCTACCATATTCGCCATTTCTCCTCCCGTTATGCTGCTGGGAACACAAGCTTCGCTCAATATCTTCATCAAGGCATACTTATGTGCTTTAGAGCTTTGTAGAACAGCCAAGATGGAAATCTGTGCTGGTGTTTTGTTCAGTCGCTCAATGACGGAGTATTCTTTGGCCTGTATCTTCCTCCAAAGGTCATCGGGTCGAGTTTCAACTGGCCGCCCAAAGGCTTGCTTGCTGGACTCTGATAGATGTTCTAAGGTGTATACCTGTTCTAGTCATTCCATGTGCGGCGATTACTTCTCCAGTATGTGTTTTCCCTTTTCTTCTAGCCTCAGTTGTGCAATCCCATGGTATGACGTTTGACTTGAACGGGGTCATGTATGTCATGGAAACTAGAATTGGCACCCCGGGAGGTAACACATCAACTTCGAATGGTATAGGTGCCTTTGGAACTCCGAACTCGACCTCAATGCCTTTACATGAGGTTGTTCAAACTTGAGTGGTACAGACACATTTACCACATCGCCCTCAGAGGGATGGAACTGAACAATAATAGGATTGATGGTAACCGTCAACTTCTTAGGTTCGTCCCCTTCAGTTATCACCCCGATTGACTCTTTGGGGTCCCAATCATCATCAATCTAGATCATATGGATGCCTCCACATTTGTGGTCAGGCAGAGGGTTGTTGCGGACATTGGGAATGGGCTCCTTTACTATAATGAGGTGGGTTGACATGTGGTCGCTGGAGGTGATTGGTAGGAAGATGGTGGCATTTGGTATGTAGGTGAGGGCGCTTGGTAATTTAGGGTAGGTTGATATGTGAGTGGAGTTGAGGGATAAGTTTTGTATTTCATAGGGGATTTGTTTCTTAGCACATCCATTATGGAATTCACCTCCTTTTTCTTTGACGTGCCACAAGACTATAAAACCTTGTTGGTGGCCTGTAATGCTTCGAGATTGGTGACCATACCATTCTTGATACCTTCTTCAATTCTTTCTCCCAACTTGATGATGTCGGAGAACTTTTGACCCTCTATCAGCATCAGTTTTTCATAGTATTGCGGATCCTGAGCACGGACAAAGAACCTGTTCATCTGTTCTTCTTCTAAGGCTGGCTTGACCTTGGCAGCTTCTGAACTCCTATGAGTAGCATACTCGCGAAAGGTTTCTGTAGGTTTCTTCTTCAAATTCTAATGATAGAACACATCTGGTGCATTCTCAATGTTGAACCTGAATCAGTTCATAAAGTCGGATGCCATACTTACCCAATTTGTCCATTTCTTTGCATCCTGGCTGATATACCAAGATAAGGCATCGTCTTTCAGACTCCTCATGAACATCTTCATGCAGATTCTTTTGTCCCTTCCGACTCCTACCAGCTTATCACAATACATTCTCAGGTGGACCCTGGGATCACCTGTACCGTCAAACATCTCGAACTTAGGAGGTTTGTACCCCTCTGGGAGCTCTACATCTGGCTGAACACAAAGATCTTCATAGTTTAAACCCTCAACGCCTTTGCTACGTTCGACACCTTGGACCCGGCTAGTTAACTTCTTGAGTTCAGCGGCCAAATTCTGAATGAGAGAGCCCTTGTCATCTGATTTGGGTGCACTTGAGATTAGCTGGGTATAGTGGGGTTTAGTGTCCATAAAGATAGGAGTGTTATGGTCGTTTGTGGTGTGCTGCGGCTCGAGAATGAGCAGTAGAGTGTTATCGCGTGTGTTTCAGGCTTGGGTATGAGTGGTTTCTATTGGAGGTTGCGGGGTATTTTGTGGAGGCATGGGGTTCTGGGTGTTAACATCAGGGGCAACAAGATTGATTGACAGGCTTGCCAGGATTCTTCCCGAAATCTCAGCAAAGTCTGCTAAAGATGAGCAGTAGTCTCCTTGGTGATTGAAGTGTTCTGAGAAGTTTCTTCAAGTTCCTTTCTAGGATTTCCCTCTCTCATTTTGCCTTTGCTCCTATTTTTGGTAGGACTCGGAAGAGGAGAAGGTGGAGGGCCCTTGGATCTTGTTGAGTATGCTGATGGTGCTAGAATGCACGAACTAACCTTGGGGAAGGGAATAAAAATGAAAGAAAACAAAAAAGGTAAAAAGTTAGTGCAGATTCTGATAAATAATATTGCGATATTTAAATAATTGTGTAGAAATATAAATCGTGTCCTAATTTTGGATGCCTCATTGTGCCTGAGGTAGGCCTAGCGACAAATTAAATTTGGAAAACTTATAATGTTAAATGCCTCATTTTATTGATAAAAACAAGACGAGTCTTAAAAAATGACTGAATAATAAAGATGTCACTAATGGCCAGTGGCCTTATTACATTATGAAAGTAGTAAAAGATCCTAACTACTTGGCCCCAGAAGGACCTTCCCCAGATTTGGTATTTTTGCCTCCCTCGTACAGCTCCATCAACTTGCATAGTCCCAACAACAGATAGGCTCGAGCCAGATGTCCGACTGCACTTCCCTCAGTATTCTGGAAATCCTCAATCCTCTTCAAGAACTTTTCTTACAACTCCACTAGACCTCGTTCCAGATACCCTAGCCGATTGTTGGCATTGACACCCATATCATTCCAATCGTCGATCAGCTTCTGGTGGCTTCTTTTATTTTCCGGTGCTCATTTTCACACTGTCGCATCCTTTTGTGCAGCTGATTGTATTTGACTTGTGCTGCAGCTTTCTCATCAATATGTCTATGACCTTGGACGAACCCTGGGTGACCTAAACCAATGTGATCATCTTCCAACCATCCTGAGTAATGCTCAACATATTGGGCATGACGTTCATTCGCTTGGGGTGGTGGAAAGCGATATAATCATCCCAATCCCTGCGTATAATCTCTTGTCGGTAGTCACCTTTCAAAAGGTGTTCTATAAGCCATAGTTGAAGTAATAGATTACAACCCTCGAAGTGCGAAGCCTCTTGTTGACATTTTCCTAAGGCTCTATAGATTTCATCGATGATCATGGGCACTATGCTGAAAGAGTGGCCGTCGATTTCTTCAATTAAGGTCTTGGTCACTATGGCTAGTCTGGTGTGGATCCTATCCTTTTTCATTGGATAGACTATCATAACCAGGAAACAGAACATGAACACAAAGACCCTTCTGTGTATATGCCCTAAAAAGGTGAGGGCGAACTCGTCAGTATAGGTGCGGTAGGATTTGCTATTGCCAAACCTTTCATACAGGAAGTCGAATGGCATATAGGGATCCTTTGGGCAAGTCAGATCCGGATTCTTCTTGAGTCTCATCATTTTGAGCAAACCCCTACCCTTGCGGTTCTCTGGCATAAGTAGACCCGGAGTCTCCCAAGGAATTCTAGCTAGACCCCCTGTTTCTTCTAGCAAAGTGGTCATTTCGAGGTCCCCGAAGCGAAAAACTGACCGATCACTATCCCATAATAAAGTAGCAGCTTCGATAATCTTGTTGTCATGATTAACTTCCAAAAGTAAAGGAAGGTTTCCTAAGTATTTGCGGACAAGGGTACGATCTCTCGCATGAAGGTCCTCCCACCAGCTTAACAACCTTGGGTGGATGTTGGTTACCATACCAAATCTGGGGACTTCGTGCCTCATTTTTCTGCAAAATAAAAAGTTAGACCCAAACTCGACTATTTAAATCAATAATTAGCATAAAGGCATTTATTTATCCAAATCAATGCACACAACGTGAAGGCGTCCGTTTGGGTTTTGAGGAAACCTGATGGTCTTTGGTTTAGGCTATCTTAGTGAGTCATTATGCGGACAACATAATTGACTCGGCTAAGTTTGACCATGATGCATGAGCAGTTTAATAGAGTAAGGTTTCTATTTTTGAAGTGCTAGAAAAGGTATCCTTGAGCAGAAAACTCATGAGGAAAATGCGCAGAATCATCGACTACACCGTTGATTGACTGGTTTTACCGCAAATATGCCTTTGCCACATTTAGGGGGATATAATATCAGAAGGGTGCAACCACTCATTATAAGTGTTGCATTAGTATTTTTTGGAACGAGTGGAGTATGATTTTTGAAGAATGCAGTCACAATAATGAAGAAAGTTGCATGTATTTTCACGTTCATAAAGCAAAGGATTACAATAAATGCTCAAAAATTACAACGGTATTGAAAAAGCAGTAAAGAAAGAAATTAAAAGAAAGGGAAAACATGAAGAGCCAAGTCAGTAATCATGATGAAATAATTAAAGAAAGAAAAGACTAAAGAATTCACAAAGCCTAAAAGCCTAAGGAAGCAATAAAGTCACACAAAGCATGTATTAAAAGCCTAAGGAATTCCCCCCAGAGTCGCCATGTTGTTGACGGCCCCTTCCCCCCGCCCCCCTTTTTCTAAAGGGAGTAGTCGAAATCGGATTTACGACATTATGGATAAAACAACTCGTATTCCCATTTGAGGAACTGGGTTATAGAATTTGAAGAGTCGTCACCTAATGATTATAGTGCATTAGGACACTTTTAAAGAAGAGAAGAAGATTTTGAAAGAAAACCAGAGCTCGAGTAAGGGCTTGAGATTATCTCGAGGGGAAGGTGCTAGTGTGGTTCCCGGCCATGCTTAATTGTGACATTAAAAGGGATAGAAGGAAACAATTAAGGTTTGCACATAGTAGTTACAAATAAGTTTTAAAATTTTGAAAGAAAAAGAAAAGAAAAGGAAGAATAGACAGTTTTTAGAAAATGAGTTGATGTAGATAAATGAAAACACTTAAGAAGAAAATATTACAAAAGAAAAGAAAGGAGGTCCTAGGTTTAAATACAATGTGGATCACATCAATGCAATACCCAGCAATTACTCCTCAAAGAGGGGCCGCACGGGATATTAGCGCATCGGTCATCATATCTATATTCTACCATTCCCACCCCGTAAGGTATTTAAACACGATTAGTCTCGTTTACTTATTGCATGCTAGTACCCGTCCAAAATAATCAGTCCCGGGGTATTAGGAGTTCTAATCCTAAAAGGGAAGAAAATGGGTAGGGGCATATATAGAGTTTAAAAGGACAAAATACTATTGGCAACAAATAAAACAAATAGCAAGTAATGGGGAATGAACAAAGCACACAAGGCTCACATAAAACCCCGTAGGTCACATAGCATCTAGTTTAGCACTTGCACATGCTGATTTGGTCTTTAAATTTAAAGCTTAAGCGACAGACTAGTTTAACACATAGAGTCGGATAAAAAGTCTGTATTAGGCAACCCGGATCCAATTGTCAGAAATTGAAGTATTTTAAACAAGTTATTGATTACGAACCTAATGCAGAAGAGTTTGAAATAGCAGATTGAAAATTGCAATAGTTCAGAGATGGATTTGAAACCAGTAGAGTAAAATATAGTAGATTTATGAAGAAGAGTTTCGAAAGTGAAAATATTTTAAAAGTAAGAATGTGTTAAAGATTGTTTTGAGATAGCAGCTTCATGAGATGAGTAAAATTCAGGTAAAATATTGAAAACCGTTTCAAACAAGATGCAGGTTTAGGAAATTCTATTGCAAACTTGTAAGAGTCTTTGAAATAAATAGGTTTGGACGAATGTTGTTGAAAAACACTGAAAGCCAATTGCCAAATTATTACTAATACAGATTAGGGCGAGTTTGAAACCCCTATAGGCAAGATATATATACCTCAATTTTAAAAGCTTGTTACTGTTATTAAACCGGTGAGAAATGAGTATTTGATTACCCTACAGATTGCCTAGAGTTTATACATTTCCTATAGTCATGATTTCTATATGCAACTAATTGCTTTATTATTTGGTTCTATATGCAATTGATTGCTTGATTGAGTTAAGAAATGTTAACAACCTATAGATATGATCTCTAGGTGATTAAAGCATTGAACCTATAGGCATGATATCTAAGTGACTGAACAACAAACGTTGGTCCTATAGACATGGTATCTACCCTTTGTGCAATAAAGTAAATGCCTCCCACACCCTTTACTAATACTCCCCAAATTCGCTTTACAAGATTATTATAGGACCAGAAGAAAGGAAGTAAACGATAAAAATACATCACAGCCTACAGCTAGATCCGAGCAGCCTAATTCAATCTTAATATCCAATAACATGTGTTTCACCAAATCCGGATTACAAATTCCAATGACTTCTCTTATTCTAAGTGTTTCAAAGTTCCAAGGAGCTTCAAGAGCCCTAGGCAACGCTTCATTCTGAATAACAATTGATGTAACATAATAGTGCAGTATGGAATTACCAGCCCCGAGGAATCCAAGTTCATAGGGAACTCTAGGGTCCCAAAGCATAGCTTACCAAAAAGGGGCAGAACTTAGAACTAGGAATGAGTGCAAAGTGAGAGAGGTAGCCATAACAGAGGGTGGCGATACCTAGTCATGGGTATGGACTGGCACACCCCTGACCCTCTCTTTGGTCCGAGAAAATAAGGAGCAGGCTTTAGAAGACAAACTTGGGTCTGGAAGGTGATTAGGACACTACCAGACCTAAGTTAATGCTCAACACATAGAGGGGTAAATTGACTTGAGTAGAGGTTCAAGAGAACCTGATTCTAAGTCATGAGTGGAAATAATATAATACTAACATGACTCAGAATTACTCATACATAAGAGGGGGTTACTGGGAAGGGGTACCACATAAGAAAATCTTTACAGAAAACATGCATAAAGCAAAGGCATAACAGACTTAAGATGCAGTACATGATGAATGAGAGCTAAACAGAAGAAGGGAAATAAACACATAGTCAGGAGGTTAGTATTTAACTAGGGAGACATACCAGATGCAATTTTTAGAATAGCAGAACAACAATAGCAAGTAAACAGCCTGAGAGCCAGCAGGAGCAAACTCGGGAACTTCAGCAAGTATTTGGGAGTTCAAGAGAACTCAAAGAATGTTCTCATAGCAATGAGAGGAGGAGCATGGTGCTCGGTAGAGAGAACACTAGCAATAGCAGAGAAAGCAATAGTAAAGAAAGTAGTAGTATATTTTTTAAGACATAAGTGTCTGTGTGTTTGATGTGCAGGAAAGTATTGAATTTTTTTAAGTGTGTCCAAAGTGTAGAAAAGTAGTTCCTTTTATAGGGAAAGAGAAAAAGCAAGAATGGCAAGGCAATATCGTTGAAATCAATCACCCTTTAATTAAGGGAGTATGATTCCAACGGGTAAAATCAGTTAGGGAAAGGTAAAAATGCTTAAACCCTTTCAAAGTAGCATAAAAGAGATAAATACACAGAACTTATTTAAGGAAAGCAATCAATTGTACACGATTGGGAAAAAAATAAGAAAAAGAATCAATCACAGCCAATGAAATCAGGATTCCAAGTCTTGGAATGAATTAATCCATCCCAGAAAGGTGAAGAGGGACTTGATTTGAAGAAAATCATTAACAGTCAATCAGAACCTTTTAAAAAGGGACTCGGAGTCAATCACAGGCCGGATAAAGGTCCTTTTGAAAGAGGAGAATGTCATATAAAAAGCATGCAGAGACATGAAAGCATTATTGTAAAACTTAGCAAAAATCAAAGTAGCAAGGGAAGTTAGGTTCATAGACTTAAAGTGAGTCTTGAAAGGGGGTCGGGGTTTGAATGGGACCTTAGCCCAAACATATAGCCAAGCTTGTCAAAAACCCCCCAAACCCTAGGGTTTCGAATTTGAGTAGGGCACAACAAGGAGGGGGCAAGCCCTTGAAACGGACTCAGAGAGTCTTATGAAGGAACACACATATATAATAGTAAGCTTGAAGCAACAAGGTGAAAAATCATAAAGAACAAGTTTAATTAAAGCTTAGAACCCAAGCAAGTTCATGAGAGAAAAGAGGTGACATAGCACTTAACCGACAGTAAAACATAAACAAACTCAGTAGGAAAAAATAAAGGAACACACATAAGATAGACACGTAAAGCATGCTGTAGAAAACCAATAAAAGAGATAACAGAGCACAAGAAGAATATGTATAATAATGGCAAAACATAAGAACACAAGAGAAGAAATGCACAATCGAGAACACATAAGAGCAAAGCATATACAGGAAGATTCACATAAATAAAGAAGAAATTGTTTTAATCAAAACTAACTAATTTCGAAAAGATAAATTTGGGGGAAAACTTTAAAACTTCGAGTGTACCACAGATCTATCACAGATCTAGGGAAATAAATAAAGAAAGAACCTCGAGAAACTTTTAGGGTTTCTCAAAAACCACGATTTGGGGTGAAGGGGAGAGAGCACAGGCCATTCATGGCCTGAGAAGCCGTGGGCGCCGGTGGAATTTGGTCGTAGAAGACGATAAAAGGCGGTTAGGATTTGAGTAGTAGAGATCATTTGAGAGAAGGGAGGGTTTGAGAGCGGCGGTCGAAGTGAACTGAGAGATAGGGTTAGGTCATTCGAAATTAAAAAGGAAAGGAGGGATGAGGGTCGTTGATCAAAGCGATCAACAGCCAAGATCTGAAGATACAAACGGGCGGGTTTACTTAATGGGTCGACAGGTTGGGTTTAAATTGAATTGTGCTACTAACTTCGGGACTGATTTTGGGTCAATTTGGGGGGTCACAATAGGCTAAAATTGAAAGAAATTGAGGTCATAATTGAGATAGCCAGTTTTTCCCTTTTGATTTTATAAAATAGTAAAAGTGTTTTAAAACTAATTAAAAGTACTGAGTCAATAAATAATATGTGAATATTATTTTAAAAATATTGGAATTGATTTTGTAATTAAAAATACTATTAAATCTGAAAGTGGGCTAAAATTGTAATTTCATGCAATTTGGTTTTAAAAATACCAAATAGACTCGTAAAAATATTCAAAAATCATGTAAATTATATTTTGGTATAAACATGAGAATAAAATAAGTTATTCACAAAAATAAAATGATTATTTGGGACTAATTTTGGATTTTATACTATTAAAATAGACAATAACTTGCTTTTATAAATATTAAAATTGTGGAAAAATACCAAAACTTTGTGCATGCTTATTTATGCACGTATATACTATTTTGAAAATATTTTGAGTATTAAAATATGTAGGAAAAAAATTGGGTATCAACAAGATAGCCAAAACCGTTAACTCTCCGGCAACGACGCCAAAAGGTAATCGAAGCCTACCCCGCACTACTATTAAACAGAGAGAGACGGCTGAAACAGATTTTTCCCGATTTAGAATCGGGATCGATTTCCATAGAGAGCTAGAATTTGGAGTCGGGTATTTATCTAGTGTAGGGTTGCATTTCAAAATTACATTTCCAAATATTTTTGAGGTTTTTGTTTTACTTCTACTTTTATCAAACTACAATGGTAAATAAAACTAGATTAAGCTAAGAATAAAATGTTATGAATTGTTCAAATGGTTTAAAAGGCTCTAGGGTAGTGACTTTCGCCTGGTGGTCAATTGACGGGTATTTGAGTATAAGACATGATTCACTTATTTGGGGAGTATGATATAACCTTTGCACGATATTACCCACTCTACACCTCTCGGTAGTTCGAGTGATTTTGTCCGAATTAACTTTCTCAAGATCAATTGGGTATGCAAATTTGCACGAGCAATCAAGGTTCAAGTCGGGTATTACTCTCTTGAGGTTTAACCCTTTAATTGGGGCTATCAATCTCTTAAGTATGCCCCAATTCCTTGTTGGACCAATTTTGGAGACTTAGGCTCTCTTCCTCAAGAAGAGCTCAAGTCAACTAAACATACACTAGTTTTTGCAACTACTTTTCAGCAATTAAATATGAAATTAGCCCAAATATCAAACACTCATAGTCAATCTATCCCTAAAATACAAGACCCATCAATTACCTCAACCCTACCTTATGGGTCTAGCTACTCATAATTAAAGAAGAAAAATAAGAAATAGATGAAGAACAACTCATATTAATTAATTACTAAGATAAATAATGAGATTCAATGTTGAAATGTAGATAAAATTGTACAATATAGCTAAAAGTTTGGAACCCACAAGTGGAGCTCTTTTATAAAACTATCTGTGACCTAAAAATGGGAAAAGAGGCTATTTATACTAAGCTGAAAAATCTGGACAAAAATACCCATACGAGGCTACTGCGGACCACACAAAATGGTGTGCGGCTGCACTAAGGTTTTGAACTTTAAAATCTATGTCTCTAAACTTTAGCAATGAGGACCGCACAGAATGGAGTGCGGCCACGGAGGCTTCTGGTACGGTCTGCATGAAATGGAGCGCGAACCGCGTTGTTTGAACCTATAATTGGAAGATCTATGATCCTTCTCACTGCGGACCGCACAAAATTGAGTGTGGCCGCATTGATCCCAGTGCAGACCGCATAAAATCTAGTGCGGCCGCATTTCCTGTTTGCCTGAATATCATACTCTCTGAACCCATGCTGACCGCACAAAATGGTGTGCGACCGCATTGAGCCTGTTTTGCTTGAGATTTTTTTTGTCTTGGTACTTGTTCAAGTTTCACTCCTTTTTGAGCTTGTCACTTTGTTAATCAAACCTACAATCAAGAACAACTTGTGAGCCTTTTAGAACTATTTTGTATAAATTCCCAATCAAAACATAAGCAAGAATAAGTTTAAAATGCATCAAAATTCCTAGTTATCATACATACACCTCCCCTGGTCTCGGGCTTAAACTGCTATGCCCATTTAGGCTCACTAACCATATAGGCTGTCAGGCCTGGGCCGGGCCCGAGCATAGCTGGCCCACTTGCCAGCCTTAAATCCCATTAAGGTAGTAAAAAAAAGGAAAAATTGGCATCCTATAACAGTTCACAACAAAAATTGATAATTCTTTAGCCTTATATTTATTTAGAAAAGATAGCCTCAAATAGTTGGCATTATATAGCCAAATCTTAAAAAAGTACTACTCTCTTTTATATTCTCTCTAAAAAAACTACACGCTTATGTTGGCTTCTCTCCCCCTTTCTCTCCTTGTATTCTTCTTCTATCTGTTCTCTTTTGCTATCATAGTTTAGCAAAAATGCTTACAAATTATACAAAAAATATCACTGGGATGAAAAGGTAAGGTTGATTTAACATCAGAGAAAATCAGAAACAAAAACTAAGAGAGAGAAAATATATTTAAACTTTGTTTTTCTTCTCTCTTCTTTTTTTTTTATTAGATTGAATGAGTGGGTGTGATTTAAATTATTTGGAAATACCTAAACGAGGCTATATATAAATTTGAGCAAGATTAGCAAAAACTTAGAGAGAGAAAAAAAATATATTTCAACTTTGTTTTCTTCTCTCTTTCTTTTTTAGGTTCGATTGAATGAGTGGATGTGATTGAAAATATCTAAACGAGGCTATATACAAAATTTGAGAAGGATTAGAAATGATTTAGACTGGTTCCAGGTAAAGAAAATCAGGCAAATCTAACTACGACATGTGTATATCATGTTGTATATTGTTTTTAAGGACGCCTGTGTATATCACTTTATATATTATGTATATAACACAATTTGTTTATAGACGCATGTATATATCACATTGTATATCGTATATATAACGTAAATTTTCATGGATATACACAGTACACATAATATACATGAGATATCACTGAGATACATAGAGATATACATGGGTTACAATAGGGGATACAGATGTGGAGTCGTCTAGAACTTGAGTTTTCAATCTGAAATGTGTTATACCTTGAAAATAACGTTTTAATAAATTATTTTTATGTACATGTTATTATTATGTTATACACTATGATATACAAATAATACAATCATTAAATAATCCATTGAAAAGGGAAATATATTTTAATATAGCATATTTAAGCAAGTTCTAAAATATAAAATAATATATATAATGCGGGAGTAAATAATATTTTTGTATACAAAGAAAATTAATTTTTGATATACACAAAATAGAAAAATAAATTTATGATATCTATTTTGGTATACACATGTCCGATGTGCTATACACTATGATATACAAATAATACAATTTTTTTATTGATATAAAGGCAACAATAACTATATATATAATTTTATATTATTGATATACAAAAAATGATATTATTTATATACCAAGAATAAAAATAAAATTTTAATATGCATGTTGATATAGACAAAAAGAAGAAGAAAAAGTTGTGATATACATATTATTATTGTGATATATATTAATTGGCTATTGATGTCAATATCTATAACTAGGGCTATCTTCTGCCAATTATATGAGTATGTTGTTATACCATGCCAAACTGTCTATAATTTACTCTTTTCTTCTATTATACCCCCATCTTCCCTTAATTTTTTTCTTGCGTCTGTAGTGTTATGAAAAAGAAATAGAGCGGTAAGAACATTAATAGAGACTTCAATAAGATTTAGAACTAGTAAAACTGTGGACAAAGTAGGAAAATGTTTCTCCAGTAAGGCTTTAAGTTTGAAATTTTGACATATCATATTAAGAAAGTCCCTGCTTAGCTACAGGTGAGGGAAAAAAAGTAACACTAAGATAATATCGCAATATCATATGATTTTCAATTCCAATTATTGTTATACTGACTTTCATGGCATGAAAATAATTATAGTTTTTACCATCAAATATTATGGTGAAATAGATAGAATCTCTCCACTCTTAATTAGTAATTTCGGTATTGAATCCTGTATAGGTCAAAATCTGATCCCCCAATAATTAACGATCTTAATTATTTCAAAAGCTAAAGTATAAACTACAAGTGGTACAATCACTTGAAATCATTAATAATTCGTGGGTACGGGGTGTTATCAGGGAGGCTCCGGCCTGTCTATCATCGCACGCGCCGTACACCGGCGTGGTCATGGTCATTTGTCGCCAGCTCATCCGATTTACAGCTATAAATACTAAGAGAAAGAACCCTGAAAAGAGGGCTGCTTCTTCTTCTTCATCACGGTTCTCGAGAAAAGAGAGAATATCATTGTGAGGCTATGAACCTCTCCATGAAGATGCAGACCAAATCAACATCATCAATAAAAAGCTTCCCATACATCTCTTCTTAATACAAATTAGTTTGTTTCTTGTTCCTTTTATTCGATCCTTTAATTTATACCGATCGGCTATGATTAGCTTTCAAATTGTTTTTATTGTTCTGTGCTTGCAAAGTATGGGATAACTTTGAGTTAAACAATTTGGCGTCGTCTGTGGGGATTTCATAGAAGAATCGCGTAGTTCTTCCCTGGACAAAAAGGAAAGAAACTCCAAAGAACAACCTAGCTCAAACAAGCTAAAGCGGCATATCGGACAAAAGGAACTCGAAGATCCCGAATCAAGATCCAACTCCTCAATCACTCCTCTCTCGAATAATGCAAACAAGAAGAAGACGAAGCAGCGTCCCCTCCCCCCCCCCCCCCCCCCGAGGGAGGATCTCTGTAAGGAACCTCCTGCATCCCTGATATAGGATCTAGCCGGTAATCGGCATGAAGATATCTCGAACCGAGAGTCATCTCAAACCATCCTACATACCCCGATTGGGAAGATAGCGCGTGAGCCACTCAAGATCTCGAATCAAAACCGAGCTTCAGCTCTCAAACACTGACATAACAAGATTTAAGCCATGCGCCTTCGCCACGAAAATTATCAAGGTTCAACCACAGTTGAACTGGGACTCAGGCGATGCGCTTTCGCCATCAAAAATTGCAATATTCAACTACGGTTGAACAATGACTCAGGCTATGTGCCTTCACCCGAAAAGTTCAACTACAAGTTAAACTGAGACTCAGGCTATGCGCCTTCGCCATAAAAAATTGCAAGATTCGACTACGGTTGAACAACGACTTAGGCTACGTGCCTTCGCCCGAAAAGTTCAACTACGAGTTGAACCGGGACTCAGACTATGCGCCTTCACCATAAAAAATTGCGAGATTCAACTACGGTCGAACAACGACTAAGTCTACGTCCCTTTACCCAAAAAGTTTAACTACAAGTTGAACTGCGACTCAGTCCATGTGCCTTCACCATCAAAAAATTAAAATATTCGACTACGGTTAAACAACGACTCAGGCTACGTGCTTTCGCCCGAAAAGTTCAACTACGAGTTGAACCAGGACTCAGGCTATGCGCCTTTGCCATCAAAAATTGAAAGATTCAACTGCACTTGAACAACGACTCAGGCTACGTGCCTTCAGTGAAACGTTCAACTACAAGTTGAACCGAGACTCAGGCTATGCGCCTTCACCATAAAAAATTGCAAGACTAGACTACGATCGAATAACGACTCAGGCTACGAGCCTTCGCCCGAAAATTTCAACTACAAGTTGAACCGGGACTCAGGCTATGTGCCTTCGCCATAAAAAATTGCGAGATTCAACTACGGTTGAACAACGATTCAGTCTATGTGTCTTCGCCCAAAAAGTTCAACTACAAGTTGAACTGGGACTCAGGCCATGTGCCTTCGTCATCAAAAAATTACAAGATTCAACTACGGTTGAACGACGACTCAGGCTATGTGCCTTCACCCAAAAATTTCAACTACAAGTTGAACTGGGACTCAGGCTATGCGCCTTCGCCATTAAAAATTGCAAGATTCGAGTACTGTTGAACGACTCAGGTTACGTGCCTTCGCCCGAAAAGTTCAACTACGAGTTGAACCCAGACTCGGGCTATTGTTGATACCCAACTTTTAACTATGTATTTTGATACTCAAAATGCTTCAAAAATAGTATGTATATTCATATACAAGCATCCCTAAAGGTTTTGGTATTTTTCTCAAATTTTTGAAGGATTTTTAAAACCAATTTATGTCCTATTTTGCACTATAAAATCCAATAATTATTTCCAAAACTTGTCATTTTTGGTGAATAATTTATTTTATTCTCACATTTACACAAAATTAATATTTACGTGGTTTTTACATAATTGCATGAAATTGTAATTTTAGCCTAGTTCTCGATTTAATAGCATTTTTACTCACAAAATAATTACCAATATTTTTAATTTAGTGCTTACATATTTTTTATTAAATTAGTATTTTTAAATTGATTTGAAACAGCTTTTACTATTTTTATAAATTTAAAATGGGAAAAGTGTCCATTTCAATTGTAGCCCATTTTACTGATTTAATCAACAACCCAGACCAAATTATCAATGGTCCATGTTGGCCCTTCTTTAATTAAACCCACAACCAAACCTAACCTCCTCAATTTTCATTTCAGCTGCCGCCTTTTAATCGCCTTCGTCTCTCAAACTCTCTCAACTCCTCCCCGAAACCCTAGCCCCTTTCCACCGGTTTTCGCCTTATCTCACCGTAAACCATGGCATTTCAAGCCCAGGGTGGCATGTACTCACCCCAACATGCCCTTATACTCCTTTTACTCGAAGATACAAGGTCCAACCTTGAAGACCCTGGCTCAGATTCCCTCCGATTCAGGTTCTATGTCCATCTTAGGCTCATCTCCGACGCATCCTAGCCTTGCGAGTTCATCTCCTACTCGGACCAGCCCTTTCCAGGACTTTCTCATTTTTTAGGGTTTTTCTGAAACCCTAAGCCATTTTCAAGGTTTTCTTGTTTCTCTCTACTTTAGATCCTTGCTATTTCTGAGATTTTCAAAGTAGTTCTTACATCTCCTCCGATTTTTTCTTTAAAAACTATTCGTCTTCTCAAACCTAGGGTTTCCTCGATTTTTACTTGTTCTACTGTGATTTCTTACATTATTTTGCTTTACTGTAACTCCAAAATGTTTTCATCATGGTTTCTGTGTATTTTGTTTACTATTTTTTTCTCCTAGGGTTTCTAGTGATTTCCTTTACTGTGTTTGCTTCCATGAAATGTCTATGTTCTTTTGGTTTTCCTAAGTTTATTTTGCCTGATTTTCTATGCTTTCGTCTTTGCATTTAATCCGTGGAGGAAACCCTAGATTTTGGGGTTTTCAACCACATATGTGCGATTTTTTTATATTCTTGTGTTGCTTCCTGTTTGATTTAAAAAACCCTAATTTCTAAAGCTCATCTCATGTTCTCTAACTCTTGCCAAGCTTTGCAAGGCCTTTTGATTTCTCTCATAGCTGTGTTCTTCTACTTTTGATTGCATGACTACTTTGCTCTGTTTAATTCTAGCCTCTGCATGTGTAAGTTTATGCATCCTTTATAGTCAGGCCTTTTCTTCTCAAAATAATCCTAATTTTTGGGGATTGATTTTAGACCACCATTGTGTGAGCCTATTTTAATTTTTCCTTGTCTAATTTGGACCAATTTTCTGACTTAATTCATTATTAAGTTCGAATATTTAATTCCTTAATTTACTATGTGTTAGTTGATTTTATTCTTGCCATATTTACATAAGCCGTGTATTTTCAAAAACATCTCTTATGTATTTACCATTTACTACACAATGTGTTCGTTATTTTTTTTCCTTAAATAAAAACTCTGCCAGCTCCTATTCAAATTCGAACTCCTTAATAAAAGGAGTTCACTTCCCTTGATTGATTATGATTGAGACTGAACTATTTCTTGCCTTGTTTACCTACCTGTTTTCAACTATAAATACTTCACCCCTTTTATTTAAAAGACACGAACAATTGAGTTCAAAACACACACACACACTCAAAGCTCTCTCTTCTATGCATTCCAATGAGCATTCTACTGCCTGCTCCCATACATTTAGGTATTTCCTGAGTTTGTGCCCGTTTATATCTGGCTGTTTGTTTGTTGCTGTTAGTCTACTATCCTAGATCATAACTGGTATGCTCTTCTATGATTTATAAGCATCCTAATTCAATTTCTCTGGTTCTACCCCTTTCTTTGTGTGTTCATTTATGCTTTCTTGCGCTATTTGATTACTTTCAATCATGTTAATCTCTTTCCCCTATTCCCCTTTGTATGTGAGTTTGTCGGGGGTCATAACAGCATTATGAATTGTTGTATGTGATTCAAGACTAGACTCTTCGAGTCTCTACTCAATTGCTTTCCCATTCCCTTTTTCCCCAATGTGCTGAGCTCTAACTTGGGTCTGATGATGTTCTAGTCATCATTCAGGCTTGAGTTTAACTCTTTAAGAGTCTGCTCTTATTTGTCTGAATCTAATGGGAGGTTAGGGGTGTGCCAGTCTATGCCATGACTGGGTATGACCACCTCCTGCTAAGGTTTCTCTCTCACTTTACACCTACTCCTATCTCTTAAGTTCTGCCCCCTATGGTAATCCATGCTTAGTGACTCTAGAGTTCCCTCTGAACTTGGATGCCTAAGGGCTGGTAATTCCGCACATTACACTACTCTGTTACAACTCTCAATCTTTAGAGTGTAAGCATTGCCTGGGTTCTCAAAAACCCTTGGAACTTTGAAACACTCTAAGAGAAGGCCTTGAAATCTGGAATCCGGATTCAGTGAGACACATGTGTTGGATGTTGAAGGTTGCATTGTGCCTCCTTGGGTCTGACTTTAGTTTAGATGTATTTATTTAAGTGTTTTTCTTTCCAGTTTTGTAATAACTATGTAATAAACTAGGGGAAAATATTAGTAAAAGGTGTGGGATGGGTTTATTTTGCTTGCATAAGTGAAATGGTAGAAATCATGTCTATAGGTATTTCATGCTTTCAATTATCTAGAAATCATGCCTATTGGTTTAATACTTCCAAGTCACTTAGATAACATGCCAATAGGGTTTAATATTTAATCATGTTGCAAATCATTAGAGATCCTGCCTATAGGACTTTAACATTTGCCTAATCAATTACATATAGAAACCAAGGAATGCGTTAGGCAAACTGTAGGGTAATTGAACGTTCGTCTATTTACCAACTCTCTAATGGGCTTTAAAATTCAAAATAGGCATCATTCCTATAGGATTCCGTCTCAACTTGTCTGATTCGTTTTAAGCAATAACAGTCCATTAACTGGCCCTTGATGTCCTAATGTAATGTTTTCAATAAAACTCTTATAAACCAGTATGCTTTTAAAACATTTCAAATCTGCATCTTTTCCTAAATAGTTCTTTTGAACATTCTGCCTAAACATCTTACGCAGTCCTTGAAATTGTCTTTTAAAAAATAGGCCTGTAATGCACTCTTTTCTTAAGACATTCCTGCCTCTAAGAATCTTTCGTAACTCTTCTGCATTTTCTACTCAAACAGTCTGCTAATCTCAAATCCATTTACAAATTTACTGCAGCCTTTACTTTCTTTTGAAACTTTTCTGCATTAAGACCTCAATAACTAACAAATCAGACCTGAGGGGCTCGATGCAGACTTTTTATCCATCTTTATGAGTTAAATTGATTCGTCTACCTCTTAATTTCTTAACTTTAAAGACCAAATCAGTACGTGAAAGTCATGCTAAACTAATTGTTGTTATGATCTATGGGGGTTTTGTATGAGCCTTTGAGTGTTTGATTTGTACCCAACTTATTTGTTATTTGTTTTGATTTAGGACCCAGTATTTTACCCTTTTAAACTCCATATATGCCTCCCTCTCTTTCTCCCCTTTTAGGATTAGAAGTCGAAATACCCCGGGATTGATAGGTAGGGACGGGTATTAGCATGCAATAAGTAAATAAGAATATCGCATTTAAATTCCTTAACGGGGTGGGAAGGGTAGAATATGGATATGATGACGGTACGCTAATATCTCGTGTGAGAATGATTGCTGGGTATTGCACCGAATGATCTATATTATAGTTAAACCTAGGACTCTTTTTCTTTGCTTTTCCTTTATTTAAATTAATATTTTCTTCAAACTATGCTCTCTTTCACTTGTGCCTTTCTTCTTCCAAAACTGTTAAATTGTTTATATTTCTTAGTGCGAACTACTCCTACTGTTCTTAAAGTCACAACCAAGCAAGACCGGGAACCGCACTAGTGGATCTTGAGGGATGCCTAACACCTTCCCCTCGAGATAATTTCAAGCCCTTACCCGAACTCTGGTTTTCTTTCAAATCCTTCTTCTTTTCTCTTAAAAGTGTCCTAATGCACTATTATCATTAGGTGGCGACTCTCCAAACTCCATAACCCAAATTCCCCGAAGGGGGATAAAAGAGTCATTCCACCCATAATATTGCAAACCCGATTTCTCCTCAGAAAAAGGGGGTGTTGACAGCATGGCGACTCTACTGAGGATTTTATTTAAGGCTTTTACCATTACTTACTTTTGTGACTTTACCGCTTCCTTAATTGCATTTATTTCTTGTCCTTGGTTATTTCATCATAATTACTAACATGGCTCTTCATGTTTTTCTTTCCTTATAATTTTCGATTTTACTGCTTTATTATTCTGTTGTAATTTTCGAGTATTTATTGTAATCTTTATGAACGTGAAAATTTGTTTCATTATTGTAACTGAATTCCTCAACATCATATTCCACTCGTACCAAAACAAAACCTATAGCAACTCTTATAATGAGTGGTTGCGCCCTTCCGATATTATAAACCCCCTAAATGTGGCAAAGGCATATTTGCGGTAAAACCAGTCAATCAACGGTGTAGTCGACGATTCCGCGCCTTTCCCTCTTGAGTTGTCCGCTCAAAGGTACCCTGTCTAGCACTTCAAAAAGTAGAAACCTTATTGCCTTGAAACTGTTCATGCATCATGGTCAAACTTAGCCGAGTCAGTTATGTTGTCTGCATAATGACTCATTAAGATAGCCTAAACCAAAGTCCATTGGGTTTCCTGAAACCCAAACGGACACCTTCACGTTATGTGCATTTATTTGGAGAACTAAATGCCTTTTGCTAATTTTTGATTTAAATATTCGAGTCTAGTGAGGTTAAGGTCCTAACACTTTATTTTGTAGAAAAAGAGGCACGAGGTCCCCAAATTTGGTATGGTATCCAACATCCACCCAAGGTTGCTAAGCTGGTGGAAAGATCTTCATAGCAGTGATTAAACCCTCGTCCGCAAGTACTTAGGGAATTTTCCCTCACTTCTGGAAATCCAGCCCAACAATAAAATCATTGAGACTTCCACTTTGTTTTAGGATAGTTATCGATCAGTGTTCAACTTCGAAGACTTGGAAATGACCCCTTTGCTAGAAGAGATAGGGGGCCTAGCTGGTATCCCTTGGGAGACTCCGGGTTTTCTTATGCCTGAGAATCGCAAAAGTAGAAGCTTTATAAAGATAATGGGACTCAAGAAAAATCCCGACCTCTCTTTCTTGAAGGACTCCTACATACCATTTAACTTCTTGTACGAGAGATATGGCCACAGCAAGTCCTATCGCACCTACATGGACGAATTCGCTCTCAGTTCTTTGGGACACATACATAGAAGGGTCTTTGTGTTCATGTTTTTCTTTTTGGGCAGTGATAATTTTCAAGAAGGCTAGGATCCACACCAAACTAGCAATGGTGACCAAGACCTTAATGGAAGCAATCAACAGGCAGTCTTTCAGCATAGTGCCTATGATCATCGCGAAGATCTATCGAGCCTTGGGAAAGTGTCAGCAAGGGGATCCACATTTCGAGGGTTGTAATCTGCTACTTCAACCCTGGCTCATAGAACACCTTCAGAAAGGCGACTACAAATAGGAAATCATACGCAGGGATTTGGATGACCATATCTCTATTCATCACCCAAAGCGAATGAACTTCATGCCCAACATGTACGCTCAGCCAGAGGATGCCAGTGGATGGGTGGAGTTGTTCGAGAATCTAAAAGAAGAGCAAGTTCAGTGGATGTTCGAGTGGTTCCCAACATGGGAGTTCATTGTCCGTTCTTGAGACGCACCATTCCTCATACTCATTGGTCTGAGGGGAACTCATCCTTATGTCCCCTTCCAGGCCATGAGGCAATCTGGAAGAAGACAAATCATACCCAGGATAGAGAAAATGAGTCATCTAGGGCTGACTTTCAAGATGATGATAGCCCGCACAAGTGTCACACTCAGCATATGTCGCACTGCAAGCTAGTCTTCGGGAGAGAGTCCATTGAACCAGACAGGTATCATGCCGAATGTGTGCCACACTATACAGGTTGGTTGGAAGATGATCGCATTGGTTTGGGTCGTCAAAGATTCGTCCACGGTCATAGGATTGTTGATGAGAAAACTGAAGCGCAAGTCAAATACAATCAACTACGCAAAAGAATGCAAGAATGTCAGAATGAACATTGGGAAATACAGGAAGCTCACGAAAAGCTGATCAACGAGTGGAAGGACATGGCCATCAACGCCAACAACCGCTTGGGATATTTAGAGCAAGGTATAGTGAAATTGGGAGGAAGTTCTTGAAAAGAATTGAACACTGTTAGAATGCTGAAGGTAGTGCAAGCGGACATCTGGCCCGAGCCTATCTTTTGTTAGGAATGCACGATTTGATACAGTTGTACGAGGGAGGCAGGAGTACCGAATCTGGGGAAGGTCTTTATGGGACGGAGTAGTTAGGATTTTTTATTTTTTCTGCTTTCTTTATGTAATAAGTCCGCTGGCCATTAGTGATATTTTTACCATTCAGTTGTTTTAAAACTCGTCATGTTTTTATCAATAAAATGAGGCATCTAGCATTATAAGTTCTTCAAATTTAATTTGTCGCTACGCCTACCTCGGGCAAAACGAGGCACCCAAATTATGAAATGACTTATATTATTGCATAACGTGTTTAAATATTGTAATATTATTTATCAGAACCCGCACTAACTTTTTACCTTTTTGTTTTAATTTTGTTTTTTTATCATTCCCCTCCCCAAAGGTTAGTTCGTGCATTCTGGCACCATCAGCATACTCAACAGGATCCAAGGGTCCTCCACCTCCTCCTCCTCCAAGTCCTACCAGACACATGAACAAAGGAAAAATCGGAGATACAAGCGCTACAAAGGAACTTGAGGAATCTTCTCAGAATGCTGCAATTACCAAGGAGACTACTGCTCATATGGAGCAAACTTTGCTAAGATTCCGAGAGGAATTGGACCAAGTTAGAAACATGGCAAGCCTGTCAATCACTCTTGTCGCTCTTCATGTTAACACCCAGAACCCTTCACCTCCACAAAACACCCCACAACCTCCAATGCAACCCACTCATAACACTCCGCTGCTCATTCCAAAACCACAAAAGACTATAACACTCCTGTATTTGTGGACACTATGCCACATTACAGTTAGCCAATCAGAAGTGTAGCCGAGTCAGATTACAAGAGCTCCCTCATTCAGAATTGGCCGTTGAGATCAAGAAGTTGACTAGCTGGGTTTAAGGTTTTGAAGGTAACAAAGGTGTCGAAGGGTTGAATTACAAAGATCTATGTGTTCAGCCAGATGTTGAGCTCCCGGAGGGGTACAAACCTCCCAAGTTCGAGATGTTCGATGGTACAGGTGATCCACGGTTCACTTGAGAATGTATTGTGACAAGTTTGTAGGAGTCGGAAGGGAAGAGAAAATCCGCATGAAGCTGTTCATGAGGAGTTTGAAGGGTGATGCTTTATCATGGTATATTAGCCAGGATGCAAAGAAATGGACTAGTTGGCTAAACATCACACTAAGAATGCACCAGATGTGTTCTATATCCAGAATCTCAAGAAGAATCCCACAGAGACCTTTCGCGAGTATGCTACTCGTTGGAGGTCAGAAGCTGCTAAGGTCACACTGGCCTTGGAGGAAGATTAAATGAACAGGTTCTCCATTCGTGCTCAAGATCCGCAGTACTATGAGACACTGATGCTAATTAAGGGTCAAATGTTCTCCGACATCATCAAGTTGGGAGAGAGGATTGAAGAAGGCATCAAAAATGGTATGGTCACTAACCTCGAGGCATTGCAAGCTACCAACAAGGCTTTACAGTCTGGTGGCTCGTTGAAGAAAAAGGATGTAAATTCCGTAATGGCTGCACAAAGGAACAATTCTCCTATGAAGTACCACACCTATCCCTCAGCTCTACTCACATATTAACCCACCCTAAACTACCAAGCACCATCACCCACTTACCAAATTCCACCACCTGATACCAATCACTCCACCACCTAAATATCAACCCAGCTCACCCATATATTCCCAACCCGCACCTGTATACCAAGCATATAATTCCCAATCTTTGCACTACCCATCACCGCCCACCCGCCAAAACGTTTCTCCACCTAGACTAAACTTCGGCCGTAAACCCCCAAACAATATACCACCATAGCCGAGAGAATTGATCAATTATATGAAAAACTCAAAGCATCCGGTTATGTTACCCCTATCCCATTCATAACACCAGAAAACCCCACTCAATAGGTTAACCCAAACAAGACTTGCGCATACCATTTCGGGATGAAAGGCCATACCATCGATGAGTGTCGCTCGTTGAAAGGCAAGATTCAGAATCTGATTGACAACAAGATCATTATAGCAAAGGAGCCCACTCCTAATGTCTGTAACAACCCTATGCCTGACTATAAGGGTGGAGGCATCCATATGATCGAGATTGAAGATGATTGGGACCCCAAAGGGTCAATCGGTCTGATAGTTGAAGGAGACGAGCCTAAGAAGCCAACAGTTACTCTCAATCCCATTGTGTTGAGGTTCAGTCCCCTGAGGGAAATGTGGTAAATGTGCCTGTGCCGCTCAGTTTGAAGCGCCTTCTGTAAAGGCGCCGAAACCAATTGAGGTTGAGTTCAGGGTTCCAGAGGTGCCTGCACCGTTTGAAGTTACTATGTTATCTCCAGGGTACCAATTCCAGTCTCCATGAAATACGTGATCCCGTTCAAGACAAATGTTATACCTTGGGATAACACAGCTGAGGCTACAGGAAGAGAAAGACATATACTAGGAAAGAATTTGCCGCACAGGGCATGACTAGGACAGATAGGGTATTCACCCCTGAATATTTGGCTGAGTCCAACAAACAAACCTCCGGGCGGGCTGTTGAAACTGGACCCGATGATCTTTGGAGGAAGGTACAGGCCAAAGAGTACTCAGTCGTCGAGCAACTGAACAAAACTCCAGCACAGATTTCTATTCTGGCTCTTCTTCAAAGCTCTGAGACATATAAAATGCCTTAATGAAAATACTGAGTGAAGCTTATGGTCCCAGCAACATAATAGGAGGCGAAATGACAAACATTGTGGGGCAGGTACTGGAAATCCATAAGATCACCTTCCACGAGGACGAGTTACCACCGGAAGGGATCGGTCACAACGAATTATTGCACATCAATGCACAACGCGAGGATCATTTTATCACCAGGATTTTAGTCAACGGAGGATCCATCCTCAACATTTGTCCATTGATAACTCTCAAGACTTGGGGTAAAGGATTGCACGAGATCAAAGATGGAGCTATAAATGTCAAAGCTTTTGATGGATCTCAGAGGTCCACCATTAAAGAAATTAGCCTATGCATACAAATGGGACCCGCCTAGTTCAATGTTGAGTTCCAGGTCATTGGCGTGCCTGCATCCTACAATGTGTTGCTGGGACGACCCTGTATCCACGCCGCTGGGGCTGTGACATCATCTTTCCATCAAGCTGTAAAATGTGAATGGAATCATCACGAAGTAATCATTCATGGCGACAGTAGCAACCCTATATACAGTCGCTAGCCCATCCAGATGATTGGAGGAAGAAGGAGAATAGGTGGAGAAACATACCATCACATCGAGGAGTCAACACCATAGACAAAGATAAGTGGTGGGATAAAAAAATTGATAGAATTCTAAATTGAAGCGGGTATGAGCCCGGAAAAGGACTTGGCAAAAACCTCCAGGGCATCACCACGCCTATCAAGTTGAAGAAGCATGGTACCACTTTTGTCCTGGGTGATGAATATACTTGTGAGGAGTTCAACCACTGCTCGCCACCATGGCGCGGTCCCTTCAACCCACTAGAGCACCCTATACCTCAGTTGGAGCAGATATTTCAGCCACCTGATGTCATATATGGATCAGAGGAAGATGAGACACTGTCAGCAATAAAGAACCTATTTCTGGAGGATGATATGGATTGATGTATTATCTTCGAGGAGGAAGTGGAGGAAGGCCCTTCCATTTAAGATGTGAACCGAGGGGAAAACCTCACCAATGGTCAGTCAGGACCACCGAAGCCCAGAGAGCCTCGGGGTAGCAAGGCTAAATGATGCATATGCATCGCATTTTATTTTTTAGTTTTCTGCATTGTCTTTACTTTTGAAAAGAGCTCCGATGTTTCAAACAGTTATGCATTTAATCAAAAGCATTTTACAAGTTTATCTTTATATCTCACTCTCATTTATTTTCTCTACCATTTACTTTATTTTATACAACATTACTATTACATATCTTGATGATGAACCAACAATTGTAACTTGCAACGAGACAATGCGACAAACGGACATAGATTCAGAAGAGGATGAAATACCAGAGGAAGATGTCAGAGAGGTCAAGAATTTTGAGAACAGGCCTAAGTCCAACTTGGACGAAACTAAGGTTGTTAATTTGGGAGCCTCAGAAAATTTCAAGGAAACACAGATCAGCGTACACTTGTCACCACCAGAAAAGAAAAAGTACACATAGTTCTTAAAGGAATATGAGGATATCTTCGCCTGGTTGTACGATGATATGACCAGTCTCAGTACATCTATTCTAGCTCAAAAATTGCCGACAGATCCGGCATGCCCACCGGTAAATCAGAAACTCAGAAAGTTCAAGCCAGACATGAGTTTGAAAATCAAAGAGTAGGTTACCAAGCAAGTCAAAGCCAGGGTTCTCAAAGTGGTAGAGTATCCAACATGGTTAGCCAATATCATGACGGCACCAAAGAAGGATGGGAAGGTTAGAGTCTATGTCGACTACAGGGATCTCAATCGCGCCAGTCCTAAGAACGACTTCCCTTTGCCAAACATACACATATTGATTGATAACTTTGCCAAACATGAGTTGCAGTCGTTCATCGATTGTTTTGCTAGATACCATCATATTTGGATGGACGAAGAGGATGCAGAGAAAACGACATTCATCACGCCGTGGGGAATGTACTGTTACAGAATGATGCCATTTGGTTTGAAGAATGCTGGTGCTACCTACATAAGAGCCGTGACCACCATTTTTCATGATATGATACGTAAAAAGATCGAGTTGTATGCGGATGATGTCATCATTTAATCCAAGAAAGCTGCAGATCACATGGAAGATTTTAGAAAATTCTTCAACAGACTGAGGAGATACAACTTGAAACTGAATCCCGCCAAGCGTGCATTCAGGGTCCCAGCCGGAAAGTTATTGGGCTTCATTGTGAGTCGCCGAGGAACAGAATTGGACTCGTCAAAGGTCAAAGCTATTCAAGAGTTGCCACCGCCAAAGAACAAGAAAGATGTAATGAGTTTTCTGGGGAGACTCAACTATATCAGCCAATTCATTGCTCAGTCCACTGTCATTTGTGAACCCATCTTCAAGATGCCTAAGAAGGATGCTGCCACTAAATGGACTGATGATTTTCAAAAGGCCTTCGACAGAATCAAGGAATATCTGTCGACACCGCCAGTCTTGGTTCTACCTGAGCCAGGGAGACCTCTATTTCTTTATCTTGCAGTATTAGATGGGGCATTTGGTTGTGTTTTGGGACAACATGATGAAACAGGGAGAAAAGAGCAAACCATCTACTACCTCAGCGAGAATTTTACCCCGTACGAGGCTTGGTATTCCTTGTTAGAGCGCACTTGTTGTGCTCTAACCTGGGTAGCCCAGAAATGGAGGCATTACTTCTGTGCTTACACCACTTATCTCATATCCAGGATGGATCCATTGAAATATATCTTTCAGAAGATCATGCCTACCGGCAAGCTCGCCAAATGGAAGATACTGTTAAGTGAGTTCGACATTATTTATGTTGCCCAAAAGTCAGTCAAAGGACAAGATCTGGCATATCGCCTCGCCGAGAATCCTGTGGGAGGAGAATACGAACCTCTCAAGATGTATTTTACTGATGAAGACATAGCTTTCATAGGAAAAGACATTGCAGAATCCTATGATGGTTGGAGGACATTTTCGACGGAGCCGCAAATTACAAAGGAGTTGGCATAGGAGTAGTCTTGGTATCAGAAACCGGTCAGCATTACCCAGTATCTGCCAAGCTTTGATTCCCGTGCACCAAAAACATGGTTGAGTACGAAGCCTGCATCTTAGGGCTCAAATTGGCAATCGACATCAACATCTAGGAACTATTAGTGATCGGAGACCCGGACCTACTCATATATCAGGTTTGAGAAGAATGGGCAACCAAGAATTCCAAGATACTCCGCTATCTACACTATGTACAAGAGTTGAGGAAAAGATTTAGAAAGACAGAATTCCAGCATGTTCCCAGAATACAGAATGAGTTCGCCGATGCCTTAGACACTTTATCATCTATGATACAGCATCCAGACACAAACTTTACTGATCCCATCCAGTTCAAGATTCATGACCAACTGGATTATTGTACTCATGTTGAGGAAGAAGCCGATGGGACACCTTGGTTCCATGACATCAAAGAGTATCTGACAATAGGAGAATACCAAGAGCTTGCCAATGTTACTCAAAAATGCACCCTTCAGAGATTGTCCAACACCTTGTCACAGCGGAGGAATCCTGTATAGGAAGACTCCCGATATGGGATTATTAAGATGTGTCTAGGCAAGAGAAGCATCCAAACTATTCGAGGAAGTGCACGCAGGCACCTGCGGACCGCTTGTGAATGGTTTTTTCTAAGCAAAGAAGATACTCTGAGTAGGGTATTTTTGGATGACTATGGAAACGGACTGCATTCAGTATGTCCGGAAATTCCACATTGTCAGATACATGGGGATATGATAAAAGTATCTCCAAATAAGATTATTGCAACAAGCTTACCATGGCCGTTCGCCGCTTGGGGAATGGATGTTATTGGACCAATTGAACCCACCGCGTCAAATGGGCAAAAGTTCATCCTAGTGGGAATTGATTATTTTACCAAATGGGTTGAAGTAGCATCATACAAAGCAGTCATCAAGAAGATAGTAACATATTTCGTCCGTGATCGTATGGTCCGTCGGTTTGGTATTCTGGAATCAATCATCACTGACAACGGTTCCAATCTCAACAGCGACCTGATGAAAACAATGTCTAAAACATTCAAGATTAAACACAAGAACTTTACGGCTTACATACCTCAGATGAATGGAGCTGTAGAATCAGCCAATAAGAACATCAAGAAGATACTAAGGAAGATGATCGAAAAGCACAATAAATGGCATGAGAAGTTTCCATTTGCCTTATTGGGATATCGTAAACGGTCCGTACATCAATAGGGCCACTCCTTACATGTTGGTTTATGGCACAGAGGCGGTCATCCCCGCCGAGGTAGAAATTCCCTCCTTGAGGGTCATACAAGAAGTAGAGTTAGATTATCCATAATGGATTAGAAGTATCAACGAGCAGTTAGCCCTCATCGACAGAAAGAGAATGAATGCTGTCTGTCACAGTCAATTATATCAGAGCAGAATGTCCATAGCCTTCAACTAGAGAGTCAAGCCAAAGAAGTTCACGCTAGGAAGCTGGTATTGAAGAAAATATTTCCGCATCAAGATGAAGCCAAAGGGAAATTCTCTCCCAATTGGCAGGGCCTGTACATAGTTCATTAGGTTCTAACTGGATAAGCCCTTATTCTTGCGGAAATGAACGGCGAAGTCTGGCCAAAGCCTATCAACTCAGACGCAATGAAAAGATACTACATTTGATCATATGCTTTTTCTCTCATGATGTAATTTGAACTACGCCTGACGTAATTCCCGTTTAAGAGGGGATACATAGGCAGCCATATGGGTTCGGTCACATTTTAATAAAAAATCCATCTTCCCCCCGTAATTGGAACTGGGGCAGAATTTTGAGGAGGACCCTCAAATTTCGAAGTTAGCCTGGCAGTACCTTCACCAACGCTAACCCAGTAACTGGAGCAGAATTTTTAGGAGGACCCTCAAAATCCTGGAATCAATCCACGTTCAATTGTTCCGCACAGCCTTCAACAGCACCAGCCTAGTAAACTGGGGCAGAATTTTGAGGAGGACCCTCAAAATTCCGGAGCAAGAAAGGTCGCCGCGTCTTGAACCACGTCGCAGTTGTTTGTTTATCTAAAATAAAATCATTTATATATATATATATATATATATATATATATATATATATATATATATATATATATATATATATATATATATATATATATATATATATATATATATATATATATATATATATATATATATATATATATATATATATATATATATATATATATATATATATATATATATATATATATATATATATATATTTTGCATTTGCTAAGTCATGCAAAAATATCATTTTCATCACCATTGTTTAGCAATGCTACCCCTGCGATATGCGACGCCAAGAGTTGGAGGATACGAACTAACCTCCTCTCTACAAAACTTACAATTTTTCTTTGGATGCAAGAATTTAGGCCGCGAATTAAAGTACGTTTGCTCTTCAGAATCAAAACCCTCCAGAGGGTCACTATCCACACCCAACACTCCCCAGCAGTCCTAATATCGCAAACCGTCTACCAACTAAGAAAACTTACTACTCTTCGTCCTTTTACATTCCTGCATTGCATAAGGCTACCTTTCGAGACTAAGCTCTGTCTCCATCGACATCTTTGCATAAGATTGTTACCTGCCTTTCGGGACTAAGCTCTGTGTCCCTCTGCATTTTGCATAAGTCTACTCTCTGCCTTCCGAGGATAAGCTCTACCTCCATATTGCATAAGGCTATTATCTGCCTTTCGAGACTAAGCTTTGTCTCTATCTGCATTTTGCATAAGGCTACTCCTTTCCTTACGAGGTTAAGCTCTACCTCCATATTGCATAAGACTATTATCTGCCTTTCGATACTAAGCTCTGTTTCTATCTGCATTTCGCATAAGGCTACTCTCTCCCTTCCGAGGTTAAGCTCTACCTCCATATTACATATAGCTATTATCTGCCTTTCGAGACTAAGCTCTGTCTCCATCTGCATTTTTCATAAGGCTACTCTCTGCCTTCTGAGGCTAAGATCTACCTCCATATTGCATAAGGCTATTATCTGCCTTTCGAGACTAAGCTCTGTCTCCATCTGCATTTTGCATAAGTCTACTCTCTGCCTTCCGAGGTTAAGCTCTACCTCCATATTGCATAAGGATATTATCTTCTTTTCTAGACAAAGCTCTGTCTCCACCTGCATTTTGCATAAGGCTACTCTCTTCCATCCGAGGTTAAGCTCTACCTCCATATTGCTTAAGTCTACTTATCTACCTTTTGAGACTAAGCTCAGTCTCCATCCGCATCGCATGAAGCTACCTATCTGCCTTCTGAGACTAAGTATTGCCTCCGCCCTGCATGGCTGAAACAGCGCCGCTTTATTTTTTTGACTGGCTGAAACATCACCATCTGCATTTTAAATTCTCTCTCTTACTGAAAGATCGTCACCCTCTGCATTTATCTGGCTGAAAGATTTCCACCTTCTCTTGGGCTGAAAGAACGCCAACTTATTCAAAGGCATCATAGTTCAGAGGCACCATCTGCATAGCCCAAGGACATCATTTTATGGCCTGTGAACCCTTACTTTTATGCTCTTTATGGCCCAGGACATAATAGTCTAAGGACGTCATCCTAATCGTCCGAAGACAACATTCATGGTCCAACGGGAACTTACATCACGTGTAAATTATGCAATATATACGCACATTACCCATTTGCAGGTCATCCGGATGGTTCACGGCCGTCTCAGTAGGAGCTATCTCGCTCCAATTCTCCGCAACTTGTCCAATTCCAAGCACCCTCTCAAATCTAACGACCACATCCGTCTTTTCGAATTTCCATCGGCATATTCCGTCAATGGTTCCCGAACTACATATGGCTTGATTCAAGTAAAATCAGGGATATGTAGGCAGCTCAGAAACCATAGTGTGGTCAAAATTCTGCTACAATCGCCAATTCCTGTCAAAATTGGCGACCTTATCTTTACCCGACAACTCTTTCATCCTCCTCGGGTAAAGAGGGGAAGCTGTTGATACCCAATTTTTTCCTATGTATTTTTATTCTCAAAATACTTTCCGAATAGCATGTATATGCATATACTAGCATCCCCAAAGGTTTTGGTATTTTTCCCAAACTTTTAAGGATTTTTAAAACCAATTTATGGCCTTTTTTGCACTATAAAATTAAATAAGTATTCCCAAAATTTGTCATTTTGGTGAATAATTTATTTTATTCTCACACTTACATAAAAATAATTTACATGATTTTTACATAATTTCACAAGTCCGTTTGGTATTTTTAAACTAAAATTGCATGAAATTATAATTTTAGCCTATTTCTCGATTTAATAGCATTATTAATCACAAAATCATTCTCAATATTTTTAAATTAATACTTACATATTTTTATTAAATCATTATATTTAATTTGATTTAAACAGCTTTTAATATTTTTATAAATTCAAAATGGAAAAAGTGACTATTTGGATTGTAGCCCATTTTACTTTCAATTATAGCCTAATTTCAACACCAACCCCTATTTAAATGACCCAATTTGAATTTTACCCGACCCAGACCCAATTATACGAACCCTCCCGGACTCCATTTTAAATCGTTGCCGTTGATTATTTTAATCAACGGTCCACGTTGGCCCTTCCTTAATTAAACCCACAACCAACCCTAACCCCATCATTGATCATTTCAGCAGCCGCCTTTTAATCGCCTTCGTCTCTCAAACTCTCTTAACTCCTCCCCGAAACCCTAGCCTCTTTTCACCGGTTTCTGCCTTATCTCACCGAAAACTATGGCATCTCAGGCCTTGGGTAGCGTGTACCTACCCCCCACATGCCCTTATACTCCTATTAATCGAAGATCCAAGGTCCAACCTTGAAGTCCCTGGCTTAGATTCCCTCCGATTGAGGTTCTATGGCCATCTCCGGCGCACCCTAGCCTTGCGAGTTCATCTCCAACTCGAACCAGCCCTTTCCAGGACTTCCTCATTTTTCTATGGTTTTTCTGAAACCCTTAGCCATTTTCGAGTTTTTCATGTTTTTCTATACTTTAGATTTGTGCTATTTCGGAGATTTTCAAAGTAGTTCTTACATCTCTTCCGATTTTTTCTTTCAAAACTGTTCGTCTTCTCAAACCTAGGGTTTCCTTGATTTTTACTTATTCTACTGTGCTTTCTTACATTATTTTGCTTTACTGTAACCCCTAAATTTTTTCACCATGGCTTCTGTGCATTTTCTTTACTGGTTTTTTCTCCTAGGTTTTCTAGTGATTTCCTTTATTGTGTTTTCTTCCATGAAATGTGTGTGTTCTTTGGGTTTTCCTGAGTTTATTTTGCCTGATTTTCTATGCTTTCATCTTTGCAATTAATCCGTGGAGGAAACCCTAGATTTTGGGGTTTTCAACAACTTATGCGCGATTGTTTTGTTGCTTGTATTGCTTCCTGTTTGATTTCAAAAACCCTAATTTCTAAAGCTCGTCTCATGTTCTCTGACTTTTGCTAAGCTTTGCAAGACCTTCTGATTTCTCTCATAGTTGTGTTCCTCTACTTTTGATTGCATGACTACTTTGCTCTGTTTAATTCTAGCCTTTACATGTTTAAGTTTATGCATCCTTTATAGTCAGGCATTTTCCTCTCAAAGTAGCCCTAATTTTTGGGGATTCATTTCAGACCACCATTGTGTGAGCCTATTTGAATTTTTCCTTGTCTAATTTGGACCAATTTTTCTGACCTAATTCATTATTAAGTTCGAATCTTTAATTTCTTAATTTACTATGTGTTAGTTGATTTTATTCTTACCATATTTACCTAAGCCGTGTATTTTCAAAAACTTCTCTTATGTATTTACCTTTTATTACACAATGAGTTATTGATTTTATTTCCTTATATAAAAACTCTTCCCTCTCCTATTCAAATTCGAACTCCTTAATTAAAGGAGTTCCCTTCCCCTAATTGACTATGATTGATACTGAACTATTTCTTGCCTAGTCTACCTTCCTGTTTTCAACTATAAATACTTCACCCCTTTTCTTTAAAAGACACGAACAATTGAGTTCAAAACACACACATACTCAAAGCTCTCTCTTATCTGTATTCCACTGAGCATTCTACTGCCTGCTCTTATACATTTGGGAGTTTCCTGAGTTTGTGCCTATTTATTTCTAGTTGTTTCTTTCTTTCTGTTAATCTGCTATCCTAGATCATAACTGGTATGCTATTCTAAGCTCTATAAGCCTACTTATTTAATTTCTCTGCTTCTATCCCTTTCTTTATGTGTTCATTTATGCTTTCTTGAGCTGTTTGATTACTTTCAATCATGTTAATCCCTTCCCCTATGCCCCTTTGTATGTAAGTTTCTTGGGGTCATAACAACATTAGGAATATATGTATGTTATTTAGGACTAGACTCTTTTGAGTCTACTCAATTGCTTTCCCATTCCCTTTTCCCAATGTGCTGAGCTTTAACTTGGGTCTGTTGATGTCCTAATCACTGTTCAGGCCTGAGTTTGACTCTTTAAGAGTATGTTCTTATTTGTCTGAATCTAAGTGAGAGGTTAAGGGTGTGCTAGTCTATGTCATGACTGGGTATGATCACCTCCTGCTAAGGTTTCTCTCTCACTTTACACTTACTCCAAGCTCTTAAGTTCAGCCCCCTATGGTAATCCATGCTTAAGGACCCTAGAGTACCCTCTAAACTTGGATGCCTAAAGGCTGGTAATTTCACACATTGCACTACTCTGTTACAACTCTCAATCTTTAGAGTGTAAATATTGCCTGGGTTCTAAAAACCCCTTGGAAAATTGAAACTCTCTAAGAGAAGGCCTTGGAATCTGGAATCCGGATTTGGTGAGACACATGTGTTGGATGTTGAAGGTTTCATTGAGCCTCCTCAGGTCTGACTTTAGTTTTGATATATTTATTTAAGTCTTTTTCTTTCCTATTTTGTAATACCTATGCAATAAAACTCGGGGAAAATATTAGTAAAGGGTGTGGGATGGGTTTATCTTTCTTGCATATGTCAAAGGGTAGAAACCCTGTCTATGGAGATGATGACGGTGCGCTAATATCTCGAGTGAGAATAATTGTTGGGTATTGCACCGAATTATCCATATTATAGTTAAACTAGGACCCTTTTTCTTTGCTTTTCCTTTATTTAAAATAATGTTTTCTTCAAACTAAGCTGTGCGTTCACTTGTGCCTTTCTTCTTTCAAAACTGTTGATTTGCTTATATTTCTTATGTTCGAACTACTCCTATTCTACTTAAAGTCACAATTAAGCAAGGCGGGGAACTACACTAGTGGATCTTGAGGGTGCCTAACACCTTCCCCTCGAGATAATATCAAGCCCTTACCCGAACTCTGGTTTTCTATCAAATCCTTCTTCTTTTCTCTAAAAAGTGTCCTAATGCACTATAATCATTAGGTGGAGACTCTCCAAACTCCATAATCCAAATTCCCCAAAGGGGGATAAAAGAGTCATTCCATCCATAATGTCGTAAACCCGATTTCTCCTCAGAAAAAGGGGATGTTGACAGCTATGCGCCTTCTCCATCGAAAATTGCGAGATTCAACTACGGTCGAACAACGACTCAGGCTATGTGCCTTCGCCCAAAAAGTTCAACTACATGTTGAACTGGGACTCATGCCATGTGCCTTCACCATAAAGAAATTACAAGATTCGACTACGGTTGAACGACGACTCAGGCTATGTGCCTTTGCCCAAAAAGTTCAACTACAAGTCGAACTAGGACTCAGGCTATGCGCCTTCGCCATCAAAAATTGCAAGATTCTACTACTGTTAAACAACGACTCGGGTGAGGTGCCTTCGCCTAAAAAGTCCAAATACAGGTTGAAATAGGAATCATGCCATACACCTTCACCGTAACGAGCCCAATCTTGCTCAAACGACAACTCTGAATGCCTTCGTCCTCAAGTCTAAAGAGTTCAACCATGTTTGAGCCAAAACATAGGCTAGGCGCGTTCACCATTGGACGCGGCAGGCCTACCCCACAATGGACGGAGAGACAAGTTAAGCCCCCTCGCCATTCAAGTGAGTACGCCCAACTATAACCAAAATTCTGGTCATGTAAAGTTCGTCCCCAGTCGAAGTACAAGGCCGCGTTTCTCACCATCACGGCTACTAGTTCGACCACGCCCAAACTGGGACTGAGGCTAAGTGCCGCTATCGCCAAATAATGGCCACAACTTGTTCACTCCAAGTAAAAGAAAACGATAAACAAAAAGCTCTTAATCATGGCCAAGGCCACCAACATTATCAGGGTCAAGGCCATCGGCGTCATTACGACCAAATACATAAGGGGGCTGAACACGCTTACCACAAAAATTAAGGCAAAGCCCCCCCTTGAGCGGCCCAAAAGAAAAACTTGGGAACAAGAAAGATACAAAATAACACCAGGCAGAACAGAGGAAAATAAAATTGCATATATTTACACCTTTAATTACAACGGGTCATCCCCGCTTACACCCGACCAAGGCCGGCAAAATGAGAAAGAAAGAAAGGAAAGAACAAAAAAAAAGTTAGCCAAACGGCAATGATAACAAGAAAAATATAACAAATCCTTTTCACTCGATGCCACCCACGCCACCATCAGCATCACCCACGCCCTCAGCGTCACCATCAACCCCTGGAATGGCTGGATCAAAGCTATAGTCGACACGGTCCTCACGAGGCCTTTTGACGGGCCTCTTTATAAGAGACTTCAGGCACAATGTCGTCCTCCCACAATCTCTTGTACACAGCAGGTTGGGCCTCGGCAAACATCCAAAGATCACGAGCCAGGCCGAAAAAGGCAGCCTGATCCCTCAAATGTTGATTCCCGACCTCTAAGGCCGTAATCCAATCCGCCCCAGTTTGGGCATCCCATTCGTAGACACCAATGCGCTCCTCTAGCGCTCCTTCTCAAAAGGCCGCAGCATCCCTCTCCAGCTCCCGTTACCATTTGCGAACACAATTTGCTGTCTCCAACGTCCCAACCCTTGAAAAGGCATCCCTCATTTTCAGCCTCAAGGCAATGGCCTCGACCTCTAAAGAAACTGCTTTCCTGGTCAAGGTTTCAGAGTCCTCTGCCGCCCTGACCCGATCTTGGCATTCCCTCTCAGTAGCAACCCTCCTCTCGGCCTCCATATAATCGTATTTACGATGAAGCTGCTCCTCAAGAGTGTTAGCCCTACCAAGCGTTTGCTGCATTTGAAGTTCTCGCCTTGCCAGCTTTTCGACGAGGTCCCGACTCCAGGGGTCATTCCTCAGGCACTCACGCATCTCGCGGCACCGATCGTGGTAGCGGCGGTACTTCTCCAGCGCCCATGAACAAATCTCTGAGCGGACATTAGCTCAGCGGATGCTCTCCGGCTCCAACAAAAATAGCTACAAAAACAAAGCGATAATCAGAACAGGAAACAGGCTAAGTAAAACAAAAAAAAACAACACAAACTAAGGTTACTATATGTACCTTCAGGCCATGCGCGGCCACTTCATCCATCAGCCCGACTTCCTTTATGCCCCTTAACAACGTGTTTTCCACCTTCGAGGACAAAACCTCGAACAACGGCTCTGAGTTTTCCTCTTAAAGCATCAAGTATTGCTCCGTAGGAATCTCAACATAAAGAAACCGCCCTTCTGCATGCACCGTGGTGCAGTTGTGGCCTCTTTAAAGCTTACGAATGTCGTCAGGGTCCAGATCGGACTCGGAGTCAGATCCTTCGCCTACGGCGCCCCTCTCTCCTTCCGTCGACCGAGAAGTTGAGGATCCCGCCCGGCCAACACATTGGCAATTGATTCTCCAACCAAAATAGTTGTTGAGGAAATACCTCCCCTCTCATCAACTGGAACTGTTAATTGAATCGCCGAAGCGATAGTATCACCTTGGCTTGAGCCAACCGAGGCAACCCCCACTGAGTGCCCGCCCTCAAGATCAGGTGCCGCCGCTGCATTCTCTTTCGCGTCCGATGGAGGGGAATCCAAATTAATCACCACTCGAGCTGGCGTAAATGCGACCCTACGCCTGACTAGCGGCCTCTCCTCTTCCTCCTCATCCCCGATCAAAGGCGACTCCGCCCCAGGGCGTAAGATCCCTGAAGACACTTCAGCTCGAGGTGCAGACCACGCTAGGGAATGAGGCGCTGAAGATTCAACTGAAGTCGCGCTCAGAACTAGACGTGGCACCGGCATTGTCACGAGTCGTGTAGTTGCGCCTGGCCTGGTAAAGTCTAGTTGAGGGGACCTCACGCGGCGTGCCCTCGCTGATCAAAGAAAGAAAAAAGTTGAAAAGAGGCAAAATGGAATAAAACAAGGGAAAAGTGAAGCTAAAATCTACACCAGAAGCAGGTCTACGACCATTATTTCCAAGAAAGATGACCACGTATGAATCCCCACTATGTGAGGGAGCACAGCCTCGACCCATTCGCGAAAGCCGGGTAGTGGAGCCAGCGGCGGCCGTTTAGCTACAAACATGAGTAAAGTAAACACTTTTCAGAACAGGTCATGAGAAAAGACGGAAAGTAGAACATGACGAATAAAGGACCTATGTGCATGGTTCCAAGTCTCTGGGAACTCGGTAGCACACGCCATCAAATGATCAGCCTTGATGTAGAAGAAATTCAAGTAAGTGTGAGACTCGACTGCATCATCTAACTCCGTAGTCAAGCCCCTCACCCCGTGAGGAACCACCCGAATCATAGTACCAAAGACCCTCTGAGGGGCGTAGAGAGTCAGCACGTGTCGCAATGTGATCTCCCTTCGGCCCAATTTCGCATATTTAATGAGAATAGCAAAGAGCTTGTAGAGGGAGGGAATGAGCTGGACAGGTCACACCCCGTAATGACGACACAAGTCCACCACCAACATCAAAAGAGGGACCCCAAATCCCAATATAAAAGGATAACCATAGAAAATGTAATACTCCCAAAGGTTGATGTGGACCCTCTCCTCGCGTCTAGAGAGAGAAATATCAGCGAAGCGGGGAATCTCCCATTATTCCCGTAGCTGACCAATACCCTCTTCCCCCATCTGTGGGGACTCATTCACTTGATCTTCCCCTTCATCGGTGGTGAAATCAGTCGTCGGACCTCCAGGAAAGGAGAAGATATCGGTCACCGATGGAATCCCATTGATTTACGCCAATTCAGTAGCTCTCGCCACTGTAGGTAACCCTTCAGCCACCAGAAGAGTCGCCAGAACAAGAGTAGCATAAGGATTTCTTGCCATTATCAATTGATAAACGGGAAAAGAATAAGATTCACAGAAAGGGAAGCAAATATGGTGTCGAATGAAGAACAACAAAGAACACGAAAGAAGAATGAACTAATAATGAATTAAGCTTCTTCAGAAATCTCACTTAGACAAAGATGGAAATGCAAAAGATGAACGACAAAAACCTTTATTTATACGTAACCTAAAGTGGATTTCACGAATTCCAATTGCCATCATTAACTACTTGACCAACCGTAAAGTGGTTCAGTTCTACAAAAACATGTGTAATTGTGACGAGCACCACAAAACAACTTTTTTTGTCGCCAACTGATGCTTTGCCTTCGAGAATGTTATAATGACCTGAGATTATCGAAAAGATGTCCTGCACGCCTTATAACTTCGGACGTTACCCAGCTGCGCGCCAGGCGCACTCATAACTGTCTTCGGCCGCACGATATACATCTCGACCGCCGAAAATAAGGTTGACACCTTACAAGACCCAAGGTCGTCGGCATGAAGATATAACCTCTGTTGAAATCGGCTACAGCCATTCCCCATATATAAAAGGCTACGGCCATCTCCAAAGTATAGAAGGGTACGACTATTCCCCATATATAAAAGGCTACAGCCATCTCCAAAGTATTAAATGCTATGCCCATCCCCAAGGAATAATAGACTACGGCCATCCCCAAAGTATAAATGACTACAGTCATCTCCACTATATAAACGGCTACGGCCACCTCCATTGTACGAACGGCTACGACCTGCTCCCATGAATGAAAGGATAAAACCCTAAACAAAATAAGGTCACCAACTTGACTCCATTGCAGCTAAGGACGTCAATGTAACATGTCTAAGGCAATCGGTTTTAATGGTACAACTTTCAATGAATAACCGGCCATGGACACCTTCGGTCCCGACCAAGGTAGCAGGAGACCATGTCCGCTCACCAAGCTCGGCCTGGGTACAACCTAAATAAGCGGAGGAACTAACTGTATAGGTCAAAATGTGATCCCACAAAAATTAACGATCTTAATTATTTCAAAAGCTAAAGAATAAATTAAAAGTGGTAGGACCACTTGTAATCATTAATAATTCATCGGTACAGGACGTCATCAGGGAGGCTACGACCTGTGTATCATCGTACGAGCTTTACACCGGCGTGGTCATGGACACTTGTCACCATCTCATCCGATTTACACCTATAAATACTAAGACAAAGAACCCTAAAAAGGCGGATGCTTCTTCTTCTTCTTCTTCTTCTTCTTCACGGTTCTTGAGAAAAGAGACAATATCCTTGTAAGGCTCTGAACCTCTCCATGCAGGGACAGACCAAATCGATATCATCAATAAAAAGCTTCCCATACATATCTTATTAATACAAAATAGTTTGTTTCTTGTTCCTTTTATTTTGTCCCTTGATTTATTATGATCTTCTATGATTGGCCCTCAAATTACTTTTATTGTTTTATGCTTGTAAAGTATGTGACTTTGAGCTAAAAAATCCTGTAAACAAAAAAGATCCTAATAGGCAATGCTTCTCTTCTTTTAATGATCTTACGCAATCGAAGCTGAATTAATCGAAACTCTAAAATGAATACTAATCATGATGAGAAACACAAAAAAATATAATAATTTATGAGACTGTGAATGCAACTTAAAGAAATAAGAATTTATAAATAATAAAAAAGATATCAATGCAATTCGCCACTAAAACATTATCGATCGAGGAAATCAAGCAAATAAAGAATTCAATACGTTTCACCAGTAGGATTTTATCTTTGAGGAACTCAAGCAAAATAAACAATTAAATATATGGGCGGATCCAAAATTCAAAAATTTATAAGTTTCTATAGCGACATTAAGTAAATATACATTAAGCAATTGGATTTACATGTATTTATTGATATTTAATAAAAGATTTAATACATATATAATGTATGTATAAAAGTTACTGAGTTTATCGAAACCAACATATAATAAGCTGGATATACCCTTGATTAAATATAAGCCGCCACTTAAGAGAACTCTTGCATTATTATTATCAATCGACAAACTGTTCTATGCCAAATAAATAAGTGAAGAATAACCATCAATTGATGTGGTGCACTGGATGGGGCTGCTCCTCCCTTAACCAGAGGTCTCGAGTTCGAGCCCTGGGTATAGAAAAATCCTTGGTAAGGAGCACTATCTCCCGAATGGGGCCTTACCCTGCACGAATTCAGTTAAAGTCGGGCTCCAATGCGGATACCGGATACCGAATGAGAAACCCAAAAAATAGGGATTTTTAAATTCCTATGCCATATAGGAAACCTTATTACCCTTAATGCTTAAGGTTTGATTTAATTACAAGCCCGTATACCAAATTAAAAATCTTATGCCATACTTAATTAAAGGTCTAATTAATGGGCAATTTTTACTCCTTAATTAAAAAATTTCCATATATCTCAGTATTCCATGCCAATTCAATACCATTTGCATACGAGTGATCACCATAAGTAACACTAAATATATCATTACACGAACTATTTGTATATGTCAAAGAGTTTGAAGTATCAAACAGAGGATCATCTGATTTGCAACCTTTAGTAGTTTGTGTACAGTGAAAATTACATGCAGAGTAAAATTTTGGATCGTCTGATTTGCACGAACTATTTTTATACAATTACCCAACAGCAACAACAACAACAACAACAACGACCCAGTATAATCCCACAAAGTGGGGTCTAGGGAGGGTAATACGTACACAGGCCTTACCCCTACCCGAAAGGGCAGAGAGTCTGTTTCCAATCGACACTCAGGTTAGGAAAAGGAATGGAAAAACAAAAACAAAAACAAAAATTAGAGAGCATTAGTAACTCCAATGGAAATAACATAAATAATTATCTAAACATAAACCATAAACCGTAAATAAAAAGGCATGCAGTAATTTCGACCAGTTACTACCATGAAGTGAAACAATACAAAACACAAATCATCTATAGAGAGCCCTCCCAGACCCCCCCCCCCCCAGTACCGGGAAAGAAGTACGAAAAATACTAGAAGCCTCTAACCTACATCCCTGATACTAGACCTCCAAGCTTTCCTATCAAGGGCCATGTCCTCGGAAATTCGCGTTCTAGCCATGTCCTGCCTGATCAACTCTTCCCAATACCTCTTGGGCCTCCCTCTGCCTCGACTCGCACCAACCACCGCCAGCCGCTCACAACTCCTCACCAGGACATCAGGGCTTCTCCTCCGCATACACCTTCACCGTAGCGATCCCAATCTCGCTCAAACGACAACGCCTAATGCCTTCTTCCTCAAGTCTAAAGAGTTCAACCATGTTTGAGCCAAAACTTAGGCTAGGCGCCTTCAACATTGGACGCGGCATGCCTACCTCCACAATGGACGGAGAGACAAGTTAGGACCCCTCGCCATTCAAGTAAGTACGCCCAACTCGAACAAAAATTCTAGCCACGTAAAGTTTGGCCCCAGTCGAAATACAATGCCACGTTTCTCACCATCATGGCTAGTAGTTCGACCACGCCAAAACTGGGACTGGGGCTAAGTGCCTCTATTGCCAAATAATGGCCACAACTTGTTCACTCCAAGTAAAAGAAAATGATAAACAAAAAGCTCTTAATCATGGCCAAGGCCACCAACATTATCAGGGTCAAGGCCATCGGTGTCATTATGACCAAATACATAAGGGGGCTTAACACGCCTACCACAAAAATTAAGGCAAAGGTCCCCCTTGAGCGCGCCCCAAAAGCTTGGAATAAGAAAGATACAAAATAAACACCAGGCAGAACAGTGGAAAATAAAATTGCATATATTTACACCTGTAATTACAACGGGTCATTTCCGCTTACACCCGATCGAAGCCGGCAAAATGAGAAAAAGAGAAAGGAAAGAACAAAAAACAGTTAGCCAAAGCTACAGTCGACACGGACCTCACAAGGACTTTTAACGGGCCTCTTAATAAGAGACTTCAGGTACAATGCCGGCCTCCCACAATCTCTCGTACACATTAAGTTGGGCCTCGGCAAATATCCAAAGATCACGAGCCGAGCCGAAAGAGGCAGCCTGATCCCTCAAACGCTGATTCCCTGCCTCTAAGGCCGTAATCCAATCCGCCTCAGTCTGGGCATCCCATTCATAGACACCAATGCGGTCCTCCATCGCTCCTTCTCAAAAGGTCGCAGTATCCCTCTCCAGCTCCCATTACCATTTGCGAACACGGTCCGCCATCTCCAACGTCCCAACCCTTGACAAGGCATCCCTCATTTGTAGCCTCAAGGCAATGGCCTCAACCTTCAAAGCAACCGCTTGCCTGGTCAAGGTTTTAGAGGCCTCTGCCGCCCTGACCCAATCTTGGCATTCCCTCTCAGCAGCAGCCCTCCTCTCGGCCTCCATATCGTCGTATTTATGACGAAGCTGCTCCTCAAGAGTGTTAACCCTGCCAAGCGTTTGTTGCATTTGAAGTTCTCGCCTTGCCAGCTCTTCGACAAGGTCCCGACTCCGGGGGTCGTTCCTTAGGCACTCACGCATCTCGCAACACCGATCGTGGTAGCGGCGGTACTTCTCCAGCCCCCACGAACAAATCTCTAAGCGGACGTTAGCTCCGCGGATGCTCTCTGCCTCCAACAAAAATAGCAACAAGAACATAGCAATAATTAGAACAGAAAAAAAGCTAAGTAAAACAAAAAAAAACAACACAAACTAAGGTTACTATATGTACCTTCAGGCCATGCGCGACTACTTCATCCATCAGCCTGACATCTGTTATGCCCATCAACGACGTGTTTTCCACCTCCAAGGACAAAATCTCGAACAGCAGCACCAAGTTTTCCTCTTAATGCAGCAAGTTCTGCTCCGTAGGCATCTCAACATATAGAAACCGCCCTTCTTCATGCACCGTGGTGCAGGTGTGGCCTTCTTAAAGCTTACGAACGTCGTCAGGGTCCAGATCGGACTCGGAGTCAGATTTTTCGCCAACGGCGCCCCTCCCTCCGTCCGTCGACCGAAAAGTTGAGCTCCCGCCCCCACCAACACATTGGCACTTGATTTTCCAACCAAAACAGTTGCTGAAGAAATACCTCCACTCTCAGCAACTGGAACTGTTAATTGAATCGCTGAAGCGATAGTATCAACTTGGCCTGAGCCAACCGAGGCAACCCCCAGCGAGTGCCCGCCCTCAAGAGCAGGTGCCGCCGCTGCATTCTCCTCCGCGTCTGATGGCGGGGAATCCAAATTAATCACCACTGGAGCTGGCGTAAATGCGACCCTACGCCCAACTAGCAACCTCTCTTCTTCCTCCTCATCCCCGATCAAAGGCGGCTCCACCCCAGGTCGTACGATCCTCGAAGACTCTTCAGCTCGAGGTGCAGACCGTGCTGGGGAATGAGGCGCCGAAGATTCGACTGAAGTCACCCTCAGAACTAGATGTGGCGCCGGCATTGTCACGAGTCATACAGTCGCGCCTGGCCTGGGAAAGGCTAGTTTAGGGGCCCTCACGCGGCGTGCCCTCCCTGATCAAAGAAAGAAAAAAGTTGAAAAGAGGCAAAATGGAATAAGACAAGGGAAAAGGGAAGCTAAAATCCTCACCAGAAGCAGGTCTACGACCATCCTTTCCCAGAAAGACGGCCACGTATGAATCCCCACTGTGTGAGGGAGCACAGCCTCGACCCATTCGCGAACGCCGGGTAGAGGAGCCAGCGGCGGCCGTTTAGCTACAAACATGAGTAAAGTAAACACTTTTCACAACAGGTCATGAGAAAAGACGGAAAGTAGAACTTGATGAATAAAGGACTTATGTGCATGGTTCCAAGTCTCTGGGAACTCGGTAGCACACGCCATCAAATGCTCAGTCTTGATGTAGAATAAATTCAAATAAGTGTGAGACTTGACCGCATCGTCTAACTCCGTAGTCAAGCCCCTCACCCCATGAAGAACCACCCAAATCAAAGAACCACGAACCCTCTAAGGGGCGTAGAGAGTCAGCACGTGTCGCAATGTGATCTCCCTTCGGGACAGTTCCGCATATTTAATTAGAATAGCAAAGAGCTTGTAGAGGGAGGGAATGAGCTGGCCAAGGCACAACCCGTAATGACAGCAGAATTCCACCACCAACATCAGAAGAGGGAGCCTAAATCCCAATCTAAAAGGATAAGTATAGAAAATGTAATACTTTCTAAGGTCGATGTGGACCCTCTCCTCGTGTCTAGTAAGAGAAATATCAGCGAAGCGGGGAATGTCTCATTATTCCCGTAGCTGACCAATACCCACTTCCCCATCTGTGGGAACTCATTCACCTGATCTTCCCCTTCATCGGTGGTGAAATCAGTCGTCGCACCTCCAGGCAAGGAGAGGATATCGGTCACCGATGGAATCCCATCGATTTCCGCCAATTCAGTAGCTCTCGCGACTGTAGGTAACACTTCAGCCACCAGAAGAGTCGCCGGAGCAAGAGTAGCACGAGGATTGCATGCCATTATCGATTGATAAACGAGAAAAGAATAAGATTCATAGAAAGGGAAGCAAAGATGGTGTCGAATGAAGAACAACAAAGAACACGAATGAAGAATGAACTAATAATGAATGAAGCTTCTTCAGAAATCTCACTTAGACAAAGATGGAAATGCAAGAGATGAACGACACAACCCTTTATTTATTCGTAACCTAAAGTTGATTTCACAAATTCCAATAGCCATCATTAACTACTTGACCAACCGCAAAATGGTTCAATTCTACAGAAACATGTGTAATTATGACGAGCACCACAAAACAACTTTTCAGTCGCCAACTGATGCTTTGCCTTCGAAATAGTTATAATGACCTGAGATTATCGAAAAGATGTCATGTACGCCTACAAACTTCGGACATTACCAAGCTACGCGTCAGGCGCACCCATATCTCTCTTCGGCCGCACGATATACATCTCGACTGCCAAAAATAAGGTTGACACCTTACAAGGCCCAAGGTCGTCGGCATGAAGATATAACCTCTGTTGAAAACGGCTACAACCATTCCCCATATATAAAAGGTTACGGCCATCTCCAAAGAATAGTAGGCTACGACTATTCCCCAAATATAAAAGGCTACAGCCATCTCCAAAGTATAAAAGGCTACGGCCATCCCCAAGGAATAAGAGGCTACGACTATCCCCAAAGTATAAATGACTACGGCCATCTCCACTATATAAATGGCTACGGCCACCTTCATTGTACGAACGGATACAACCATCTCCTATGAATGAAAGGTTAAGACCCTCAACAAAATACAACTAAGGTCACCAACTTGACTCCATTGCAACTAAGGTCGTCAATGCAACATGTCTAAGGCTATCGGTTTTAAAGGTACAACTTTCAATGAATAACCGGCCATGGCCACCTTCGGTCCCGACCAAGGTAGCAGGAGACCATGTCCGCTCATCAAGCTTGGCCCGGGCACGACCTCAATAAGCGGAGGGACTAACTGTATAGGTCAAAATTTGATCCCCCAAAATTAACGATCTTAATTATTTCAAAATCTAAACAATAAATTACAAGTGGTAGGACCACTTGTAATCATTAATAATTCGTCGGTACAGGACGTTATCAGGGAGGCTACGACCTGTCTATCATCGTACGAGCTTTACACCGGCGTGGTCATGGCCACTTGTCGCCATCTCATCCGATTTACAGCTATAAATACTAAGAGAAAGAACCCTAAAAAAGGGGATGCTTCTTCTTCTTCATAAAGGTTCTTGAGAAAAGAAAGAATATCATTGTAAGGCTCTGAATCTCCATGCAGAGGCAGACCAAATCGATATCATCAATAAAAAGCTTTCCATACATATCTTCTTAATACAAAATAGTTTGTTTCTGGTTCCTTTTATTCTGTCCTTTGATTTATCATGATCTTCTATGATTGGCCCTCAAATAATTTTTATTGTTTTATGCTTGTTAAGTATGTGATAACTTTGAGCTAAAAAGGTCCTGTATATAAAAAAGATCCTAATAGGAAATGCTTCTCTCATTTTAATGATCTTACGCAATTGAATCTGAATTAATCGAAACTCCAAAATAAATATTAATCATGATGAGAAACAGAAAAAAATATAATAATTTATGAGACTGTGAATGCAACTTATAGAAATAAGAATTTATAAATAATAAAAAAGATATCAATGCAATTCACCACTAAAACATTATCGATCGAGGAACTCAAGCAAATAAAGAATTCAATACATTTCACCACTAGGATTTTATCTTTGAGGAACTCAAGCAAAATAAACAATTTAATATATGGGCGAATATAAGATTCAAAGTTTATAAGTTTCTATAGCAACATTAAGTAAATATATAATAAGTAATTGGATTCACATGTATTTATTGATATTTAGTAAAAATTTAATACATATATAGTGTAGGTATAAAAGTTACTGAGTTTATCGGAACCAACATGTAATAAGCTGGATATACCCTTGATTAAATATAAGCCGCCACTTAAGAGAACTCTTGCATTATTATTATCAATCGACCAACTGTTCTATGCCAAATAAATAAGTGAAGAATAACCATTAATTGATGTGGTGTACTGGATGGGGTTGCTCCTCCCTTAATCAGAGGTCTCGAGTTCGAGCTCTGGGTATGGAAAAATCCTTGGTAGGAGCACTACCTCCCGAATGGGGCCTTACCCTGCACGAATCCAGATATAGTCGGGCTCCAATGCGGATATCGGATACCGGATGAGAAACCCAAAAAATAGGGATTTTTACATTCCTATGCCATATATGAAACATTATTACCCGAAATGTTAAAGGTTTGATTTAATTACATGCCCGTATACCAAATAAAAAATCTTACACCATACTTAATTAAGGGTCTAATTAATGGGCAATTTTTACTTCTTAACTAAAGAATTTCCATATATCTCAGTATCTCCATGCCAATTCAATACCATGTGCATACGAGTGATCACCATAAGTAACACTAAATATACCATTGCACGAACTATTTGTATATGTCAAAGGGTTTGAAGTATCATACAGAGGATCATCTGATTTGCAACCTTTAGTAGTTTGTGCAGAGTGAAAATTACATGCAGAATAAAAATTTGGATCGCCTGATTTGAACGAACTATTTTTATACCATTACCCAACAACAACAACAATAACAACTAAGTATAATTCCAAAACAACAACAACAATCCAGTATAATCCTAGGGAGGGTAATACGTACACTGGCCTTACCCTTACCCGAAAGGGCAGAGAGACTGTTTTCAATCGACCCTCAAGACAGGAAAAGAAATGGAAAAACAAAAACAAAAACAAAAATAAGAATGCATTAGTAACTCCAACGGAAATCACATAAATAATTATCTAAACATAAACCATAAACCGTAAATAAAAAGGCATGCAGTAATTTCGATCAGTTACTACCATGAAGGGGAACAATACAATACACAAATCATCTATAGAGAGCCCTCCCAGACATTCCAGTACCGGGAAAGAAGTACGAAAAATACTAGAAGCCCCTAACCTACAACCCTGATACTAGACCTCCAGGTTTTCCTATCAAGGGCCATATCCTCGGAAATCCGTGTTCTAGCCATGTCCTGCCTGATCACCTCTTCCCAATACCTCTTGGCCCTCCCTCTGCCTCGAGTCACACCAACCACCGCCACCCGCTCAAAACTCCTCACCGGGGCATCAGGGCTTCTCCTCCGCACATGCCCATACCACCTGAGCCTCGCTTCCCGCATCTTTTCATCCACCGGGGCTACCCCCACCTTTTCCCGAATAACTTCATTCTTAATCTTATCTAACCTGGTGAACCTGCATATCAACCTGAGCATCCTTAGCTCCGGAACCTTCATTCTCTGAACATGAGAGTTTTTCACCGGCCAGCACTTCGCCCCATACAATATGGCAGGTCTAACCACAGCCCTATAAAACTTCCCTTTGAGTTTATGTGGCACTTTTTTGTCACACAAGACTCCTGATGCGAGCCTCCATTTCGACTACCCCGCCCCTATACTGTGGGTGACATCCCCGTCGATCTCTCCGTCCCCCTGAATTACCAACCCAAGATATCTGAAATTGTCCCTCTTAGAGATGACCTGAGATCCAAGCTTCATGTCCTTGCCTGCTTCACTCGGCTCGGTGCAAAACTTGCACTCCAAGTATTCTGTCTTAGACCTTCTTAGTTTGAAACCCTTAGACTCGAGAGTCTATCTCCAAACCTCCAACCTCTCGTTATCACCGACCCTCATCTCGTTTATCAAGACTGTGTCATCCGCAAATAGCATACACCATGGCACATCCCCTTGAGTATGGCATGTTAGAGCATCCATCACCAAAGCAAATAAGAGAGGGCTAAGCGCAGATCCTTGATGAAGCCCCATAACCACCGGAAAATTATCCGAGTCGCCACTTATCGTCCTAACCCTAGTTTTAGCACCATGGTACATGTCCTTGATCACTCTGATATAGGATTCGGGCACACTCTTCACCTCCAGGCACCTCCCTTGGGACCTTGTCGTACGCCTTCTCTAAGTCGATAAACACTATGTGCAGGTCCTTCTTCTTATCAATTATTCCACCAATCTCCTGACAAGGTGAATAGCTTCTATAGTAGAGCCGCCCGGCATGAAACCAAACTGGTTTACAGATATTGACGTCATCTCCCTCACCCTCGCCTCAACCACCCGCTCCCAAACTTTCATGGTGTGGCTTAGTAATTTGATACCCCTATTGTTGTCACAAAACTGGATATATCCCCTTTGTTCTTTTACAAGGGCACCACTGTACTCCACATCCACTCATCTGGCATCCTCTTAGTCCTGAAGATCACATTGAACAACCTGAATAGACACTCCACTCCATCCATACCCATGCATTTCCAGAACTCCACCAGGATTTCGTCTGGCCAGGTCGCTCGATCCCTACTCATGCTACGCAATGCCCTCACGACCTCATCCACCCTAATGCGCCTGAAGTACCCAAGGTCTCTATGACACTCCGAATTCCCCAGCTCCTCTAGCTCTATGTCACGATCCCCCTTATCGCTAAGCAGATCTCGAAAGTACGCCTGCCACCTCTTCTTGACTTGAGACTCCCCCATCAGAACTCTACCCTCCTCGTCCTTGATGCACCTCACTTGGTCGAGATCATGCGCCTTTCTCTCCCTTATGCTAGCAAACCTGAATAACTTCTTGTCCCCGCCTTTCTCCCCTAATTCCTTATACATGTGACCAAATGCCGCATTTTTAGCTTCCATGACCGCCAGCTTCGCTTCCTTCCTCGCCAACTTGTAGCTCTCCCTGTTCAGTCTCTTTTCTTCCTCGCTTGCACTCCCTGCCAACTTAGCAAACGCCGCCTTCTTAGCCTCCACTTTTCCTTGGACTATATCGTTCCACCACCAGTCACCCTGATGTCTGCTTGAATAGCCCTTGTCTACCCCGAGCATATCCCATGCTTCCTCCTTAATCAAGTTCGTCATCTCTAACCACATTGCGTCTGTTTGAAATTCATCCATAAGCCTTTTATAAGGCAGGCTCCGGTGGGTCCCCTGGTTCTCGATTTGCGAAAGTACGCTATTCGTCGTTGAGGTATCTATGGTAGCTCGTCTATCTCTTATCAATAAATCTTTCGCCCTAAGTAAGGTCTAACTTTCTTTCTCCCGGGATTCTCTTATATGAAATTTATAGAATAGAGGAAGATTAATGTACAACTGATTCTACACCAGCCGATTCAATTTTTTAGCTACTTCGAAATTAGAAGCTTTTTCTACATCCATATGATCTACTAAAGTAGATCGGTATTGAACCCCAGAACTTTTCCAAGCACCAGCATCAACTAACCTCCTCTCCAACTCCTGATATCTCTCCTTAGTCAAAGCTCCCCATCTAATCCGCGGCTGGCTTCGTGCTCCCCTCCTCTTCCTCTTCACCTAGAGACCGACATTCATCACTAGTAGTCTATGAAGAGTCGACGGGGACTCACCTGAAATAACCTTACAGTCCTTGCACAACCCTCTATCGCTCCTTCTGAGGAGGATGTAAACAATCTGAGTCCTCACCGCCGAAGTTTTGAAAGTAACCAACTGCTCCTCCCTCTCCTGAAATGACGAGTTCGCAATCAAAAGGTCACAAGCCCTGGCGAATTCAAGCAGCTAAGTGCCTCCCCCATTCCTAACCACAAGGCCAAAGCCACCATGCACCTCACCATAACCACCAGCATCAGCCCCAATATGACCATTAAAATCTCCTCCAATAACTAACTTCTCAGATTGGAGAATATTACTCACCAACTCATCCAAGCTCTCCCAAAAGCGCCTTTTGACCTCCTCATCTAAGCCTTCTTGAGGAGCGTAAGCGCTGATGACATTGAGGATGCAACCACCAATAACAAACTTAATAGACATTAACCTATCATTCACTCTCCTAACCTCAACCACGGACAACCTAAGATCCCTATCCACCAAGATGCCCACTCCATTCTTACCCCTCACGACCCCAGAGTACCACAGCTTGAACCCATCTACATTCCTCGCCTTCGACCCTTTCCACCTAGTCTCCTGCACACAAGCTATATTGATCCTCCTCTTCTGAAGAATCTTTGCCAACTCAATTGACCCGTCGGGGTGCCTATGTTCCACAACCCGATCTTCAATCTATGAGCGGCCCCTAATCCCTTTTCCACCCTTGCCTCCTGCCGCACCCACTAAACCGCTCCCTACCCCCTGCTCGCCCCCCACCACCACCCCTATCCCCTGAGGACATGACCTTACACTACTGTCCCCCCTCCCCAGCTGCCACTATCTCTCTAACAACTCACAAAGATTATCAAAATACAGAAAATGATGCTAGGTAGCAACAGAGTGAACCACACAACTGGATGCTAACTAGAATACGTAAAAAGTGTACCGAGGAAGCAAGAGACCGGAGGTACCAACTCCCGGTAAAAAAGAACCTGAAAGTGAGCTTTGATGCGCTCGAGGTCAATTACTGCCAACTTTTGCACGTTCCAGACGGTGTTGCTTCGCTCTTCACTTCCTGACGCTGCTAGCTCGCCTCGTCTGCCGCAATTAGTACATGCAAAACAAACACACAACACCCCACACAAAAATGCAGGGGTGTGGATGGGGGCTGCCTGACTTGAGAAAGAGGGGGGCTGCCTGAAAATTACAAAGATGGGTGGGGTAAGGGGTGAAGAGAAGGTGGGGAAGGAAGGTGGAGCGGCAGGGAGGGGCAGAGGAAGGGCTAGGGTGGGGGGCGAGAGAGAGGGGGACAGAGAGAGAGAAAAAGAAAAAGAAGGGGCTGCTGAGGGCTGGGGGGCTGGGGGTTGGTGGGGGAGAAGAGAGATAGAAAAAGAAAAAAGAAAGTGAGCTTACCGGGGATGGAGTCGCCAGCCGGAGATAGGGTCGCCGGAGATAAAGTCGCCAGAAGAGGGGGCTGAGGGGTGCTGCTGAGGGCTGGGCGCTGAGGGCTAGGGGCTGAGGGATGGGGGACTGGGGAGGGGGAGAAGAGAGAGAGAAAAAGTAAAGTAGAAAGTGACCTTACCGGGGATGGAGTCGCCGGCCGGAGCTATGGTCGCCGAAGATGAAGTCGACGGATGAGGGGGCTGAGCGGGAGGGATGCTGAGGGCTAAGGGGGGATGCTGGGGGCTGGGGTGGGGTGGGGGAGCTAGCCGTTAGAAAGCAAGGAGAGAGAAATGGGGAGAGATAAAGCGGGGAGAGAGTTCGGTCTATTGTCCACACCTTTCTCGACTTGTATACCATTACCCGCAGAGTGAAAATTCAAGAGAAAGGCACAAACCTTGCGGATCGCATCAAGTTCATAAATAGTACTTGGTAAAATTGTCCTTCGCTAACACCGTCCCTAGGGGAAATACCATTCATTTTTGGCAAAAAAAAATGAGTAGGAGGAACCTGTGAAATATGGGTATAACGGCGTTATTTCAGGTACCTGTAGAAAATGTAGGTATACCGGTATTTGTTTAACATAAATTGTTGTTTAATTGTAGTATAAATATAGTAATTTTGTAGATAAATTATAGACTGTTTTTTGTAGAAGCTTTAGTCGTTTTGGATCTATCAAATGCATCTACAATCAGAATACAAATAATCTACAATTTATCTATAAGATATCTACAAACTGGATAAATTAAATTTTAAAATCCCAATTCTCATTTCAATTGTAGCACAATTGGCATTTTCGACATAATTGTGTTTTTGATGAAGATTTGTAGAAGTTTTAGTCTTCCCGATCTATAATTTACCTACAATTTAACTACAATTCTACAATTTATCTACAATTTCTGGAAATTTGTCTTCTTCTTCTTCTTAGAGTTTCAATCTGATATTCAGTCAAAACCAAATCTAATCTTCACCAAAAGCCCTCAAATTGAGATATAAACTTCAAATCATATTCCCGATTATTTTCAACAACACGCAGTCCAAACAAATAATGATTTTTGAAAACCCAAATTTGAATTCAAAGCTTTCAAGCTTTTTAATGGCTATCGATGGTGGAAAATATATGGAAGAATGGATGAAGAACGCAAATCTCCTTTCTGTTTCAAAATTACGCAGCTTCGAGATCTAGTTTCCATTTCAAATTTTGAGTTTAATATAAAATAAATTAATCCTAAATTCTCTTCCTGATTTTTCGCGCGCTAATAATGGAAGATTCAGCCATAATAAACGAATGGTATATAAATTGTAGGAAAACTGTGGAATGAGTGGGTAATATACATACTATGCACATATTTGATAATAATGATATAGTTAGGAAAAAATCCCAAAATAATTAGTGAAAAATACACTTGTTTGTCATTACATGTTAGATAAGGAGCGCATATTAGTAATTGATTGGGGAAAGATTGAAATAATATCTCTCTCTATCTCCCTCTTTAATTCTCTCCTGATTTCATTTCCGATTTAGCGTTTTATCTTTATAAGAAGGGTGCATTTCGAGTGGCGTGAAGTGGAAGAAAAGGGATATCATAATTCAAATTTTTATCATATCATTAAAAATAAATTATAGGTATTTGTGTAATTAGATATCATATCATTAAAAATAAAATTGAAAGTTTAATTCTTTCTCAGACATTGAAAAAGAGTGTTACATAAAATTAAGGGTGGCAAATGGGCGGGTTGGGCTGAATTTGGGCGGGTCAAGATGCGTTAGATAATAAATGGGTTATTGCCCAACCCAGCTCAAAGTATATTTGGGCTAAGATGGGTTGGATCAAGATAGGCTAAACAATGGGTTATTCAAATTGATCCATGAACTAAAATATTACAGCCTAATCCATTAATCTTTGGATTAGTTAAGCGGGTTAAATGGATTTGGGCTCAAATTATCACTCCTACGTAAAAAGAATATTAAAGGGAACATGTTTGTCAAAATAGGGCCAGATTTTCTCGAAGCTATTATCAATCAGTTCACCATGTATGAAAAAGTCCCACTCAGTTCATTGAACCTCTAGTCTAGACTAGTCTTTCAATTTGAATAAAGCACTAATGAGTATAATCCAGAATCTAAAATTATTGATCTGGTATCTTTATACGAATAGTGGGTCATTAATTGTTTATCTTTTCTAGTTATATACACAGATTATATATTGATTATACACATATAGTATATAAATTATGCATATAACGAAGGTGTTTGACCAAGTTTATAAATTGATTAAACTGGCTTATAAGCATTTTTTGACTTATCTACACGTTTGGTAAACACCCAAAGTATTTATAAGGTAAGTGCTTAAATAAGCATTTACGTGTTTGAATAAGTCATAAGTTGGTCACACCCAACTTGTGGCTTTTCGACGTATAACCACTTTTAGTTTTACCAAGTACTTTATTAGTTTATCCTTAATAATATTTTGTAATTAAAAAATACTCTTTCCAAAATAAATTTTTTAACTTTCTATTCATTCCATATTCGTTGTTTATTCTTTTCTTTACAAAGAAACTTTTTAATTTATAATTTTTTTTATAAAGTTTTAAGGGTATTTTAGTCATTTTAATAAAAGAACAACTTATCCAGTACTTTTTTACCATCAACTCCTTATTATCAGTTTCAGCACTTCTATCCAAACACGTAAATGCTCATTTAAAAAATCAGTTTCAACATTTAAAAATATTTTTCAGTACTTCATGTTTATCCGCTCTTTACAATCTGCTAATTCAAACGGTTCATTATATATTTACCGGCTATTTGTATTTAAGTAGTAAAGTATGCGGCTATTTGGGTTAATTCTTCTTATAATATATGTATATAATTCGATACTTCTATCCAAGATTAACCAGCTAATTCAATGGCGCCGTTGAACTTAATAGGAGGAACATGTTGCAGTGCTCTAACTTTGAAACTTGTTTGATAAACCAAGTCACGATTTGCAATACACATTATTTTTATCGAGATAAATTTTCAAATCCAGGATATTCTTTTTGTTAATGATATTTCGTAATTGGAGTTGCATTATATTCTTCTAAACGGCTTTTTCTCACTGATAGCTAGATCAACGTACATATTTAGTAGTCTTTTTTAACTCAAAGTGGTCCTTAAGGAAAAGAAGTTCCATCAGCCACATCCTCTTTGTGTTCCATTTTAAACAAGCTTTATACATCCAAGATCAATTAATAAGTCCTTTGTTGATTGATTATTTACCATTCTACTGTTTTTCTTTGTGCTAGACCTTATTTACTGGTTATTGTTAGTGTTTTGCATCTATTCTCTTGTTTTAATGTTGCTGTCATTATTTCTATTATTTTCTGTTGATAGTACGTCTCTCTTTTCATCTTCTTGAGTCGAGGGTCTTCCGAAAACAACCTCTCTACCCCCATGGATAAGACCTGCGTACACTCTACTCTCCCCTGACCCCGCTTCTGGAATTTTACTGGGTTGTTGTTGTAGCAAAGCAATTACTCATCTCAAAGTTAACTCTTCATTTTCTGACAGCTTACAAATGACTAGCATTCGATGTGACATACGTTGTAATCAAGAAAATGACAAGAATACAAGAACATACACAAGTACTAATATAGGGTGAACACCGATATCAATGTTACATCATGTGCCAGCTAATTGCATCTGGATTAATAATTAATACAGACAACTGATACAAAAATCCTCCCATTGTATTATTGTTACAGGTCAGAATCTCAGGTGTGAATGTGACATTGTGTGATCATCAGTAATTCCAATGGGCAATGGTTATATTCTACCTGCAATAAAAGATCAAAAGGCTGCTATCAAAGTGTTTCTTAGTCTTCGGGCATTCTATTTTGTCCATAAAGAGCAGATCATCTGATTGAGATTATGACTTGGTATAATATGGAATGTTCTGAAAACTACCCCGTCAACAAATTTGGACAACAAGCTAGAAACTGTGAAAGTTGTGAAAGTGCAGGTAACACCTACTGAATAGCAATTGATAATAGTTGTGACTTGTGAGTAGCGAAAACTAAATAATTAGAGGTAGTTGAATGTCGTAGGAGTAGAGAAAATTAATTTTCATCCTCCTACGACATTGGTACTAATTAAGATCACTAAACTCAAGAAAAGATTTCTCACAGAAAATTTTGTCATGCCAAATGAAGTAAAGTCAAAATTCATCCAGAATAGTCACATAAAATCATGTCAGAAGAAGCTTCTATATCAAGGACTTGTAATTTGTCTTTATCATTCTGTTAAAGACAGTATCAATATTGTTCTTGTTCTTTTCAATAATGTGACCAGCTGTTTAATCAGTGATCACTAATGTCATAAAGGTCAAGAGCATGGTTGAATATTTTAGCTCATGCTGACAGAAGAACCATTGATGATTAGACTCCCCAAATGATGTCAAAAGTCTCCTAATTTTGGAGTACATAGAATGAGAACATTGCAGTCGCTTAGATCCGTAACACTAGTGAATTTGTATATCACAATCATTAAGGATTTACATGTTCCTTGGTTTGGGATCAGCTATTATGAATCCTAATATTCTCTAATTACTGACTTCTCAATTAAGCTCGTCAATACCATGAACGTGAGAAAACAAATGAAAGTAGATAATTTAAGGAAGTTCTTTCGTGCAAGATGTGTGTGTAAAATATTAACATTACCTATTTATAGGTCAACAGGGACCCTCAATCCATCATGTGCAAGTTGAACTTCTATACCTTCCCTGCAAGCAAATACTCGTGTAAGTTCCAGACAAACTGCTAACCATTAAATTTCCCCCTTTTAAAGAATCATATTAGATGATATACCTTCTAGACCATTCCACTAGGAACTCATTGTCTTTGTGGTGGTCAAATTCATGTGTCATTCCAATTAGTAGAGCTCTTTTTGGGCATAGCATCTTCAATGCCTCAAGAGTCTGGAAAATTTAATGTTTTCAAATCCGTACATAGGGCATAAACAACACAAAGGTCGAATGGACAGTTCCTATAAAAAAAGCATACCTGAGTAAGGCAAAGGTGAACATTGTGGGAACCGTTCTGTGCATATTGAAGATGAAACAGAATATATATTAGAATATAAATTAAGTAGAAGGAAGAACAACACATAATGAAAAGAAACTCCTCCTTGACAGTGACATTGCTTTATACCTAAATCCTAGATGTGAAAATATACAGAAAACAACGCATGAAAAAGACAGCTCACTACCATTTATCTTTAAATGCCAGCATTTGTACTAGAGAAACATCTTTTTTTTACCTTCTTTTTAATGTAAATGTTACACTTAAGCACAGCCCTCTCCGTTTATATAATAAAATGCACACCTAGAGGGAAATCCAACAAATTTGGAAACAGCTAAGCAGAGGGAGCTAAAACTTAAAAAAAAAAATTATATTTATGGGTTCAAATCTCCAACATTATAATAAAAAAGCACTCTACCTGTATATAATAAGATCCACCACATTATGAGAAATTCAATAAAACTGGAAACGGCTAAACAGTGAACACAAAAAGAACAATACTTGTGAGTCTAAGACATCAGTTTTTTTTTTTTTTTTTGGGGAGGGGGGGGAGGGGGGAGGGGGAGTAGATGCTGCATGCATCAATGGTATACACCTAGAGAGCAACTATAGCCTGGTGCATCAGAGTGAAAACAAGCATGATGCTTTTCTTAAATTGGCTGAACATTCATTTTCTACCTCTGTATAAGAAAATTCCACTGCATGCAGCACCTTCAACTTTCCCCTTTTTCTGTTCTAACCATGAACAAGCACCTCATATGGAAATGGATAGGGCTGCGGCTCAATTAACCATCCAATCGCTATTCCATCCCCGTCATCCATTGAGCCCCATCTAAATAATCCTCCTTTTGCCGGATTATTGCAAATGTAATCATAAAAAGCTAAGTTTTCAGGAATTTTAGGCCATGCTTCTAATAAACTTTGATTTTCTACAAGCCCATACGAACTCTTCAATATATTTCTTTCTGGAAATATAACATTTACTCGTAGCATGTTAAGACAAGAGGGGTTGCTCTGCTGGTAAGCAACCTCCACTTCTAACCAAGAGGTTGTGAGTTCGAGTCTCCCCAAGAGCAAGGTGGGAAGTTCTTGGAGGGAAGGATGTCGAGGGTCTATTTGGAAATAGCCTCTCTACCCCAGGATAGGGGTAAGGTCTGTGTACACACTACCCTCCCCAGACCCCACTAAATGGGATTATACTGGGTTGTTTTTTTTCATGTAAAGTATAATTTGGCTGGTAGAGTCGCGAATAGCTAGTAGGAGTTCTGTTATATTCTGAATAGACAGAGTGTTAATGGATAAGCTGGAACCGAATGGGTAATCCATTTTACCCATTTTTCCATCACAAGATCTAGACTTCTGTTTAATGGATGATGGTATAGTCCAGGCTTGTGAACTTAATGGTATTATTATTGTATGCAAAAAAGCTATGTTGCTCGGACTCTCCGAAAATATCACCGGGTGCGTGCCGGATTCTCCAAAAGCAGTGTATTTTTGGAGAATCCGACACGGGTACGGCAGTATTTGAAGAGTCCGCGTAACATAGCAAAGAAGTACAATATCTTAAAATACTAATCAGCAGAGTAACAGCGTTACAGTTAAATGACTGCAGCAACGTAGAGGATTCAAGCTGTAAGAATCAGAACTTCTCTTCTTTTGTAGGAAGAGTTGAGAGGAGCATTTCCACAGGGGTTTTGCTTGGATGGAAGGAGTCCAACCCCCCCCCCCCCCTTTTCTTTCTTTTTCTTCTTCTTTCTCTCCCTCTTCTACTATTCTGCGCCGAGGGCCTATTGGAAACAACCTCTCTACCTTCACTAGATAGAGGTAGGGTTTGCATACGCACTACCCTCCCTGAATACTGGGTATGTTGTAGTATACTATCATATGACAATATTCGGTGTTTTTGACATAAATAACAGCACTGACAAGAAGTCCAAAAAACCAAAACAACAGCAAACAGATAATCAGTTTAGTCTTTTGACCTTTTAAACTTATAAGCCAAAGAAATATAACTACATTTGAAAAGTAAAGTTATGAAACAAGAGAACCCGAGCCAGTTTGAATCATGGTTTAACATATGAGTGCAGAAATTCGAAGAATTACAACATTAGGTAAACCTGCATTTGGACTGTAAGAGGTATGTGTGTATTTTATTTTTGTCTGGCCAGCTTGCACGCATTCGACTAATTCACTGGGGAACTTGCAACAATCCACAAGCGCAGAAGCTGGGTAAACCTTCTCACTGGAGAATGAGAGATGGGCTCACATCGAAAGTTGTAGCAAGGACCTAATTCCATTCATTTAATATCCCTTTGGTCGAGCCTGGGATCTCTAAGCTATTACTCCTTATACCTCAACCACTCAAAGCATCCACTTCGGACTACATTTCATTTTTCTAAATCGAAGTTAACTTTTTGGGTTCGATCTCTAGGCTAGTCTTTCATGTTTTCAGGACCATTTTAGAGAAATTGAAACATATCTAGCACCCAAGTAATTTCCATCATTTAGAATGGGCCATGGTACCATGGTTCAAATCCAAACAAAGGCAATAAAATGCTCGTCAATAAAACTCTCTGTTATTTCTTCCCATCTCCTCTTTAAGCCTCGGTGGACAAAGGGTCCTTTAATTAAAAGACCTATCTAAGTCTTCAATTAGGTAAATGACCTCAAATTATTTTTTACGCTGTTGATGACCCTTTAATCAGATTAAAGAATACTTAGAAAGAAATTGTCTAGTTTTTTTGTTTTTTATCTAAACTTGTGTCGATTAAATCAACTGGAACTCGGTCAATTATCAATTACTTCTTGGTCGATTATCACCCTATTGTTCATCATCAACAAGTAGTGGTATAAATAAATTTCCTTCTAGGTCGATTATCACCCTATATTCGATAATGAACGTCCTTCTCGGTCGTTTATCAACCCATGGTTGCTAATCAGCCTCCTTGGTTGATGGAGGTCATTTTCTTAATTTGAACTTCACGAGAAGAAAATAAAGGAAAAAGAAGATGAGGGCCATTTCCTTTAATTTAAACTTACTGGGTCCTTTCGGTTAAATCTTATCAAGTTACTTGGTACTTGTGCTGCTCTGGAGTTAGCAGATGCCATTAGCCGATATATGCGCAAACTAACTTGGAAACCGCAGTTATCCAAAAATAAATATCTACAGTACAACACACTCAAGCAAATGGAATGCATTCGCTCCACCCGCAGTGACAATCATTGTGTGGGTATAAAGAGGGCATTCAATAACTATTCTATTAAAGGGAAATCTGGAAGAATAACCGACAATGAGAATATGTAGACGTAATATGAGCTTCCTTATTTCCAGTCCCTGTTATGCATAATCAAGAAACAGAAAAGTCACGTAGACATCAGGTCCTAATTTACAACCAAAGCATGTTCATGTGGCCATAGCCAATAGGCAAGATAGATATACCACTTAGATATGCTAGTGAGTCACGCTCTCTCTCTTTTAAATGTAATGCAACAGGCTAGCCATGGGCTTCAGCAAGATAATATCAAATAATTGAAATTTTAAGTTGCCCGTACTGACCTTGTATAGCGTGTCCAAAATAAGTAGATCTAATTGTTGACCGCTATGTTTTGAAATGTCTGCAAAAGCAAATCTTCCTTAGCAAGAAACTCAACCTTCATTTATCAGAAATATATACACATTTTCAGACAATGAGACTAGACCAGGCAGCTTCAACTATCCGTGAGACCAGGGTTAACTTGTTCACATAATTCGCCGTGTGCAGGTAAGCTTGCATGTATGCTATTGGTTTGTAATTGTTCAAAGGTTTATGTTTTTTCAGATCTGTACCTGTTTATGTAACAGTACCTTTAAATGTTTCTCTCCCCAAACAAGAAAAAGCGACCAAAAAAAAAGGCAAGCTTTGGTAACCATATCGGACTGCTCCCCAGATCTCCATTTTAAACACAAAAAAGGATCAGTTTACACATCAGTGCATTCTGAACAAATCCATAGACCAAATTGTCTGCTCTGATCAACAATTTCATTAGTTTCTTGACTTTTTTTCAACAATTTTTGTCTATGTCCAAAATAGCCCCAGTATATCAGACTTAGCGATATGCTCAAAACAACAGGTTGTAAGTTGGAAAGCTTTAATCAGCCTATTGGTGCTTGAAAATTGCTTTGCATATGGTAACAAACGGACAAAAAGAAAAGTGAAACCAATCCACTTCTCTTTTTCTTTTCTCATTTCCTTCAAGGGGAACGAGGTTTTGTCACTTCTACCCTTCCTCAAGTACCTAAAGGTTTCAGAAAGCTGAATCAACCTTTGCACATACTGATGGGGCCGTTGAGAAAGAAGGGAAGCAGGGGCGGATCCAGTGAGTTAGATACGGTTCCCGTGAACCCAGTAACTTTTGTCTAGATCTAGTATTTGTATTGAAAAATTCATTAAATATATAAGAATATTAAGCTGAAACCCAGTACGTAAATCCAGTTATTATAGTATATTAACTTAAAATTTGTGCAGGAACCCAAAAAATTAAAATTTTGGATCCACCTCTGAAGGGAAGGATATGTACCACTATGTGCCATAGGAGTTTAAACTTTCCTTCCAATCCATTCATCAAGTTAGAACTTATTTTCAGTAAGATGTGATGTTTGCTGAGACCAAGAAAGAGTGACAAATAACTGGTTTGTGCTGCAATATTCATTTTCAATAAAGATGTACGATCCCATTTCCACTTGATATAAAATTTTACTGTGTCTGCATCATCTCTGGTGGGTAAGACAACTAAAAAGATTAACAAGCTAAACCTGAGACAGGTGAAATGGGTATCCAACAGGGACTAGGTTGAGGGACAGGGTTAAGTATTTCCATCTGCATGCCAATCCATTGCAATGACTCGTTGAAAAAATCAGTGCATTGTGTGGAAGGGTAAGATCCTTAACGAACAAGATCAAACTCCACACATACAGAGGGATATAGATAATACTCACAGGATACAGTAGTTGGAAGAAAGCGTGAAACATCAGATATATATGCAACTCTGAAGTTTTTACCAAAAAGAAACCCCAAGCACACATAATCTTCACCATGCATTACCTACATCCATGACTACAAGTTAAAAAACAAGACAACTTACAAGGAAATAGAGAGTGCATTAAATCGAAAGGAGATACTAGTGAAACTCACGGGCAAGGGAACAAATTCTAGCCCTGATGCAACAAATGGCGTTTCACAATCATTTTCAATAATCTGCCAATCAAGTTGTGCTACACGTCTGATTTCTTGGCCTTCCTTAAGTTTCTTCTGGACTAAGTAAGGGAATTTCTGATCAATGCTGTTTCAGAAAAAGAACCGAAGGAGAATCAAGCAACTTGCATATAGTGGATAAATGAGTATATAAAAACTCTAAAAAGACACAGAAGAACATATCAAGTTTAGTAACACATGCGCATATTCTCAGTGTCAATACTTCGCAATCCATGCAATAACCGATTGTTAGTAAAAAGCCAATAACAGGGTACTTCAGTAATAAATTAAGGACAAAGGGAAACTGTCACAGCAGAGGTAACAACATAAAGGAATTGCGAGAACCCAACAAATTCAAGATTTTACATTCTTTTAGGAAAAGTAATTTTTTTATTTGTAGCTGACAAAGAGTTCGGGACTACGGCGTAGTTGTTGTAGCTTTGACAAAAACAAAAACCTCATTTCAATACAAATAAAAACTTGCGCCACAAAATTAATGAGAACGGTATGCAGCCATGGAATTAATATTAAAAGCACAATTTTTTTGTCATGGCAGGATGTTGAGCTAAATGTTAAGGGCATCATCCAAGTGATGCGGAGGAATTGACATACAGACTTTCAAGCCATCTTTTCTTTTATCGTCTTTCCATTTTTTCCCGTTCTATTTTTGGTTGTCATGGAGAAGATGGTCCTGGTTCAAAGGGATTAACTTCAAGTCCACTCGGCCATTTGTTGAAGTGCAATACTAATGATGAATTAGATAAGACTATGGTTATCATGGCTCAATACACAAGCAGCAAAAATTTCACCATTTTACCTATCCATTGAATATTGAGTGAGATATACGGGTGTAGGATTAATGTCATTTGTCGGACTAAATGGTTGCACTGCCCGGATGTCATCCAGACCAAGAGTTGCATCAGCATGCTCATGAGTCAAAATAATCTGATAAAAACATAGGCAGCAGCTAAGTATAATAGTGTTTCCAAATAGAACAGCTTTACATAGAATAGAAAAAAATACAAAGACATTTTTATCTCACAAAACAATAACAATAATAAATCAGTAAGCTGCTTCAATCCAAAAACCTATCTTTTATCACAGTTCAACTAGAGGTTTCAATATTTTTAGTGGAGAACACTTCATACAGTTAAGTTAGTCTAAACAACAAGAGAAATATGGTAACAACTAATAGTTGTAGCATTTTCTGATCATTAACAAGGCATGTCAATCTGTTGTGTAGCCCATTGACCAAAGGTAAAATAAAAATCTTCACTTTGTATATATTTTTAATTTTTGTTGAATTCAATATTTGTCTTTGAATAGAGAGTCAAACTAAGGCCATTTGATGTCATATTTGTTTTTGTGAATGAAAACTGGGAAAATCTTGTGTATACTCGGAAGTTTTGTTCACTCTTTTTTTCTATACCTAGACTCATGTAGTTCAAAAACATTCGGTCTTTTTAATTGAGGTTTTAGTTTTGGCAATAAGTTGAGTCAAGCTGGTGTAGACCATGAAAGACTTTGTGAAAAGCAAATTCAAGATGACTTTCATATGAAACCTCTTAATTAATTTTATTCCAAATACAAGCAAAAGGAAGGATATTGAACTAATGATCATCCTACTGACCTTGTTGATCTAAACTGCAAACAACAACCTAGTAACCGTCCCACTAGTGGGATCTGGGGAGGGTAAAGAGTACCCAAACCTTACCCCTACCCCTCCGGGCACTGATCTAAACAGCAGTATCCAATATTTATTCCTTTCCCAAAATTTGCAGCAATAAGGGTTAATTAAACTGCTCGTCTTTGGAACTCTTGATTTTGGTTGAAAATTCTGGAAAAAATAAGACTAATTTTATATATTGACTTTGGTGAACTCAGGTTTTCAGAAGTAGCTTTGGATGTAACATAGTTCTTTTCTCATTAATTGCGTAACACATCTACTAAACAACGGGGAAACAATTTAGTTAGTAGCGAAGAACTTAAAAAGAACTCACAGAATCAACTTGAGGAATTTTATAACGGGTGAACCACCGAAGAACTTGCTCCCTAAATGTCTTCCCGACATCAATTAATATGTACTTGTGCTCACCATTGTCCTTAAAATAATCAATGAGAAGAGATGTATTACACCTGCAGACCATTACGCAACTGTTAACCACTACCACATAACTCTAAGGTCAATTAAACCATTCTCAGAGTACAAAAATGTAGTCATCATCTAGCATAAGACTTTACTATATACTTGTCTAGATTTTTGCAGACCTAGTATAAGTAATTAAATGTTTCATCTCTCTAACAGATTAAGGTTTTAGACCAGACGGTTGCATAATTTAACATGACGTTTAGGATTTGAGTCTCACCCTAAGCCATCGACAATAATATCTCAATGTACTCGGTCCAGTAAAAGAAGGCCATGTTACTGACCTAATATAAGTAAATAAATGCATCTCTCTAACAGCTTAAACTTTTTGATGAGGTTTCATAGAATTCAACATAAACAATCCTTGACACATACATTTTTTTGATAATTAAACACACTACAATGAAAAGCATGGGTATGTACTTGCTTCCTGAATATTTTTTCAGCTCCCAACTTCAATCAATATGAACTTGAGCTCACCACTATTTTTTTAAAACAGTGGTGTCTCGATCAATTTACATGCCCCTCGACTATTCCAACAGGTACCTACAATCTCTCACTAGCACAAGTAACATGTAACTCAGCTCACTAAGGCTCAGCATATGGAAAGAAATTACCTAGTATTGTTTCTCACCGCTGGGGTCTCCTCACACTTCATTGACCACTAGGAACATCCTTGGGTTGCTCTCACCAGTATTCTTACAGTAATGAATTCACATTGTTTTATTTTTATATTGTGATAAGGTCAATTCACATTGTTTAATCACAAGCCACTACTCCATATAACTCAGATAAGCTGCAATTAAATGGTTCTCTGAATGCTGAAAATGTAACAATTACCAAACACATTGCCAACCAGGTTGTTAGATTCCTCAAAACTATTCCTAAAACAGAACATCCAAAATATATACACAGATCAATGCCTGAAAAACAAATTAAAGTTCGCAATTATTTCAAAAAAAAAAATATTACTAACAATGCAATAAAAATGCAAAGCAATAATGTAGAAAATTGACCTGTAATTAGGGTTTTGTTCAGGCGGTACGGTAAGAGACTGGGAACACACAGAACAAGGGGGATCTGAGGGCCGGATCAGGCAGAGTGCATTAGGAACGGCGCTTGAACAACCGGTGCCGAGGAAGATCAACGCTGATTGCGGCTCCGCACTGCCATTCTCGACGGCGGTCATTTTCGATCGACGGAGAGACTGGGGAGGTGATATGAGTTCGCAAAATTCGAACGAGAGGAATGTGCCACTACTTATTCGATTCGAAATGGAGACATGGGGTGACCGAGGGAATGAAATGTAGCAGTTTCGTCGGTTGGTGTACTGTTTCCTTTTTCTTTTCTTTTTTTTACTTTTAGTCACGGACGGTTCAAGTTGGTAGTTAAACAAGGAACACTTTGAGCCCGTTTGATTTAGGTGATTTAGAACAACGGATAAATATTATGTGCTTAAAAGTATTTTAAATGTTAAAATTGATTTAAAATATAAGCAGTTATGTATTTAGATAAAAGTGTTGAAACTTGATAAGTTTGAGGAGACTAATTTATGACTTTTGGCTTATAAACACTAACTTATAAGCACTTTTAATTTTACTAAATGTATATATAAGCCAAAAAGTATTTGTAAGCCAGGTTCACCAGCTTATAAGCTTAGCCAAACACCCTCTTTAGAAATATATGGTATAAAAAGTAGATTTTGATGGTTATAAAAAGCATATTATTAAGAAAAAAATAAGAAGTTTAAAATTAAATTGCATGTTATAAATAGAATTTTATTTATAGTGAATGTCTATATTTAGAAAAATTCTAAGGTTTATTACTTGGTGGCTATAGTTTATTACTTAGTGGCTAAGTCATTCTCTCCCTATAAATAGAAAGTTCTATTCAATTATAATTCATCCCAAAATTCAATAAGAATTTCCCCTCTCTTCCTTTGCAAAAAAAAAATTTAATTAAGAACTTTGCAAGAGCCAATTATACTATTTTGGAGAAACACAATTGATTACCAATAAGGTATTGTGTTATAGTAAGTCCCAAAAGAAACTTATTCAGTTTCTAAAGTATACGAGAAAGCGGTTGATTATATTGAGACTATAAATAAAGGAAAGATTTAATATCTTCTATTACTATAATTTGTAGTGGGTAATATATTATGTGAAATTTACCCGCTTTACTCTCTAGTTTGTACTACACAAATAAAAGAATACCACAATAAAGTGGATGTTTATTGATATAAAAACTCATATCATAATAAACTTGGAGTTTATTGATAATTGCACACGTCTTGGTGTAAGTATGAAGTTTATCAACATTGATAATTTATTCAATTGGCATAATTGGATTAGCCATATCAATTTAAGTATAATGTGCAAAAATAATAGAGAATTCACATGGGTAAGTATTATAGAACTAGAAAGTTCTTAATAAATTCTCTTATATTGCTTGTTCTCATTAATTAATTGACCAACTAAAATTGAAACTGAATCCCATGAATATTGAAAATATCAAAGGCAAAATGTGGGCACATTTATTTGCCATGTATATCACATAATATGCATATATAAGATGGTTACATCATACATGTGCTATTATTATTAACCCGCAACACGGTGTTTGCTACGTAACTTGTTCAATAATTTGATTTAGAGCATAATTTCCAGATTTTTTATTCAAGATAGTTCATATTGATAAGTTTTTTTTTACATCACAGTTGGTTTAGCAAAATAATTTATTGAGTGCCTCCACTTAATAGCTAAATTATTGCTTATGAGAATAAAAATTATCTATATCAGTTTGATAAAGGTTATATACGAACGTATATTACATTCTCCCCTCACAAGTGGTTCACGGTCAGGAATCAAATAACTCCATCTTATTATCAATAATGTGCGATATATATTTTGATTAACACCATAACGCACAAAGATGGGTTCTCAAAGTTGAGGAAACAAGGTAGTTTTTCTAACAGTAGGGAGAGACATGATAAATAGTTGAGAAAAAGTTATGTGAAATGAATTATCATTTTTATATCTAGATTCTCGAATATGATAATATGAATTTGAAGTTCATAAAAAAATAATTCATTTGCAATATATTGCAAAGCATGCTATACGCATTTGCTGACCCAAAGAAAATAACTATATTCTCATTGCAAATGCTCATATTAAGTCCTAGAAGGACAAAGTCTATGGTACACTTAAAGCATATAGACAAAACGGTTTCAAATAAAACTTCTTGATAAAGAAGATGAGCATATAATCAAACTAATCATAATAAGGAGGCAAGTGATCTAGAAAATTACATGACATAACACTTCATAAAATCTCATGAGAGATTCAGGTACCTGAATATATGAATGAGGAGATCTCTATGCTATGTCTTTATGGAAAAAAAGAAGAAGTTGGAAGCGATATAAAATATTTGTCAACGACATCTATAATAGCAAAATATAGATGAGGATCTTAAGTCTGTCGCTTACAGACACGAAAATTGGCAGAATGAAAGAGACACAATTCAAATAGAATTGGTTTCACATGAAAGACATATAATTTTGCCAATATTGTTCAAATACTTGAAAGTATAAAGTCAATGGTGTGTGCAATCAATCACCTTTATCTATCTTATATGTCTAGCATAACATAAAAAAAACTTGATATGCATCTAATTAAAATCTATTATATGACTTAACTTATATGACAATCCTTGAAGAATTTAAATCGCTTGAAGCATATATAATTTTTTGTTCTGAAGTACCATATCCTAAGTGCTATTTGCGCACATATGTATCTGATATAACTATAAGCATGATAATATGATAATGAGAATTTTCAAGGTGGATTATCATTGGAGTTAGTATGGTTGATTTAGTCACCAAATCTCTGCTAACATCAACCTTCAAGAAGCTAGTGCACAAGATTGGAATGCGAAGGCCCTAGGATGTGAATTGATGCTCTCATCAGAGGGAATTAATGCGCGTTGTACTATTTTTTTTCTTACAAGGTTTTGTCCCATTGAGTTTTCTTCGCATTTTTAATGAGGCAATCAAAAGGTGTATTGTCAGATATGTGTACTCTTTTTCCTTTTCTAGAATTTTTTTCTATTGGGTTTTATTTTAATAAAGATGCACATTATCTGTTGAATAGACATTCAAGGGGGAGTGTTATAAATAAAATTTTATTTATGATGAATGCCTATATTTAGAGAGAATCTAGGGCTTATTTCTTGGTGGTTAAGTCACTCTCTCCCTATAAATAGATGATTCTATTCCATTTTAATTTATCTCAAAGCAGTATAAATTCTCTCTTTCTTTACAATATTCTTTTTCATTATTTTATTACATTGCATGAAATATAAAAATATTATTATTCTTTAAGTCAATAATTCATTGTTCTTGCCTATTTTAGTTGGGTATTCTCTTTCTTTGAATCCCACATGGCGGAACGACCTCTCGATCTACTTACTGCAGCCCAGGAAGAAAAACGTCGTCTAGGCGTTCCCTGTTGCTCCGATCTCCCCTACGCCTAGGACGTTGTCTGGGCCAAGAGCCATAGTTAGTTGCTGTTTCCATTTGATTGTTTCTTCCTCGTTGTTGATACCGGCAAGACCCAGCCAGATAATGTCTGCTGGTTGGTAGTGAGAGGACTCTTAGTACCTGCATACCCAAAAGAGGGCGCTGAACTGAATGCTAATAGTCTAGTACTCCTCTCACTTCGAATTTATGCTCCTAAGTGAAATAGATTCAAGAGTCCGGAACGGAGAAGAATAACCAATTGATAAGAGAATATGAAATTAGAAATAGTGTCACATAAGATGCACTAACCGTATGTTTCAAGATTTATAGGCCTAAAACATTAAAAATAAAATAATATGAAAGACCCTTGATTAGACTTGAATTATTCACTCTCGGGAGATAGACTTCATATTGTTAATAGTTTTTGTAGGGATAGCAATGAGGCGGTGCGAGTGCGGGGCGGGATGGGTTTGAACATTGGCGGGGCGGTGGGGGTTTGAAATTTTACAGTTGCGGGGTGGGACGGGTTTGCGGATGGGAATTTAATACGACAAGCCTAAAGACTAGCAGAACGAAATAGTAAAGCAAATATTATATGCAAAAGATAAAATAACGGATTGAAGGTTCTGTGAAGCCTTATAAGATTTATATTGTCAATAAAATTATATATTGTACCATTATGAAACATTTTATTTGGTAATTAAATCTCATGCATGTCTTTCGTAAAGCAAAAAATATAATCTTGACTAAAGCACAAACGCTAAACAGACGAACAGAACTTAAAGAGATTTTAAGCTATATATGCACTAACGATGTAAAAACGATTTATACTATCAAAACACTTACAAAGTAATTATAAATAAATATTTATAATAAATATTAACCAACAACCTAGTAAAAAAGGTGAACAATTAATTATTACAAATTATACTATATACATTGATAGATTAAAAAGATTATACTATCAATACATCTAACTTAAATTCAGTTGAATATATATAACTACGGATTTTTTGGTCTCTATTGTGTATTCGTAAACTCTCTTTAATACTTTTAGTTTTAAAAATAAAATGCGGGTGCGGGAAGGGCCGGGCGAACACGGATGGAGTGCGATGCAGGTTTAAATCCTATGCAGGGGTGCGGGGGGGGGGGGGGGGGGGGGTGGGGACGAGTTTAAATTTCGCTTGTCCATACAGAACCCGCCCCGCACCCGCCTGTCATTCCTAAGTTTTTGTAGACGTCATCCAGTTACCTATCTATTCCATACTATATTAAAAGCACAAAAGCCCTTAGCAAAATGTCATCCGCCTTTTTTCTCCTTTAAAATAGAATTCATACGGTATAAAATACTCATTTATTTATTTTACTATATTTAGGAATAATAATTTAATTAATTTCCTACTATTTAGGAACAATCATTTAATTATTAATCTAATAATTAAAACTTTTGTTTTGAATTTCTTTTAGATCTAAAATTTCAAACACTTTCAACTAAACCTAGAAAAGTTTTCGTTATTCAACTAAAACTAAAAGAGTTTCGTCTTTCAACTAACTTAGGAAAATTTTATTCACTTTCAAGGAAAGTATTGTAGGAAGTTCTTTAGTTAATAAAATTTTGACAGATTACGTCTTCAAAAAATATTAGGTGAAAACTAATTTTCTTTTTGGTTTAGGAGTCTTTATTTTCTAATAAATATTAAACTATACATTATTTTACTTTATATAAATCCTTTCCTGTTTCAAATTATATACCCAATTTTTTTATAAAAAACAAAAGCGACAATTCTACGTTTTCATCATCAAACTTTACGTTATTCGAGCAGTTCCAGCATCAACTGTAAAACTAAGAATTTTTAGGTTCTTTTTGTTATAATCGAAAAAATTAGGTGTCATGAGTAAGCTAGCAAAGCAAACTTTGAATAACGATAAATCAAACAACACAAGAGAAATATTCCAAAAGAGATACAAACATTCAACGTGGTTCGGTCAACTTGTCCAACATTCACGGCGGAGATGAGCAATCATAATAAAAAGAAATCGTACAAAATATCGAGAGAACAACCTCACGAATAGGTAAATATAAGTGACATACTAACATTTGACTCGAAAAGTTTTCCCCCTAAATACTATTCTCAAGCCCCCTATGGCTACAATGTGGATGCTATTGAATGAGAAGGACGGATCCACTATTTATAGAAGTCCAAACTTTTTCCTACAAGAAAGGACTAGCGAAGTATAGAAGAATTATAATTTACTTCTACAAAAAATAAAAACCTAATTAAGGTAATTATATTGTCATTTCCTTCAACAAACAGGAAAACCAAATATGGTAAGAAAATTATGACAAACACCTAACAATTCTCCCCCTTGGCCTGAATTTTCTGACAAAATAAACTTGATCCACCTTCTTCACATAGCCTTCAACAGGTCGCATTTATAAATCTCCACCACAAAGTTTGTCTCATCGTGCATAGCACACAAGTCAAATTTCTGAGACAAAAATCACGATTATCATCAAATATGTTACGGCTAGAACTGAACATGTCAAGATGAACCTATCTTGAACTTTGCTCGAAGTTGGCTCTGATACCACTTGTTAGGACAAAAAAAATCAGGTGTCATGCGGAAGCGAGCAAAGCAAACCTTGGACGACGATAAATCAAACAACACAAGAGAAATATTCCAAAAGATACACAAATATTTAACGGGGTTCGATCGACTTGACCTACGTCTACGACGGAGATGAGCAATCCACTGTAATAAAAAAAGAGTACAAAATATCAAGAGAACAACCTCACGAAGAGGTAAATACAAGTGACATACTAATACTTGTCCCAAAAATTTCTCCCCCTATACAGTACTCTCAAGCCCCCTATGGCTACATTATGGATACTATTGAATGAGAAGGACGGGTCCACTATTTATAGAAGTCCAAACCTTTTCCTATAAAAAAAAAGACTAGCGAAGTATAGGAGAATTATAATTTTCTTCTACAAAAAAGAAAACTCAATTAAGGTGTTGATACCCAATTTTTCCCTATATATTTTTTATATATACCAAAAACACTTCCGAAATAATGTATATGTGCATATATAAGCACACTCATGAGTTTTGGTATTTTAATAATTTTTAAACCGAATTATCGCCTATTTTTATGTCACCAAAACTATCAAAATTATTCCCAAAAATTACATTTGCTGAATAAATTATTTTATCTTCATATTAACATTGAAATATAATTAATATTATTTTTCCATATTTATGAATTTATTTGGTATTTCTAAAGTTAAATTGTATATAATTGCAATTGTAACTCATTTTGTAATTAAATGTATTTTGGGATTGTAAAATTATTTCTAATATTTAATGATTATTATTTATATATTATTAACTAGTTCAATAATTTTAAATTATTTTTTACTATTTTTAATTAATTAAAAAGGAAAAAAGTGACTATTTAAGGACTAGCCTATTTTTATTTCAATTATAGCCTCAATTAACCCCCAATTTTGAACCCAATTCAGTCCAACCCATATCTTATTTGGATCAACCCATTTAGCCCTACCCAGCATTGGTTCAATCTGAACCGTTGATCAAATGAGATCAACGGTCTAGATCAAATGGCCTGAATTAAATCCTAAGGCAACCCCCCGACCCCTCATTTCTCAGAGACCAGTATCTATCTCTATATCACACCCTCTCTAACCAATGCTCTCCCTTCTCTCTAGAACCTTCTGGTTCCCACTTTCTTCTCCAACGAGCTTCATCGCCTCTCCGGCCATGCTCCTTCCTCACTTCTCTCGACCTCTAGCAACCATGGGATCTTATATCGCTACTTCTCTCCAAAGTTTGAAACCCCAGAAGCCTCCACCATGAAGATGGTCACTGAAGCCACGCCGGGGTCCGATTCCGGCCTTTCTACGACGGATTTTGGTTCGATGATGCTAATAACACCATTATCTTTGAACTTAACGGCCATGTTTCTCTTACCCCTCTCACTGGTTTCTTATGAAACCAAAATCCTAACCCAAACTTCTCAAACCTCTGATTTTTCATGATTTTTAACTCGTACCTGTATGATTTTCACTATTTTTACTCGATCTTTACAATTATTCGTGATTCTCAGTATATTTTCTCAATATTTTTTGCTAAGTCTAGTGAAACCCTAATTTTGCCTGTTTGTGTTTGTATTTTATGTGTTCTTCTGGTTTCTTCTCCAAGTTCTATGCTCATTGCTTTGATTTTGTTGTCAGTGTTTCGTTCCCCTACCATTTTGTGTTATTCACTTAAAGCTTCTCTTGTTTCTTGCATGGTTATATTTATACTGGTTCTTCGAGCCCTCTTTGAGGCTGTGATACTTGCTTTAAAATTGTAATTCCGCGTATTTTCCCTATAGTTCAAATTTCTTCCTTAATTTATAGTATACTTTTCTCAATTAATACTGATTTCCTGGGTTTTCAATCTCGGTCATTATTTTGAAAATTAATTTTTTCACAATTATGGTGATATTTTTTCCTTATACATGTACACAAATTTGTTGATTGGATTGCCCAACCTATTTCCTTAATTAGATGGTCATGTATCTAGTCTTTATTGCATGCTCTATGCTACCCTATTTCCTTATGTGATTATACCTTACTTTGTGATTTATTTCCTTTTAAATGACTTATTTGCATTCAAGAATCACTTGACTGTTCTTATTTCCATTTTCCGACCCTCATCTTGTTAACTGACTTAAGCGCAATACTTATCCAAAGACAGGACAAGTTGAAAGAGCTTCGGTAGTTACACTTTCTGTCTCGCGTAAGAAAGAGAGTGTAGAGTGCCATACAAGAACCATAGATAAGAGGATTCCTCCCATTGACTAAAGTTCAAAGTCAACATTCCACACAAGGCAATCTTCTGATAGAGGGGAAGCGTTTGATTTGGGATCCCTTAATTAAGGGGTAGTCTTCTTACTGACTGAATTGTGATTGATACCAGTCCCTTATTTAAGGGACGGATACCTTGTTTGTTTACTCTCTTTCAGTACTATAAGTACTCTCTCCCATTCTCTTTGCAAAAACACGAACACATTGCATTTCACTTACACTCAATGTTCCGAACTCTCTCTCTTTTCACACAAACATCTATGTGCTCTTTGTTTCTATACAATATTCTCTCCCTTTTCCTTTTGAATGCTAATCACTCAACTGGCTGCAAGCCAAAGTTGAGTAATCTTGGTCACTTTCACTTTGTTGGCTTCTACTGTGTTGTTTGCTTTAGGTTTGCCTGCTGCTCCCTTATTCTATACTGCTGCTCACTTCCTGCATACTGCTATTTTGCTCTCTACTTCTCTCTGCATATTACTGCTCACTTCCTTGCTCAGTATTGCCCTGTGTTTATATTATTCCCCAACTGGTATGTATCTATTTAAGTTATAGCATCCAAAACAACTTGATTTTATTGTTGCTGCACTTTCTTTTGTTCCTTGTATGTTTCTACTTGTGGTTCTGCTGCTCCTATTGCAACTAACATACATCTATAATTCTAAGTAATAAGCCTAGCATTTCATTACCCCCTTGTCTATCCCAATGCATGTTTTCCCCCTTTTTTTCTGTACACTTCTAGCATCCTCTTGGATACTCCACAACCTCAAAACTCTTTTTGAGGATAATTTGGTTTGGTGTCTGGTGCTGTAAGAACTAGACTCCTGCTGCAAGCATGAACCCCTCCCCCCCCCCCCCGCCCTTTAATGTGTGTCTGAATGTATTGTGTGTGAGCTGTTTGTCCCCTTTAGCTTTACCCCTGTCTATGCGACTGTTGCTTTTCAAAACTAGCCTCGAAGTAATTTTCTTTTCAAACTTAGTTAAATTTTTCACTCCTCTACTGTTTTCTCAAACTGCCTTTTATGTAAAGCATTTTCAACTCAACTCCCTCACAAGCACACTACTCTTAGAATTAGGTCTTTCCCCTTGTGTAAGCATTGCTTTGGGCACCTTGAGTACCCACCAGACTTTGATGCACAAGGTTTGCACTTCCACGCTTGCACTTATCAATGGTGATTTGTTTTGGGTTCCTTGTATTGGCCGGGGTCTTAAGAGACCCCTAGGGAACTTTGCCGCACACAAACTCTTGGTGAAGGCTGTGAAGCTCGAAAGAAGTAAGGTTCAAGGTTTGGGGCCTGGCTGAAGGCTCCCTATTGAATAGCTTCTTGTTTTATTCTTCATTACTGTAATCTGATTGCTTAAGTTGTAATAATTTGTAAAGAACTATGGGGGTTTTATAGTGAAATTGGGAGGGATATGTATGTTTATAAAGGGTATGGGTAGAGAGCATGCCTATAGGACCTCATTCATGCGGTTGAATTCTTGTATAATACATGCACTCCGCATATCGAAATCCTGCTCTTAGAATCCTTACATCAGTCGGATATTTTTATAGCCTTAATCAGTCAATAATTAAAAACTCTATCACTGCATTTAGAATTCCTATTTCTAAGACCATCATGTGCATTTAGATATCCTACAATTAGGAACTCACTTGCAATGTCTTCACCATCATATCCGTTATTTAAACCGCATAAACTGGTTTCTAAATTAAACTAAAAAAAGGTGCATGTCTGTTATAACACCTAGGCAAGTCTTTGGTCAGGTAAAATCGATTAATTGTATTCGACCTCTTTAAGTTTCCCAAATTAATCTACCTTACTGAAGTCTATTTTTGTTTTACTAATAAATTTCTCTCTCATTCTTCCACCTATAAGTTTTCAACTAAGTATTTTACCAATTCAAAACTGGACTACTATTTTCCTATAACCTGCAACGAACTCTGTAACTTTTATGGCCCATACCCTCCTCATTTTTTGTAGTTCTAAAGTAACTTCTGCATCTCCACTATATATTATTTTCAAGTCCAGAACTAAATTAGTGTTTCTAATAGCAGGCTATTGCACACGCATATGGCTATAACTGTAAATGTTTTCCCTACCCTTAAATGATATGCATATTTTACTAATTAACCTTCAGCTTTTCCAACTTATCCGGCATAATTTTGCCCAGAATTTTCAGCTTTCTACACTCAAATTTTAAAAATTCTCACTCTCTTTAGACCTTAAATGTGATTGAGGCGTGCTAATTGTATGTATATTCGTGGAGTGGTACGTGAGCCATTTACATGCCTTTGTGTAATACCTTATATGAAGTCCTACTTGTTTTTGTATGTTGCTTAGTATTTTGCCTTTAAACTCAGGGGTTCAACATAGACCTCCCCTTTAGGAACAGTGGTCCTAAATACCCTCTAGGACCTATAGGATGGGACGGGCAATAGCACACTCTAAGCATTCGTGACAATACACACGCTTAAAATAACCTCTACGGGGTGGGAATTGTAGAATATGGATGTGATGACCGATGCGCTAATATCCCGTGTGAGAATGATTACTGGGTATTGCACCAAAGTGATACATATTATATTTAACCCTAGGACCATTTGTCTCTTTTATTTATCTTCCTAAATTAACGTTTCTTCCACCAAGCTTTCTCTATTTTTAGAATCACTTATGTCTTATTTCTTACAAAAATTCTCAACTTGTTCATGTTTCCTATGTGCAAAATTTACTTATTTGCTTCCACCTCTTTTAAAAGTCACAACTAAGCATGGACCGGAACCATACTAGTGGATCTTGAGGAGTGCCTAACACCTTCCCTTGAGATAATCTCAAGCCCTTACCCGAACTCAGATTTTCTTTCAAAAATCATTCTTCTTTAAGTGTCCTAATGCACTATAATCATTAGGTGTCAACTCTTCGAACTCTTCAAGCCCGCTTCCTCAAAAGGGAAAAGAGTTGCTTTGTCCATAATGTCGTAAATCTGATCTCTCCCCGCTCTTTTTAGTTTTGAGGGAAAAAAGGGGGCGTCGACGGCATGACGACTCTGCTGGGGAATTTCTTTAGGCTTTTACCATTACATGCTACTTGTGACTTTATTATCTCTTTAATTGCATTTACTTACTGTCTTTATTTCCTCTATTATGAAACTGACTTGGCTCTTCATGTTTTTCTTTCCTTTTAATTTTCGCTTTTTTATTATTGTAATTCTATTGTAATTTTCGACCATTTATTGTAATCTTTATTTTTATGAACGTGAAAATACATACAACTTGCTTCATTATTGTAACTACATTTCTCAACATCGTATTCCACTCATGCCAAAATAAATCCTATAGCAACGCTTATAATGAGTGGTCGCGCCCTTCCGATATTATAAACCCCCTAAATGTGGCAAAGGCATATTTGCGGTAAAACCAGTCGATCAATGGTGTAGTCGACGATTCAGCGCCTTTCCCTCTTGAGTTGTACGCTCAAGGGTACCTTGTCTAGAACTTCAAAGTAGAAACCTTATTCCATTAAACTCTTCATGCATCATGGTCAAGCCTAGCCGAGTCAGTTATGTTGTCCGCATAATGACTCATTAAGATAGCCTAAACCAAAGTCCACCAGGTTTCCTCGAAACCCAAACAGACGCCTCCACATTATGTGCATTTACTTGGAGAACAAAATGTCTTTTGCTAATTATTGATTTAAATGATCGAGTCTGGTGGGGTTACGGGCTTAACCCTTTGTTTTGAGGAAAATAAGACACGAGGTCCCCGACTTCGGTATGGTTAGTGTACCCTCACTCTTGCTGACCTGGTGGAGAAATATCCCATCAAACTACCAAATCAATGAATGGAAAGATAGGGTCACCAAGGCTAGTGAGAAGCTAGAATACATGGAGTACATCTTGCTGGAATTAGAAGGAAAAGAGTCACCGACTGTCAAAACGCTGAGAAAGGCGAAGGAGAACGTATCGCAAAGGTATTTTCAATAGAAAGTATGCGTGAGCTGGAGGATCTGATCAACGAGAACATTGAACTCGAAGAAGGTCCTCTTGGGACCAAGTAGTTAGTATTTTTATTTTTCTACTTTCCTAATGTAACAAGGCCACTGGCCATTAGTGACGTCTTTTATCATTCAGTTGTTTTAAGATTCGTCTTGTTTTTATCAATAAAATGAGGCATTTAGTATTATAAGTTCTCCAAATTTAATTTGTCTCTAGGCCTACCTCGGGCACAATGAGGTACCCAAATTAGGAAGCAATTTATATTCCTGCACAAAGTGTTTAAATATCGAAATATTGTTTTTTTCAGAATCCGCACTAACTTTTTACCTTTTTGTTTTTCTTTTATTTTTATTTCCCTCCCTAAAGGTTGGTTCGTGCATTCTGGCACTATCAGCATACTCCACAAGATCCAAGGGTCCTCCATCTCCTCCTCCCTCGAGTCCTACCGGAAATAGGAACAAAGGCAAAATGGGAGATACAAACGCTAGAAAGGAACTTGAGGAAACTTCTCAGAATGCTGCAATTACCAAGGAGACTGCCGCTCATCTGGAGCAAACTTTGCTAAGATTTCGAGAGGAATTGGTCCAAGTTCGAAACATGGCAAGCCTATCAGTCACTCTTGTCGCTCCTGATGTTAACACCCAGAACCCCACACCTTCACAAAACACCCCAAAACTTCCACTGCAACCCACTCATAACACTCAACTGCTCATTCCCGAACCGCAAAACACCATGAAAGACCATAACACTCCTATCTTTGTGGACACTATACCCCACTACACTCAGCTAATCACAAGTGCACCTGAATCAGATGACAAGGGCTCCCTCATTCATAATTTGGCCGCTGAGATCAAGAAATTGACAAGTCGGGTCCAAGGTTTCGAAGGTAACAAAGATGTTGAAGGGTTGAATTACGAAGATCTCTATGTCCAGCCATATGTTGAGCACCCGGAGGGGTACAAACCTCCCAAGTTTGAGATGTTCGACAGAACAGGTGATCCCAAAGTCCACTTGAGAATGTACTGTGATAAGTTGGTAGGAGTCGGAATGGACGAGAAAATTCGCATGAAGCTATTCATGAGGAGTCTGAAGGGCGATGCTTTATCATGGTATATTAGCCAGGATGCAAAGAAATGGACTAGCTGGGTAAACATGGCGTTTGACCTTATGGACCGATTTAGGTTCAACACTAATAACACACTAGATATGCTCTATATCTAGAATCTCAAGAAGAAGCCCATAGAGACCTTTAGCGAGTATGCTACTCGTTGGAGGTCAGAAGCCGCTAAGATCAGACCGGCCTTGGAGGAAGAACAAATGAACAGGTTCTTTGTCTGTGCTCAGGATCCGCAGTACTACGAGAGGCTGATGCTAATAGAGGGTCAAAAGTTCTCCAACATCATCAAGTTGGGAGAAAGGATTGAAGAAGGCATCAAAAATGGTATGGTCACTAACCTTGAGGCATTTCAAGCTACCAATAAGGCTTTACAGTCTGGTGGCTCGTTGAAGAAAAAGGATGTAAATTCTGTAATGGCTGCGCAAAGGAACAATTCCCCTATGAAGTACCAAACCTATCCCTCAGCTCCACTCACATATCAACCTACCCTAAACTACCAAGCACCATCACCTACATACCAAATTCCACCACCCGCTTACTAATCACCTCCGCCACCCACGTATCAACCCAGTTCACCTAGATATTCCCAACCCGCACATGTGTACCAAGCATACAATTCCCAACCTTCTCACTACCCGTTACCACCTACACGCCAAAACTTTCACTAACCCAGACCAAATTTTGACCGTAAGCCTCCCAAATAATATACCGACATAGCCGAACCAATTGACCAATTATATGAAAAACTAAAAGCAGCCGGTTACGTTACCCATATCCTAGCCATAACTCCAGAAAATCCGTCCCAATGGATCAACCCAAACAAGACTTGTGCATACCATTGCGGGATGAAAGGCCGTATGTCGCTCGTTGAAAGATAAGATTCAGGATCTGATTGACAGGATCATTATTGCAAAGGAGCCCGCTCTTAATGTCCGCAACAACCCTATGCCTGACCACAAGGGTGGAGGTATCCATATGATCGAGATTGAAGATGATTGGGACCCCAAGGGGTCAATCGGCTTGATAGTTGAATGAGACGAACCTAAGAAGCCAATAGTTACTCTCAACCTCATTGTTGTTCAGATTCAGCCCTCTGAGGGCGATGTGGTAAATGTGTCTGTACCGCTCGAGTTTGAAGCACCTTATACAAAGGCGCCAAGATCGATTGAGGTTGAGTTCGGGATTCCAAAGGCACTTTCGCCTTTCGAAGTTATTGTGTTACCTCCCAGGGTGACAATTTCGGTCTCCATGACAGGTGTGACCCCATTCAAGACGAACACTAGAAGGAAGGGAAAGACATATACCGGGGAAGCAATTGCCGCACAGGGCATGACTCAGACAGGCAGGATATACACCCCAGAACATTTGGCTGAGTCCAGCAAGAAAGCCTCCGGGCGGGCTATTGAAACTAGACCCAATGACCTTTGGAGGAAGGTACAGGCCAAAGAGTACTCAGTCGTCGAGCAACTAAACAAAATTCCGCACAAATTTCTATTTTGGCTCTTTTGCAACGCTCTGAGGCACATAAAAATGCCTTAATGAAAATACTAAGTGAAGCTTATGTTCCCAGCAACATAACAGGAGGCAAAACGGCCAATATGGTGGGGAAGGTACTGGAAAGCCACAAGATCACCTTCCACAAGGATGAATTACCACCAGAAGGGCTTGGTCACAATAAAGCATTGCATATCACTGCGCAATGCGAGGATCATTTTATCACCAGGATCTTAGTCGATAGGGGATCCAGCCTCAATATTTGTCCATTTATAACTCTCGGGGCTTTGGTAAAAGGATTGCACGAGATCAAAGATGGAGCTATCAGTGTCAAAGCTTTTGATGGATCTCAAAGATCCACCATTGGAGAAATTAGCTTGTGCTTACAGATGGGAACGACTTGGTTCGATGTTGACTTCCAAGTCATAGACGTGCCAAAAAGCTACAATTTGTTGTTGGGGCGACCCTGGATCCACGTCGCTGGTTCTGTGGCATAAATTTTGCATCAAGCTATAAAATTTGAATGGATTCATTAGCAAGTAATCATTCATGGCGATAGTAGCAACCCTATATAATGTTGTCAGGCCATCCCAATGATCGAAGGTAGAAGGAGAATTGATGGCGAAACATACCATCACATCGAGCGATTCAACGCCATAGAAAAAGACAAGTGGTGGGATAACAAGATAAAAAACATTCTGAATTGGAGCGGATACGAGCCCGGAAAGGGACTTTCCAAAAATCTCCAAGGCATTACCAAGCTTATCAAGTTGAAGAAGCATTGTACCACTTTTGGCCTGGGTTATGAGTATACTTGGGAAGAGTTCAACCATTGGTCACCACCATGGAGCGGTCCCTACTACCCAGTGGAGCACCCTCTACCTCAGTTGGAGCGGACCTTTCTGTCAGCTGATGTCATATATGGATTAAAGGAAGATGAGACACTGGCAGCAATGAAGAACCTATTTCTGGAAGATGATATGGATTGCTGTGTTATCTTAGAGGAGGAAAGAGAGTAAGGCCTTTCCATTCAAGTTGTGAACTGAGGGGAACACCTCACCAATTGGTCAGTTAGGACCACCAGAGCCCGGATATCTTCGGGCATTACTATTACATATCTTGATGATGAACCAATGACTATAACTTGCAACGAGGAAATGCGACAAACGGTCATAGATTCAGAAGAGGATGAAATACCAGAAGAAGTTGTCAAAGAGGTTGAGAATTTTGAGAACAGGCTTAAGTACAATTTGGACGAAACTGAGATTGTTAATCTGGAAAACTCAAAAAATGTCAAGGAAACACGAATCAACGTACATTTGTCACCACCAGAAAAGAAACCATACACAAAGTTCCTGAAAGAGTATGAAGATATCTTTTCATGGTCCTACGACGACATGATTGGTCTCAGCACATCCATTAACGCTCACAAATTGCCAACAGATCTTACATGCCCACTAGCAAAATAGAAGCTAAAAAAATTCAAGCCAGACATGAGTTTGAAAATCAGAGAAGAGGTTACCAAGCAAGTCAAAGCTAGGGTTCTCAGAGTGGTAGAATATCCAACATGGTTAGCCAACATCGTCCCGGTACCAAAGAAGGATGGGAAAGTTAGAGTCTGTGTTTGCTACCAGGATCTCAACCGGGCCAGTCATAAGGACGACTTCCCTTTGCCAAATATACTTATATTGATTGGCACTTGCGCTAAACATGAGATGCAGTCGTTCGTCGATTTTTTTGCGGGATACCATTAGATATGAATGGACGAAGGGGATGCAGAGAAAATGGCATTCATCACGCCGTGGGGGATGTACTGTTATAGAATGATGCCATTCAGTATGAAGAATGCTGATGCTACCTACATGAGGGCCATGACCACCATTTTTTATGACATGATACATAAAGAGATCGAGGTGTATGTGGACGACGTCATCATCAAATCCAAGAAAGATGTAGATCACATGGATGATTTAAGGAAGTTCTTCAATAGACTAAGGAGATACAACTTGAAGCTGAAACGAACCAAGTGTGCATTCGGGGTCCCAACCGGAAAGTTATTGGGTTTCATTAAGAGTCGCCGAGGAATAGAATTGGACCCATCAAAGGTTAGAGCCATTCAAGAGTTGCCACCGCCAAAGAACAAGAAAGATGTAATGAGTTTTCTAGGAAGACTCGACTATATCAGCCGATTCATAGCTCAATCCACTGTCATTTGTGAACCCATCTTCAAGATGTTAAAGAAGGATGCCGCCACTAAATGGACTGATGATTGTCAAAAGGCCTTCGACAAAATCAAGGAATACTTGTCAACGCCGCCATACTTGGTTCCACCCGAGCCAGGGAGACCTCTATTGCTTTATCTCGCAATATTGGATGGAGCATTTGGATGTATTTTGGGACAACATGATGAAACGGGGAAAAAGGAGCAAGCCATCTACTACCTCAGCAAGAAAATTACCCCGTACGAGGCTCGGTACTCCTTATTAGAACACACTTGTTGTGCTCTAACCTGGGTAGTTCAGAAACTGAGGCATAATTTCTGTGCTTACAACACTTATCTCATATCCAGGATGGATCCTTGAAATATATCATTCAGAAGCCCATGGCTACCGGCAAGCTCGCCAAGTGCCAAATACTATTAAGTGAGTTTGACATTGTTTATGTTACCTAGAAGGTCGTTAAAGGACAAGCTTTGGCATATCACCTCGCCGAGAATCCTATAGGAAGAGAATACGAACCTCTAAAGACGTATTTTCCTGATGAGGAGGTAGCTTTCATAAGAGAAGAAATTGCAGAATCCTATGATGGGTGGAGGATGTTTTTCCACGGAGCTGCAAATTTTGAAGGAGTCGGTATAGGAGCGGTTCTGGTATCAGAAACCGGTCAACATTACCCAGTGTCCGCCAAGCTCAGATTCCCATACACCAACAACATGGCCAAGTACAAAGCCTGCATCTTGGGGCTCAAATTGGCAGTTGACAAGAACATTCAGGAACTATTTGTGATCAGAGACTCGGACCTACTCATACATCAAGTCCGAGAAGAATGGGCAACCAAGAATTCCAAGATACTCCCCTATCTACACCATGTAAAGGAGTCGAGGAAGAGATTCAGAAAGATAGAATTCCAGCATGTCCCAAGAATACAGAATGAGTTCGCTGATGCCCTAGCCACTTTATCGTCTATGATCCAGCATCCAGATACCAACTTTATTGATCCCATCCAGGTCAAGATTCTTGACCAACCAGCTTATTGTGCTCATGTCGAGGAAGAAGCCGACGGGAAACCTTGGTTCCATGATATCAGAATATACTTTACAATAGGAGAGTACCCAGATCTTGCCAATACTACTCAGAAACGCACACTTCGCAGATTGTCTAACAACTTCTTTCACAGCGAAATAATTTAGTATTAGGAGGACTCCCGATCTGAGATTATTAAGATGTGTCGAGGCAAGAGAGGCAACCAAACTATTGGAGGAAGTGCACGCAGGGACCTGCGGACCGCATATGAATGATTTCGTTTTGGCAAAGAAGATACTCCTAGCAAGGTATTTTTGGATGACTATGGAAACAAACTGCATCCAGTATGTCCAAAAATGACACCGTTGTCAGATACACGCAGATATGATAAAAGTACCTCCAAACAAGCTTACTGCAACAAGCTCGCCGTGGTCGCTCGCCGCTTGGGAAATTGATGTTATCGGACCAATCAAACCAGCCGCATCAAACGGGCACATGTTCATCCTAGTGGCAATTGATTACTTACCAAATGGGTTGAAGCAGCATCATACAAAGAATTCACGAAGAAAGTAGTAACAGATTTCGTCCGTGATTGTATGGTTTGTCGGTTCGGGGTTGCAGAATTAATCATCACCGACAATGGTTCCAATCTCAACAACGACTTGATGAAGGCAATGTATGAAACATTCAAGATTAAACAGAAGAACTCTACGGCTTACAGACCTCAGATGAATGGAGCTATAGAAGCAGCCAATAAGAATATCAAGAAGATACTAAGGAAAATGATCGAAAGGCACAAGCAATGGCATGAGAAGTTGTCGTTCGCCTTATTGGGATATCGCACCGTGGTCCACACATCAGCATGGGCCCCTCCCTACATACTAGTCTATGGTACAGAGGCAGTCATCCCCGTTGAGGTAGAAATTCCCTCCTTGAGGGTCATACAAGAAGCATAGTTAGATGATGCAGAATGGGTCAAAAGTCGCTACAAGAAATTAGCCCTTATAGACGGAAAGAGAATGAATGCTATCTATCACAGTCAAATATATTAGAACAGAATATCCAGAGCCTTCAATAAGAGAGTCAAGCCAAGGAAATTCACGATAGGAAATCTGTTATTAAAGAAAACGTTTCCATATCAAGATGAAGCCGAAGGGAAATTCTCTCCCAATTGGCAGGGTCCGTACATGGTTCATCGGGTTCTAACTGGAGGAGCCCTTATTCTTGCGGAAATGGATGGAAAAGTTTGGCCAAAGCCAATCAACTCAGACGCAGTGAAAAGATACTATATTTGATCAGACGCTTTTTTTTCATGATGTAATTTGAACTACGCCTGACCTGATTCCCGTTTAAGAGTGGATACGTAGGTAGCCCTATGGGTTCGGTCACATTTTAATAAACATTCCATTCCCCCAGGAACTGGGGCATAATTTTGAGGAAGGCCCTCAATATTCCGAAGTCAGATTGTCAGTATCTTCATCAGCGCCGACACAGTAAACGGGGGCAGAATTTTGAGGAGGACCCTCAAAATTCTGGAATCAATCCGCTTTCAGTTATTTAGCACAGTTTCAGCAGCACCAGCCCAGTAAACTGGGGCAGAATTTTGAGGAGGACCCTCAAAATTCCAGAGCAAGCAAGGTCACCGCGTCTTGAACCACGTTGCAGTTGTTGGTTCATCCAAAATAAAATCATTATATATATATATATATATATATGTATGTATGTATAAAAATCTTTTGCATCACCATCGATTAGCAATGCTACCCCCGTGATACACTATGCCAAGAGTTAGAGGATACAAACTAACCTCCCATCTACAAAACTCACGATTTTTCTTTGGATGCAGGAATTCAGGCTACGGATCAAAGCACATTCACTCTTCAGGATCGAAACCCTCAGAGGGTCACTATCCACAGCCAATATTCCCCAGCAATCCTAATATCGCAAATTGTCTATCAGCTAAGAAAACTTACTACTATACGTTCTTTTACATTCTTGCATTGCATAAGGCTATTCTCTGCCTTTTGAGGTTAAGCTCTACCTCCATATTGCATAAGGATACTTATATGTCTTTCGAGACTAAGCTCTGTCTCCATCGGCATTTTGCATAAGGCTATTCTCTGCCTTTTGAGACTAAGCTCTGTCTCCATCTGCATTTTTGCATAAGGCTATTTATCTGCCTTTCGAGGTTAAGCTCTACCTCCACATTGCATAAGGCTACTTATCTACCTTTCAAGACTAAGCGTTGTCTCCATCTACATTTTTGCATAAGGCTATTTATCTGCCTTTCGAGGTTAAGCTCTACCTCCATATTGCATAAGGCTACCTATCTGCCTTCCGAGACTAAGCATTGTCTCCATCTGCATCTTTGCATAAGGTTATTTATCTGCCTTCCGAGGTTAAACTCTACCTCAACCCTGCATAAGGCTACCTATCTGCCTTCCGAGACTAAGCATTGTCTCCATCATGCATGGCTGAAATATCGCCACCTGCATCTTAAATTCTCGCTCTGGCTGAAATATCACCATCATTTGCATTCATTTGGCTGAAAGTTTGCCACCTTCTCATGGGCTGAAATATCGCCAACTTATTTAAAGGCGTCATAGTGTGGAGGCACCATCCACATAGACCGAGAACACCATTTCACGGCCTGCGAATCTTTATCTTTATGCTTTTCATAGCCCAGGACATCATAGTTCGAGGACATCATCCTAACCGTTCGAGGACAGCATTCATGGTCCAACGAGAACTTGCATCATATTTAAATTACGCACAATATATGCATTTGTTCATTTATAGGTACCCCGGCTAGGGAATAACCGTCTCAGCAGGAGTGATCCCGCTCCGGGTTTTTCCTCAACCCATCTAAACCTGGACGTCTTTCAAGCCCAACCATTGTGTCCGTCCTTTCGAACCTCCATCGACACATTCCGTCAATGGATCCCGAACTACATATGGCCTGATTCTTGTAAAACCAGGGATATGTAGGCAGCTTAAAAACCAGATCACGGTCATAATTCTTTCACAATCGTTGTTTTCGGTCAAAATTGGACATCTTATCTTTACCCGACAACTCTTTCATCCTCCTCGGGTAAAGAAGGGCAGTTGTTGGTACCCAATGTTTCCCCATATATTTTTTATATATACCAAAAATACTTCCCAAATAATATATATGTGCATATATGAGCACACCCATGAGTTTTGGTATTTTAATAATTTTTAAACCAAATTATCGCCTATTTTTATATCACAAAAATTAACAAAATTATTCCCAAAAATTATCTTTTGGTGAATAAATTATTCTATCCTCATATTTACATTGAAATATGATTAGTATGATTTTTTCATATTTTTACGAAATTATTTGGCATTTCTAAAGCTAAATTGTATATAATTGCAATTGTAACCTTTTTGTAATTAAACGTATTTTGGGATTGTAAAATTATTCCTAATATTTTTTTATTGCTATTTATATATTATTAACTAGTTCAATAATTTTAATTTGTTTTTAAATTATTTTTTACTATTTTAATTAATTAAAAAGAGGAAAAGTGGCTCTTAAGGACTAGCCTACTTTTTTTTTTCAATGATAGCCTCAATTAACCCCCAATTTTGAACCCAATTCACGCCAACACATATCTCATTTGGACCAACCCATTAACTCGACCCGGCATTGGTTCAATCTAAACCGTTGATCAAATGAGATCAACGGTCTAGATCAAATGGCCTAAATTAAATCCTAAGTCTACCCCCCGACCCCTCATTTCTCAGAGACCGGTCTCTATCTCTATCTCACTCTCTCTCTAACCAATGTTCTTCCTTCTCTCTAGAACCTTCTGGTTCCCTCCTTCTTCTCTGACGAGCTTCATCGCCTCTCCGGCCATGCTCCGTCCTCACTTCTCTCGACCTCCAGCCACCACGGGAACCTATATCGCTACTTCTCTCTAAAGTTTGAAACCCCAGAAGCCTCCACCATGAAGATGGTCACTGAAGCCTCGCCGGGTCCGATTCCGGCCTTTCTCCGACGGATTTTGGTTCAATGATGCTAAAAACACCATTATCTTTGAACTTTACGGCCATGTTTCTCTTACCCCTCTCACTGGTTTATTATGAAACCATAATCTTAACCCAAAATTTTCAAACCTCTGATTTTTCATGATTTTTAACTCGTACCTTTTATGATTTTCACTATTTTTACTCGATCTTTACAATTATTCCAGTTTTAAACGGTTTTTGTTCCCTTTTGAAACTAGGGTTTCTGACCCCTTTTCGAAATCACTTTTTTTTTTATTTTTGAGAACTAATTCGTGATTCTCAGTATATTTTCTCAATATTTTTTGCTATGTCTGGTGAAACCCTAATTTTTTCTGTTTGTGTTTGCATTTTTAGTGTTCTTCTGGTTTCTTTTCCAAGTTCTATGCTCCTTGCGTTAATTTTGTTGTTAGTGTTTCGTTCCCAAACCATTTTGTGTTCTTCACTTAAATCTTCTCTTGTTGCTTGCATGGTTATTTTTATACTGGTTCTTCGAGCCCTCTTTGAGACTGTGATACTTGCTTTACAATTGTGATTCCGAGTATTTTCCCTATAGCTTGAATTTCTTCCTTAATTTATGGGATAATTTTCTCAATTAATACTGATTTCCTGGGTTTCAATCTCGTTCATTATTTTGAAAACTATTTTTTCATAATTATGGTGATATTTTTGCCTTATACATGTACACAAATTTGTTGATTTAATTTTCCTGACCTATTTCCTTAATTAGATGGTCATTTATCTAGTCTTTATTGCATACTCTATGCTACCCTATTTCCTTATGTGATTATACCTTACTTTGTGATTTCTTTCCTTTTAAATGACTGATTTTTACAAATTTATTTGGGATCCCTTAATTAAGGGGTAATCCTCTTACTGACTGGATTGTGATTGATATCAGTCTCTTAATTAGGGACTGATACCTTGTTTGTTTACTCTCTTTCAGTACTATAAGTACCCTCCCCCATTCTCTTTTCAAAAACACGAACACATTGCATATAACTTACACTCAGTTTTCTGAACTCTCTCTCTTTTCAGACAAACATCTCTGTGCTCTTTGTTTCTACACAATATTTTCTCCCTTTTCCTGTTGAATGCTAATCACTCAATTGGGTGCAAGCCAAAGTTGAGTAATCTTGGTCACTTTCACTTTGCTGGCTTTTACTGTGTTGTTTGCTTTGGGTCTTCCTGCCGCTCCCTTCTTGTATACTGTTGCTCACTTCTTACATACTGCTGCTTTGCTCTCTACTTCTCTCTGCATATTACTGCTCACTTCCTTTATCACTACTGCCCTGTGTTTATATTATTTCCCATATGGTATGTATTTATTTAAGTTATAGCCTCCAAAACATCATGCTTCTATTGTTGCTGCACATTCTTTTGTTCCTTGTGTGTTTTTATTTATGGTTCTGCTGCTCCTATTTCAACTAGCATGCATCTGTAATCTACGAAATAAGCCTAGCATGTACATTACCCCTTTCCTATCCCAATGCATGTTTTCCCCCTTTATTTCTGTACACTACTAGTATCCTTTTGGCTACTCCACAGCCTCAAAACTCTTTTTGAGGATAATTTTGTTTGGTGTTTGGTGCTGTAAGAACTAGACTCATGCTGGAAGCATGAACCTCCCCCCCCCCTCCCTTTTAATGTGTGTGTGATTGTATTGTGTGTGTGAGCTATTTGTCCCCTTTACCTTTACCCCTGTCTATGTGACTGTTGCTTTTCAAAACTAGCCCTTAAGTAATTTTCTTTTCAAACGCAGTTAAAATTTTCACTCCTCTACTGTTTTCTCAAACTGCCCTTCATGTAAAACCTTTTCAACTCAATTCCCTCACAAGCACACTACTCTTAGAATTAGGTCCTGCCCCCTTGTGTAAGCATTGCTTTGGGTACCTTCAGTACCCACTGAACTTTGATGCACAAAGTTGACACTTCCACACTTGCACTTATAAATGATGATTTGTTTTGGGTGCCTGGTATTGGCCGAGGTCTCAAGAGACCCCTAGGAAACTTTGCCGCACCCAAACTCTTGGTGAAGGTTGTGAAGCTCGAAAGAAGTGAGGTTCGAGGTCCGGGGCCTGGCCGAAGGCTCCCTATAGAATAGCTTCTTGTTTTATTCTTCGTTACTGTAATTTGATTGCTTAAGTTGTAATAATTTGTAAAGAACCGTGGGGGTTTTATAGTAAAATTGGGAGGGATATGTATGTTTATTAAGGGCATGAGTAGAGAGAATGCCTATAAGATCTCATTCATGCGGTAGAAATCTTGTATAATACATGCACTCCGCATATAGAAATCCTGCTCTTCGGATCCATGCATCAATTGGATTTTTTTATAGCCACAATCAGTCAATAATTAAAAACTTTATTACTGCATTTAGAAATCCTGTTTCTAGGACCATCATGTGCATTTAGATATCATGGAATTAGGAACTCACTTGCAATGCCTTGACCATCCTATCCATTATTCAAACTGCATAAACTGGTTTTTAAATTAAACTAAAAAAGGTGCATGTTTGTTATAACGCCTAGGCAAGCCTTAGGCTGGATAAAATCGATTAATCGTATTCAACCTCTTCAAGTTTCCAAAATTAATCTGCCTTCCTCAAGTCTATTTTTTTCTACTAATAAATTCCTGTCTCATTCTTCCACCTATTTTCAACTAAGTTCTTTACCAGTTCAAAATTGGACTACTGTTTTCCTAAAACCTGAATGAACTCTGTAATTTTTAAGGCCCATACCCTCCTCATTTTTTGTAGTTCTATAGTAACTTCTGCATTTTCACTATATGTTATTTTCTAGTCTAGAACTAAACTAGTGTTTTTAATAGCAGGCTACTACACACGTACATGGCGGTAACTGTAAATTTTTTTCCCTACTCTTAAATGATACGCATATTTTACTTATTACCCTTCAGCTTTTCCAACTTATCCGGCATAATTCTGCCCAGATTTTTCAGCTTTCTACACTCAAATTTTAAAAACTCTCACTCTCTTTAGACCTTAAATATGATTGATGCATACTAATTGTATGTATATTCGTGGAGGGGTACGTGAGCCATTTACTTGCCTTTATGTGATCCCTTATATGAAGTCTTACTTGTTTTGTATATCGCTTAGTATTTTTCCTTTAAACTCAAGGGTTCAACCTAGACCTCCCCTTGTAGGAATAGTAGTCCTAAACACCCTCTAGGACCTATAGGACGGGATAGGTAATAGCACGCGCTAAGCATTCGTGACAATACACACGCTTAAAATGACCTCTACAGGGTGAGAAGGGTAGAATATGGATATGATGACCGGTGTGCTTTATCTCGTGTGAGAATGATTGCTGGGTATTACACCAAAGTGATCCATATTATATTTAACCCTAAGACCCTTTGTCTCTTCTATTTATCTTGTTAAATTAACGTTTCTTCCGCCAAGCTTTCTCATTTTTTAGAATCACTTGTGTCCTCTTTCTTACAAAAATTCTCAACTTGTTCATGTTTCCTATGTGCAAAATTTACTTATTTGCTTCCACTCTTTTAAAAGTCACAACTAAGCATGGCCGGGAACCACACTAGTGAATCTAAAGGGGTGCCTAACACCTTCCCCTCGAGATAATCTCAAGCCCTTATCCGAATTCTGGTTTTCTTTCAAAAATCATTCTTCTTTAAGTGTCCTAATGCACTATAATCATTAGGTGGCGACTCTTCGAACTCTTTAAGCCTACTTCCTCAAAAGGGAAAAGAGTTGTTTTGTCCATAATGTCGTAAACCCGATCTCTCCCCGCTCTTCTGAGTTTTGGGGGAAAAAGGGGGCTTCGACATAAGGTAATTATATTGTCCTTTCCTTCTGCAAATAGGAAAACCAAATATGATAAGAAAATTATGGCAAACACCTAACACTTCGTGGAGCAATTTGTTTATGGTAGGTGAATTTTGCATTCATGCATTTATACTATTAGTTAAATTTTGCATTCACATATTTATATTAATAATTAAATTTTGCATTCATATATTCAACAAGTGCATCTTTATTTTGGTATTTTTAATTGTGAACCTTGATTGAACATGGGCCTGTTTGGCCAAAATCTCAAAAATATTTATATTTTTTGTTATTTTCTAATTTTTACAATATTTCTTATTAATTAAAGAAATAGAGTAATTCACATTTTTCTTGCAATAAAAAATAAAAGTTCCTTTGTCAGTTAAATGAATGTCATGACCCTAAATCCATTAAAGGCCGTGATGGCGCCGGACACCGCTGCCAGGCAAGCCAACCAAATTACTTAAACAAAATCTCATTTTTTTACACTTTTAAAATCTAGGATTTTTCCTCCATATTATGAAAATTTTAAAGAATAAAGTTTCAAATCGAATTTAAAATTTAAACGGTCAATACAATACTTCAAACCCTCCCAGAACCCGGAGTCACAAATGCATGAGCATCTACTGATAAGAAAAATAAAATACAACATTCCGTCCGGAATACAGTGGACGAAAGTAAATACAGAACACTGAAAGGGACTACCCTAGTTGCGGCCGTCTCGAGTAATGCAGCTCATCTAGTCCCAAAACCATCCGTGCTGCTGAGACAGTAGACCACTGAAGTATAATAAACATGTGCACAACAAAATGCACATCAAGTGTAGTATGAGTACATAAAAAACGTATACCCAATGAATGTCCCGCCTAATCCCGAAGGGGTAGAGACGAGATGATCAACCTTGACACTCACTAACAGTCCAATGATTATTTATCTTTAATAAATATATTAAACAGTGAATTTACTTTATAAACACGTTTCTAATCCAGATAGAGGGAATAAGTAAACACATAATTCTTTCAATGAAAATTTTCTTAGACTTTTTGTTATTATTAACAATATAAACTCGAGCCATAGTGTGGCATAAAACGACTCGAATGAGTCCAGGCATCAATACAAACATGCGCAAATCATACCGTGGCGACGGCCCGATCCAACAGAAATAAATGTGCACTTGCCGAGGGTCGACGGTGCGCCTATAGATGCATCTATTTATCTGCCGAGGCGTACGACCCATTCATAAATAAACATACGCAGACAGACAATCAGTCGAACAATCAACATGGAGCAAATATCCAAGAAAGGTCAATCCTCTTTAATAATTTGAGAATACAAAGCTTAAGTCTTTCTTTTGAAATCCATTTATAAATTTACTATGATTTAAGCAATTCAAGCTATCAATAAGTTTGCAATTAATCCAAGTATAACATGCTTTTGCACTATTAGAAACATATCATTTTCCCACGAAAATTTTTTTAGTGGCAATCCTCACCAAAATAAAGTGGAAAAATTAAAATTCCTTTTCCTAGAAAAATAATAACATTTGCTATTGACTATCCATGGGAAAATTTTGGCACAAAAATGCGCGGGATTTAGTTCCCTCCAATTCTTTGGAAAACGTCATTAAAAAACTAATTATATAAAATAAAGAAAAATCCACTGAAGACAGTGGGAACTTAGAAAATAAATAGTTTTTTTTGCATATTCCCATAGACTCAATGTGAACGAATATTTTAAAAAAATATCTTATAATTATGAAAAAGATTTCCCACAAAGATATCCCAGAGTAGTAGTGGGAAAGTTTTATTATTATTCGCATACATTCGGTTTTCCCTAATTATATATTCTACAAAAGACGCCTCTGTATCTTCTGCTCCACGATGCCTCCTCCGACTCGGCTCTCACTTCACTCCATTACCAGGCAATTCAACCCCTCTCCCCCCCCCCCCCTCTCTCATTCACTCACTCTCTCTTTTTTCGTTTTTGATTTCCCCCAAAGTACTTTGAAACTTAGAATTTTAGGTATTTTATACTATTTCAAATCCTAGGCCTAAAAACATTAATGTGAAGTGAATATGATTTTTCATGGGGGTCGCATAAGTATGCTTGAACTCCCGCAAATTTTACGGGATTTCCATGATAATTATGCTGGAACTCCCGCAGATTTTACGGGAGTTCAAGTATAATTATGCTGGAACTCCCACATATTTTACGGGAGTTCCAACAAGTATAAATGTAAAGTATAATATACTGGAGTTTGGAGAATTGGTGCTCCAGTCTCCCACAAATTTTACAGGAGTTAGCAAAGTATACCGGTCCAGCATAATATGCTGGAGTTCGTACACAAATGCACCAGAACTCCCGTATATTATACTGGACCGGCCCATGTTGCAGCAAAATAGTGGCTATTTATCATTGACTTGATAAACGGTGGCTATTTTGATTGACCAGTGTGAAATCTGGCTATGCCATGATATTTTAACCATATTACTCTCACGACGTCATATTTTTTGTTTATGACCATATAGCTGGGGGTGTCAATGGTTCGGTTCGCCCGATTATTTTATAAAATTTGTACCATACTAATTTTTCAATTATTCTATTATGTATAATCAAAATTTAGCTTTTTGAAACCATTCCAATTATGTCGGTTTTTCTTCGTTATTGGTACGATTACGTTAATTTTCAGTAATTTTTTTAAACGTCATGTGAATGTCGCTAGTATAAGTAGAATGCAATAGTATGCATACTTATATGGGACTTAGCAAAATTCTTAGACATTATTACTATTTAACAGGTGATAAATTGTCACGACCCATTTTCTATAATAGGTCATGATGGCGCCCGACACCGTTGCCAGGCCAGCTAACGAGGAAGTATAATTAAGTTCTCATTCTTACCTTTTCCAAAAACCAAGTATGATAGACTTTTTAAAGTTAAAGCTAAAGTCAAGTGTGATAACACTGTAATAAAATAGTTATACAATCCCAAAAATAATTGTCTACTAAGTGTGTGCTAGAACCTGGTGTCACAAGCTACATGTAACTAGTAGAATATACACAAAAGAATAATATACTATCCTACTGTCTGAATAAGGATAGACAAAAATAAAATACAGAGAAAGACTACTTCGGTTGCGGATCAGCATGAAAGGGAAGCAGCTCACCGTAGAAGTCCCAGATGCCATCACTGATATGCACCAGAATGATGTCCAGATCCACTTGCCTTAAATCCTGTATATTTAAGTACAAAAGTGCAGCATGAGTACATAAACAATATGTACCCCGTAAGTATCCCGTCTAATCTAGAAGTAGAGGCAAGAAGTCGACTCGATACTTATTAAGGTCAAATAATATATATAAGTGTAATGTGTTCAAAACATGGAAATTACAAGTATTAACAGTTTATGACAAGTGACATAAGTCAAGTTCTTCACTGCACTGAGTTTATAATTTATCATTTTGAGATAATAGCAAATAAAGCAAGTATAAGCTTCCCACAATTAAACATGTGCACATAGTACCGACGCGATGGCTTGAACCAACAGAAAGAAACTGTGCACTTGTCAAGAGTCGACGACGCACCTATAGATGCATCTATTCATACCAACGCGATCGGCCTGATCCACAAATATCAAACAATATCAAGAATACGCACAAAAGGCACATTTACAATCAAGTATACCATACGTTCTTCAACAAGTTGTGCAAGTTGCTTTTTTTCTTTCCAGTCTCTAACACATCCTAAATGATCTCATTAGACAATTAAAATGGAGATTTTTCATACATAAGCATTATGTAGGTCCTTGACTACCCGGACAATCAATATAGTAGTAGCTACGCGCGGACTCTCGTCACTTGGTGCGTACATAGCTCCCGCATTTAGCAATAATTATTTGTTCATTTATCCTATGGGAACAATTCCCTCTTAAAAGGTTAGAAAGGAGATTTATCTCGCTCCAAAGTGCACTGCCTACATCAAGAACAAGCGAACCCTCAATTCGGAGCCAATCGATCACAAACTAGGTAAATGAACCAAGAACTAGTCAATATAGACTCACAAGATCGAATTCTAGTAATTTAAGAAATTTCCTAACCATTAACATAAGTTTCCTAAATTCCGACCTCGGGCCCACGTGCCCGGATTCCGAAATTTTTTGAAGAGAGTTGTTCTCTACCACCAATGGATCACAAATAAATGATTTCTAGTTCATTACATGGCAATTTATATGATTTTATTTTAGTTTTTTTAAAACCCTAGGTCTAGTTCTAACCCTTGATTTTTACAAAATTTTTAGTGTTTAATCTATCTAATATACATGTATTTAAGATAAGGATAAAGGGAAATTACTTACCTTACCAAACTATGTGGAAACCCTCTCTTAGAAGAACCCCAATCGCCTAAGGTGAGAGTGAAAAGTGAGAGAAATGAGTTTGAGTTCGTATTAAATGGACCCTTTTGCCCCCAGCTATTTTCGCATCTGTGGAAGCATTTTTGCTTCTGCGGAGTCTGCTTCTGCAAAAATCGGCCGCTTCTGCTGCTTTTGAATATTGGGGATGGAAACCCTCTATTGGATTGTGTCTCCCTTATAGTAGTTATTTATGATAGTTACTGTCTGATATTATTGCATGCTATTTATGATTCTTATGTTTAGATAATTATTTATGTTATTTCTGCTGGACTTACTAATGCTCTTTTATTTTTGTTTTTGTTTTTGATTTTGTTTTTCCTCTCCTTTACTGAGCCGAGGGTTGATTGGAAACAGCCTCTCTACCCTTTCGGGTAGGGGTAAGGCTCGTCTACATATTACCCTCCCCAGACTCCACTTTGTGGGACATTACTGGGTTGTTGTTGTTGTTGTTGATCGCTTCTGCGGTCTGGGGTCTGCATAAGCGGAACTGCTTCTGCAGTCCTTGGGCCGCTTCTACAGTTTCCCCTGGCCTGCCCCTTCTCCGCTTTTGCGATCAGATGACCGCATTTGCGGTCCCACTTCTGCAGTCCAAGAACCGCATATGCGGTTATGATAGAAGCAACAAACTTTAGTCATTTTCCAAATTCTAACTTCACTCGAGCCTCGCTTGTTTGACGTTGGGGGCTCCCGTGCTCCGTTCGAACATAACAAGACTGAATTACGAGGCGAACCTACTTGAACCCTTGAAACACTCAAAACAACGCTAAATTGAGGAATCAACCCCAAAACCAAATGAATCAAATCATTGAATTTTCAAGTGCTAAATTTCCTTCTAACGGGTGAAAACGCCCTTAAGCTACTCGGATTGACACAAAATTTTACGGGTAAGTATTAACTGATATTTCGGACCTGTACCACATTTCGGAACTAAAATTTGAGCCTGATACCTAGGAAATTAATGATTACTTAGTTTGTTTAATTCCATAAAACTTCAAGTAACAATTTCAGAGAAAATTTCATTACTCGGGATAGGGACCTCGGAATTTGAATCAGGGCAAATGCCCAAGTCCCATATTTTCCAGAGACCCTTCGTGATCATCAAATCACAAATCTGGGTCCTTTTTCTAAGAAAGTTGATCGAAGTCAAACTTGACCTTTTTAAAAAACTTAAAGAAGCAAATGGACATATTCTTGCTCAAAACTCTTCTAGCTTTCGAACCACCCATCCCTTCAAGTCATAAATTGGTTAAAGTAAGTACGAGAAGTTTTATTTAAGGGAACAGGGTTCTTAAAAGCAAAATGACCAGTTGGGTCGTTACATCATTCGCCTCTTAAACAAACGTTCATCCTCGAACAGACATAGGAATGTACCTGGACTGCTTAATAAGTGGGGATATCGGCTCCGCGTGTCCTGCTCGGACTCCCATGTCGCCTCCTCAATAGGTTGGCCCCTGCACTAGACCCTTAGCGCAGAAACCCTCTTGGACCTCAACTTGCGATTCTGTCTATCAACAATGGAAACTGGCTTCTCCTCGCAGTTCAAGATCTCATCTACTTGAATGGTACTGAAATCCATCACATGTGAATAGTCGGCATGATACTCCCGAAGCATCGATACATGGAAAACTGGATGACCTCCTGATAAACTTGGAGGTAAAGCAAGCTCATAGGCAATCTCTCCAACTCTCCTCAACACCTCAAAGGGGACAATAAACCTTGGGTTTAGCTTGCCCTTCTTTCCAAACCTCATGATGCCCTTCATTGGCGATACTTTCAAGAGAACCTTCTCGCCAATCGTGAATGATACATCACGTGCCTTCTGATCCGCGTAACTCTTCTGTCTGGACTGTGTGCGGAGCCTCTCCTAAATCAACTTTACCTTATCTAAGGCATCTTGTACCAAATATGTACCAAGTAACTTAGCCTCACCAGGCTCAAATCACCCGATAGGAGAATGATAACGCCGACCATACAATGCCTCATATGGGGCCATCTCTATGCTGGACTGATAACTATTATTGTATGAAAACTCCGCCAAGGGCATGAACTGATCCCACTTCCCTCCAAAGTCAATCACACATGCTCGCATATCCTCTAAAATTTGAACTCTCCGCTCCGACTGCGCGTCGGTCTGAGGATGGAATGCCGTGCTATGCTCAACGCGAGTCCCTAACTCGCTCTGAATAGATCTCCAGAAATGGGAAGTGAACTGAGGGCCTCTGTGTGATATGATGGAAACCGGCACACCGTGCAACCTGATTATCTCCTGAATGTAAATCTGAGCATGTCTCTCCGCTGTATAAGTAGTCGCCACTGGAATGAAGTGGGCCGACTTGGTCAACCTATCCATAATAACCCACACTGAATCAACCTTCCGCAAAGTTCACGGCAACCCAACCATGAAATCCATGGTGATGCGCTCCCACTTCCATTCTGGAATGGGCATCCGCTGAAGTAGGCCACCTAGCCTCTGGTGCTCATACTTGACCTGCTGTGAATTCAATCATTTAGCTACAGACTCAACAATGTCCTTCTTTATCCCCCACCACCAGTAATGATGTCTCAACTCACGATACATCCTCGTGGCACCCGGATGAATGGAGTACCTCGAACTGTGGGTCTCCTCTAGAATCATCTCCCTTTGGCCATCAACATTGGGAACATATACGCGGCCCTGAAGCCGTAACACACCATCCTAGCCAATAGAAATATCCTTGGCACCTCCCTAAAGTACCGTCTCTCTAAGGACCTCCAAATGTGGATCATCGAACTGTTGGGCCTTAATCTGCCATAATAATGAAGACTGAGCAACCACACATGCTAAAACTCGGACAGGCTCCAAAATGTCTAATCTCACAAGTCTGTTAGCTAAAGACTGAATGTCCAAAGCTAATGGTCTCATCATAGCAGGAATGAATGCCAAGCTACCCATACTCTTCGCCTTCCTGCTCAAGGCATCCGCGACCATATTCGCCTTACCCAGATGATAAAGAATGGTAATGTCATAATCCTTGAGTAATTCAAACCACTTGTGCTGCTTCAAATTAAGATCCTTATGCTTGAACAAGTGCTGCAAGCTGCGATTGTCTATATAGACCTCACATGACACTCCATACAAATAATGCCTCCATATCTTAAGAGTATGAACAATCGCCGCCAACTCTAGATCATGCACAGGGTAGTTCTTCTCATGAACCTTCACGTAACGTAAAGGATATGAAATAACTCGCCCTTCATGCATCAATACACATCCCAAGCCAACGCGAGAAGCGTCACAATATACCATATACATCCCTGAACTGGAAGGCAATATAAGAACTGGTGCTGTGATCAAAGTCGTCTTGAGCTTCTGGAAGCTTTCCTCACAATCACCGGACCAACAGAATGGGGTATCCTTTTGGGTATCTGGTCAGAGGTGATGCAACAGATGAAAAACACTGCATGAATCGCCGGTAGTAACCTGCTCACCCCAAGAAACTCCTGATCTCGGTCATGGAAGTAAGACGTGGCCAACTCTAAACTGGCTCAATCTTCTTGGGATCCACTTTAATACCCTCTTCTGACATTACATGCCCTAAGTAGGGGTGTTCATCGGGCGGATTGGGCGGCTTTTTACTCTTAATGGTTTGGCTTAACGGTTATCGGCTTTTAAATGTATTCATCCATTAGCCACCCGATAAGATATCGGGCGGATTGGTATCGGGTTTGCTCTTATCGGACGGCTACCAGGCGGTTTATCGGTTTAATACCTATGGGTGTAAACGGACTGCCTTAAAAATACTCATCTTTGGACTAATAATACGTATATAGGGATCTCCAAGCGTAGATAGCATTCCCCTGACTTTGCTATATGCAGCATCTTCTGACCTCAAGGGAAACATCTCTACCATTGTTTATTGCAGTTTCAAGTCCCAATCTGCAAAATAATACATCCTTTACCACTTTAGCTCAAACTACATATTTCATGCTGTTAGGCCAAAATGAGAATGTAAGTTTACTTTACAAAGAAAATAATCAAACCATGTCATAAATAAGAACTTATGCTTCTTAAGTGAGAGAGGAATGGGGGTTGATTTACCAAAAACATTAAGTTATTACCAATTCACTAAAGAAGTAATTCAAACATTTTACTGTAAATATATTAATATTCTTAACGGGTTAACGGATTATCCGTTAAGAAAATTGAATAATCCGCCCCCAAACCGATAAGCCGTTAATAAAAAAATTCAATTCGTTCTCCGTCCGTTAAGCCGTTAAGCCGTTACCATTAAGCCATTAAGTTTCGGTTCGGATCGGTTTTCGGTTTCGGATCGGTTTTGAACACCCCTAGCCCTAAGAATGCCACTGAATCTAGCCAAAACTCAAACTTGGAGAACTTAACATAAAGTTGTTGCTCTCGCAAGATCTGAAGCACTACTCTCAAATGCTTCTCGTGCTCCCCCAGACTACTTGAGTATATCAAGATGTCGTCAATGAAGACGATGACAAAAGAATCAATATAAGGCTTGAACATCATGTTCATCAAGTCCATAAATGCCGCTGGAGCATTAGTCAATCCAAAGGACATCACCAAAAACTCATAGTGGCCATATCTAGTCCTGAATGCAGTCTTCGGAACATCTGAATCCTGAATCTTCAGCTGATGATACCCTGACCTCAAGCAAATCTTAGAGAACATCGTAGCACCCTACAACTGGTCAAATAAATCATCAATACGAGGCAATAGGTACTTGTTCTTGATGGTGACTTTGTTCAACTGCCGGTAATCGATGCATATCCTCATAGTCCCATCCTTCTTCTTCACGAATAGCACTGGTGAACCCCAAGGCGATACACTTGGCCTAACAAACCCCTTCGCTAACAACTCCTCCAACTGCTCCTTCAGCTCTTTGATCTCCTTAGGAGCCATACGGTATGATGGGATAGATATAGGCTGAGTGCCTGGAGCCAAGTCAATGCAAAAATCAATATCACGATCTGGAGGCATGCCAAAAAGATTAGAAAGAAAAATGTCGGTGAACTCTCAGACTACTGCCACTAAATCAATCATCGGAGACTCTGAGGTGGTGTCTTGCACATAAGCTATATAAGCCAAACACCCTTTCTCAACCATGTGCTGGGCCTTCAGGAAAGAAATAACCCTGCTAGGCGTATCAACTATGGAACCCTTCCACTCCAATCTTGGCAACCCTAGCATTGCTAGTGAAACAGTCTTGGCATGGAAATCTAGAACGACGTGATCTGGAGATAACCAATCCATGCCCAGGATAACCTCGAAATCGATAATATCGAGTAACAAAATATCTTCTCTAGTCTCAAAACCCCAGAAAGTTACCATAAATGACCGGTAGATCCTCCACAACCACAGAATTACCCACATGAGTGGATACATGAACAGAAACCTCCAAAGGCTCAGGAGAACTGACCAAGAACCGAGCAAATAGAGATGAAACATATGAATAAGTAGACCATGGATCAAATAATACTAAAGCACCCTTACTTCTAACGGAGATAATACCTATGATGATGACATTCGAGGCCAACGCATCTGGCCTGGCTGGAAGAGTGTAGAATCTAGCTGGTGCGCCAACTGGTTGGCCTCCACCTGGTTGAGCAATAGCGGGTTGACCTCTACCCATCTGACCTCCACCTCTAGGACGACCTCTACCAGTCTTTCCTCCATCTCTAGGTGGTTGGGGTGCTGGTGCTAGAGTCATGGTCTGCTGCTCCTGCTGCTTTGCCTTGCCCCTAAGCGTAGGGCAAGATCCCCTCATGGGAACTGGGTATCCGCACTCAAAACAAAATGGTGCGGTGACTTGCTGCCCTGATGACTGTCCTTAATGACTCGTAGATCCCGTGGGAGGAGCTTGGATAACCGATGGATGATACAAAATCTCCGGCAAGCAATGAAGTATGAACCAGAAGAACGTTGAGGACCTGAATACCCACTAGAGGAACCTTGAATAGCTGGCGTGCGGTAGGAACTCTCTGGTATGGCACTGAAATAGGGGCATGGTGGAGCATCCCTGGCGGGAGGTGGTGGTACTGAAGATGGGGGACTACTGGGCTGACCCCTTCCATACTGATCTTTGCCCCTAATTGGGACACCTCTGAATTCTCTAAAGAATCTGGATCTCTTGTCCTGCTGTATTTGCTCTCTACCCCTCTGGCGATACCCCCCAATTCGGCGAGTAATCTCGACCATAAGCTGATACTCTATACCCATCTCAAATTCTCGGGCCATACCCAATCGAATACTGGCTGCAACCCGACGACAAACCTCCGCACTCTCTCTGCATCTGTATGGAGTATCATAAGTACATGGTGGGATAACTCAGAAAATCTTGCCTCATAGTCGGTCATAGACATCTGACCCTGCTCAAGGTGCTCAAACTAATATAGCAGCTCTTCCCTTTCAGAGGGAGGAATATACATGTTCAAGAACAACTGTACGAACTAACCCCAGGCGATAGGAGGAGAACCGGCGAGCCTGCCAAGAACATAGGACTGCCACCATCTACGGGCGCTGTCCTCAGGTTAAAAAGTAGTGAAGTCGACTCCACGCGACTCCAATATCCTCATAGTGTGCAGTCTGTCCCTGCACCTATCGATGAAGTCGTGAGCATCCTCATGACGCTAACCCCCAAAGATCGGAGGGTGAAGTCTAGACCATTTGTCTAGTAACTTCTTCGGATTGCAATCCAGAGTTGGCCTGGGCTGGTGCACTACTGCAGCAACTGGAAGAACCCCATATGTGGGTAATGCACTCGGAGTCTGATATACCATAGCTGCATGACCTGGAGCTTGAGCAGTAGGGTTCTGGGCTCCCCCTACTGCCTGTGAAGCATCTAGGTCTGCTGGAAATAAACCAGCATGAGTCATAGTGTCCATGAACCGAAGTATGCGGCCCATGACCTCCTGAAATCCCGGTTCTATCATGAAATCCACCGGAATAGGCTCAGCTGCGGGAACCTCTCCCTTCTCCTAACGATCAGATCTCTCACAGGATCTGCTGGTGGTGCCTCTAGAATAGCTCTAGGACGCCCGCATCCCCTACCATGGGCCGGTGCCTTCCCCCGGCCTCTACCCTAGCCTTTAGCAATAGGGGGAGCAGCTCCACCCTAGTCCGAAACATCAGCGCTACGAGTCCTCACCATCTGTGACTGAATAGAAGTGAGAAATTTAACACACTAACTAGTGCACGATAGAAATGAATGAAGAGTAGTTTTTCCTAATAGCCTATAGCCTCTCGAAGATAAATACAGACGTCTCCGTACCGAACTAAAAGACTCTATTAGGTTTTTCTCGTAACACTGTGAGACCTACGTGAACCTAGTGCTCTAATACCATGTTGTCACGACCCATTTTCTATAATAGGTCGTGATGGCGCTCGACACTGTTGTCAGTCCAGCCAATGTGAAAGTATAATTAAGTTCTCATTCTTGCCTTTACCAAAAACCAAGTATGATAGACTTTTTAAAGTTAAAGATAAAGTCAAGTGCGATAACATTGTAATAAAATAGTTATAAAATCCCAAAAATGAATGTTTACTAATGTGTGTGCCAAAACCTGGTGTCACAAGCTACGAGCAACTAGTAGAATATACACAAAAGAATAATATACTATCCTACTGTTTGAATCAGGATGGAAGAAACAAAAATACAGAGAAAGACTTCTTCGGCTATGGATCGGCATGAAAGGGAAACAACTCACCGTATAAGTCCCAGATGCCATCACTGATATGCACCAAAATGATGTCCAGATCCACCTGCCTCAAATCCTGTACATTTAAGTACATAAGTACAACATGAGTACATAAAAAATATGTACCCCGTAATTATTCCGTCTAATCTCGAAGAAGTGAAGACGAGAAGTCGACTCGATACTTACTAAGGTCAAATAATATATATAAGTGTAATGTGTTCAAATCATGGAAAATACAAGTATTAGCAGTTTATGACAACTGATATAAGTCAAGTTCTCACTGCAGTGAGTTTATAATTTATCATTTCGAGATAATAGCAAATAAAGCAAGTATAAGCTTCCCACAATTGTCACGACCCAAAAATCCATGAAGTCCCTTCTATGTATTTAGTTTGTTTTCTTTTTATCGAGACAAACAATTTTATATTTCTTTCTACGGTTGTGTTTAGTATTCTTAGAGTTCGTGATTATCGTGACACCAGTCTTAGGCAGAAGTTTTTCTTCGGATTTTTGTATCGCATCTAGCAATATATACTAAAGTCTTCTACTAAATTAATTTATTCCGCTGTATAAATGTTTTTTTTATAAATGGTTAAAATAAGAATTGATAATAATAGAGAGATAAGAAAATGTTGGCTTGCATAGCTCCTAATAGTAGGCGCCATCACGACGCCGGATGTTGGGAATTCCGGGTCGTGACAACAATTAAACATGCACACATAGTATCAAGGCGACGTCCCAAACCAATAGAAAGAAACTATGCACTTGCCGAGGGCCTACGGTGCGCCTATAGATGCATATATTCATATCGAGGCAATCGGCCCGATCCACAAATATCAGGCAATATCAAGAATACACACAAAAGGGTCATTTACGATAAAGTATACCATACGTTGTTCAACAAGTTGTGCAAGTTGATTTTATTTGCTTTTATATATCTAAAACATCCTAAATGATCTCATTAGACAATTAAAATGGAGATTTTTCATACATAAGCATGATGTGGGTCCTAGACTACCCGGACAATCAACATAGTAGTAGCTACACATGGACTCTCGTCACTTGGTGCATATGTAGCCCCCGCATTTAGCAATAATTATTTGTTCATTTATCCTATGGGGAGGATTCCCTCTTACAAGGTTAGAAAGGAGACACACCTCGCTCCGAAGCGCACTGCATACGCCAAGAACAAGCCGAACCCTCAATTCAGAGCCAATCGATCACAAACTAGTTAAATGAAGTAAGAACTAGTCAATATAGACTCACAAGATCAAATTCTAGTTATTTAAGAAATTTCCTAACAATTAACACAAGTTTCCTAAATTTTGACCCCTGGTCCACGTGCCCGGATTCCGAGATTTTTCGAACAGAGTTGTTCTCTACCACCTAAGGATCACAAATATATGATTTTTAGTTTACATGGCAAACTATATGATTAAATCTTAGTTTTATTAAAACCTTAGGTCTAGCTCTAACTCTTGATTTTTACTAAATTTTTAGTTTTTAATCTACCTAATATACATGTATTTAAGCTAAGGATGAAGGGAAATTACTTACCTTACCAAACTATGTGGAAACCCTCTCTTGGAAGAACCCCAATCACCTAAGGTGAGAGTGAAAAGTGAGATAAATGAGTTTGAGTTCGTATTAAATGAACTCTTCTGCCCCCATCTATTTTCGCATATGTGGAAGCATTTCCGCTTCTGCGGAAATCAGCCGCTTCTACGAAAATCATCCGCTTCTGCGGCTTTTGTATATTAGGGTTGGACCGCTTCCGTGGTCTAGGGGCCGCATAGGCGAAATAGCTTCTGTGGTCCCTGGGCCACTTCTGCGGTTTCCCCTGGCCTGCCCCTTCTCCGCTTTTGCGATTAGATGACCGCATCTGCGGTCCAAGAACCCCAGATGCATTTATGAAAGAAGCAGAAAACTTCAGTAATTTTTCAAATTCTAACTTCACTCAACGCTCGCTCGTTTGGCGCTCGGGGCTCCCGTGCCCTTCCCGAACATACCGACAAGTCTGAAATCATGAGGCAGACCTATTCAAACCCTTGAAACACTCAAAACAATGCTAAATCGAGGAATCAACCCCAAAACCAAATGAATCAAATAATTGAACCTTAAAGTTCTAAATTTCCCTCTAACGGGTCAAAACACCCTTAAGCTACTCGGGTTGACACCAAATTTTACGGGTAATTCTTAACTGACATTTTGGACCTGTACCACGTTTTGAAACTAGAATCCGACCTCGCCTAGGAATTCAATGATTACTTAGTTTATTTCATTCCTTAAAACTTCACGTTAATAATTTCACAAAAATATTCATTACTCGGGCTAAGGACCTCGGAATTCAATTTTGGGCATGTGCGCAAGTCCTATATTTTTTCACGGACCCTTCGGGATCGTCAAATCATGAATTTGGATCCATTTCCCAAGAAAGTTCACAAAAGGCAAACTTGGCCTTTTTAGAAAACATAGACATATTCTTGCTCAAAACTCTTCTAACTTTCGAACTACCCGTCCCCGCAAGTCATAAATTAGTTAAAGTAAGTGCGGGAAGTTTTATCTAAGGAAACGGGGTTCTAATATGCAAAACGACCAGTCAGGTCATTACATAAATTAAGAAAACACAAAATATGGCCAGAGTATAGATCCATTAACTATTCTACAACAACACAAATAAAAGCTAAGCAAAGCTACAAAGACAAAGAAACTATAAATAACATGAGCTCAAAGATATTAACCAAGCTCGAACTCAAGAATAAAGTCTATAAATGATTAAATATTCAAAAAGATAAATCTAAATCATACAAAAGGAAACATATTTAATAAATTATAGTTTGCTAATCATAATCTCTAGAATACTTTGTGTCTTGCTAGTGAATATGCTGGGAATAATTTGGTTTCAGTAGAAGTAGCATAACAGGTATGAGAGTTAGGATTTTGAGTTTAATTACTTGTTGGCTTGTAATCGTTTTTGTAATTTCAAAGCCCAAGAAAAATTTTAATGCTCTATTATTTTTGAAAGTAATCTATAAATATATTTTTCACATGTAAAATTTATTTGGTATGGTTCGTTATTTTCTCGGTTTATTTTCCTAAAATAAAAAACCTATCCTAATTATTGGTATGGTTATATATTTATATAAAAACTAACAGTTTTTTTAAAAGAAACCTAAAAGCCGGTTCGGTGCGATACAGTTCGGTTGGTTTAGTTAGTTTTTAAATATTCATTAACACCTCTACGCATGGACAATATTTTTTTTATAACAGTATTTATATACTCTTATTAATTATTATACAATATTTAAACATTTATAGATAATACATTAATCTTGTATAAAAAATGTATACTAATATGTACCAACCTTACATAGTGTATACTAATATATAAACATATAAACGTCGCTTGCTACAATGCGAACTTCTTCTACGATTTTTAATTGTAGTTCTTGTTCAAAATTAATTCAATTTTTTTAGATAACCTCCTTAAACTATTTTTAGCAAATCTAAAACAACATATACTCAAAATTGTTGGGAATAAGTCCCCACACTAATAATATTCAGGGTAATAAAAGCGAAATAATAATGTAGCACTGAGATATGGTAATCAACAAGAATAAAAGAGTGTCAATGACACCAAGATTTTTACGAAAATATCCTTCTGAATAAGGAAAGAAATTATGACCCCCAGAGGAGCAATTGATATCACTATAGCAAGAAATGCTATACTTTGTATACTCAAGTAAAATACTCCAAATACCACTACAATACTCAAAAGAAATATCTCTCTTTTGATATTCCCACCCCACTGCAATATCGCGCACACTCTTTATTTTTCTCACAGACTTATTTCTTATGCCCTGTGTGATGCCTCACTCTTTCTTTCTCTCTTTCTTGGTATATGTGAAGAAGTGAGAAAGCTCTCCTTTTATAAGGCAAAAGAGCCGTGGGATCAAAGTATTCCACAGGAGGATTAAAATCCTCCTCCACACATTCCAAAATTTTGTCCCCAAGAATGAACAATAGCTAAGTATTGTTATATAGGCACATGCCTATATTCATGGGATGGACCCTAAAATCTCCTCCTCCAGTCTCATTTACCTAAAGGAGTTCACATCGGGGCTGTTAATTTGAGTGCATGGCGACAAGTTCTTTGCATAGATCGAACTTGTCTCTTGGTACCACCTTAGTCAGCATATCCGAAGGATTCTCACTTGTATGCATCTTCTTGACCTACATAGATCCATCCTCCATATTTTCTCGAATCCAATTATACCTTATGACCATATGCTTCGTTCTTGCATGATACATGGAGTTTTTGCTCAAATTTATTCCACTTTGGCTGTCACAGAGGACTCTATATTCCTTATGGTGCAATCCAAGTTCTTGAAGAAACTATTTCAGCCATACCATCTCCTTACCAGCTTCAATAGCGACAATATACTTTGCTTCAGTTGTAGAGAGTGCGACACACTTCTATAACTTTGACTGCCATGATATAGCCCCCTGAAAATGTGAACAGGTATCCAGTCCGGTGGTAGATTTATGATTATTAAGATCACCTGCCATATCAGCATCCGTGTAGCCCTTCAAGATTGGATCAGATCTTCCAAAACACAAGGAATCTCCTACAACACCTCCTAGGTACCTGAATATCCACTTGACTTCTTCCCAATGTTCTTTTCCAGGATTTCAAGGAATTTTCTAACAATACCAATTGCATGAGAAATATCTAGTCTGGTACATACTATTGCATATATCAAGCTTTCGACTGCTGAAGATTAAGGAACTCTGGCCTTGTTCCCTTTTCTCTTCCACTGTATTAGGATAAATATTCTTGCTCAACTTCAGATGACCAGCAATAGGTGTGCTGACTAGCTTATCACTTTTCATGTTAAAGCATTCCAATACACGTTCGATGTACTTCTCCTGAGATAGATACAACTTTCTACTTGTTCGCTCTCGAACTATCTTCATACCCTAAATTGTTGTGCTGGGCCCAAGTCCTCATATCAAATGACTTGGACAAATCTCCTTCAACTTTGAAATCAGTATTTGTCTTGTCCTACAATGAACATGCCATCAATATATAACAATAATATAATAAAGTTGTTATCAGAAAATCTTTTGAAGTATACACATGATCAGAATAGGTCTTTATGTATGTTTGACTTTTCATGAATGAGTCAAACTTCATGTCCCTGCTTCAACCCATAAACACTCTTATTCAATTTGCACACCACGTGTTTCTTTCCAGCTACTTCAAATCCTTCTAGCTGCTCCATAGAAATCTCATTTTCCAAATCTCCATGAAGAAATGTAGTTTTCATATCCAACTACTCCACTTCAAGATATAGGGTAGCTGCTAAACTCAAGATTGTTTGAATATCAGTCATTTTGACAGCGGGTGAGAAAATTTTATCAAAATCAATACCTTTCTTCTGTTCGAAGCATTTAACTACCAATCGAGCTTTATATCTAACCAACTTGCAATTTTCATCTTTCTTGAGTTTAAAGACCCACTTACATTTGAGTGGTCTTTTACCCTTTGGAAGTTTAACCAACTTGTATGTGCTATTTTTCTATAGAGATTTCATCTCTTCTTGTATGACTATCATCCACTTGTTATTTTCTCGATTGGATAATACCTCCTTAAGACTTTTCGGCTCCCCCTCATAACGGATGAGGACGTACTTTGTGGAAGAGTACCTCCATGACTCTACCCTTAGACTTTATGATTTTCTTATAGGTTGAGGTTGTTATTCTCCCCGAGTGGGGTACTCCACTTGCTCGACATCATCATCAAGTTTCTTCCCTTCTTAACAACCTCGCCAGGTTGATCCCCATGCTCGGGAACCTCATCGGCCCTACTTTCACCACTTGTGGGATTGTTAGAAGTAGAATTGGTAACAAGGTTAGGGATTATACCATTCTTGGCCTTCTCTGACTGATTATCTACAACATCAATTTTTTGGAAAATTACATCTCTGCTTCTGATGACCTTCTTCTTTATAGGATCCTACAATACAATCTGTACCCGAACTCTTCATCTCCGTATGCATGAATATGCAGGGAACAGATTTATCATCCAACTTTGTTCTCTACTACTTTGGTACATGTGCACAAGCTCTACAACCAAACACCTTCACATATGAGTAGGACATCTACCTTGTTAGTCCAAACTCTCTTTAAGATGTCAAACTCTAATGGAACTGATGGACTCCTATTGATCAGGTAACACACTATCTAAACTGCTTCACCCCAGAATAACTTAGGCAGTTTATCCATTCTGAGCATGATTCTCACATTTTCACCAATGGTGCGATTAATCCTCTCGGCTACGCCATTGTGCTTTGGGATTCTAAGAACTGTCGTTTGATATTAGGCTATATAGATGATATTTACACTTTAATATTACCATGCTTTATTGTTTTTTATAGGAAAATAGCCAACAAAATGCTCCAAATGATGTTCTTTTGTTTCGCAAGGAATATTCGAAGTGAGGAAGCACCACATAGTATTTTGTAGGCAATAATGTGAAGAAAATGCCCACTCAAGAAGTACCAAGCTCAAAGAAGCAAAAAGATGTACTGAGCAAAATTCCACCGCGGCCGCGGTGGAACCACAACAGATCAAGAGGCGAGGAAAAATACTCAGCATTCACCGCAGTCAAGCCATAGTTTTTTCACGACCGCAGTGCGCTTTTCACTCGCCATAATTTTGGGGACCAAAGTGTAAATTCGGGAAAACTTGTGCCAAGCCCTTATATGCTTTAGAAACTCGCCCAAGACTGTTTTAAGCTTGTTTTTGGACTGCTTTAGAGGCAAAAACAAGTGTGAGATGAGTAACAAAACATTAGAGTTCTTCTTTCTTCTCTTTATTATTTCAATTACCCATTATGAATAATTTAGATGTTTATCTTGTTTTGTCATGAGTAGCTATTTTCCTAGTCTAGGCTTTTGATGGAACCTATTTAAGGATGAACTTCTTGTTATGTTAATATAGTTTAAACAGTTTCATCTCTGTTTGTTCAACTATGTGCTTATTGTAGTTAATTGACATGATCCTCAATTAGTTGTGCCTATTTAGTGTGCATAAATCGGGAGAGAGTGCATATTTAGGTAATTATTGAACAACAACACTCCCAAAGTATATGAGGGATCAATAACTAAGGGTTTAAAGGCGAGATTTGGGATAATGAAGCCTTGGGTGCAATCTAAAGTGAGCTGTAATATATAAAGCCAGTTAGAGTATCTCGGGAGAGTGCGTCTAGTAAAGTATTGTGATTACTCGGGAGAGATTTATGATAGTTAGAGTTCTCATGAATGATAGAGATGATTAGGTAAATCTATGTGAAGCATAACCGTAGGGGATTCCATCAATAGGGGAAATCAAACCGCAGAGTCTTCTCTTAATTGTTTACAACTTAAGCATAGTTAGTTTTCCGCTACTTATTTACATTCATTCTTAGTTAGTAGAAATACCTTCAATTGTTATTTGCAACGTTTGGGAAGTTGATTCCGTGAAATTTAGTAAGTCTAACGAAAGTAATTGATAGGTTAATTCCTTGTGGGTTCGACTCTGGGATAAATACTCAGATTATATTTGCGATGTTCGAATGTCCTTTTTATAAGGCATAGTTGGGCGTGATCAAATTTTGGCGTCGTTCCCGAGATATTAACGGTGTTATCAGTTACAATTGAAATAAGTACAAAAATTTCTTAGTGTAGTCAATTTTCTCTATACCCAATCTTTACGTTAAAATTTTAACGTTGTTGACTTAGCTGTACAGGTGCATGCCTAGAAACTGATCGAGAAGTGGTGAAGTATTTGAAGCATTATCAGATCCCAAGAGAGATTTCAAGGTCTTGATATGGGCCAACAAGATAAACAAACAACAACAAACAACTGAATAATTCGAAACAGACATGGAAGATCACGAAGAAGACCCAGTTGTACCAATAAAGCCAGTAAACCTCCTGTTCTAGAGGCTGCTCTTTATGACCGGGCATAACCCATTACTGAAAATCTGGACACATCGATTGTAGTCCCGTAGATACAGGCTGAGTCGCTCCAAATCACGAATAACATACTACACTTATTGCAAAATAAGGGACTATTTTCGGGGTCACAAGTTGAAGATCCTCAACATCACTTGAAGAATTTTTTATTAATCTGCCAAATCCAACGGCAGCCCAACGTAACTCCGGAAGCAATCAAGTTGTTATTGTTTCCATTCTCAGTGACAGGAGCTGCCCTGACCTAGCTAATCCCTTAATTCCATAACAACTTGGGAGGAGTTAGTCAAGAAATTCCATAAAGAGTTCCACCCACCCAACAAGACCACTCAATAAATTGATGAAATTTTGAGTTTTAAACAATGATCAATAGAGACACTGCATGAAATATGGGAACGTTTCAAGGGGATACTATATATGTGTTTGCACCATGGTATTCCAGATTTGATATTGGGCCAGCGGTTTTACATGAGATTGTTGGATAACATGAAGAACATTGTGGATGCTTCAGCTGGTAGATCATTTTTGAGCAAAACATGGAGAGAAGGCCAGAGTCTGCTTCACAATATGGCATAGAATTCGGGATGGACAACCAGGAATGCACCTACGACTCCAGTAGTTCACTTACTGCCCTTAGATACATCCAACTCTATGGCTAAAAATATGGCCACCTTATTGACACAGATAATACTCACCAAAAGGTGGAAGAGTCGGGGCAGAACAGTAGGTACACATCGTATATACTACAAATGTGGGATTTCTCACATCCTAGATTAGTCAGCCAATTGGTAACCAGTGGAATGAAGAACTTGATCATCATCACTACCCTGAAGACATGAACTATGTATCTAATTATGGAGGCCAAAGAGATGGTGCTCAGAATTGGGGCCAGCAAAATTAGCCGTACGGGCCAGTGCAGCCACGGCTCAACAATAAGAACATAGGAGGTATGAGACCTCATAAAAATATGGCACCTTACCCAAGGCCACATGGATATAACAATCAGAATTAGTAGTAGGGGTATCACCCTCCTTAGCAGCAGCATGACGGACGACGGGAAGATTGGTTTGCTAGATTGAGGCAATGATGCAGCCGGTTATTTGGTCTAATGCAAAAATTAGTGAGAGAGTAGATGTATATAATTCAGCTATCAAGAATATTAAAGTGCAAATGGACCAAATTTTGATGTCTCTGAACAGTTGTCCTCATGGGACATTACCTACAGATACCATGATAAATCCAAAAGATCAAGGCCCAAAGTAGCTGATGGCAGTGAGTTTACGTAATGACAGAGATTTGGATGTAGAGAAAGAGAGGGCTCGAGAAACCAGACAGGCTGAGACATTCATGGAAGTGCCCATTGAGCTGGACGAGTTAATAAAACTGACATAGGTGACAGTCCATCATGCCCAGGAAGAAAATAATATTGAGATTGAGGTTGAGAAAGAAGCTGAGACAGCCCAGGAACCAATATTTTAGGTAGCAGATGATAAAGAGCAATCCCAAATCATTGGGAATAAGAGACCTCCTGCACCATTCCTTCAGAAGCTGGATAAGTACCAAAAAGAGGAGCAGTACAAGAAATTCTTGGAGATGCTGAAACAAATCCTGGTAAATATTCCATTGATAGACGCTTTGAAAGAGATGCCTAGGTATGCAAAAATGATGAAGGAAGTAATGTCCCCAAACTTCGATTTCCAAGACTTGGCCACAGTGACTCGTAATCAGACCTGCAGCGCAGTGGTAACTAAACCAATTGATGAGAAGTTGTCTCACCTAGGGAGCTTTACAATTCCGTACACTATTGGTAATTTTGCTTTTGCGAAGACACTTTGTCATCTAGGGGCCAGCATAAATCTTATGCCTCTAGCGATTTATAAGAGTCCGGGGATTGGAAGAGCTAGACCCACATATATGTTATTGCAGCTAGCTGACATGACTGTAAAAAGACCCTCTGGTATCCTGGATGATGTGTTGATTCAGTTGGGGAAATTTGTGTTCCCTCTAGAGTTTGTGATCTTAAACTGCAAGGTGGATGTAGAAATTCCCATAATTTTGGGAAGACCATTCTTCACCACTGGGAGAGCTCTCATTGATCATGAGATTGGGGAGATCAAGATAAGATTGAACGACAAAGAGATAACCTTCAATGTGTAGAAATATATGAGGCAACCAAGTGAATTCGCCAATTGCTCTCTTATTGATGTCGTGGATGTAATTGTAGAAACTAATAACGAGATACTGACTATTGAGGATCCTCTTTGTTAGATCAGATTTTAATGATTCAATTAATATACATGTGCATGCATTCAAAAAAAAGGAAGCGGAAGTATTGGAACTGATATAGCAAACAAGAAAAGAGCTAAGAGAGAGGCAGCCATTATGTTCAAACAAGAAAGCAAAATTGGTGTAGTGAGAAGGAAGGAAATATTCCTTTAAGGTAGCTGTTGACGCTCGAGGAAAGGATCAGCTTCTTATCAGCAAATCAGGAAGTCTTTCGTAATTCTGGGAAGTCATATCCACCCAGACACAACAAAAGATTCAGTGCAAATCTCTAATGATAACGGGAAGATATATAAGGAAGACAAAAATGGAGGATCCACAATCAAAAGCAATCAGAGTTCATCATATCTCCAGCTCAAGGAGAAAATCTTGTATGCGACCAAACTTGGAAACATCAACAATCAAGGAGCAATCAAGAAAAATAACGTCTCATTCCTTATTCTTGGAAAGAATCAATTCTTTCCAAGGATCAAATCTCTTGGGTTGTCAAGCCTCCACCATCCATCAAAGTATTTATACATCCTTGTAAACCCTAGTTTCGACATACTTTGATAAAACCAAATAGCTCTCTTTAATTTACTGCAAACAAGCATAGTAGTCTAGAAAGATTAACTGTGTAACAAGTCAGAGATAGAAAGAGGGTTCACAATTGGTGAGGCATTGTATCAAACGAGTGACAGTAGACTGTGCGACAAATATCACATCTGTACTCAAAGGAAAATCATCGATTTAAGAGAAATCCCTTGCAACCCAAGGGGACTGGATTAGAATTCACATTGAATCTGAACCAATATAAAATTCTGGGAGTCTTTATATTTCTATATTTATTTTCTGCATAATTATTTTCAAATATCTTCACCTGCGGTATCTTTACATTCAGTCGACTAATAAATTTTTAAGTTAACTTATTTACGATTAAGTTTAAATTATTTACAATTCACCCCCTCTTGAACTTTCAATTGGTATCAGAGCAAGGCTCACATCTATTACTTTGTGCTTAACAGATTGTGAGAAAAAGATCATGGCAAATCAAGTTATTGTTGGAGCTTTGTTTCAAGAGGGAACCTCTCAAGTAAGACCACTCTACTTCAATGGACAACACTTCCCTTACTGGAAAATTCGCATGGAAATCTTCACCAAAGCATATGACGTCAAAGTATGGAAAGTTATCAAGAAAAGAAATTATCCATTGCCTGCCAGGCAAGGAATTTACTTCACAATGCTATAAGTGGTGAAGAATATGAAAATATTTCAAGTTGTGATACGGCAAAGGAAATGTGGGACAAACTCGAAGTCACCTATGAATGTACCAGCAAAGTAAAAGAAACTCACATAAATATGCTCGTACATGACTATGAAATTTTCTCCATGAAAGAAGGCGAATATATCGAAGAAATGTTTGCCAGGTTTAGCAAAATAATCAATGATTTAAAAGCTTTTGGCAAACCCTGCACCAGTGGAGGTCAAGCCAGGAAAATTCTTAGAAGTCTACCAACCACTTGGCAGACTAAAATAGTCACATTGGAATCTCAAGATCTGAATAAACTATCTTATGATGAACTGCGAGGAGAACTTATTGCTTTTGAAAGGACACATTTGAAGAAGATGAATCAAGAAGAGAAAAAGAAAACAGTTGCATTCAAAGCGACTACTGAGGCAGCTGAAGATGAAACTGATGATCCCGAAGCACTGCAAGAATAAATAGCTATGATGTCTAGAAACATGGACGGGCTAATGAGGAGATACAAACATACAAAGAAAGGAAGATTTCCACCGAGAAGACCTAGACAATTCAACGACCAGAACAATAATGATGGAAAATGCTATGATTGTGGAAAGTTCAGACACGTCCAAGTAGAATGGCCAGAACTAAAGAATAAGCTTTCTAGATGATTCAACAAGAACATATCATTTGGAAGCTGGAGTGATGAGGATGATTCAGATCACGAAGAAATAAAAAACCTATGCTCTTGACGATTCTAGAAAACGAGATCAACAAAACTTCACGCTGCTGGACTGATGAAGACGATTTAGACGATGAAAATTTCTTCATGGAAAAGGGAGAAACTAGCGAGGTAAGATATTATGACTGTGAAAGATGCAATGAATTGCAAGATATTCTTGACTCCACCCTCAAATAATCTCAAAAAATGATGAACGAGCTTAACAAGCTCACCAGGGAAGTCAAAAATTGGAAACTCAAACTGGAAGTATGTGAAATTGAAAAAGAAGTACTTCAAGAAGAGTTACAGAAATTTCAAATGCAGTTTAACAACCTGCACAAATCCACCAGTCATAGTTAAATCAAGTCTAATCAGTCGACTTACAAGTCAACTAAAAAAGAACAAGTCAGAGCTAGATCGAGTAGTCGATCAAACAATTCGACTTACAAGTCAACTGGAAAGGAGTCGGCCAATCCTAGGACTGGTAACACCAACTCTCCAGAGAGACCAATAAAAGGGTCTAGTTTTAAATGACATTACTGCAATAAAAACGGGCATAAATTTTCCGGTTGTCACTTTCGTAAATCTCATATGTCCGGATGGATTTGAAAACCAAAGAATTCTGAATCCAGCAACACTAACTCACCAGGACCCAAGCAAACTTGGGTATCTAAAAGGAGGTAATAACTTTACCTTGCAGGAACACCACAGAGCAAAATGTAAAGGAAAATAGTATTTAGACAGTGCGTGTTCTAGTCACATGACAGGTGACAAAAACCTGTTTAAAGAAGACAGAAATTGTTGGAGGAAGTGTCAAATTTGGAGACGACTCAAGAGGCAAAATAGTGGGCACTTGAATTGTCCCATTCAACAATTTCTTTGATGTTACTAACGTATATCTAGTCGATAAACTAAACTACAATCTCCTTAGCATAAGTCAACTCTGTGACTTAGGATACGAGGTAAAATTTAAGAGAACTATGTGTGCCAGCGAAGACGAGTCAGATAAAATAATTCTTCCAGGAAAAAGTTATGGAAACGTTTATATACTTAATGGTTTTTAAAATATAGTTGGTCATATTTGCTTAACATCTATTTATGATGATCCTTGGTTATGGCATAGAAGATTAGGACATGCTAGCATGAACTTAATTGAAAAACTGTCCAAACATGATTTAGTCATTGGATTACGCAAACTGAAATTCTCTAGAACTCATATCTGTGATGCATGTCAGATGGGTAAGCAAACTAGAAACTCCTTCAAAAACAAAGACATAGTCTCCACATCAAAACCCTTGCAACTTCTGCAAATGGATTTATTTGGCCCAACTAGAACTGCTAGCATAGGTGGCAAGAAATATGCATTTGTTATTGTTGATGATTTTTCACGTTTCAGTTGGGTGATTTTCCTAACTCATACAGATGAAGCCTTGAGAAACTTTGAGATCTTTTGCAAGAAAATTTAACGAGAAAAAGCTATCAAATCTCCATTATTCAGAGTGATCATGGAGGCGAATTTGAAAGCAAGGCATTCGAAGACTTCTGTAATAATCAAGGCTATACCAATAATTTTTCTGCTCACCGGTCTCCTCAACAAAACGGAGTGGTTGAAAGAAAGAATAGAACATTGCAAGACATGGACAAAACTATGCTTTTGGAATACTCATTGCCAAATCATTTCTGGGCTGAAGGTATTTGCACTGCTTTTCATATTCTCAATCGCTGCCTTGTAAGGCCCATTCTGAAAAAGACTCTATATGAACTCTAGAAAGGTAAACGTCCGAACATCATCTACTTTCATCCATTTGGAAGCAAATGCTTCTTTCATAACAATGGTAAGGATAATCTATGAAAATTTGATCCAAGAAGCGATGAAGGTATTTTTCTCGGTTACTCAATAAATAGCATATCTTTTAGAGTTTATAATAAACGTACTTTATGTGTAGAAGAATCAATTCATGTTAAGTTCGATGAAAATAATCCCATGGTCGAGAAAGAATTTAATACAAGTGATGAAGATCCAGCTCAAGAGGCTCAGGACACAGCAAAATTGCAGGAGTCAACTACCTTCAGAGGAATAATAGAGTCAACTGAACAAGTAAGGGACAACACTCCAGAACAATGTGTAGAGTCAACTACAAACACTGTTAGGTTGAATGAATGGAAAATTGAAACTGAATATCCACAAAAATTCATCATTGGAGATCCAAACGAAGGGATGAAAACCAGAGTAGCTCTCAAAAAAAGGCGAATATTGCGCTGAACTCCCAAAGAGAGCCAAAGAAGGTATAGGAAGCTCTAAAGGACTCAAGATGGGTAAATGATATGCAAGAGGAACTAGATCAATTCAACAAAAATCAAGTATGGGAGCTGATACCTCGACCTGAAAATGCTTCAGTTATTGGAACTAAATGGGTATTCAGAAACAAGTTAAATGAGGAAGGACATGTTGTAAGAAACAAATCTAGACTAGTCGCTCAAGGTTACTCACAGCAGGAAGGAGTCGACTACGACGAAACCTTTGCTCCAGTAGCCCGATTAGAGTTTATATGAATCCTGTTAGCTTATGCTTCATTCAAAGGATTCAAAATATTCCAGATGGACATCTAAAGTGCCTTTCTAAATGGACTCATCGAGGAAGAAGTGTTTGTGAAACAACCTCCGGGGTTTGAGAATTCAAAATTTCCATATCATGTGAACAAACTTACTAAGGCCCTGTGTGGGTTAAAACAGGCTCCACGTGCCTGGTATGACAGGTTAAGTACCTTTCTTATTGATCATTGTTCACCAGAGGAAAAATTGATACCACTATTTTCATTAAACGATCTTCAGAAGGTAGTCTTATAATTCAAATTTATGTTGATGATATTATCTTTGGAAGTGGTAATCCTCTTTTGTGTAAAGAATCTGGAAATCTCATATAAAGCGAATGTGAAATGAGTATGATGGGCAAACTCACTTTCTTCCTTGGACTCCAAGTTCATCAATCTGAAGAAGGAACCTTTAAATATACTAAGGAGCTTATTCAAAATTTGGTATGAGCAATGCAAAATCCATTGGAACTCCATTGAGCCCTGCTACAAACTTGGAGGATGAACATGGTACTCTAGTTGATGAAACCAAATACAGAGGGATGATTGGATCGCTACTATATCTGACTACAAGTCTACCAGATATTATGTTCAGCGTGTGTAAATGTGATAGATTCCAGTCGGCTCCTAAGGAGTCATATCTAGGTGCTATCAAAAGAATTATTGGATATCTTATTAGGAAAGTATCTCATGGTTTATGGTATCCCCGATCTAATTCCTTTAAATTAGAAGGTTTTTCAGATGCAGATTTAGCAGGCGATAAAGAAGACAGGAAAAACACAAGTGGCACATGTCAACTACTAGGAAAAGCTTTATCCTGTAACAGTAAAAAAACAAGCATCGGTTGCTTTGTCGACTACTGAAGCGAAATATATTGTTGCTGGACAATGTTGTGCACAATTGCTATGGTTGTCCCACCAACTGGGTGACTATGATCTCTCTTTTAAACCTATACAAATTTTTTGTGATAACTCTAGTGCTATTTGTCTTTCAAAAAATCCGGTGCATCACTCTAGAGCTAAGCATACAGATATTAAACATCATTTCATTAGAGATCATGTTCTCAAAGGTGATATAGAATTAGCTTTTGTTGGTACTACCGCTCAATTAGCTGATATTTTTACTAAACCTTTGTTGGAAGAAATATTTTGCTCTATAAGAAAACTTCTTGGAATTATTTGCTTTACTAAGAACCCTTAGGGTCAAAGTATTGTTTCTAAAAAATCTTGTCATAATTGCTTTTTTTTCCATTAATTATGTCGTCATATTTTCCCTCCCTTTCCTGTCTATTTTTCCATATGTTGCAGTCACAAAAGGAAACCAATCGCTGCATCGGTCCAATTGACAACTTTTCCTTTTCTACTCAACCGTCAAATACCACCTCTTTAAATAGTCCTTTTCATCCCCCTTCATCTTCATCCTCTCTACCAAACGCTTTCACAACTAGTTCAAAACCCTACTCTCCGCCATGGCCAAGACCTCCAAAAATCCCTCTGCCTCCACAAGAAAAAGCACTCGCTCCAAAGCAAAACCTCTTCCGCTCCACCTGAGCAAGTCGACTTAGGGTCTGACCATTCCGAGGAGTGTTCTTCCTCTCAAGGTGCATATTCCGAGCACTCCCTACTTCCTAGTGACAAATCTGTTGGCAAACGACCCATAGATGAATCTCTTGTCTTCACCCCTAAGAAAGCCAAGTTTGATTTCTCTGCCTCTCTTGACTTTGACCTCAATTTTTGGGATTCCCCAAATAGGGATTTCTTTATTTCGCTCAAAGACAAACCCATTGGCCATGGCCGTCTAGTAGATCTTGATAGTATGGAATCCCTCAACTGTAAGGTAAAAGAGCTTTGTGTTTATCAAGTGTGGGACAAGTTTCTATCTATTTCTCCGCCTGAATTATATGGACCTCAGGTCCGTATGTTCTATGCCAATCTTTGCTCTAGCAAATCTGATAGGCTTGCAACCCTTGTTCTTGGCAAGCGCATTGTTCTTGACTATAGCCTGTTTGATTCCCATTTTCTCTATCATTGTTCTGGCTTCCTTACAATGTTAAAAAATGTATGGCCTGAAGACTTTGAAATCTCTTTTGATCAGGCCAAACATATTATTGCAGAAAAACCTTCTGATAGTCTTCCCAATCAATTATGGCCCAGTGATGTTAGCTGTGAAACTAGGGTTCTTGTTCACATTGTTGCCACCACTCTCCTTCCCAGATTTTGCTGCTTCTCCACTCTCTCCCAAAGGGACACCTTCTTTGTCTATTGTCTCATCTCAAAACTCAAAATCAAGCTGTCCTCCTGGGTCATCAACTTCATGATTGATAGTGCTGAAGACCCCACTAGCCTTCTGTATGGTATGGCCATTGCTCACATTCTGGAAGACCATCAAATCTCGCTTTCAGATTACCCCTTTGTTTCTGTGTCCAAATGCTACAACTCTAGAGCCGTCTCTAGCGTGAGTTATGTGAGTATTAAAGGGGTCTAGGTCAAAAAGGGAGAAAGTGATGCTAAGCCTACTCCTGAGGAGACCAAGTCATCCTCTGTCCTTCCACCCTCTCCCAATCCCACAGACCTCAGTGAAAACCTGCGCTCCCTTGAATCTCAACTCTCAGACATCAAGTTGACCGTAGACGCCATTTACACCATTTCCAAGGAAACAAGGTCTGATGCCTCTAAAATTAGGGTGGATGTGCAACAGGTACAGGAGAATGCAGTCAAAAAGTTCAAGGAGGTGCATGACAGGATGGATGGATTGGACATTGCTGCCAACACCAGCTTTGACCAAATGAAGGAGGCTATCTGTGCCACCCTTACTTAATTCATGCGTTGCTAATAGATTTAATTTACAGATAATATTTTGCTTGTTGGGTTATGCCCGTGGATGTTTCTTTGTTTTGTTTTTGTCTTTGGATATCACTTTTGCCTTAGCTCCCTCTTTGCTGATGCCAAAAAGGAGACTATATATACATATACATATATGCATCCTTTTTCATATGCAGTATATTTGTTCAGCTAACTATGCTATGGCATAGTTTGTATACAGGTATACAGGTCAAGTCGACTATGCATGGTATATATGTTTAAGCTGACTATGTTGTGGCATAGCTATTATCTTATCTGAACATGACAAGTTGACTATACTGGACAAATATGACTCAATTGACTTTACAGTCAATACATTATGATCCCTGTGTCTGTTAGTTAATACTTGATAGGTATCTATCGAACTGCACATACTAAGGGGGAGAAATTCAAATGCACAAAGTCCAGTTGACCATACATTGAGGGGGAGTAATCCGAATACACATAAATAGGGAAGTCAACTATTGTTTATTATATTGTATATTAATTTTGCCATCATAAAAAAAGGGGAGATTGTTAGATCAGATTTAATGATGCAATTAATATACATCTGCAGGCATTCAAAAAAAGGGAAGCGGAAGTATTGGAGCTAAAAGAGAGGCTGCCATTATGTTCAAACAAGAAAGCAAAATTGCTGTAGCGAAAAGGAAGGAAATACTCCTTTAAGGTAGCTGTTGACGCTCGAGGAAAGGATCAGCTTCTTATCAGCAAATCAGGAAGTCTTTCGTAATTCTGGGAAATCATATTTACCCAGACACAACAAAGGATTCAGTGCAAATCTCTGATGATAACAAGAAGATATAAAAGGAAGACAAAATTGAAGGATCCTCAATAAAAGGAAATCGGAGTTCAATCATATCTCCATCTCAAGAAGAAAATCTTGTACGCGACCAAACTTGGAAACATCAACAATCAAGGAGCAATCAAGAAAAGCAATGTCTCAGTCCTTATTCTTGGAAAGAATCAATTATTTCCAAGGATCAAATCTCTTGGGTTGTCAAGCCTCCACCATCCATCAAAGTATTTATACATCCTTGTAAACCCTAGTTTTGACATACTTTGATCAAACCAAATAGCTCTCTTCCATTTACTGCAAACAAGCATAGTAGTCTATAAAGATTAACTATGTAACAAGTCAGAGATAGAAAGAGGGTTCACAATTGGTGAGGCATTGTATCAAACGAGGGACAATAGACTGTGCGATAAATATCACATCTTTACTCAAAGGAAAATCATTGATTTGAAGAGAAATCCCTTGCAACCCAAGGGAACTGGATTATGATTCACATTGAATTCGAACCAGTATAAAATTCTAAGAGTTTTTATATTTCTGCATTTACTTTCTGCATAATTATATTCGAATATATTCACCTGCAGTATCTTTACATTCACTCGACTAATAAATTTTAAGCCAACTTATTTACGTTTAAATTTAAATTATTCACAATTGACCCCCCTCATGTACTTTCACTCTTGCTGCATGTTTGATGAATTTAGATGAGGTGAATGTCGAAGAGCTAACAAAATGGGTGTTTCCGTTAGAGGGTAGATGGTTCTAGGATTGAACTCTTGAATTTGAGCCCTTGCACTTAGAAAATAGAGAAACTCCTCCAGCCAAGCCATCCAACGAAGAACTACCAAAGCTGGAGTTGAAGCCACTGCCCACCCATCTCAGGTATGAGTTCCTTGGACCTAAATCCACATTACATGTTATTATCTCATCTAGTTTTTATAATGTGCAGGCACAACAACTCTTGCAAGTACTCTAGGAGTGTAAGACTACCATTGGGTGGACTATGGCAGACATAAATGGGATCAGCCTCGCCTACTGTATACATAAAATTTTGTAGGAAAAGGGACACAAATCTTCCAAGGAACACCAAAGAAGTCTGAAACCCAACATGAAAGAAGAGGTGATGAAAGAAGTGATAAAGTGGTTAGATGCGAGAATCATTTTTCCAATCTCTGAGAACAGCTGGGTTAGCTCGGTTCAATGTGTACCTAAAAAGGGTGGCATGACTGTAGTTAAAAATGATAACAATGAACTGATTTCTATGAGAACCGTCATGGGCTGGGGAATTTGCATGGATTACATATAGTTAAATCTAGCCACCCGGAAAGACCAATTTCCATTTCCCTTCATTGATCAATGCTGGACAGATTGACAAGGAGGTCACACTTCTGTTTTCTGGATGTGTACTCATGGTACAATCAGATATCCATTAATTGCACCAGAGGACAGAGATAAGACTTCCTTCACTTGCGCGTATGGAATTTATGCCTTTCGGAGGATGCCCTTTGGCCAATACAACGCACCCGCCACATTCCAAAGGTTCATGATCGCCATATTCACTGACATGGTGGAGGAAATAATGGAGGTATTCATGGATGATTATCATTGGTGGGAAAATCATCTGATAAGTGCCTTATAAATATGACTCGTGTGCTGAAACGTGTATTGGCATGGTTCTTAATTGGAAAAAGTGCCATTTCATGGTACAAGAAGGCATAGTCTTGGGGCACTGGGTGTCAAGCAAATGAATTGAGGTCAGCTAAAGTGGATGTTGTGAGCACGTGATTTCTTCCTTATATATGAATTATTCACAAAAAATTCAAACAAAATATTTTTTCTTTATTTTTACATTTTTATGAATTTTGTGTTATTTTTCTGTTAATTGTTTGTATTTTTTATTTGCGCATTTTTATTCATATGAAAAATATAAAAATACTTGGCAGTTGAATTTAGGATTTAATTTCATATTTGTAATATTAATCATTAATAAAATGAAGAAAATAGCAAAAATAGTTCATTTTTGCATTTTAGTTGTTTTAATTGTGAACTTGTCACGAAATAGTTTAGACAATTTTAGGATTTAATTAATTTAACTTTGAATTATATTAGGTTTTTGTTTTATTTCTTACATTTTTATAAAATCAAGAAAATATAAATAGAAATGAAAACATTGAGAAGAAAATTACAAGGAAAATACAAAAAGAAAAAAAAGAAATAAAAGGAAAACCAATTTAAGAAATGTGGCCTTAATTGGAAAATAGATTTGGCCTATTTTTACTTTATTTCTGGATTGGACCACCCAAATCGTCGCCTCAAGCCCAATGCTCACCCAACCCGGTCCAAGACCCCACTCAAAAACGACGTTGTTATGGTCGATGGATCCCGGCCCTTGATCTCTTTTAATCCAACGGACAAGACCCCATTTCCATTTAACATAATAATGTCCGAAATTGCCCAAAACCCTACAGACAACCCTCATCCTCCTTATATCACCCCTGTCACTCCGCCGGCGGTGTCGCCGCCAGCAAACGCTAATTACACCGATGACCACAAAAACACACCAACGAATCTCCTCATTCCCCTCTTTTCAACCCTGTACTCAGCTCCCTTCGGATCAACGTCAAGCCTGTCAAATCTTCCTTTGAAGATTTTTCAGCCATGATGCCAGTTACGCTAAACGGTCCCCAAATTAACACTGTGCCACCGCCTGAGCCTTCTCTACACAACTCCCATAATCGTTTACCTCGAATGTGGCTGTAATCGATCGTATATCAAGTTGAAGTTCCTCCTGCCAAAACCTTAGGTTCTCAAAGTTGTTTCAAAATTGGTACTGTGCGATTCCTTCCTCTTTCTCATGATGTTTTCATCATTGTGGCTGCTCAAAACCATCGAAAAATGTTAGAATTAGTTAGATAAGTGTTCTGTATCCTTTCTTCTTTTCTTCTATTTCATATGTGTTTTACTTGTCCATGCGGTTGTTTTTATGTTTAATTCATGTTTTAGTAATTGGATCCTAATTTTCGATTGTTTTAGTTTCTTCAAAGATTAATTCAGTTATAATTAGTGCAATCGTTAGCGATAAATAGAGTAGTACTTAGTGTTAATGGATTAATATTTTTGATAGTTAGTTTTGTGCTGATTGATCTTTGTTTCATTACTTTGGTCCATTAAGTCAGACCCTAATCCATTAGTCATAATTGATAGACTTCAGTTAAGCATGGGTTAGTTCAGGGAATGGGTAAAGGTATGATATGAAATACACATAAGGAATTTAGGCTAGAATACCTTAGAAGCTTCTAGATTGGGGGGTCATGTTGGAATATTAGTAAAAGGGTGTTAGTTTTCAAAATCAGTTAGAAAGAAGAGGGACTAAATTGAAATAGGGAGGGACTAATAGTATAGATACCAAATCTGAGGGTTGCCATCATTTTGCCTATAAAAGGCATGAATAGTGCCTTGTTTCACAAGTTTTGGGTGCCCCAAAAATTCCCCCAAAACCTCTCTACAAATCTGAGTTCTTATTTTTGAATTTGAAATGAGCAGAAGTTAAATATTTCTCTTTAGATCTTAGATTCCTACTGAAAACCAAAAAAAATACAAAGGCAAATATAGTAGAAAATCCCAAAAATACTGTTTCATTGCTTTTTCCTTAGGTTATTTTAAAATTTCAGGTTTTAATTCAACGGGTTAGCTCATTTGGGATCACAATAGCTCGGATTTCTTTGATTTTGTTATGTACTCGAAGGTTTGAAGCATCTGAAAGTGTTTGGGATTTATTCGAGTTGTTGCTGGGGTGTTTTTGATTACTGGAGGTGTTTTCTGACTTTCTAGTCCAGTTTCGAGTGGATTTATTAATTCTGTTTTGATCTCGAACTCTTCCCGAGCTGCTTTCTGGGTTATTGAACTCATTTCTGGGCTGTATTTGGTCCCTGTGTGTTACTGTTGTTGCTGACTCTTTCTTCTTCTGGTATTTCAACATCCAGGTACATATTTGTAATCTTCAAGCTTTTAGATATGAAGTGGACTGCTATTGGGATGATTCCTGATTTTTCATGCTTTGCCTTAGTTAAAAATATAAAGCAATATGTTTGTTCAGTGTCATTTGTATGATTGAAATATATTTGGAATATACGAGTTACTGTTTTTTTCTCAGATTGATATAAGTATTATTAGTTAAACGCTAGTTGTAGTTGTGTTCACTGTAGGTTGAATATTCTAATTGATGCCAGTAGTTGTGTTGTGTTTAATCATCAATGGAGTTGTTTGGAATACTACATGAATGTGTTATTGAATGTGAAGGTCATAAATGATTAAATTCTGTAATCTAGTTGTCTAGTTTATACATTGGAGGTTCATGAGTAATTTGTTCAATCCGGTCTTCTGCATTCAGGTTTGTCCAGTTTACTAGGCGTTGAAAGCTAAGAATAAAATAAAAAAGGCGCTACAGTTCGATTTGTGGCTAAATATGGATGAACAATAAAATCCCTGGTCTCACATGCATGTTTCAATCCCTAAGTAGCAGGTTAATCTTAAACAATTCATTAGCTCTATTATTCATATTTTGGCAATAAGGTTTTTTGTTTGAGGTTCTCTCATTTGAATTGATGAGAGAAACTGGGCCAAGCATCAGACATTGAAATGGTGTTGACGTGAATTTGTAATGATCACTATATTGCTGGGTTCATTATGGGCTCAAATTGCCCAACCCTTTTTAAATGAAACTTGGACTGCTTTGAATTCCCTGCTAAAAGTGTCTTGCCTTGTTCATTCTGTTCCTGGGATTAATGGGTTGAGATTGAATTATGGATTTTGGACCTCTCACAGGTGCTAATCAATTAGGGCTTTTATTTTATTTTTAGAGACAAATTAAGTAGAAAATCGTAGTCACTTTAGGTTGGGCCTAAAATAAATGTTGAGATGAGCCACATCAAACAAAATTAAATAAATATAGGGCCCTCAATAAAAGTTGAAAATATTTAGAAAATCGGGAAGGGTCTTTTAGCGAATTTCATGATCCTCCCAAAAGATAATGATGTGTTAGACTCTTTAGACGCAATTCAAATAAAATTATCTCCTTAAACTCGGGTGCGCATTGATGTGACCCAAATCCAAATCTGGACGAACTCGAAATATGTTGACAATCACATGCGCATTGATTGCGGCGGGGTTCGAAATGCGTTTTCACGATGTCCTAATTCTTATAAAATAAATAATGATATAAAAAGGATTCATAAAATTAGACGAGCCTCACCGAATAAAATAAATAAATGTGGGGCCCTCATTAAATGGTTGTTAAAACTGATTAGAATTTGGGAGGGCCGTTTAGCGAACTTCAGGGCCTTTCCCAAAGTAATATACGTTAGAACCATTAGGTGCGATTTAATTAAACTACTTCCTTAAACTCGGGTGCGCATTGATGCGACCTAAATCCAAATCTCGACAGAGTCGAAATGTGTCGACAACCACGGTTCGAAATGCATTTTCACGACATCACAATTCTTTAAAGTAAACAAAGATAAAAAGCGGTTTATTAATAAAAAGCATATAAGCTAGAAACATGATTTGAAATTAGATAACTCCGAATACGATAGTTGAGCGACCGTGTTAGAATCACAGAATGTGGAAATTCCGAACACCTTCTCCTGGATTAACAGAGTTCTTTAATCGGATTTCTGGTTCGCGGACTATTAACAAAGTCATATTTTCCCTCGGTTCGGGATTCATCGGTGACTTGAGACACCATTAATCTCCTAAGTTGCGACTTTGAAATCTTAATAATATATCCCATTCTGATTGTCCTTTAATTGGAAAAATGTCTTTACACTCTTGCCGGGTGTTGATGAAAAAAGAGGTGTGACAGCTCTAGCGACTCTGTTTGGGAGTAAGAACCTAGAACGTTTTGTTCAGGGTTCAGAATTAGAGATTAGAAAAATTGTTGTATTTCGTTATATCTGATTTTGCTACATGTTTCATGATTAATGTGCTAAATGTTACCATTTTGACATTATCTGAATTGTATATAAATTGTGTCGACACCCTTCTCTCTTCATCTCCGGGGATATGCTTACTGATTGAGACTGCCTATTCTGTTAGTGTCATACCCTAAAATAAGAAAGAGGCTCGGACAAGTTACAAAGCCGCATGGCCCTTTGGTTCGCGGAAAGTTGCCCCCTCCTCGACTCGAGTTGTCCGCTCGGGTACACAGTCTAGAACACCGACCCATGTTTTTAACATAGAATAACATTACTTCATGCCAGATCCCTAGTAGGAACTCTTATTTTCATCACGTTGCATTTGACTTAGGGGACTCAACACGGGGGTTAGGTCCGTCTAGTACTAGCAACCTGAAATGAAAAGACCATCCTGATACATCATATTTGTTTTCCGTGCATTTATTAACGTCGGGCCCACATGCTGGCCGGATTTTGAATATCAAGAATATTGTAAAATTGAGGAAAAGGAAAAAAAAAGAAATAGCGGTTAGGGATTTAATTGATTATTTTTGAAAAACCCAATGCCCAAATGCTGTCGAAACTCTGCCGATATTCTTAGAAAATGAAAAACAATATTTCTTAATTTGTTTTACTAAAAAGCAAAGGAAAAATAGAAAAAAAGACTCGTTATTCTATCTTGTTTTAAAAAACAGAAAAGAAAAAAATAATCTGTTTTGTCGGGGAAAATAATAAGAAAAGAGACTTTATTTTTGGGTTTTCTCGTTTACAAAATAGTTTATTTGCCAACAGAAAAGAAAATAAGTTGTTTTATTGAAAAAAAATGAAAAAGAGTCTTTATTTTTAGCTTGAAAAATATGTTGTTTATTGTTTGTTGAAAAAGAAAAAGAGTCTTTGTTTTAAGTTTGGGAAAAATAGGTTGTTTTATTTTTTTTTTTAAATGAAAAGGAAAAAAAGAGTCGTTATTTTGTCTTATTTTTAAAATAGAAAGGAAAATAGTTTGTATTGCTATGAAAAATGAAAATAAAAAAAAGTCTTGTTTTTTAAAATAGTTTTTTATTTGTTTGTGAAATGCCAAAAATGAAAATGAAATGAGTCGTATAAAAGGAAAATCAAAAAGAGACTTGTTTTAAAATAGTTCAGTTAATTTTCCCGAACTACGCCTGGTTTGATTCTCACAGGGCATGAGATAAGTAGGCAACCCTCATCGGGTCCAACCTCCCCTTTTGCAAAAATAGCCAAAAAGTCAAAAATTTTAGATTTCGTCGTAAATAAGTCGGGTGATTTCGTTTATGTAAAAAATATCTGAATGTTCCCAAAAAGTACGCCGGAAGGTTGACTTCGCATTAACAGCCACCTTTGGTCATAGTTTGATTTTTGACACTCACAACCATAAAATCTTCATCCACGAGGTGTTGAAAGGCCGTGTTACAATAGCGGGTCTTTTATTTTAATTTGAAAAATAGGAGAAGATTTGTAAATAATTAAATTAAGGTTGTTTTTTCATAAATAGCCGAATGTTCCCGAAAGGGACACCGGATGGCTGACTTTGCAAAAATAGTCATTTTGGTCAATTTGGATTTTGACCGGTTGACTCCCACAACCTTAAAATCTCCGTTACCGAAGTGATGAAAGGCCATGTTTGAAAATTGAGTCCTTCATTTTTAAAATCTAGAAAAAAAGAATGGAGATATTTTTATTTTGAGTCGAATAAAAGTTTTTCTTTCGCTTAATCACCTTAATAAATGTGCAGGATGAGCATGATTTAAAATGAACCCTTTTCAATAATGACCAAAATCCCTTTTGAGTTGTGATTATGATGGAATGACGTAGGCAAAGATAGGCAAGACGAAGTGAAGAAGTATTTGAAAGATCTCCCGGATTTATTAGACATCCAACCTCGGGGGATATTATCAGGGCATTGGTTGCTTGCTGGGATTCGGCACATAATGTATTTCATTTCTCGGACTTTGAGCTCATCCCGACACTGGAAGAAATAGCGGGGTACATCGGAAGTGATCAAGCTGCGTTAAGGTTCAAATACCTGATTGCTCCTAGGGCCGTCACCATACACCGGTTTTTGGATTCCTTGAAAATACCCCGAACAGTTCATCATCTAGATTTTGCAAAGGGTTTCTGCAGTCTCCGCTTCATAAATGATAGATATGGTGTCACGACCCCAGTTCGCCCTCCGTGAATATGTCGTGACGGTACCTAGTCCCTACGACTAGGTAAGCCTAACAACATGGAAATATAATCAATTGCGGAAGAAGACATTTAAACAGAATCAAGTAAATAACTGAATGATCAAGGTGCCACATGGAACATACAAAATCACCTCTCTCATAACTAAACAAAAACTCCCAAAACCCGGAATCTCACAAATCACAAGCTAAGGGATACATAAGAGGCTCTGACTCAAGAATTTCTATACAAAGAGAACTACAGAAAGAACAATACTTGTTACAGAAAGCTGGAAAGGGGACTCCTCGGTCTGCGAATGTAACAGATATACGTCAAAGTCTCCACCAATACGCCTCCTTCCAAGACCGACAGAATTGAATGGGAGTACCTGAATCTGCATAGCAAAAAGTGTGTAGAAGAGTAGCATGAGCACATCACAGCGGTGCCCAGTAAGTATCAAGATTGACCTCGATGGAGTAGTGACGAGGAACAGTCGAGACACCTACCGGTCAATAAATAGTATAACAGAAATAATAGAGATGAAATGTAAATATGTAAAGACTTCACGGATGAGTAAAAATCCTACAAATCACAATAAGGCTAACGGACAATAAGTAACAACAAGAATACAACAAATGATATATGAAAATCACGATAGAAATCACAATCCAAACCCTGAAGTCACAACACAACAAGGACAAATAAGTCACTAAGTCATTATTCTGAAATGATGCTTACATAAGGTCTTTCCAACTCTTTTCACAATTCCACAACAAACTCTCAGACCAGCCACAACTCATGAAAACCCAGCATCCGAGGTCTAACACTTGACATCTTGTGTCCCATCAATAACATGGTCATGATGACGACTAACTAGTCAACTAGGGTCACTCTCACATATATAATGGGTAAACGAGGGCACATACCCACCCCTAGCCAAATCAGGAGGGATTCATCTCTAATAGACGGGTTCAACTACGTGTATGCTTGTGCAAGTGTATCTAACAAGATTCCTACCAACTAGTAAGTATATGAAATGGAACGACTAGGACCCGATTTGTTCACACCCGGATAGAATCAATGAAAAATATCAATTCGGAACACAATTAGCTCAAGGGGGATCTCCCGGGAATCGAACCCGTAGTCTCTCACACCAATAACAGAGGATCTCATAGTCCATCATACCAATATCAGAGGATATCCCGGGAATTGAACCCGTAGTCCATCATACCAATATTAAATAAAAATAGGAAAAATGCCTCCATGGGCCTTCACAATTCATTACAATCAGCCCCTAACATAGCCCACCTTATTTCGCCACGTGTGCAATCAATCACAACGTAATAAGCACCGCCTTATTTCGCCACACGTGCTTCACAATATTCCCACCTTATTCCACCACATGCGCAATCCACATATAAGCATATAACATATCCCGCCTTATTACACCACATGTGAAAAAACATCAATAGCCATAATAACACGGCAAAGACCTCGTGCAACTCTCCAACAACAACTGCACGACAGAGACCTCGTGCATCATAGTACCAACAACCTCTCAATAAATGACAATATATATACAGGAACAAAGCAAGGGAATCAACAATGGAAACAATAATGTCATGGTAAGGGAATCAACAACAGAACCAATAACGTCCCGGCAAGGGAATCAACAATAGAACCAGTAACGTCCCGGAAAGGGAATCAACAACAGAAACAATAACGTCCTGGAAAGGGAAATCAACAATACCTACTAAGGCCACACGAAGTTACAGATTAACTTACAATCAAGGAGTAACCAACAGTAAAGAGTCAACATTAATTAAATAATTACAATTTAAGGACATAACAACTAATCATAAGATATCTATCCTCTTTCCATTTAAGTCTAATTAATTACATGAGATATAATATTTATGATTTCCACTTAAAGGCGAGTAGTTAGGAAGGTTAATATGACTTTAAAAGGCTAATTGTCTACAGTTAAGCACGTAAAAGTCCATAAAATAGCAAGAATAAATCAAGAAGGGCAAACAAATATCAAGTAAGACATGTAGGGTGAAACTAATAACAGGGAACTCAATCGTATTAATATCATCTTCATACTCGGTGATTTCAAGAGTCTAATAGCATAAAAAGGACAATTTACCACAAATAAATCTGAGCAGTCACCTCGCGTACACGGAATACAATAAACAGAGAAGACTCAAATCCTAAGGGAAAGTCCCCCACACAAGGTTAGCAAGATACTTACCTCAAAACCGGACAAAAAACAACTAGCAATGCGTTCTTGCCACGAGTACTCGACTCCAAATGGCCCAAATCTATTCAATTAAATCACACATTGTAAATAATATGTCAAGCAACTAATTCTATAATTTAATTCAAAGCTAAAGCGCGAAATTAGGTAAAATGACCAAAACACCCCTCAGGCCAACGTCTCGGAACCAGATGAATTTAACATTTTCGGAACCATCATACTCTCACGATTCTAAACATTTAAAAATATCTTAAATAGGAGGTCAAACACTCCCTCAAAACCCATTAATTCGATCTATGAAGTTCTACCCATTTTCATTCAAAAAGCTAAAATTAAAAGATGAAATTAAGAGGAGATTCATGGAAGTTGGCCTAAGTTTCCCAGGTGAAAATCCCTTCAAAAATTTCCAAGAACCAAGCTCTAGCAGTTAAAATATGAATAAATGGTGATACCCTTGAATTTGGGAATTAAATCTTTTTGCCCGGGTATTTGTGCATCGCGATCGCGGAACAAGGGACGCGATCGCGTAAGGGAAATATTGATTGGCCCCAAAATGTTCTATGCGAACATGATGGTGTGGACGCGATCGCGGTGAAGAAACAGGCGGTGCTTCGCGATCGCGGGGGCATTGATGAGAACTCGTTGAAGGAAGTACGGGGGTCAAGTGTTTGGTCTATGCGATTGCGTAATCAGGGATGCGATCACGAAGTGGAGACTATTAGCCTTCGCGATCGCGGAAAGCTTGATGCGAACGCGATGAAAGAACACACAGAACATTGCGATCGCGAGAGACTATTCTCGATTGCATAGAAGGATATCACAAGCAGCCGTTCAGCAGTTCAAAGCAGAAGAAAAAGGATCCATAGCCCATCTGAAACAAACCGGGGGCCTCCGGGACCCCTTCTATCACACATACAAGTCACATAACCTAACACGGACTCGCTCGAAGCTTCTAATCACTTAAACCAACATCGAAACGATGAATCGAACCAAAAATCAAGCATATGAACTTTCACATCTTCAAATAATGAAAATCATGCTGAAACCTATCAATTCAACCCGGAATGACGCCAATTTTTTTAGACAAGTCCAAAATGACATAAAGGACCCGTTCCAACTCACGGAATCGAATTCTGACCCCGATTTCCCAAAATTCAAATGTGGATCAAACGTTTTCTTTTTTCAACTTCAACCTTTGCCGAAGTGCCTCAATTTACTCTACGGACCTCCAAATCTGAATCCGGACGCCGGCCTACGTCCAAAATCACCATACGAAGCTATTGAGATCATCCACAACCCATTCCGGGGTCGTTTACCCAAAAGTCTAGTTCCGGTCAAATTTTCACCGTTCTAACTTCCAAAATAAGGTCTATTCTCTAAAATTGACTCTAAACCATCCAAAAACTAAATTCCACCATGCACGCAAGTCGATACTCATGTTCCGAAGATTCTCCAGACCTCATGCCATCGAAGGAAGCTTAATTTCTCAAAACGACCGGTCGGGTTGTTACATCCTCCCCCTCTTTAAACCAACATTTGTCCTCGTACGTGAAAAGATTCATCTCAAAGTCCTCAAGTCACTGAGTACGCACTTCCAACATACACCCGCGGGTGACCTAAGGTCACCCCAATCTATTTTGGCATGGCGACACCATCTCAACTGGAATTTAACCTTTCTAGCAATACCATTAAGCCTTCAAGCCAGATCCTTCAATTCCCATTTATTTCCAAAAGACCCGATCCCAAGTCCATATCGAATATCAGTCTCAACCAGTTAATTCAACACAAGCCCACATACACAGGGTACATCCACACAACGTGACACACCACACATAGTCCCAAAATAATATTTCAGATGGCAATAAATGTCTGAGATCAAATTTGTATTGGGCATAAGCCTCATATTCAATAGGAACTCTTTTCAACCACCCATAACACTGGGGATGATACAACAACCATGAAAACCACATGACGAAGCACTCGATTAACCAAATCTCAGCCAACACCAACGGGTACACACCCCACAACTAAAACTCTAGGAGTATAGAATGAAAATGAATGAATATGGGAAAAGAACACATAAGAGAACTAACAAACAAATTAAACAAGCACAAAATTCTTCTAAAACACAAATATACAATACATCTAATAAGAAAGAATGAAAGCATATAATGGACTCACAAAGATCTTATACTGATATAACTCTCACCGCAGTACACAGCCTAGTCTCAACATATCAAATCACCTGATATCGTGAGGGTCTCGCCCTCAACACTGGATCATAAGTAGGGTACACATCAACCCATCTAGAGACTCTCACTAGATCGATTCCGTCTCTAATATATAGCATAGACTAGCTCCCACGCTGGTGGAGCATAAAAATCACAGCTCGTAACCAAGAATTCTCCGAAATCACATCAAGCCTACCAGAACAGACCACAGGAAAATACCACTAACCACATTACTCTCGACAATAGCTAGAACAAATGATGGACATAGCTATCACTCATAAAACCTGCCAACGGGATAATCACATAGACAGAGTGCAAATCATGAAGCACTCCTATAAATGGAACAAAAAACAAGGAACTCAGCGTGATTAGTAGAATTGTGATGAACTACAGATAGTGCCTTTCTATAACAAAGTGAATCCGTACCTGAATGACATTAGCTGGCGCACCGGCCTCAAGCCTACTATATGAAATACATCAACGAGCTGGGCCTCCCCTATTAGGTGCCCTCTCCGTGTCTGAATACCTTGCTGCAACACACCGATCTGAAGTTTGGGTCACTCGCTCACCATGTGACTAATACATCCATCCTTAAAGCACCCGCTCTACTGACGAGGTGGTGGAAACTATGCGGTACAGGTCCTTCGAGACCCATGAATACTTGAGTCACCATGCAAGGCTTGAAGCGCGAACTGAACTGGCTGACACGAAAAACCTCTACCATGATGCACCCTGCCTCAGAAATAAGGACCAGTATATCTCACCGACCTACGAGGCCTCCTCGCCTCCTCAGGCTCTATCTCCTGATCTTGTCTGCTCCCTCTCACAAGACCCTGCATGCCCTCTCTCTCTAGCATGTATACCTCATATTATCCTAGCGGTGTTCACCACTTGCTGATACGAAATATCCATCTCTAACTCAAGGGCCATACTAAACCTGATGCTGGGAATAAGCCCCTTAATGAACTGACGAACCTTCTCGCGAACAGTAGAAACCAAGGTTGAGGCATGTCTAGCCAAACTGGTGTAACAGACAGCATAGTCTGAGACGGTCATAGCACCCTGGCGCAATGCTCAAACTCCACGCGCCATTCATCCATGAGGCTCTGAGGAACAAATGCTCTCAGGAACATATCTGAAAACTGGGTCCAAGTTAGTGATGCTGCCTCCTCTGGGCTATCTAAATCATAGGTGCGCCACCAATCAGAGGCGGCCCCTCGAAGCTGAAAAGTAGTATAAGAAACCCCGCTCGACTCCAAGACACCCATTGTAAGGAGGATACGGTAACACTCATCAAGAAACCCCAAGGCATCGTCTGATGTTAAACCACTGAACACCGGAGGACCATATTTCTTGAACCTCTCTAGTCTCATCTGCTCCTGCAGGCAGCACAAGAATAATCTCGGGAACCTGCTCAACATGCGCTTGCTGCTTAGGAGTGCGGGCGGTGGGAGTCTGTGCTCCTCCCCCGGCCTGGGGTGTGGCTGCAAAAAGGGGAAGCAACCGGCTTAAGTTAAAGTGGTGTACATACTCATGAACTGCGCCAATGTCTCCAACTGGGCTGGAGTAGCAGTAGCTGTAGACGTGTCAGATGCTTAGACTCCAACTAGATCTACAGGTGGTACCTCGGGGGCCGCTCACGCAGGTTCTCTCGCTGCACCATGTGTGTGTCCTCGAACTATACCTCAACCCCGACCTCCGATGGCTGCAGCAGGGGGCGCGGGAGCCTGATCACCTCGGGTAGTACGTGTCCTCACCATCTATGATAGAGTAGAAGACATAGGCTTAGGGTTGTAAATGTCAAAAATCTCGCACGATAGGGAAATCAAATGAGTGGAATTTTCCTAACGATTACATAACCTCTCGCAGATAAGTACAGACGTCTCCGTACCGATCCACGAGACTCTAATAAATCGGCTTGTGATCTGAGATTCTGATGAACCTAGACAACTTGTCATGACCCCAGTTCGCCCTCTGTGAACATGTCGTGACGGCACCTAGTCCCTACGACTATGTAAGCCTAACAATACGGAAATATAATCAATTGTGGAAGAAGATATTTAAACTGAACAAGGTAAATAATTGAATGATCAAGGTGCCATGTAGCACATACAATATCAACTCTCTCATAACTAAAAAAAATTCCCAAAACCCGGAATCTCACAAAGCACAAGCTAGAGGATACATAAGAGGCTCTGACTCAAGAATTTCTATACAAAAAAAAATAATGAAAGAACTATACTTATTACAGAAAGCTGGAAAGGGGACTCCTTGGTCTACAGACGTAGCAGATATACCTCGAAGTCTCCACCGATACGCGTCCTTCCTAGGCCGACAGAATTGAATGGGAGTACCTGAAGCTGCACAACAATAAGTGTGAAGAAGAGTAGCATGAGCACACCACGGCAGTGCCCAGTAAGTATCAAGACTAACCTCGATAGAGTAGTGACGAGGAACAATCGATACACCTACCGGTCAATAAACAGTATAGTAGAAATAATAGAGATGATATGTAAATATGTAAAGACTGTATGGATGAGTAAAATTGCTACAAATCACAATAAGGCTAACGGATAATAAGTAACAACGAGAATACAATAAATGATAATATGAATATGATGGCATAAATCACAATCCAAATCCTGAAGTCACAACACAACAAGGACAAACAAGTCACAAAGTAATTATTCTGAAATGATGCTTACACAAGGTCTTTCCAACTCTTTCCGCATTTCTACCACAAACTCTCAGACCAGCCACAAATCATGAAAACCCAACTACGTGTATGCTTGTGCAAGTATATCTAACAGGAATCCTACTAACTAGTAAATATAAGAAATGCAACGACTAGCACCCAATTTGTTCACACCCGGATAGAATCAATGAAAAATATCAATTCGGAACAGAATGAGCTTAAGGAGGATCTCCCGAGAATCGAACCCGTAGTCCCTCATACCAATAACAGAGGATCTCCCGGGAATTGAACCCATAGTCCATCATACCAATATCAGAGGATCTCCCAGGAATTGAACCCATAGTCTATAATACCAATATTAAACAAAAAATAGGAAAATGCCTCCACGGGCCTTCACAATTCATTACAATCAGCCCCTGACATAGCCCACCTTATTTCACCACATGTGCAATCAATCATAATGTAATAAGCACCGCCTTATTTCTCCACACGTGCTTCATAATATTCCTACCTTATTCCGCCACATGCGCAATCCACATATAATCATATAACATATCCCGCATTATAATTCCATATGTGCAAAAACATCAATAGCCACAATAATACGGCAAAGACCTCGTGCAACTCTCCAACAACAACCGCACGGTCGAGACATCGTGCATCACAGTACCAACATCCGCTCAATAAATGACAATATATAGACAGGAACAAAGCAAGGGAATCAACAATGGAAACGATAATGTCCCGGCAAGGAAATCAACAACAGAATCAATAACGTCCTGGCAAGGGAATCAAACAGAACCAATAACGTCCCGTCAAGGGAATAAACAACAGAAATAATAACGTCCCGGCAAAGGAAATCAACAATACCTAGTAAGGCCACGAAACACCAAGGAAAAGCACAATAACCTCAACGACAATACAAGACAGAATATGTGCATAATAACTACACATATACCACAACAGTTGGACATATAATATAATTGCACGAAATTACAGATGAACTTACAATCAAGGAGTAACCAACAGTAAAAAGTCACAATGAATCAAATAATTACAATAATGAATCAAATAATTACAATTTGAGGACATAACAACTAATTATAAGATATCGATCTTCTTTCCATTTAAGTCCAATTAATTATATGAGATATAATATTTATGATTTCCACTTAACGGCGAGTAGTTAGGACGGGTAATATGACTATAAAAGGGTAATTGTCTTCTATTAAGAACGTAAAAGTCCATTAAACAGCAAGAATGAATCAAGAAGGGCAAACAAATATCAAGTAAGACATGTAGAGTGAAACTAATAACAAGGAACTCAATCGTATCAATATCATCTTCATACTCGATGATTTCAAGAGTATAATAGACTAAAAGGGACAATTTACCACAAATAAATACGAGCACACACTCGTCACCTCGCGTACATAGAATACAATCAACAGAGAAGACTCAAATCCTAAGAGGAAGTCACACACACAAGGTTAGGCAAGATACCTCAAAACCAGCTAAAATCAACTAGCAACCGCGTTCTTGCCACGAGTACTCGACTCCAAATGGCCCAAATATATTCAATTAAATCACACATTGTAATTAATATCTCAAGAAACTGATTCTATAATTTAATTCAAAGTAAAACGCGAAAGTAGGTAAAATAATAAAAACGCCCCTCGGGCCAACGTCTCGGAACTAGATGAATTTAACATTTTCGGAACCCTCGTACCCTCATGAGTCTAACCATATAAAAATATCTCAAATTGGAGGTCAAGCACTCCCTCAAAACCCACCAATTTGATCTATGAAGTTCTACCCATTTTTCATTCAAAAACTGAAATTAAAATATGAAATTAAGAGGAGATTCATGGAAGTTGGCCTAAATTGAGTGAGAAACACATACCCAAGTTGCCCAGGCGAAAATCCCTTCAACAATCGATAAGAATCGAGCCCAAGAAGTCAAAATGTGAATAAATGGTGAAACCCTCGAATTTGGGAATTAAATCTGTCTGCCCAGGCATTTGTGCATCGCGATCGCGGAATAAGGGACGCGATCGCGTAGGGGAAATACTGATTGGCCCAGAAATGTTCTATGCGAACGCCGTGAAGAAACAGGCAGTGCTTCGCGATCACGGGGACATTGATGCGAACAGGTTGAAGGAAGCACGGGGGTCCAGTGGTTGGTCTATGTGATCACGTAATTAGGGATGCGATCGCGAAGTGGAGACTATTAGACCTTCGCGATCACGGGAAGCTTGATGCGAACAGAATGAAAGAACACACAGAACATCGCGATCGTGGGAGACTATTCACGATCGCGTAGAAGGATATCAGAAGCAGCAGTTAAGCAGTCCAAAGTGGAAGAGAAAGGATCTGTAGCCCATACGAAACGCACTCGGGGCCCCCAGGACCCCGTCTAATCACACATACAAGTCACATAACCTAATATGGACTCGCTCGAAGCTTCAAATCACCTAAAATAATATCGAAACGAAAAATCGAACCCAAAATCAAGCTTATGAACTTTCAAATCTTCAAATAATGAAACTCATGCTGAAACCTATCAATTCAACTCGGAATGACGCCAAATTTCACAGACAATTCCAAAATGAGATAATGGAGCTATTCCAACTCTCTCAATAGCATTCCGACCCCGATTTCTCAAAAGTCAACTGTGGGTCAAACTTCTTCATTTTTCAACTTCAACTTTCATTGAAATGCCTCAATTTACTCTACGGACCTCCAAATCTGAATCCGATGCACGCCTCAGTCCAAAATCACCATATGAAGCTTTTGAGATCATCCACGACCCATTCTGGGGTTGTTTACCCAAATGTCTAGTTCCGCTCAACTTTTCACCGTTCTAACTTCAAAAATAAGGTTTCTTCTCTAAAATTGACTCTAAACCATCCGAAAATTGAATTCCACCATGCATGCAAGTCAATACTCATGTTTCAAAGCTGCTCCAGACCATATGCTGTTGAACGGAGCTTAATTTCTTCAAACAACCTGTTGGGTCATTACATATGACAACGTGGGCGGGTTCAATAAGCCAGACTTCAAGCTATGCAGTAGAAGTAACCGAAAAAAATGGGAGGAACACAGGCAGGTGGATTTTATGATAGCTTTTTTGGGCCTCCTACTATTCCCAAGGAAAGAAGGAAATATTGATTTTAAAGTAGCTGGGGTCGTCAGTACCTTGCAAACCATGGAAAAAAGCACTTTGGCACCTTTGATCGTGGCTAACATCTTCTGGGATCTCACTTCTTGCAAAGCTGGGGGAAACGTTTTTGAGGGATGTAACTTGTTGTTACAAATGTGTATGACCGAGCATTTATGCCACCGCTCCCAGCTCTTGAGTTATGGTTCGTCTGAGAAAACTTTATAGGAGAATTTTACACAAGAATCAAATGGGCTAGTCTACCTGAAGGAGTCGCTGCCTGGACATCATTATTTCAGACCCTCATCGCCAGCCAGATACAGTGGGTGCTCGGTTGGTTTCCTGTCAAAGAAATCATATATATGCTAGCAGCCAAGCCTCATTTTTTGTTGATGGGACTTAAAAGCATCCATCCATATGCGCCATATCGGGTTCTGAGGCAACTCGGGAGGTATCAAGTTGTACCGAGAGATGAAGATCTGAGTACCTAAGTGGTAGAAATTAGTCCTGACGGTCGATTCCCCGAAGAAGAAATTCGCCAGTTCTGGAGTGAGTGTCAACATTTGACGGCGAAAACATGTGTGTCATATAGGGCTTAAGGGGAAGTTGCCCCTGGGTATCATGATTTGTTCAGAGGTGGCATGTCGTGCGGGAGACCAGCTAAAAGACCTCATCTCGAATTTTTCACCGAGTCATCCCAAGAGTAGTGGGACTGGAGAGCAACGGAAGAAGGTTACCAGGCTAAAATCGGGAAGCTGAAGCAGCAAGTCGAAAGTCTGAAATTTGAGAATAGTATGCAAGTTGCCACAGATCAGGGTGAGAAGAAAAAACTGGCTCAAGAAAATGAAGCACTTAGAGCCCAAATCTGGCAGTTAAGACTAACCGCAGATAAACAACCAAGGAATCGATCAGATGAGCGATTGATAAAATGGTTGGAAAATGAAGTCAATGAATGTCAGGATGAATTAGGAAAATATGAGAATGTCATAGCAGAACTCAAAGCATAGTGGGCTACAAAAACACGGGAGCATTGTCAGTACTTGAATAAATTGAACAGGGACCATGAGAAAATTGTTTCCGGTCTAAAGAGAAAGGTGGTTTCCCTTGAGGGTAAAGCAGTTAAGCAGGCTAGAGATTTTGAAATTGAAAGTGGACATTGTTATGACCTTTTGGCCCAAATGGAGGTAGAAGTGTAGCAGTTGCAGGATCAACACCTGCAGGACTCTCGGGCGTTAAAGACATATAGTGATCAGATCAAATTCTTACTTATATAAAAGAAGCAAACAAGGTACAGGATTAGAGCCATTGCTCGTGTCATTTTCAGAAGATGCCAGATTTGTGAAGATATGACCTATACTACTTTTGTCCCAGCACTAATTATCTATGTGAAGTGAACCATGAACGAATTAGAGCAACTCAAAAGTGATTTGGATTTGAGGCCCGCAGAGGCCGAACGATGCTCCGAGTGCACCAATATTTGAGGCTTTAGAGTATGCATAGTCAGTGTCTGTAGTTTTCTATCTTTGAGTCTGTGTTTTGTTTGTTCGTTGTCTTTTCACGTCGAGTATGTCTGTAGTCTTAGAGTCTGAGTTTGATTTTAGTTTGCATCTGTTATTTTCATTCCTTAAAAGTGTTTAGTTTTTAATAGTTTGTTTTAGTAATGAAAATTGAAAATTCCAAAATTTTTTATTTCCATCGTTTATTTTTGCTCTTATTTTTACAAAATACGCTTCATTTGATTTGTGTGGGGTCATGATACATAGGCAATTTCCATAGGATTCAACCGTAATTGTAAAAAGAAAAAGAAGAGAAAGAGATAAAAATAAAAGAGCGAAAAAATAAAGGCAGAAATAAAAAAAGAAAAGAGCGGAAAAACAAGAAAAAAGAGGAATGAGAATAAGAAAAGAGAGTAAAAAATATAAAGAGCGGAAAAGAAACGAAAGAATAAACTAAGAAAGAGAAAGAGAAAGAAAGAGAGAGAAAAGAGAAATGAAAAGAAAGTTGTGACGAAAAATAATAAAAGGCCGGGATGACGCATGCAGTCGAGCAAATGCATAATAGAGGTGGTTAACTATATAAGTGCATTCATGCCAACATGTGGTTATCCAATCTGTTAAAGCCTAGCCACTAACCAAGTTGTTTTCCAAATGTGTGAGTACAGACATGTGGTTAGTTGATCCGGTATTCTAGCAACTCATCCGTACAACACCCGGTCGAAAGATAAGATGACAGGACAAGAATCTAACTCCAGTATTGTAGACCCTACAAAAGAGGTCGAGGTGAATGATATGGGTGCTATGAAAGAAGAAATGAGGAAGTTAAAAGCACAGATGAATGAAATGTACCAAGCTTGGTCTCAGGGGAACCCGGCACCTTCATACCCCGCCAACCCATCCTATATCCCACCTCTAGTGCAGGCTCAGGAACCTCCTACTCCTAACATATCTCCATCCTTCCCCTATCATACCCAGGTCTACGGTACCACTTCATACGCTCCTCCAGCTCCACCACCCAAACAGAACCCTCCTCCACCCATGGTTTCAGTCTTTGTGGTACCTCCCTCAACCACATTACAAAGGTCCTCCAGTGGGTCGCTACTATAAGCTCACGATACCCAATATTACCCCCTAAACCCACCTTTAAAGATCCTGAGCCATACACCTATACACCCCATTTTGAGATTCCGGGAGAAGCTGGAAACCGGTTAAGAATGCGGAACGGGAGGAAGTGATTCGTAAAGTCAAAAGCCTGGAGCAATCCTTCAAGAACATGCATGGTTTAGGCAGCTAAGTCAATGTTGCTTTCAAAGATTTATTCCCTTTCCCTGATATCCAGTTGCCCGCAGGTTTCAAAATTCCCAAGTTTGATTTGTACGAGGGACATGGCGACACGGTGGCCCACCTCCGAGGTTTCTATAGTAAAATGAGAGGAGCTGAGGGGGAGGATGAACTGCTGATAGCCTATTTTGGTCAAAATTTGAATGGGTGCGTACTAGAATAGTACATAAGATAGGATCCAGGCCGATGGTATACATGGGATGATTTGGCACAAGCATTCATTGGCCATTTTTAGTATAACCTTGAGATAGTCCCCAAGTCTGTCATTGTTGAAGCTAGAGAAGAAGTCTGGGAAGAGCGTTAGAGAATTTGCTTTCCGCTGGAAAGAACAAGCAGCAAGAGTTGATCCTCCAATGAGGGAGACTGAGATGGTAGATTACTTCTTCCAGACATTGGAGTCAACCTACTTTGGTCATCTAGTGATGTCTGTTGGAAAATTAATTAATAAAGTGGTAAAAATGGGAGCCATAATTGAAGAGGGATTGAAGTCTAACAAAATTTTGAGCTATTCGACATTGAAAGCAACCACCCAGGCCATCCAAAGCGGTACTGATGGTGTGCTTGGAAAGAAGAAGAAGGAAGAAGTTGCCACAGTTGAAGCTAGTACTTGGTACATGTCCAACAACCCTCCACCCTACTACAACCAACCCAGACCCCACCACCAAAACTACTAGCACACCCCATATGGCTCACCCCCAAAATTACTACTCACCACCAGAACCATACTTTTTTGTCCACCACACTCAAACATATACTCAACCTCCGGCGCACCCGCAATAGCGTGCACCGGCTCCACAAAACACATATCCACCTCCACAAAACACCTATCCACCTCCCAGGGCTAATAGACCAGGAACCGGCTTTCGCCCAAACCAAGCTTTTAGAAGTGAGAAGGTCTCGAACAGAAAAACATTTACTCTGCTGGGAGAATCTTACATCACTCTCTTCTACAGATAGAAATAGTTGGGAATGTTTACCCCAATCGAGCCTAAAGCACCAAATCCCCCTCCCAGAAACCTGGACCATTCTGTTAGTTGTGAGTATTGCTCAGGGATGTTGGGGCACGATACTGAGTAATGCTGGAAATTGAAGAATGCAGTGCATGAGCTCAAAGATAATCGCCATATTGAGGTACAGGCTCCGGAAGCACCAAAAATTAATCAAAAGCTGTTGCCAGTACATCACGAGACTAACATGATTGAACTGATACATAAGGGAGTAGAGCCTAAAAAGCCCTCGCAAAGAGTCATGATGATCCGTTCTATTGAAGGCAAGGAGAAAGAAAAGGCAGTTGAGGCAAAGCCAACAATGCAGCCAAAAGAAATAGATGACAAGCCAGTGGTGGTAATGGAGAAAGGGTCGTCCATCGGCGCAAAGAAGCCAAAGCCAGTCAAGTTAGTGGTACCAGGGGCATCATCTGCACCTGTGGTTGTTATAAAAGGGGTCTGCATAGAACCAGTCATCATAAATCCGGTAGTCCAATTACCTATGGTCAATAGCAAAGTCGTGCCGTGGAAATATGAGAAGGTATTGGTGACATACAAAGGAAAGGAAATTGAGGAAGAGAGTTGTGAAGCATATGGATTAACTCGGTCAGGATGTTGTTTTTCTCCCGAAGAGCTGAGAAAAGTTAGGGCTACTAAAGACAATTGAGTAATAGTCAAAAAGACTGTGACAGAACAAGAGGCGGAGGAATTTCAGAAAAAGATGAAAGTATAGGATTATTCCATTGTTGAACAACTGAGAAAAACACCGACTCTGATCTCGTTGTTATCATTACTGATCCACTCGAACAAGCGTTGCCGAGATTTGATGAAGATATTGAATAAAGCTCATGTGCCCGACAAATTATTAGTCAACCATCTGGAGACAATCTCCAACAATATCCTTGAGGTGAACAAGGTAACATTTTCTGATGATGAATTGCCCGTGGAAGGCACCGAACACAACAAAGCTCTCTACTTGATGGTCAAGTGTTAAGATGCAATGGTTACTAGGGTGCTGATAGATAATGGGTCTAGTGTCAATATTTGTCCATTGTCCACACTGAACAAGTTGAAGATTGATGATGATAGAATCCACAAAAATAGTGTTTGTGTTCGAGGGTTCGACGGAGGTGCAACAGACATGGTGGGGGATATTATACTTGAGTTGAATATTGGCCGAGTCGAGTTCACTATGGAATTTCATGCGTTGGATGTTGCAGTATCTTATAATATTTTGTTGGGTCGACCATGGATCCACACGGCCAAAGAAGTGCCTTCCACATTGCACCAAATGGTCAAGTTCGAGTGGGACAGACAGGAAATCGTGTTACATGGGCATGATCCCACATGTGCTGTAAGTGATGCCATTGTGCCCTTTATAGAAACTGATGATGATAAGGGGCCATGGGTTTATCAGGTCTTCGACACGATCCCAATGAATTGTTCCAGAGGATAAAAGCATTCCACGTCCTAGGGTGGCAGCTGCTACCCTCATAGTAGTATCAGAAATGCTGAGTAATGGGTTCGTGCCAGGGAAAGGTCTGGAGGCTGAGCTTTAGGGCATTGTTCAGCCTGTTTCTTTTCCGAAGAATCTAGACACCTTCGGGCTGGGGTTCAAGCCAACATCAGAAGATGTCAGAAGAACTCGTAAATTGAAAAAGAAAGCTTGGGTTCTTCCTAAACCGATTCGACACCTGTCCAGGTCCTCTGTCAGGTCGGGTGCCAAAAAGCAGTTATTGGCAAAGGTGGGGGGTCCACTGATTGGTGCGGAGGGGAACTTGGATAAAGTGTTCAAGAGGGTATTTGCTGAAGTGAACATGGTTGAAGCAGGGGCAGGGTCAAGTAAAGTAGATATACAGTACACTGGACCACATGCGAATGTCAACAATTGGGAAGCTACTCCTCTTCCAAATCGGAGGGAGTCATGGTAGTGGGTTTTGTTTTCCTTTTTTCACCTGGATTATTCCAGGGTTTGTAATTTAGTTGCTATGTTCTGTCCGTTTGGATGAGTTAAAACCCTGTTATCTGAACATTTAATGAAATGCAATTCTTCTTCTTTCTATATTCCTAATTTTGTTTCCATTTTTTCTTTCTTTCTTTTCTTTTCTGTACACTTCTTTTTATATTGATATCAATGACATGACATGCATGAGGAATCTTTGACCCAGTTTTATAAGATAATTTAACTCAGAAATCACAATACAAGAAATTGAGTGTGATGACAAAATGGAATGTGACGATGATGAGGCCTATGAGGAAATTAATAAAGAATTAAGTTATTTTGAGGAAAAACCCAAATCAAACCTAAATGACATAGAATCAGTTAATATTGGGGACCAAGATAATGTGCGGGAAACTAAAGTGAGTGTTCATCTGGAGCCACAACTCAAGGAGGAGATAATTAAAGCATTGTTAGAATACAAGGATGTTTGTGTACGGTGGTATGATGATATGCCGGGTCTAAGAACCGATTTAATGGTTCATAATTTCCCATTGATCCGGCACTCCCTCCTGTTAAGCAGAAGCTGAGAAAGTTCAAGACAGACATAAGTGTGAAGATCAAAGAAGAGATAACCAAGCAGTTTGATGCAAAGGTCATTCGGGTTACACGGTATCCCACCTGGTTAGCTAATGTTGTGCTTGTACCTAAGAAAGATGGCAATACCAGGGTGTGTGTCGATTATCAGGATCTTAACAACGCGAGTCCAAAATACAATTTTCCACTGCCAAACATCCACATACTGATTGACAATTGTGCCAAACATGATATTGGTTCTTTCGTGGATTGTTACACAGGTTATCATTTGATCTTAATGGACGAGGAAGATTCAGAAAAGACGGCATTCATCATGTCATGGGGAACGTACTCTTATCGGGTTATGCCATTCGATTTGAAAAATGCTGGGGAAACTTATATGAGGCCATGCCAACAATATTCCATGATATGATACATAAGGAAATCGAGGTGTACGTGGATGATGTGATCGTGAATTCTAGGCAATAGTCCTACCATGTCAGAGATTTGAGAAAGTTCTTTCAAAGGCTTCGCAGGTACAATCTTAAGCTCAATCCTAAAAAATGTGCTTTCGGGGTGCCATTTGGGAAGTTGTTGGGGTTTATAGTCAGTCGTTGAGGTATTGAGCTAGACCCGTCAAAGATCAAAGCTATTCAGGAATTTCCGCCTCCAAGAAACAAAACTAAGGTGATGAGTTCGTTGGGAAGATTGAATTATATCAGTAGGTTCATTGCTCAGCTCACGACAATTTGTAAGGTGGTTTTAAAATTGTTAAAGAAAGAAGCTGCAGTCAAATGGACTGATGAATTTCAAGAGGCTTTTGATAAGACAAAGGAGTATTTGTCGAACCCACCCGCGTTGGTCCCGCCAGAACCGGGGAGGCCTTTGATTCTATGTCTGACGGTTTTGGATAATTCATTCGGCTGTGTACTATGGCAGCATGATGTTACGAGCAGGAAGGAGCAGGCTGTCTATTATCTCATCAAGAAGTTCAAATCTTACGAGGTTTAGTATACTCATCTGGAGAGGACGTGTTGCGCTCTAACTTGGGTGGCACAGAATTTGAAACATTATCTGTCGTCCTACACTACTTACCTCATATATCGCTTGGACCCATCGAAATATACTTTTTAGAACCCTATGCCCACATGGAGGATTGCAAAGTGGTAGATCTTGCTTAAAGATTTTGACATTATCAATGTGACACGGACTGTGATGAAAGAACAAGCATTAGCTGATCATTTGGCTGAGAATCCATTCGATTAAAATTATAAACCTTTGAAAACTTATTTTTTTGATGAAGAGGGATACACATTGAAGAATTGGAACAAGTTGAGATGCCAGGATGGAAACTCTTTTTTGATGGGGATGCAAATATGAAAGGCATGGGAATAGGAGCGGTACTCATTTCTGAAATAGGTCAGCACTACCCTGTTACATCTCAGCTTCGTTTCTATTGTACGAACAACATAGCAAAATATGAGGCGTGTATCTTAGGACTGAGATTAGCTGTAGATATGGGTGTCTAGGAAGTCTTGGTCATGGGTGACTCGGACCTACTGGTACACCAAATTCAAGGAGAATGGGAAACACAGGATTTAAAGCTTATACCTACCGGAAATGTTTGCATGAGATTTGACCACGATGCCAATCTGTAGAGTTAAGGAATATTCCAAGGATTCATAATGAGGTCACCGATGCTTTGGCTACTTTGGCATCGATGTTACATCACCCGGACAAGGCTTATGTAGGCCATTTGCAGAGTCAGGTCCGGGATCAGCATGTTTATTATAATATTGTAGAGGAGGATCTTGACGGCGAGCCGTGGTTTCACGACATCATGGAATATATTAGCAAGCGGGCTTTTCCTTAGTGGAGGAGTGTTATATAAAAGAACACCAGATCTTGGGCTGTTGAGGTGCATGGATGCAAGGCAAACCACATCTATCATGACTGAGGCATATTCGGGAGTCTGTGGACCGCATATGGGCGAATATGTTCCGGCAAAAAATATCTTACGGGAAGGTTATTACTGGCTTACTATGGAGCGGGATTGTATCAATTTTGTGCGTAAATGCCATCAGTGCCAAGTGCATGGAGATTTGATTCATTCTCTACCATCAAAACTACATACGATGTCTGCATCATGGCCTTTTGTTGCATGGGGCATGAAAGTTATTAGGCCAATCAAACCGGCAGCATCAAATGGGCACATGTTCATTTTGGTAGCTATAGACTATTTTACCAAGTGGGTAGAGGCTAAGACATTCAAGTCTGTAACCAAGAAAATTGTGGTGGATTTCGTGCATTCGATCATTATATGTCGATTTAGGATACCGAAAGTGATCAATACAGACAATGGGGTAAACCTCAATAGTCATCTAATGAAGGAAACATGTGAGCAGTTCAAGATTTCCTATAGGCATTCTACTCTGTACTGCCCTAAGGCCAATGGTGCGGTTGAGGCAGCTAATAAGAATATAAAGAAAATATTGCGGAAGATGGTAGAAAGATCGAGACAGTGGCATGAAAAGTTGTCTTTTGCATTGTTGGCGTACCACACCACTGTTCATACTTCAGTGGGGGCAACTCCTTATTCATTGGTGTATGGCACCGAAGTAGTAATACCCGCAGAAGTGGAAATCTCGTCTCTACAAATCATTGCGGAGGCTGAGATCGATGATGATGAATAGGTGAAAAGCCGCCTTGAGTAGTTAAGTCTGATTGACGAGAAGACATTGGCATCAGTGTGTCATGGTCAACTGTACCAGCGAAGAATGGAAAGAGCATATAACAGAGCAAGTCCGGGGAAATTCGAAGTCGGACAGTTAGTACTGAGGCAGATTTTGCCTCATTGGGCTGAAGCAAAAGGAAAATTGCCCAGAACTGGCAGGGGCCATTTGTAGTAACTAGAGTGTTGTCTAATGGTGCATTGTATTTGACATATGTAGAAGGAAAATGTGTAGAAATGGCCATCAATTCCGATGCGGTCAAGAGATATTATGTATGATTTCTCTATTTCTTAATGTATCTGTTTGTATTTGGCATATTTTAAAGACTGAAATGGCGAAAGCATTTTGTTCTGCTATCCAAACAGTTTTATTCCTTGTCATCCCTTTGAGCCTTACTTATTTTTTATACCCCTCTTTTGGAATCAACGGAACGATCAAGAAACGCAGGTGCCAAACACAAAGAAAATAAAAAGAAAAGAAAAGAAAAAGAAAAGAAAGAAAGAAGAAAAAGAAAAGGAAAGAAGAGAAAGTGAAAAGAAAGAAAAGAAGAAAAGAATCACAACAAAGGTAATTACGATAAAGTGAACTATGTTTGACTTGATCCCGACAAGATACGTAGGCAGCCTCTCTGAGGTTCAGTCACACCAAATAAAAATCCCAAAGTGCCCAAGCAAGAAATTGGGGTAAAAGTTGTGATGGTTGAGAGAAATTGGATTCCGAAAGTTTTAATTGTGACCCAATTTGAAAATTTTTGAGCCCTTTATACCCTTCTTTCTATCCCATCCAAAAGCCTACATTACGGTCCAAAGAAAGACCTTATGATCAATTTTTGAGAAATTCCAAGTCAAGCAGGAAAAGGTAATGCACAACAGGGACAACATTCTGGTTCAAGCAAGAAAAAAAACAAAAGATAAAAATGAGAGTCTTATTGGTGAAAACTCTTACGGGAACCATAAGGCGATGGAAGTTGAGAGAAAAATAAAATGAAATAGTCTTAGGGGTGAAAACCCACACGGGCACCTTAAGGAGAAAGTGACTTGAGGAATGGCAAACTAAGAAAGGTCTGTTGATGGAAACTGTTTCGTGGCACTGCAAGATAAGTGAGGTTAAAATTTGAGTAAAGTAATCAAGTGATAGAAGTGCTGGGCAATGAAGTATGACAACTGAAAGCTGGTTAGTTGGATTGGTTGGGCCGGTTAGTCCGAAATGCATGTCATGATCATTGGTGCCAGTTGTTCCGGTCAGATAAATTTCTTTTATTTTTCCCTTTTAACAATTATCTGGTTTTGGATTCTTCTTATCCTTAACTCATAAAATCATTGTATTTCATTTTTTGGGGGGGGGGGGTTGTTTGTCTAAAATGTTCCAATGTTAGTTTGGATCAATGAAAAGGGGAAAGGATTTCAAAGCCCACTACCAGCTTCCAAAAATGGTATAGCATAATGTGGTCAAAGCAAATGTGATGTAAAATGGAATAGGAAAAGTCACTGAAGATTTCATCAGAAGAATATTTGGGAAATGTTGTGGGAAATATGAAGGTTCAGGAAAAAAGGGCCGAAAAGGTGAAACAACAGTATGGGTACAAAAGCATTCAGGTCGTCAGAAATTGGGGAACGTGGAAGTTGGTCAGAAAGTCGGGCAGCTTAGAGGAAGTCATGCAATACAAAGCAAGGCAATGGAAAGACGATGCATCAAGAATTCCATCAATTAACCACCATTTTTAAATTAACAAAATTTTTGGTGATTGAAACAGGGGCCAAAAAAATATTTATCAGGAGGAATTCTCCGTGAGGGAAGAGCAGGTAGTAATCAAGTTTAATCACAAGTGTGGCATGATTAAAATATAAGAAAATGAGGAGTAGCATAGAGAGATGTAAGTTGTTTCAGGTTCGCATTTTAAAGTAAAATTGTAAAGTGTTGAAGTGGAGAGCCCGCCCCTATAACAAAGGAATACATTTCAGTCAGTAAATTCTAAAGCATGCAAGTTTTAGTTTTCAACCCTTATTAGTATGCGATAACAAGCCCCAGTTTTCCCAAACTGGGGCAGAAAGATTTCTTGGTTCGTCTATTTTTGTGAAATCAAGAACTCGCCTGGATAATACAGGAATAAATTTCAAGTTCAGAAGTCATGTGCCCTCCTGGAGAATAGAGGCATGCAGTTCAAATTTCAGCAGTCAGTAGCCCGCCTGAAGAATGGAGGTGATATAATTCCAATTTTAGTTTTCAATCAACTTCTTTGTCTATTTTGAAGTGAGGAGTCTTCCTGGAGAACAGAGACATGCATTTTGAATTTCGATAGTCAGGAGTCCGCCTGAAGAACAGAGACATACAATTAAAATTTCAGCAATCAGGAGTCCGCTTGGAGAACAGAGATATACAATTGAAATTTCAGAAATCAGAAGTCCGCCTGGAGAACAGAGACATACAATTCAAGTTTCAGCACTCAGGAGCCCGCCTGAAGAACAGAGCAGTCATGAGTCCGCCTTGAGAACAGAGACATATAATTCAAGTTTCAGCAGTCAGGAACCCGCCTGAAGAACAGAGGTGATACAATTAAAGTTTTAGTTTTCAATCAATCTATTTGTCTATTTTGAAGTCAGAAACCGGCCCGGAGAACAGAGGTATAGAATTTAAATTTCAGAAATCAAGAGTCCGCTTGGAGAATAGAGATATGCAATTCAAATTTCAGAAGTCGGGAACCCGCCTTAAGAATGGAGGAGCCCGCCTGAAGAACAGCGGAATACTTTCAAGTTCATGTTCGAAAGTTAGAAGTCCGTCTAGAGAACAGAGACATTCAATTTCAAAATTCAGAAGTCATGAGTCCGCATGGAAAATAGAGACATACAATTCAAGTTTCGGAAGTCAGGAGCCCGCCTGTATAACAGAGAGGAATACATTCAAGTTCAAAATTCAGAAGTCAGGAGCTCGCCTGGATAATAGAGGAATACATTCAAGTTCAAGTTTATTCAAGTCCAGCAATTTGGAGAGAAGGAATAACAACTCGTTAGCAAGTCGAAGTAACAACAATGAATTTCACTAAGGGAGCACAAGATAACAAGGGAGTACAAGAGCAAGTTTGAAGAATCTAGATAGGACTTTTGTAATTCATAGAGCATAGCTAGTTTAGCTTCTTTTTATCTTTGACATGGTGTAATAAGGGAGGTCAGCAAGCAGTAGCAGCAGCAAGCGCAGTGAAATCACAACTCCTGGTAGTCCCAGCTACCAGACACTTCCGAACTATACTGACCTGATTCCTGTTTAGCCCAGGAACCTCTAAAGTAGGGTGCGGTCAAGCTTTTCAAAAATCCTTCACACGAAATTTTCAAACGAGAAAAAATCGCTCGTATTTGCTCACTTATCTTTGCCCGAGAATATTTCATGTTTCCAAGCAAAGAGGGACAGCTATGAGCACATGATTTTTTTCCCTATATATGAATTATTCCCAAAAAATTCAAACAAAGCAATTTTTATTTATTTTTATAATTTTGTGAATTTTGTGTCATTTTTCGGTTAATTGTTTGCATTTTTTATTAGCGCATTTTTATTCATATGAAAAATAAAAAAATACTTGGCACTTGCATTTAGGATTTAATTTCATATTTGTACTACAAATCAGTAGTAAAATGAAGGAAAAAAAAGTTCATTTTTGCATTTAAGTTATTTTAATTGTGAATTCGTCACATAATAGTATAAACAATTTTAGGAGTTAATTAATTTAACTTTGAATTATATTAGGTCTTTGTTTTAATTCTCACATTTTTATAAAATCAAGAAAATATAAATACAAATGAAAACAATGAGTAAAAGAGGAAAATTAGAAGGAAAATTGAAAAAGAAAGAAAAAGAAATAAAAGGAAATCTAATTTAAGAAATGTGGACTTAATTGGAAAATAGATTTGGGCCGTTTTTGCATTATTTCCAGACTGGACCACCTAAATCGTCGCCCCAAGCCCAATGCTCACCCAACCCGATCCAAGACCCTACTCAAAAACGACGTCGTTCCAGTCGATGAATCCCAGCCCTTGATCTCTTTTAATCCAACGGATGAGAACCCATTTCCATTTAACATAATAATGTCCGAAACTGCCCAAAACACTACAGACAACCCTCATCCTCCTCGTATCACCCCTGTCACTCCGCTGGCGGAGCCGCCGCCGGCAAATGCTAACTACGTCGATGACCCCCAAAAACACACCAATGAATCTCCTCATTCCCCTCTCTTCAACCATGTACTCAACTCCCTTCGAATCAATGTCAAGCCTGTCGATTCTTCATTTGAAGATTTTTCGGCCATGACGCCAGTTATGCTAAACGGTCCAAATTAATACTGTGTCACCTCCTGAGCCTCCTCTACACAACCCCCATAACCGTCTGCCTCGAATGTGGATGTAATCGGTCGAATATCAAGTTGAAGTTCCTCCGCCCAAAACCCTAGGTGCTCATAGTTGTTTCTAAATTGGTACTATGCGATTCCTTCCTCTTCCCCGTGATGTTTTCATCATTTTGGCTGCTCAAAAACCACCAAAAAATCTTAGAATTAGTTAGATAAGTGTTCTGTTTCTTTTCTTCTTTTCTTCTATTTCATATGTGTTTTACTTGTCCATGCGGTTTTTTTGTAAATGTTTAATTCAAGTTTTAGTAATTGGATCCTAATTTTTGATTGTTTTAGTTTCTTCAAAGATTAATTTAGTTATAATTAGTGCAATCGTTAGTGATAAATAGAGTAGTACTTAGTGTTAATGGATTAATATTTTTATTAGTTAGTTTGTTGCTGATTGATCTTTGTTTCATTACTTTGGTCCATTAATTCAAAATGTAATCCATTAGTCATAATTGATAGAATTTAGTTAAGCATGGGTTAGTTCAGGGAAGGGGTAAAGGTATGATAGGAAATACACTTAAGGAATTTAGGCTAGAATACCTTAGAAGCTTCTATATTGGGGGGTCATATTGGAATATCAGTAAAAGGGTGTTAGTTTGCAAAATCAGTAAGAAAGAAGAGGGACTAAATTGAAAACAAGGAGGAACTAATAGTGTAAATACCAAATCTGAGGGCTGCCCTCATTTGCCTTAAAAGGCATGAATAGTGCCTTGTTTCACAAGTCTTGGGAACCCCAAAAATTCCCCCAAAACCTGCCTACAAATCTGAGTTCTTAGTTTTGAATTTGATATGAGCAGCAGTTAAATATTTTTCTTTAGATCTTAGATTCCTACTGAAAACCAAATAAAACAAAGGCAAATATAGTAGAAAATCCCAAAAATACTATTTCATCGCTTTTTCCTTAGGTTATTTTCAAATTTCAGCTCTTAATTCAACGGGTTAGCTCATTTGGGATCAAATAGCTCGGATTTCTTTGATTTTGTTCTATATCGAAGGTTTGAAGCATTTGAAAGTGTTTGGGATTTATTCGAGTTGTTGCTGGGGTATTTTTGATTACTGAAGCTGTTTTATGACTTTCTAGTCCAATTTCGAGTGGATTTCCTAATTCTATTTTGATCTCGAACTCTTCCTTAGCTGCTTTCTGGGTTATTGAACTCATTTCTGGGCTATATTTTATCCTTGCGTGTTACTGCCGCTGCTGACTCTTTCTTCTTCTGATATTTCAACATCCATGTACATATTTGTAATCTTCAAGCTTGTGGATATGAAGTGGACTGCTATTGGGATGATTCCTGATTTTTCATGCTTTGCCTTAGTTAAAATATAAAGCAATATGTTTATTCAGTGTCATTTGTATGATTGAAGTATATTTGGACTATCCGAGTTACTATTTTTTTCTCGGATTGATATAAGTATTATTTGTTAAACACTAGCTGTAGTTGTGTTCACTATAGGTTGAATATTCTAATTGATGCTAGTAATTGTGTTGTGTTTAGTCATCAATGGAATTGTTTGGAATACTACATGAGTGTGTTATTGAATTTGAATTTCATAAACGATTAAATTAGGTAATCCAGTTGTCTAGTTTATACATTGGAGGTTCATGAGTAATTTGTTCAATCCGGTCTTCTGCATTCACGTTTGTCCAGTTTACTAGGCGTGTAAAGCTAAGAATAAAATCAGAATGGCGCGCTAAATCTGGATGAACAATTAAATCCCTGGTCTCACATGCATGTCTCAAGCCCTAAGTAGTAGGTTAATCTTAAACAATCTAGTAGCTCTATTATTCATATTTTGGCAATAAGGTTTTCTATTTGAGGTTCTCTCATTTGAACTGATGAGAGAAACCGGCCAAGCATTAGACATTGAAGTAGTGTTGACGTGAATTTGTAATGATCGCTATATTGCCGGGTTCATTGTGGGCTCAAATTGGCCAACCTTTTTTAGATGAAACTTGGACTGATTTGAATTCCATGCTAAAAGTGTCTTGCCTTATTCATTCGGTTCTTGGGATTAATGGGTTGAGATTGAATTATGGATTTTGGAACTCTCACACGTGCTAATAAATTAGGGCTTTTATTTTATTTTTAGAGACAAATTAAGTAGAAAATCATAGTCACTTTAGCTTGGCCCTTTAATAAATGATGAGACGAGCCTCACCGAACAAAAATCAATAAATATGAGGCCCTCAATAAAGGTGGAAGATATTTAGAAAATCGGGAAGGTTCGTTTAGCAAATTTCACGATCCTCCCAAAAGATAATGATGTGTTAGACTCTTTAGACTATTATTTTAATAAAATTACCTCCTTAAACTCGGGTGCGCATTGATGCAACCCTAATCCAAATCTTGATGAAGTCGAAATGTGTTGATAATCACGTGCACATCGATTGCGATAGGGTTCGAAATGCATTTTCACGATGTCGTAATTTTTATAAAATAAATAATGATCGAAAAAGGATTCATAAAATGAGACAAGCCTCACCGAAAAAAATAAATAAATGCGGGGCCCTCAATAAATGGCTGTTAAAACTGATTAGAATTTGGGAGGGCCATTTAGCGAACTTCGCGGCGTTTCTCCAAAATAATAATACGTTAGAACCTTTAGGCGCGATTTAATTAAACTACTTCCTTAAACTCGGGTGCGTATTGATGCGACCCAAATCCAAATCTCGACAGAGTCGAAATGTGTCGACAACCATGAGTGTATTGATTGCGACGTGGTTCGAAATGCATTTTCACGACGTCGCAATTCTTTAAAATAAACAAAGATGAAAAGCGATTTATGAATAAAAAGCACATAAGCTAGAAACAGATAAATCCGAATACGACAGTTGAGCAACCGTGCTAGAACCACAGAATGCGGGAATGCCTAACACATTCTCCCAGATTAATAGAATTTCTCACTCGGATTTATGGTTAAGCGGACTGTTAATAGATTCATATTTTTCCTCAGTTCGGGATTCAACCGGTGACTTGAGACACCATTACTTTCCCAAGTGGTGACTCTGAAATCTTAATAATAAATCACGTTCTGATTATCCTTTAATTGGAAAAACGCCTTTACGCCCTTGCGGGGTGTAGATGAAAATGGAGGTGTGAGAGATGTGATAGCAAAGCTGCCCCTTCCAACTTCAGTCAAGACAGTCAGGAGCTTCCTCGGGCATGCCGGATTTTACCGGAGATTCATAAGAGACTTCACAAAATATTCCAACCCTCTCTGTAAGTTGTTAGAAAAAGATCACACATTCTTATTTTATGATGATTGCAGGGTAGCATTCGAGGAGCTGAAAAAGAGGCTAGTCACAGCACCCATCATTCTTGCCCCCGACTGCGAGCAACCTTTCAAACTCAGGTATGATGCTAGTAACTACGCAATGTGGGAAGTGTTAGGACATCGGAAAGTCAAGCTAATGCATCCAATCTACTCTGCCAGTAGAATAATGAGTGGAGCCCAGTTGAACTACACTATAACAGAAAAGGAGATATTGGTGGTGGTGTTTGCTTTTGACAAATTCAGATCGTACCTGATTAGCTCTAAGGTAATTGTGTACACTGATCATGCAACTCTCAGATACTTGATTGAGAAGAAGGAGTCTAAGTTGCGCCTGATTCGTTGGGTATTGCTACTGCAAGAATTCAACCTCGAAATTCGTGACCATAAGGGAACAAAAAACCTAGACGCTGATCATCTATCACGACTTGAGGGAGTTGAAAACTCAGTTGAAGTCGAAGATATTCTGGAAACCTTTCCATGACGAGCAGCTGCTCGCTACTAGTCTTGAGGAAGTGCCATGGTATGCAGACTTTGCAAATTACCAGGCCAGCTGTATAGTTCCCTATGACCTTTTCTCTTTACAAAAGAAAAAGTTTCATCATGACTGCCACATGTATTATTGGGATGAACCTTACCTGTTTCGAATATGTGATGACAATATGATCCAGAAGTGCATTCCCGAGATAGAACAATCTTCTATTTTGCAGGCATGTCATGCATCAGCGTATGGAGGACATTTGGAAAAGTCAGTACAGCTGCGAAAGTGCTAGAGGCCGGATTCTTTTGGCCAATAGTGTTTAAAGATGCGCACCAATGAGTGAAGGGCTGCAATGAATGTTAGAAAGCCGAGAACATTTCCCGTTGCCATGAGATGTCCATGAACCCAATTTAAGAGGTAAAAGTGTTTGATATCTGGGGGATTGGCTTCATGGGACCCCTCATTAGCTCCTTTGGCAATAAGTTCATACTTTTTGTTGTCGATTACGTGTCCAAATGGGTAGAAGCTGCAACATTTCCCACTAATGATGCTAGGGTGGTGGTCAGAATTTTGAAGAAGAACATATTCACCCCCTTTGGGAGACCAAGAGCGATTATCAGTGATAGAGGCACCCACTTCTGTAATAGAGCCTTCGAGAAGCTGCTAGAAAATTATGATGTACGCCATAAAGTAGCTACCCCATATTATCCCCAGACTAGTGGGTAGGTTGAAATGTCCAACACAGAGATAAAGAGTGTGCTTACCAAGACTGTAAACGCCACAGGAACTGATTGGGCGAAAAAGCTAAAAGATGCAATCTGGGCTTATAGAACTGCTTTTAAACACCAATTGGTATGACACCATATACGTCGGTGTTTGGGAAGGCCTGCCACTTGCCAGTGGAACTTGAACATAAATCCTGGTGGGCACTGAAACAGCTAAACATGGACATCAAAGCTGTGGGCATAACAAGAATCATTGAATTTCATGAGCTCGATGAGTTCAGACATCTTGCTTTTGAGAAAACAAGGTTATACAAGGAGAGAATGAAGAAGTTGCACAACCAGAACATCGTTGAGAAACATTTCAAAACCGTGGACATGATATTGCTCTATAACTCAAGATTACTGTTGTTCCCTGGTAAGCTTAAGTCACGATGGTCTGGTCCATTTCGAGTGGTCGAAGTCTTCCCTTCAGGAGGCGTAGAGATTGCCTCAAAAAAAGACTCTCACACATTTAGAGTCAATGGGAAAAGATTGAAGCGATACATAGGCATGAAAGAACGAAATGAAGTGTTAGAGATCCACCTGACGGAACCTCAGAGGTTAAGCGAGCCTTAAATACGCTTGTCTACGTCGTGCCACGACGTTAAATCAGGCGCTGCATGGGAGGCAACCCATGAATGCGTTGTTAGTAATTCTTGTGTAACTTCGTATGAAAAAAAAGAGCGTCAGCACCGCGATCACGGCGCGACCCTGGTGAGAGGCGAGGATTCTACCTCAGAACTAGGCAGTCCACAACGATCGGGGTGGGACCGCAGTAGGACCACGGTAAACGATGAGTACACAGCCTCGTGACATTTAACCCATCGCGATCGCGATGGGTACCAGGTATTTTTTTAATTTTTCATTTTCCTTTCTTTTTCTTCTTCTTTTACTTTTCTAACCCCTAATTAAACCCCCCCTAACACACGAACTCATTATTCTGATTCTCAATTCCTTTCTCCCTCTCTAAAACCTACCCCCCCCCCCCCCAAATTACTCTATTCTTCTTCTTCTTCTTCTTCTTTTTCCTCACTCATCCTAACTCCCCCATCTCCATTCCACCCACCCCTTCTTCCATTAAGGTATGCTACTCATTTCTCCCATCTCTTTTCTTTTTGTATTTTGTTGTAGTTTATGCTAGTTTAATGTTTTAATGGTGTAGTAATTGTTAGTAGATTTTTGTTAGTTTCTTCTTATTTTTCTTTAGAATTTCGTTTTTTAGACTGATTGGTGAAGGGGATGTATGTTTAATGGGGTGGAAAGGTTTATGTTGGTGGGTGTTGAATCAAGTATTGTGGGATGTGATTGTGTATTAGTATCTTTGATTTGGGAAAAGTTTTGATGTACCCATGAGGGAAATATGTGTTAGGATAGTGCCTTACCCACAAGGTGTTTGCGAAATTGCCTCAATGGAGCTATAAGGGCTAATGTGACATGGTTGTGGTGAATTTGTGTAACCACCCGTAGTCACACACTCACTAATAGGTGTTTCTCTGTTTGACAGGAAAAACGAGTTCATCTAGGAAGAGACGCAACACCAGGTCCTCCGCTAGTGGACCGGGAAGCTCCTTGAGAGCTAGGATCTAAGCCGGTGCGCCTCAGTTTGACAGCACTAAGTTTGTATCCAAATCAACGGAGAATAGGTACAATGCAAAGGTAGCTAAGAAATTTCTACATGAGATGCATATTGACCGGGCAGCCTTAGAGGTGGAGTGCCTGAATATCTTCAATGAGTAGAGAAGGTGTCAGCTGGATATCTTCTTCGAGGTACCAGAGGAGGCAAATGTTCAGATGGTGAGGGAGTTCTATGCGAACTTGCAGGAACATGAGAATGGGTTTATTACTGTTCGCAATACCCGGGTAAATGCGTCCCTCGAGGCCATCCACCATGTGTTTCGCCTCCCAGTATCTATGGGAGAGATGGATGCTTATTAGATTATCGTCGCTCAATGGTTTAATCGGCTCCAATTCTTGATGTCATCTGTATCCTTGACAAAACATTTATATGGATAAATCATCTGATAACATTAAACTCATAATCTCTTAATTGGGAGGTAAAGTGCTGGCTCACCATAAACAACACCCGTTTGCTACCCTCCAACAACACGACTGATGTCAATGGGCCACGGGCAGCAGCTATCTACTGCCTTATGACACACATGGATTTTGCTGTCGCACAGTTCATCCACGATGAGATGTTCATTAGATCACCTGAGTTAATCAAAGGCCACTACTTCCCTTCACTAATCACCAGGTTGTGTCGTCTTGCTAGAGTCCCTGAAGACCTTTGAGTTGATGGGAGATTGCCACTGAAAGCCCTGTTCATGGAAAGAAAAATTGGAATTGGAAGAGAGCCGGTAGTGAAGGTTGATGACTCAGATGATGAATCAGATAATGCTGAGGCAGCTGAGGTCCCCTCCACCTTCGAGAGTTGAAGAGGCAGGCCCATCATAGCCCCGCCGGAGCACCCGTATGACATCGTTGGAGCAGAAGATAGCTGGGTTGTATACCTTAGACACTAATATGGGTGCCCATGTAGAGGCGGTGGTTGACCGGCAGGTGACGTCAGAGAAGAAATTCTTAGGTTTTCCGAGAGCTCTGGGTCGTACTTGCAATGTAAACCCAGACACTTTCTCCGATCAAGAGTGAGCCTTTTGGAAAGTTCTTTTACCTCACTGTTCTTTAAATTTTTATGCCATGAGGACATGTTTACATTTTAAGTGTAGGGTGGGGGATACTTCAGTGTATGTATGTATTTGTAACAATTGACGGTTTGAAATTTTGTTGTTGTTTTGCTTTACTTGTTTTTGGTGTTTTGAGTAATAGTTCATTAGGTAAGTTAAAGTCGGTAAGTGACTTGTCCCCACGACGGATCTCTTTCGGGGGGGGGGGGGTGGTTCTTGAGGGATTAAGTTGAAGGAAAAGAAGGGGAAATATGAAGACTCTTCTCGATGACGAATCCTTTAGATAATTTTCTTGAGGGAAGTTAGTCTAGAAAAAAAAAAACCAAAAAGAATATGTTTTTTTAAGTTTTAGGTAGTGTAGTAATTCCCTGTTGGTTTTTCTTTGGACCACGGTTCTTTTCCAAGGGTTTAGCTTGATCCGGGTGTAGGTAGTTTTTGTTCATTTTATTTTTTTTTGGTTTTTAGATTAGTATTAATGGGCTACAAGCTAAAATCAAAGGAGAAACCCTTAGCATTGATACACCTGAACACAATAGATACTAGAGTATAACACTTAGTCTAAATGATTGAATCTTGCTAAAATGCATTAAAATTGTATGTTTGTATCTAACTTGAAAACTCAAAACAGAATGTCTTGATAAGCCAATCTGGAATGAGTCATATACCATGTGTATGTGAGTTTTATTGTATTCCATGATTCACAAGTAACGCCTAGAACTTGCCCTGTATATTTTCAAAGCGGAATAGTAGTTTCATTCAGTTTTAGAAGTGATATAGGAATTTATTTGTTGAGCCAGACATATAACGTAAACCCGCCTTAATGTAATATCTTAGTTAATCTTGTTGAGCCTATAAGCCAGTGCTTTTGGCAACCACATTGCGAACCTTACCCAATCTGCTATATATCTGCAAAAAAAAACTCTTAACGATGTGGCATGGTAAGATGCCTCTATGTCAATCACTCATTCCGACTTTGGACCAGCCAAGTGCATGCATTCCTTTTCCTCATTTATGAATTGAACAATATTATCATTTTTTTGCACTGCGGAGGTTATGTTGTTGTCATTTTTCTAGCCACTGCTTTCACCTTTGCCCTTCCTTAGATTTGGGTACTCTATTTTGAAGTGACTTAGTTGATCACAATTGTAGCAATTTTTTGCTTTTGACCTGGATCGGTTCTTGGACTTCCCACGAGCTCTAGATCTACCAAAATTGCTTGAACTCCTTTGATAATTTCTACCTCTGCCTTCTGTGATGAGAACATGTCCTTGATTTTCAGGCCTCTTTCTTATCTTCTCATTGAGTAGAAGAGGTGATGTGACGTCTTTCAACTCAATGATAGGCTTACCGTGCAGGATGGTTGTTTTCAAATTATCGTACGAAGATGAGAAAGAGTTCAAAAGCAAATTGACTTTATCTTCTTCCTTAATTTTTACTCTGAGGTTGGCGAGCTGTGTGATTAGTCCATTAAATACATTTAAATGTGATAAAAATCCGTACCTTCACCCATGTGTAGACGTATAACTGCTTCTTCAGGTACAATATATTTGTTAGCAATTTAGAAATGTATAGGCTTTCCAACCTTGTCCAAATATACATGACGTGTCTTCATCAATGATGTTATTTACCACATCATATGATAAGTTCAATCTAATTTTACTAGCAGAATTTTCATCAAAGTCAGCCTAATCCTCAGCTTTCATGGTATCAGAATTTTTGGCATCAACATCTAATACCTTGTGTAGTCCCTGTTGAATGAGCAGATCCCTCATCCTTCTTTGTCATGTTGGAAAACTGCTATGTATCCTGAATTTTGCTACCTTGTACTTTACTCCGGATATTTTTTCTTCACCCGGTGTAGTGCTATCGATAGTGAATAGTATTTCTGTCAACGAGTAGGAAACATGCTCGGATACTAGTTATTGTAAATAAATCCCCCACAGTAATAATATCCACGGTGATAAAAGCAAAATAATAATATAGCACTGAGATATGGTAATCAACAAAAATAAAAGAATAACAATGACACCAAGATTTTTTACGGGAAACCCCTTCTAAGTAAAGGAAAAACTACGACCCTGAGAGAAGCAACTGATATCACTATAGCCACAAATTTTTCACTTTGTAGGTCTGAGTAAAATATTTCAAAGACCACTACAATACTCAAAAAATCCTCTTTTAATATTTTTATCTTACTATAACATCGCACACACTCTCTATTTTCCTTACAGTATTTTTTATAACATGCCTGTAATGCCTCAATCCTTCTTTTTCTCTTTGTTGGTTTATCTGAAAAGGTGAGAACAGTTTATAAGGCAAAAGAGATGTGGGCTCCAAGTACTCTACAAGAGGATTAAAATCCTCCACACATTCCTAAACTTAGTCCCCAAGAATAAAAAATAGTCAAGTATTGTTATATAGGCACATGCCTATATTCATGGGATGGACCCACACAAATTTTTTACATAAATTATATCTAAAATTCAACTTCTTTAAGCTTATTCAACGATGGTTGCCTTAAGTGCAGAAAGTGAAAATAGAAATTGACAATTTCAAATTTTTAATTTTGGGGCCAAATTTTTTGAAAATAAAAATTGATTAGCAAAGTAGCAACATGTCTGACTTTAAGCTTATTCGCCATATTGTTTATATTACCAAATCACATTATTATTTGTTATGGTAAGAATACACTTTATGCATATTCTCCAAACTTTTAATTTAATAGTGAGTGAATATTAACATATATCTATATTTATATCTATATCTATCTATATATATATAAATGAGGGGATTGAAGAGGTGACTTGGCACCTCTCTTAGACTAGAATTCTTATTTATCTTTTTTCTCAAAATTTTTGTCATTTTCTTTTGTTTCTGATTAAGTAAATTAGCACGATTGTAATTTTAAAGGATGCATAACGGTTGCAACAATTAATAAGCATACCTGCTATTGTATTATTTATGTTCTTCTAATATACAACAACAACAACAACTGCCCAGTATAGTCCCATAAAGTGGAGTCTGGGGAGGGTAATATGTAGACGAGTCTTACCCCTACCCGAAAGGGCAGAGAGGCTGTTTCCAATCGACCCTCGGCTCAGTGAAGGAAAGGAAAAACAAAAACAAAGACAAAAGAGCATTAGTAACTCCAGCAGAAATAGAGTAAATAATTATCTAAACATAAGAACCATAAATAAAATAGCATGCAATAATATCAGACAGTAACTACCATAAATAACTACCATAAGGGAGACACAATCCAATACACAAATCATCTATGGATAGCCCTGTCAAGCCTCACTCAACCCCGGGTGAGGAGTACGAAGAACTCTAGGAGCCCCTATCCTACGACCCTGATACTAGACCTCCAGACTTTCCTATCAAGGGTCATGTCCTAGGATACCCGCATTCTAGCCATGTTAGGCCTAATCACCTCTCCCCAATACCTCTTCGGCCTCCATCTGCCTCGTCGTACGCCGACCATCGCCAGCCGCTCATAACTCCTCACCGGGGTATCAGGACTTCTCCTCCGCACATGCCCGAACCACCTCAGCCTCGCTTCTCGTATCTTCTCATCCACTGGGGCCACCCTCACTTTCTATCGAATAACTTCATTCTTAATATTATCTAACCTGGTTAACTCGCACATCCACCTGAGCATCCTCATCTCCGCAACCTTCATTCTCTGAACATGAAAGTTCTTCATTAGCATATAGCATACACCAAGACTATGTTCTTCTAATATGATAATCAAAAACCCATCAGTCGTGCTCATCTAAAAACGCCCGCAACAGTTGCAATTTAAAGGATTTATAAAGATTGCAACAATTAATAGAAGTAACTCCTACTTTAGAAGGACACACAACAGTGAATAAAATCCAACTCATAAAGCTTTATACTGTGTACTCTCAAATAAAATTTAAAGTAGGTAGTGGAAAGGTCTAATAGAAAGGTTTATAAGGCTCTATTGAATATCGGCTTTCTCTTTCCCTCCCTAAAATACAGACGTGATTGTTTAATTTGATGGATTGTTCTTTTGATTCATTAGGTTGGATACGGAGATGTCAATTTTCTTAACATACCTTTGTTTCCTTAAATGGGAATAGTGTATGATATTATTATGTTTTACTTGATATTTGAACTCTGTATACATGTATTTTTATAATTGTGACAATATTTGATATTTGATGCTTTCTATAATACTTTAGAACATCATATATATATATATATATATATATATATATATATATATATATATATAAAAGTTTCTTGTATTCTCAGTTTATGGCGGTAAGGAGAGGAACTACAACATATTTCTTGAGAAGCACATCTACCACTGAGAACAAGAAGCCTCCCTGACTCGCACACATGGTCAAATACTACGAGCTTCGGCAAGGAATGAAAATATTGAGAGTGAAGATTTTATTCATCTACTACATGTGCTTGGTTTTTCTGTTGTATATAAATATTAAATTCTTGATCTCCTTGATGGCACATGTTGTTAGTGCTGTTGAAAAATAAAAATATAGTACAGTTTCTTCATTAAATTTATATAAAAATATGGTGACCATTTTAAAATGTAAGAACATTATATTGCAAGGCAAAGAAAATTTGAGAATTTACAGAAAATCTGCAAGAATGGAGTACATTTGGTCGATCAAATGGAAAGAGGAGCGGAGCGCCAATTTGCACAATGAATTTTTATTTGTATTCTTTAACTGTGTGACATTGTGTATTTTTTAGCATAAAAAAGAATACTACTTCAGAAGTACTAGATATTACGAGGACAAAGACATTTAGGATTTAAATTTTATGGGTTCAACCTTTACGATTTTTAGTAATGAACCTAATATATTTTAAAAGTAATGGATTTTACACCAAATTTATACTATGCGTCAAAAATATTAAGTTGGAATGAACCTGGTACTGTAACACTACGTGCCTCTGATGAGTGAGTCAACAATGCAGAATTTTTTAATGTTTTCATTCTAGATTAAATATGTTGAGACTTACCTTGTGATGCTGTGTTGAAACCCTCTCTTTGGAAGTTCAAGAATCGCCCAAGTGTGGAGGAAATGGGAAATAAATGCACTTGAGCTCGAATTAAATAAGCTTCACTGCCATGTGATTTTCGCTTCTGCGGTTTGGAGCGGTCCCGCATCAGCGAACAATTGACCGCATCTGCGGTTTTGGGCAAGAGAGAGGTCGACCACTTCTGCGGTTCCTTGGGCGCTTTTGCGGTTACCCCAGGGCCGGACTGGACGCTTCTGCGATAAAAGGACCGCTTCTGCGGTCCAAGAGCCGCAGAAGCGGTTTTGACAGAAGCGGCCGATTTTGTTCTTCTTAAAATTCTAACTCCGCTCGAACCTCGATCATTTGACGTTAGGGGCTCTGGAACCCCGCCCGAACATACCGACAAGTCTGAAATCATGAGGCGAACCTAATCGCAACCTCAAAACCCCCAAAACAATACTAAATAAAGGAATCGGACCCCAAAATCAATTGATCAAACTTAATGAATTTCAAGTTCTAAATTTCCTTCCAACGGGTCAAAACGCCCTTAGACTACTCGGATGACACCAAATTTTATGGGTAGATATTAACGGATATTTTGAACTTGTACCAAGTTTCGGAATCAGAATCCGAACTCGATACCTAATTTTTTAATGAATAATTAGATTCTTTAAATCCTTAAAACTCTTATTTAACAATTTTATATAAAAACTTCGTACTCGGGCTAGGGACCTCGGAATTCGATTCCGAGCATACGCCCGGTCTCATATTTTCTACGAACCTCCCAGGACTGTCAAATCACAACTCCAGGTCCGTTTCTCAAGAAAGTTGACCGAAGTCAAGCTTGGCTTTTTAAGAAAACCTTAAGGGAATATTTGGTTCTTATTTTCACTTAAACTCTTCTAACTTCCGAACTGATCGCTCCCGCAAGTCATTATTTAGCTAAGGAAGGTGTGAAAAGTTTTTATTTAAGGGAACAGGGTTCTAAATAGTAAAACGACCAGGCGGGTCATTACAATATCAGTGTATAAACACGTCTTATACACCTTGATACAAACGCTTGTAGACAAACTTCAAATACGATTTTCAGCTGCAGTTCTTGTTCGAAAATAGTCAAAATCTCCATTAAATGACCTCATATTTTATATATAACCTCCTTAGACTAGTTCTAACAAGTCTAAATAGCACCCACTCCAAAATTCCCAAAAAATCAAATTAATAATTTAAACACACATATTTAAGTTTGTTAAAAATTTAATTTTCACCACCCAAGTAGATTTGGTTTGTTAAACTAATATTTGAGTCACAGTTACTGATTCGAAAGTTAACTTAAAATCTTGAGCAATCTTTTTTAAAAATTGAATAGTAATTTTGAGAACCAATTGAAGTTGAATGTTGCGTATTAGCCTATTATTTTTTCGCTAGTTGGTTGTAAATTGAAATATGAGCTATATATTTAAAACAATAGGGAGCCTAGCTGTCCTTATGTGAAATTTTTCCAATTTTTTTCAAGTAAAAATGATGAAAAATTAGAATTGTGTTTAGATATGAATACAATTTGGAGTTGTTTTTGAAATTTTGATTTGAAGTGAAATTTTCAAAAAAGCAACTCCCGAAAAAATTTGAAATTCAACTTCAATTAAAAATTAAATTTTTTATGGCCAAACACTGATTCCAAAAAAGAAAAAAAATGCTACGGCCAAACGGGAAGGATTTTATATATAGAAAATTTTAAAATTCTAGCAAAAAGTCATGGTCCCTATAAATGTTTGATTCTAATGTTATCTAGGACCTCTCTATAATAGCATCCCTATGTAATAACTTGTGACGACCCGGTCGATCGTCTTAGGAATTAACGCCCTGATCCCCTATTAGCTGCTTCCCCTAAGTTCATTTTTACTATTTTGGTTTGCCGTGATGTTCGGTGTTAGGTTTCGGAGTACTTTGGAACACTTAGTCCCTAAATAAGAGCTTAAGGGTTGGAATGTGGTTCATAGTCGGAACAGTATGAGGTCGACCTCATAATAGAAATTCGATGATTCCGTTAGCTCTATTAGTCAATTTTGGGGTCGAGGGCGTGTTCATAATGCATTTTGGAAGTCTGTAGCTAATTTAGGCTTGAAATGCCAAAGTTTGAATTTTTGATGTTTCCGGTCCGATAGTGAGTTTTTGATCCGAGGGAAGGAATGGAATTATGGAAGTTGCAGTAGCTTTTTCATGTCATTTTGGATGTGTGTGCAAAATTTCAGGACATTTGGACGTGTTTTGCTTAGATTTTTTATCAAAAGCGTGTTTTGATGAAATTTGAAGTTTTTAGACTTAAATATTTAATTAATTGAGGTTTGCGATGTTGTTTAAGGTTTTTAAGGATTGGTATAAGTATGAATAGGATATTAGGTGATGTTGGTGCTTTTTGTTGATGTGCCTGGGGGCCTCGGGGTGAATTCAGATGGGTGACGGAATGTTTTTGAAGTCGAAGAGTTGCTAAAGATTACTGGTACCTGTCATAACCGCACTTGCGGTTTGGGTTCCACAGGTGCGGAGCTGCAGAAGCGGTTGTGCCATGGCAGATGCGGATTGGGGCTCTCTCAGCTTTCCGTAGGTGCGAAAGATTTACCGCAGATGCGGTTTCACACCTACGAGTTTGTCATCGCAGATGCGGCCCTGAGTTGACTAATGAAAACTGCAGAAGCGGCTTAAGTTCCGCGGAAGAGGAAATCACTGGACTGAAATATGAAATTCAAGGGTTTTGTTTCAAAAGTTAGAAAAATCAAATTGGAGCTCGGGAGAGGGCGATTTTGAGAGGGTTTTGAATAGCAGATCATTAGGTAACGTTTCTTTAATCCTTTCTAGTCATATTCCATCAATCTATAGTTAACTTTATCATTTAAATTTGAATTGGGGATTAAAAATTGGGAAAAACTTGAAAAAACTTCATAGATCGAATTATTGCGTTTTGAGTAGGTGTTTGACCTTCGATTTGAGAGATTTTTATATGGTTAGACTCGTGAGAGTACGAAGGTTATGAAAATGCAAAATTTATCTGAATTCGAGACATTGGCCTCAGGGAATTTTGGTTATTTTACCTAATTTCGCGCCTTAGCTTTGAATTAAATAGTAGAATCAGCTGCTTGTGATGTATTTATGATATGCAATTGAATTGAATAGATTTGGGCCATTTGGAGTCGGATACTCATGGCAAAGGCGTGGTTTCTAGTTGATTTTTTTTCCGCTTCGAGGTAAGTGGCTTGTCTAACCTCGTGTGAGGGACCATTCCCCTTATGACATGATATTTGATATTTGAATGCCTCATACGTGAGGTGACGAGCATGTACTTGAGCTAACTTTTGAAAATTCGTTTCTACTTGAAGTAGTTAAATTGAGTTTTCTTACTTACTGCTTATTCAACTTGCAAGTTTATCATGTATTAGTTTAGGGAAGCATGTTTAGTTTACTTAATTACCTATTTGCTTAACTGACTTGTTTGCACTCCGTGAAGCATGTTAGACTAGAATTTACTATTACTTGTTCTGAATTTAGCATTTATCCTAATATATGAGTTGTTATTGTGTGTTTTAAATTTAGGAATACGGGACGGCATCCCGGGAGATCCCTGTACTTGATATGTTCTGGATTGAGGGCGCGGGATACCAAGTGATTCCTAACGGATTTATTTATATATATTGAGGATACCAAGAGATCCTCAGGATACCAAGAGATCCACGGATTACCTACTAAGAATACCAAGAGATCATCGGGATACCAAGAGATCCCACTCGTATATGATGATGATACCAAAATATCCTCGGGATACCAAGAGATTCCCCCATTGTTATTCCTATTGTGAGCAGTATTTCTTTATGTTATTATGTTTCTGCATTTCTACTACATTTTATTTTTCTTATTTACGTTTAGACTCTCGCTGTAGACTTTATCTTTACTATTCTCCTTACTTTGTCATTTATTTTGTTTTATCTCAGTAGGTCCCTGACCTTACTCGCCACTACCCAACCGAGGTTAGGCTTGGCACTTACTGAGCACCGCTTTGGTGTACTCATGCCCCTTCTGTGCATGTTTTTAATATGCATATCTAGGTACCTCCACTCAGGCGTACTATCCCCGAGGCAGAGATATCTAGCAGAGACTTCAAGATACATCTGCTACGTCCGCAAACCAGGAGTCTCTATCTTATCCATCATTTAGTAGATAGCTTTTCTTTCTTTTAGTTGTTTAGACATTCTGGAGTTAGAGCAGTATATTACATTTCTATTAGCCTGTGTTCCAGTGAGTTTCTGAGTTTTGGGACATTTTTATAGATTTTTGTGATGTTGAGTTGTATATGTCGAGCGGCACTTATATATAGTTTTCTCTTAGCTGTTGATTTTAAGTTCATTACTTCTGCAAGCTATTTAATTTCCGCATTAGGCTTACATAGTCATAGGGACTAGGTGCCGTCATGACATGTTCATGGAGGGCGAACTAGGGTCGTAACAAGTTGGTATCAGAGCTCTAGGTATATAGGAGTTATGAAACACATGCCGGTTTGTTAGAGTCTAGCCTATCGGTATGGGGCCGTATGTACTTATCTACGAGAGGCTATGTAATTGTTTAGGAAAAATATTCACTTCATTGATTTTGTTGTCGTGCGATATTTTTGGCATTAATTCTAAAATTCTGTCTTCTATTCTCTCACAGATAGTGAGGACACATATTACCCGGGACTATCCGGAACCCACGTCTCCTCCTGTAGTCGTCAGAGGAAGGGGCCGGGGCAAAGGTCATGGACGCACATGTGGTGCAGCCAAAGCACCTGCACGAGCTGCCGCTGAGGTACTGCCAACAGATCCAGCCGGAGTTCTGGCACCTGACACGCCTACAGCTACTACTATTCCAGCCCTTCAGGAGACTTTGGCACAGTTTATGAGCATGTACACCACGTTGGCACAGGCAGGGTTGCTTTCCCTTGCTGCAGCCACATCCCAGGCCGGGGGAGGAGCACAGATTCCCACTGCCCGCACTCTTGAGTAGCGAGTGCATGTTGAGCTGGTCCTAGAGATCATTCCTATACAACCTGCACTACCAGTTCAGCCCAAGGATGGGGCAGCTGCTTCTGAGGATGAGCAGTGGAGGCTTGAGAGATTCAAGAAATATGATCCTCCGAGTTTCAGTGGATTAGCATCGGATGATTCCATGGTATTTCTAAAGGAGTGACATCGTATTCTTCGCACTATGGGTATTTTCGGATCTAGTGGGGTTTCCTTTACTGCCTTTCAGCTTCGGGGATCTGCCTATGATTGGTGGCACATTTATGAGATAGACAGTCCAGTTGAGGTTGCTTTACTGACTTGGACCCAGTTCACGGATATGTTCATAAGAGAGTTTGTCCCTCAAAGTTTCAGGGACGCATTTCGCGCAGAGTTTGAGCATTTGTGCATGGGTGTTATGACCGCTTCAGAGTATACTATCTGTTATACCAGATTAGCTATGCATGCACCAAACTTGGTTGCTACTGTCCGCGAGAGAGTTCGTCAGTTCATTGAGGGTCTTATTCCACCCATCAGATCTAGCATGGCTCAAGAGTTGGAGATGGAAATTCCTTATCAGCAGGTAGTGAGCATTACTAAAATGATCGAGGGTATGTTCTCTAGGGAGCGAGAGAAGAGAGAGGCCAAGAGGTCTCGAGAGTCGGGCCACTACTATGGTGCCCGTACCCTCGCAGCAGGTTGTCATGGTAGGGGCTATATGGGATGCCCCTTCATTCAGCTCTTCCATCACCCAGTAGTGCTCCAACTCCTCTTAGACCCAAGAGCCTTACTATGCACATCCGGTTTCTAGCATGCATCCTGCACGGGGTTCTTTTAGATGTCAGTCCAATAGACCTGGCCCTAGCCACTACAGCTACAACGTCCTCCTAGAGCCTGTTTTGAGTGTGGTGACACCCGCCATGTGGTGTGGTATTGCGTTAGACTTGGGAGAACTACACCTCCACAGACTTCTCAGCCACAACATGCTCAGCAACTAGAGGCAGAGGTCGGGGAGGTAGAGGTCTCCCTCGAGGGGGAGGCCAGACCAGAAATTATGCCATTCCTACTCGTACTGAGGCCGTTGCCTCCGATTCTGTCATGACAGGTATTATACTGGTTTGTCACAAAGATGCATCGGTTCTATTCGATCCAGGCTCCACCTATTCTTATGTGTCTTCATATTTTTCTCTGCATTTGGGTGTAGCTCGAGATTCCTTGAGTTCTCCTGTTTATGTTTCTACTCCTATGGGAGATTCTCTTGTTGTGGATTGCGTTTATCAGTTGTATTTGGTTACTATTTGTGGTTTTCAGACCAGAGACGATTTGTTGTTACTCAATATGGTGGATTTTGATATTATCTTGGGTATGGACTAGTTATCGCCCCATTATACTATTCTTAATTGTCACGCCAAGACCGTGACGCTGTCTATGCTAGGTATTCCGCATGTTGAGTGGAGTGGTACCTTAGATCACACTCCCAGTAGAGTTATCTCTTTCCTTAAAGCTCAGCGTATGGTTGAGAAGGGGTGTGCTGCGTATTAGCTTATATAATAGATGTGAGTATTGATACCCTCCCAGTGGCACGGGATTATCCCGATGTGTTTCCAGCTAATCCTCTGGTCATGCCGCCCGATAGAGATATTGATTCTGGCATTAATTTGTTGCGAGTACTTAGCCCATTTCCATTCCTCCGCACCGTATGGCTCCTTCTGAGTTGAAGGATCAGTTACATGAATTGCGTAATAAGGGTTTTATTTCATCCAGTATTTCACGTGGGGTGCTCATGTCTTGTTTATGAAGAAAAAAGATAGTTCTATGCATATGTGTATCGATTATTGCCAGTTGAATAAGGATACAGTGAAGAACCGTTATCCATTACCTCATATTGATGATCTATTTGACTAGCTTCAGGGCGCACAGGTGTTTTCTAAGATTGATTTGTGCTCAAGTTATCACCATTTGAAGATTCGGGAGCCAGATATGCCGAAGACTGTCTTCAGGACTCGGTATGGTCATTATGAGTTTCTTGTTATGTCATTTGGGCTGACCAATTCCCCGGCAGCGTTTATGCATTAGATGCACAGTGTGTTAATTCCATATCTCGACTCGTTCATCATTGTTTTCATAGATGATATTCTTGTATACTCCCGGAGTCGGGAAGATCATGAGCAGCACCTGAGAACCGTGCTTCAGAACCTGAGAGAGAAGAAGTTATATGCAAAGTTCTCAAAATTGAGTTTTGGTTGAGTTCTGTGGAATTCTTGGGCCATGTGGTATCGAGTGAGGGCATTCGGGTGGATCCAAAGAAGGTAGAGGTCGTGCAGAGTTGGCCCAGTCCCTCCTCAACTTCATATATTTGTAGTTTCCTTGGCTTGGTCGTCTACTACTGTCATCTTGTGGAGGGGTTTTCATCGATTGCAGCCCCTATGACTAGATTGACCCATAAGGGTGCTCTCTTTCAGTGGATAGAGAAGTGTGAGGCGAACTTTCAGAAGCTCAAGATAGCTTTAACTACAACCCCTATTTTGATATTGCCTATTGGTTCGCGGTCTTATACAGTTTATTGTGATGACTCACGGGTTGGCCTTGGAGCGGTGTTAATGTAGGATGGTAGGGTGATTGCCTACGTATCCAGACAGTTGAAGATACATGAGAAGAACTACCCTGTCCACGACCTTGAGCTAGCTACTATTGTTCATGCCTTGAAGATTTGGTGTCATTATTTGCATGGTGTGCCCTGTAAGATTTATACTGACCACCGGAGTTTGCAGCACTTGTTGAAGCAAAAGGATCTAAATTTGCACTAGAGGAGGCGTGTAACGACCCGAGCGACTGTTTGAGCTCCAGCGCGTCATTCGGCAGTTTGAGGCCATGAGCAGCTTCATCTCAGGTATATTGACTTGTAAGTATGGTCAGAATTAAAATTCAGGAAGTTTGGAGTCAAATCTGAATGGAAATTCTCCTTTTGAAAGCTTAAAGTTGAAGAAATGAACTAGGATTGGAATTTTGATTAAATGACCTCGGAATCGGGATTCGAAGGTTCCAATAGGTTTGTATGATGATTTTGGACTTGGGCATATGCCCGGATCAGGTTTTGGATAGCCCCGTAGCGTTTTGGCGACTACTGTGGAAGATAGCGTTTTAGAAGAAATTGCATCAGTTTGGCTTAAAATGCATTTCAGTGTTATTAATGTCCGTTTGGGATTCTAAGACTGGGAGAAGCTCCGTATGGTGATTCCGGATTTGGGAGCGCGATAAAAAGTGAATTCGTAGGTTTGTAGGTCATTTTGAAGTCATTTCGCTAAATATAGAAATTTGAAGGTTTTTGAGAAAATTCGACCGGAAGTGGAAATTTTGATATCGGGGTCGGAATGCGATTCCGAATGACGGAGCAAGTCCATAATGTCGAATGTGACTTGTGTACAAAATTTAAAGTCATTCCGGAATGATTTTGGTAAGGTTTGAGACACTTATTCTCTTTTAAGGAAGCTAAGTTAGAAAAGTCAACCAGATATTGACTTATGTGTTAGAGGGCTCGAAATGCAACTTTTATGGTTCGGATAGATTCGTTAGGTGATCTAGGACTTGTGAGTGTATCCGGAATATTTTTTTGATGACCGGTGTAGAATTTTGCTTGAATTGGCAAAGTTAGTATTTTGGCTAATTTTGGTTGATAGGTGAAATTTTGATCCGAGGATCGGAATAGAATTCTGAGAATAGTTGTAGCTTCGTTATTTCATTTTGGACTTTTCTGCAAAATTTGAGGTCATTCGGACTAGTTTTGACGTGTGTCGGCATCAGATGTGAAATTTGAAAGAATTCTTGGATTTAAGCCTCAAATCATTGATTTTGATGTTATTTTTACGATTTGATCGCTCGAGCAAGTTTGTGTGATATTTTAGAGTCAGTGTGCATATTTGGTTTGGAGCCCCGAGGGATCGAGAGTATTTCGGAGGTGTCTCAGAGTAATTTCGGACTTAGAAAATGTGCAGATTGCAGAAAAATTCTGCTGTGAACAGTACCCGTGAACTGTACCTGTGAACAGTGTCGTTCAGAATGTTAAGTTCTGAAAATAGGACTTTGTCCCATTTTCCATTTTGACGATTTGGAGCTCGGATAAGGCGATTTTTCGAGGGATTTTTTGAGAGAACAACGGGGTAAGTGTTCTTAACTCAATTTTGGATGTATAACTCGAATCTATTGCAAGTTTTGGTGTTAATTTGAGAATTTTTATTAAAAAGGTAGAAACCCCTCTTGGATAGAAATGGTGATTTGAGGGGTCAAATAAACTCTGATTTTTGTGAATTTGGAATGTATAGACTCGTGGCGGGATAAGGGACGTATTGATATAAAAATTTCTAAATTTGGAAATGTGGGCCCGGGGCTCGGGTTTTTTGAAATTCGGGAATCCTGCCCGAATTTGATTGTTTTCGATTGAGTATTGTTCCCTTATCATATTGTAATATATTCGATGTGGTTTTGGATAGATTCGATGCGCGTGGAGGCCTATTTGAAGAGGAAGGTGAGTAATGATTTTAAATGATGCACTGAGTATTTGAAACCCCAGATTGCACACCATACTGCTATGTTGAGATGAGACACGCGTTGTATGACGAATGCGGGGTCATTTACCATTGGGGATTGTGACGTGGACCATCCCGGATGATATTTTACCGTGTATTTAAGAAAGGTTTACTGTTTTATACCATGGTTTGGGCTTATTCCCATATTTCGGCTTCGGGCCAAATATTTGAAATATTTTGTGAATTACATCACCATTTTCCTCACAAATTAAAATATATTTGAACTCAGTCCAATGGAATTATATTATTTTGTGAACTCAGCTACATTTATACTCAACTCGAGTTTTGATGATAGTTATAATATTGATGAGCTGAGCACCATTGTTTTACTGATTCCCAAGAGGCTTATGATTATTTTTCTGGACTGATTGAGGCCATGGGCCATCTATGAGGATATGTTGAGTGATGTGAGGAGGCTTTCAGGCCTCGAGTGTTATGTGAGGAGGCTTCCAGGCCTCAAGTGTTATGTGAGGAGGCTTTCAGGCCTCGTGTGTGATGTGTGAGGCTTTCAGGCCTATTGATATTGCGCTTCGGCTGTAGGATCCCCTTCGGAGTCTGTACACACCCCCAGTGAGCGCCGGTACCCAAGTGAGTTGGGAGGAGGCCCGAGAGGCCGATGTTTGTGTTTGGTGAGCTGGGAGTGATCCCGAGGGGCTGATGTTGTGTGCTGGTGAGTTGAGAGTGAGCCCTTGGGGCTAATACTGTACTAAGAGTTTGATATTGAGCTTGGGGGCAAGCTTTTGATTACTCCTTACTTGTTGAGGTTGTTGTTTTCACAGTTTTAACAAGAGAATTACCTGATAGTTTATGGTCTTATTGTATTATTGATTTTACTGCTTGAGATAGCATTATATTGTGACTTTATGAGATTTCGTGCTTTCAGTTATTATTTATTTTTATTACTCACTGAGTTGGAGTACTCAGTTTACTCCCTGCACCTCATGTGCAGATGCAGGTATTCATCACCCGGTAGCGGGGTATTCGCTGATTGAAAGTATTTCTATTGTATCTGAGCAAGGTGAGCGCCAGCGTTCGCGACATCGTATCTTTTCCATTGATTCTAAATTTCCAATATGTATATTACTGGTTTTATAGTAGTGTTCATATTCCTTAGATGCTCGTGACTTGTGACACCTCCCGATCGGGATATGTTGGGCTGTAAACACTGGTTATTGTTCTGTTAAGTTGTATTTATTTATTCATTTGTTTTAAAAATTGTTAAAGTGACAAATTAGGCTAGTTGGCTGGCCTTGTCTTCACGAGAGGCACCATCACGATCGGGTTTGGAATTTTGGGTCGTGACAAGTTGGTATCTGAGCCTAGGTTACTAGTTCTCGCGAGTTAGGTTTAGTAGAGTCTCGCGGATCTGTACAGAGACGTCTGTATTTATCCTCGAGAGGCTACAGAACCTTTAGGTAAAACTTCACATTCTTGGATTCTTATCGTGCGTCCCTGATTCAGCTTGAAAGGAAACTCTTGAAATTCCTTCCGCGTGATCGTGTGCACGTTACGGGCGCTCAGTACCAGATGTGCCTCGATGGATTTTGATTCCCCGATCGAGGGGCGAAGTGTAATCTCTGTGAGTTGAATTAGGCCAGTCTGGAAGACTTGAGGCCAAATCCTTGCCAATGGCTTGAGCACCGAAGTGCTGATTTTATGAGCAAGTTCTTGAACTCATATGTTCATTAGTCCTTATTAGCCGGAATGGCGGATGAATATCCACATGATGAGTGATGTATATGACAGTGAAAGGCATACAAAAATATTAACTAAAGGTAAAGTTAATGGGTAATTAGCTTATGAAGGGAAGCTATTTGTCATACTAGTTAGATAAGTCTGGAGGCTGAGATTGCTTCTGTAAATGTATTATGACAAAATCGTTGAGTCGAAAAGACCACATTGAAGTTCGAAAATATTAAAGAAAGAATATGTTCTTACTCAATTGAACAACCCAATAATGGAGGATTGAAATGTATATTTCTATGTCTTATGACTTGAGCAGGTGCAACGCATGTCCATGTATTAATTTTGATAATATAATACATATAATATTGAGATTAATGTTGTTGATATCCATTATGATGCTTTTTCAAGTTGTGGACGTGTTGTTAGGATTGTTTTGGTGATTTTCTGGTAGGTGGATAGGCCCAATTACAAAGGAAACTCTGCCGAAATTTTTGAAAAAATTGGGACTTAGTAAAACATTTATCGCCTAAAGAGTGGGCAGAAGAGTTAAAATTTCCAACGATTCGTGTTTCCACAAGCTTATGAAGGAGTGAGTTTAATCTCACCATGGTATTACGGCAGCAATAAAGTATATGAGTTGTGATCTGTGGCTTCGAGCCAAGTTGGGGAGTTTGCTATTGATTAGATAATTGTACAGCTAAGTGCTATGCTGGTTCTAGTTCGAGGCATGCTGGTGAATCAGCTCTGGTTACGGAAATTGGTCTGAAGATGGCACGGGTGAGGGAGAACTTTGACAAAGGATACATGGTGCTTCATAGAAGTGTGAGAATCACAGTATGTCTTAAGCTGTCATTTGTATAAAATGCTCGGTGCATGGAGCAGTAAGATGTTTGGTTGCATTGGAATGAGGTCACATCCTGCGGTGTCAGAGTGCTAATGAGGCAGGGTGGTTATGTTCCTTGGATCAGGTGAATTGCAGTTTGAATAAAAGTAAATGACTAAAGAGAATGGTTTAATGTGTTCGAGAGTCGTGTAATAGTGGCTTTGAGCTAAGCGGGGGAGTTCCACCACTTACGATTGGCTTGCATGGTTAATTACCTGTGTGAATTCTGGTTATTAGCGTATTGATGGGTTATTGCAGCTACGTAAAAGGACCATGACTGGTAATTTGAGTAAATGAATTGTTGGATGCATGTTATGGTTAGCCTTAATGGCTCATGTTTAGACTTGAGGGAAGATTCATGATTTATGCCTCGTATAGGTGCAGGCTTCGAGGGAAGTGATTCCGCTGGGTGCTTTATCGAGATGGTATTCATATGTTATAAAATGCAGTATAGTTGGTTGCATTCGAGGCCAAGTTAGAGTTGTGTGGCTCTCAATAGCTGTCCTAGTTAATTCAAGAGGTAAAGTGTGGTGCCTAATGATTTTGAGTCTGTAAGTATGGTTAAGAGTCAAGCTTTTGGTGCAGCTTACGAAGAAAGGCACTGAATGTTCTATGATGTTTTGACTTGCGGTGTAGTATTTTGAGAAAAATGAAATGGTCATGGTATTTGAGACAGCATGGTCTCGTGATTTAAGGTCACTCGGGGTGAGTGCGGTTGACATAAGTAAGGTGTTAAAGGGAGATATTATTATTTCTAAGGCAATCAAGGATAAATTGGAAGAAAGTAGATTGATTAGCCATAGTTGAGTTGGCATAATAGCGTCAGTGATCGGTTCGTTCAGCTTGATCGAATTATGCATGTGATTGTGGCAGTGCATGTGAGGCTTGTCGGCCGCAGTGATTGATATTATTCTGAAGCATTCTTTTGTTAGGGCCTATTATGAGTAGGCGGATCCCAAAAAGTGTTCTGGTGTCTTGGACAACTACTTAGAGATTGGCATATTTGACGATTATGAGAATTCGCATGTATGTTGCTATAGTTCTCCTGATGAGTTAAATGGAAAGCCTTATGTGATGAACTATTAGCCTATCGGCGGTTCCAGACTTGTGATGGAAATCGCGTCTATCGTATATTAGCACGTGAGGTGCAGTGAGTGGTATGGAATTTGAAGTAAGGACCAAGGTTGCAGTTTGGTCAATGACTGTGATGTCACAATATTATATGAGCAGGATATGAGTTTCAGTGTTTTGAGTAAGATGGGTATTGACATCAGTATCACCTGAGATCGGTGTTATATGAGAAAGGTTTTGCATCCTTGTTAGGGATTCTTGATCGCTTTTCAGTATTAATGCAGTCGGTGGTTTGAATGTGCAGACCCATTAATTATTTCGAAAGATGGTGGGAGCTTGTCCCGCAGGAATATTGTATAAGTGTGACATGTAGTCACTTGATTAATTAGAAATTTAAACCAAGCATGAGGATTTTGGTAATATCATCCATTTGAGAATTTATGCTTGGAGGACACTCTGCTTATTGGGTTATGGACCTGTGAAATATTATTGTCCTAGCTTGGCACGATCAGGATCGACTTGAGGTCGGTGGATAATTTAGATGTGGAAGTTAGCCTTACGTCAGGCCAGTTGTGTTTATTTCAGCTATGCGCTCTTTATGAAAGGATAGTCACGGTCTTATTTCGTGGTCAGCTAATTTATGTAAAGATATATTGCACCGTATGATTTGTGTGACGACTTGGTAAATTCCTTATGTGTTGAGGCTCCGCTCAGCGGTGATATTATATGAGCAGGATGGCTCTTGAGACTTAGATCATGTATCGCCCTTAGTTGTGCTTGAGTTTGTAGCCTATAGAGCTATATGTTACCTTGGGAATGGTATTATGCACCTTAGTGTGTTTATGACCGATCTCCAGTATTTTGATGTGACGAGCTTTTCAGCTCGACGTATATCTCCTTATGTTAGTTCTATATGTGGATCGGGTGGCACGCCGCCATGGGTAACTTGTTTGGATTGGGTTGCGCGCCGCAACAGTACGATGTTCAGTACAGTCCCCCATATTTGCTTTTGTGTGTTCTGTTTCCCTGTTTTCTGAGGAAGTCTATGTTAGTGTGTGAGTTGAGTATTTCCTCCTAGAGTTCGCCTTCCTTTTGTATCGCGTTCGAATTGATAGCATACTGGCATATTTTGGCGTCTTGTGGGATTTTTTATTATGTCTAAGGTGGCTTATTGCCTGAGCAGTTCGTACTGGGTGAGACGGGGTTACTAGATTTGGGGTCAGTGCAAACTGATTATATGAAGTATATTATAGAGAAAAGATCATTCTTTGGTTTGGGACAAGGTAAAGGAACTCGTCAAGAGTATGGATACCATGAATTGTTGATTCAGCAGTTGGTTATGAATTTCGGCACATCTCTTCAGTCGTATCGATGTTGTGAAACCTAAGCAAGACCTGTGTAGGTCATAAGATGCAATGGGAGCATTAGATTTGTGGAATTTCAACTATTACGTTTAAATATTGTTATTGTTGTCCTATGAGTAAAGTGATGCGAAGTGTGAATTCAACAAAGTTATGCATTAATGTTTGGGTACAGCGTGTGGAGATTGATATGGTGGTCGTATGATGGAAACAAACTTGGCAGGAAATTCAGGATGTTGGAATTTGGCCTAATGGATTATTTGCTTGAATAAATAATTACCGAGCTAATGTGCTCAACTGAGTAGTGGTAGAACGGGAAGGTGCATGATGTGTTAAACAAGTTATTTCAGACTACATCATTTTAATTCTCAGCACGTTCGAGGACGAACATATGTTTAAGTGGGGGAGATTGTAACGACTCGACCGGTCGCTTTGAGCTCCGGCGCGTCATTCAGCAGTTTGAGGCCATGAGCAACTTCATCTCAGGTACATTGACTTGTGTGTATGGTCAGATTTAAAATTCTGGAAGTTTGGAGTCAAATTTAAATGGAAATTCTCATTTTGAAAGCTTAAAGTTGAAGAAATGAACTAGGATTGGAATTTTGAGTAAATGACCTCAGAATCAGGATCCGAAGGTTCCATCAAGTTCGTATGATGATTTCGAACTTGGGCGTATGCCCGGATCGGTTTTTGGATAACCATGGAGCGTTTTGGCGACTATTGTGGAAGATAGCATTTTAGAAGAAATTGCATCAGTTTGGCTTAAAATGCATTTCAGTGTTATTAATGTCCGTTTGGGATTCTGAGACTGGGAGTAGCTCGTATGGTGGTTCTGGATTTGGGAGCACGATCGGAAGTGAATTCGGAGGTTTGTAGGTCATTTTGAAGTCATTTGGCTAAATATAGAAATTTGAAGGTTTTTGAGAAAATTCGACCGTAAGTGGAAATTTGATATCGGGGTCGGAATGCGATTCTGAAAGATGGGGCAAGTCCATAATGTCGAATTTACTTGTGTACAAAATTTGAAGTCATTCCGGAATGATTTTGGTAAGGTTTGAGACACTTAGTCTCTTTTAAGGAAGCTTAAGTTGGAAAAGTCAACCGGATATTGACTTATGTGTTAGAGGGCTCGAAATGTAAATTTTATGGTTTGGATAACTTCGTTAGGTAATTTGGGACTTAGGAGTGTGTCCAGAATAGTTTTGTGATGACCGGTGTAGAATTTAGCTTGAATTGGCAAAGTCAGTATTTTGGCGAATTCCGGTTGATAGGTGAGATTTTGATCCGAGGGTCAGAATGGAATTCTGAGACTTGCTATAGCTTTGTTATATCATTTTGGACTTGTCTGCAAAATTTGAGGTCATTCGGACTAGTTTTGACGTGTTTCGGCATCGGATGTGAAATTTGAAAGAATTCTTAGATTCAAGGCTCAAATCATTGATTTTGATGTTATTTTGGCAATTTGATCGCTCGAGCAAGTTGGTGTGAAATTTTAGAGTCAGTGTGCATATTTTATTTGGAGCCTCGCGGGCTCGGGAGTGTTTCAGAGGTGTTTCGGAGTAATTCTGGACTTAGAAAAATATGCAAAAAGTTGCAGACTAATTCTGTTGTGAACAGTACCCGTGAACAGTACCCCCGTGAATAGTGCCCTTGAACAGTGACGTGAACAGTGCCGGGCAGAAAGTTAAGTTGTGAAAATGGGACTTTCTCCCATTTTTCATTTTTGACGATTTGAAGCTCGGATAAGGCGATTTTTCAAGGGAGTTTTGGAGAGAACAATGGGGTAAGAGTTCTTAACTCAATTTTGGTTGTATAACTCGAATCTATTACAAGTTTTGGTGTTTAATTTGAGACTTTTTGTTAAAAAGGTAGAAAACCCTCTTGGATAGAAATGGTGATTTGAGGGGTCAAACGAACTCCGATTTTTAACTCGTGGCAAGATAACGGTCGTATTGATGTAAGCATTTCTGAATTTTGAGATGTGGGCCCAGGGCTCGGGTTTTAGTAATTTCGGGAATTGTACCCGAATTTGATTATTTTCGATTGGGTGTTGTTCCCTTATCATATTGTAATATATTCGATGTGGTTTTGGATAGATTTGACGCGCGTGGAGGCCTATTTGAGGAGGAAAGGCGTCGCGGGCTAGAGATTTTGCCGTCCTGAGGTGAGTAATGATTTTAGATGATGCACTGAGGGTTTGAAACCCCAGATTGCACAACATACTGCTATGTTGAGATGAGACACGTGTTGTATGACGAATGCGGGGTCATTTACTATTGGTGATTGTGACGTGCTCCATCCCGGTTGATATTATTTCGTGTACTTAATAAAGATTTATTGTTTTATACCATGATGGGCTTATTGCCATATTTGGGCTTCGGGCCGAATATTTGAAATATTTTTTGAATTACATCACCATTTTCCTCACGAATTAAAATACTATTTGAACTCAGTCCAATGGAATTATATTATTTTGTTAACTCAGCTATATTTATACTCAACTCGAGTTTTGATGATAGTTATAATATTGATGAGCTGAGCACCATTGTTTTACTGATTCCCAAGAGGCGTATGATTATTTTCTGGACTGATTGAGGCCAAGGGCCATCTGTGAGGATATGTTGAGTGATGTGATGAGGCTTTCAGGCCTCGAGTGTTATGTTAGGAGGCTTCCAGGCCTCGAGTGTTATGCGAGGAGGCTTTAAGGCCTCCTGTGTGATGTGTGAAGGCTTTCAGGCCTATTGATATTGCGCTTGGGCTGTAGGAGCCACTCCGGAGTCTGTACACACCCCCAGTGAGCGCAGGGTACCCAGGTGAGTTGGGAGTGGGCCCGAGAGGCTGATGTTTGTGTTTGGTGAGATGAGAATGAGCCCAAGGGGCTGATGTTGTGTGCTGGTGAGTTGGGAGTGAGCCCGTGGGGCTAATACTGTACTAAGAGTTTGATAATGAGCCTGAGGGGCAAGTTTTTGATTACTCCTTACTTGTTGAAGTTGTTGTTTTCACTGTTTTAAAAAGAGAATTACCTGATACTTTATGGTCTTATTGTATAATTGATTTTACTGCTTGAGATAGCTCTATATTGTGCTTTTATGAGATTTCATGCTTTCAGTCATTTTTTATTTTTATTACTCACTAAGTTGGAGTACTCACTTTACTCTCTGCACCTCGTGTGCAGATGCAGGTATTGATCACCTGGTAGCGGGGTATTAGCTGATTAAAGGTATTTCTATTGTAACTGAGCAAGGTGACCGTCAGCGTTCGCGGTACCATATCTCTTCCTTTGATTTTAAATTTCAAATATGTATATTACTGGTTTTATAGTAGTGTTCAGATTCTTTATATGCTCGTGACTTGTGACACCCCGATAGGGATATGTTGGGCTGTAAACAATAGTTATTATTGTGTTAAGTTGTATTTATTTATTCATTTATGTTTAAAAATTGTTAAAGTGACTAATTGGATTAGTTGGCTGGCTTTGTCTTTACGAGAGGAGCCATCACGACCGGGTTTGGGATTTTGGGTCGTGACAAGTTGGTATCAGTTGGTGAAGGATTATGATATTACCATTCTGTATCACCCGGCAAGGCCAATGTGGCGGCGGATGCCTTGAGTCACCGGGCGAAGAGTTTGGGGAGTTTGTCATATTTACCAGCTTCAGAGAGGCCTATGGCGATGGATGTTTAGGCCTTAGCAAGTCATTGTGAGATTGGATCTTTCGGAGTCCAGTCGGGTCCTAGCTTGTGTGGTTTCTCGGTCTTTCTTATTCGATCGTATCAAGGAGTGACAGTATGATGATCCCCATTTGCTTGTCCTCAGGGACATGGTTCAGCATGACGATGCAAAAGATATGACCATTGGAGATGACGGGGTATTGAGGATGCAGAGTCGGATTTGTGTGCCCAATGTTGATGGGCTTCGGGAGTTAATTTTAGCAGAGGCCCATAGTTCGCGGTATTCCATCCATCCGGGTGTTGTGAAGATGTTTCAAGATTTGAGTTAGCACTATTGGTGGAGGGATGAAGAAGGATATACTTGGATATGTAGCTAGATGCCTTAACTGTCAGCAGGTAAAGTATGAACACCAGAGACCGGGTGGGTTGCTTCAGCAGATAGAGATTCCGGAGTGGAAATGGGAGAGGTTAACCATGGATTTTTTATTTTGTCTCCCTCGGACTGCGAAGAAGTTCGATGCCATTTGGGTGATTGTGGATCAACTAACCAAACCCGCTCATTTTATCCCTATGTGGTACTGCTTATTCATCAGAGCGGTTGGCGGAGATTTATATCCGGGAGATCATTCGTCTGCATGGTGTTCCAATTCCTGTTATTTCAGACAGAGGTACTCAGTTTACATCACGGTTTTGGAGGGTCGTTCAGCAGGAGTTGGGTAATCGGGTAGAGTTGAACACGTTATTTCACCCCTAGATGGACGGACAATCCGATCACACTATTCATATTCTTGAGAATATGCTCCATGCATGTGTGATTGCGTTTGGAGGTCTTGGGATCAGTTCTTTCCATTGGCGGAGTTTGCTTACAACAACAGCTACCAGTCCAACATTCAGATGGTGCCGTATGAGGCTTTATATGGTAGGTGATGCAGGTCTTCGGTGGGTTGGTTTGAGTTGGATGAGGCCAGGCTATTGGGCACAAAGTTGGTTCAGGATGCAGTAGAGAAGGTTAGGGTGATTCAGGATAGACTCTGTACAGCCCAGCCCAGTCCAGACAGAAGAGTTACATGGATATGAAGGTTCGTGATGTTTCATATATGGTCGGAGAGCGGGTTCTGCTTCGGGTTTTTCCTATGAAGGGGTTTATGAGATTTGGGAAGAAAGGGAAGTTGAGTTTGAGATTTATTGGCCCTTTTGAGATATTGAGGCATGTTGGGGAGGTTGCTTATGAGCTTGTCTTACCTCCCAGCTTGGCAAGAGTTCATCCGATATTTCATATTTCGATGCTCCGGAGATATCACGGTGATCCGTCGCACATGTTGGATTTCAGTTCAGTCTAGTTGGACAAGGATCTATCCTATGTTGAGGAGCCAGAGGCTATATTGGACATGCAGGTCAGAAAGTTGAGGTCAAAGAACATTGCTTCAATAAAGGTTCAGTGGCGGAGTCAGCCGGCCAAAGAGGCGACTTGGGAGACCGAGCGGGATATGCGCAGCCGATATCCCCATCTTTTCACCACTTCAGGTATGTTCTCTATGCTCGTTCGAGGATGAACGAATATTTAAGTGTAGGAGGATGTGACGACCCGGCCGGTTGTCTTAGGAATTAATGCCCCGATCCCTCATTAACTGCTTTTCCTAAGTTCATTTCTGCTATTTTGGTTTGTCGGGACGTTTGGTGTTAGGTTTCGAAGTGTTTTGGGACACTTAGTCCCTAAATGAGAGTTTAAGGGTTGCAATGTGGTCCGTAGTAAGAACGGTGTGAAGACGGCCTCATAATGGAAATTCGATGGTTCCGTTAACTTCGTTAGGTGATTTCAGGGTCAGGAGCGTGTACGTAATGCATTTTGATTCCAAGGTCGTTTACTCAAAATTCCAATCTTAGCCATTTTCTTCAACTTAAGGCTACTGCAATGAAAATTTTCTTTCCAATTTGACTCCGAATTTCCCGAAATTCAACTCTGACCATACGCATAAGTCTATATACCTGAAATGAAGCTATTCATGACTTCCAACTGCTGAACAACGCGCTAGAGCTCAAAATGACCGGTCAAGTCGTTACATCGACATTGAATCAAGCGCTTGTTGGGAGGTAACCCAATTCTATTTTTTTCTTTCTTTATTATATTATATTTATAGTGTTGTTTTTGTGTTTTGTAGGAGTAAGAGCATGGAGTCAAAGACAATAGGCATGTGCAAAAGTGAGCAGGTGGTTGAAACTAAGTGTGAAGTACCCGCACAAGGGATCATATATGGTAGAAATATGAGTATCCCGTGAACTGCTAATTCTTCGGCCTTTGGCCTACCATGGAGTCTCTCTTGCCCTCTTGTTAGTTATAGTGTGCATTGAGGACATTGCATAATTTTAAGTGTGGGGTGAGAAGATTGTCTGAATGACTTTCTATGATATTTTAGTTGTGTTAGTTTAATTGAATAATTTTTTTAGAAAGAATAAAAAAAAAGAAAAAAAATGGACTTTTCCCGATGATGGATCTCCTAGACAGTTTTCTTGAGGGATTTAAGTCTAAAGAAAAAGGATAAAAAGATTTTCTTTGTAGGTAGTGTAGTAATTACCCCTTAGTTTTTCTTTGTGCCGCGGTTATTTTCCAAGGGTTTTGTTTGAACCAGATGTAAGTAGTTTTTTTAGGAGAGAATCCATGGTGATGTGAATTGAATAGAAGCAATATATCTTGAATTGTTATGCCTTGAGAATAGTGAGCACTCTAGTTGTGACACTTAGGCTCAATTTTTGACTCTTGTAGAAGTACCTTAAATTGTATTATCTTAACTTTGCTTAACTTCTTTGACTAGAGTGTCTATGAATCCAATCCTGAGTGAGTTATTTTTCATGTGTGTGTAAGGTTTGTGATATTTTATGCATTGCATTTGATGCCTAGAACTTGCCCCATGTGTTTGCAAAGCGAAATGATAGTTTTGTTCGGTTTTGGAAGTGATATAGGCGTTTCTTTGTTGAGCCATATAAATATTTTACCCGCGCACTTGTTACGTATCATAGTTAACCCCTTTGAGCCTATAATACTTTTTCCATAGCTAATTTAGGTTTGAAATGCCGAAGTTTGAATTTTTGAAGTTTCCGGTCCGACAGTGAGTCTTTTATCCGAGGGTCGGAATGGAATTTCGGAAGTTGCAGTAGCTTCATCATGTTATTTGGGATGTGTGTGAAAAATTTCAGGTCATTGGGATTGTTTTGGTTAGGTTTTTGATCAAAAGCATGTTTAGATGAAATTTGAAGTTCTTAGACTAAATCTTTGATTAATTCGGGTTTCCGGTGTTGTTTAAGGTGTCTTAAGGATTGGTACAAGTTTGAATAGGGTATTAGGTGATGTTGGTGCTTTTTGTTGAAGTCCCGAGGGCCTCGAGGTAAATTCGAATGGGTGACAAAAGGTTTTTGAAGTCAAAAAGTTGCTGATGATTGCTGGTACCTGTCATAACCGCACCTGCAGTTTGGGTTTCGCAGGTGCGGAGCCGCAGAAGCGATCGCGCCATCGCAGATGCGGATTGGGGCTCCCTCTTCTTTTTCGTAGGTGCGGAAGAATTACTGCATATGCGGTTTTGCACCTGCGAGTTTGTTATAGCCGATGTGGCCTTGAGCTGACTAATGAAAACAGCAAAAGCGGCTTAAGTTCTGCAAAAGCGGGACCGCAGAAGCGGAAACCACTGGACTGAAATATGAAATTTAAGGATTTTCTTTCAAAAGTTAGAAAAATCAAATTGGAGCTCGGGAGAGGGCGATTTTGAGAGAGTTTTGAAGAGGAGATCATTGGATAACGTTTCTTTAATCCTTTCTAGTCATATTCCATCAATCTATAGTTAACTTTATCATTTAAATTCGAATTGGGGATTACAAATTAGAAGAAACTTCATAGACCGAATTATTGAGTTTTGAGTAGGTCTTTATTCTTCGATGTGAGAGATTTTTATATGTTTAGACTTGTGAGAGTACGAGGGTTCTGAAAATATCCGATTCCGAGACGTTGTCCTGAGGGGCATTTTGGTCATTTTACCTAATTTCATGCCTTAGATTTAAATTAAATAGTAGAATAAGTTGCTTGCGATGTTATTAATAATATGTAATTGAATTGAATAGTTTGGAGTTGGATACTCGTGGAAAAGGCATCATTTCTAGTAGATTTTGTGCCGCTTCGAGGTAAGTGGCTTGTCTAACCTCGTGCGGGGGACCATTCCCTTTATGACGTGATATTTGATATTTGAATGCCTCGTACGTGAGGTGACGAGTGTGTTCTTGCGCCAATTGTTGAACATCTATTTCTACTTGAAGTATTTAAATTGAGTTTTCTTACTTACTGCTTATTCAACTTGCAAGTTTATCATGTATTAGTTTAGGAAAGTATGTTTAGTTGACTTACTTGCCTATTTTCTTAAACTGTCTTGTTTTCACTCCGTGAAATATGTTAGACTATAATTTACTATTACTTGTTCTGAGTTTAGCATTTATCCTAATGTTTGAGCTGTTATTGTGTGTTTTAAATTTGGGACTATGGGACGGCATTCCGGGAGATCCCCTGTACTTGATATGTTCTGGATTGAGGGCGCGGGATACCAAGAGATCCCTGACACGTTTAATTATATATATTGAGGATACCAAGAGATCCTCGGGATACCAAAAGATCCCCGTCTTACCTATTGAGGATACCAAGAGATCACTCTCGTATATGATAAGGATACCAAGAGATCCTCGGGATACCAAGAGATATCCCGGTTGTTATTCCTGTTGTGAGAAGTATTTCGTTATGTTATTATGTTTATGCTTTTCTACTAATGTTTTTTCCTTATTTACCATGTTTAGAATCTCATTGTAGACTCTATCTATATTGTTCTCTTTACTTTGCCATTTATTATGTTTTATCTCAGTAGGGCCCTGACCTTCCTTGTCACTACCCGACCGAGGTTAGGCTGGGCACTTACTGAGTACCGCTGTGGTGTACTCATGTCTCTTCTGTGCATGTCTTTTATGCGCAGATCTAAGTACCTCTACCCATGCGTGTTATCCTCGAGGTGGAGATATCTATCAGAGACTTCGAGGTACATCTGCCGCGTCTGCAGACCAAGAGTCTCTATCTTATTCCAGGATTTAGTAGATAACTTTCCTTTCCTTTAGTTGTTTAGACATTCTGGAGTTAGAGCAGTATATTACGTTTCTATTAGCCTGTGTTTCCCCTGAGTTTCTGGGGTTTGGCATACTATTATAGATTTTCGTGATGTTGAGTTATATATGCCGAGTGACACACACACACACACACACACACACACACACACACACACACATATATATATATATATATATATATATATATATATATATATATATATATATATATATTCTTAGCTGTTGATTTTAAGTTCTTTACTTCTGCATTGTTAGGCTTACCTAGTTGTAGGGACTAGGTGCTATCACGATATGTTCACGGAGGACGAACTGGGGTCGTGACATAATCATTCATTATAAAATTCAAGTTCTTATATCTCATATATTGAATAAACTCTAATAACCCGTCCAAACAGTAGTTGCGCCAACCAATTTTTCCAGGGTATTATCACTTTTAACCCGCACTAATAACCGGTCCAAGTAGTAGCCGTGCCAACCAATTTTTCTAGGGTATTATCACTTTTAGTCCGCACAAAAAAATATTTATATTCATTAATCGAAAAAGTATATAAATATAATTTTTATATATAACATATAATATATTATATATAACATATAAAATACTATATATATATATATATATATATATATATATATATATATATATATATACACACATAAAAAATATAGTATAAAAAATACTCCTTCTGTTTTAATTTATGTGAACCTATTTCCTTTGTAGTTCGTGCGTCAGTGCCAAAAAGAATAACCACTTTCCTTATTTGTAAATAATTTACCTTTACACAATGATTTATGGCCATATGAAAATATGTATTTTATTTTACACTACAAGATCAAAAGTTATCTTTTCTTAAACTTGTTAAATGTGTTCACATAAATTGAAATGGAGGGAGGATATATTTTTTGGGCTCTTTTTTTTGTTACCATTTGCTAATACATCCGCGCAAGCACATAAAGGGCCGGCACACATGTACTCGGATACTCCGGCCCGCTCAAGCTTGACGTAGGCTTGTGTCAAGCTGCAAACTTTTCGCAGAACTGGTCCTGGTCCAAAGCAATAGAACTCACAAGTAAGCAATTGAAGCTCTATTCAAACTTTTTATTGCATAAAAGAAATGCTTTAGAATCTCAGTTAATTCATTAAAATGCTGCTGAAGTCACATATATGCTCTAGAAGTGGAATAAACTTGCCTAGGCATAGAAACAATTTCAAGATTCTTTGGTTTGGTTCATGAAATCATCGTGTTTATGTTGAATTTTCTGGAAAAATTGCAACTTTTGAATCTAGAATCCATTTTGGTGGAGACCCAATTACTTATAATGGAGTTATTGCATTTTTTTCTTCTTGTTCATTTAGAAGTGATAGCCCTAGACTCAACTTAAACCCTAATTTGTATTGGAAAAATGATCACTGTGATGATACTGGAGATGGGTATTTTGTAAAAGAAGAATTGGGTTCTAAAGAATGTAAAACTTTGAGCTTTTCTGACAATTCTTGTGATGAAGATGGAAAAGATTGCAGCTTTAAAGAAACTGCTAGTAGTTGTAGGTTTGATTATGTGGATGAGTTTGAAGAGTCAGAAAATGAAGATGGAGGAGGTAGCTTGGACTGTATGGATGATGATTTTAAGGTTTTGGATTCATTTGGTAAAAGTCAAAGGCAAGTGAATCGGGCGGAGAATGTTAGAATTTCTGAAAGAATTGAAGGGGTTGAAGATGAAATGAGACACCCTTTGGTTAAGGAAACATGTAGATTAATTGAACGTCAGTCGTGTTGGACTCTGAAGCTTGAGATTGAATTGAGGCGTTTGCTAAGAAGTATGAAGCCTCTGCAAGTTTGTGCTGTGTTAAGGTCTCAATCCGATGAAAGAGTCGCTTTGAAATTCTTCTATTGGGCGGACCAGCAATGGCGGTATCGACATGACCCTATTGTTTATTATGTGATGCTTCAACTTCTAAGTAGGACAAAGTTGTGCCAGGGAGCTAAATGCATTCTTAAGCTGATGGTGCGTAGAAGAATTCTGAGGAGACCTGAATATTTTGGCTGTGTGATGGTTTCTTTTAGTCGAGCTGGACATTTAAGGAAAGTAATGCAGATCCTGAATGTGATGCAAAGAGCAGGACTTGAGCTGGATTTGTCTATATGCAACTCTGCAATTTATATTTTGGTGAAGGGGAATAGAATTGAGAAAGCATTGAGGTTTCTTGAGCGGATGCAAATAGTTGGGATAACACTAAATGTTGTTACATATAATTGTTTAATCAAAGGATACTGTGATGTGCATCGAGTTGAAGATGCATTAGAACTGATTGCTGAGATGCCATATAGGGGCTGCTACCCAGATAAAGTTAGTTATTGTAACACTAATTTCATTCTTTTGCACGCAGAAACAAACCAATAAAGTGAAAGAGTTGATGGAGAAAATGGCTAAAGATAGTAACTTATTGCCTGACCAGGTTATTATAATACAATCATACATATGTTTTCAAAGCATGGCCATGCTGATGAAGCGATGGGATTCTTAAGGGAAGCTGAAGAAAGAGGATTCCGAGTGGATAAAGTGGGTTACAGTGCTGTGGTAAACTCCTTTTGTAAAGACGGAAGAATAGATAAGGCAAAGGAACTGGTTAATGAAATGATTGCCAAAGGATGTAATCCTGATGTGGTTACTTACACTGCAGTTCTGAACGGGTTTTCTCTCGTAGGGAAAATTGATCAAGCTAAAAAGTTACTTCAACATATGTACAAGCACGGTTGCAAGCCAAACACTGTATCATATACTGCTCTATTAAATGGGCTTTGCCGGAGTGGAAGGTCTGCGGAGGCAAGAGAGATGATGAGCATGTGTAAGGAGTCATGGTGGAGACCAAATGCTATAACGTTTAGCGTGTTAATGCATGACTATCGTAGGGAAGGGAAACTGTCTGAAGCCTGTGATGTGGGTAGGGAAATAATTGCAAAGGGCTATTTCCCTACCCCGTTGAAATTGACCTACTAATTCGCTCCCTTTGTCAAGAAGGCAGAGCAGATGAAGCAAAGAACTTTATGGAAGAATGTTTCAAGAAAGGATGTGCTGTTAATGTGGTGAATTTCACCACTTTAATTCATGGTTTCTGTCAAAAGAATGAATTGGGTGCTGCTCTCTCGGTCCTTGATGACATGTATTTGATTAACAAACATCCTGATGTCGTCACATATACAACGCTAATAGACGGATTGGAAAAGCAAGGAAGAATAGAAGAGGCTATTGATCTAGCCAATAAAATGCTTCATAGGGGTGTGCTTCCCACTGCTGTGACGTATCGTACGGTCATCCACCGATTTTGTCAGCAACGTAGGGTTGATGATCTGGTGAAATTACTGGAGAAGATGCTTTTAAGACGGGGGTGTAAGACTGCTTATAATCAGGTTATTGAAAAACTTTGTGGTTTCGGATATGCTGACGAGGCTTATAAGCTATTGGGAAACGTCCTGAGGACAGCTTCAAGAGTTGATGCAAATTCCTGCCACATTCTTATGGAGAGCTATTTAAAAGAAAGGAACCCTCTTTCATCATATAAGGTGGCTCGTCGAATGTTCAACCGGAATCTGATACCTGACTTAAAGCTCTGTGACAAGGTGAAGGATAGATTGATGCAAGATGGCAGAGTATAAGAGGCGGACAAGCTCATGTTGTGCTTTGTCAAGCGTGGCCATAACTTGCCTAAGCTTCAGAGGGCGTGAATTTTGATTAGTAAAGAGGAAATCATTGTGTTTCTCAGGAGATATTACTGTTCTGACAAGGCAATGCAATAGCTCATTATATTTCAGGGAGAAGTTATTGTCTCAGGCATAACAAGATTTCTGGAAATGCTTGTAGTTTCAGATCAAAGTGGTGATTTGGACATATTTGCAACTTCACTTCCAAATATTTGGCATGCAACAGAGATCTTTTGTCATGGTATGATATTTTGTATTCCCAGCTGCACTTATTTTGATAATTATTCCCTGTTAGATGATGTCCTAAGTTTTCTCCTGTCTTCCCACTGAGTTGTTAGTGCTTCTCTATCCAGTTGTATGGCAACTATTCTCAATTAAATCTTAGAGCCTTGGTGTTATGCAGGAGTTACGTCTGTAGCAGGATATTTCTAATTTTTGAGTTGTAAGCCAATTAATGGGGAAGATTGAGACTCAGCAGTCTGACCTGGTTGAGCATATTTTTTGAAGTGCAAAGACCTCATGGAGAGGGTAGAAGTCAGTAAAGATCTGGGCCACTCTAATGCTTTTTAGTAACACAATATATTCCACAAGTACTACAACAACAACAACAACAACACTTCAATCCCAAGCAAGTCGGTGTCAGTTATGATGATGAACAGCCCACAACGGCCGCACAGCAGAACAAGCACCATGCAGGCAGCACCTTGTGACACTACACGCACAGCACACCACCTTCCCCTGCCAACAGCTGACTGCTCGCACAGCGGAACAAGCACCATGCAGGCAGCACCTTGTGACACTACACGCACAGCACACCACCTTCCCCTGCCAACTGCTGACTGCTTGCACAGCGAAACAAGCACCATGCAGGCAGCACCTTGTGACACTACACGCACAGCGCACCACCTTCCCCTGCCAACAGCTGACTGCTCGCCACAAGCAATGCCATGGACGGACCTACTACAAGCATACCAACTCATAACTAAAACACATTCCTTACGTATATGGGATAAGAGCCATTTGGATTGGCTTATTTTAAGTGCTTTGAAGCCAAAATAGCTTTTAAGTCATTTTGTAGTGTTTGGATAAGTAAAAAGTGCTTTTAAGTAGTTGTTTTTAAGCTAAATTGACAAAAATAAGCCAAAAGTCAAAAGCTAGAATTCCTAACTTGTGACTTTTGGCTTAAAAGTCACTTACAACAAGCCCAACAAGTCAATCATTGTTCCTTAGTAGTTATTTCACTCACTAGCTATTAGGTATTATTTTATTTTCTGAACTCAAATAATGTCACATTAGTTATTCGTTATTTAGCCCAGACTTGAGTTCTCCCTCACTCGACTTTTTTAAGATGCTGATCAGCATGCACACTGCTTTATTTTATGTCTGACAACCCTAGAATGATTTTCCTGTGTCCATACGGTTCTACATTTCCACTTTATCATGCTCTATTGTTATAATAACTGCTTTGTTGTGGGAACTCGTTTTAGGTCATACTATGCATTTGCTTTACTTGATACACTTCATTGTCTTAGTTTGCAATTGTATGTAGTTTTTAATGTGCTGGATGACGAAGATATGATTTGATTTATTTTTGCACTATCTCAAGGTGTGGTTGCGAAATTTCCACTGTTGATCATGGTCAAGGTATTACAACAACAACTATCCAGTATAGTCCCACAAAGTGGGGTCTGGGGAGGGTAATATGTATACGAGCCTTACCCCTATCCGAAAGGGCAGAGAGGTTGTTTCCAATCGACCCTCGGCGGTCAGGGTATTACCAAGCAGTTATATATGGCTACAATCACTAGACAGCAAGCCCATAGAATAGGTGCTAGCTTAAAACTCTGATATGGTACAGATACATTTTCAATCCTAGTAATGCAGTATATCATGTTTATCAGTTTTGGGATCAATCATAGGTCTCATTACTAACCAGTTGGTGGCAATTCAAACAAGGGATGCAACAGGAGGACTTCTTCTTGTGGTGGGTAAACATCCTACTATCGCTCGCTCAAACATGTTTACCTTCAAAGTTCTGACTGGATCCATTTAATTAGTGTTGGTATGATCGCATCCTTCATCATATTCTTACTATTTTTACTCTAGATCAAGTGAATTACTGTTGGTACGATTGCATCCTTCATCATAATTTTACTATTTTTACGCTATCTTCTTGGCCTTTTACCTATCACATTCATTCTTATCTGTCTTGAGACCGACTATGATTGCGAAATGGCATAGATGAAGTTTAGTCCCATCTTGGGTTATTATAACGATTTCTATTTCCTTTTCACAATAATATAACGTTTTTCTTACTAATCATGGAATGTAGAGCATTTCTTCTTTTATGGTTCCTGTATCCTACATTGTGTGGCGAGGCTACCTTCACTTGTCATTGAAATGATGGTTTTTCTTTTAACTATTCTGTTCCTTATTTTGATGAAGTAACCTATTTATACTAGCTGCGGATAGGAAAGATTCTACTTCACCTGGAGATCATAACTAGCCCAGATAGGGCTGTTGCTGGATCATGCCAATCTTGTTATTGCATGCATTATGATCAGGTAAACAAGTCTGTCCTTTTTTCTTACTTCTTTTATGCGTGTGGGTGCATTCAACTACTTAGCTAAAGTAATAAAGTTATGCCTTATGATGACAGGGTTTGGTGGGGGAGGATTTGAGCATTTGTGATCGAAGGTGGCCGTCTTGTTCACAACATTGGCCTAGTTTAACCTTGTTCTATTTGTTATCTTTCTGGATCATGAATAGAGTGATCTCATCTTAACTTAGTAGCATGACAATATTGTGCTACAGTGACTCCGTCATAATTAAGTAAATGAACATGGACGAATACAAGAGGAAAGAAATGTTTAGAACATATGTAATTAGTTAATATTTTCTTCAGGAGCCTGAATTGTATGTTATGTAGGGCAAGGAGATGGAAAGAAATTTATTCCACAGATTCATACGTAATTAGTTAATATTTTCTTCTGCATGGTACTTGATTAATCAAAATTTAAAAAGAGAATATAGTCATCTGTCTGATATTCTGAGTAACTGAAGGTTACTTTGGTAGCCTGATATTTTGTTAACAGAAAGATCCGATTAGTGACCTACTAGGTGGAGAAGTCAGCCAGTGTTCTGGATTGCTGTGAGAGAAAGTACCCGTGACTTAGATATAGATAGAGCTCAATAAATCATAAAGAGGAAATAATGATAAAGAAATTCTTGTTCTTTTGCCTTCAAAACTTCCATGATATCAATTACTCCATAAAATATACTGAAAACCTGTACAGTTGATAGGGATGACAAGGGGGCGGGGCGGGACGGGTTTAAGTCTATGCGGGGCGGTTGTGGGGGAACGCAATTGCGGCGCGGGGCGGGGCGAAGTGTTAAGGTTGAACCCACAGCGCAACCGCCTCGCTTCATTGCCATCCCTAACAGTTTACATTAATGAACTATATACTCAACAAAATTACACATCAAATAGCTGTACAGTGAAACTTAAGAGACGACTATGGAAGTACCATACTAGAAAATGTAGCTCCAAATTCCAATAATCTAACTTGATGACTTTATAACTCCAACTGTCATCTCCATTGAATTGGTTTGGGACTTGAGTATTTGCGGACCTTCTTCACTAGTCACCATTAGGAAAGAGAATAAACGATTCATCACCTTCTTCTGAACTTGTAGAAGGGGCGGAAGATCCATATGAAATTTCTTCTGCATCAGTGGAAGACGACGAAGATTCCTCCGAATCTGTGTCTCTATTTGGAGAGACAGTAGAGGATTCAGATGAACTCTCTCCTCCAGAAATAGAGAAAAAAGACGAAGACGATCCCTCGGAGTCTGATTCTGCATAAGGAGATAAAGTGTCACTACGAGGAGAAAGAGGTGGTGATTCATCGAATTCTGCAGAACCAGAATAAGAGGAGGATTCGTTGGAAAGTTCTTTTTCACCAGAAGAAAACAAAGAGGGTCCCTTTGAATCCGTGTCTCCCTTCGCCGGGAAAATAGAGGAATGACTGCTAGAACTAGAGGAATTTGAGGCTTCATGTGAATGTTCTTCCCCGGAAATAGAGAAAAAAGAAGATTCTTCCGTATCATAAGAAAGAATAGGTGATTCATCGTCAGATTCATTTGAAAGTTCTTCTCTAGCAGTATAATACAAAGAGGATACCTCTGAATCTGTGTCTCCATTTGAAGAGGATTCATCACTAGATCCCTCTTCTCCACAAGTAGTAGTAAAACCATCGGACAGTCCATCTGAATCTTCTTCATCCGATTCACCAACCACCCACGAGGCACTAAATTCGAGATGGCGTTCTGTATTCAAAGTGGAAACATCAACACGAACTTCTTCCCTCTTCCACATTATCAAGCAATTACCGTTCACGTCCATTGTGGAACCATCTGATCCAAAACTTGGGAAGGTCATCTCAGCACGGTGAGAAGCTGAAAAACCGAGGTGCCTGACAATTCGATTGTTTATGAATAGAACAGAAGATTTATCTAGTACAATCGCCATTGAAATATTGCCCTCACTGCATTTATCAATTAACCTGCGAATTGCAACCTGATCCTCAGCACCGTCAATGCTTGTGTAGATCACTCTCTTGGTGCAGTTGGGGGCAATGCCAGTGTGAGGATGAATGGTTACTCTGCGTTGGTTTCCTCTTTGGTCATTCAAGGGAGTGACGTTCATTGTCACGTCGATTTTAGATACCTCCTCTCGTAGATTGTACAATATCGGCATACTTTCTCTGCCCATCTCAACAATGATAGCACCCTTAGCCGGCATTTCTTTCTCTGCAATTGATCTCGGGGTAGTAGTGATCCCCGAGGAGCTAGGAATTGGGGCCATCGGAGTGGTTTCTTCATGCGCTACTGGCGGATTCGTGTTCTCAAGATGAGTTTGTTGTTCCCGAGGATCAGCCACCGGGACCGGTTCTGGGTGCATTGGGAGTGGTTCTGGGTGCAGGGGACGGCGACGGACTTGAGAATGAGTTGGAACCGACCTAGAGGAGGTATCCCTGTTTCCCCGACAATTCCTCGAGAGATGTCCAAATCCACCACAATTGTAGCATTGCTGTGCCGGTGAATAAGACAATCCAACAAGCGGACCACCGTTTTCTATTTGAATTTGCAACGGAAGACGTGAACATGAATTTGTACCGATCGATTGAAACAAAAAGCGAGAAGACTTACTATCAACCATAAGGACCCGACATCCCAACGACGCGCAAGCAGCATCGGCAATTTTAGTTACAAGACTGTCCGTGCAATACTCAGAGGGGTATTGTTGCATGCGTCCTTCGACGACATCTCCATCAAGAAGAAATGGTTGGAAATTCAACAACCATTGATAAAACTCGATCTGATAACAATCAAAGAGCCTCGCGCTACTTGTTTCAAAAGCAATTTCATAATCACTTTGGGTTGTGAATTTAGCAGAATACCAGTTAAAACCCAATTCTTTCACGTCCACAAATCGGCGAAGATTCAAGGATCGATGAAGCTCGCCTCCGAGCAGGAAACATCCCATCTTCCTCCTACCAGAATCTGATAGATGAAAGAGAAGAGTAAGCTCAGCATTTGCGCGAGTTTCCTCTTTCTCGGCATCAGTTAACTGAATTACAGGAGTACCAGCAGCCCTAGGACTGAAGCCGGCCGCCATCAAAGTACAGCTCTCCCACCAACGCGGAAATTGAAATCTGTTGTTTCCTTCTTTTTTTTTTTTTGGAGAGAATTATGTTTACAATTTTGATTCGCTTTGGAAAGAATTAAGATTGGGAGACTGGTAGAGTTGACTGTGGAAATGGAAATAGAAAGTTTAAGGTTGGAGGAATTGATTGAATTGCCAAATTCGAATTTATAAGAGTAAATTACCAAACCTCAACTACTCAGGGACTTTGACTCGTTCTGGAGAAGGTCGATTTTGGTAAAAAGAAAAACAATTATTGACAGAACTGGGTTTAAATTTACTGTAATTGTATTAAATATTTAAATTGAATCTAACTACTTTATTTGCAAGACGAAGATTCTACAAATAATAGTTACAATCTTCAAGTTGAAGTGAGGTAGACAAAAATTAAGAAGTTGAGATCATTCATCATGCGTGAGGTAACCAAAAATAAATAAAAAATAAAAAAAATAGGAAGTAATGCAAATTTAATAATCTACAATTTTTAGTACAAAATTAAAAAAAATGACAACAAATGATTAAAGCTAATTTATTTATTACTAATAAGTACATAATTATTTATACTATATATGATTTGAGTAAATTTGGGGCCTTAATTTTTTGGGGGCCTAAAGTCACTGCTTTAGTGGTTTTAGGGTTGAGCCGTCACTGCTCTGCCCTAGGGTAAGCATACACACAACCTTCTTCATACCCCATTAAATGAATTATGTTGGGTTTGTAATTTTAATTTTAATTAATCGATAATTAGAATTCCAATTTTATATGCTTATAATGATATATTGATGTACCATTACAATATGTAAAGAACAATTTTATATTATTTTTGAATAAATAAATATAATGTCTATCCATAACTTAATGTCTACCACAAATAAAATCTGTCCTTAATAAACCCTTTTAAGCCTGAAAATGATTACGAATCTGTCAATAATTATTTTCGGTGGAAACATATAGTTCGAATAAGTTTTACCTACTAAATGCGGTGTGGCAAAAGCGAAGAATTAGTCTAATCCTACATAAATGACTAGTTCAAAAGGAAAAGGAGCGAAAGCTAATATTAAATCAAGTGAGCAACTGGAAATCTGCAGAAGCAGAAGTTGTGAGATATATATAAATATTATATTAGAAAGCAGTCATTGTCATTTTCTAATTATTATAGTTGAAAAATATGGTATTGCGTATCACATGGCAAACTCGAATTTTATTAAGTAACAAACAAAAACAGAAGAAAACAAAATTTAAGCCAAATATTTCATTGGCTTGGTCAAGCCAAGTAATTCAACTAACCTTAATTAAAATAATTTATCATCTTCCTTTTCTCGTCATCTCCAACCTTGCCCCTATATTTTACCTCCATAATGGAGAAATTTTTAAAGACAACTTACTCCAACCATTTTTCCATTTTTCCTCCTAAATTTTTTATATTCTTTTCTCTCTTCAATATTTTATTATTATCTCTCATTTCAATTTTATTTTTTAATTTTCATTAAAGAAATTCCATCTTTTATTATTATCTCTCATTTCAATTTCATTTTTTAATTTTCATTAAACAAATTCCACCTTTTATTTTATTAATTTGCAATTTCATAATTAAAATGATTCCATAAAATTTTAAATAATATAATTGATATGCAATTATTATAGATTAATTAATAATTCAAATAAAAGTGAAATCATTGCGATACAAGATTAATTAAATACATATTACATCACGATAAAATTCATTCAAAATACTACATAAATATTGTACTTCAACCTCTAGTATTCTCCCATAAATGATCTACTAATGCATTACGCAGTGCAAAATGAGTATCTTTGTCCTTAATGAGCATCCTCGATTATCATGAAAGAAGATAATAAAATTTTAATGATGAATGTGGATTCTATTGTCGATCCGACTTGTCTTGAATTTATGCGACAAGAACAACAACGAATAATGCATAAAAGAAGTCAAGAATATTCACAGTCGCAACCACAACAATCCTCAACCCCATTCAGTCAATACTATAATGATTTTGGTGTATCCGGAAACGACGTAGGTCCCTACTAAGTTATTATGATATTTTTATGTATTTTTAATTAATATATTTTACATTGTCATGTATTTCCAATTTTAATATATTTTCATTTAATGTATTTTTATTTTTCACTTTTTAATTTTAGAGTCAAATAATATTTTATATTCGTACCTTTCAATATTAACAACATCTAATATTTTTAATTTGCACCATCCATTTTTTTTGAGATAATTATATATATAACAAAATTAACTAATAATTTGACATAAAAATAATAAATGCACGAAAATTAGTTTATCAAAATTATACACTAAAGTTAAGATATAATATTAATATTATAAAAATATTACATAAACATAATTAGTATATATAAAGAGTTAAAAAAAATTAAATAATTAAAATAATATTAAAATATAGCTGAATAGTAATGGGGGAGATAAATAGTGTACCCCCATATTTGAGGGAACACTAATCATCTCCCATTACTATTACAAATTTGGGGGTGGGTTGGAGCAAAAAAATCCCCATTTTTTCCCCCATTATGGGGGATATGGGAGAGGTTGGAGATGCCCTAAGGCTGATAAATAAATCGAAGTTAAAGCATGATCAATTAAAATTCGAAAAAGGGCTAGGCATAGAATTATTTGGGGCATTTGTATCTATATCCGTTTTTGTGTTATTTTTTAAATTGTGTCTGCTTTGCAAAAAAAAAAAATTACAAGTTTACCTGCTTTTTTGCATAACTCCAGCATATGAGGCTGAAGTGACAAAGACAACCATATAAACTTCAGTATGTTAGTAGCCGGGCCTGAAGTTCAGCTTTAAATCTGTAGGTTTTATTTTGTAATTGACAAACTCAGCTCCTGAACAACTGAAGTGACCAACACCTCCTGCTGCAGCTGAGACATACACAACTGCCCTTTGCTTAGGTTTTGCTACGTATGAAATGCCAACATACGCCGCATATCCTCCAATACCCACATATTAATTGAATTAAGCTCAGATTGACAGATATATTAATTACGTTAATTAGTAAAGGAAAGAAATTTCGTATTTTAAGATTTGGTACCAAGAAGTCCAGTGTAATATGACAATTTAAAAACCATTTCGTCGAAGTGATTGATTTTTCTTAGAAACTAAGGATATGCTGATTATTTTATTTAAGTAATCTGATAAATATATTTATGGTACTCGTCCCATAAACTGAAGTTTCATAGCAGCATCAATAACAAAAGAAAAAAGTAGAAGGGAAAGGAGAAAGGAGAATGAAGTTATTTAAAAATTAATACAAATTAAATTTTTTTTAAAAATTAATTATAAATTAAATAGGGACAACTAAACGGAAGGCCTCGTCAATTTCTACTATTTATTCAAAAGGCACGTATCTAACAAAGCTAGGCACAAAAGTTGCGAAACCCGAAAGCTTCTGAATTTTGGTGACTCAAAAAAGGTCTTGTGGGCCCGCATAAAGCAGCTACCGCGTCGCCAGAACTCCAGATAGCCAAAAGTTAAGGAACACAAAAAATAAACCAATCAAAATTACACAAGAAAGTCAAATGTCAATTTTGTCCTAAAAAAACAGATGGCACGCACACATGACATCGAGAGATATTCATTTTCTGGCAATTTTTAAAATGGATTTTAGTCAACATCGAGAAACTGACAAACTAATAATCTATCACATCGAACTATGACTTGTCAAATCACCTATTAGCATAAAAATATGGCTTATCAACATCGGATTATAACTACTAGTAATAATTTTCTTGTTTGATAATCATACACACTAATAGCATAAAAAGTATTTACAAAATTATAGTGTCACTTATAAAAGTAATTACAAATATTTCTACTTAATGTTGGCTATATTTGGCAAATATAGAATGAATGGAAGGTTTCGTTGTTGAGATTTTGGAAGTTTGACCTACCTAAATCAGATAACTATAAAATATGGCCGATTTGCCATTCTTGAATTTCTGATTTCACACCAGTTGTGAAATTCAAAGAGTCAAACCATTTTTTATTTGGCGGTATTTTAAATTAAAGTTTGGCCTTTCATATAATTAGACCTAAAAATTCTTGATATACGCCTCTAAAACAGTGTTGTTACATGTTTCCTTTAATTTAGAAAAAAGAACGTGTCTCAACTTCTTATTTAAACTTTTTCGGTCGACACCTGATTTTTTTTTGTTAAAAAATGTGACGACATTAAGAAGTAAAGTTCAATTCAAGGTCATTTATGTCTTTGACTAAATTCGAGTGATAGTCTTTTAAAGTCTCTTCGCAGAATTTTATTGGCATCGTATCAATAGAGCAAAATAGGCTCTGATATAAAATTTGAACTTTATGGTCCCTACAACGATCTCAAAGTAATATATAATAATAATTAAATATTTATAAATATTTAATAAATTTTAAATACATATATTGTATGGGTCAAAACCTGACTCGTGATAATTAATAAAGATTAATTATCTCTTAAGCATATTTGGGCTAACAAATGACATAACTATTCCTTGATAATAAGCATTCTAAGATCATACAGCATAATCAATAAGGCCACGGCCTATCCATTACTGGCAGGTGTCCTCTCGACCAGCTGGCAATGTACACAACTATAAATACTAAGAGAAAGAACCCTAAAAAGGGGGGCTGCCGCTTCTTCTTCTTCTTCTTCTTCTTCTTCTTCTTCTTCTTCTTCTTCTTCTTCTTCTTCTTCTTCTTCTTCTTCTTCTTCTTCTTCTTCATTTTTTTTCTTCTCAACGAAGAGAGTATCATTGTCAGGCTCTGAACCTCTCCATGGAGAGGCAGACCGAATCAATATCATCAATAAAAGATCTTTACATTTATCCCCCTGACAAATAACACTCGTCTCTTATATTTTTCATTTGGTCTTTTGATTTATTACGATCTGCTATGATTGTCCATCAATTTATTCTAATTGAATTATTCTTATAAAGTGTATGAGAACTTTGAGCTAAACAATTTGGCGCCGTTTGTGGGGATTTCATAGCAGAATCGCGTAGTTCATCCTTAGACCAAAAAGAAAGAAAACACCCAAAATGGAAAGCAACCCAGCTTGAATGAGCAAAAGTAGCACAGCGGGTGAAGAGAACCCGAAAAATCTGGCAAGAGTACGAAGCCCGACCTCCCACCCCCATTCGTACGAATACGAAAGAAGAAGAAGAAGAAGAAGCAGATACCCCCCTCCTACGGGGAGAACACGGGCTAGAGATCCTCATCCCTTTAACACGAGACCCTGCCAGAAAGTTGCATGAAACTAGGATCCATAACAAAATGGTCTCTGTAAACAAGCCAAGAAGGCTACGTACAAATCAGACAAGATCTCAAACGAAAACCTAACCCCCCCCCCCCCAAGAAAACAGGTCAGGTGAAAAGGCAAAAGTTTTACAATGAGTTGAACTGGGACTCAGGCTATGTGCCTTCGACATCATAGATTGCAAAGGTTCAACCACGGTTAAACAACAACACATGCTACGTGCCCTCGCCCAAAAAGTTCAACTATGAGTTGAACTGGGACTCAAGCTATGTGCCATCGACATCAAAAAATTGCAAAGGTTCAACCACAGTAGAAAAACAGCTCAGACTACGTGCCATCGCCCAAAAAGTTCAACTATGAGTTGAACTGGGACTCAGGCTATGTGCCTTCGACATCAAAAATTGCAAAGGTTAAACCACGGTTAAACAACAGCTCAGGCTACGTGCCCTCGCCCAAAAGGTTCAACTATAAGTTGAACTGGGACTCAGGCTATGTGACTTCGACATCAAAAAATTGCAAAGGTTCAACAACGGTTGAACAACAGCTCAGGTTACGTGCCCTTGCCCAAAATGTTCAACTATGAGTTGAATTGGGACTCACGCTATGTGCACTCGACATTAAAAAATTGCAAAGGTTCAACAACAGCTCAGGCTACATGACCTTGCCCAAAAAGTTCAACTACGTGTTGAACTAGATCATTGGTATTGGATGTATCGTTAGGTTGTGCCGAGTCAAATCTGCTCCGTTTTTTTTCCGTTGCAGAAAGAGATGGGGGGAAGTTCAATTAGAAGAGAATGACCCCCCTTTTGACTTTCCACTTGCTAACGAACTTCTACCTCAGCTAAATGGACTCAGGCTATGTGCCTTTGACATCAAAAATTGCAAAGGTCACGGTTAAACAACAAATCAGGCTACGTGCCCTCGCCCAAAAAGTTCAACTATAAGTTGAACTGACATCAAAAAATTGCAAAGGTTCAACCACGGTTGAACAACAGCTCAGGCTGCATGCCCTCGCCCATAAAGTTCAACTATAAGTTGAACTGGGACTCAGGCTATGTGCCTTCGACATAAAAAATTGCAAAGGTTCAACCACGGTTAAACAACAGTTCAGGCTACGTACCCTTGCCCAAAAAGTTTGGGACTCAGACTATGTGCATTCGACATCAAAAAATTGGAAAGGTTCAACCACGGTTGAACAACAGCTCAGGCTACGTTCCCTCGCCCAAAAAGTTCAACTATTAGTTGAACTGGGACTCAGGCTATGTGCCATCGAAATCAAAAAATTGCAAAGGTTTAACCACGGTTGAACAACAGCTCAGGCTACGTGCCCTCGCCCAAAAAGTTCAACTATGAGTTGAAGTGGGACTCAGGCAATGTGCCTTCGACATCAAAAAATTGAAAGAATCAACCATAGTTGAATAGCAACGCAGGCCATGCGACCTCGCACAGAAATTCTACTACAGAATAAACAGAGTGACATGAATAAACGACAATACCACACAAGAGGGGGGTGATTTGTGTGGTACCTAATTTTCACGTTAGAAGAACCCGTTTCTTCTAAGTGTTCTAACTACTGCAGTTTGCGAAAATGTAAAAACTTAAAGTAAAGTGCACAACTATTTTTACGTGGAAACACCTGGATCAAAAGGTGAAAAAATCACGACCTACTACTCAGTAGGATTTCCCAAACTCCACTAAGAGCCAAAAACATCATTTACAAAACTCTTGTTAACCTAAGGATTAAACTCTAATCCCAGTGTAGCACACAGCCTCAGCTGTTGCGACACTATCAAGTTAACTCTATCTTGATGACTCAACGTACCTAATACAATTGCTTCTATCTAAGCTGAAAGGTATAATATAAAACATATTACAATTGAACTAGAAATAAAACAATCAGATGGAACTGGTTCTTCTCTTGGTTCATGTAGCTGTAGGCGTCCACACTTGTAACTTGCATATATTGCTTGCAAATCAGACTCGCTCTTTTTGCTCTCAAATATGCTTTTTACTTATGCTTGTGTGTCTTACCTGAAAAGAGAACTAACTCAATCATATATTGAGTTAGCAGTTAGAGTTTGATTAAGACTCCAGTTCTTATCCGTTCATAATTCGAGTCCTTGGCCAATGCAAACTCCAACCTTTATCCTAAATTAGGATTAAGTTCTCTTGACTGTCCTCCTTATCCCAATGCAATCTTTTCGATTATGATCAGAAGATATTGATGCGTGATCTTTGGTGCATTATCTTCCTCACGTGCTCTGCGTGTGCCCTTGTTGATTCAGACTGTCTAGTACAAGATGGACCAGGTCCTTCTATCAGTTCATTTGTCAAAACTCAACTGAAACTTGGGTCAACAATTTCCTCCGTTATGATGATGACAAACTCTGTGCTTATTATGATCAGGAACCTGTAGACTTAGCTGAAATCAACACTTAGAAAATTATTTAACTTATCATTAAGGAGGTCAGCACGGGCTCACTCCCAATTCACCAAACACAAACATCGGCCTCTCGGGCCCACTCCCAACTCACCTGGGTACCCTGCACTCAGTGGGGTTGTGTACAGACTCTGGAGGGGCTCCTACAGCCCAAGCGCAATATCAATAGGCCTGAAAGCCTTCACACATCACACACGAGTCCTGAAAGCCTCCTCACATAACACTCGAGGCCTGGAAGCCTCCTCACATAACACTCGAGGCCTGAAAGCCTCCTCATATCACTCAACATATCGTCACAGATGGCCTTTAGCCTCAATCAGTGCAGAAAATAATCATAAGCCTCTTGGGCATCAGCAAAACACTGGTGCTCAGCTCATCAATATTATAAATATCATCAATACTCGAGCTCAGTATAAATGTAGTTGAGTTCACAAAATAATATAATTCCATTGGAATGAGTTCAAATATATTTTAATTGTTGCGGTAAATGGTGATGTAATTAACAAAATATTTCAACTATTTGGCCCAAAGCCCAAATATGGAAATAAGCCCAAATCATGGTATAAAACAGTAAATCATTATTAAATACACGGTAAAATATCAACCGGAATGGACCACGTCACAATCCCAATAGTAAATGAGCCTGCATTCGTCATAGAACGCGTATCTCATCTCAACATAATAGTATGTTGTATAATCTGGGGTTTCAAACCCTCAGTGCATCATTTAAAATCATTACTCACCTCAAGACGGAAAAATCTCTAGCCCGCGACGCCTTTCCTCCTCAAATCAGCCTCCACGCGCGTCGAATTTATCCAATACCACATCGAATATATTACAATATGATAAGGGAACAATGCCCAGTCGAAAACAATCAAATTTGGGCACAATTCCCGAAATTACTTAAACCCGAGCCCCGGTCCCACGGCTCGAAATTCAGAATTTTTTACATCAATAAGACCCTTATCTCGCCACAAGTCTATACATACCAAATTCACAAAAATCGAAGTTCATTTGACCCCTCAAATCACCATTTCTATCCAAGAGTATTTTCTACCTTTTTAACTTGCAATAGATTCGAGTTATACAACCAAAATTGAGTTAAGAACACATACTCCATTGTTCTCTCCAAAAATCTATCGAAAGATTGCCTTATCAGATACTGTTCACGGGGTACTGTTCACAACAGAATTTTTCTACAATTTCTGCATATTTTTCTAAGTCCGGAATTACTCCGAGACACCTCCGAAACACTCCTGAGCCCTCGGGGTCCAAACCAAACATGTACAGTGACTCTAAAACATCACACGAACTTGCTCGAGCGATCAAATCGCCAAAATAACATCAAAATCAATGATTTGAGCCTTAAATTCAAGAATTCTTTCAAATTTTGCCGAAACACGTCAAAACTTATCCGAATGACCTCAAATTTTACAGACAAGTCCAAAATAATATAACAAAGCTACAGAAACTCTCATAAATCCCTTCCGACCCTCGGATCAAAATCTCACCTATCAACCGAATTCGCCAAAATACTAACTTTTCCAATTCAAGCTAAATTCTACACCGGTCATCACAAAAATATTCCGGACACACTCCTAAGTCCCAAATCACCTAACTAAGCAATCCGAACCATAAAATTTGCATTTTGAGCCCTCTAACACATACGTCAATATCCGGTTGACTTTTCCAACTTAAGCTTCCTTAAAAGAGACTAAGTGTCTCAAACCTTACCAAAATCATTCCGGAATGACTTCAAATTTTGTACAAAAGTCACATTCGACATTATGGACTTGCCCCAACTTTCGGAATCGCATTTCGACCCTGATATTAAAATTTCCATTTTTGGTCGAATTTTCTCAAAAACCTTCAAATTTCTATATTTAGCCAAATGACTTCAAAATGACCTATGAACCTCCGAATTCACTTCCGATCGCGCTTCCAAATCAAGAATCACCATGCAAATCTACTCCAATCTCAGAATCCCAAACGGACATTAATAACACTGAAATGCATTTTAAGCCAAATTGATGCAATTTCTTCTAAAATGCTATCTTCCACATTAGTCTCCAAAACGCTCCCGGGTTATCAAAAACCCGATCCGGGCGTACGCCCAAGTCCGAAATCATCATAGAAACCTCATGGAACCTTCAGATCCCGATTCCGAGGTCATTTACTCAAAATTCCAGTCCTAGTTCATTTCTTCAACTTTAAGCTTTCAAAATGAGAATTTTCATTTAGATTTGACTCCAAACTTCCTGAATTTTAGTTCTACCATAGACACAAGTCAATATACCTGAGATGAAGCTGCTTATGACCTCAAACTGTTGTATGACGTGCCGGAGCTCAAAACGACCGGTCGGGTCGTTTCAATCTCCCCCACTTAGACATACGTTTGTCCTCGAACGTGCTGAGAACTACAATGATGTAGTCTGAAATAACTTGTTTAGCACATCATGCACCTTCCCTTGCTACCACTACTCAGTTGAGCACATTAGCTCGATAATTCTGTAGATATAATTCTTTATTCAAGAAAATAAGCCATTAGGACAAATTCCAACATCCTGAATTTCCTGCCAAGTCTGTTTCCATCATACGACCACCATATCAATCTCCACACGTTGTACCCATACATTAATGCATAACTTTGTTAAATTCACACTTTGCATCACTTTACTCATAGGACCACGATAACATTCTTTAAACATAATAGTCGAAATTCCACAAATGTGATGCTCCCATTACATCTCATGACCTACACAGGTCTTGCTCTAGGTTTTAAAACACCAATACGACTAAAGAGATGTTCCGAAATTCATAACCAACTACTGAATCAACAATTCATTGGATCCATACTATTGACGAGTTCCATTCCCTTGTCCCAAACCAAAGAATGATCTTTGCTCTATAATATACTTCATATAATCAGTTTGCACTGACCCCAAATCTAGTAACCTCATCTCACCCAGTACGAACTGCTCAAGCAATAAGCCACCTTAGACATAATAAAAAATCCCACAAGACGCCAAAATGTGCCAGTATGCGATCAATTCGAACGCGATACAAAGGGAAGGCGAACTCTAGGATGAAATACTCAACTCGCACAGTAACATTGTCTTCCTCAGAAAACAGGGAAATAGAACACACAAAAGCAAATATGAAGGACTGTACTAAGCATCATACTGTTGCGGCGCGCAACCCGATCCAAAGAAGTTACCTATGGCGGCGTGCTACCCAATCCACCATAGGACTCACATAAGTAGATATACGTCGAGATGAAAAGCTCATCACATCAAAACATCGGATATCGGTCATAAACACACTAAGGTGCATAATACCATTCCCAAGGAAACATATTGCTATATAGGCTACAAACTCAAGCACAGCTGAGGGAGATACATGACCTAAGTCTCAAGAGCCATCCTACTCATATAATATCACGGTTGAGCAGAACCTCAACACATAAGGAATTTACCAAGCCGTCTCACAACTCATACGACGCAATATATCTTTACATAAATTAGTTGACCATGAAATAAGACCGTAACTATCCTTTCATAAAGAGCGCAGAGCTGACATAAACACAACTGGCCTGACGTAAGGCTCACTTCCACATTTAAATCTATCCACGGACCTCAAGTCGATCCTGATCGTGCCAAGCTAGGCCAATAATATTTCACAAGTCCATAACCTAATAAGCAGAGTGTCCCCCAAGCATAAATTCTCAAATAGATGATATTACCAAAATCCTCATACTTGGTTTAAATTTCAAATTAATCAAGTGACTACATGTCACACTTATACAATATTCCTGTGGGACAAGCTCCCACCATCTTCCGAAATAATTAATGGGTCTACACATTCAAACTACCGGCTGCACTAATGCTGAAAATCGATCAAGAATCCCTAACCAGGATGCAAAACCTTTCTCACAGAATACCAATCTCAGGTGATACTGACGTCAATACCCATCTTACTCAAAACACTGAAACTCATATCCTGCTCATATAATATTGTGACATCACAGTTATTGACCAAACTGCAACCTTGGTCCTTACTTCAAATTCCATACCACTTACTGCACCTCACACGCTAATATACGATAGACGCGATTTCCATCACAACTCCGGAACCGTCGATAGACTAATACTTCATCACATAAGACTTTCCATTTAACTCATTTAAGGAGAACTATAGCAACATACAGGCGAATTCTCATAATCGTCGAATATGCCAATCTCTAAGTAGTTGTCCAAGCCACCATAACACTTTCTAGGATCCGCCTACTCATAATAGGCCCAAACAAAAGAATGCTTCAGAATAGTATCAATCACGGCGGCCAACAAACCTCACATGCACCACCACAATCTCATGCATAACTCGATCACGCTGAACGAACCGATCACTGACGCCAATATGCCAACTCAACTATAGATAATCAATCTACTTCCTTCCAATTTATCTTTGATTGCCTTAGAAATAATAATATCTCCCTTTAACACCTAACTTATTTCAACCGCACTCACCCTGAGTGACCTTAAATCACGAGACCATGCAATCTCAAATACCATGACTATTTCATGTCTCTCAAATGCAACACCGCAAGTCAAAACATCATAGAACATTATGTGCCTTTCTTCATAAGATGCTTCAAAAGCTTGACTCTTAACCATACCTACAGACACAAAATCATTAGGCACCACACTTTACCTCTTGAATTAACTAGGACCGCTATTGAGAGCCACCTAGCTCTAACTTGGCCTCGAATGCAACCAACTCTACTGAATTTTATAACATATGAATAAAATCTTGATGAAGCACCCAACGGAATCACTTCCCTCGAAGTCTGCACCTATACGAGGCCTAAATCATGAATCTTCCCTCAAGTCTGAACATGAGCCAATAAGGCTAACTATAACATGCATCCAACAATTCATTTACTCAAATTACCACTCATGGTCCTTTTACGTAGCTGCAATAACCCATCAATACGCCAATAACCAAAATTCACACAGGTAATTAACCATGCAACCCAATTGTAAGTGGTGGGACTCCCTGCTTAGCTCAAAGCCACTATTACACGACCCTGGAACACATTAGAACCATTATCTCGAGTCATTTACTCTTATTCAAACTGCAATTCACCTGATCCAAGGAACATAACCACCCTGCCTCAATAGCACTCTGACACCGCAGGATATGACCTCATTCCAATACAACCAAACATCTTCCTGATCCATACACCAAGCATTTTCTACCAACGACATCTTAAGACATACTGTGATTCTCACACTTCTATGAAGCACCATGTAGCCTTTGTCAAATTTCTCCCTCACCCCTGCCATCTTCAGACCAATTTCCGTAGCCAGAGCTGATTCACCAGCATGCCTCGAACTGGAACCAGCATAGCACATAACCGTACAATTATCTAATCAATAGCAAACTCCCCAACTTGGCTCGAAGCCATAGATCACAACACATATACTTTATTTCTTCCGTAATACCATGGTGAGATTAAACTCACTACTTCATAAGCTTGTGGAAACACGAATCATCAAAAATTTTAACTCTTCTGCCCACTCTTTAGGCGATAATTTTTTTTACTAAGTCCCAAATTTTTCAAAAATTTCGTCAGAGTTTCCTTTGTAATTAGGCCTATCCACTTGCCAGAAAATCACCAAAACAATCCTAACAACAAGTCCGCAACTTGACAAAGCATCGCAATGTATATCAACAACATTAATCTCAATGCTATATGTATTATATTATCAAAATTAATACATGGACATGCGTTGTACCTACTCATATGTTAAGACATAGAAAAATGCATTTCAATCATCCATTATTGGGTTGTTCAATTGAGTAAAAATATATTCTTTCTTTAATATTTTTGACCTTCAAGGTGGTCTCCCCGACTCAACGATTTCGTCATAATACATTTACAGAAGTGATCTCAGCCACCAGACTTATCTAACTAGTATGACAAATAGCTTCCCTTCATAAGCTAATTATCCATTAGCTTTACCTTTAGTTAATATTTTTTATGCCTTCCCCTGTCATACACATTACTCATCACGTGGATATTTATCCGCCATTCTGGCTAATAAGGACTAATGAACATATGAGTTCAAAGCACTTGCTATAAAATCAGCACTTCGGTGCTCAAGCCATTGGCAAAGATTCAGCCTCAAGTCCTCCAGACTGGCCTAATTCAACTCACAGAGATTACACTTCGCCCCTCGATCGGGTAATCAAAATCCATCGAGGCACATCTGGTACTGAGCGCCCGTTCGTGCTCACGATCACACGGAAGGAATTTCAAGAGTTTCCTTCCAAGCTGAATCAAGGACGCACGATAAGAATTCAAGAACGTGAAGTTTTTCCTAAAGGTTCTGCAGCCTCTCGAGGATAAATACAGACGTCTCCGTAACGATCCGCGCGACTCTACTAAACCTGCTCATGACTCGCGAGACCTAGTAACCTAGGCTCTGATACTAACTTGTCACGACCAAAAATCCCAAACTTGGTCGTGATGGCGCCTCTCGTAAAGACAAGGCCAGCCAACTAACTCAATTTGTCACTTTATCAAATTTTAAACATTAAAATGAATAAATAAATACAAATTAACACAATAATAACCAGTGTTTACAGCCCAACATATCCCGACCGGGGTGTCACAAGTCACGTGCATCTAAGGAATCTGAACACTACTATAAAACCAGTAACATACATATTGGAAATTTAGAATCAAAGGAAGAGATAGGTGCCGCGAACGCTGGTGGTCACCTTGCTCAGCAACAATAGAAATATCTTCAATCAGCTAATACCCCTCTACCGGGTGATCAATACCTGCATTTGCACACGAGATGCAGGGAGTAAAGTGAATACTCTAACTCAGTGAGCAATAAAAATAAATAATGACTCAAAGCATGAAATCTAATAAAGGCACAATATAGCGCTATCTCAAGCAGTAAAATCAATTATAGAATAAGACCATAAAGTATCAGGTAATTCTCTTTTTCAAACAGTGAAAACAACAACTTCAACAAGTAAGGACTAATCAAAAGTTTGCCCCTCAGGATCAATATCAAACTCTCAGTACAATATTATTCCCACGGGCTCACTCCCAACTCACCAGCACACAACATCATCCCCTCGGGCTCACTCCCAACTCACCAAACACAAACATCGGCCTCTCGGGCTCACTCCCAACTCACCTGGGTACCCTGCACTCAGTGGGGGTGTGTACAGACTCTGGAGGGGCTCCTACAGCCCAAGCGCAATATCAATAGGCCTGAAAGCCTTCACACATCACACACGAGGCCTGAAAGCCTCCTCACATAACACTCGAGGCCTGAAAGCCTCCTCATATCACTCAACATATCGTCACAGATGGCCCTTGGCCTCAATCACTGCATAATATAATCATAAGCCTCTTGGGCATCAGTAAAACAATGGTGCTCAGCTCATCAATAATATAAATATCATCAAAACTCGAGTTGAGTATAAATGTAGTTGAGTTCACAAAATAATATAATTCCATTGGACTGAGTTCAAATAATATTTTAATTGGTCTGGAAAATGGTGATGTAATTCACAAAATATTTCAAATATTTGGCCAGATGCCCAAAGATGGCAATAAGCCCAAATCATGGTATAAAATAGTAAATCTTTATTAAATACCTAGTAAAATATCAACTGGGATGGACCACGTCACAATCCCCAATATTAAACGACCCCGCGTTCATCATACAACGCGTGTCTCATCTCAAGATAGCAGTATGTTGTGCAATCTGGGGTTTCAAACCCTCAGTGCATCATTTAAAATCATTACTCACCTCAAGATGGCGAAATCTCAAGCATGCAACCTTTCCTCCTCAAATCGGCCTCCACGTGAATCGAATCTATCTAAAACCATATCGAATATATTAAAATATGATAAGGGAACAATACCCAATTGAAAACAATCAAATTCGGGCACAATTCCCGAAAGTACTAAAATCCGAGCCCCGAGCCCACGTCTCAAAATTCAAAATTTTTTACATCAGTACGACCCTTATCTCGCCATGAGTCTATGCATACCAAATTCACAAAAATCAGAGTTCATTTGACCCCACAAATCACCATTTCTATCAAAGAGGATTTTCTACATTTTAAACAAAAATTCTCAAATTAAACACCAAAACTTGAAATAGATTCGAGTTATACAACCAAAATTGAGTTAAGAACACTTACCCTGTTGTTCTCTCCAAAAATCCCTCAAAAAATCTCCTTATCCGAGCTCAAAATCGTCAAAAATGGAATTACGGGTACTGTTTACGGGTACTGTTTACGTGTAGTGTTCACAGCACAAAATTTTTGCAATTTCTGCATATTTTTCGAAGTCCGGAATTACTCCGAGACACCTCCGAAACACTCCCGATCCCTCGGGGTCCAAACCTAATATGTACAGTGACTCTAAAACATCACACGAACTTGCTCGAGCGATCAAATTGCCAAAATAATATCAAAATCAATGATTTGAGCCTTAAATTCAAGAATTCTTCCAAATTTCACATCCGATGCCGAAACACGTCAAAACTAGTCCGAATGACCTCAAATTTTATAGACAAGTCCAATATGACATAACGAAGCTACATCAACTTTCGGAATTTCATTCCGACCCTCGGATCAAAATCTAACCAATCAACCGGAATTCGCTAAAATACTAACTTTGTCAATTCAAGCTAAATTCTATACCGATCATCACAAAAATCTTCCGGACACACTCCTAAGTCCCAAATCACCTAAGGAAGCTATCCGAACCATAAAATTTGCATTTCGAGCCCTCTAACACATAAGTCAATATCTGGTTAACTTTTCCAACTTAAGCTTCCTTAAAAGAGACTAAGTGTCTCAAACACTACCAAAATCATTCCGGAATGACTTCAAATTTTGTACACAAGTCATATTCAACATTATGGACTTGACCCAACTTTCGGAATCGCATTTCGACCCCGATAGTAAAATTTCCACTTCCGGTCGAATTTTCTCAAAAACCTTCAAATTTCTATATTTAGCCAAATGACTTCAGAGTGACCTACGAACCTCCGAATTCACTTACGATCGCACTCCCAAATCCAGAATCACCATACCGAGCTATTCCCAATCTCAAAATCCCAAACGGACATTAATAACACTGAAATGCATTTTAAGCCAAACTGATGCAATTTCTAAAATGCTATCGTCCACAATAGTCCCCAAAACGCTCCCGGGTTATCCAAAACCCGATCCGGGCATACGCCCAAGTCCGAAATCATCATACGAACTTGATGGAACCTTCGGATCCCAATTCCGAGGTCATTTACCCAAAATTCCAATCATAGTTCATTTATTAACCTTTAATCTTTCAAAATGAGAATTTCCATTTAGATTTGACTCCAAACTTCCTGACTTTTAATTCTGACAATACACACAAGTCAATATACCTGAGATGAAGCTGCTCATGGCCTCAAACTGCTGAATAACGTGCCAAAGCTCAAAACGACCGATCGGGTCATTACAGCAAACTCCCCTCCCGCGGCATCCCTTCCTCCCTCGACCGACCGAGAGGTCGAAGCTTCTCCCCACATCAAAGGGTTGACACTTGCTTCCCTAACCAAAGCAGCCGCTGAGGAACCAACCTCCCTCTCAGCAGCTGGGACTGATGATGTAGCCGGTAACGCAACTGTTTCGCTATGGCCTAAGCCGACCAGGGCAACCCCCACTGTGTTTTTGACCTCAAGGGCAGGCGCAGCTTCCTCCTCACCCACAACATCCGATGTTGGAGAATCTAGATGTACCACCTCCGCAGTAGGCGTGAAGGCGACCCTTCGTCTCACCAATGGTCTCTCCTCTTCTTCCTCCTCCTCATCCAAGGTTGGTTCCGCCCTGGGGCGAACAACCCCCGAAGACGCCTCGACCCGAGTTGTAGACCACGCTGGGGAGTGGGCGGCTAACGACTCAGCTGAAGTCGACCTCCGAACTGGGCATGGTTTAAGCGCCATAGCCAACTGAGCAGTCTCACCCCGCCTGCGAAAAGAAAGCTGAGGAGCCCTTACACAGCGCACCGCCCCTGACCAACAAAAGAAAAAGAATTTAGAGAAGAGAAATTCAGCACGACTAAACAAGAACGATGCAATAACACTCACCCGCGGCTGGCCTACATCCATGCCTTTCCCAGAAGGCCGTCCATGTGCGAATCCCCGCTGCCTGAGGAAGTATGGCCTCGACCCATTCGCCAATGCCGGACAGAGGAGCCGAGGGCGACCGCATAGCTACAAACGCAAGATAAAAGTTAACACCCCTTAGAAAAAAAAAATAACGGGAGACAGGACCCGACGAATAGGAAACTCAAGTATATGGTTCCAAGTCTCTGGGAATTCTCTCACTTTCCCCACCAAGTGCTTGGTCCTGATGTAGAAAAAGTTCTTATAAGAATGAGGGTCGACCGCCCCGGGCCCCACGAGGGACCATCCAAATCATGGTACCGCAGACCCTTTGATGGGCGTACAGAGTCAGCACCTGCTTCAGTGTTATTTCCCTTTGCAGCAATTCCGAATACTTGACGAGCATGGCAAAGAGGTTGTAAAAATAGTGGACGAGTTGCCAGTGCACACTTCTTAGTACATCAAAAATCCGCTACCAGCACCAAAGAGGGAAGCTTGAATCCTAGTTTGAAAGGGTAAGCATAGAAGACGCAATATCTAGGGCGGTCGATATAAACCCTTTCCTCGCTCCTTGCAAGGGAAATGTTAGCAGAACGAGGAATTCCCCACTGCTCCCTTAATTGGGCGAGGCCCACCGAACCCATTAACGGGGCATCATTAACCTGATCCTCTCCCTCATCATTGGTGAAGTCGATTGCCAGACCCCTGGGCAGAGAAAGGATATCAACTGCCGATGGGGTCCTGTCGGCCACCGGCAATCCGGTGGCCCCCGCCATCGCAAAGGACCCATTGACCGCTGGCAGAGTCACCGGAGAATTCTCTGTGTTAGAACTGCTTTCCATTGTTGACTAATGGACAATGAATGAACGAATCTCACCAAAAAGGAAGTAAAAATGGAGATGGAGTAGAAAGAGAAAAAGAACAACACAAATTGATAAAGAAAAAGAGCAAGAGAAGTTGCTTCTTCCGAAATCTCAGTTAGACAAATACAAAAAAGTGAGGAACAGATAACATAACCCGTTATTTATACTGCAAAACGGCTTTCCCGAATTCCAAAAGCCACCATCAACTGCACAACCAACCGCAAAACGGTTCGAATCCACAAATAACGTATGTCATTATGACAGATATCACAAAATGGTTTTGTGAAAACCGGCAATCGACGTTTTGTCTTCGAAGCAGGGTCGACGACCTGGGTATGATGGAAAGGCATCCAATATGCCTCCGTACACCAAGCGTCACTATAATGCACATCAAACACGCCCACATCCCCAGTGACTGCCTACGGGAATACACGACTCTGGATGAAATCATCAAGCTACTGTCTCCCAAACACAAACGGCTACGGCCGCCTCTTTAGTACAACTGGCTACGGCCCCCCTCCACATGCAAACGGCTACGACCACTCTCTAAATGAAAAATGGTTACGACCATTCCCCAGGTGTGCAGATAGCAACAACCATCTCGTAAATATAGGCGACCATGGACGCTTTCAAGGCGCATAACGACTACGTCCATTCTCAAATAAGTAAAGCTGGCTACGACCGTCCTTCAAGTATTAACGACCACATCCGTCTTCTAAGCATGAACAGCTACGGCCCCCTAGGTCACGACCAAAGCGACATCCAATCCCCTCTTCCGAATCTACCGAGTCGCATTCTATAAAGTCCGCTCATCAAGCCCGACCGAATCTCAACCTCAATAAGCGGAGGGACTAACTATACAGGAAAAAACATGACTCGTGATAATTAATAAAGATTAATTATCTCTTAAGCATATTTGGGCTAACAAACGGCATAACTATTCGTTGATAATAAGCATTCTAAGATCATCCAGCATAATCAATGAGGCCACGTCCTATCCATTACTGGCAGGCGTCCTCTCGACTCGGCCACGGACGTCCAACGCCAGCTGACAAGGTGCACAACTATATATACTAAGAGAAAGAACCCTAAAAAGGGGCTTCTTCTTCTTCTTCTTCTTCATTTTCCGACTTCTCAACGAAGAGAGTATCATTGTCAGGCTCTGAACCTCTCCATGGAGAGTCAAACCGAATCAATATGATCAATAAAAGATCTTTACATTTATCCCCCTGACAAACAACACTCGTCTTTTATATTTTTTAATTGGTCTTTTGATTAATTACGATCTGTTATGATTGACCCTCCATTTATTCTAATTGATTTACGCTTAAAAGTGATGAATAAAGTCCAAGCAAAAATTACTAAGTTCACACAAAAGGATGTGTTTCATGGTAGCTTTGCCGCCTGTACTCTTTCTACGCAGCCATCTATAATATCAAAAAATCAATTTGCCATGGAAATATTACGGAAATATGGGTATTATCACTTCTACTTGATTTGCAGGTAACTAACAGTAAAAAAGAATAAAACTCAAATTTCTTCGACGAGCTATAAGAGCCACAAAGTTTTCAAAAAGTTACCCTTTTTCTTCATAATTTTGAAAATGTTTATCAAGTTTTTGAAAATTTTAAAAAACTGCTAAAAGATGTTATTCAAGTTTTCTTAGAACTTAAAAAAAAATCTAAAAAGTAAAAAAAAGTTAAACGTGAAAAGTATCAAAATGTACATTACTTTAACACATTTATTTTAACCTTATTTTCAAACCAAATTCGATAGCCACGCGTTGTCCACGAAGGAGAAATAGAAAGGGACAAGATAATAATTTTCTAATTGTTATGAAATAATATAAGAACAAGAACAATAATACAAGAACAAGAACAATAGAGAGAAGAGTAGAGAGAGGAGTACTCTTATTGATACTTAGGGATGATTTACAATGGGGTAAGACCCCTCTATTTATAGGCATAGAAAAGACTTAGCCTCAAAGTAATACTCTTCTATAAGATAGGCATTCACTCTAATTAGAGTTCTATTTATAACACTCCCCCTTGAATGTCTATTCATTAATGTGCCTCGTTAAAACCTTAACTAAAACAAAACCCAATGGGAAAAAATAATAGAAAAGGAAAAGGAGTACACATGTTTGAATATGCGCCTATTGGTTGCCTCGTTAAAAACCTTGCAAGGAAAACCCAGTGGGACAAAACCTTGTAAGGAAAAAAGAGTGCAACGCGCATTAACTCCCCCCGAAAAGAGCATCAATTCACATCCTTGAGCATTTGCATTCCAATCTTGTGCACCATCTTGAAATTATCATTCTTGATAGATATGAACATCTTCATATAATGTCGTGGAATGACTCTTCAATATCTCCATAGAGGTATTCTCGATGTCATCATGCTTATAGTTATAGCAAGATACATATGTACACAAGTTGCACTTAGGATGTGGTACTTCAGGACCAAGAATTGTATATGCTTCAAGCAACTTCAATCTTTCATGGATTGACATATAAGTTAAGTCATATAAGCCATATAATAGACTTTAGATGAATATCAAGTTTTCATGTCATGCCAAACAAATAAGATATCGAAAACTGATTACACATACCATTGACTTTATACTTTCAAGTATTTGAACTACATGTCCAAAACTACATGTCTTTCATATGGAATCAATTCTGCTTGAATTGTATCTCTTCCATTTAGCCAATATTTTTATTTGTATTCGACAAACATAAGATCCTCATCGATATTTAGCGCTATCATAGATGTCGTCGACGAACATTTTATATCGGTTCCAATAAATTTTCATAAAGACATAACATGGAGATCTCTTTATTCATACATTCAGGTACCTGAATCTCTCATGAGATTTTATGAAGTGTTATGTCATGTGATCTTCTGGATCACTTGCCTCCTTATTATGATCACTTTGATCATTTGCTCATCTTCTTAATTAAGAAGTTCCTTTTGAAACCGATTTGTCTATACGCCTTAAGCGTATCAAAGACTTTGTCCTTCTAGGACTTAATATGAGCATTTGCAGTGAGAATATAGTAACTTTCTTTAGGTCAGCAAATGCGTATAGCATGCTTTGCAATATGTTGCAATTGAATTATCCTTTTATGAACTTCAGGTTCATATTATGATATTCGAGGATCTATATATACAAATGATAATTCATCCCATGTAACCTTTTCTCAAGTGTTTATCATGTCTCCCCCTCATGTTAGAAAAGCTAACTTGTTTCCTCAACTTTGAGAGTCCATCTTTGTGCATTATGGTGTTAATGAAAATATACACCGCACATCAATAATAAGATGGAGTTATTTGGTTTCTGACCCTGAACCACTTGTGAGGGGAGAATATAATATACTCTCGTATACAACGTATATCAAACTGATATATATAACTTTGTTCTCATAAGAAACAGTTTAGCTATTAAGTGGAGGCATTCAATAATTATCTTGCTAAACCAACTACGATGTAAACCAACTTATCAAGATGAACTATCTTGAATAGAAAATCTGGAAATTATGCTCGAAGTTATATTACTGAGCAATTTACCTCGCAAGCACCGGCCAGGCTGCGGGTTAATAACAATGCACATGTAACCATATCATAGATGCATCATATGTGGTATACATGGCAGGTGAATGGGCCCATATTCACCTTTGATATTTTCAGAATTTATGGGATTCAACCCGAACTCTTTAGTTGGTCAATCAATTAATGAGAACAAGTAATATAAGAGAATTCGTAAAGAACTTTCTAGTTCTTTAATATTTATCCATGTGAATTCTCTATTACTGCACATCATACTTAAAATGAGATGGCTAACCCGAATGCCAACTGAATAAATTATCAATATTGATAAACTTCAAATTTACACCATGACATGTGCAATTATCAATAAACTTCAAGTTTATTATGGTATGAGTTTTTATACCAATAAATATCCACTTTATTGTGGCATTCTTTTGTTTGTGTAGTACAAACTGGAGAATAAAGCGGGTAGCTTTTCATATACAAATTATCCCGCTACAAGTTGTAGTAATAGAAGATATCAAATCTTCCCTTTATTTATAGTCTCAATATAATCAATCGCTTTCGCATATACTTTGGAAACTGAATAAGTTTCTTTGAGACTTACTACCACACAATACCTTATTGGTAATCAATTGCGTTTCTCCAACATAGTAATAATTGGCTCTTCTAGAGCTCTCAATTAATTTTGTACTACCGCAGATTCATCAACATCCATGTGGTGAATATCTCTTTTAAAGAGAAAGTTATATCATTATGATCATGGTCAAAATTATATGCAAGATATGTTTCTTGCATTATCGTTGTCCTTTAATAGTCATATTTCCAAAATATTTTGGCGTACAATAGGTATGTGACCAACGATCATTCATGCCATAATAATGACATTATTTTCATATATCATCTCAAACCTCCTTCTAGGGATGAGTGTGGTATATTCAATACCAATTTCATGTTCATATTCTTCCAATAATGAATATGTATTCGTGAATCAGATGTTGTCACATTCACTGCGGGGATATGTGATTTTGTTATCCTTTTCAAATCTGTAAATGCGTCTGGCATTTGATTTGCTATTCTTTGCAAATGGATAATATTTTACACCTCTTTTTCACAAATAGAGTTATGTGGATCAGGATGAGATAATGATGCATTTTTCCACAAAATTTCCCGTTTGGTTTCACCAACTTCCCCCCCTAATTTTGGGAAAAGTGTCTCATCGAATTGACAGTCTGCAAATCGTGCAGTGAACAAATCCCCTGTCAATGTTTCGAGGTAGCGAATAATGGAGGGCGATTCAAACTCAACATATATTCCTAACCTTCTTTGCAAACCCATTTTGGTGCAATATGGCGGTGCTACAGGCACATATACTGCACATCCACAAATTCTTAAGTGGGATATATTAGGTTCATGACCCAAAACTAATTGCAACGGGGAATATTTGTGATAATTCGTCAATCAGAGACGAACTAGCATTGCTGCATGCAAAATGGCGTGACCCCAAACCAAAGTGGGCAGCCTCGTTTTCATGAGTAAATGAGGTATTCAAGATTATACTCATGTATTGTCTCAATCTGATATCCATTTTGGATGATATCTTTAAAACTCAACAAGTTCCTTTTAGACTTGGAGGAGAACATTGCATTCTCTAAAATGTTGTTCCTTTAGGCAGAGTTATAGTTGCTCTTCCGGAGCCTTTAATCAATTTATTACTACCAGAAATTGTAGTAACATCTGCCTTACACATACTTAAATGAGTGTAATATCTCTTCTCTTTGAATATCGTATGTGTGGTACATGAATCAATTAATCAAAAGAGATATACGAACATGAGAATAAACAAATTTAATCCGTTGCTTCATAATTAAACAATATTTTCAAAATCTGCTGAGGTTATTCGAATAACTGAGTTGATAGTCGACTATCTTGGGAAGCAGTGATTAGGTTATTCGAATAACTAAACCTGCTATTCGACTAACTAGCCTTGCGGAAAAATCCAGTTTAATGCGAAATATTGGTTAGTCGAGTAACTAATTAGTTATTCGACTAACTTAGTAAACAGTCATCAGGTTAGTCGACTAACTAAACTGGTTAGTCGACTAACTTAGCTTGCGAAAAATTCAGTTTTTTATACGAAATAATAGATAGTCGAATAACTAATTAGTTATTCGACTAACTTTACTGGGAAGTAAAAATGTCTTCAAAATTTAAGCATATTGAAACATTCGAAAGAGCTAATAGTAACATTATATCATAAGCTAACTAATACGAGCTGATACTAATGACTATTAGTTTATTCACTAACTAATACAAATAAGTAAAATAAAATCAAATAATTCCATCTTCCTTCATCACAGATCCATCACCGATTAAGTGGTCTACTTTTCCCTTAGGGTGCTCAAAGAAGTCTGCCACATCCAAATGGGCGATGTCAAAATTGTCGTCAGAGACAAAATTGGTTTCAGGGCCTTTAATCTTTAGAGATGCTTGATAAAGCTCAACCAAATGTCTTGGTACACGGCAAATTTTCGCCCAGTGCCCTTTTCCACCGCAACGATAACATATAGTTTCTGAACTATTTGTTTTTGGATTCTTATCATATCGTGCTTGTGGCAGAGTGACCAACTTCAAGTTGTCATATCTCTCCTTTAAGCCATTCCACAAGATAGGTGGATCTTTGACTGTGATATGTTCAATTTTCAAACCTTCATCAAGGTGATGGCGCAAGAAAATCAAGGCCTTAGCACAGTTTCAAACCTTCATCAAGGTGATGGCGCAAGAAAATCAAGGCCTTAGCATAGTCTTGGGTGGATGCATTATTTCTGTCTTTAATGGCGTCTCCAGGACCCATTGCATCCAAATGGATTTCAACATCCAACACCTATGTCATATAGTTCTTGCCCGAAATTTCAAGGGCAACGAACTTTCTTTTCATAATGTCAGACATGAAACAAAATTACATCAAGAGCGTGTTCATACTTACGGTCTTTATTACAATTATCACATTCACTTCAGGGAATGGATTATAATCATCTGTATGTGTTATATACAATCTCATGTCAAATATTACTTTCATAAAGTGAAAGATTATTTTGAGAATCTTTATTATTCTCATTATCACAATGATGACGATTATAATTCCGTCTATTGCCACGTCCACATCTATTGATACCTTCACGGTAATAATTTTGTATTCTTTTAGACTTATCACATACTGCTATCACATACTCTAAAGGGAATGCAGCAAATTCAATGGGACGGATTTTCAATTCTTTGCCCACAATCATACATGAATTTAACCATGGCGAGACATAGAAATTTTACCACTTCATGTGAGCGTAATTTCTTACAAACTCCATTAGAGTTATAATCAAACTTTGTTGTCTTTGTTTGTATATGAAATCAAATCGTAGAATTTCAAGAATTTGAAAGGGAAAAGTAAATTACTTACCTTTAAGGTATACCAATAAATGTTGTGATATCAAATATACCTCTTGAGTTTCCATCCCAAATTAATTAATTTGGTTAATTTCTTTCTCCAGCTTCGTCTACCTCCTCTCCGAGCTAAGCAAAATCCTCAATAAAGGAAAGAAAATACATAAGTAAGGCTAGACGAGGAGAAAAATAATTAAGCAGAAATTAAAGAAAGATATGAGTATTTAAGCACGTTTTTGAAGTTAAACTGTTAAACAAATAAAAAAAATTCTTCTTTCATGTTCGTTCTTGATGTTGGGAAGGAATTGAGATCTCTCTTAGTTTTGTAGTTTCACTACTTCTCTTTGCTGGAACTGTTCCTATACCAGCTGCTGAGTTAATACCCTTAATTGTATAGAGATTCGTGCTGATAACGTGTTATGAAATAATATAAGAACAAGAATAATAATACAAGAACAAAAACAATAGAGAGAAGAGTAGAGAGAGGAGTATTCTTATTGATACTTAGGGATGATTTACAATAGGGTAAGACCTTTCTATTTATAGGCATAGAAAAGACTTAGCCTCAAAATAAAACTCTTCTATAAGATAAACATTCACTCTAATTAGAGTTCTATTTATAACACTAATCATATTATAGTAAGTACTAAAAAGCTTATCACTATGTTCTCATTCAAAGTGTCATATTCCTGCTAAGTCTTTGTCGAGTGTGATCTTTTTCAATATCACTGGATATGACCCTTTTTTGTAAACCTTTATTTGACTTGGAACAGCACAAGAAAATTCTTGGCACAATATTTTTTGGAATTCTGGACTTAGATCTAATCAGGGGGCGTACGCAAAATCTTTTTGTTAACGATGTCAAAATTTAGAGAGGCGTACAAATAAAATTATACTTTAGAAAAACACAATTCAAATATAGTAGTACAATTCTTTCCCATGAACTTTTATTTTTATAAAATGTACTCATAATAAACTCAGTACAAATATTACCAAAAAATTAAAAATCTATATAAGGCAACAAATACTTACTCAATAGCTCATCATTCATTCGAATCCATACTCCATAGGAAGCATCTTCTTTCAAAAAATTTGCAGAAGAATACCAAAATATTAAGAAAAAAGTTGCTACCACTGTGGAGTCGAACGCTTGACCACAAGCAGAAACTGATTTGATAATCCAACGGGCCAACACAGTTGCTAGCGCCAAAATTGTGACATTTATCATATTTAGACTTTATTTCCTTTTGCAGATTATTTACATATAATAATAAATAAAAATTTGGCCAAGCAGTGTCGGATGACACCGCTTGAATCAACGTGTCGCCGCCCCTAAATGTAACAATATGTCTTGGTACTAAGCAAAATCTTGTAATAATACATTTTTTTAAATTAAAAAGCCATAATAAAATACTAAGTCAAGCTAAAACAAAATGCTAATTAAAAAGCCATAATAAAATAAATATAATCTAAAAGTACTAAGTCAAGCTAAAACAAAAAGTTGTACATTAGTTACATGACTAAATACTAAAAAAAAGTTGTACATTTTTATATAAATTATTACAAAATAAAATGTAGATATTCATACATTCTCGTTCGTAGTATTGAGTTGAATGTCCTTTGTTAGCACTAGTATTGATTTGATTTAGGTTTGAACTTTTGTTAGTACTATTTAATTTACTAACATTAATGACTGTATAACTTATTGGAACATTCAAAAGTTCTAATCCAATATTAAAATAATACCTCAAATGATAAAATTATGAAATCTTTTAAAAAATATTTATAAATTACATCACAATAAGTATATTTAAATTTTAAGTATATCTTTATTTCTATATATGTAATGTTGGGTTGGTTTAGTTTCGGTTTGACTTTCTTTAGTTAAAACCAAACCAAATCAATTATGGTTGGATTTTTTTTCACCAAACCAAATCAAACCAACCCATAGTCGGGTTTTTTTCTCGATTTGACTCGGATTATCAGGTTGGTGCAGTTTGTCGATTTCTTTTGCACACCCCTAATTAGGTACTTACACGCAATGTTTTAAGGGGGGGGGGAGGGGTAAGACAAGGCGTTTTGCATATGCCTCAGCGACGCGTAAGCCCCATGGGTATTTAATTTTTAATATTTATAAAATAATATAATTATAAAAAATATTATTAAATTGGTAAAATTGCATAAAATTTTAAAAAATAACTTTGATATATATATATATATATCCCGTATTATCTAATGAAATTATACAGAAGTCCCAAATAAATTGAAATTATATAAGTGAAATTACATATAAATTCCAAATAATTATATATATATATATATATATATATATATATATATATATAATTATTTGGCATTTATATGTAATTTCACTTATATAATTTCATAGTGAAATTATAAATCCCAAATAAATAAGTAAAATTATATATAAATCCAATCAATACATATAAAAGCACGCGTAAATATAATCCCATATTATATTTTGAAAGAGAGCAAGAGAAGCACTATACTTAAAAAAACTAATTACATACGTGTTTACAAATGAACAGTGAAATATAAAAAGAGAAGAAAGTAATGAGTTCAAAATAATAAAGTTTTTACTTGGAGGAAGGAACAAACATGTTGAATTTGACATACGGAGAAGAATGAAGTTTTCTGTTGCAAAAAATTGATAAATCATTGCTCTTGGTAGAGGCAGACTAGCAGAAAGAATTGGGAAAGACTTCTAATTTACGGCTTTTAGAAATATTAAAAATTTTACTTTTAAATTTAATATTTTTAATTCCTTTTTAAAAAGATGTCTCTTGGGCTTACGCCTGAACAAAAAAACTCGCTCGGGTGTACGCCTCGAAATTCTGGGCGTACGCCTTACGAGACTTTTACCCCCCACCATGACCCCGAGGCGTTTTTGGTACGCCTTACCCCAGGGTTCGCCCCAGGAACGCCTTTTAAAACACTACTTACAAGTTAGATCGAGATAATACACATATTTTGTTAAAAAAACACTAAAAATGATTGTAATGTTTTCCCCGATAAATGACTCAGAAGAAAGACAATGGAGACGCTGGAAGAATTTTTTTTGAGTGAAGGACATTTTCTTATCTGTCCTCTCCTCTACGAAGACCAAGGGAGAGATTGCACCCCTTTCCTTTGGTAGCTAAGTGCACTTTGCTCTATTGATAGAGATGTCACGACCCCAACTCCGGTCGTGATGACGCCCAACATATTGCTAGGCAAGACTGACCAATTAATATACTTAACCCATTTTTTACATAGTTCATTATTAGCTAACACAGTTAAATTACCAAATTTTCATATTGAAAGTCTGAAACAAGAGTTAAATATGAGGAATTTCAAGCAATAGTACTACTACATAGCCCATATAGATCCGGTGTCACAAGTCAGAGCATCTAATACAAGTCTAATAGCCTAATACATATCAATCTAGGGAAATGAAGAGGATGGGAGGGAGCGATCAGGGTTGCGGACGGCATGCAGCTACCTTGATGCTCCCGGATATCCGCTGTTCAACTGAAAATCCTCACTTCGCCTCAGATGCACCTGGATCTACAACGCAAGGTGCAAGGATTAATATGAGTACCGACCCAGTGATTAATAAACATAAATAATGACTGAGAATAAGAAATCATGAAAAAACACAGAGTAATCTATAATTCGACAGTTTAAAACAAGTAATATGAAATCGATAAACCAATGAAATCGAAGTATGGAAATACTACAACATATAAGTAGATAAGTGATAGCCAATTAAAGAAATGCAACCCATAGAACGGTACCCTATAGTACCCACTGCGGCGTGCATCCCGATCCATTTTTTTTATCATCGACAGCGCTCACTGGGGTGTGCAGACTCCGGGAGGGATCCCTTACAGACCAAGTGAAATATCAAGCCATCTCGTGGCACCAACTAGGCCCTTAGCCTCATATCAATATAAATATAATACTGCTGCAGCGCATAGCCCGATCCCATAGTATCTTCACATCTGGCCCTCGACCATACTCAATCCAAAAATCATATAGACCCCTCGGGCATTTATGAAAACAATAGTTCTCAGCCCAAAACATCATTAGAAATATCATTTAAGTTTCAAAAACAGAGTAAAAGTGGTTGAGTTGTAAAACAGTAGAAAACGGTACGACTGAGTTCAAGTAGTAAGTCTAAATAGCGAGGAAATAGTGAGAAAAACTCCCAAAAGATTCAAATTGTTGGCAAGAAGCCCAAATATGGTAATCAATCTAAATAATGCTGATAACAAATATGCTTCAATCAAATATGCGGTAAAATCATCACTCGGGACGGAGCAAGTCACAATTTCCAATAGTATACGACCTCACACTCATCATCAAACGAGTGTCTCACCTCAATATAGCACTACGATGTGCAAATGCGGGGTTTCAAACCCTCAGGACATCATTTATATTCATTACTAACCTCAAACCGGCCAAAACTCTAGCTCGCTATGCCCTTGCCTCTCAAACCAGGCTCCTCGCGTGTTGAAATCTGACCAAAACTAGAATGAATACGTCACAATATGCAACGGAACAAAGCCCAAGCAAAAATAATAGGAAATATCAAAATCATGAAATTAGCAAAACTCGAGCCCCGAGCCCACTTATCAAAACTGAGAAATTTTTACATCAACGGGTTCCTTGTCCTTCCACGAATCCATACATATCAAAAACTCTCAAATTCGGCCTTAAATGGCCCTTTGTCACAACCCAAATTCCAAACCCGGCCGTGATGGAGCCTCTCGCGAAGACGAGGCCAGCCAACAAAACAAATACTTCCTATTAACAATTATTCAACATTTATAAAGCTAGAACATGATTTGTATAAACAAAAGTGCGGAAAACAACTATAACGACAGGGAACCATCCCGTCACAGCCCGACATCGGTGTTTCACTAGTCATGAGCGACTCCATAGTTCACTAAAGAACTACAAGTCTGGAAATGGGAACAAAGTCTGAAAAATAACACGGACAACATAAAATAATGGAGAAGATCCGGTGCCGCGGACGCTAACGGTCACCTGGCGCAGCTACGAAAACCAATCTTCAATCTGCTAATAACTCGCTATCGGATGAACAATACCTGCATCTACACACGAGTAATAACAGTAAATAATAACTGAAAGGCAAGAAATCACGTAAGAGCACTCAACCATGCAATATGGGACAACACAACCCTTTGAGAAAACAGTAAGTCCGGAAAAATCCTTTAGGAAATATCTGACCCAGTTTGAAATCACCATTAAAAATATCTTTTACCAACAGTTAAGCAAGTAAATGCAGGACAGGTAGTGCAAGTAAGCACAAAAGTCAGTCTCTGGGGCACAAGCAAGTATGCATAATTGAGCTCACAACTCGCCCTTCAGGCAATATTCTTATCTATGGTTAGCCACTGTTACGTGACCCATTTACATCATACAGTGTCACTGTTACAACTATCTCAAATTTATCCACTTTGAAAGTGATCAGACAATATCAGAACAACAAATAAATATCTCAAGAAATGACACAAACAACAAATAGTGCACAAATGTATGAATGAAATTAAATACATATGATGGTACACTCTAGTACCCATAGCGGCGTGCAGTCCGATCCATTTAACGTCGACGACGCTCACTGGGGGTATGTACAAACTCCGGAGGGGCTCCTACAGTCCAAGTTCAATATTATCCAAGTATTGGAAAAAAGCAGGCTCTCCGCCTCAATATCAATATATATATCATCACTGCGCCGTGCAACCCGAGCCACCCACATATTCAGAAATAACTATGACACTGCTGCGGTGCGCAACCCGATCCATGCTCAGTCCAAAAATGCACGTAAGCCACTTGTGCAATATTAACATAATAATCCTCAGCTCAAAACGTCATTTAAAATATTGCTCAAGTTTTCAAATATTAGAAAGAATGGTTGAGTTTACAAAATAGTATTAAAACCTTAGACCGAGACCAAATAATATGCAAGTAATGCAAAAACAGTAATATCAATCCTCGAAGGATTCACATAGTTGGCACGAAGCCCCAAACATGAAAATTAGCCCAAATTATGATGATAGCAAATAAATTTAAGTCAAATACGTGATAATATCAACAACCAGGACAGACCACGTCACAGTCCCCAAAGGTGCTCTACCCCACGCTCGTATTCGGCATGCAAGTCACCTCAATATAGCACTATGATGTGCAAATTCGGGGTTTCAAACCCACAGGATATCATTTACAAGTATTACTCACCTCAAACTGGAAAAAGCTCTAGCCAACGATGCCTTTGCCTCTTAAATTGGTATCCACGCGCGTCGAATCTGGTCGAAACCACAACAAATACATTACAATAGGCTAAGAGAATATAACCCAATCGAAAAAACTCGAAAATATAAAAAACCACGAAATTTGCAAAACCCGAGTCCCAGGCCCACTTCAAATCCAGAGAACTTTATATTAAAATGATCCTTATCTCGCCACGAGTCTATACATACCAAATTCACAAAATCGGTGTCCATTTGACCACTCAAATCACTATTTTAATCTCTTTTAAATTTCAAGCCCTAACCTCCATTTTTAACCTTAAATATCTTGGATTTCCAGTGTTAACCGATGTTTTTACACCCTAATAACATAATGTGAGACCAAGAATCCATACCTGATGAACACCCTCAAAACCCTTTTCAAAATCGCCCAAAAATCGCATTAGTCCGAAACCCCAAATGTTTTCTACTTCAAAATTCGCGAAGTAAACTTAATATGTGATGTCAAGTCATTTTGGCTTATGCAATTCACGCACCGCACCTGCGACTTCTGCCTTTGAGGTCAGAACACCGCGTATGCGGTTCAACTTAAAATCTCAGGACCGCATATGCGGTCCAAAACTGCATCTATGGTGACTGCTTATGCGGAACCAAATCCTCTTCTGCGGAAATACCCAGGCCTTTCAGGCCCGCTTCTGCGACCTCCCTCACCGCATCTGCGGAACCGTTTATGCTGTCTCTTTTTTGCAGATGCAGAAATACGAGGTACCAGAACTCCAAAACATGCCAAAACTCCAAAACTCTCCATTTAACCATCCAAACTCACCCCGAGGCCCCTGGGACCTCAACTAAAAGCACATATATGTTCTATTACCTCACTCAAAGTTGCTCGAATCATAAAAACATATCCAATAACACAAGAATCATCAAATTACAATAGATTCAAGCCTAAGTTAGACTAAAACATCCAAAACTTGCATTCGATCAAAAACCTGACCTAAACACCTCTGAATTAACTAAAATTTTGAACAAACATAAAAAATCACCTAACAAAGCTTCTGCAACTCTCGAAATTCCATTCCTACCCTCAGATCAACATCTCACATATCCACCGGATATCGCCAAAATGATAACTTAGCCAATACAAGCCTAATTCTACACCGAGCCTCCAAAATTAATTCCGATTGCTTTTCTAAGCCTTAAATCATCCCCCCTCCCCCCGAAGATAGCCGAATCATCATAAATCCATTCCGAGCCATCTAAGTCACAAGTCAACATCTAGTTGACTTTTCTAAACCAACCCTTCCTTAAAGAGACTAATTGTCTCATTTCCAACCAAACTCTATCCGAATTACTTCAAATTCACCAAACACATATGATGAAACATGTAGAAGCATAAAAGGGGATGGAAATACATGAGACGATTGGTCGGGTCGTCACATCCTCCCCAACTTAAACAAACGCTCGTCCTCGAGCGTTCCCAGAGTTGTCCTAGAAGCCAACCAACAGTTATATGACCTTACCAAGCATATACCCAGGGTGATCCCACATCACCCTATCTCTTATAGGTACGACAACATAACATAGCCAAAATTTCACAGTCCATCAAACCCGTAAATCGTAGGACCGCATTGCGCTTTCCGAAATTATACGCAAGATCAGAATCTCACATCTGTTCTCAGGATTAGCCCGAACCAGCTGTAATACCCCACACCTACAACCTCAGGTACAATTTTATGATATACAGCCTAGCTCAAACACATGCAGCGATAACTCCCATTCACGGCAGATGTCCACAACAAGCATACACTGTTAGTAATCTCTTATTAGCTAAAGTCTCATTCCAACACTTTCATATCCTACCAATGATAAGGAAACACGCAGTAGAGCATAACCATTTCTAGATCGACCATTCACGAAGGTATTTCTTCCTTTTTGACTAATACCACAGCAGATTCTAAGCCGAACCTCAATATAATCCTTTCAACAGGCAAAAATCAAATTTGTTCGCATCCATTAATGATCCCAAAGTTCTCTATTGACCAAACACACCACCCTGGTGATATGACACATCAATACGGCCTAAAAATACTCCAATCATGAAAATGACTCAAACAAAAGAGCTGCACCTTAAGCTCATCAACACCATTACAACACAAGGCTGGGACCCCGTCCCACATCATAGAAATAGAATACCTGAATCTTCTTCGAAGGGTCAGATCTCCACGTAGCCTCGCTATAATGCGCGATCTTATCCAAACAATATTACACATGAAGCACCTCAAGTCTCTATACCCGAAATTGACAACCACACACGATCGATGTCTAGAACCCAAGAAAATCATTATACCCATGGTGAAGAAAGGCACACGAATAGCATATGGAAAAATATTGTCAAAATCATACTGTTGCGGCGCGCAACCCGATCCAGGTAACTTATCCATAGCAGCGTGCCACCCGGTCCACACATATTCATGGCGGCATGTCATCCGATCCACACATACCCATGGTGGCGTGCCATCCGATCCACACATACCCATGGAGGCGTGCCACCCGATATATATATATCCAATTTTTCTCATTACAACAAAATACCGAGTACCGATCGTAAGCATAGTGAGTGCATACAATCTCTACATATAGCATTATAAGCTACAAAACTCAAGCACAACTGAGGTTTCCACCTCAACTTCCACTATGAATATCGATAGCACCGCTCCATATGTGCCCAAAGTCCGCAAATCATAACATCTTGCAACACAGAAGACAAGTCCTAGATCTCTCCAAATCGCTGATAAGCTCCACAATGATCGAGTTAGCCTATCCCTCGATAATACAATTCGGAGCCAACTGTGTCAACTCAAACTAGAACACGCATCCGAAAAGTCCCTTAATGCCGGAACTGGCTCAATAATAGCAACCTCTATACTGACATCCATCATGAAGGCTCAATAAGGAAAAAAAATCCTTCCCAACCGTCTGCTGGGTGTTCAAAGGATAAACCGTTCCACAAGAACATAACCCAATGCACCTTGCCACTCAAACTGTGGCGTTTCTGGAATAGCCCATATTGCAATAGTCCATAATTAATCTAACATTGAGACAACCAGTCTGAACTTCAACATCACATCCAAAATCCAACATACCAGCAATGAAAGATTCGCTCGATACCCCAGATCCCAATAGCCGCCAAATGGTGTCGATACACTCGATCCACCCTCACAAATAGCCCGAATATGAGGTCTTCCACCTCCAATTACACATATCATATAAATTACCATACTTGATCCCATTTTCGCCATCCAAACACATGCCACAGCTAAATATCCAATAATCTTCCTATGCAACCAAGCAAACCCGAATATCACCCGTCGATCTAACGAGGAAGTGTCGCAACACCACCGAAGTATCATCACTTAATCAAACTGCTCTTTCTTTGAAACATATACTCTCATCGGATCACTTTCAAACAACCATACCATTTTACTTGATTACCTGAGGCTACCCGTTGCCTAAAAATTTTATGAACTTCTTTGGAGAACTGAACTATAACTCATCTAGCCAAGCCTTTCGTCAAGCCCATATGGAAGAAGAATCATTACACATTCCATGCTTCGCATGCCTCAAGGGAGTGTATATATATATATATATATATATATATATATATATATATATATATATATATATATGCATCTCAGAACAACGGTGAAGCTCAATAACAACTCTTTCCCAGTTCCATTTACACAGGCTAAACTGCCAGGACTAAATCCTTCTACCCAACCCAAGCTAAGCAAGCTACCAAAACTCAAGAGCATTGCTTTAAAATTACACGTGCTAACTCATTACCTCAAATACACACCTAGAATTAATCATACCCTTACCATGCCGATCCGGTCCATTATCAAGCTACTCCAGTTATCTAAATTTCTTCTGATTTGTCTTCACCTTGATATTCCCTTTGCCGTAGTACCACAATTTCCTCAATCTAGGTTTACCGCATGAGACCCTAGCGTAAGACCACACTGTTAGGAACCACAATCTGCTGACTACTCTCTCAAATATTTCCAACAACACCATATTCCAGAGTACCTTACTAAGAAGAACTCTCTGCGAATCTAACTCTGTTTCCTTTACCTTCCTGATGCAGATACATAGATTACCATAATTAACATAGAATACCGCAAGTCTTAACATCTTCTAACAAACTCAGCTCCTAACTATATACACAACCTTAAGATACCTAATTGTTACATATAAAATCTTGAACACAATAAAACCATTCTCGAGAGTCATTTACTTCATATTCGATCTACAATTTACCTGACTTAGCGAACAGAACCACTCGTGCCTTAATAGTACTCTGACGCCATAGGATATGATATCATTCAAATACCAACAAACATCTTTCTCCTCAATACACTAAGCATTCTTTATCAACAACAGCTCAAGACATCCAATTGTTTTCACACATCCACCAAGTACCATAACCCTTGTCAAAATTTTTGCTTTGCTTGTTCCATCCTCGGCTCAATTTCTGCAACCAGAACATAGCATATCTCAAAACAGATCCAAAATAGCACATGACCATGCAATCATCTAATCAACGGCAACCTCCCCAACTTGGCTCGAAGCCATAGACCAAAATATTTCAATAGCTCATAACACTTTTACTCGATTGATGCCACAATAACATAGTGAGAATACGCCTCAATCGTTTATATGTGTGAAACACAGATCTTCTAACATGCACACAAGGACCATACCACGCTAGAACACTCTGCAGGAGATAGCCCACCCGTTTCACCTCAACATAATATTTCCATATACCTTCCACTGTCATACACCTTACACAGTCGACCAGTATTTCTGAGTCTGAACTCAAACCGCAACACGCTATTTACTTCACTACCAACTAGGAGAATTGAAAAGATTCTTCATGCATCCATAACCGAGGTAATACATCCCATCACAATGGAAATCAAACACTTAATGGTTCATCTACAATACAATAGACCTTCTTCGACACCTCCAAGTCATATAGGAATATCTCGCAGTACCAACATACTCATCACATAGCTATCCAGCCACCATTCCCATAATTAGGGACAATACTGAACATATAAATTTACTACACCAACTCGCAAAATCAGCACCTCGGTGCTGAATCCACAAGCAAAGATCCGGCCTCAAGTCCTCCATACTGGCCCGAGATCAACTCATAGAAATCACATCTTGCCCCTCGATCGGGGAATCGCAAGTAGTCAAGGAACATTTGATGTTGAGCGCTCACGTACGCATACAGTCGCATGGAAGGAATTTGAAGAGTTTTCTTTTCAAGCTGAATCAAGGATGCACGATAAGAATTCAAGAACATAAAGTTTTCTTAAAGGTTCTGCAACCTCTCGAGGATAAATATAGATGTCTCCATACCGATCCACGAGACTCTACTAAACCTGCTCACGACTCGTGAGACCTAGTAACCTAGGCTCTAATACCAATTTGTCATGACCCAAATCCCAAACCTAGTCATGATGGTACCTCTCGTGAAGACGAGACCAACCAACAAAACAAATGCTTCCTTTTTAATAGTTATTCAACATTTATAAAGCTAGAGCATGATTAGCATAAACAAAAGTGCAAAAAACAATGATAATGACAAGGAACCATCCCATCACAGACCGACATCAGGGTATCACTAGCCATGGACGACTATAGAGTTCACTAAAGAACTACAAGTCCAGAAATAGGAACAAAGTCTGAAAAATAAAGTGGACAACATAAAATAAGGGAGAAGATCCGGTGCCGCGGACGCTAGCTGATAAGTTGGTATTTTACCAACTTATCTTTCCTTTAAACATGTACTTTTGCTATGTCTAAAGTGATTAAATCATGTATTTAATGTCATTTACTTCTACTTTATAGGGTGTATGTGATTTAGAAGTGATAGTGAAGAAACCAAGTGAAAACGAACCAAAAAGAAGCCAAAAGAGAGGAAATATCCGGGCAGGGCCTTCAGGGGTCGCACATGCGATCAAATCTTAGGAATTGCAAAGCCAAGCAGAAAAATCACACTTTGTTAATGTGAAGGAAAGTTCGCAAATGCGAACTTAGCAGGAATTGGGCAGTTACTTCGCAATTGCGAAGTCAACCAGGACAGGTTAACTTCGCAAATGCGAAGAAAACTTGGGAATGGCAAACCCAGGCATCCTAAGGCAAAGTTGGCAATTGCGAACTTTTGTTCGCAAATGCGAAGAGCGTCGTTCAGGCATGGGCAAATTTGAAATTTCACATTTTTTGATGCCCAAACCATTTAATACCCGATAGGGCTCATTTGTATAAAATCTTTGGCCAATTTTAAGTCTATAGAGAGTAGAGAGAACAAGTTTTTGAGCTAGGGTTTGCACAAACACACTTGGGTCTTGAAGATAAAAGCTTGTGGTTAAGATTTCTTACCCATTTATGTTTATTTCTTCATTTCCTTGCTTTGTATTGTTTATCTAAGTGTGTATTTATTTATCCAACACTTAAATCTTGTTTATGGGAATATTAATAATTAAAGTGTGGATTTTATACCTTGTTGTGCTTATATATTGAATGATTTTTCTATATTTATGATGTGAGTTATTGTTTCTTTAATTATTCTTGTTCTTTAATGTTTCCAAATGGATTTGCTAACCCTAGGACTCGCCCATTAACTCCGAATTAATTTTGGGAAAAATAGTTTGGGGTTGGGAAAGATGAATTAACAAGAACTTGAGGCGTTATCCCTCATTTTATAGATTCTCCCTAGGGATAGGATTGAACTGCTTGTAGCCTTCCGGGTGTGCTTAACCATCTAATTGTGATTAAAGATAATTCAATTAGGAAGTCTTGTTAGTCTTCAGAAGAATCTAATTAAGAATTATTATCCGTGGCTAATTAACATAAACTCGCTCATATTTGTAAAATCGTGAAATACATTGGATCGTTTCTTGGGTGTAATTCCCAATGCCTTCATGTTTGTAGCCATTGATCATTTTACTTGCTTTCTAGGTTAGTTTACATTTCCGTATTTTAGTTATAAAAACAATTTTCAACCCAAGTTCTTAGTGTTTGGCACTGCGCGGCTAGCGATAATGTTCTTACATTCCTAATCGTCTACACATTGCTCTCCCTGGGGTTCAACCCCCACTCATAATTGGGTAAATTATATTGCATGCGACCGTGACTATTTCTTTTTAGCGGTGGATTTGGATGTCATCAAAATTGGCACCGTTGTCGGGGAACAATTTGGCGTAATTTAGATTGTTTGAGAAGTAAGCGAAAGTGCTTTGGTCCAAACTTGTGAATATTTATGTAATTAGTTTTTTCTTGTCTTGGGTCTATTTTTATTGGTTGTTTCTTGTTTATTTTTTTATTTTTTAAAAATGGCATAATATAATGATAATTGGTCGTGTGGTAGTTGTTCATACTTTGATGACCCATGTCCTTATTATGGAGGACCATACTCGTGGCAAAACTGTTTAAATTCTCCAGGGGTGGATTGTGCGCGCAATCTCATCCCCATGATTGGAGTATTTGTGATAAGTGTGGTTGCCAAAATGGTCATTGTGATTATTGTGCATATTTGACCTTCCCTTCCCCAAGCCCCTACTATGATGAGTTTGCTTTTTGTGATGAGAACAATAGGGCTATGGAAATGGAAGAAAGTGAGCATAGCCAAAATGGAGAGTTCAAGCTTATGTTGGAGTGTATACTTGAAGAAGGAAACAAGGAGCAAAATGCCTTGGAACATCTTTTGGAGACTAGTCTCCAAAATGATTTAGCACTTCAACGATTGTACTCACAAATGGATGAAATAAACGAAGCCTCGAGGGTTCAAAGAGCCTTGGAAGTGAATGAAAACTAAAATCCTTCCTTGGAGATTGAAAGTAAAAACCCTTTCTTGGCACTTGATCAAAACTAAGAGGAACTCCGAAATGCTCAAAATGAGAAAATAATGCTCATGTTGGAGGCCATTCTTGAAAATGAGGAGAAGCTCAACTTTGCACTCAAGGACTTGAAGCAAAGCTTGGCTTACCATGATGAACATATCCGCAATTTGGAAGATCAAATGCAAACTTTGGTTGAGGCTCACTATGCCCAACAACTTGAGTTTGTGGAAGAAAGCCAAGAAAAGTCCAATTCTGAGGAAGAAAGTGAGCTTTGCTTTGAGGAATCAAGAAGTGAACATCCGCACTGACTCAATAAGTGTTATTGATGCCGAGAAAAATATGAAATTGGAGTCAACCGGTGCAAATGTGGTTGATGTTGACTCTAATCCGGGGGAAAAGGAGGATGTCAAGATAGAAAAATTGCAAAGTGAAGGCTTGAAGTCACATTCCAAGCATTTTTCAATGTTGGAATTGTGTGGTGACACGGAAGTCAAACTACAGGAATCAATGAAGGATTGCGAGGAAGAAAAACGCATGCCATACATTTTACAAATGATGGTGTATGTGAATTAGAAGTGATGGTGAAGAAACCCGATAGGGCTCATTTGTATAAAATCTTTGGCCTATTTTAAGTCCATAGAGAATAGAGAGAACAAGCTTTGAGCTAGGGTTTGCACAAACACACTTGGGTCTTGAAGATTAAAGTTTGTGGTTAAGATTTCTTACCATTTATGTTTATTTCTTCATTTCCTTGCTTTGTATTATTTATCTAAGTGTGTAGTATTTTATTCAACACTTAAATCTTGTTTATGGGAATATTCTTAATTAAAGTGTGGATTTATACCTTGTTGTGCTTATGTATTGAATGATTTTTCTATATTTATGATACGAGTTATTGTTTCTTTAATTATTCTTGTTCTTTAATGTTTCCAAAGGGATTTGCTAACCCTAGGACTCGCCCATTAACTCCGAATTAATTTTGGGAAAAATAGTTTGGGGTTAGGAAAGATTAATTAACAAGAACTTGAGGCGTTAACCCTCATTTTATAGATTCTCCCTAGGGATAGGATTGAACTGCTTGTAGCCTTCCGCGTGTGCTTAACCTTCTAATTGTGATTAGGGATAACTCAATTAGGAAGTCTTGTTAGTCTTCAGAAGAATCTAATTAAGAATTATTATCCGTGGCTAATTAACATAAACTCGCTCATATTTGTAAAATCGTGAAATACATTGGACCTTTTCTTGGGTGTAATTCCCTATGCTTTCATGTTTGTAGCCATTGATCATTTTACTTGCTTTCTAGGTTAGTTTACATTTCAGTATTTTAGTTATAAAAATAATTTTCAACCCAAATTCTTAGTGTTTGGCACTGCGCGGCTAGCGATAATGTTCTTACATTCCTAATCGTCTACACATTGTTCTCCGTGAGATTCAACCCCGACACATAATTGGATAAATTATATTGCATGTAACTGTGACTATTGCTTTTTAGCGGTGGCTAGCTCTCATTAGTGGTGATATCATTGGTTTTCTTTATACCACAGTTCTTTTTCCAAGGATGCCAACTTTTCTTCTTCAACCGGGTAATTGTAGAAATATTTTTATTGACTTTTCCCGATGATGGATAGATTGACAACTTTCTTAAGGGAATTAATCTTGTAGTTAGAATTAGTTTTTGTTAATTTAGGAAAATAAATGGTTTGCATTGGGATGTGTGCCCATTGGCCAAGTTGTGGCTTGCTTTGTACCAACACGAGTTAAACCTCGGCATATGAATTGTTGATCGTTGAAAAAGAGAAAAATAATTGAAGTAGAAATGTCATGACTTTTAGACTCAAAGTTTGGCTCTTTTATTTACTAAGTAGCTTCATATGCTATATGCAACCTCTTTGAATCATTGGTTTCAATTGACTTTTGGATTGATATTCCACTTGGATGTTCATGTGCCATGTGTAGTGAGATATTTGTTAGTTCTCTTGCATTACTTGTAGTCTAGAACTTGCCCGGATTGTGCTTCAAGGCGAAATCATAGATCAACTTGGTCTAAAAAAATGATATTAGGCCTTCCTTGGACCGCTAATATGCCTAAAAATTCCTATCCTTAAATATGTTCCCTAGTCAACCCATTTTGAGCCTTTAACTTTATTCTTTGGCAACTATATTGCAAGATTAAATCCTTTATTCTTAATTAATATACCTTTTGGCACCCTACCTTCCGAAGTACTTTTAAAGTGCAAACATAGGCTAAAAGCCTAAGTTTGGGGGTATGATGGTTGGAAGAGTTGTGATATGGAAGTTGTTGTAAAGGTGGAAGGTAGAAGAAAGAAAAAGTGATCAAAAGTTATAAAAAGGTGAAAAATAAAAAAAAGGAAAGAAAATAAAAATATATAGAAGAAAGTGGCAAAACATTGTGAATAAAGGGAAGTCTAGGTATGGAAGGAATAGTGAACAAAGGAGGGAAAATGTGTTTGAAGTAAGTGGACTTTAATTGTAAATTGTGTAGTGCTTGGGGATGTTTTGAGTCACTTTAACCGAATTGTACCATAACTTATCCAAAAGCCTAAACTACAACCCTTATGTCCTAATTGATATTTAACCGAGTTGTCTACGTTAGTGGAGGAATACATGAAGGGCAAGCCTGTGGCACTACTTGTATGCATTTGGACATATTTTTAAGAGAGAGTTATTTCTTCCCATATGATATCCCATTATTGATTTAATTAAGATTTATGAGTGTGGGATCCTCCCATAAATGCGAGAGCACATGAAGTTTGAGTTGTGGATTTAATCCTATTTTCAATTGGAAGAAATGACCAAAGAAAATTGATAGTGATGGAGAGGAAAATTTTGAAGCTTTAGTGTCATGACTTGATTGCTACTTTGATTTGTATCGGTGTTTGAGCACTTGAAGTATAATGAAGTTTATGTGAAGTGCTTGATAATTCCTATGCCTGAGAGTAATTATTAGTACCAATCGAAGTCATGCATTTGTACTTAAAGTAAATCTTCTTGTTGTCTTAGTGTGATAAGGATACAAGGTTGATTTAACCACTTGGGAAGAGATTTTGTCATTTTCATTGCTTGAGGACAAGCAATAGTTCAAGTTTGGGGGTGTGATAAGTTGGTATTTTACCAACTTATCTTGCCTTTAAACCTATACTTTTGCTATGTTTAAAGTGATAAAATAATGTATTTAATGTCATTTACTTCTACTATATGGGTGTATGTGATTTAAAAGTGATGGTGAAGAAACCAAGTGAAAACGAGTCAAAAAGAAGCCAAAAGAGAGGAAAAATCTAGGCAGGGATTTTAGGGGTCGCAAATGCGACCAAATCTTAGGAATTGTGAAGCCAAGTAGAAAAAGCACACTTAGCAAATGCGAAGGAAAGTTCGCAAATGCGAACTTAGCAAGAATTGGGCGGTTCTCGCAATTGCGAAGACTACTTCGCAAATGCGAAGTCAACCAGGACAGGTCAACTTCGCAAATGCGAAGAAAACTAAGAATTGTGAACCCAGGCATCCAAAGGAAAAGTTGGGAATTGTGAACTTTTGTTCGCAAAATGCGAAGAGCATGCTTCAAGCATGGGAAAATATTGAATTTCACATTTTTTGATCCCCAAACCATTTAATACCCGATAGGGCTCATTTGTAAAACATCTTTGGCCTATTTTTAGTCCATAGAGACTAGAGAGAACAAGTTCTTGAGCTAGGGTTTGCACAAACACACTTGGGTCTTGAAGATTAAAGCTTGTAGTTAAGATTTTCTTACCCATTTATATTTATTTCTTTATTTCCTTGCTTTGTTTATTTATTTAATTGTGTAATATTTCATCCAACACATAAATCTTGTTTATGGGAATATTCATAATTAAAGTTTGGATTTTATGCCTTGTTGTGTTTGTGTATTGAATGATTTTTCAATATTTATGAAGTGAGTTATTGTTTCCTTAATTATTCATCGTCTTTAATGTTTCCAAAGGGATTAGCTAACCCTAGGACTCGCCCATTAACTTTGAATTCATTTTGGAAAAAATAGTTTGGGGTTGGGAAAGATTAATTAACAAGAACTTGAGGCGTTAACCCTCATTTGATAGATTCTCCCTAGGGATAGGATTGAACTGATTGTAGCCTTCCGAGTGTGCCTAACCTTCTAATTGTGATTAGGGATAATTCAATTTGAAAGTCTTGTTAGTCTTCTGAAGAAGCTAATTAAGAATTATTATCCGTGGCTAATTAACATAAACTTGCTCATATTTGTAAAATCGTGAAATACATTTGATCGTTACTTGAGTGTAATTCCCGATGCTTTTATAATTGTAGCCACTGGTCATTTTACTTGCTTTCTAGATTAGTTTACATTTTCGCATTTAAGATTTAAAAAAAATTTCTACCCAAATTATTAGTGTTTGACACTGCGCGACTAGCGGTAATTTTCTTATATTCCTAATCGCCTACACATTGTTCTCTGCGGGATTCGACCCCGTCTCATAGTTGGGTAAATTGTATTGCTTGCGACCGTGTCGATTGCTTTTTAGCGGTGGATTTGGACGTCATCACTTGCGGTCACCTGGGTCAGCTACGAAAACCAATCTTTAATCTGCTAATAACCCGCTACCGGATGAAAAATACCTACCACTGCACGCGAGGTGCGGGAAGTAAAGTGAGTAGTCCAATTAATTAAGTAATATGAGTAAATAACAACTGAAAGGCAAGAAATCAAGTAAGAGCACTCCACCATGCAATATTGGGCAGCACAACCCTTTGAGAAAATAGTAAGTTCGGAAAACTCCTTTAGGAAATATCTGACTCAGTATAAAATCACCTTTAAAAATATCTTTTACCAACAGTTAAGCAAGTAAATGCAGGACAGGTAGTACAAGTAAGCACAAAAGTCAGCATCTCAGGCACAAACAAGTATGCATAATTGATCTCACAACTCGCCCTTCAGGCAATATTCTTATTTCTTGTCAGCCACAGTCCCTAATGGTGCTCAAACCCACGCTCGTATCTGGTGTGCAAGTCACCTCAATACAGCACTATGATGTGCAAATTTGGGGTTTCAAACCCTCAGGATATCATTTGTAAGTATTACTCACCTCAAACCGGCAGAATCTCTAGCCCGCGATCCCTTTGCCCCTCAAATCAGCCTCCACGCGTGTCGAATCAGGTCGAAACCACAACAAATACATTATAATAGGCTAAGGGAATATAACCCAATCGAAAAGGCTCGAAAAAATATCGAAAACCATGAAATTTGCAAAACCCAAGCCCCAGTCCCACTTCAAATCTAGAAACATTATATAAAAATGATCCTTATCTCGCCACGGGTGAATACTTATTAATTCAGAAAAATCAGAGTCCATTTGACCCCTCAATCACTATTTTATATTCTTTTGAACTTCAACCACTAACCTCCATTTTTAACTTTAAATTCCTTGGATATCCAGTGTTAGTCCATGTTTTTACTCCCTAATAACATATGTGAGACTAATAATCCATACCTGATAAACACCCTCGAAACCCTCTTCAAAATCACCCAAAAACACCTTAGTCCGATACCCCAAATGTTTTTTCCTTCAAAATTCGTGAAGTAAACTTAATATGTGATGTCCAGTCATTTTCGCTTATGCAGTTCACGCAAAGCACCTGCAGCTTCTGCCTTTGTGGTCAGAACATCGCTTATACGGTTCAACTTAAAATCTCAGGTCCGCTTATGCGGAATTGCCCAAGCCTTCCAGGCCTTCTGCGACCTCCCTCACTGTGCAGAAATACCAGGTACCAGAACTCCAAAACATGCCAAAACTCCAAAACTCTCCGTTTAACCATGCGAACTCACCCTGAGGACCCCGGGACTCCAGGACCAATAGCAAATGTATGTTCTATTACCTCACTCAAACTTTCTCGAATCATAAAAACACATCCAACAACACAAGGATCATCAAATTACAACGGATTCAAGCCTAAGTTAAACTAAAACTTCCAAAACTTGCATTCGATCAAAAACTCGACTTAAACACCTCTGAATTAACTGAATTTTTTACACACATTTAAAATCACCTAACAAAGCTACTACAACTCTCGGAATTCCATTTCGACCCTCGGATCAGCATCTCACCTTTCCACTAGATATTGCCAAAATGATAACTTAGCCAACTCAAGCCTAATTATACACCGAGCCTCCAAAAGTACTTCCGATTGCCCTTCTAAGCCTTAAATAATCCCCCGAAGCTAATCGAATCATCAGAAATCCATTCCGAGCCATCTAACTCACAAGTCAATATCTGGTTGACTTTTCCAAACCAACTCTTCCTTAAAGAAACTAATTGTCTCATTTCCAACCAAACTCTATACGAATTACTTCAAATTCACCAAGCAGATACGATGAAACATGTAGAAGCATAAAACGGGGAAACTGGATGGAAATACATGAGATGACGAGTCGGGTCGTCACACCCTTCGAATCCCAATTTAAAATATCAAAATCCCAATCCCTAATTCTTTCACTTTTAGTTAAATTTCCATGAATTTCTAAGTTAATTTCAGAATATAATCATGTTTTTGGCTCACATAGCTTAACTCCAATAACTTCTTCTTGAATCCCTCTTCAATTCCCCTCAAAGAGCTCTGAAGATACTCAACAATGATGGAAAAATGACTTAAGCTCGCAGATGAAATGTTTAAAAATCTTCTGCCAGCTTCTGAACTTCCTTCTATGCGATCGCGGCCCAAGCCTCACGATCGCGAAGGGTAATATTCCAAGTCCTCATAAAATAACTATGCAAATGCGATCAAATCCATGCGATCACGATTCCTACTTTCCTAGACCTATGCGAACACACTGGTGCGAATGCGAAGAATAAACCGCTGGACCCCCAACTCCTTCTACGCGTATGCGGGAATCCTTGTGCGAACACAGAGCACCAGCTTCCAGAACTATGTGAACGAAAGCCCCTAGATGCGAACGCGAAGAGAAAACTCAGGCAACCCAAATTCCTTCTATGCGATCGCGAGGGAATTCTACAACTCTTCCAAGTCTGACTGCAACTGCTGCTGCATTTCTACAATTCTTCCAAGTCTCAAACTTCCCGTTTAGCCATCCAAAATCATCCCGAGGCCCCTCGGACCTCAACCAAAAGTACCAACACATCCTAAAACATCATTCAAACTTGTTCCAATTGTCAAAACACCTCAAACAACACTAAAACCATCGATTCTCATTGAATTCAAGCCTAAGTTTTCCACTTCTGAAACTCTCTTTTGATAAAAAAAACCCAACCAAAACACCTCTGAATGACCTGAAATTTTCCATACCCATCCCAAATCACATAAAAAAGATACATCAACTCTTGGAATTCAATTATGGCCCCGGATGAAAATCTCACCTATCAACCGGAATTCACCAAAATAGTAACCTCGCCAATTCAAGCGTAATTCTATACCGGACCTCCAAAACCACTTACGATCACACTCCTAAGTCAAAAATTACCCCCCGAAGATAACCGAATCATCATGACTCATATCCAATTCCTCTAACTCATAAGTCAACATCCGGTTGACCTTTTCAACTTAAGCCTTCTTAAAAGGGACCAAGTGTCTCATTTTTTACCAATTCCACTCCAACGCAAACTAAATCAACTCAACCATATAATACATGGATAAAGAAGCAATAAGAAGCAGAAATGGAAAATACGGAGCGGTAACTCATGAGACGACGGGTCAGATCATCACAAGAGATTCCAATAAATTTAAGGGAGAATTACATCCCTTGTCACTTTGCCCAACAACCCATTAGCAAATGGCTCATGTTTGAAGCCCTTACCCAATATAGCCTATGTTGCACATAGTCTAAAAATTAATTTTCACCAGTTAGCCCACCCCTTATTTCTTCGTTCCACTTTTTTCTTCGTTCCACTTTTTTCTTCGTTCTTCTTCTACTTCTCATGTCAGCCTTTGCACTACAAAATTTCTATACTACTGTTATTCTCCTTCAATTCTTTTCCAGATTTCAATGGTTAACTAAAGATTTGAAATATAAAAGTCACCATTACAAGTGGTTCAAAAGATTCAATTTCAGAAATTGAGTTTTTCGATTTGTTAGTTGTTTGGAATAAGTGTTGTCACGACCCGGATTTCCCACCATCGTGAGTCGTGATGGAGCCTACTGTCGGAGCTAGGCAAGCCAACTTAAACATGCATTTCCATCTTTTAATCAACGAGATAATAATAAAAACAATAAATTTAAGCGGAAGTCTCAATTTAATATTAACTGAAAGAGATACGGAAAACTTAACATCATCCTCTACCCAAGATTTAGTGTCACAATGCTCACGAACTACTATGAAATACTACAAATAGGAGTCTGAAAGAAAATACATAAGAAATATGTTTCGATGCAATGAAAACAAACAAAAAGGAAATAGAAGAGACTCAGGGCCCGCAGACATCAGTAAACTACCTAGAAGTCTCTGGACTGAAGGCACGCTCCCAACCTACTACTGCTACAGTCCGTTAGCTGCTCCTGGATCTGTGCACAAAAAGGCACAGAAGTGTAGCATCGGCACAACCGACTAATGTGCTGGTAAGTGCCTGGCGTAACCTCGGCGAGGTAGTGACGAGGCTAGACATGACCTACCACAAATAGCGTGTACCGATATATGTGAAATAATGAAAAAATATACGTAATTTAAACAGATAATAGGGAGGGGGCATGCTGTGGGGTGAAACAATTCAGATATGGAATCAACGAGGAAGAGATGAGACTGAATAAATAGCATCAATAAAAGAGAATAAGTAAATCAACAACTGCACGACACCAACCTTCGTGCTTTTACTCTAGTTCTCACCAAAATCGTCAAATATAGTGCACGACATCACCTATCGTGCTTTTCCTCACATAAATCTCATATAAAGGCACAGAATGGCCCTTCGTACTCAACTATTCAAAACATGGCGCAGAATGACCCTTCATGCATAATTATCAAAACATAGAACGGAATAACCCTTCGTGCATAGTCGATCTTCCTCACCCAATCAACAGTCACAACAAATCGGGGAAGGGAATAAACAACAAGATTAATCACCCCGGTAAGGGAGAACAAGTCAACAAATAAGTCTCGTCAAGGGAAAACGCTACACTTCCTCATTTAACTCATTTTCTTCTCAGCTACCAATTCATAATTAAATTATCAATTAAGTAACTCAATTGTATCACATCTTTCGAATTTGAAAGCAATGACGACTCACGGTCATGCTAGACTCTAGTGCATAGATGTCACGAACCAAACCCAGTCATGATGGCGCCCAGCTCTAAAGCTAGGCAAGCCTGACCAACAATTGCTTTCAATTCAACAGTAAATCCAAAAACCAACAATTAAGGAAAATGTAGTAGTCTTAGAATAATAATGCAATATTTATAGAAAAATAGTACTGAGGGATACGAAATCTGATAAAACACTCCCATAATATGTAGGGTCACGAGTGTATACCCTCTAAAACAAATTGGATAATAATATCTAAACGAAAATACATATGTCTGGAAAGGTATATATATATATACATATATATATATACATATATATATACATATATATATATATATATATATATATATATAATCGAAATAGGTAGAGTAGTCAGGTCCTGTGAACGTCAAGCAGCTACCTCAACAACTCTGATAAATCTTCGGAGACATTGACTACTCATCTAAGCCTCATGTACACCTGAATCTACACACAAGGTGCAGGGTGTAGGGGTGAGTACTACCGACTCAGTGATTAATAAGCATATAAAATGTCTGACGATAAGAAATCTACGAAATGCCCCAAAGTATAGCTAAAACTAACATCCGACACCTTAACTACGAACTAACAACAAAGAAATATCAAGTATATCAGTCAAGTGTAATGCAAAGATGCAATGTAATGCACATGACCCGCTTCAGCGTACAACCCGGTCCACTTAACATCGACGGTGCTCACTGGGGGTGTGTACAGACTCCGGAGGGGCTCCTACAGCCTAAGCGCAATATCATCAAATCATTACTGCGGCGTGCATCCTAATCCATACTCAGTCCATAGTATACATATGAGTCACATAACATAATCAATTTATTTTCCAATTTCCAATTATTACGAAGAATATAATAAATTATTTAATTTCAGGAAAAGTGACTTAGCATTTCATAACAGTGATTAGACACATGACTGATATCAATAATTATAAAAATCATGCTATCACAATGATATTCATCCTAGACATATGCTAAAAATCGGCACCAGGCCCCAGATGTGGCAATAAGCCCAATTTGCAACAATACAATGTGCGTATCAGCCACCAATAAATTATAGTTAGCACTCGGGATGGACCAAGTCATAATCCCCAATCATAGATGATCATGCACCTGCCATGGAGTGCGAGTCACACCCTAATATAACGTCACAATATGATAAACCGGGGTTTCAAACCCTCCGGCCATTATCTATACAAACTACTCACCTCTAACCGGTAGTAGATTGGTCCGCAATACCTTTTCCTCTTGTATCGGCCTCCTCGTGCGTCCAATCTAGTAAAAATCACAATGAATACATAAATATGGGTTAAAGAAACATAACCCAATCAAAAATACTTGAAAAGTACCAAATTTCACGAAGTTGGTAAAACCCGAGCCCCGTGCCCACTTCTCAAAAAATTCCGAAAATTACATAAACGGATTCCTCGTCTCTCCACGAGTCCGTACATATAAAGTTTGTTGAAAACGGAGCTCAAATGGCCTTTCAAATCCCAAAACTTCTTTTTTAAAAACCAAGCCCTAGTTCTTCACAATTTCAACCTATTTTCATGGATTTGAGGGTTGATTCTTCATAAAAAAAATGGTTTTCTAAGTCAAGATACTTACCTCCAATCGATACCCGTCGAAAACCCTCTTCAAATCGCTCAAAAATCTCTCTTGGTGGAGTAAAAATGGTCGAAATATCAAGTGGGCCGCAGATGAATCAACCCTTAAAACATTCTGTCCGCCCAGATATTCCTCTATGCGATCGCATCCTACCCATTGCGATCGCATAGGCCAAAGTCTAGACACCCTAATATCCTCTTATCCAATCGCAGAGCTTTGTCTCCCCTCGTAGGAAATCACATAACCTCCCGCGCGATCGCACTGCCCTATGCCATAAACCTATGCAATCGCTGTCGACACCCCCTTTTTCGACTAAGAGAAGCGATATCATGTTTATGACATTATGGGAAAAACAACTCTTATTCCTATTTGGGAATCGGGTGATGGAATTTGAAGAGTCTCTACCTAATGATTATAGTGCATTAGGATACTTTTAAGAAGAAGAGAGTATTTTGAAGGAAAAACCTGAGTTCGGGTAAGGGCTAGAGATTATCTCGAGGGGAAGGTGTTAGGCACCCCTCAAGATCCACTAGTATGGTTCCCAGCCTTGTTAATTGTAACTTTATAGGAGATGAAGCAAGTAAACAAATAAGGTTCACATATAAAGCAGTCAAACAACTTGAGAATTTTGAAAAGGGGAAAGGCATAATTTAAATAAAAGTAGAAGGGAGAATTAATTTAGAAAAGCATCTCTTTAGGAAGACGTTCAAGTAAAGCAAGCGAAAGAGAAATATGTCCTAGGTTTGACTATAATATGGATCATTCGATACAATATCCCGCACATATTACCAAAGAGGGGTCGCTTTATGATATTGTCGCATCGTCATCATCTCCATATTCTACCCTTCCCACCCCGTTAAGGTACTAAAATGCGTTTGGTCTCATTTACTTATTGCATGCTAGTACCCGTCCCAACCTATTAGTCCCAGGGTATTAAGACTTCCAATCTTAAGAGGGGAAGAGAAAGATAGGACATATATGGAGTGTTCAAAGGTAAAAGTACTAAGCGTCAATCAAATATAAAGGTATACAAATCAGACATTCAAAGGCTCATGTAAAAACCCCGTAAACCATAACAACAATTATTCTAGCACGACTTACAAATACTGATTTGGTCTTAATATTAAAGATGATCGTGAATACTCTAGTTAAACACATAAAGCTGGATAACAAATCTTCTTTGAGCCCCTCGGTTCCGGTTATTAGAACTTGAAATGATTTAAAACCAGTAATATCTAAGAAAAACATTAGTTTTGGACATAGGTCTATAAAAAGGGATTTAGAGTCTGCAAAAAGTTCTGAAATGGTTTACCAAACTAGCCGGACTGTTTAAAGAATGTTTTCAAAAGAACCTTGAGGTGTAAACTTAGGCAGGCAAAGTTGATTCTTAAAACTGTAGGTTTAACATTTTCTAAAAAGACTCTATAGGTTTGTAATGACATAAAAAGGGCAGACTTGGCCCGTTTTAAAAATAGACAGATTTAGGGCAAACTGTATTAGCACATTGAAACACATCAGGAAAGTTTGAATCTTGTAGGCATGCTATCTACATACTGACTTTGTTATTATTTTTTAGTACGTTTAAGGGACCTACTGTTTGCCTAGCGTTTTCTATGCAATTCTCATAGGCATAGTTTCTAGGTGTGATGCAATATTGAAAACCTATAGGCATGATTTCTAAGTGAGAAGCAATGTCGAAAACCGTATAGGCATGATTTCTATATGAGATGCAATATTTAAATCCTTATAGGCATGATTTCTATATGAGATGCATTATTGAAAGTCTTATAGGCATGAATTTCTATATGAAATGCAATATTGGAAACCTGTAGGCATGATTTCTATATGAGATGAAATATTTATATCCTATAGGCATGATTTCTACTCATTGAATAATGTAATAATGTAAACCCCTCCAGAGAGTCGGATGAACAGTGCATTTTTCTCTCTAGGAAGAATGCAACGGTGATCCTTTCCGTCACTATTCATCGGACTTAGATCTTGGCCGGATTGTCTCAAAATTCATGTCACATGATCCCCTTCTCTTTGTGAACTATCCTCAATTGATTTTTCTCTTAAATCTATAACCAATTTTCCTACATCTTAAATCTTATTTTCAAGATTTACTGTAGCAACCAGAATTTTCTGGTTCTAGCAGCAACGAAGGATTATTCTGTTCGTTTCCATGGTTGAGAATTCTGTTTTCAAGGATTCTCGTGTGTTGTTGTAAGCTTGGCAGCCATGGCTGCATTGATCTCTCCTCAGCCTTTGGCTGTGGGAGAGACAATTCAAAACCACATCAAAGCTGATCCAAAAGAAGTCGCAAAGCAATCGTATACTACATCATTGCTAGCAGATCAATCTACTCCTTCAAAGTTAGAACTGTATTCAGTTATTATCGATCATGGTGAATCTGTAATACAATTCACAATAGAAGAGGTTAATAACTTCACTAGGGAAGAAGGATTGCACCAGGCTGTTGTTTAAAACTTTTCGTATGGTAGACCCGATCTGTCGGAAGTGCGAAGAATTTTTTCATCGCAATTCGATGTTCAAGGTCAATGTATCATTGGGCAGTTGGAGTTTCGTCACCTGTTAATCAGGTTTGATCTCTTCAATGATTATGTTCGTTTCCTATCAAAGTCGACCTGATATCTTGAATCCAAAGGGGACAATTATTTCTTCAGAACATTTCCATGGACTTTTGGCTTTAATCCGAAGGAAGAGACGTCGATGGCAGTCGTGTGGATTTCTCTGCCAAGTCTGCCACCTAATTTTTTTGCTAAGAGGTCCTTAATGTCTATAGCCTCACCTGTGGGAAAACCTCTTGCTGTGGACAAGGCGACGCAAGATAGAACGAGATCTAGCGCGGCAAGAGTTAAGGTTATAATTGATCTTTTGGATAAGCGTCCAAAAATTGTCAAGCTGCAGATCTTAGATAGAGGTTTAGGTAAATCAGTCGAGTTCCACCAAGAAATAGTGTAGGACGACCTTCCTAAGTATTTTACATATTGCAAGCATCAAGGACACGATGAGAAGACGTGTAGAATTAATAAAGATAAAGTTGGAACAGATTTGGTGATTGAAGAAAATTTGGATACTGATCTGCTTGGTAAAGAGGTAGTTGATATTTAAAAATTACAAGGGGATGCAAGGGACTAATTAAATGCTAAAAGAACTGAACAAGGAACTAAAGATTTACAAGAAAAAGATGGATTGAAGGATGTTGTTGGTCGAAGTGATTCAGCTGCACAAACTGTTATTGTAATAGATGTTACGAAAAATACTGCTGTCCTGAATCCTTCTCATACTAGTGTGAATGATAGGGAAGATGTTATGTCTAAGAGTGCTGTGGTTGATGCAGTATCAGATGCAGCACATGGAGCAGTTACAGTTCAAAACATTGAGGAGGTACTGAAACTGGATAAACAACCTGCTAAGCTGTCTACAGATGCTCCAGTTTCTAATAACTATGCACAAACAAATATGGTTATCGCTGAGGCAATGCAGATTCATGTAGATGGTTGTCCTGCTAGTACAATGTCTGGGCAGGTGATTGATCTGGATGGACATTAGCACAGGTGCAATGTGCAGCCTAATGAGATTGATAATGCAGGACAAACAAGTTTTTCTGGCTTATTTCCCACAAATGATGAAGATCGTTCAATAAAAATTCTCATTTTGCTTTGATTGGTAAAACTCATGTGCCTGCTAATGATAATGTATTAACTGGAAAACAGTTAGATGTGCTGGATTTGGAACATACTTATGCATTAAGGGTACCAGCAGCTAAAAATGCAAAAAGGATAGACAATTCTTTCATACATCTCTCTGCACAGGATAAACTTATAGAGCAGCAACTGTTGAAGCAGGAAATTAAGAATCAAAACACTGTAATTGTTGGGCAGTCAGCTATGCAAAGTCTAACTCATGTTTCAAACTGTACTGGACAACAAGACCATATTGAATTGAATAAGCCTTCAGCTCAGATTACAACCAATCTGTCCATTTTTCCAGAAAAATGTGAACAACATATTTACAGTGTCAATGAAGAGGTGAAACATCACTGTGATGTTATGGAATTTGAGCTTGAAGCATCACTATCAAAGGTTAACAAGAATTCGATTCTGGCAGTTCAGACTGAGGCAGTTCATGTTGTTCCTAACAGTTTTGATGATCGACAGTTAACTGGGAGTGATCACCAGGACTCTGTGATTGAAATGATTCAAATATCAGCATGTCCTGTTTTGGCCCAAAAACAATATTCTGTAAACTCTTGCACAGCTCTTGCTGCTGCAACTGTCCACAATGCAGAATTAGTACAAGGTGAGGTTGATCAACAGGGGAATGAAGATTGCAGATCACAGCATACTCAACCTAGTCAACACATAGACGAAGTTGGAGAAATTAATGATAAGGAAAAGTGGACATCGATTTCCAGCAAAAACAGAAATCCAATAAGCAAGATACAACAGCAGAATGAACAGAAAAGTACAGATGTACCAACAATTCAAAATTCTTTTGCTGCACTTGGCAATGCCAATGAAGATGATGAAAAGGTCAATACAGTTAACTCGCAGATGACTGACAGTAACGATCAGAATAACTCATCAAAGACAAAGACTTTGAATAAAGATCCAGTGCCAAGGGATCAAACTGTCACCAAAGATACACAGGATAAAATGATGTCCAATGTTCCTAAGTTCAATCAATCTTTGGCCTCACTGCATCAATCATTTGAATCAACTGACGAGCAACAACAATATGGGCAACCAGCAATCTCTTTTGGCAGTAACAAAGCATTAATTCAAGCAAACATGAGGAAGATTGTCATTAACTCGAAACTGTGGAAAGACCAACGAGAGTATGATGACGATGAGGGATGGGGATTCGGTTTTGCTGGTATTTCAACCGAAGAAGTTGATCAAGAAACTGATCAGGATAGTGCAAGAGAGGACATTGACGCTCCAATCAAACAAAAATTTAATGGGAGACCTGCATCATCAAAACAGACCAATCTGAATTGGCGTACATCTGCGGCAAATACAGCAAGTCCAATCAGCAAGTTGAACCATAACGCTCCAGTTTTTCTTCCAACAAATACTGTAAAAGCAATTAGTTCAAATATAGCAATACCAAAGTTCGACAATATAGCAACAGGAATTCACATCCTACTAGACCAACATTCAGCAGACAAAAATGCTTCTGCTAGACAAAAAACTGGACAGAATCTTTTGGTCACAACTGAACCATCCAGTATTTTAGAGCAGAGGAATCATGTCGATGGAACGAGCCAACCTTTGGTTTTAAGTCATATTTCTGAACAGAAGCAAGAGGATGAAAGACACTTCGTAACAAATAACCCTTTATTCTCTTCAGAAGAAAGGCAGCTTTTGGATGCGAAGATAAATACAGATGCTCTATCCCTTGATAATTCCAGTTCAATCCGTGCAAACATGAGTAGGAACAAATCGCAAAAACAAATGCAAAACAAGGCAATTTCGGCAAATGTACAACCTGAAACAACATTGCTAAGTCAAGGCGATTTTTAAGATATGCCAAATCCAATTTTAACAAGTAGACATATATATATGAAGAAGGAGAGGAAGAGGATATCTTACAGAATTGCTGAGCAGACGCGTCAAAAAATGGTGATTTATCACTATTGCATAGTGGAAAAATTAACAACTCGCGTGCAAGGAATAGAAGTTGGGACGACAGGGTGATAGAAGGCGATTTAATAAGGAGACCCCCAATGAGAAACGCAAAACAAAAACAACTCAATCAAACAATAGCTTCAAGGGCCAATCGATTGATAAAAAAACCATGAATTTCGAAGTATTTTTGAAAAATATTGTGGAGGAAGATATCAATCTACAAATGGATGTATTCACAAATCTAGAAAAAAGAGAACACCAAGGTGGTTTCTTCATCTCATTATTTTACTATCTCATTAGTATCATAATTTGTAATATCATTACAGAGTACGTTATAAACTCTGTGATGATTAACAAATTCTTAGTTCTTGCTAGTTCTTTCTTTTTACATGCGTGCTAATAGGTGAGGTTTTTATTTACCTCAATAAGATTATTAGGATAAGGTTTACACTGGTTGTGTTATATGGGTAACAACAGCGGTGCTAATCCGTATTTTAATTTTCCTAATTGTTGTAATTTTCTTTTTGAACTTTAATAAAGTCGAGCTCTAGGAACTTGCCTAGTGGATTTCCCCAAAAAAAAAATGTAAACCCCTCCCAAACCCTTTCATTATATCCCCAAGTTCTTTTCACAATGTTGGTTTACATAAATGAAAAGAAATTACTAAGGATATAAATACATCAAAGCTAAATAGACCCGAGGAAGCCCAAAGCAACCTTAATATCAAACATATGCATTTTACCAAATCCAGGCTCCAAATTCGAAGGCCCTCTCTTAGAGTGTTTCAAAGTTCCAAGGGTTCTCTGTTGAAACCCAGGCAATGCTTACACCCTAAATGATTAGAGTAGTGCAAAGTGTGGAATTACCAGCCCTCAGGCATCCATGTTCAGAGGAGACTCGAGGGTCCCTTAGCATGGCTTACCGGAGGGGGTGTAGGACTTAAGTAAATAGGAACAAGTGTAAAAGTGAGGGATTAGAGGAAGACCAATGCAAAGGGTGGTCATACCTAGCCATGAATGAGACTGGCACGCCCCTGACCCTAACATGGTTTAACAAATTAGAGCAGATTTAAAAAAGTCACACTTAGGTCTGCATGGTGATTAGGGCACCAACAGACCTGAGTCAAAGCTCGACACATAATGGGGGGTTAAGGGAGTGGGATTACTTTGAGTATAGGTTGAGTGAAACCTGGTTCTAAACTATGGATAGCAATGGACTGCCATCCTAGTGTAAAACACAACTCATACACAAACAGGAGTCAAGGGAGTAGGGCTCACATAAGAACATTTTGCAACAATCAGAATTAAACTAGAGGGATTTGGGAAAGGGATGTACATGAATGTAATCATACACATATATAACATCAAAAGCATGGGGATATGGGGTAGGGATGTGCATGCTGAAATTTAACTACATACTGAACATAAACAGACATGAGGGAAGAGGAAAGTAAACATATAGTTTAGAGTTAATATGTAAATCAGTAACCTACCAGTTGTAAAACTCAAACAGTAGAGAAACTAGGTCAGGTCAGACCTTATAGTTTAGCCTTGGCTTTCAACCGTCTAACTCAAGCAGGAAAACAAGCAACAAAGCATAACAGAGAAGATAAGAGAGAGTTTTAGGTGAGTGAAACTTAGGATTGTTTGTGAGTTGAAGTGAAAAGAGGTGGAGGATTTTATTGCTTGAAAGTAAGCAGCCAATAAGGTAAGAAAATAATTTAACATCAATTGTAATCAATTAGGGAAAGAGTTTCCACTAGTTAAGGAACCAGACTTGAGGTAAATAAACCCAGGTTTATTTTTGGGAGGAAAATTAGGACTAAGTCATAAAATACATGGTAAATACGCATAAAGTTTTTGAAATTCACACGGCTTAACAAATAAGGTAAGTCAATCACATAGAGAATCAAGGGATGTGATATACAGATTGATACTCAACTTAGTCAAAGAGCAGGTCCAAATTAAAGAATAAAATAAGTTTGTAAGAAATCAATTTCCCAAAATTAGGGTTATTCAGAAAAGGGGGAAAATATGACTATATAAAGAGATGCACAAATTCGAACATGCAAGACTGGAATTTGTAGGTCAAATCATGTAATCAAATAGCAGAAGTACACCAGTAAGAAATCAGAAGTAGTTAGGGTTAATACATTTAGCAAGCAATAACACAGGGAGAAACGCAAATCTGCTAAAACCTAGGGTTTTCATCACATATCGAGCACATATGAAGATAAATTTAGTAAGAACAACATAAAGAAAAATAGAGAACCTAGTAAAATTACACGGAAACCCTAGAAATAGCACAGTAAAGAAAATACATAGGAGCCATAGTAGAAAATACTCAGAAATCACAGTTAAGCCTAAAAGAAATCACAATAGAGCAGATAAAGCAAAGAAATTGAAGAAACCCTAAATTTTAGGAAGACGAACAGTTTGAAAAAAAAGTCGACGAAGAAATGTAAGAAATACTTTGAAACTTTAGAAAATAGCTAGGATCTAGAGAAGATCGTAAAGATAAACACAGAGAAAAACTTGAAAATTAGGGTTTCAGAGAGAGAACCACAGAGACACGAGAAACCCCGGAATGGACTGATTCTGAGTCATCAATGGACTCACAACATCAAGGCTTTCCAGAGAGAGACCGGTCATGGCCGTAAAACTCAAGTTGAAGGACCTACGAGTCGATAATATCCAAGATAGGGCTTCAATCTTCGAACAAAAGGGCCATATACGGTAGGGAGAGGTGAATACAGGTGCCTTAGAGCTTGAAAAATCATAGTCTCCAGTGAAACGGAGCCGGAGAAGGGTTAGGGTTCAGAAGGGGTTAAGAGCGTTTTGGGGAGTGAGGGGATACAAAGGCGGCTGAATGTAGAGAATGAGTAGGGTTTGGGGGGGTCTTTGGTTCTATTATGGAAGGGTCATTGTTGATCGTTGATCAGAGCGATCAACGGTCACGATTTAAGAGAGTGAATGGGGCAGGTTAATTTGGACGGGTCTGGGTCGGGTAAAACTTGAAATCGGGTAGTGTAATTGTGGTTGAATTGGAGGCTGCAATTGGGTTATAATTGAAATAAAAAGGGGCTATGATTTAGAAAACCATTTTCCCCAATTTGAATTTTATAAAATAGTAAATGATACTGTAAGAATCAAATTAAAATACTGGGTTAATAAATAATGTATAAGTATTAGTAAAAAATGTTAGGAGCAATTTTGTAGTTAAAATACTTATTAAATCGAGAAATAGGCTAAAATTATAATATCATGCAATTTTAGTTTAGAAATACCTAATGAACTTGTAAGATTATGCAGAAATTATTTAAATTATATTTTTACGTAAATGAGAGGATAGAACACATTACTCACAAAAATAACAAGTTTTGGGACTAAATATTGGATTTTATACGCCAAATAAGTCATAAATTGATTTTAAAAATCTTGAAAAAAATGTAGAAAAATGCCAAAACCTTTGTGGATGCTTATATATGTATCTACATGCTACTTTGGGAATATTTTGAGTATATAAATATATGGGAATAAGTGGTTATCAACAATCGCAGGCCTCACTACGCGATCGCATAGAGAAAATTCTTCACCCCTCTCAGACCTTCTATGCGATCGCATAGAGTAAATTCTCTGCTACAATTGCTACTGGATTTTCTTCTTCAAAATTCCCCTTAGCCATCCAAAATCATTCCGAGGCCCTCAAGACCTCGACCAAACGCACAAATATGTTCTATTACTTCATTCAGACTTGCTCGTAACATAAAAACACTATCTGGCCTCCGCCCCTAGCTGACTGAGTGGGTGCCGAAGAAACCGGAGCAGAAGAAGAAGGATGATCCCTCTGCTGATACTGTCTACTACGTAGCTGAGGAGAATGTCTCCTCATATGACCCAACTCACCGCACTCGTAGCAATGACTTGGAGCTGGAGAAGGGGACTGATAGGAACCCCTCACTGCAGATGAACCCTGGGCTGAAGAAGCAGGAGCAGAGCTCTGAGCTGAAAGGGCACTCAGTGCAGGCTGGCTCTGCTGATGACCCTGATGACCCCGGCCTGAAGAGGCCCCACTGGACTCTGTACGTCCTGACTGAGGAGGCCTGAAGGAACGACCTCTACCATGCTGGAACTGGCGCCTAGATGGAGCACCGCTGAAATTATCGGAACCTCGAGGCCTCTTAGCCTCCTTCTCCATACGCTCCCGATGGCGATCTGTCTCAATCAGCCGAGTGGCATCAACTACCTCAAATATATCTGTTGTAGCCCTCTCTCTAGTCATCAATATGCAGATCAGATAGTTGAGGCCGTCCACTAACCTCCTGATCCTCTCTCGATCTGTCTGGCATGCCGAGCTAGCTGCATAAATCTCAATTCATTCTGAGTCACTTTCATGTCTCCCTAAGTCAACCACTCAAACTGACGACGTAGCTCCTCCCTGCGAGACTCGGGTACATACTTCTCCAGAAATAACATGGAGAACTGCTGCCAAGTGAGGGGCACTGCCCCAATAGGCCTATGCCTCTCAAACTCCCCCCACCAAGTAAATGCAGGTCCTTTGAACGGGAAGGTAGTAAAAGACACTCCACTAAACTCCAAAATACCCGCAGTACGAATCATACACTGCATTTATCTAGAAAACCCTGGGTATCCTTGCCCTCAGCACTACTGAATGTTGGAGGTTGGAGTCTACTGAACGGCTCCAACTGACACTGCTCGTCATCGGGCTGGAACCATATGTTCTGGAGCTGGTGCGACTAGCGCAATTGGAGCAACTGGTGCGACTGGCGCAACTACAACTTGAGCAAGTGGTGTAACTGGAGAAACTAGAGAACCTGGTGCAACTAGTGTCTGCAATCCCTAGGCATCCTGCTTGGGTGTGCGAGCAACGAGGGTCTGATGATCAACCCCGGTCTGAGAAGTAGCTGCAGTCGTGGCTGATACGGCCTGAGCCAGGCCAGTACAGACGGATAGAATCTGAGCCAAAGTCTCCTGAAGACTAAGAATCACTATAGGTACTGTCGATGCCTGAACAGGTGCTGCTGGAGCATCTACAACTGGAGGTTGGTCCTGGACCTGAACAACTGGTGGTTCTGCAGGTGTTGCCCCTGCTGGTCTGCCTCGACCACAACGATGACCGCGTCATGGCTTTTAGCAGGTGGTACTGATGGTCGTCAACCACATCCGTTAGCACGGGTTCTCACCATCTGTGAGAGAATAGAATACAGAAATTCAGTTTTTATATCAACTAGGCCGCACGATATGAATTTCCAGAAAGTGAAGTGTTTCCTAAAGTTCTGTAGACTCCCGAGGATAGATACAGACATCTACATACCGATCCGCGAGACTCTACTAAACGGTTCATGACTCGCAAGGCCTAGTAACCTAGGCTCTTATACCAACTTGTCACGACCCAAACCCGGTCGTGATGGTGCCCAACCCTAAAGCTAGGCAAACCTGACCAATAGTCACTTTCAATTCAACAATAAATCGCAAAACCAACAATTTAAGGAAAATGTAATAGTTTTAGAATAATAATCCAATATATATAGAAAAATAGTACTGAGGGATACAAAATCTGATAAAATACTCCCATAAGATCTGGGGTCACGAGTCTAGAGCCTCTAAATCAAACTGGATAATAATATTTGAAAGAAAATACATAAGTTTGGAAAGGTATATATATATATATATATATATATATATATATATATATATATATAACTGAAATAGGAAGAATAGTCAGGTCCTACAAACGTCAAACAGCTACCTCAAAAACTCTGATAAATCTTTGGAGACAGCGACTGCTCAGCTAAGCCTGGGTACTTCCCACTCAGTGAGTAATAAGAATATGAAATGTCTAAAGATAAGAAATCCACGAAATGCGACAAAGTAAAGCTAAAACTAACAATTTGACACCTTAACCACGAACTAACATCAAAGCAATATCAAGTATATCAGTCAAGTACAATGCAAAGATGTAATGCAATGCACATGGCCCGATCTGCATAACATTAACGGTGCTCACTGGGGGCGTGTACAGACTCCGGAGGGGCTCCTATAGCCCAAGCACAATATCATCAAATCATTACTGCAGCGTGCAGCCCGATCCATGCTCAGTCCAGAGTATGCATATGAGTCACATAACAGATTCAATTTATTTTTCCAATTTCCAATTATTAAGAAGAATATAATTTAATTATCTAATTGCAGGAAAAGTGACTTTGCATTTCATAACAGTGATTAGACACTGTACTGATATTAATGATTATACCAATCATGCTATCACAATGATATTCATCCTAGACGGATGCTACAAATCGGCAACTGGCCCCAGATGTGGCAATACGCACAATTTTCAACAATACAATGTGCGTATCAGCCGCCAATAAATTATAGTTAGCACTCGGAATGGACCAAGTCACAATCTCCAATCAAATATGATCCTGCACCTGCCATGGAGTGCAAGTCACGCCCTAATATAGCGTCAAAATGTGATAAACGGGGTTTCAAACCCTCAGGCCTTCATCTATACAAATTACTCACCTCTAACAGGTCGTAGACTGGTCCGAAATGCCTTTTCCTCTTGTATCGACCTCCTCGCACGTCGAATCTAGTCAAAATTACAAGGAATACATAAATATGGGTTAAAGAAACATAACTCAATAAAAAATACTCGAAAAGTACTAAAATTCACGATGTTGGTAAAAATCGTGCCCCGGGCCCACTTCTCGAAAAATTCCAAAAATCACATAAACGGATTCCTCTTCTCTCCACGAGTCCGTACATATGAATTTTGTCGAAAACGGAGTACAAATGGTCTTTCAAATCCAAAAAATTTGTTTTCAAAAACCAAGCCCTAGTTCTTCTTAATTTCAACCTATTTTATTGATTCTTCTTAAAAATGGTGTTTCTAAGTCAAATGAATTACCTCCAATCTATGCCCATCGAAAACCCTCTTCAAATCACTCAAACATCTCTCTTGGTGGAGAAATAGTGGTAGACATATCAAGTGGGTCGCGGATGAATCAACCCTTAAAACATTCTATCCACCCAGGTATTCCTCTATGCGATTGCATCCACACCATTGCGATCACATAGGCCAAAGTCCAGACCCCCTAAAATTCCTCTTATGTGATCGCATAACCTCCCACGCGACCACATTTCCTTACGCCATAAACCTATGTGATTGAAGGCCTCACTATGCGATCATCATAGAGAAAAATCTTCACCCCTCTTAGGCCTTCTATGCGATCGCAGCTCGGGACGTCAACCAAACACACAGATATGTTCTATTACTTTATTCCAACTTGCTCGTAACATAAAACACTATCATAACCATCAAAATCATCGAATTACCAGGAATTCAAGCCTAAGTTAAACTAAAGCTTCTGAAACTTGCATTTGATCTAAACCCCAACTTAAACACCTCCGAATGACCTGGAACTTTGCACGCATATCCAAAATCACCTATCAGAGCTACGAAAACTGTTGGAATTCCATTCCGACCCCCGTATTAAAATCTCACCTATCAACCGAAATTCTCCAAAATTCAAACTTAGCCAATTCAAGCCTAATTCTACAGCGTACCTCTAAATTCAATTCCGATTGCGCTCTTAAGTCGCAAATCATCACCCAAAACTAGTCGAATCATCGAAAATCCATTTCGAGCCCTCTAACTCATAAGTCAACATTCGGTTGACTCTTCCAAACTAACTTTCTCATAAAGAGACTAATTGTCTCATTTCTAAACGAACTCTATACGAATTACCTTAAATTCTCCAAACACATATAATGAAACATATAGAAGCATAAAACAGGGAAAACAAGGCGGAGATACATGAGACGAGGGGTCGGGTCGTTACAATAAATAACCATCAGCATGTCTATACATTGTACTCCACAGTTAACAGTAGCAAATAATATCCTAATTCTAATCCCTCAAGCCAAAGATAGAAAAAACACTTACCTCGGTCCAAAAATAGTAAGCCTCTAACATCACCTTTCCTCTAAAATCCTACTCTGAAACAACGATATCTAGCCATAAGTAGTTCAATATTATCAATAATGGCTTAAAAACAATTCCATAACTTAGAAATGAATTTCCTATCATTCTTCCAAAAATACCAAAAAACCGACTCCAGGTCCACATGGTCCAAACTCGAAGATCGGACCAAACCCCAATCACCCATAACCCCAAGAGTTCAAATATACGATTTGTTTTAAGTTTCGACCCCAAATTGAGGTTGAATCGCCCAAAATACCAAAACCCCTAGTTCTACCCAAATCCCCTAAATTCTACCTTAATTTTTATGTTTTAAGGCTAGAAAATTGATAATTAGATGAAAAAATAATGAAGAGATGAAGTTAAGATCAGTTACCCAAAGGGTTATGGAGAATATGAAGCTTTAATTTTGTCAATGGAGGATTTTAGGGAGGAGCTCGTGTGAAAACTATTGAAAATTCTCGTGCACTGTTCTGACTTTAAACTTAAAAATTTGCTGGGCAAAAACTCCCTTCGCAATCACGGGAATCGGGACACAATAGCGATGAAGGAAGTCTGGGTGCTACGCGATCGCATAGAGGAAAGTTACCGGGGCAGGGGGTCAAACTTTGGCCTATGCGATCACTTGAAATGGTACGCGAACTCGTAGAAGGGGGAGCCGGTCTATTCGAACGTGGGGAGTGATCCGCAAACGCGAAGGGTAAAATGATAAAGCAGTGTGATCGCGTGACTGAGGCTGCGATCGCGCAGAAAAAAATCGCTAGGCAATAGTTGCAAAAAATCTGTTATGTTTCTAAGTGTAAATCACCTGAACCACCTCCGAATCACTCCTGATCCCTCGGGGCTCCCAACCATACACACACTAACTCAATAACATCCTACGAACTTAGTCGAGTGATCAAATCATCAAAACAACATCAAATTCAAAGCATTAAACCTAAAATTCCTTATTTCTCATATCAACTTAAAAAACTTCTAACTTTAGATTTTAGGTCCGAAACATGTCAAACGAGGTCTGATTTCAGCCACATTTTACAGGAAGCGCTCAAACCACATATCTGACCAGTACGGGGCATTGGAATCAAAATACGATCCCGGTTCGATTACTTTTTGATCAACTTTCATTTTTATTTTCCTTAAATATTTTCAGAAAACAATTTCATGATAAAATTCTTTCCTCGGGCCTGGGACCTCGAATTTCGATTCCGGAAATACGCCTGAGTCCCATATTTTCCTAAGAACTCTCCGGAACAGTCACATCATGGGCCCGTGTCCGTTTACCTAAAATGTTGACAAAAGTCATATATATCAATATTGTTATCAAAATTCATAGTTTTAAACACAAAATTCATATATTTTAACGTAAAAAAAATTTCGGCTTCATGCCTGGACTGGGCACGCAAATTGAGGCAACCAAACAAGAGGTTTTTCTAGGCCTGGGAAGCACGGAGAAAGGGAGGATTACGGTGATGACCCTTTGGGTCGTCACAAGTGTTGTCTCAATTGTTTGGAATTATCAAGATGAGTTCAAAACTTAAATTTCAAGTGATTTGGAGTATATTTAGGCTATATTTGAGTTAAATTTCTAAAATTGAGATTCTGATTTGTTAGTTTGTTATAATGGGTGTGTTAGGACCCCAGTTCGCCTTCTTTGAATCATCGTGACTGCACCTAGTCTCTACGGCCAGTGTTTTAAAAGGCATTCCTGGGGCGAGTGTAACGACCTAGCCCATCGTCCCGTGAATTATCGCCCCATTTTCCCCATTTTATGCTTTTATATATTTCAATATATGTATTTGGAGAGTTTGAAGTAATTCGGATGTAGTTTGGATAGAAATGAGACAACTAGTCTCTTTATGAGAATGTTAGTTTGGAAAAGTCAATTGAGCGTTGACTTATGAGTTAGAGGGCTCGAAATAGATTTTTGATGATTCGACTGCTTTCAGATGGTGATTTGTGACATAGGAGAGAAATCGGAACTGAATTTGGAGTTCCGGTATACAATTAGGCTTGAATTGGCTAAGTTAGAATTTTGGCAAAGTTCGGTTGATAGGTGAGATTTTGATTCAGGGATTGGAATGGAATTCCGACAGTTGCAGTATCTCCTTTAGGTATTTCGGATATGCATGCAAATTTTCAGACCATTCGAAGGTGTTTAGGTCGGGATTTGGATCAAATTCAAGTTTCAGAAGTTTTAGTTTAACTTAGCCTTGAATCCATGGTAATTTGAGGATTTTGATGTTTATCATAGTGTTTTTATGTTACGAGCGAGATTGAATGAAGTAATATAGCATATCTGTGCTTTTGGTTGAGGTGTCGAGGTCCTCGGGGTGACTTTGGTTGGCTAACGGGGATTTTTTAAGTGAAAAACTACAGCAGTAATTGCTCTCTGCGATCGGGAGCCAGGGGCTGCGATCGCATAGAAGGATCATGGGGGGGGGGGGGGTGATAAATTGGTCTCTACGATCGCGTAGGCTAGAATGGTTTGTCAGTGCGATCGCGTAGGAGTGCGTGCGATCGCGTAGGGTCATTGGTCAGTGTTCTACGATCGCGTAACAGGAAAATTGAGGTTCTGTAATTTGTTCTCCGCCATCGCGTGCCTTGGGTCGCGATCGCATAGAGTAAATCACTGGGCGGACAAAATGTTTTAAGGGTTATTTCACCCGCGACTTAAACATATTTTCCTCCATTGTTAAGCAACCCAATGAGCTTTTTGAGCGATTTGAAGCGTGATTGCAGCGGGTATTGATTGGAGGCAAGTCTCTTAACTTAAAAACGCCATTTTTAGGAAGAATAAACCCTCAATTCAATGAAATTCTGTAGAAATTGTGAAGACTAGGGATTAGTTTTTAGAGACAAATTTTGGGGATATGAAAGGTCAGTCGAGCTTCCTTTTCGACAAACTTCATATGTACGGACTCGTGGCGAGACGAGGAATCAAAAGATGTGATTTTTAGAATTTTTCGAGAAGTGGGCTTGGGCTCGGGTTTTACCAACTTCCTGATTTTTAGTGTTTTTCGAATTTATTTCGATTGGGTCATGTTTATTTAGCCTATAATAACCTATTCGTTGAGGTTTTGATTAGATTCGACACTGGTAGACGGAGATTCAAAGGGAAAAGGAATTGTGGACCAATCTACGACCGGTTAGAGTTGAGTAGTTTGTATAGATGATGGCCTATGGGTTTGAAACCACGGCTTATCACATCGTGACGCTGTGTTAGGGCGTGACTCGCACCCCATGGCAGGTGCAGGATGGTATATGGTTGGGGATTGTGACTTGGTCCATCCCGAGAGCTGAATATAAATTATTGGCAGATGATATGCATATTGTGTTGTTGAAAATTGGTCTTAATGCCATGTTTGGGGCCTTGTGCCGATCTGTAGTACCCGACTAGGGTAAATATCTGTGTGATGACATGATTTGCATAATCATTGATCTCAGTCATGTGCTTAATCACTGTATTAATTGCTAAATCACCTTATTTCTAAAATTAACTTATTAAATTATATCCGCCTTAATAATTGGAACTGAGAAATTAGATTGAATAAGTTATGTTACTAATATACATACTGTGGAGTGAATCTGGGTCGGGCTGCACGCCCGTAGCGATTATCAAATATTGATATTGAGGCCAAGAGCTTGTTCTACGCCGATACCTGGCTGATATTGCGCTTGGGATGAAGGAGCCCCTCCGGAGTCTGTACAAACCACCAGTGAGAGCCGTCGACGATAAATAAATATGGATGGCTCGGGCTGCATGCCGCAGCGTATTCATGTGCATTGCATTGCATTTTTTTATCTGATACTTGATTGCTATTTTGATATTGTTTTGCTGTTAGTTCGTTGCTAGAGTATATGAATGTTAGTTTTAGATTTACTTTGTTGCATTTCGTGGATTTCTTACTTTCAGATATTTTTTATGCTTATTATCACTGAGTCGGTAGTACTCACCCCTACTCCCCGCACCTTGCATGTAGATTCAGGTACACCGGAGGCTTAGCTAACATTCGTAGTCTCCAGACATCTTCCAGAGTCGTTGAGGTAGCTGCTTGACGTTTGCAGAACCTGGCTGCTCTTCATATTCCAGTTTATTATTATTATATACTTTTCCAGATTTTTATATTCTCATCCAGATATTATTATCCAGTTTTGTTTAGAGGCTCTAGACTCGTGACCCTAGATCTTTTGGGTGTGTTTACCAAATTTTCATGATTATCCATATTACTTCATTTATATTTTTGGATTATTGTTATAAAGTTACTATAATATTCTTAAATTGTTGGCTTTTGGAGTCTTAGTGTTAAATGAAAAGAAATTGATGGTTAGGCTTACCTAGATTTACGGTTGGGTGCCATCATGACTGGGTTTGTATCATCACAGCAAGCCCTAGGGCAAGGCGTACCAAAAATGCCTCGGGACGAAAGTCTCGTAAGACATACGTCCAGAAGTTTGAGGCATATGGCCGGGCGAGTTTTTTGGTTGAGGCGAGTTTTGTTGGTTGAGGCGTAAGTTCAAGAGAAATCTTTTTAAAAAGGAATTAAAAATATTAAATTTAAAAGTAAACTTTTTAATATTGTTAAAAGCCCTAAATTAGAAGTCTTTTCCAATTCTTTACGCTAGTCTGCGTCTACCAAGAGCAACGATTTATCAATTTTTTTGCAAATAGAAAACTTCATTCTTCTCTGTAGGTCAAATTCAATAGGGTTGTTCCTTTCTTCATGTAAAAACTTTATTATTTTGAATTCATTACTTTCCTCTCTTTTTGTATTTCACTGTTAGTTTGTGAATATGTATGTAATTAGTTTTTTAAGTTCAGTGCTTCTCTTGCTCTCTTGAAAAATATTATAAGGGATTATACCTATGCATGATTTTATATGTATTGATTAGTTTTATATATAATTTCATTTATTTATTCGGAATATATAATTTCATTAGATAATATGTGATTTTACTTATTTATAACTATTTGGGACTTATATGTAATTTCATTGAAATTTTACTTTATTTGGGACATCTATATAATTTTATTAGATAATATGGGTTTATATATATATTTCACTTATTTCTAATTTCTTTCAAAATTTTATGCAATTTTACCTATTTAATATTTTTTATAATTATGTTATTTTATAAAATATTAAAAATTAAATATCCATGGGGATTACGCCTCGTTCCTCAGGACTTACGCCCGCGGAGGCATATGCAAAACGCCTCCCCTTACGCCCGTACCTTTTAAAACACTATCTACAACTAGGTAAGCCTAAGTTGCAGAAGAAAATTATTTTTACAGAAGTAAAACGAATTCAAAATAAAAATAAAATAATAGAATGTTTAAATGTTCTGCTCGGCATACACCATGTTTAACTCTCAATACTAATACATAAATTCAAGACTCTAAAATTCACGAATCACAAGCTAAGAAATACTACGTAGCTCTAACTCCGTAATGTCTAATAAGAACAGAAAATGCAGAAGGGCTAAGTACTAAATGCAGGAATAGAAAGGGACTCCTCGGTCTACTAACGCGGCAAATATACCTCGAAGTAACTAAGGCAGTCGCCTCGCCTCAGGGTGATAGGAATGTGTAGAAGTATTTTGATCTAAACATGAAAAATATGCGCATAAAGGGCATGAGTACACTATAGGGGTACTCAATAAGTGCCAAGCCTAACCTCGGTCGGGTAGTGACGAGGAAGGTTAGGGTCCTATTGAGATTAAATAAGATATATGGATTAACAATGTGGAATAAAACAATATAAATAAGTGAAACAACAAGAAATAACATAGGATCGAATGAACAACGACAACTAGAACAAAGATAAATAAATCACGGGAAAGAAATATAGGTCAACACAGAGGTAACAACCGGGCCTCTTCTAGGATACCGCCATGTAGTTCCAATTACAACTATCCAGTGGATCTCCTGGGATACGATTCCGTAGTCCATTATATACATATATATATATATATATATATATATATATATATATATATATATATATATATATATATATATATATATTCGAATGATCTCCCTGGATCTCGTCCCATAGTCCAACGATCAGTGTGCAGGGGATATAACGAAATTTTGATCTGTAGTCCCCAAATATAAATACTTAGTACCGAGAAATCTACCGGGTGCAGTCCTGTAGTTCCATATATCTATGCAAGGGGATCTACTGGAATCCCACATACGTAGTCCCAAATAAACAGAGAAGGGGGAGTTACCGGAATCCCACATATGTAGTCCCAATGTAAATACACATCAACAACAAGAAATATTCTGAAAAGAAAATTTCATATTAAGGCAACAAGTAATTCTATCCTTGCATTCCACACGAATTCAGGTAAAGTAGGTTGAACAAATAAAGCAATTAAATCATTTAGACATATTTTCTTAAGCTAACAACAGGCTTAATAGTACAAGTAATAAAAACATGAGAGGAAACATACTAGTAAATACGTAATGAAAACTGAATTTCCAACAATTTGCACAAGTACGCAATCATCACCTCACGTACAAGGCATTTCAATTACCAAATATACCCATCCTAAGGGGAAGGTCCCCCACACAAGGTTAGACAAGCCACTTACCTCGAACCGGCTAAAAAATCAACCCGAGACCACGTTCTACCACGAGTACTCGATTCCAAATGGTCCAAATTTATTAAATTTAATTTATTAATGTAAATAACACTTCAAGTAACTGGTTCTACAATTAAATTCTAAGCTAATACGCAAAATTAGGTAAAATGACTAAAATAACTCTCGGACCCACGTCTCGGAATCGGGTAAAATTTATGTTTTTAGAATCCTCACATTATCACGAGTCTAAACCTATCAAAATTATCCCAATCCGATGTCAAATCCCCAATCAAAATTCAAATTTTTGTTCTAAGAACTTTTCCCCAATTTCTACCAAAATTTCGAAATTAAAGGATCGATTTAAGTGTAGATTTATGAAAATTAGTCTAAACCGAGTAGAAATTGCTTACCTAAATTGCCCAAGTGAAAATCCCTTCAAAAATCGTAACCTCCGAGCTCCCAAGTCCAAAATATGAATTATGGCTCAAACCCTCAATTGGGTTTTAAAAATCTGCCCAGGGAATTTCTTCTGATCGAACGCAGCCAAAGCCTCGTGTTCGCGAAGCACAAAATAACTTGTACCATTGTTCCTCTTACGCGATCACGGCCAATAACTCGTGAATGCAATACCTTGTATAGACAAGCCTTTGCTATCGCGTTCCACCTATCACGAACGCGATGCATTAAATCAACTGAAACTCAGCCGCTCATTTTCTTCTATGCGACGGAGATGCACAAACACTTAGCTTCATGAATGCGGTACCTTCCGTACGAACACATAGGCTTGAGTTTCACCTTCCTCAAACGACTCTTCGCAAAAATGAGAGTCCACTCGCAAACGCGAAGTGTCTACAACAGCTGAACAAAATCGGCAACCTTTTTACAAATTAAAATGATCCTTTGAAGATCCGAAACACGCCCGAGGCCCCCGGGACCTCAACAAAACCTACCAACCAACTCCAAAACATCACTCAAACCCTTTCCAACGTTCAAAATGCTCAAAACAACATCAAAACACCTGTTTCTCATGGGATTTTAGCCTAAGTATTAAAAAAAACTCTAGAAATACACTTTCGATCAAAAATTCTATCGATGCTCGTCCGAATGACTTGAAATTTTACACACACGTCACATTCACACTACAGAGATACTCCAACTACCAGAATTCTATTTCAACCATCGGATAAAAATCTCACTATCAGGCCGGAAAACAAAAACTCAACTTTCAGCATTTCAAGCCTAAATTTGCTACGGACGTTCATAACACAATCTGAATACGCCACTAAGCCCGAAATCACCCAACGGAGCTAAGGGAACCATATAATTTCAATTTTGAGGATGTCTTCATATTGTTTCGACTAAGGTCAACTTTCCAACACTTAAGCTCTCATTTAGGGACTAAGTTTCCCAAAACTCACCGAAACACAAAACCGAACATCCTAGCAAATCAAAATAGCAAAAATAGACTTGGAGGAAGCAGTTAATAGCGGATCAGGGCATTACTTCTTAAGATGACCGACTGGATCGTCACAGGGTGTTGTCTCAATTGATTGGAATCATTAAGATGAGTTCAAAACTTAAATTTCAAGTGATTTGGAGTAGCTTTCGCCTATATTTAAGTTAAATTTTAGTGGATGCCCAAGGAAGAAGAAGAACATGCGAAGCTCCATTGATAGGATTCATTTGTATAATAATATATAATATTTTATAAATAGTCTATAACACTGTACAAACACAACTTATACACTATTATATCCAAGGTTGATACATTATTTATGGGTATTTGGTGAACTAATTCTTCTTCACCTATATACATAGTATATCAAGAATATTTTCATTCTGTGATTATATATCCTTATACACCTTTTTACAACTATATACATATTGTACCGCTTTGTATAAATGTATACAACATTGTATAAAAGTGTATAAGCATGGCTGACGAAATTTTGTACGATTTTCACTTGCAATTATTGTATTAAAGTAGTACAAATCTCCAGCAAATAACTTCAAACTTTGTATATATCCTACTTAGACTATTTCTAATAAGTTCAAAAAATACCCACTTTAAATTTTTCACAAAATCATAATCGAAATTTAACAAGATTAGCGTTTAAGGATATAAGATTTTAGCTTTCCCTCGCTTGTTTTTGCATTTTGCAGTTGTGATAGGTATGTATAAACCTGAAGATATATAAAAAAAATTACAAAAAAAAAGGAAAGTATTGGTTATGGAAGAAGGCACAAATGAGTGTTGACTGAATGGGAAATTAATTTTTCTTTTCGGTTTTGTTTGCATATGATTCCTTTTCATTAATTAAATTAAATATTTATAGGTGAAAAATGAGGAGAGCGCTACAATAGGGGTAGATAGGAATAAATGAGGTTTTTGTAATTCGAGGAAATAGGAAAAGAAAAGATTTTATTGATATTTGGCTATACATTTATAAATTTATAACTGGGATAAAATAGTGCAAGGTCAACTTATGAAGTGCATTATTCTGTAATTTTGTCTAAATATAAAAGTTATAATTTGAAAAAGTCTATCCGTATTTGTAAACTAAAGTTCTTAAAATACTTTTACTTAATTTTCCATCCAATTTTATAGAATTTTCCTATATGTTGTTTAGTAGGAGTATATATAAGTCGGTTAGGTTTGAAATTTTTAATAATCAAATCAAAACCAACTGTATCAAAATTTTAAATTTATAGACCAAATAAACTAACAAAAGTCAAGTTTTTCAACCTTAGATTTTTTGGGTTTCTCAGGGTTTATGAGTTTTTCTCGGTAAAATCTTTATTCCACAAAACTTATAGCTTGTGCTCCAAATATTTCTTTGATCCTAAATCCTAATAGGATGCAACTATACAAGGTGTTACTCAATAACACAAAATAATATAAGATAAGTCAAAACATTGTACTAAAATATTTAACTATTAAGATAATGAAATCACATAAAATAAATTTTGCTAAGTAATAAGTTATAATGCAAATCAACATAATTTAAAACTACTAAGTCATGCTAAAATAAATACAAATAATAAGTAGTAAATATTAATTATATGGTTAAACAATTAAAAAAATCTGTTACGCACTTTAAATGTCTAATCAAGCAATAGTAAAAAAATATCCAATATTATTGTTATTCCAAATGAAAATTATTTTATTAATATTAGTATCAATTTGATTTTGCTTTGGAATTTATTTGAGTTACTAACACTTATGGGCTATAAAATATATTAGACCGTTCAAAGTTTTGACGTCCAAACTTAAAATAATACGTTACAAGAGAGAACAATGAAATTTTTTTAATAATATTTACAAATAATACTGCAATAAAATTTTTGTGCATAATATATTTTAAACTTGTATAGATAAATGCTGGCTTGATTTGGTTCCGACTTGTGATACAAACGTGGAAGCAATAATAACAAGAACACGAATAAAATGCTAAAAGGATAGAATTTAGCACAGAAAAATATTTGAAATCGAACACAAATACCCTTCAATTCAAAATCCTAATCAACCATAAACTATAGGAAAACTCTAACGGGAAGAACTTCATAAAAGCCACCTTAAAGGTTTTCCAGCAACAATGGAGTTCATCCATAAAACTCACTCAAGGAATTCATAATCTAAATATCGAAATAAGCTACGTCTAAAATAAGAGTCTTAATGGCTATCTATATTAGGGAGCTAAGTATTACAAGTATAGCCTACCAAATATGATGTATCTTTAATTATTGGCCGACTTGCATATAAAGTTCATCCCATTATAAAATTAGCTTCTAATTAAAATCCAAAATACTTGATGACTATCTAGATTGTAGCATCCTCTATCCCTTAAAGTAAACTCTTTTTCGAATTTGGACATTTAAACAAAATAAATGGAGCTTCCATTATTAAAATTACAACTTAGGCATAAACAATCGCCTCAAACCAACAAGCAAGCTAAATTTTTACAAATTTATGGTAAATTCAAGCAGCCAAGCCAACAAACAGGTCAAATCTACCATTCAAACCAAAATCTAATGATACCCATGAAAACAAAAAGCTAACCAAATCATGAAATTATTAGGAAATGCCCCCAATTCATATACTAAATGTGCCCCAGTATAATAACCATCAAGAAAAATATTAGCTCTCATAACTTTATCAAGTCCAAACATAAGCATAAGCCAAATAAACAACACATTCATGAATTCAAGTCGATATAAGAAATCAATAATAATAATGATATGTTTAAACATAACAGTCTTTTGGCGTCTTTAATATATATCTAGAACAACTGAAAACTTAAAATTGTTATGAATTTATTGAAGTAAATGTTCATTAAACACCCCATACATCCATATTCCATGAACTCAAATTGTATTTAGTTAATTCATCACTCAATATTTATAACATTTAGATATATTCTTGTAACTTTCCAAGTATCATATATCCTATAAAAAGGGTATACCTTATCTTATGAAGGATACATAAGAAACGCACATAAGTAAGATAATTTGCATATTCTCCTCCTATATATCTATCACGATCCAATTCCCAAATCCGGCCGTGATGGCGCCTCTCGTGAAAACAAGGCCAGCCAGACCGTTTCAAAATACCATTTACAGCAATTAGCCAGTTATATAACAGTTCGAATATGAATTAATGTTATTAATTAATATAAATACAACCCAATTCATACCGACCGGGTGTCACAAGTCACGAGCATCTAGGAGTGCCTTTATCAAAATTTAAAATTTATAACACATAGAAAATAAATCTAGGAATGAAGAAGAAGAAGAATCGCTATGTCGCGAACGCCGACGGTCACCTAGCTTAGCTACGATACCAATACCTTCAATCCGCTACTAACCCGCTACTAGTGAACGATACCTGCAACTGCACATGAAGTGCAGGGAGTAAAGTGAGTGCTTCCAACTTAGTGGTAATAAGAGAGAATAATATTTGAGCGATAAAAAACACCTATGAGCACACTAAACTGCTATGAAAGATAGAGCAACCCTTTTTAAGAAAAATCGAAATACTGTGAAAAATCCCTTTAGAAAATCTCAATATCAATTAAAAATCTCTTTTGAAAGTATGCTTTTACAATAAGTGCAAAAATAATTTCAAAAAGTAGAAAGTATTCAGAAACCTGTCCCTCGGGCACAGTATCAACCTCTCAGTACAGTATCAGCCCGGCGGTCTCACTCCCAACTCACAACATACAACATCAGCCTCTCGGGCTCAACACTCCTTAACATATAACACCAGGGTATCTGGTCAATAAGGCAAGTAACGGTATGTATGCCAATGACATATGAGTGCTAAATGTCGTGCCACATAGTACAAACAGGAGTGAATGCATGAATGCAATGCAATGCACATGGCCGCTACGGCGCGTAGCACGATCCATGGGTACCCCGCGCTTACTGGAGGTGTGTACAGACTCCGGAGAGGCTCCTACAGCCCAAACACAAAAATACTGCAGTGTGTAGTCTGATCCAATATGTATCATACTGTGGCGTGCAGCCCGATCCTATATAATATATATAATGTTGCGGTGTGCAGCCCGATCCATGCAGTACGCTTCTGCGGCGTGCAGTTCGATCCATGCAATATGCTATTGCGGCGCGCATTCTGATCCGCGCAATATGCTACTGCGACGTGCAGTCCGATCCATGCACTATGCTACTGTAGCGTGCAGTCCGATCCATGCATGTATATGCACATGCTCACACAACACTCGAGGCCTTGAAAGCCTCCTTACATCACCTTCATTCCCTCATATATGGCCCTCAGCCTCAATCAGTCCAAAATAGTCAAAAGCCCATCGGGCATCCATAAAACGATAATACTCAGCTCAGACATTAGTTCAAATATCAGATAAAACTCCAAGTTTGAGAAAAATATAGCTGAGATCATGTAGCAGTATAAATCACATGGACTGGGCTCAAATAATCTTTAAAATAGTGATGATAGTTCATAAAGAGTTTTAATAATCAGCAATAAGCCCCAAGTACGTCAATGAGCCCAAGTCATAAAGGCAACTACCAATCATTTACAATTTAGCGGTAAAAGCCAACAACCGGACGGACCAAGTCACAATCCCTAACGATGCTCTTACCCACGCTCAGGCCAGCGTGCAAGTCACCACAATTCAACACTAGGATGTGCAAATCCAGGGTTTCAAACCCTCAAGATATCATTACCAAATATTACTCACCTTGAACCAGTGGAATCTCAAGCTCGCGACTCCTTTTCCCCTCAAATAGGCCTCCACGCGTGTCGAATCTAGCAAAAAATAGACAAATACATCACAATATGCAAATGGGACAATACATAATCGAAAAGCCTCGAAAAATATCGAAATTTGCAAAATTAGCAAAGCCCGAGCCCCTAGACCACTTCTCGAAATCCATAAAATTTTACATTAGTATGATCCTCGTCTCGCCACGAGTCTTTACATATAAATTTCATCAAAATCGGAGTCCAATTGCTCCTTCAATTCCCCGATTTTTATCCAAAATTTCAAGCCTAGTTCTTCCCCTCTTTGACTTAATTCCAAAAATTTAAGGGTAGAAATCACGTTTAATTGATGTTTCGAGTCCATAGAACTTACCTCAAATCAATCCTCTTCAAATGCCTCTTCAATTTGCATTAAAAGCTCTAAAAGATGACCAGCAATGGAGGAAATATGACTTAGCTCGCGGATGACAATTCATTAAAAGCCTGCTGCCCAACTGCTGTTTCTTCTATGCGAACGCGTGTGTTCTCCTGCATTCGCCTTGACAATATATCACTAGGCCCCCATTTATTCTATGGGGATACGGAGACATTCCGAGATCGCAATGCACAAGACACCCCCTCCTAAAACTCCTCTATGCGAGCGCGTCCGAGGCACACGAACGCGAAGGCCAAGGTCCTCAGGCCTATGCGAACGCACCACTGCATCGCGAACGCAGAGACCAAATTCTACCTGCACTGCTATTGCAAAAAATCTGCCACTTCCAAAAGCCGAATTTGGTCTGTTTCACCACATGAATGTTGGAAATAACGCTTTACGCTAGAGGGGGGGGTGAATAGCGTTTTAAAAATATTAAGCGTTTTAGTGCGGAATTTAAAAACTTTGCAGAAATTAAAACAAGTGCAGTAAAATAAACTTACACAATGATGTATCCTGGTTGGCCACAAATGTGGTTAGTCCAGTCCCCGAGAGACTCTCTCGAGATTTCCACTAAACTTGTCAAGCTTACGGGTGCTTAACAAACCGTTACAGCTGAGGACACAAGCCTCACCTAGGTGCTCGGGGATCACAATCCCAAAGACTTCAATTGCTCGGGGATACCAATCCCAAAGACTTCAATTGCTCGGGGATAACAATCCCAAAGACTTCAATTGCTCGGGGATAACAATCCCAAAGACTTCAACTGCTCGGGGATAACAATCCCAAAGACTTCAACTGCTCGGGGATAACAATCCCAAAGACTTCAACTGAGGAATCACAAGTTCCTCAACAAACGAGAATCGCAATTCTCTTACAAACACAAAACAAACTCACTTTACAAAGTACTCCTCAATGAGTAGATATGAGTAGAAATAGTACGCTCAAGATCACAACAACTTAGCTCAATAGAATGGCTCTTCAAAAAGCTTTATGGATGAATGAAAATGATGATCAATGTAAGAAAGCTTTTAGAAATGAAAATACTTAAATTGTATATGTTGTTGTTGTGAAAACACTGAGTTAAGCCTGTATTTATAGGTGAAAAACTCAGTCTTACCGTTGTCTAATTGCCAATTAAGGATTGCTGAAATTACTCAGTGACAATCGATTGTCAAGACTAAACAATCGATTGTTTGCCTATCAGATCAAAAATTCAATCCCAGATTTTACGTCAACAATCGATTACTTCAAATCAATAATCGATTATTTATAACGTTAAAAAATCCTTTCCAATTTTTTTGGCATAAAACATCGATTATCAGGAAATCAACAATCGATTATTTTAACAACGTTCAGAAAATCTTTTCCAGATTTTACGCAAAACATCGATTGTTAAATATCAACAATCGATTACCTGAAGGTAATTTGAAAATGTATGACAACGGTTAGTTCCAACAATCGATTATCAAATAGAACAATCGATTATAAATTAATTTCAAAACTTACTGTCTCATATATAATCGATTATCAAAAGCCATAATCGATTATTAATTAATTTCAAAACTTTCTGTCTCATATATAATCGATTATCAAAAGCCACAATCGATTATTAATTTATTTAAAAACACTGGGAGACATTTTTCTCATTCTAATCGATTACCATTAGTTCATAATCGATTTTTCTGAGTTTTGAAAGCTTTGCCTCAGTTAACAATCGATTATCAAAAGTACACAATCGATTGTTATGCAGTTTGCAAAAACCTGATGTTAACTGACTTACTCACAATCGATTATCATTAATTCACAATCGATTGTCATGCAGTCTTGGCTTAGAGATACTCGATTATCATAAGTACATAATCGATTATCTTAGCCCAGATTTTTGAGGCATGTTTGAAAAACATTTTAACAAATATAAATATGCATAGTTTAAAATCATTTGACACTTAAGTTAGATATGCATGATTTTGGAAAAATAATTTTAGTAGAGAAGCCATGTTATGAGCCAAGATTGAGGAATCAAGATCACAATTAATATTGACTCAATTATAACATTTCTAAACTTTGTCTTGAGCTTCTTGTAATGCATCCATTTTGTGCTTGTCCTTGAGCACTGCTATATATCGCTTATTGCTTTGTTTGACATTCATCAAAACCTACAAAAGAACACACGTTTAGTATATTGCATTTGAAACGTGTTTCCAACAATTTCCCCCTTTTTGATAATGGCAAACATAAGCGGGATATATGCAATAATTATTTTGATAATCCAAGACAAGAGTAAAGTATGCAATTTGATGTTCCCCCTCAATTCATGTTCCCCCTCACTTTAAGCATGAATGAAGTTGAGAGTGATATAGCATACTTCTTGATATCCCGTTTCTTCCCCCTTTTGCCATTAGCAAAAATTTACACAAGGGAAGAATATGAAAAAAATGTGAAATAAACACAAGTTTATTTATTGGAAAATTAAGATAGAGGAAGTAATCGATTATTGATACAGTAATCGATTGTTTGACGGCGATTTTCCTGTAGAATACTTGAGTATTTTGCGTCATGCTTTTTTTTTTTTTTTTATGATCCCCTTTTCTTTAGGGTGATACCTGCAAAAAAAATGTTAGACGCCTCCGACGCTCAAGTTAGAAATTATGTAAGAAATAAAATGCAATGCATGACTTAGATCAACGTGGAGTCAAGGATTCCGAGTTCACTACGAATTCGGAAGAAGGACTCTTTATCTAAGGGCTTTGTAAAGATGTCTGCCAATTGGCTTTTTGTTTCAACAAATTCAATTTCGACATCGCCTTTTAGAACGTGATCTCTAATAAAATGATGTCTAATTTCAATGTGTTTTGTTCGCGAGTGAAGAATGGGATTCTTCGTCAAGCATATGGCACTAGTGTTGTCACATCTAAGAGGAATGTGATCAAGACGTAGGCCATAGTCCAAGAGTTGTTGTTTCATCCATAGGATTTGAGCGCAACAACTCCCCGTGGCTACATATTCAGCCTCGGTTGTGGACAACGCAACACTAACTTGCTTCTTACTAAACCAAGAAACTAAAGCGCTACCGAGCAAGTGGCAAGTGCCGCTAGTGCTCTTGCGATCCAATTTGCATCCAGCAAAATCGGAGTCGGAATAGCCAATAAGTTGGCATGAAGAACCTTTGGGGTACCATAGACCCACATTGGTAGTACCGACAAGATACCTTAGAATCCGCTTTACCGCAGTAAGGTGAGACTCTTTTGGACATGATTGATAACGGGCACAGACGCACACGCTAAACATGATGTCCGGACGACTAGCAGTAAGATAAAGAAGAGAGCCAATCATACCTCGGTACTTTTTGATGTCGACTTCCTTACCTTTTTCATCTTTGTCGAGATGATCGGATGTGCTCATGGGAGTTGCTATTTCCTTTGCATTGTTCAAGTCAAAACGTTTAAGCAGTTCTTTGCAATACTTGCTTTGACAAATGAATGTACCTTCCTTCATTTGTTTTACTTGTAATCCCAAAAAGAATTGTAACTCACCCATCATGGACATCTCAAATTCGCTAGTCATTAAGTTTGAAAATTCCTTGCATAGAGCATTGTTAGTAGCACCAAAAATGATATCATCTACATATATTTGAACTAGCAAGATATCATTGTTTTCATGCTTGACAAATAAAGTTGTGTCAACTTTTCCACGAATAAAATTATTTTCTAAAAGAAATTTACTCAACCTTTCATACCAAGCTCGAGGAGCTTGTTTTAAACCATAAAGGGCCTTTTTGAGTTTGAAAACATGATTGGGAAAATTAAAGTCTTCAAAACCGGGGGGTTGCTTTACAAAAACTTCTTCTTGGATAAAACCATTTAAAAAGGCACTTTTCACATCCATTTGATATAAAATGAAATTCATAGAAGATGCAAAAGCAAGCAACAAACGGATGGCCTCTAATCTAGCTACCGGAGCATATGTCTCATCATAATCAATCCCTTCTTCTTGATTATAGCCTTGAGCCACAAGCCTAGCTTTGTTTCTAGTGATTATGCCATTTTCATCTAATTTATTTCGAAAAACCCATTTCGTACCAATTATGGTATGACCTTCGGGTCTTGGCACCAAATCCCAAACGTTGTTACGTTTGAATTGGTTAAGCTCCTCTTGCATTGCCAAGGTCCAAAATTCATCCCCAATTGCTTCAGAGATGGTTTTGGGTTCAATTTGAGAAACAAACGCAGTAAGATCTAAGGTATTTCTAAGGGAGCTCCGGGTACTTACCTTTCCTCCAACGTCGCCTATTACCTGATCGAGAGGATGGTCTTTGACTGTCCTCCATTCTGTTTGCTCTTTTGGTTCATTTTCCGATTGAGGAGCTTCTTCAATTTGTTGTTCCACCGTTTTGTCAATTTCTTTCCTTGGTGGTTCTTCTTGAATTTTGTCCTTTAGGCTTTCCAGAATACCTGAAAGATCAAGACCACAATCCTTTCTCGCCAAGCGAGTATTATCTTCGGAAAATACAATATGAGGAGATTCCTCTACAACTTGGGTTCTTTTATTAAAAACCCTATAAGCTTTACTACGAGAAGAATAGCCAATGAAGATACCTTCATCCGACTTTGCATCAAATTTTCCTAGTTGGTCCTTTCCATTGTTATGCACAAAACATTTACAACCAAAAACACGTAAATGTGAAATGTCAGGTTTTCTACCTTTGTAGAGTTCATATGGGGTTTTTAAGAGTATCGGCCGAATTGCTACTCTATTCAAAACATAGCATGCGGTACTCACGGCGTCTGCCCAAAAGTGTTTGGGAATCTTAGCTTCGTCGAGCATGGTTCTAGCCATCTCTTCGAGACTCCTATTTTTCCTTTCCACCACCCCGTTTTGTTGTGGTGTACGTGGAGCGGAAAAGGTATGCTCGATTCCGAGTTCATCACAAAAATCCGCAAAGAGATTGTGATCAAACTCTCCCCCATGATCACTTCTAATGGAAGTGACAGTTGATTCCTTTTCATTTTGAACTCTTTTAAGAAAAAGCTTGAAGCTAAGAAATGCATCACTTTTATGTGCAAGAAATAATGTCCATGTAAATCTAGAGAAGTCATCAACAATTACAAAAGCATATCTATTTCTTCCTAGACTTTCGATGCGGGATGGTCCGAATAAATCCATATGCAATAGTTGTAAAGGTCTAGAGGTTGAAACAACATTTTTGGATTTAAAAGATGCTCTTGTTTGCTTCCCCTTCTGACATGAGTCACAAATAGTATCACTTTCAAATTTTAAGTTAGGAAGACCAATCACTAGATTTTGAGAAATTAATTTATTTAAAAGATGCATGTTCATATGAGCTACTCTACGATGCCACAACCACACATTATCATCTTTGCTCAACAAACAATCAACATACTCGGATGAGGAGTTTTCAAGATCAACCATGTAAATATTGTCAACTCTAAAACCACGTAGAATAATCTTGAAATCACTACGTCTAAACACTAGACACTCATCTGAATCAAACAACGCAAGATTTCCCTTGTCACATAATTGACTTATGCTCAAGAGATTATGCTTTAAACCTTTGACAAGTAATATATGCTTTATAGAGGATTTTTCATTCTTACCGACCGATCCGATGCCAATAATTTGTCCTTTATTGTTGTCACCGAATACAACGCTTCCTCCTTCTTTGTGCTCTAGTTGAAGGAATTTGGATTCGTCTCCTGTCATGTGTCTGGAGCATCCACTGTCAAGGTACCATAGTACACTTGATCCCTTCAAGCACACCTACAAGGCAAATTAATATTCTTTAGGTACCCATACCATTTTGGGTCCTTGGGGGTTAGGCAAATAACGACCATAATAATATGAAGAATCTCTATGCTTTGTAAAACACATAGGTGCAATATGACCTATACGATTGCAGTAATGACATACTACGTTCGGGTTGTGTTGATGCCTAGGTTGAGCCAACAAAGTTCTAGGCGAATGAAAATGATTAACACTAGATATATTGTTCCCATTTCTAGTATAATATCTAGATGGTCTAAAGTCATTAGTGCTAGACTTGTTGAAGGACCTAGTGTCATGTCTAGGTGGTCTAAGCTCGTTCCTAGAGTTATTTCTTGGTTGCCGAAAATTACTATTTGTAGGCTTGTTTGCAAGAATCCTAGATTTGGATCTAGGTTGTCTAAAGATATTAGTTCTACCCTTATTTTCATACATTCTAGCATAATGTCTAGGTGGTGTAGTGGAGTTTTTGTTTTTATGCCGTTGATTTTTCTTAGGCGATTCTTTTTCACCAACTTTAAGAACTTCTTTACTACGAGTTTCTAAAGTTTTCCTAAGTTCTGTGTTTTCTAGTTTTAAGGACTCACAAGTAGTACAAGTAAAACAATTATCAACACAAGAGGCTTCATGCATGGTCTTGATGACTTGTCTAAGTTCTATACTATCATTTAACAAAAATTGATTTTCATTTGCAAGATTCTCGTTATCACGAGACAGATTTTCAACCCCTTTTTGAGCTAAAGAAAGACGTTCTTCGAAGTCCTTGTCTTTTAAAAAGAGTTGTTTTTGAAAATCCTCTCCTTGTAGAGAAAGAGTCCTTTGTAAATCTTTAATAGTCTTAGAAGCATTTACCAACTCATCATGCAGTTTGTTATAAGCAATTTGTATATCGTTAGATGTACTTACCTCGTCTTTTTCGTCTGCCATGAGGCACTGACCAGTTGATTCATCGTTTGTGCTGACCGCTTTTTGAGGCGTGTTTTCGTGCAATTCCTCAAGTTTGTCCCACATTTCCTTAGCAGTTTTATAGTGGGAGATTTTTCGCCAAAGTTCCTGATTCAAGGCGTTATGAAATATATTCATAGCTTTAGTGTTGTATTCACTTACCTTATCTTTCCCGACTTTTGTCGTCAGTTGATCACTGTGTTTAATAGCTTGCCATAGATACAAATTGTTTGCCATTGTAAAAACTTGCATCCGATATTTCCAGACTGAGTAGTCGTTTTCGTCTAATATTGGAGGTGACATGCTGCATTCTCCTTCACCTATTCCTGCAAAGAAATTTAGAGTAGAAGCCATGGATGGTTCTCTCAAACGGTTAGGTTTTTCAGAGAGTATGGCTCTGATACCAATTGTTGGAAATAACGCTTTACGCTAGAGGGGGGGGTGAATAGCGTTTTAAAAATATTAAGCGTTTTAGTGCGGAATTTAAAAACTTTGCAGAAATTAAAACAAGTGCAGTAAAATAAACTTACACAATGATGTATCCTGGTTGGCCACAAACGTGGTTAGTCCAGTCCCCGAGAGACTCTCTCGAGATTTCCACTAAACTTGTCAAGCTTACGGGTGCTTAACAAACCGTTACAGCTGAGGACACAAGCCTCACCTAGGTGCTCGGGGATCACAATCCCAAAGACTTCAATTGCTCGGGGATACCAATCCCAAAGACTTCAATTGCTCGGGGATAACAATCCCAAAGACTTCAATTGCTCGGGGATAACAATCCCAAAGACTTCAACTGCTCGGGGATAACAATCCCAAAGACTTCAACTGCTCGGGGATAACAATCCCAAAGACTTCAACTGAGGAATCACAAGTTCCTCAACAAACGAGAATCGCAATTCTCTTACAAACACAAAACAAACTCACTTTACAAAGTACTCCTCAATGAGTAGATATGAGTAGAAATAGTACGCTCAAGATCACAACAACTTAGCTCAATAGAATGGCTCTTCAAAAAGCTTTATGGATGAATAAAAATGATGATCAATGTAAGAAAGCTTTTAGCAATGAAAATACTTAAATTGTATATGTTGTTGTTGTGAAAACACTGAGTTAAGCCTGTATTTATAGGTGAAAAACTCAGTCTTACCGTTGTCTAATTGCCAATTAAGGATTGCTGAAATTACTCAGTGACAATCGATTGTCAAGACTAAACAATCGATTGTTTGCCTATCAGATCAAAAATTCAATCCCAGATTTTACGTCAACAATCGATTACTTCAAATCAATAATCGATTATTTATAACGTTAAAAAATCCTTTCCAATTTTTTTGGCATAAAACATCGATTATCAGGAAATCAACAATCGATTATTTTAACAACGTTCAGAAAATCTTTTCCAGATTTTACGCAAAACATCGATTGTTAAATATCAACAATCGATTACCTGAAGGTAATTTGAAAATGTATGACAACGGTTAGTTCCAACAATCGATTATCAAATAGAACAATCGATTATAAATTAATTTCAAAACTTACTGTCTCATATATAATCGATTATCAAAAGCCATAATCGATTATTAATTAATTTCAAAACTTTCTGTCTCATATATAATCGATTATCAAAAGCCACAATCGATTATTAATTTATTTAAAAACACTGGGAGACATTTTTCTCATTCTAATCGATTACCATTAGTTCATAATCGATTTTTCTGAGTTTTGAAAGCTTTGCCTCAGTTAACAATCGATTATCAAAAGTACACAATCGATTGTTATGCAGTTTGCAAAAACCTGATGTTAACTGACTTACTCACAATCGATTATCATTAATTCACAATCGATTGTCATGCAGTCTTGGCTTAGAGATACTCGATTATCATAAGTACATAATCGATTATCTTAGCCCAGATTTTTGGGGCATGTTTGAAAAACATTTTAACAAATATAAATATGCATAGTTTAAAATCATTTGACACTTAAGTTAGATATGCATGATTTTGGAAAAATAATTTTAGTAGAGAAGCCATGTTATGAGCCAAGATTGAGGAATCAAGATCACAATTAATATTGACTCAATTATAACATTTCTAAACTTTGTCTTGAGCTTCTTGTAATGCATCCATTTTGTGCTTGTCCTTGAGCACTGCTATATATCGCTTATTGCTTTGTTTGACATTCATCAAAACCTACAAAAGAACACACGTTTAGTATATTGCATTTGAAACGTGTTTCCAACAATGAAATCACCCCGAGGCCCCCCGGGACCTCAACCAAAAGCACCAACACACCCTAAAATATCATACCAACTTGTTCCAATCATAAAAACACGTCCTTTAATACAAATATCATCAAATCACGACGGATTCAAGCTTAAATTTTCCTTAAAACTTCTGAAACTCATATTCGATAAAAACCTGACCAAACGGCGTCCAAATGACTTGAAAATTAGCAAACATATCCAAAATAACCTAACGAAGCTACTGCAATTCTCGGAATTCCGTTCCGTCCCTCGGATCGAAATCTCACCTATAAATCGGAATCCGACAAAATTCAAACTTCGCTAATTCAAGCCTAATTCTACACCGGACCTCCAAATTCAATTCTGATCGCTCTCCTAAGTCACAAATCATCTCCCGAAGAAAAGTGAATCATTGGAAATCACATCAGAGCCTTCTAACTCACAAGTCAACTTCTAGTTGACTTTTCCAAAACAATTTTCCTTCTAATTACGCCCGATCGAATCTAATACTGATATTGAAACATGAACCCATACAATAAGGGGGAAACAGGGCGACGACTCATGTGACAGCGATTCGGTTCACCACATCCTCCCCAACATAAACTAACGCTTATCGTTGAGAGTACCCAGAGTTGTACTAGAAGCCAACCAATAGCTGAATAATCTTACCGAGCATATACCCGGGGTGATCCCACGTCGCCCTATCTCTAATAGTTCCGACAACACGAAATAGGTGAAATTTTACAGTCCATCTAAACCATAAACTACATTGTGCTTCCCGAAATCATGCACCAGATCAGAATCCCATGTCTGCATTCAGAATAAACCCGAACCAACTGTAATAATTCATACCTGCAACCTCGGCTGCCATCATATGATATACCATATAACTCGAACACATGCAGCGATGACTTCCATTCACATGTGCTACCTTCAACAACCAATATCGATAGAAAATCTCTTGTTAGATGGAGTCTCATTTCAATACCTTCATATACTGCCAACGGCAACAAAACACGTGATATAATGAACCCATCTCTCATATGTACCATTCATGAATAGATTTCCCTCTTGACTGATACTACAACAGATTTCCGAGCAAAACCTCGATATTACCTTTCTAACAAGCTGAAATCAAATTGGTTCATACTCATTAATGAGTCCAACGATCATCTCAACTACCACACGCCACTCTGGTGATATGACACCTCAATACCGGCCTAAGCCACAACGTGCTCAACACAGGCACCAATAAGAAACAATCTGAACATACTCAAATCATGACAGCTGACTCGAACGAAAGAGCTGTAATTCAAATTCCTCCTTACGATCACAATACAGAACTAAGATCCATCTCACATCATAAAAATAGAGTACCTAAGTCCTCTTCGAAAGGTCATAACATCACGTGGCCTTGCCACAACGCGCGATTCAATCCAAACACTATTACCCATGAAGCACCTCGAGTCACCATGCTCAACACACACAGCCACACACAGATTGAGTTCTGAAACTGAGCAATCCATCACACCCACGATGAAGCAAGTATTATACACTATTCAATCCTGAAAGGACACAACCGATGCACTATTCGCCAAGCAACACCGAATACAGATTTTCCTCATAAACCAGGAGCAAGGCATACAAAGTAACATATGGGAAACTATTATCCACATCACACTGTTGAGGTGCGCAACCCAATCCAGATAAAATACTCGTGGCGGCATGCCACCCGATCCAGATACCATACCCATGTCGGCGTGCCACCTGATCCGCACATATATCTCACAAAAAAGATGCACATCGAGTCAAATTTGCTCATACAATAAACACATATAGCCTCATGCCCGGTTACAAGAAAACGCATCCGAAACCTCAATGCTGGAATTGAACCAATGGTAGAAACCTCAGCATTCGCATCCGCTATGAAGGCCCAATCAATAAGCAAAGCTTGCTAGCCGTCTGCTGGTCTATGGAATACAAGCTACCCTGCTAGAACATAATCCGATGTACCTTGCCATGCAACCTGTGGCATTTTCTGACATAGCCCATAACACATTAGTCTAGACAATCTGACATTGGAACAACCAGTCTGCCATCAAATATCATAACCCAAATTTAACATACCACACAAAGAAATATCCACTCGGACCTCCATTTCCATCAACTGCTAGACGATGTCGATACACACGACCCCCAACCCCCGCATGGTCGGGTCACGAGAACTTCTAGTCACCAACACATATAACGCATGAATCACTATGCCTGATCCCGCACTCCACCGTACGAATACATAACACACATCAAGTATCCATTCATACCATGTAAGATACTCAAAATTTTCTACGCCATCAACAAACTCAAATATCCGCAGCCGATCCAAAAAGGAAATGTCGCAATACTACTGACGTGTCATCAATTTAAATCACCTTAAACATCTAAACGTCGATTATTTACTCACGTATAGCTGTCCGTGCTGCTTAAGAATTTAATGATTTCCCATTATGAACTAAACCAATACCTTGCACACGCAAATCTATATTCTCCATATCATAACACATAGACCATACCACACTAGGATAACATAAGGACTTCTATCTCTCTCATGTGTCGTAGACATCAACGCACACAACTAGCCAGAACTTTCATGATCCCATATAGGAGAAAAATTACGACACACTCTATGCTTTGCGTACTCATAGGAATATACTCATTTTCAAACCACGGTAAAACATATCAAGAACTCTTTCTCCCAATTCCAATGCACATGCTAAACTGCCGGGACTGAATCCTTCTACCCAAACCAAACTAAGCAACTGCCTGCCGCAAGAGCTTTGTTGCACAATTCTTGTAAGGCTCATTACCTCGAACACATACAATAATTAATCATATCCTTACCATACCGATTTGGTTTATTATCAAGATATTCCATTTATCTAATTTCCTTCATTATTCATCCTTAATTTGATATTCTCCCTTGCTGTAGCACCATAATACCTCAACTCAGGTTACCACACGAGACTAGCACATAAGACCATACTGTCTAATACCCATAGGCCACTGAATACCCTTTCGAACGCTTCCTAGAAATAAAATATTCCAGAATGCTTTACCTTGAAGAGCTTCCTGCGAATCTGAATTCCTTACCATTACCTTCCAAATACGGTTACATGGAATCCCATGATTAACATGAAATACCAGAAGTCTTGATCTTTTCTAATGAAAACACAGTCTCTAGCCATATACACAAACTTAAGATACCTGATTGTTACATGTAAAATCTTGAACATAGTAAACCTATTCTCGAGAGTCATTCATTCTTATTCAGCTATAATTCACCTGCCCAAAATGAACGGAACCACTCGTGCGTAATTAGTATTCAGACACCGCAGAACATGATTTCATTCAGATAAACAACCATCTTTCTTCTCTATACATTGAGCATTCTTTATCAACAACAGCTCAAAACATCATAGTATTTTCTCACATTTACGAAAGCACCATATAACCTTTATAGAAATTTTCTTTCACACGTGCCATCCTCGGCTCAATTTCTGTGATTGGAACTTATCCGCCATCATACCTCAAAACGGAACCAACATAGCACATAGCCATGCAATCAGCTGACCAACAGCAACTTCCCCAACTTGCATCGAAGCCATATATTAAGGCACCCTTAACAACTCATAACACTTTTACTCTAATGATGCCACAATGATATCACATTCAAATCATTTACAAGCTTTGTGAATACACATATCATCTAGCACTGACATTCTCTACAAACATCCCATTCATTTCCACTTCAGTTGAGTTCACTTTTTTAAGTGTCCAAATTCTTCAAAATACAACACATACCCTTCAATTACACATGAGATATTTTGTATACACATAAGGATCATACCGCTCAAAACCCTCCGCAGGAGATAACCCACATACTTCGCCTCATTTCAATATTTCCACATACCTTCCACCATCATATACGTAATACACAAACATTTAGTCTTGCTGAGTCTTAACTCATACCGCCACATGTATTGAACCTCACTTTCTAGCTAGGGGATACAAAAATATTCTTCACGCGCCCATGCCTCGGGCTACACAACAGACCGCAATAGGAAACAAACACTTAAAAGCTCATCTATTATCCATCAGACTTTTTCGTCACTACCAAAAATATATAGATACACCTCGTAGTACTAACACACTCAGCGCATGGATATCCAGCCACCATTCCGGCTAATGAGAACAATACTGAACATATAAGTTCAAAACACTTGCTCACACAATCAGCACCTCGGTTCTCAAGTAATAAGCAAATATCCGGCCTCAAGTTCTCTAGACTATCCCAACATGAACTCACGGAGATTACCTGTAGCCCCTCGACCAGGGAATCACAAGCCATCCAGGCACATGTACTACTGAGCGCTCGCGTGCACATACAGACGTGTGGAAGGGATATCAAGGATTATATCTCAAACGGAATCAAGTACGCACGATAAGAATTCCAAGAATGGGAAGTTTTTCCTTATAGTTCTGCAGCCTCTCGAGGATAAATACGGACGCCTCCGTACCTATCCGCGAGACTCTACTAAACCTGCTCATCACTCGTGAGACTTGGTAACCTAGGATCTTATACCAACTTTTCACGACCCAATTCCCAAAGTCGGTCGTGATGGCGTCTCTCGTGAAGATAAGGCCAGCCAGACCGTTTCAAAACACCACTTAAAGCAATTAGTCAGTTATATAATTGTTCGAATATTAATTAATGTTATTAATCAATATAAATACAACCCAATACAGCCCGACCGAGGTGTCACAAGCCACGAGCATCTAGGAGTGACTTTATCAAAATTTAAAAATCTATAACACATAGAAAAACAATCTGGGAATCAAGAAGAAGAATAATCTCGGTGCCGCGAACGCCGGCGGTCACCTAGCTTAGCTACGATAGTAATACCTTCAATCCGCTACTAACCCACTACCAGTGAACAGTAACTGCAACTCCACGCGAGGTGCACGGAGTAAAGTGGTACTTCCAACTCAATGGTAATAAGAGAGAATAATATATGAGCAATAAGAAAACACGTATGAGCACACCAAACTGCTATGAAAGACAGAGCAACCCTTTTTGAAAAAAACCGAAATACTGTGAAAAATCACTTTAGAAAATCTCAAGATTAGTTCAAAATCTCTTTTCAGAGTATTCTTTTTCAACAATGCAAAAATAATTTCAACAAGTAGGAAGCATTCAAAAACCTGCCCCTCGGCTCAGTATCAACCTCTTAGTATATTATCAGCCCCGCGGGCTCAATTCCAACTCACAAATACAACATCAACCTCTTGGGCTCAGCATTCCTTAACATATAACACTAGGGTATCATGTCAACAAGGCAAGTAACAGTATGTAAACCAATGACATATGAGTGCTAAATGTCGTTCCACGTAGTATAATCAGGAGTGAATGCGTGAATGCAATGCAATGTACATGGACGCTATGGCGCGTAGCCCGATCCATGGGTACCTGAACTCACTGGGGGTGTGTACAGGCTCTGGAGGGGCTCCTACAACCCAAGCACAAAAATGCTACGGCGTGCAGCCCAATCCAATATGTATAATGTTGCAGCGTGCAGCCCAATCCAATAAAATATATATAATGATGCGGTGTGCAGCCCGATTCATGCAATATTCTTATGCAGCATGCAGTCCGATCGATGCAATATGCTACTTCGACGCGCAGTCCGATCCATGCAATATGCTACTGTGGCGTGCAGTCCGATCCATGCATGTGTATGCACATGCTAACACAACACTCGAGGCTTGAAAGCCTCCTTAAATCATCTTCATGCTCTCACATATGGCCCTCAGCCTCAATCAGTCCAAAATAGTCAAAAGCCCTTAGGGCTTCCGTGAAACGATAATACTCAGCTCAAACAATAGTTCAATTATCAGTTAAAACTCCAAGTTTGAGAAAAATATAGCTAAGTTCATGAAACAGTATAAATCACATGGACTGAGTTCAAATAATCTTTCAAATAGTGAGAAAATATGTGATGATAGTTCATAAAGTGTTCAAATAATCAGCAATAAGCCCCAAGTATGGCATTGAGGCCAAGTCATAATGATAACAACCAATCATTTAAAATATCGCAGTAAAAAAGCAACAATCAGGATAGACCAGGTCACAATCCCCAATGGTGCTCTACCCCACGCTCAGGTCCAGTGTGCAAGTCACCACAATACAACACTAGGATGTGCAAATTCACGGTTTCAAACCCTCAGGATATCATTCCCAACTATTACTCATCTCTAACCAGCGGAATCTCAAGCTCGCGATGCCTTTTCCCCTTAATCGTCCTCCACGCGCATCGAATCTAGCCAAACGCAGAGCGAATACATCATAATATGCAAATGGACAATAGCCAATCGAAAAGACTCGAAAAATATCAAAATTCACAAAATTTTCAAACTCGAGCCCCGAGCCCACTTCTCGAAATCCAGAAAATTTTACATCAAAATGATCCACGTCTCGCCATGAGTCTATACATATAATGTTCATCAAAATTGGAGTCCAATTGCTCCTTCAAATCCCCAATTTTTATCCAAAATTTCAAGCCCTAATTCTTCCCCTCTTTGATTTAATTCCAGAAATTTAAGGGTAGAAATCACGTTTAATAGAAGTTTCGAGTCCATAGAACTTATCTCAAATCAATCCTCTTCTAATTCCTCTTCAATTTCCACCAAAAGCTCTAAAATATTACCAGCAATGGAGGAAATATGACTTAGCTCGCGGATGAGAATTCATTAAAAGCCTGCTGCCCAGCTTCTCTTTCTTCTATGCGAACGCGTCGGTTCTCCTGCATTCGCATTGACCAAAAATCAATGTGCCACCATTTACTCTATGCGGACGTGGAGACATTCCGTGATCGCAATGCACAGGACAACCCCCTCCCAAAACTCCTCTATGCAAACACGTCCGAGGCACGCGAACGCAAAGACCAAGGTCTTCAGGCCTATGCGAACGCACCACTACATTGCGAATGCAGAGAGCAAATTTTGCCTGCACTACTGTTGCAAAAATCTTCCACTTCCAAAAGCCGAATTGGTCTGTTTGACCACCCGAAATCACCCCGAGGCCCCTCGGGACCTCAACCAAAAGCACCATCACACCCTAAAACATCATATGAACTTGTTCCAATCATAAAAACACGTCCTTTAACACTAAAATCATCAAATCACGATGGATTCAAGCTTAAATTTTTCTTAAAACTTTCGTAACTCATATTCGATCAAAAACACGACCAAACGACGTCTGAATAACCTGAAAATTTGCAGAGATATCCAAAATTACCTAAAAAAGCTACTGTAACTCTCGGAATTCCATTCCGACCCTCGGATCAAAATCTCATCTATCAACCAGAATCCGCCAAAATTCAAACTTCGCCAATTCAAGCCTAATTCTACACCGGACCTCCAAATTCAATTCTGATCACTATTCTATGTCACAAATCATTACCTGAAGCTACCCGAATCATCGGAAATCACATCCGAGCCTTCTCACTTAAAAGTCAACTTCCGGTTGACTTTTTCGAAATAAGTTTCTTCTAAGAGGACATGTGCCTTATTTTTAACCTAAACCAATTCAATTATGCCCGATCGAATCTAATACTGATATTGATACACGAATCCATACAATAAGGGGGAAACGAGGAGGTAACTCACGTGACAGCGGGTTGGATTGAGTCGGGTCGTCACAATATCTTCTCTCCATTAAAATATTATTCTATATTGCTCTCATTTCTTAACACGTTATCAGCAAGAGTCTCTTACCAACTAAGATTATGTCCTTCAGCCGGATTCTATCTTCTCTCTACAAGTTAACCTTCTGTCCAATGCAAGTACACTTTTATTTGCGTATACCTTTTTGTGGAACTTCTCATGTTTCTGACCAACAATTAGATTTCAATATATTAAGACATGCATGATTTTCTATGAGAATTACAACAATATTAACTTTTCTATGAAATTGAAAGACTATGTGCAATATTTCTTCTGAACTTGTATCATATAAATATGATAGATAATTACATAGAATACGGTGCCATCTCATGTTCTGTTTCTTGTTTGCATTAGGGGTAACTTTTAGTTTAAAATTATTTGACCTTTCAAATTAGTAATTTTGATGTGCATGCTTACATATGCTGAAGAAAATGATTACATGCTACTTTGATCAATCGCTAAAGTAATACTTACAGATTCTTCATCTTTTAGTTATAATATACTAACATAAAGATACAATACCTCTTTAATAGTGACTTCAATGTCTATCCAAACCAATTGATGTATTTGTCTCGAATGGTTAGAATATCTATTAACATTTTAGTAATTCATAATTATTTACGTGCCATTATGACTTGTGAAAAAAAATCATGTAAATTAATTCGATTATTTATGAAGCCTTTCACTATATCGCATTAATCAAAAATTAAATTTATGACTACATAAAAATTATGTTACATTCCTTAAAATAAATGAAACAAATTTCCATATATATTATATGAGGGTAAGACGGTAGGTTCAAGTCCCAACGCTCCATGAAGGTAAAACACCAGGTTCATGTCCTAATGCACCATGATGATAAGATATTGGATTTGAATCTCAATGTATGATATTGATGGCATAAAGATGGCTAAGGCAAAAAGTAATGTCCTATTAATGAAATCATGAAATCTGCCCTACCGGATCTACTCCATTCCCCAAAACAAATGTGATACTGATAGATCAAAAGTATGAAAGAAGACAAAATTATTATCGTCATCGTATAAATATACATGGGCGTGGAAAGAAACTGAATAATAATCGCCATCGTGGTGGTCGTTATTAACAAGTGAACAATAAGGTTTCTCCGAATGATCCTTCAAAAGGCAAAGGTTATATTTGCCACGGATGTGGTATAAAAATTCAATGTGCACAAACTTATCATACGCCTGAACATTTGTCAAACTTTATCAAGCCTCTATAAAAGGGAAACAAAAAAAACTTGAGATTCATTTGGCCTTTCAGAATCATGTGGAGGCGGGCCGTAAGAATAATAATGATAAAGTTGAAACAAATATTGCCTATAAATATAATATATTTGAAGGCCTGGCAAATATTCGTTTTAAATCTGGAGACTTCTTTGAGCATCATAATTGAATAGTTATCACTGTAAAAATTATAAGAATAATCATTCTTTTTATTTAATGAAGTTCATATTTTTTTGAACAAAAAAAAAGAAATTCATATTTTTGAATAAAGCGTTTTATGTTGCCAGTATTTACTTTCCTAAGTATAGTTTCTTTTGTTCTTAAGTTTTTTTAATATTTCTTATGATGTATTTTTTTTGAAAAATATGGCAACTTCCCTGTCTTCAGTTGACTGTATGAATAATAAAGAAGAAATATGCCTTCTTGCTGGTGCTATAACGCTTATTAGTGTTGTCGAATTATATGTCATAGTAAATAAAAGGTTCAAATAATTTTATTATTTGGTATGACGGGTTGGCCATCCCGGTTAAAATATAATGCGCAAAATAATTGAGAATTCACATGATAATTCATTGAAGAATCAGAAAATTCTTCAAACTAAAGAATTCTCTAGTGTTGCGAGTTCTCAAGGCAAACTGATTATCAGACCATCAGTAATAAAAGTTGGAGTTGAATCTCCTGCATTTTTGAAAAGTATACAGGGCGATATATGTGGACCCATACACCCTTTATGTGAACCATTCATGGGAGAAATTAAAAAAAATAGCAACAATTTTAGAAGTCATCGAAATTTAGCCACTTTTCATTTAAAGATAAATATTACGAAAATAATGTTCAAAATCCGAAAAGTACTCCAACATAATATACTGGAATTCCAGTATATTATACTAGATATCTAACAAAGTATATCGGTCCAGCATAATATACTGAAAGTTTATACACAGGTGCATCGAACTCCAGTATAGTATGCTGGATCAGTCTCTATTGCAGTAAAATAGTGGATAATTTTTAATTACTTGGAAAATGATGTCTTATTTTTGCAAAGAAGATATATTGGGGATTTATATTGGCTATGAATCTCCTTCTATTATAAAATATTTGCAACCTATGACTGGAGATTTTGTTTACGGCAAGATTTTCTAATTGCCATTTTGATGAATCAATATACCCAACATAAGGGGGAGAAGATAAGTAGTTAAAAAAAGAGATAGATTAGAATGTATTATCACTATCTCATTTAGATCATCGAACAAATCAATGTGAACACAATGTTCAAAAGATAATTATTTGCAAAACATCGCAAATCAATTGCGAGATGCATTCACTGACCTGCCAAGGTAACTAAGTAACATATTCCAACTGCTAATGCTCCTATTCTAATTTATATCCTGGTTGGACAATCTATAAATGCAAATGAGTCTAAACCACACTTGAAATGTAGTAGACCAACTGGTTCCAAAGATAAAAATCCTCGAAAGCGAAAAGAAAAATGATCTAGGAGTTCATAATACAGAGGCAATTGCTCAAAAATATCCACGTGACATAACAAATGATAAGACCTCAGAGGAGGTCCAGGTACCTAAAAATAATTAGAATGAAACTATCTCAATAAGTTATGTCTCTATGCGAGTAAGTTGGAACCAAAATAATATTACTGTCGACGATGTTTTTGCTCATAACGTTATTAGTGAAATAATGCAAGAAGATGAGAATCTTGAACCAAGATCTATCGACGAATATAGATAGAGAAATGATTGGCCAAAATGGAAGGATGCTATCCAGGCAGAATTAACTTCACTTGAAAAACGTAATGTATTCGGACGTATAGGTCAAACACCTGAAGGAATAAAGCCAGTGGAATATAAATGGGTTCTTGAGCAAAAACAAATAATAAAATTAAAGTCGTAATATATAAAGCACGACTTCTGGCACAAGGATTTTCGCAAAGGAGTGACATTGATTATATGGAGAGATATTCTCCTATAGTGGATGCAATCACCTTCAGGTATCTTATAAATTTGGCAGTCCATGAAAAACTTGATATGCATCTGATGGATGTTGTCACAACCTATTTATAAGGAAAATTAGACAATGAAATTTATATGAAAATTACTGAAAGTTTTAAAGTACCTGAATCTTATAAAGGTCTACGGAAAACTTGCGCAATAAAGCTTAGAAATCATATGGATTGAAACAATCAGGGCGAATGTGGTATAATTGCTTAAGTGAGTACTTGTCAAAAAAGGGTATAAGAATGATTCAATTTGTCCTTGTATCTTTATAAAAAAAGGTATGGATCTGAGTTTGCTATAATTGATGTGTATGTTGATGATCTAAATATCACTGGAACTCCCGGGGAGCTTCCAAAAGCAGTAAACTATTTGAAGAAAGAGGTTGAAATAAAATATCTTGGAAAGACAGAGTTTTGTCTTGGTCTACAAATTGAACAAATGAAAGATTGAATTGTTGTCCATCAATCAGTTTTTACCGAAAAGATCCTAAAAGTGTTTCTATATGGATAAAGTGTAACGACCCCAACCTTGGTCATGATGGCGCCCAACACACTGCTAGGCAAGACCGACCAATTAACTCTCACAAGCCCTTTATATAGACCTCATTATCAGTTACCCGGAGTTAAATGCCAATTTATCATCAATAGAAGTCTAAACAACATATGAAATATGTGGAAAAATCCATAGCAATATCTCTACAAAAGCCCGCAATAATCTGGTGTCACAAGTCTGAGCCTCTAATAAAAGATTTAAACTCCTAATACATAATAGTATAGAGCACTGAAATATAAAATATAGAGGGAGAACATCGGGTCTGCAGAAGCCATGCAGCTACCTCGATAACTCCGGTGGGAACTGAACTGCTGGAAAGCTTGCACTACACCTCAGGGACACCAGAATCAGCACACACGATAGAGGGATTAATGAGTACTCCGACCCAGTGCGTAATAATCATAAATAATGGTTGACAGAATGAAGTCACGTAAAATCACTCAGCAGTTCTATTTTTCTATGACTGAGGACGGTCTTGACCAACTCTGTATCTCCTCTATCTTCTATGGATCAACCTGAATACCCTCGCTAGATACCACGTGTCCCAAGAAAGCCACTGAACCGAGCCAAAATCACACTTGGAGAACTTTGCATAAAGCTTCTCCTCCCTCAATCTCTGTAACACTACTTAAAAATGCTCCGCACGCTCCTCCTAACTATGCGAGTACACCAGAATATCATCAATGAATACAATAACGAATGAATCCAGATAATGCCAAAATACATTGTTCATCAAATGCATGAATTCTGTTGGGGCATTATTCAGCGCAAAAAACATGACAAGGAAACTCATAGTGACCATATCTAGTCCTAATACAGTCTTAGGGATATCTGAATCCCTGATTTTCAACTAGTGATAGCCCGAGCGGAGATCAATCTTAGAGAACACCCTCGCTCCCTAAAGCTGGTCAAATAAATCATTAATGTGAGGTAGGGGATACTTGTTCTTAATTGTTAGCTTGTTAAATTTCCAATAATCAATGAACATTCTCATTCTGCCATCATTTGTTTTCACAAACACAATACGGTGACACACTGGGCCTAATGAACCCTTTATCTAGGAGTTCTTGAAGCATTTATTTCAACTCTTTCAACGCTGTTGGTGCCATACGATAGGTAGAATAGAAATGGGCCGAGTGCCCAGCACAAGGTCAATACCAAAATCAATATCCATGTCTGGTGGCATGCCCGGCAGGTCTGCGGGAAATACATCAGGAAAATCCTTACAATTGGGACAGAATCAATACTAGGAGTCTCAGCTCCAACATCTCGCCCAAAAGCTAGATATGACAGACAACCTTCCAAACCATACACTGGACTTCAAGAAAGAAATCACTCTGTTAGGAACATAATCAGTTGTACCACGCCACTCGATCCTCGTACACCCAGCATAGCCAAAGTAGCTGTCTTAGTATGACAGTCTACTAAATCATGACACAGAGATAGGCAGTCTATGCCCAATATAACATCAAAGTATACCATTCTCAAAAGCAATAGATCAACTTGGATCTCCAGACCACCAATAATCACAATACATGATCGGTACAGACGGTCCACAACAACAGTATCTCCCACCGAGGTAGACACATGAACATGAAAAGAAAGAGACTCCCAGGGCGTACCTAAATAACGAGCAAAATATGAAGACGCACATGAATAGGTGGAACCGGAATCAAATAATACAGAGGTATCTTTGTGGCAAACTGAAACAATACCCGTAATGACAACATCTGAAGAAATGGCATCCGTCATGTCCGAAATAGCATAGAAATGAGCCTGGCCATCGCCTGATCGACCTTCCCCTCTGGGGCGACACCTAGATGCCTGACCTCCACCCCTAGCTAGGTGGGTGGGTGGCAAAGTAACTGGAGCAGAAGTGTAGGGCTGACCCCTACACTAATATTGACCATCACGAAGTCGAGAACACTGCCTCCTCATATGCCCAAACTCCCCGCACTCATAACAACTGGCCGGTATTGGAGATGGGGACTGAAGGGAATCCTTGGTACCAGAAGTACCTAGTACAAGGACCTGGCATGAAAGAGCCCAGGATTGATGGTACACGAGATGAACTCTGATCTAGGATGCGCTGAGTGATGACTAGCTCTACTGAGAACCCTGATAATCACGACTTGAAGATGCCCCAGAATATACTGGACGGGCCGACTGAGAGGGCTGAAAGAACGGCATCTACCCTACAGGAAGTGGCCCTTCAAAGGAGAACCATTGAAGCTGCCTCCCTCTCCTCTCTATCCTGCCGGCGAGTTGTCTCAGCCGTACGAGCAATATCAACCACCTCGTTAAAGAAGACACCCAATACTCTCTCTCTCTAACTATCGAGATACAGAGATGGTAGTTAAGGCCATCCACAAATATCCTAATCCTCTCACGATCGGTCACAACCATCTACACAGTATGACGAGCCAACTTAGAATACCTCGCCTCATACTAAGACACAGTCACTCAAACTGCCTATGAAGCTCCTCCCTGCGGGACTGCGGTACATACTTCTCCAAGAAAAGAGTGGAGATAAGGGGCAGTGCACCAACCGGCCTACGCTGCTCATATGCCTCCCACCAAGTGAAGGAAGCCCCAGTAAACTGAAAGATGGTAAATGCAACACCACTAGTCTCAAGAATCCCCGGTGCATGGAGCATCCGCTACACTTGTCAAGAAAACCCTGGGCATCCTCGCCCTCAGCACCACTAAATGAGTGAGGCTGAACTCTATCAAACCTCTCAAGATGACGCTACTCATCATCTGGAATAACTAGCACAACAAACTCTTGAGGTGGTGCAACCGGCTGGGCTCGAGGTTCCTCGCTACTCTACCTCTGCCACGACCACGACCACGAACGCATCCATGGCCTAGAGTGTCCTCAGTGGGTGACACTGGTGGTCGCCAACCTCGTCTGGTAGCACAAGTTCTCGCCATCTTCTAGAGAATAGAATAAATGATGTTTAGTTCTCGGATCAACAATGTCGCACGACAAAAATTTTAAGAATGTGAAGTTTTCCCAAATATTCTACAGCCTCTCGAGGATAAATACAGACGTCTCTGCACCGATTCGCAAGACTCTATTGAACCGGCTCATGACTTGCGAGACCAAGTAACCTAGGCTGTAATACCAACTTGTCATGACCCCAACTCCTGTCATGATGGCGCCCAGCACACCACTAGGAAAGCCCGACCAATTAACTCCCACAACCCATTTATACACAATTCATTATCCGTTACCAGAGTTAAAAACCAATTTATCATCAATAGAAGTCTAAACAGTATATAGAATGTGTGGAAAATTCCATAACAATATCTCTACAAAAGCTCCCAATGATCTGTTGTCACAAGTTTGAGCCTCTAATACAAGATTTCAACTCCTAATACATAGATAGTCTAGAGTACTGAAATGTAAAAGATAGAAGGAGAACATCGGGAGTGCAGACGCCATGCAACTACCTCGATAACTCCGGTGGGAACGGAACTACTAGAAAGCTTGCACCACACCTTAGGGACACCTGCATCTGCACACACGGTACATGGAGTAATTTGAGTACTCCAACCCAGTGAGTAATAATTATAAATAATGGCTGACAGAATGAATCACGTAAAAGCACTAAACAGTTCTATTTTAAAGCAGTAAAACAATTTGAAATAGTAAAATAATGAGTAAACCAGGTAAAATCTCTTTAAATCATGTAAACAAGTGATTTATCAGGTGTTTATCAAGTATCGATCCGCTCCCCGAGCGTACTATTCATTAATTATTACTCAACCTCAGTTCAAAATTTATATACTTTTCACAATAACCGAAATCAAAATATACCGTTGTGGCGTGCAGTCTGATCCGTACATTGCTGTGGCGCGCAGCCCGATCCATATAATTAGTCGATTTTGCTCACTGGGGGTGGGCAGATGCTGAGAGGGTTTCCTATAGCCCAAGCACTATATTTTTGCGGGGCGCAACCTAATCTACAAATACTTTTGATGCGGCGTGCAGCCCGATCCATATAAGTACTTGTTACGACGTGCATCCCGATCCATAACATATATAACATCCTCACTATTGAGTTTTCAACTCCTCTTAGTCATTATCATCACAGCCTCTCGGGCACAACAATACAAGGTAGGTATCTGAGCCCATATATTTCTTTCATTTAGGATTAGAATTTCAAAAACCAATTCATATTGTTTTAAACAGTTTGAAACATGACTGAGGATATGATTTTTAACAAATAAAGTGAGGATAATCATTAAAAATGCCCATAAGGGTTCTACATGTTGGCACAAGCCCCCAAACATGGCGACTATCCCAAATCATAATGAATACACAAGCCTTTGTCAAAAAAGTGGTAAAACTCTTAACGGGATAGACCAAGTCAAAATTCCTAGTAGTAATGGACCCCACGCTCATCATACAGCGTGGGCCTCAACTCAATATGCACTACGTTGTGAAAATCTACGGTTTCAACCATCAAGACATCATTTACAATCATAACTCATTTCAAGCCGGACAAAACTATAGATCTCTATGCCCTTGCCTCTCACATCAGCCTCCTCGCGCGTCGAATCTGACCGAAACCACAATGAATACATTACAATATGCCAAGGAAACAATCCCCAATCAAAAACAATAAAAAATTATCAAAAATACCGAAATTGGCATAACCCGAGCCCCGGGCCCACTCCTTGAAACTCAGAAATTTTCACATCAACGAGTTCCTTATTTCGCCACGAGTGTATACATATCAAGAACTCTAAAAACCAAGCTTAAATGGCCCATCAAATCCCAATTTAAAATCTCCAATTTCCAAGCCCTAATTCTTCCCCTTTTTGCTAAGTTTTCATGAATTTCGAGGTTTTAGTTCATATAATCTCCAATTTCCAAGCCCTAGTTCGACCACACATGACATGGATAATGAAGTATAATGAAGCAAAAAATGGGGAAACTGGAGCGGTAACTCATGAGACATGGGTTGGGTCGTCATATCCTCCTCAACTTAAATAAAAGCTCTTCCTCGAGAGAGTCAAGTAACATACCTGAAGCCTCAAAATGGTAAGGATATCAGCTCCGCATCTCCCGCTCGGTCTCCCAGGTAGCCTCCTCCACGTGCTGACCTCTCCACTGCACTTTCACCAAAGCTATATCCTTTGATCTCTAGTTTCGAACCTGACGACCCAAAATAGACAGTGGCTCCACATCATAGGAAAAATCACCATCTAACTGAACCGTGCTGAAATCCAAAACATGAGATACCTACCCAACATACTTCCCCAGCACAGAAACATGAAATATCGGATGTACACTCGAGAAGATAGATGGGAAAGCAAGCAGATAAGCCACATCCCTAATCCTCCTAAGCACATCAAAAGGCCCAATGAACCGCTGACTCAACTTCCCTTTCTTTCCAAACCTCATAACACCCTTCATGGGCGAAACCTTCAGCAATACCTTATCACCAACCATCTAGGATACATCGCGAACCTTCCGGTCCACATAGCTCTTCATACGTGACTGTGTTGTACGAAGCTTCTCCTCAATCAACTTCACCTTCTCGAAGGCATCCTGAACCAAATCTATCCCCAATAGCCTAGCCTCGCGATCCTCGAACCAACCAACTAGAGATCTACAATGCCTCCCATTCAACGCCTCATACGAAGCCATATAAATGCTCGACTGATAACTGATTTTGTAGGAAACCTCTACAACCGGCAAAAACTCATGCCAAAAACCTCCAAAATCAATAACCCAGGCACACAACATGTCCTCCAATATCTAAATAGTATGCTCGGACTGCCCGTCTGTCTGAGGATAAAATGTTGTGCTCAACTCCACTTGAGTAACCAACTCTCGTTGGAAAGTCCTCCAAAACTTAGAAGTAAACTAAGTACCTCTATCTGAGATAATAGACACTGGAACACCATGTAATTGAAAAATCTCTCGGATAAAGATCCCTACTATCCGCTCCGAAGAATAGGTAGTACACACGGGAATGAAGTGCGCGGACTTGGTCAGCCGATCCACAATCACCCAAATCGCATCAAACTTCTTCAAAGTTTCAGGAAGACCACTCACAAAATCCATAGTGACTTTTTCCCACTTCCACTAGGGAATAACCATCTACTGATGTAATCCACCTGGTCTCTGATGCTCATATTTCACTTGTTGACAATTGAGCCACCGAGCCACAAATCCCACTCTATCTTTCTTTATTCTTCTCCACCGATAGTGCTGCCTCAAATCCTGATACATCTTTGCGGAACCTAGATGAATAGAGTACCATGAGCTGTGGGCCTCCTCTAGAATCAACTCTCTAAGCCCATCCACATTAGGCCCACATATCTGACCCTGCATCCTCAATACGACATCATCACCTATGGTCACATCTCTGCATCATCATGTTGAACTATGTCCTTAAGGATAAGCAAATGCGGATCATCATACTGGTATTCTCTGATGTGATCATATAAGGAAGACCGTGAAACCACACATGCCAACATCCGACTGGGATCCGAAATATCTAATCTCGCAAATCGATTGGTTAGGGCCTCAACAGCAAGGGGTCTCCCCCCAACTGGTATGTACGCCAAACTTTCCATACTCACTGCCTTTCGGCTCAAAGAATCGGCCACCACATTGGCCTTTCCCGGATGATGCAGATTAGTAATATCATAATCCTTTAGAAACATTAACCACCTCCGCTGCCTCAAATTAAGATCCTTCTATTTGAACATATGCTGAAGATTGCAATGATCGGTGAATACCTCACAAGATATGCCATATAAATAGTGCCTCCAAATCTTTAATGCATGAAATATGTAAGTCAACTCTAAGTCATGAACAGGGTAGTTCTTCTTATGGGGCTTCAACTGACGAAAAGCATAAGCAATAACTCTACCCTCCGCCTTCAACACACAATCAATCCCGATACGATATATGAACCTGAAGCTGATGGAAAAACCAACACTAGAGGTTTGGTCAAAGTTGTCTTGAGCTTCTGAAAGCTCTCCTCGTACTCGTCCGACCATAAGAATGGAGCACCCTTCTGAGTTAACTTTGTCAAGGGCGATGCAATGGATGAGAAGTCTTGAACAAACCGGCGATAATATCCTGCCAACCCAATAAAACTACGAATCTCTGTGGCTGAGGAGAGTCTAGACCAATTCTGTACCGCTTCTATCTTCTTTGGATCCACCTGAATACCCTCGCTAGACACTACATGTCCCAAGAAAGCCACTAAAATGATCCAAAACTCACAGTTGGAGAACATTGTATAAAGCTTATCCTCTCTCAATCTCTACAAAACTACTAGAAAATTCTCCACGTGCTCCTCCTTACTACGCGAATACACCAGAATAACATCAATAAATACAATAACTAATGAATCCATATAATGATGAAATACACGATTCATCAAATGCATGAACGTTGTTGGGGCATTGCTCAGCCCGAAAGACATGACAAGAAACTCATAGTGACCATATCTAGTCCTGAAAGCATTCATAAGGATATCTGAATCCCTGATCTTCAAGTGGTAGCCCGAATGGAGATAAATCTTAGAGAACACCCTCGTTCCCTGAAGCTGGTCAAATAAATCATCAATGCGAGGTAGGGGATACTTGTTCTTAATTGTTACCATGTTCAATTTCCAATAATCAATGCACATTCTCATTGTACCATCCTTTATCTTCATAAACAAAATCGACGCACCCTATTGTGACACACTAGGCCGAATGAACCCCTTATCTAGGAGTTCCTTAAGTTTCTCTTTAAAGTCCTTCAACTCAGATGGTGCCATACGATAGGGCAAATAGAAATGGGCTGAGTGCCCAGTACCTGGTCAACACCAAAATCAATATCCTTGTCCGGTGGCATGCCCGATAGGTCTACAGGAAATACATTAGGAAAATTTGTTACAACTGGGACAGAATCAATACTAGGGGTCTCAGCTCCAACATCTCGTACAAAAGCTAGATATGACAGACAACCTTTCCCAACCAAGAAAGAAATCACTCTCTTAGGAACATAATCAGTCGTACCACGCCACTCGATTGTCGGTACACCCGGCATAGCCAAAGTAACTTTCTTAGCATAACAGTCTAGAACAATATGACACAGAGATAGCCAATCCATGCCCAATATAACATCAAAGTCTACCACGCTTAACAACAATATATCAACTCAGGTCTCCAGACCCCCAATAATCACAAAACATGACCAATACAAATGGTCCACAATGTATCTCCCATTAGGGTAGACACAAGAACATGTATAGAAAGAGACTCCAGGGGCGTACTAATGAGAAATATATGAAGACACATATGAATAGGTGGAACCGGGATCAAATAATACAAAGGCATCTCTGTGGCAGACTGAAACAATAACTATAATGACAGCATCTAAAGTAATGGCATCTGTCTTGCCCCGAATAGAATAGAAACGAGCCTAGCCATCGGTTGATCGACCTCCCCCTATGGGGCGACCTTTGGTTGCCTGACCTCTACCCCTAGCTTGCTGGGCAGTGTTGATACCCATTTTTTCTTATGTATTTTAAACACTTCCAAAATAGCATGTATGTGCATATATAAGCACACCCATGAGTTTTGGTATTTTTAATGATTTTTTAAAACCATTCATTGCCTATTTTATATCATAAAATCCAATAATTATTCCCAAAATTATTGTTTTTGGTGAATAACTTCTTTTATCCTACGATTTACACCAAAATATAATTAAGGTGATTTTTGCATGTTTGTACAAATTTATTTCACATTTTTAAAGTAAATTGCATATAATTGCAATTGTATCCTACTTTGCGATTAACAACATATTACAATCATAAAATCACTATTAATATTTTTAAATTGATATTTATCTAATACTTATCTACTCATTACCCTTAATTTATTTTTAAAATTGTTATTACTATTTTTTATAAATCAAATAAGTAAAATTGACTATTTAAATACAAGCCCAATTCTATTTGAATTCTAGCCTAAATGGCTCCCATATTTAATCCCAACCTCAGCCCCAATTCGAACCCCAATTAACAAACCCAATTTCTTAATTTAACCCGACCAATCGAACTCGCCCGGTTCCCTTTAAATCTGAGACGTTGATCATTTTGATTAACGACCTAGATCCCCTCTTTCCTTTTTTAACCTCACACGACCCCTAACCCTATCCCCATTCTCTCAAACCCTCCGTCTTTGGTTCCCCTCGTCTCACCCAAATACTCTCAAACACCCTCACAAAACCTAACCACCTCCAACCTTTTTCGACCTCAAAACCGACCGGATTCCATGTCTAGTCGAGCCATGGACAACCTCTACTCACCATCTACTCCTCCCACACGCCTGATCACCAAAGATTTGAGATATTTAGCCATCTCCGGCCTTGCTACGCCATGCCTTAGCCCTTTGATCCTGGCTCCGACCTTATCGGCTCAGATCTGATCCGGTGACTTCCAAGCCTTCTCGTCCTGTAGGGTTCTCAGAAACCCCTAGCCTATTCAAGGTTTGTTTTTGTTTTATTCTTCTATATATGTGCTCTATCTATGGTGTGTGTGATATTTTAGTGCTTTTTCCCAAATTTCCCTATTCAAAAACTTGTTCAAATCAATTTTAGGGTTTTTCTGAAAATGGCTTCTATATGTTTCTAATTCTTTTACTCTCTTATGTGTGTTTACGCTCGTTTGTTTAATTTCATATTATGCTCAAGTATGTTCTATTGTTTCTTACCTAATTTCTACAAAGATGCTTTTACATTCTTTGTTTACATGCTAGCCTAGGTTGTTGACTTACTCTTTTGCTATATGTGTTTAAGTTCATGCTTAATTTTGTTTCTAAGTTTCGTTGATCATTTTCTTTCCTACCTTTATCTTAAAACTTGTAGTTCCTCTTGATTCTTTTTGTGTATGTCGGCCTATCTCCCTCACTTTGAACGATGTTTCTCATTTCTGAATCCCTGTGAAACCCAAAAATTTGGGGGTTTTCCTTAGGGGTATATGGCACTAGGGTTTCACTCTGAAACCCTAGGTTTACGGGCTCAGGATGAGCCTATAATCGAACTCGAAGTCATATTTGCCTTTGGCTCTTAGATTTTTTTCATTATGGGACACTTATTTGGTTTGAACTGTATGCTTTATATATAAAACTTCCTTTCAAAGATTTATTTTTAGATCCCTTTAATCATGTACGTGATTCAGCACTGATTTCTTTCGATTGAATCTCTGTTCCTTACTGGTTGTTTATTTTGAGCTTTTGTTTAAAAAATTCCAGACTTGCGATGTTTTCCTTAAATAATTGGTCTTGTGTATATTTTATGATTTTGTACCAATATTTGACTTATTTATTTCCTTAATTACCTTAGTTTCTTTGTGATTTGCAACTGGATCTGTGATCCTTTGACTGATTTTCAAACTTATACCTTATTTTTCACACTATTGTGCCATCATTCCTTAAATGCACATTCTGTACTTGACCTTATTTGTACACTATGTGGTTTCCTTGCATTAATCAAACCTTAGAAACTGATTGTTACTTCCTTGTTCCACCTTGATTAGCCATTTGGCGTAGACCCCTTAATTAAAGAAGTCTAGTTGTCTTAATTGACACTAATTGATTGGTTTTCTATATTTGTGCACCCTTTGCCTACCTTACTTGTTTTTGAAAAACTATATAAGGGCTTAGCCATTCCCTTTTCTGAGAAGCCAACAATAAGTCAACTTTCTCACAAACACAGAGACTAGTCCTAGCTCTACTTCTCTGCCTCTTCCTCAAAGTATCTCTGAGTTCTCTAAAGGCAATCTGAGTTTTCTGCTGAAGTCTTGAGTTTGTTTTTTTCTTGTTTATTTGTGGCTGTTTATGGTTGTTCTTCTCTTTCTAATTACTTTGAAACTGTCTATCCTATTTTAAATGCTCCTCCACTATGTGTTTTACATTTCAGTCCTGTTTTGCTTCTTCCTCACAGTTTTTCTGCAACTTCATCACTCTTGTTCTTATGTGAATTCCATTCATCCCTACCCCATTTATATCTGAGTTATAGTTCAAAGCATGGCAACACTCAAATATTCCTGTCTATGTTCCTGGACTGGATTCTTTGAATCCAAAACTTAATCTGTCCCCATTCCCCAGACCCTGGTCTGACCTTCAAGGCTCTGCTCCTAACGTTTTTGACCAAATAGGTTGTCAAGGGTGGGCCATCCTATTTTGTGGCTAGGCATGACCACCACCTGTCATGGATCCCCAATTCCCCTTTCACTTGCACTTACTCTAAGCTATTAAGTTCTGCCCCTCTCTAACAATCCATGCTTTGGGACCCCTAAGCTCTCTCTGAACTTGGATGCCTGAGAGTTGGCTCTTCCATACTGTACTGTTCTATTCGAACGGTATCTTGGGTGAAGCAATACCAGGAATCCTCGAGATTCCTTGGAACTTTGAAACACCTTGGATAAAGAGAAGGCTTTAGAAATCTGGATCCTGGAAGTGGTTCAATCACATATTATTAAAATTAAGATTGAATTAGGCTGCTCGGATCTAGTTGTTAGCTTCTGATGTATTTTTCTATATTTTTTCTTGTTTTTAAAAACATGTATAAACTCTAGAAACATAGTGAAATGGTGGGGGTCTTTACTTTCTTGCATCAAAAGGATAGAAATCATGACTTTAGGACATCACTATTAATCATGTTAAAATCCTGCCTACGGGGTCGTTTAATGTTAATTCAATCACATAGAAATCATTCCTATATGACATAACTCTCACTTTCTGTAATTACGCATATAGAAATCTAGCCTATAGGAGTAACTTTTCTACAAATTTATATATAGATATCATGCTTATAGAATGTGCATATTCATGACATTAGGCAAACTTTAGGATTAAATAAACAAGCATTTGTCCACAAGTTTATTAACAAGTTCTGGAATCAGTAACATGTAGATATCATGCCTATAGGAACTTCTTTTGAATCTAAATTCACTTCACCTGTTTAAAAGCAGTAACAATAGATTAACTGGTTTTAATATGCCTAAATCAGTATAATTTTTCAAAACATAACTTTTTGATAAAACTCTCTCAAACTAGTGTATACTTTTTCCTAAAATCCATTTCTTTAACTTGCACATCTTTTCTGAAATTGCTTTTTCTAGTACTTTGCCTAAACATATTTTCCAATTTAATTTCTATCTTTTGAACTTGTCATTTTAAATCAGTTTTGTAGCTCACTCATTTCCTTTAAATAAATTTGCCTCTTCTGAAAAGTTTAAAACCACTCTTTCTGTGTTTAATAATAATTGGGCAGTTCGCTTTTTCTTTTACTCATTTCTAAATGTTTTCCTAAGTCCGCATCATATCTTTTCCTTCAAAAATCTTCTGTATAGTTACCTTCTAAAATCAGTACTTCTTAAATGAATTCGCGCTAATCCAGTGCCTTAATCTCCGACAACTGTATCCGAGTGGCTTAATGCAGACTTCCTGTCTAAATATATGTGTTGAACCAGTCCGCTCACCGCTTAGTTTTAATCTAAGACCAAAGCAGTATTCGCAAAGACATACTAAACTCTATGATTATTTGATTTCAGGGGTTTATTTGAGCTTTATTTACTTGGTTGTTCTTCCCTTTATTTGATAGTACATGTTTTGAATGTAGAACTAGAATTTTATCCTTTAGACTCCATAAAGGTCCCAATCTCTTTCTCCCTTTTTAGGGTTAAAAGTCCTAATACCCCGGGACTGATAAGATTGGGGCAGGTACTTGCAGGTAATAAGTAAACGAGACTAAACACGCTTTAATACCTCAACGGGTTGGGAAGGGTAGAATATGGATATGATGATTTATGCGCTAATATCATGTGCAACCCTTCTTCTGAGGAGTGGTTGCTGGATATTTGTGATCCATATTATGTATAAACCTAGGACCCCTATCTGTTTACTTATATTGCTTCTTTTAATCTTGTTTCTTTTCACTAACTTTCTAAAACCTTTCGCTTTTTCTTCTCTTTTAATACTTTGAACTTGTTTGCAATTATTATGTGAAAACTTTATTTGTTTCTTCTACCTTCTAAAGTCACAATTGTAGTATGGCCGGGAACCACACTATTGGATCTTGAGAGGTGCCTAACACCTTACCCTCGAGATAATCTCAAAGCCCTTACCCAAACTCTTGTGATTTCTTCTCAAATTATTTTCCTTTAAAAGTGTCCTAATGCACTATAATCATTAGGTGGTTACTCTCCAAATTCCAAAGCCCAATTCTTGAAAGGGAATAAGAGTTGTCCTCCCATAATATCGTACACCCGATTCCGAACTCCGGTCCACGTTGGAAGGGAACGTCGACAACATGGAAACTCATCTGGGGATTCTTTAGGCTTTATACCATTACATGATATTTGTGACTTCATTATTTCATTAATTGCCTTTATTTCTTGCCTTTTAATTATTTCATCATGAAAACTAACTTGGCTCTTCATGTATTTTCTTTCCTTCAACTGCTTTCTTTACTGCTTTATTATTTCAATACTATTGTAATTTCGAGCAATCATTGCAATCATTTATCTTATGTACGTGAAAATAAATGTCAATTTGTTTCATTCTTGTAAATTGCATCTTCAACATCATACTCCACTCGTGCCAAGACAAATATTATAGCAACTCTTATAATGAGTGGTTGTGCTCTTCCACTATTATCACCCCCCTAAATTTGGCAAAGGCATATTTGCGGTAAAACCAGTTGATCAACGGTGTAGTCGACGGTTCCGTGCCTCTCCCTCTAGATTTTTCTGCTCAAGGGTACCAGTATAGCACTTTAACTAGAAACCTTACTCTGTTAAAATGTCCATAAATCATGGTCAAACCTAGCCGAGTCAGTTATGTTGTCTGCATAATATCTCATTAAGATAGCCTAGTCCAAAGTCCATCGGGTTTCCCTTGAAAACCCAAACGGACACCTCCATGTTCTGTGCATTTATTTGGAGAACTAAATGCCCATCATGCCAATTGTTGATTTAAATAGTGAAGTCTTGTGGGGTAAGGGTCTAATGCTTTTTTTTGCAGAAAATAAGGTACGAAGTCCCCAGATTCGATTTTGTAACCAACATTCCCCCAAGGCTGCTAAGCTGGAGGGAAGACCTTCATGCCAATGATCAAACTCTTGTCTGCAAATACTTAGGAAATTTACCTTCGCTTTTGGAAATCCATCCTGATAATAAAATCTTAGAGGCTGCAACTTTGTTCTGGGATAGTGATCGGTTAGTGTTTCGCTTCGAGGACCTTGAAATGACCCCTTTACTTGACGAAATAGGGGGTCAAGATGGTATTCCTTGGGAGACTCCGTGTCTACTAATGCCGGAAAATCGTAAAGGTAGGGCCTTTCTCAAAATGATGGGACTCGAGAAAAACCCAGATTTGACCTACACCGACAAATTTTCCCTTACCTCTTTAGGGATATCCACATAAGGGTTTTCGCCTTCAAGTTCTATTTTCTAGGGATGATATTATTTCATATGAAGAAGGCTAAGATCCACACCAGACTAGCCATGGTAACCATAACCATAATAGAGGGGATTGACGGGCACTCTTTCAGCATAATGCCCATGATTGTTGCCGACATATATCGAGCCTTGGAAAAGTGTCAGCAAGGGGCCAAACACATTGAAGGTTGTAATCTGTTGCTTCCACTCTAGCTTGTAGAACACCTTCAGAAAGGTGATTACTGGTAGGAATTTATACGCAGTGATAGGGATGATCATATTTTTTCACCACCCAAAGAGAATGAACTTCATGCCTAACATGTTCGCCCAACTAGATGACGCTAGAGAATGGGTAGAGCTATTTGAGAATATGAAGGAAGATCAAGTGCAGTGGATGTATGAGTGGTTCCCAATCAGGGAATTCATTGTTCTTTCTCTGGATGTACCATTCCTCATACTCATTGGTCTGTGGGGAACTTATGCTTATGTCCCTCTCTGAGCCATGAGGCAAGTAGGGTGGAAGCAAATCATACAAAGGGTGGACAAAATGAGTCACTTTAGGGATGACTTTTAGGACGATGATAGCCCTCAGAGGTGTCACGCTCAGCACATGTGGAATTGTAAACTCGTCTTTGGAAGAGAAACTATTGAGGCAGATAAGTATCACACCGGGTGTGTGTCGCTTTACTCAGGTTGTTTTGTAGATAATCTCACTGGTTTGGGTCATCCTGGGTTCATCCGAGGTCACAGGATTATCGACGAAAAGGTTGAAGCCTATGTTAAGTACAATCAATTGCGCAAAAAAAATTTGAGAATGGGAAAATGAACATCCGAAGATACTGGAAGCTCATCAGAAGTTAATCGATGAATGGAAGGATATGGGTATCAATGCCAACAAGCAGCTAGGGTATTTGGAATGAGTATTAGTAGAGTCGGAAGGAAAATTCTTGAAAAGGATTGAGAACTGCCAAAATGCCGAGGGAAATACATGTGGACATCTGGCCCAAGCCTATTTGTTTCTAGGACTACGCGAGTTGGTGCAGTTGTACGAAGGGGGAAAGAATACCGAATCTAGGTAAGGTCCTTCTGGGACCAAGTAGTTAGGATATTCTATTTCCTGCTTTCATAATTTAATAATGCCACTGGCCATTAGTGACATCTTTATGTCCCGTTATTTTAAGTAATTTTTGAGACTCGTCTTATTTTTATCAATAAAATGAGGCATTTAGCATTATAAAGTTATCCAAAGTTAATTTGTCGATAGGCCTACCTCGGGCACAACGAGGCGCCCTAATTAGGACATGACTTATATTCTTGCACAATGTGTTTATATATTGCAATATTCTCTCTCTCAGAATCCACACTAACTTTTTACCCTTTGTTTTTCTTTAATTTTTTATTACCCTCCCCAAAGGTTAGTTCGTGCATTCAGGAACCATCAACATACTCTACAAGATTTAAGGGCCCTCCACCTCCTCCTCCTCCAAGTCCTACCAGAAACAAGAACAAAGGTAGAATGGGGGACAAGTGCTAGAAAGGAGATTGAAAGGGAGGAAACTTCTTAGGGTACCCTAATTGCTAAAAGAACTGCTGATCAGATTGAACCAAGTTCGGAACTTGGCGAGCCTATCATTCTCTCTTACTAACCCTAATGTCAACACCCAAAACCCCGTACCTCCACAAAACACCCAACAACCACAAATGCAACCCACTCAGGCACAAACCTGATACACATGCAACAACGCTCCATTACTCATTCCTGAACTGCCAACCACTACAAACGACCACCTCCACAACACTCCTATCTTTGTGGACACTATACCACATTACACTCAACCAATCAAAAGTGCTTCTGAACCAGAAAATAAAAACTCCCTCATCAGAAACTTGGCCGCAGAACTCAAAAGTTAACTAGTCGGGTCCAGGGCGTCGAAGGTAGCAAAGGCATTGAGGGGTTGAACTACAAAGATCTTTGCGTTCAGCCGGATGTTGAACCCTCGAAGGGGTACAAACCTCCCTAGTTCAAGATGTTCGATGGTACAGGTGATCCCAGGGTTCATCTAAGGACATATTGTGATAAGCTAGTAGGATTTGGAAGGGATGAAAAAATCTGCATGAAGCTGTTCATGAGGAGTCTGAAAGGGGATGCCATATGTGACTATGACGATCTGACCCGTTGTCTTTTGAATTTAAGCCCCGTTATCCTCGTATTATGCTTCCCCGCATGTTGATATATATGTTTGGTGATTTTGAGATGTGTAGAATTGAATTTGGTTAGAAACGAGACCAATAGTCTCTTTAAGGAAAGCTTAAGTTGGAAAAGTCAACCGGACATTGACTTCTGAGATAGAGGACTCGGAATAGATTTCTAGTAATTAGGATTGTTTCGGAGGGTGATTTGTTACTTAGGAGAGAAGGCAGAATTGAATTTGGAGGTCCGGTGTAGAATTAGGCTTGAATTGGCAAAGTTCGAATTTTGACAAATTCCGGTTGGTAGGTGAGATTTTGATCCGGGGGTTGGAATGGAATTCCAAGAGTTGCAGTAGCTTCGTTAGGTGATTTTGGATATGTATGCTAATTTCCAGGTCATTCGGACGTCGTTTGGTTGGGTTTTAGATCGAATATGAATTTGGAAAGTTCTAGTTTTACTTGGAATGAAATTCGATGATTTTGGTGATTTTTTATGTTAAAGTTAGTGTTTTTATGGATTGAGCAAGCTTTAATGAGGTGTTAGGTCGAGCTTGAGCTTTTGGTTGAGGTCCCGGGGGCCCCGGGGTGATTTCAGATGGTTGACGGGATAATTTTTGTACTTGGAAAGCTGCAGAAAATGCAGCATCTGTTGCAGAGGGTTTTACCCTATGCAATCGTGTAGGGTGTCCTGCGATCGCATAGGAGGGTGATCAGGGGTCCAACATTTTGTTCAATACGATCGCGTATTGCGGATTGCGATTGTGTAGGATGAAGTCGATGTACTATGTGATCGCAGAGTGTCTGATGCGAACGCGTAAGGATAAGAGGGAAAGCAGTGCGATCACATAGCGATCATTGCGATCGCGTAAGAAGAAATGGGAGGCTTCAGGTTTTGTTCTCTGCGATCGCAAGCCTGAGGCTGCGATCGCTATAAGGAATTAACTAGGTGGTTAAGTTTTATTAGATTAATTCATCCGCGAGCTTCATCATATTTCCTCCATTTTTACAATACCTTGAGAGCTTGTGGGTGGATTTTGAATGGGATTTTGACGAGAAGTGATTGGAGGTAAGTCTCGTGGTGTTATTACATCATTTTATTGAAGAATCAACCATTAATTCTCTGAAATATTGTGTAAAAGGTGATGGACTAGGGCTTAAAATTTCAAATGAAATATGGGGATTCGGAAGAGCAATTGGACTCCAATTTTGATAAATTTTATATGTATTGACTACGTGGCAAGACGAGGGTAATTTTGATGTAAACATTTCTAGATTTTGAGAGTGGGACAAGGGCTCGGGTTTTGATAATTTTGCAAATTTTGATATTTTTTGAGTTCTTTCGATTAGGTTATATTCCATTAGCCTATTGAATGTATTCGTTGTGGTTTTGGCCAGATTCATCGCTCGTAGAGTTTGATTTTAGGCAAAAGGGCATTACGAGCAAGTCTACAGCCGGCTAGAGGTGAGTAATGCTAGTAAATGTTGTTCTGAGGGTTTGAAACCCCGGACTTTCACATTGTAACGCTATACTGAGGAGCGACACAAACCCCATGATAAGTGCGGCGTCAGATACTATTGGGGATTGTGACTTGGTCTATCCCGAGAGAGATTATACTATATTGGCGTATGCTACGCACACTGTGATGATTATTATGGGCCTTTATGCTGTGTTTGGGTCCTAGAGCCAACTTGTAAAATCCTTCGGGAATTGGTATTACTGCTTAGCATGATTGCATATCATTTTCTATCAGTCTATGGTTTTAAAGCACAGTTTTACAAACCCATCCGAATTTTCTAAAGTTTCAAACTCATATGCTATCTTTTAATATATCTCGGCTGAGGATCATTGTTTATAAATGCCCAAGGGGCATTGTTGTACTTTCTGGACTGATATTGGGTGGCTCGGGCTGCATGGCACAGCGTTGATTGGAAACAGTGGTAACTTGGACATTGTATGATATGAGCTGTCAGGTAACTTGGACTGACCTGGTTTGATTGTTCACCACTAGATGGCTGGTTATTGCTCTTGGGCTGTAGGAGCCCCTTCGGAGTCTGTACACACCCCCAGTGAGCACCGTAGACGATAAATATTATGGGTGGCTGGGGATGCATACAGCAGTGGGTAGTGGATTGTACCATCATACGCATTGCGTCGCATCCTTGCATATGCATCTTATATATATTGTTTAGTTGTTCAGTTTAAGATATTGTTTTACTCTGTTCTTTCTCTTACTTTGTGTATTTACTGTGTTTTCTTACTTTCGGAGCTTATTTACTGTTATTACTCACTGGGTCGGTGTAGTCGCTTTACTCCCTGCACCTTGTGTGCAGATCCAGGGCATCCTAAGGCAGATTAGATCCTGCAGTTGTCAGATTCAGCAGTTCGGAGTATTGATGTAGCTGCACGGCGTTCGCAGCAATTGACTGTCCTTCCCTCTATCTTTATTCCCTGATTACCATCGTACTTTCAATGTTGAACCAACTTGTATTAGATTTGATTCATATTTTAGAGGCTCAGACTGGTGAGACCAGTTCCTAGGTGGTTGATGATTGTATTCGGTATTTATTCGCTCTGTTTTGGAATGTAAATCTCTCATTGTTTTAAGCATTTTTGTTATTTTACATCTCTATTCTTGGGAATATTAGTAATAAGGTCGGGCTTGCCTAGCCTTACGGTCGGCCGCCATCACGACCGGGTTTGGGTCGTGACAAGTTGGTATCAGAGCCTAGGTTGTTTGGTCTCGAGAGTCATGAGCCAGTTTAGTAGAGTCTCGCGGATGGATACGTAGATGTCCGTACTTATCCTTGAGAGGCTGCAGAACCTATAGGAAATGTTTCACATTCTTGAAATTCTTATCGTGCATTTTTATTGATCCGAGAACTAAACTTCTGTTATTCTATTCTCTCGCAAATGGCGAGAACACGCGCTACCGGACGAGGTGGACGATTTCCAGTACCACCTACCCGAGGCCGTGGACGCGGTCGAGGCAGAGCTGCAGAGGTCAAACGCCTCCTGTTGAGACTCCAGCAGCACCCGCTCAGGCACCGGTTGTGCCTATTGTGATTCTAGGTCATTAGGAGGCCCTACTATCTCAGGCGGTTTCAACTCCTACTGCGGCAGCTACTTCACAGGCCGGGAGAGGTAGTCAGACCCCTGTTGCTCGCTCACCTAATAAGGCAGTTCTGGGTTTACAGACACCAGAGGCACCTCCAGTTCTGCAGGTTTCTCCAGCCCGCAGGTTGCTCCAGCTCGGCCGGTTGCTCCGGTTCAGGAGGTTATGGTTCCAGCTATGTCTGACGACGAGCAATGTCGTCGTGAGAGGTTCAGCAGGCTGTTACCTCCTACTTTCAGTGGTACTCGGGTCGAGGATGCCCAGGGATTTCTGGACAAGTGTAGACGTATGCTTCGGACCACAGGGATCTTTGAGTCCAGTGGTGTTTCTTTTACTACATTTCAGTTCTGGGGTGCAGCTTTCAATTGGTGGGAGGAGTATGAGCGGCATAGGCCGGTGGGTGTAGCACCCTTATCGTGGCAGGAGTTCTCCACTCTTTTTCTGGAGAAGTGGGTACCGTAGTTCCAGAGGGAGGAGCTGCGGAGACAGTTTGAGTACCTTCGTTAGGGTGATATGACAGTGACGCAGTATGAGATGAGGTTCTCACAGTTGGCTCGTTATGCCCCATGGATGGTCCCGTCTAATTGGGATAGGATTAGGAGATTTGTTGATGGACTTGTTTATCCCATCTGTATTCTGATGTCTCGAGAGAGCGTTCTGAGTCATACATTTGAGGATGCTGTTGACATTGCGAGAGATATTGAGTCAGATCGTCGTCAGGAGAGAGAGGAGAGGGAGCCCAAGAGGGCTCCTGGATTAGGTAGTTTCAGCAGTTCTCCATCTAGGGGCCAGGTTCAGCAAAGTAGAGGTCACCCTTTTAGGAATCATAAGACGGCCCGTCCCGAGTATCGCGGGACGCCTGGAGGCCGTGGTCATCAGGGTTTTCATCCGGGTTAGTCTTCACTGAGTGCACTCCCAGCACAGGATTCATCATATGCCTCTTCAACTCAGGGTTCTTCGGCGTCGAGTGGACCGGCTGATCATTCTGGTGCGAGGGGTTCCCTTCAGTCCCCTTCTCCAGCTCCAAGCAGTTGCTTTGAGTGCGGTAAGTTTTGTCATATTAAGAGGTATTGCCCTAGACTTCGTGGTGGTTTGTTTCAGCTAAGGGATCAGCCCTCCTCTTCTTCTCCATCTGTTTCAGCACCACCCCAGTCTAGTAGGGGTGGGGTTCAGTCATCTAGAGGCCGACCCAGGAGGTATGAGTGGTTGAACGATGGTCAGGCTCGTTTCTATGCACTCCCATATAGAGGAGATGTCGTTGCTTCAGATGCAGTGATCACATGTATTATCTCAGTTTACCACCGGGATGCTTCTATTTAGTTTGATCCTGGGTCTACATATTTTTAAGTGTCTGCTTACTTTGCCCATCATTAGGGACTACCCGAGGGTGTGTCGCGTTGCCTGTGCATGTATCTACCCCGGTGGGTGATACTATTATTGTGGAGCATGTATATCGGTCTTGTCTTGTTACAATAGAGGGTCTGGAGACCCGAGCTGACTTGCTTCTTTTGAGCATGGTTGATTTTGATGTTATTTTGGGCATGGATTGGTTATCACCATGACATGCTATTCTGGACTGTCACACCAAGACAGTCACGTTGGCTATGCCAGGTATTCTGAGGGTTGTGTGGCGTGGCTCGACAAATTATGTACCAGCAGGGTAATCTCTTTCTTAAAGGCCCAGCGGATGGTTGGGAAGGGATGTTTATCATATCTGGCATTTGTGAGGGATGTTGTAGATGAGACTCCTTGTCTTGATTCAGTTCCCGTGGTGAGGGAGTTTCCTGATGTATTTCCAGCAGACCTGTCGTGCATGCCGCGGGAAAGGGATATTGACTTCGGTATTGATTTGGTGCTGGGAACTCAACCCATTTTATTCCTCCCTATCGTATGGCACTAGCCTAGCTAAAGGAGTTGAAGGAGCAGCTGCAGAAACTCCTAGATAAGGGGTTCATTTGTCTGAGTGTGTAACCGTGGGGCGCACCGGGGTTATTTGTTAAGAAGAATGATGGCACAATGAGAATTTGCATTGATTATAGACAGTTGAACAAAGTGACAGTGAAGAACAAGTATCGATTACCTCGTATTGAGGATTAGTTTGACCAACTTCAGGGAGCAAAGGTATTCTCTAATATTGATATCCATTCAGGCTATCACCAGCTGAAGATTAGGGATTCTGATATTATGAAAACAGATTTCCGTACAAGATATGGGCATTATGAGTTTCTGGTTACGTCATTTGGGCTAACTAATGCCTCAGCAACATTCATGCACTTGATGAACAGCGTATTTCTGTCGTATCTGGATTATTTTGTGATCGTGTTTATTGATGATATCCTTTTGTACTCGAGTAGCCAGGAGGAGCATGCACAACATTTGAGGGTGGTATTGTAGAGGATAAGAGAGGAGAAGTTGTATGCAAAGTTCTCCAAGTGTGAGTTCTGGCTGAGTTCCGTGGCTTTTCTGGGACACGTGGTGTCCAGTGATGGTATTCTGATTGACCCAAAGAAGATCGAGATGGTGCATAGTTAGCCTAGACCGTCCTTAGCTTCTGATATTTGGAGTTTCCTCGGTTTGGCAAGTTATTATTGTAGGTTCATTCAGGGTTTTTCATCTACTACTTCGCCTTTGACAAAGTTGACGCAGAAGAATGCACCATTTGTGTGGTCTGATGAGTGTGAGGAGATCTTCTAATGGCTCAAGTCATTGTTGACTACGGCTCACTTGTTAGTATTGCCAGCAGCTTTAGGTTCTTACACGGTATATTGCGATACTTTGAGGATTGGTATTAGGTGTGTTCTAATGCAGGAGGGTAGAGTGATTGCATATGCCTCTCGGCAGTGAAGCCCCATGAGAAAAACTACCATGTTCAGCACTTGAATTTGGCTTCTATAGTTCATGACTTGAAGATTTGGAGGCACTATCTATATGGAGTATCTTGCGAGGTGTATACGGATCAGCGCAGCCTTATCACTTGTGAGACCAGAAAGATCTGAATTCAAGACAGCAGAGATAGCTTCAGTTACTCAAGGATTATGATATTACCATATTGTATCATCCGGGGAAGGCCAATGTAGTGGCCGGTGCTTTGAGTCGGAGGGCAGTAAGTATGGGTAGCTTGGCGTACATTCCAGTTGGTGAGAGGCCCCTTGCAGTTGATGTTCAAGCCTTGGCCAATCGAATGGTGAAGTTAGATATTTCAAAGCCTAGTCAGGTGTTGGCTTGTGTAGTTTCTCGGTCTTCATTGTATGAGCGCATCAGGGAACGCCAGTATGATGGCTTGCATTTGCTTGGCCTGACGGACCGGGTCCAGCATGACGATGCCACAGATGTCACTATTGGCAGTGATGGTGTGTTGCGGATGTAGGGCCGGATTTGCGTGCCCAATATGGATGCCCCGAGAGATGATATTAGAGGAGGCCCACAGCTCGCGTTATTCAATTCATCTGGGTGCCGTGAAGATGTACCAGGACTTGAGGCAGCATTATTGGTGGAGGAGAATGAAAAAGGACATTGTGAGTTATGTAGCTAGGTGTCTCAATTGTCAGCAGGTCAAGTCAAGTATGAGCACCAGAGACCCAGTGGTGTACTTAAACCGATGGATATTCCGGAGTGGAAATGGGAAAAGATTATTATAGGCTTTTTGAGTGGTCTCCCTCGTACCTCGAAGAACTTTGATTCCATTTGGGTGATTATCGATAGGGTGACCAAATCTGCGCATTTCATTCCGGTGTGTACCACATATTCTTTGAAATGGTTGGCTGAGATCTTCATCCGTGAGATTGTGCGATTGCATGGAGTTCCAGTTTCTGTTGTCTCAGACAGGGGTACTCAATTTTCTTCTCAATTCTGGAAAACCTTTCATCAAGAGTTGGGCACTCAGATTCATATGAGCACAGCTTTTCATCCTCAGACGGACGGACAGTCTGAGCGTACCATTCAGATATTGGAGGACGTGTTCCATGAGGACATGTTGTGTGCTTGCGTTATTGATTTCGAAGGTTCTTGGGCTGAATTCTTGCAGCTTTCGGAGTTTTCTTACAATAATAGCTATCAGTCGAGCATTCAGATGGCGCCGTATGAGGCCTTGTATGGGAGACGGTGTAGGTCTCTAGTTAGTCTCTTTGAGCCAGGCGAGGCTAGACTATTGGGGACAGAGTTAGTTCAGGATGCCTAAGAGAAAGTGAAAGTTATCCAGGAGAGACTTCGTATAGCTCAGTGGCGTCAGAAGAGCTATGCGGACCAGAAGGTTCGGGATGTATCTTATATGGTGGGTGAGAAGGTTCTGTTTAAGGTATCACCTATGAAAGGCGTGATGAGGTTTGGAAAGAAAGGGAAGCTGAGTCCAACGGTTTATTGGACCTTTTGAGATTTTCAGGAAGATTGGGGAGGTGGCCTATATGCTTGCTTTTCCACCCAGTTTGTCGGGAGTTCACCCGATGTTTCATGTTTTTATGCTCAAAAAATATGCTGGGGACCCTTCACATGTATTTGACTTCAGCACAATCCAGTTGCGTGAGGACTTGACCTATGATGTGGAGCCAATGGCTATTTTGGGTCGACATATTTGCAAGTTGAGATAAAAAGGCATAGCTTCGGTGAAGGTGTAATGGAGAGGTTGGCCACTGGAGGAGGCCACTTGGGAGATCGAACAAGAGATGCGGAGCAGATATCCTCATTTGTTTGAGACCCCAGGTATGTTTCTTGACCCGCTCGAGGACGAGCGTTTGTTTTAGTTGGGGAGGATGTGACGACCCGACCCGACGTCTTTTGTATTTCAACCTTGTTATCCCCGTATTATGCTTCCCCGCGTGTTGATATATGTGTTTGGTGAGTTTGAGATGTGTTAAATTGAATTTGGTTAGAAATGAGACCAATAGGCTCTTTAAGGAAAGCTTAAGTTGGAAAAGTCAACCGGTTGTTGACTTCTGAGATAGAGGGCTCGGAATGATATGTAGGTGATTCTTCTAGTTTTAGAGGGTGATTTGTGACTTGGGAGAGAAGGCGGAATTGAATTTGGAGGTCCGGTGTAGAATTAGGCTTGAATTGGCAAAGTTCGAATTTTGACAAATTCCGGTTGGTAGATGAGATTTTGATCCGGGGGTCGGAATGGAATTCCAAGAGCTGCAGTAGCTTCGTTAGGTGATTTTGGATATGCCTGCAAATTTCTAGGTCATTCGGACGTCGTTTGGTTGGGTTTTGGATCGAATGCGAATTTGGAAAGTTCTAGTTTAACTTGGAATGAAATTCGATGATTTTGGTGATTTGTGATGTTAAAGTTAGTGTTTTTATGGATTGAGCAAGTTTTAATGAGGTGTTAGGTCGAGTTTGAGCTTTTGGTTGAGGTCCCGGGGTGGTGATTTCGGATGGTTGACGAGATGAATCACAAGAGAAGTTAACACAGGCCAAGTATCAAAATACTCCAAACGGTTTGTTGCTTAATGAAGCAGTCACTGCAATTGCTGTAGTGCCAAAGCTGTATTACTCACTTCCAACTCATAGTCTTTCTGATCAACAGTACATGATGCAGAATGAAACAGTTGTTGAATCTGTTGAATCGCAGGAGAAGTTAACACAGGCCATGGATCAAAATACTCCTAATAGTTCACTGCTTAATGAAGCAGTCATTGCAGTTGCTGTAGAGCCAAAGTTGGATTATACTCTTCCAACTCATAGTCTTGCTGATCAAGGAGTTTCAACTGAGAGCCAGGATACAACTCAGGCAGCATTTTCAGTTAAGTCGATGGAGGAGATACCGAGGGAGGAAAAAGGGCCTGCTAAGCCTTCCAAAGATGTACCTAAATCTAGGGAAATGCAATCTACTGAAGTTCCTAGTAATCAGTCTGGGCAAGCAAATGATCAGGAAGATGAGACATTACAGTGGAATACAAAAACAGTTTTGGCTACTTCTGATCATACCAGAACAGATGAATCCAAACATCAAGATCAATGCTACAATAAACATCAGTTAGGAGGAGAGGACAGACAGTTACTCATTCATGTAGATGATTCAAATGGAGTAACAGACTCTAATCCATATGGTGCAATAGAAGCTAGCAACACAAAAATTCAACAACATATGCTACATGAACAGCATTATACTCTGCAGAATACAACCGACAAGAATACAATGCAGGTCAGTCAAGCAATTGATACAGAGGTAGAGGTCTCGGACTCCAATATCAGAACATGCTTTGTTGATAAGAGTCCAGTTTTGTAAACATCGCAAAACAGAATTACTGCTTTTTTAAAAGTCCACAATAAGAAAGGAAACTTCACTGGACAGAATGGGCAGATGGCCGATGTTCAATTTTCCCCACCATCAAAGTCAATTGGAAATAACAAAGAACTAGTTGTTAGCATGAGGGACATGGTCATTAAATCAAAATTGTGGAAAGACCAACGAGATTATGGTGACGATGAGAGCTGGGGAGAAGGATTTGCTGCTTTTTCATCCTCAGAATATGATCAAGATTTTGAGGACGACACTGCTGGAGAGGACAGTGAGGGTCAGTTCACAACTCAAAGGAACTTTGCGACAAGCAAGTGTACTGGTAATATGCAAACAGTAGCACTCCGAAAAACCAATTTGATCCATAATGCTCCACTATTTTTGCCAAGAAATACTATCAAAACCATGTGAAACTTCAGCTGCCAATCGAAGCACAACAAATATAGCTGTCCAGAATCAGATTATGCCAATTAAGACAACCACATCAATGGGGAAGGGACAGCAACAAATTGTTTTAACTAATTCAGCAACCAATCTCCAGAATCAAAAAAATTTCGAAGAGGAGATAGGAAGACATATATATGAAGAAGGGGAGGAAGAAGATATCTTATCGCATTGTAGAGCAGAAGCGTCAAGAAATGGAGATTTATCACCAATGCATAGCCAAACAAATAAGAAGTATCGTCAAAGAGATACAAGTGGAGATAGCATGATTTGTGAAGATGCTAACATTCGGAGACACCCAATGAGAATCGCAAAGGAGAAACAACTCTTGCAACCATCTGTAACAAAGCCTAATCTTTCGAGGAACAAGCGTGAATTTTAAAGCCATATTGAAATAATAGTTCACATCACATTAGTAGTTCTCTGTGTATTATCATCACATTAGTAGTTATTGGTGTTTTTTATGCAGGTGCGATTGGTAAGAGGTTTTGAAGCCTCAATAGGATGAATACGGTAAGGTTAGAGCGGTTGTGTTATATGGGTAACAACTCCGGTGATTGTCTCCCTTAAAAAAAGTATTTGGGCTTGGAAAGCTGCAGAAAATGCAGCAGTTGTTGCGGAGGATTTTACCATATGCGATTGTGTGGGGTCTCCTGCGATCGCATATGAGGATGATCAGGGGTCCATCATTTTGAATGCGATCGCGTATATGGGATTGCGATCGCGTAGGGTGAAGTCGATGTGCTCTACGATCGCAGAGTGTCTGTTGCGAACGCGTAAGAATAGGGGGGAGGGAGTGCGATCGCGTAGCGATCATTGTGATCATGTATGAAGAAATGGGAGGCTTCAGGTTTTGTTCTCTGCGATCGCAAGCCTGGGGCTGCGATCGCGTATAAGGAATTAACTAGGCAGTTAAGTTTTATTACATTATTTCATCCGCGAGCTTCATCACATTTCCTCCATCTTCACAATACCTTGAGAGCTTGTGGGCAGATTTTGAAGGGGATTTCGACGGGAAATGATTAGAGGTAAGTCTGGTAGTCTTATTACGTCATTTTTTTTAAGAATCAACCATTAATTCTCTTAAATTGGGTGTAAAAGGTGATGAACTAGGGCTTGAAATTTCAAATGAAATTTGGGGATTTGGAGGAGCAATTGGACTCCGATTTTGATAAACTTTATATGTATAGACTCGTGTCAGTACAAGGGTCATTTTGATGTAAAAAATTCTGGATTTCGAGACGCGGGACCGGGGCTTAGGTTTTGCTAATTTCGTGAATTTTGATATTTTTCGAGCTCTTTCGATTAGGTTATATTCCATTACCCTATTGTAATGTATTAGTTGTGGTTTTGGCCAGATTCGTCGCCCGTTGAGGTTAATTTCAGGCAAAATGGCATTTCAAGCTAGTGTACAGCCGGCTAGAGGTGAGTAATGCTAGTAAACGTTGTTATGAGGGTTTGAAACCCCCGACTTTCACATCGTAACACTATATTGAGGCGAGACACCTACCCCATGATAAGTGCAGGGTCGGATACTATTGGGGATTAAGACTTGGTCCATCCCGAGTGAGATTATACTGTATTGGCGTATGCTACGCACAATGTGATGTTATTATTGGGCTTTATGTCGTGTTTGGGGCCTAGCGAACGACTTGTAGAATCCTTCGGGAATTGGTATTACTGTTTATCATGATTGCATATCATTTTCTGTCAGTTCATGGTATTAAAGCACTGTTGTACAAACCCAGCCGCATTTTCTAAAGATTCAAACTCATATGCTATCTTTTAATATATCTCGGCTGAGGATCATTGTTTATAAATGCCCAAGGGGCTTTGTTATACTTTCTGGACTGATATTGGGTGGCTCGGGCTTTGCACCGCAGTGGTGATTGGAAACAGTGGTAACTTGTACACTGTATGATATGGGTGGTCAGGTAACTTGGACTGACCTGGTTTGATTGTTCGCCGCTAGATGGCTGGTTATTGCGCTTGGGTTGTAGGAGACCCTCCAGAGTCTGTACACAACCCCAGTGAGTGCCGTCGACGATATATATTATGGATGGCTCGGGTTGCACGCTGGAGTAAGTACTGGATTGTACCATCATATTCATTGCATCGCATCCTTGCATTTGCATCTTTTATATATTGTTCAGCTGTTCTGTTTCACATATTGTTTTACTCTGTTCATTAGATTACTTTGTGTATTTACTGTGTTTTCTTACTTTTGGAGCTTTATTTACTGTTATTACTTACTGGGTTGGAGTACTCACTTTACTCCCTGCACCTTGTGTGCAGATCCAAGGCATCCACAGGCGGATTAGATCCTGCAGTTGTCAGATTCAGCAGTTCGGAGTGTTGAGGTAGCTGCACGGCGTTCGCAGCCATCGACTCTCCTCTTCTCTATCTTTATTTCCTGATTACTATCGTACTTTTAGTTTTGAACAAACTTGTATTAGATTTGATTCATTTTTTATAAGCTCAGACTGGTGACACCGGGTCTTAGGTGGTTGATGGTTGTATTCGGTATTTATTCGCTCTGTTTTGGAATTTAAATCTTTCATTGTTTTAAGCATTTTTTTCTTTTAAATCTCTATTGCTGGGAATACTGGTAATAAGGCATGGCTTACCTAGCCTTACGGTCGAGCGCCATCACTACCGGGTTTGGGTCGTGACAGTCACGACCCAAAGGGTCATCACCGTAATTCTCCATTTCTTCGTGCTTCTGAAGTCTTGAAAACCTATTATTTGGTCGCTTCAATTTGCGTGCGCAGTCCGAGCGTGAAGAAACAAAAATTTTTTTGTGGAAATATATGAATTTTTGTGTTAATAACTATGAATTTTGGTAATTTTGAATTTTAACATCAGGAGCGGCAAGAGTGATTGACAGGCTTGCCAAGTTTCTAACTTGGTCCAATTCCTCTCGGAATCTCAGCAAAGTTTGCTCTTGATGAGCAGCAGTCTCCTTGGTGATTGAAGTTTCTTCAAGTTCCTTTTCTATCACTTGTATCTCCCATTTTTCCTTTGTTCCTTTTTCTGGTAGGACTTGGAGAAGGAGGAGGTGGAGGACTTTTGGATCTTGTGGAGTACGATGATGGTGCCAGAATGCACGAAATGACCTTTGGGAGGGGAATTAAAATAAAAGAAAAACAAAAATGTAAAAAGTTAGTGCGGAATCTGATAAATAATATTGCAATATTTAAACACATCGTGCGGGAGTATAAGTCGCTTCCTAATTTGGGTGATGCTAAATGCCTCATTTTATTGACGAAAACAAAATGAGTCTTAAACAACTAAATGATAAAGACGTTACTAATGACTAGCGGCCTTATTACATTTAAAGAAAAGCAGAAGAGTAAAAATCCTAACTACTTGGTCGTAGAAGAGCCTTCCCCAGATTCGGTATTCTTGCCTCCCTCTTATAGCTGCATCAACTTGCACAGTCCTAATAGCAGATAGGCTCGAGCCAGATGTCCACCTGTATTACCCTTAGCATTTCGACGGTCGTCGAACCTTTTATGACCATAAGAGTTCGGTCGCTTGCATGAGGATCTTCCCACTAGCTTGGCAGCCTTGGGTGAATATTGGTTACCATACCGAATCCGGGGACCTCGTGCCTCATTTTCTACAAAACAAAATGTTAGGACCTTAACCCCACCGGACTCAACTATTTAAATCAATAATTAGCAAAAAGCTTTTAGTTCTCCAAATAAATGCACATAACGTGAAGGTATCCGTTTGGGTTTCAGGAAATCCAATGGACTTTGGCTTAGACTATCATAATGAGTCATTACGCGGACAACAAAAGTGACTCTGCTAGGCTAACCTGATGCATGAACAGTTTAAAGAAATAAGGTTTCTACTTTTGAAGTGCTAGACAAGGTACCCTTAAGCGGACAACTCAAGAGGGAAAGGCGCAGAACCGTCGATTACACCGTTGATCGACTAATTTTACTGCAAATATGCGTTTTCCACATTTAGGGGGGTTGTAATATTGGAACAACGCAACCACTCATTATAAGTGTTGCTATAGGATTTGTTTTGGCACGAGTGGAATATGATGTTGAGAGATGCAATTACAATAATGAAACAAATTTTATGTATTTTCATGTTCATAAGATAAATGATTACAGTGATTGCTCGAACTTACAACAGTATTGAAATAATGCAGTAAAAACCCCATTTAAAGGAAAGAAAAAAAAAACATGAAGAGCCAAGTTAGTAGTTGTGATGAAATAATCAAGGATAGAAAATAAATGCGATTAAGTAAGAAATAAAGTCACAAAATCAAGTAATGGTAAAACCCTAGAATAATCCCCAACAGAGTAGCCATGCTGTCAACGCCCCCTTTTTTCTATCGAGGGATAGAAATCGGGTTTATGACATTATGGGTGGAATGACTCTTTAATTCCCCTTTGAGGGAATTTGGGCTATGGAGTTTGAAGAGTCGCCACCTAATGATTATAGTGCATTAGGACACTTTTTGAGAAAAAGAGAAGAATTTGAAGGAAAACCAGAGTTTGGGTAAGGGCATGAGAATATCTCGAGGGGAAGGTGTTAGGCACCCCTCAAGATCCACTAGTGTGGTTCCCGGTCTTGCTTAGATGTAACTTTAAGAAGAGTAGGATTAGGCAAGAAAATTTTACACATAAGAAATATAAACAAGTTGACCATTTTGAAAGAAGAAAGGTACAAGTAAAGAGTTTTGGATTGATGAAAAATATTTAAATAAAGAAAAAGTAAAGAAGGAGGGTCCTGGGTTTAACTACAATATGGATCATTTGATGCAATATCCCGTACACATTCCCCAAAGACGGGTCTCCTTATAATAATAGCGTATTGCCATCATCTCCATATTCTATCCTTCCCACCCGTTAAGGTATTTAAGTGTGTTTAGTCTCGTTTACTTATTGCATGCTAGTACCCGTCGCAACCTATCAGTCCCGGGGTATTTGGACTTTTTATCCTACAAGGGAAGAAAGGGTATAAGGACATATATGGAGTTTAAAAGGTAAAAATGCTAAGGCGTCAATCAAAACAAATAGCACATAAGGGGAATAAACAAACATACAAAGGCTGCACATAAAACCCCTTAAGCCATACAACAATTAGTTTAGCATGTCTTGCAATTACTGATTTGGTCTTAAGATTAAAACTGACGGTGGACAGATTATATTAACACATGGAGTTGGATAATAAGTCTACTTTGAGCCCCTCGGGTTCGGTTAGAAATCAAAGTATTTCAGGTGAATGATTTAGAAAAAATACTGGTTTTTGAAAAGGAAAGTGTGGATTGAAGAAGAGTTCCAAAGGAAAGTACAGATTGTAATAAGTTCATAAACAGAATTTTGAAAGCATCAAACTATTTGAGTGAAAATGCGGAAGAGTTATGCAAGAGTTTCGAAGGCATGAGTATTTTTGAGAAAAAAGAGTTGGTTGCAGGATTGTTTTAAAGGCAGTTTCAGAGACTGATTAAAATACTTAGGCAAAACTATTTTAAAAAGATTGTTCATGGAAAAGAATGCATATTTGTAGAGTTTAAAAGCACACATGTTTTACAAAAGGTTTGTTGAAAACATTATTTTAAAAAACGTTAAGAACCAATTGACAGATTGCTGTTACTTAAATGGATCAGGCTAGTTGAAACTAGTCCTATAAGCATGACATCTACGTTTCAATTTTTAAAGGGGGTTGTTAAAGCATTGATAAAAGATAAACGTAATTATCCTACAATTTTCCTAACGCATATGCAGTTCCTATAGACATGATCTCTATTATGCTTGACATACAAAATCCTATAGGCATGATTTCTGAATGGTATCCAATATTAAAATCCTATAGATATGGTTTCTAAGTGATTTGCAATGTTAAAGTCCTATAGGCATGATTTCTAAGTGATTTGCAATGTTAAGTCCTATAGGCATGATTTCTAAGTGATTTGCAATGTAAAAGTCCTACAAGCATGATTTCTACCCCTTTTGAAAGATGCAGGAAAGTAAATCCCTTCCCACACCCTTTTACTAATATTCCCTAAGTCTTTTTACAAAGTTATTACAAAAAGTGGAAGAGAAAGACTAAAAAAATAAACACATCAAAACTAAAAACGGACTCGAGGAAGCCCAAAGCAACTTTAATGTCCAACTAATGTATTTTACCAAATCTGGGGTCCGGATTCCAAGGCCTTCTCTCAGAGTGTTTCAAAGTTCCAAGGGCTTTCAAGAAGCCCAGGTAATGCTTACACCCTAAAAATTGAATAGAGTAGTGCTATGTGTGGAATTACCAGCCCTTAGGCATCCACGTTCAGAGGGAACTCTAGGTTCCTTAAGCATATCTTACCATAGGGGGGGTAGTACTTAATGAACTAAGAATAAGTGTAAAGTGAGGGGATTAGAGGAGACCAAAGCAAAGGATGGTCATACCCAGTCGTGGGTGGGACTCGCACACCCCTAATCCTTTACTTGATTCAAACAAATAAAAGAGCAGACTTTCAGAAGTTAGACATGGGTCTGAGTGGTGATTAGGATACTACCAGGTCCTAATCAAGGCTCAACACCGAAAAAGGGTTAAGGGAATGGGATTTATTTGAGTGAAGGTTCAAAAGAACCTGATCCTAAGTCAAGGGTAACAACGAGATGCTACCTCAACTTTGGACATACTCACATGCGAGGGGGATCAAATGGGAAGGGGATCACATGAAAGCACACCTCAAAGAGAGATTAGGAAAACATAACAGCAGAAGAATGCAGAAAAGTATAACAAGGTAATGTATGGTCACTTTGTACCAGAAAACATGTAGTTGAGAGGTCATGTAGAAGGGAGAAATAAACACAAAGTTTTAGAGAACAATATTTAAATGGTGAGGACCTACCAGTTGCAAGTTTCAAGCAGTAGAACAAGCAAATAGAGTCCTATAGTTTAGCCTTGGCTTTCAGCCGGCTAAACACAAGCAGCGGCACAAGTAGCAGAAAAGAGATGAGAGGGTTTTGTGTGTGTGTTGAACTCAATTGTTCGTGAGTTTGAAGAAAAGGAATGGGGTATTTATAGTTTGAAAATAAGTAGCAAGGAAGGTAGTAAATATTTTAGTATCAAATCACAATCAATTAGGGAAAAGACTTCCTTCAATTAAGGTCATACTTGAGGTAATTAAAACAGAGTTCCATTTATGGGAAGAAAATCAAGATTACTTTGTAAAATAATGGTAAATACATATAACTTTTTTAAAATACACGGTTTGAAACAAATAGGCAAGAATAGAATCAATAATCACATAGTAAATCAAGGAATCAGAGATTCGAAGTCAGTAATGAACTGAGTCAGAATATAGGTCCAAATCAGTCAAAGAGAGAATCTAAAATAAACTCATAGAAAAATCAATCCCCAATATTGTGGTTGTTCATAGAGAGAAATATTTGACTATAAAAGGGAGCATAAACTTAAACATGCGAGGTTAAGAAAATAAGGAGAGTAGTCATGCAAAGTAGAAGAACATAGATACGCGAGAAATCAAGAGGTCTTGCAAAGCATAGCAATAATCAGAATCATGAGACAAGTTTTAGAAAATTAGGGTTTTGAAATTAAACAGGAAACAAAGATACTTGTACACAAGTAGTCAAAAATGCCCAAAAATCTAGGGTTTCTTCCTCACAGATGAAAGCATAGACAATCAGGCAAAGAATAAACTCAGAAAGTCCAAAGAACAAAAATATTCATGGAAGCATAATGAAAGAAGAAACAGTAAAGAGTTTACTCGAAATCCCTAGAAGAAAAATATAGTAAAGAAAATACCTAGAAATCATAGTGAAAAACACTTAGGATTTACAGCGAAGCCAAATAATGTAAGAAATCACAGTTGAAAAAGTAAAAATTACGGAAACCTAAGTTTTAAGAAGATGAAGAGTTTTGAAAACAAAAAACAAGAAAAGATGTGTGAAACGCTTAAAAATCTTAGAAAATAGCACGGATAGACACTAGATCTAAAAGAGAAACAAGGAAGAAAAACCTCGAAGACTTAGAATTGTAGAGAAAACCCTATAAAAATGAGGAAGGCTTGGAACGGACTGGTCCTGAGTCGAAGACGAACTCACAAAGCTAAGACTCGCAAGAGGGAGGCCGGAAATGGCCATAGAACTCAAGTAGGAGGACCTCTGAACCGGGGTCTTCAAGGTAGTACTCCGAAACCTCGAGAAAAAGGAGTATAGGAATGGGTATTATAATTGAAGGGTTAGATTGGGGGCTGAAACTGGGTTAAAATTGAAATTAAAAAGGGATGCAATTTAAATAGCCAATTTTCCCATTTTTATTTTGTAAGAAATGGTAAATGATGTTCAAAATAAAATTAAAAATACTGAGTTAATAAGCAATTCATAAGAACTTATTTACAAATATTAGAAATGATTTTGTGATTGAAAAATGCCATTAAATTGAGAAATAGGCTAAAATTGCAATTTCAGGCAATTTTAGTTTAAAAATACCAAATGGTCTTGTAAAATTATGTAAAAATCATGTAAATTATATTTTTGTGTAAATGTCAGATTAAACAAATTATTTACAAAAATAACACATTTGGGGAATAATTAATTGATTTTTTAGTGCGAAATAGGCCATGAATTGGCTTTAAAAATAATTAAAACTGCCAAAAATCTTTGGGGTGCTTAGATATGCACAACTATGCTATTATGAAAGTATTTTGAGCATAAAAAGCATAGGTAAAATTGGATATCAACAGCTACCCCTCTTTACCCGAGGAGTATAAAAGAGTTGTCGGGTAAAGATAAGATGGACAATTTTGACCGGAGACGGTGATTGGAAAAGGATATTGACCGCGCTCTAGTTTCTGAGCTTCCTACATATCCCTAGTTTTACAGGAATCATGCCATATGTAGTTCAGGAACCATTGACGAAATATGCCGATGGGAATTTGGAAAAAACGGACGCGATGGTTAGCTCTGAAAAGGTGCTTGGAATCAGACAAACTGCGGAGAACCGGAGCGGAATCACCCCTGCTGAGACGGCTTTGAGCCAGCAGTAGTACCTGCAAATGGGCGATGTGCGTATATATTGTGCAATTTAAACGTGATGCAAGTACACATTGGACCGTAAATGTTTGTTTTTGGACAGTTAGGATGACGTCCTCATACTATGATGTCCTGGGCCATGAAAAGCGTAAAAGTAAAGGTTCGTATGCCATGAAATGATGTTCTTGGGCTATGCAGATGGTTCTTTCGAACTATGACGCCTTTGAATGAGTTGGCGATCTTTCAGCCAGAGCGAGAATTTAAAAACGGGTGGCGATATTTCAGCCGGTAAAAAGATAAGACGGCGATATCTCAGCCAAGCAGGGAGGAGACAATGCTTAGTCCCGAAAGGCAGCTAGGAGCCTTATGCAATATGGAGGTAGAGCTTAACCTCGGAAGGCAGAGAGTAGCCTTATGAAAAAAATACGGATGGAGACAGAGCTTAGTCTCGAAAGGAAGATAGTAGCCTTATGCAATATGGAGGTAGAGCTTAACCTCAGAAGGCAGAGAATAACCTTATGCAAAGTGGAGATGGAGACAAAGCTTAGTCTCGAAAGGCAGATAGTAGCCTTATGCAATATGGAGGTAGAGCTTAACCTCGGAAGGCAGAGAATAGCCTTATGCAAAATGCAGATGGAGACAGAGCTTAGTCTCGAAAGGCAGATAGTGGCCTTATGCAATATGGAGGTAGAGCTTAACCTCTAAAGGCGGAGAATAGCCTTATGCAAAATGCAGATGGAGACAAAGCTTAGTCTCGAAAGGCAGATAGTAGCCTTATGCAATATGGTGGTAGAGCTTAACCTCGGAAGGCAGAGAATAGCCTTATGCAAAATGCAGATGGAGACAGAGCTTTGTCTCGAAAGGCAGATAGTAGCCTTATGCAATATGGAGGTAGAGCTTAACCTTGGAAGGCAGAGAATAACCTTATGCAAAGTGCAGATGGAGACAAAGCTTAGTCTCGAAAGGCAGATAGTAGCCTTATGCAATATGGAGGTAGAGCTTAACCTTGCAAGGCAGAGAATAGCCTTATGCAAAATGCAGACGGAGACAGAGCTTAGTCTCTAAAGGTAGATAAAAGCCTTACACAATGCAGGAATGTAAAAGAGCGAATAGTAGTATGTTTTCTTAACAGGTGAATGGTTTGCGAGATTAGGACTGCTGGGGAGTGTTGGGTGTCGATAGAGACCCTCTGAGGGTTTTGACCCTGAAGAGTGAATGTTCTTCGATCCGTAACCTTAATTCCTGCATCCAAAGAAAATCATGAGTTCTGTAGAGGGGAGGTTAGTCCGTATCCTCTGGCTATTGGCGTCGCGTATCATGGGGGTAGCGTTGCTAAACGATGGTGGTGCAAATGATATTTATGCATGACTTAGTAAATATAATGCATGTACGTATATATAAAAAATGATTTTATTTTGGATGAGCCAACAACTATAACGTTGATCAAGACACGGCGACCACGCTTGTTCTGGAATTTTGAGGGTCATCCTCAAAATTCTTCCCTAGTTTACTAGATTGGTACTTCTGGTGGATGTGCTGAATAACTAAACGCGGATTGATTCCAGAATTTTGAGGGTCCTCCTCAAAATTCTGCCCCAGTTTACTGGGTTGGCGTTGATGAAGAGATTGTCAAACTGACTTCAGAATTTTCAGGGTCCTCATCAAAATTCTGCCCCAATTCCAATAGTGGGGAAAATGGATTTTTTATTAAAATATGACAGAACCCATAGGGCTACCTACATATCCCTTCTTAAAAGGGAATCAGGTCAGGTGCAGTTCAAGTTACATTACAAAAGAAGAAGCATATGAATGTAGTATCTTTTCACTTCGTCTGAGTTGATGGGCTTTGGCCAAACTTCTCCGTCCATTTCTGTGAGGATAAGGGCTCCTCTATTGAGAACCCAATGGACCATGTACGGACCCTACCAATTGGGAGAGAATTCCCTTTGGCTTCATATTGATGCGGAAATATTTTCTTTAGTACCAGCTGTCCTAGCGTGAATTTCATCGGCTTGACTCTCTTGTTGAAGACTCTGGACATTCTGTTCTGATATAATTGACCGTGACAGACAACATTCATTATCTTTCTATCTATGAGGGCTAACTACTCGTAGCGACTCTTAAACCATTCTGGATCATCTAATTCTGCTTCTTGTATGACCCTTAAGGAGAGGATGTCTACCTCGGGGGGGATGATCGCCTCTGTACCATAAACCAGCATGTAGGGGGTGGCCTTAGTTGATGGGCGGACCATGGTACGATAACCCAGTAAAGCGAATGACAACTTCTCATGCCGCTGCTTGTGCTTTTTAATCATCTTCCTTAGTATCTTCTTGATGTTCTTATTGGATGCTTATACATCTCCATTCATTTGAGGTATGTAAGTCATAGATTTCTTGTGTCTAATCTTGAATGTTTCGCACATCACCTTCATCAGGTCGCTTTTGAGATTAGAACCGTTTTCGGTGATGATTGATTCCAGAACCCCGAACTGACAAACCATACGATCTCGGACGAAATCTGCTACTACTTTTTGGTAACTGCCTTGTATTATGCTACTCCAACCCATTTGGTAATGTAATCAATTTCCACTAGGATGAAAATGTGCCCACTTGACGCGGCCGATTCAATTGGTCCAATGACATCCACTCCCTAAGCGGCAAACGGCCATGGTGAGCTTGTTGCAGTAAGCTCGTTTGGAGGTACCTTTATCATATCTGCATGTATTTGAAAACAGTGGCATTTTCGGACGTAGTGGATGCAGTCTCTTTCCATAGTCATCCAAAAATGCCCTGCTTGGAGTATCTTCTTTGCCAAGACAAAACCATTCATATGCGGTCCACAAGTCCCTGCGTGCACTTCCTCCAATAGTCTGGTTGCTTCTTTTGCTTCAACATATCTTAATAATCCCAAATCAGGAGTCCTCCTATATAGGATTCCTCCACTGTGAAATAAGCTTTTTGAAAATCTCCGAACTATTCATTTTTTAGTAGCATTGGCAAGCTCTGGGTACTCTCATGTTGTCAAATATTTCCTGATATCATGGAACCAAAGTTTCCCGTCGGCTTCTTCATCGATGTGAGCACAATAAGCTGGTTGGTTGTGAATCTTGACCTGGATAAGATCAATAAAGTTTGTATCTGGATGGTGGATCATAGATGATAAAGTGGCTAAGGCATCGGCGAACTCATTCTGTGTTCTGGGAACATGCTGGAATTTCGTCTTTCTAAATCTTTTCCTCAAATCCTGTACATGGTGTAGATAGGGGAGTATCTTGGAATTATTGGTTTCCCATTCTTCTTGAACCCTATGTATGACTAGGTCCGAGTCTCCGATCACTAATAGTTCCTGAATATTCATGTCAATGGCCAATTTGAGCTCTAAGATGCAGGCTTCGTACTCGGCCCTATTATTGGTGCAGAGGAATCTAAGATTAGTGGATGTTGGGTAATGTTGTCCGGTTTTTGATACCAAGCTTCTCCTATGCCGACTCCTTTGAAGTTTGCGGCTCCGTCGAAGAACATCCTCCAACAATCATAGGATTCTGTAATGTCTTCTCCTATGAAGGCTATCTCTTCATCAGGGAATTACGTCTTTAGGGGTTTGTATTATCCTTTTACAGGAATCTCAGTGAGGTGATCTGCCAAGGCTTGTCCTTTGACCGCCTTCTGGGTAACATAAACGATGTCAAATTCACTTAACAGTATCTGCCACTTGGCGAGCTTGCCGGTAGGCATGGGCTTCTGAAAGATATACTTCAATGGATCAATCCTGCATATGAGATGAGTGATGTAAGCGCAGAAATAGTGCCTCATTTTCTGAGCTACCCAAGTTAGAGCACAACAAGTGTGCTCTAATAAGTAATATCGAGCCTCGTACGGAGTAAACGTCTTGCAGAGGTAGTAGATCGCTCTCTCATTTCTTCCTGTTTTGACATGTTGTCCCAAAACACAACCAAATGCCCAATCCAATACTGCAAGATAAAGCAATAGAGGTCTCCCTGGCTTAGGTGGAACCAAGGCTGGCGCCGTTGACAAGTACTCCTTGATTCTTTCGAAGGCCTTTTGACAATCATCAGTCCATTTAGTGGCGGCATCCTTCTTTAGCATCTTGAAGATGGGTTCAAAAATGACAGTGGACTGAGCTATGAATCGGCTGATATAGTTGAGTCTCCCTAGAAAACTCATTATGTCTTTCTTGTTCTTTGGCGGTGGCAAATATTGAATGGCTTTCACCTTCAGGTCCAACTCTATGCCCCGGTGACTCACGATGAAACCCAATAACCTTCCCGCTGGGACCACGAATGCACACTTGGCTGGATTCATTTTTAAGTTATACTTCCTCAATTTGTTGAAGAATTTTCTAAAATCTTCCATGTGATCCGCAGCTTTCTTGGATTTAATGATGACATCGTCCACATACACTTTGATCTCTTTATGTATCATATCATGAAAGATTGTGGTCATGGCTCTCATGTAGGTAGCACCAGCATTCTTTATACTGAACGACATCATTCAGTAACAGTACATTCCTCACTGCATGATGAATGTTGTTTTCTCTGCATCTTTTTCATTCATCCATATCTGGTGGTATCCAGCAAAACAATAAACGAATGACTGCAGCTCATGCTTAGCACAGTTATCAATCAGTATGTGTATATTTGGAAAAGGGAAATCGTCCTTAGGACTGGCTTGGTTGAGATCCCGGTAGTCGACACAAACTCTAAGCTTCACATCCTTCTTTGGTACGGCACAATGCTGGCTCGACATGTTGGGTACTCTACCATTCTGATAACCCTAGCTTTGACTTGCTTGGTAACCTCTTATTTGATTTTCAAACTCATTTCTGGCTTAAACTTTCTGAGTTTCTATTGTACTGGCGGACACGACGGATCTATCGCCAGCTTGTGAGCCACAATGGATGTGCTGAGACCGGTCATATCATCATATGACCATGCAAAGATGTCCTCATACTATTTTAAGAACTCTGAGTATTCTTCCTTTTCTAATGGTGACAAGTACACGCTGATACGTGTTTCCTTGACAGTTTCTACGTCTCCCAAATTAATGACCTCAGTTTTGTCTAAGCTAGACTTAGGCCTGTTTTCGAAATTCTCAACCTCCCTGACAACCTCTTCTAGTATTTCGCCCTCTTCTGAATCTACTTCCGTTTGTCTGACTGTCTCGTTGCAAGTTACAGTCGTTGGTTCATCATTCAGATATGCAATAGTAATGATGTGTAAAATAAAGTAAATGGTAGATAAAATAAATGAGAGCGAAATATAAAGATAAACTTGGAAAATACTTTTGATTAAATTCATAATTGTCTGAAACATCGGAGCTCTTTTCAAAAGTAAAGACAATGCGAAAAAGTAAAATCAACTAAAACTAAAGTGCGATTCATATGCGTCGTTTAGCCTTGCTAACCCGAGGCTCTCCAGGCACTAGTGGTTCTGATTGACCAATTTGTGAGGTTTTCTCCTTGGTTCACAGCTTGAATAGAAGGGCCTTCCTCCCCTTCCTTCTCGAAGATAACACAGCAATCCATTTTATACTCCAAAAATAGGTTCTTCATTTCCGCTGGTGTCTCATCTTCCTCTGATCCATATATGACCACAACTGGCTGAAAGGTCTGCTTCAACTGAGGTAGAGGGTGCTCCAGCGGGTAGTAGGGACCGCACCATGTTAGCGACTAATGGTTGAACTCCGCCCTAGTATACTCGGAACCCAAGCCAAAATGAGTTCTATGCTTCTTCAACTGGATAGGCTTGGTGATGCCTTGCATATTCTTGCCAAGCCCCTTTCCGGGCTCATGTCCACTCCAATTCAGAATGCTTTTCATTTGTTATCCCACCATATATCTTTGTTATTGGCGTTGACCCGCTCGATGTGATGGTAGTTTCCATCGATTTTCCTTCTACCTTCGATCATCGGGATGGCCTGGCGACTATATATAGGGTTGCTACTGTCTCCATGGATGATTACTTCCTGATAATTCCATTCAAATTTTACAGTCTGATGCAACATTGACGCCATAGCCCCAGTGGTGTGATTCCAGGGTTGTCCTAGCAACAAATTGTATGATGCTGGTACGTCAATGACTTGGAACTCAACATCGAACCAGGTGGGTCCCATCTGCAGGCATAAGCTGATTTCTCCAATGGTGGACCTCTGAGATCCATCAAAATCTTTGACAATGATAGCCCCGTCTTTGATCTCGTGCAATCCCTTACCAAATGTCCTGAGAGTTACTAATGGAAAAACGTTAAGGCTGGATCCCCCGTTGACTAGAATCCTGGTGATAAACCGATCCTCGCATTGTGTAGTGATGTGCAATGCTTTGTTGTGACCAAGCCCTTCTGGTGGTAATTCATCTTCGTAGAAGGTGATCTTATGGCTTTCTAGTACCTTCCCTACCATGTTTGCCATTTTGCCTCCTGTTATGTTGCTGGGAACATAAACTTCACTCAGTATTTTCATTAAGGCGTTTTTATATGCCTCAGAACTTTGTAGAAGAGCCAGAATAGAAATTTGTGCTGGCGTTTTGTTCAGTTGCTCGACAACTGAGTATTCAACAGCCCGCCCAGAGGCCTGCTTGCTGGACACACCCTGCCTGTCCTGGTCATGCCCTGTGCGACAATTGCTTCCCTAATATATGTCTTTCCCTTCCTTCTATCCTCAGCGGTGTAATCCCAAGGTATAGCATTTGTCTTGAACGGGGTCAAGTATGTCATGGAAACTTGAATTGGTGCCTTGGGAGGTAACACATTAACTTCAAACGGTGTATGTGCCTTTGAAACCCCGAACTCAATCTCAATTGGTTTTTGTGCCTTTGTAGGAGGTGCTTCAATCTCGAGTGGTACAGACATATTTACCACATCACCCTGAGAGGGCTGAATCTGGACAACAATGGGATTGAGAGTAACTGTTGGCTTCTTAGGCTCGTCTCCTTCAGCTATCAAACAGATAGACCCCTTGGGCTCCCAATCATCTTCAATCTCGATCATATGGATGCCCTCCACCCTTATTGTCAGGCAGAGGGTTGTAGCATATATTAGGAGCGAGATCCTTTTCTATAATGATTTTTTTGTCAATCAGATTGTGAATCTTGTGTTTCAATGAGCGACACTCGTTGATGGTATAGCCTTTTATCCTAGAATGGTATGCGCAAGTCTTGTTTGGGTTGATCCACTGGGAAGGGTTTTCTGGAGTTACAGCTGGGATAGGGGTAACTTAACCAGCCGCTTTGAGTTTTTCATATAATTGGTCAATTGGCTCGGCTGTGGGGGTATATTATCTAGGAGGTTTGCGGTTGAAGTTTGGTCTAGGTCGAGGGAAAATCTGGCGGGTGGGAGGTGATGGTGGTGAAAAGGTTGGGAATTATATGCGTGGTATACAGGTGTGGGTTAGGAATATCTTGGTGAGTTGGGTTGATATGTAGGTGGTGGAGGTGATTGGTAAGCAGGTGATGGAATTTTTTAGGTGGGTGATGGTGCTTGGTAGTTTAGGGTAGGTTGATATGTGAGTAGAGCTAAGGGATAGGTTTGGTACTTCATAGGGGAGCTAATCCTTTCTGCAGCCATTACAGAATTCACATCCGTTTTCTTCGATGAGCCACCAGACTGTAAAGCCTTGTTGGTCGCCTGCAATGCCTCGAGGTTAGAGACCATACCATTTTTTATGACTTCTTCAATCATTTCTCCCAATTTGATGATGCCGGAGAACTTTTGACCCTCAATTAGCATAAGTCACTCATACTACTGTGGATCTTGAGCACGGACGAAGAACCTGTTGTTCTTCCTCCAAGACCGGTCTAACCTTAGCAGCTTCAGACCTCCAATGAATAGCATACTCGTGAAAGGTCTCTGTGGGATTCTTCTTGAGATTCTGGATATAGAACACATCTGGTGCGTTCTCAGTGTTGAACCTAAACCGATCCATAAAGTCAAATGCCACATTTACCCTGTTGGTCCATTTTTTCGCATCCTGGCTAATATACCAGGATAAAGCACCACCCTTCAACTCCTAATGAACAACTTCATGCAAATCTTTTCGTCCCTTTTGACACCTACCAACTTGTCACAATACATTCTCAAGTGGACTCTGGGATCACCTGTACCAACGAATAGTTTGAACTTGGGAGGTTTGGATGTCGTTTGACGTGTTTCGGGACTAAATATCTGAATTTGGGAGTTTATGAACTTTGAAAGGAAATTGATGACTTTGAGGTTTCATTGATTGATTTTGATGTTATTTTAGCGATTTGGTCACTCAACTGTGTTCGTAGGATGTTATTGAGTTAGTGTGTGTATTGGGTTTGGAGCCCCGAAGGCTCGGGTGATTTTTGGGTCACTGTTGTTGCACACACCACGACGACTGCGGTCATTTCTGTGCGGTCCGCGTGGCTAAGTCAGAGGCTAGGGATTCAGGTTAACCAATGCGGCCTCGCTCCACGTTGCAAGGGTTCAGAGAAACCCCAAGTTTTCCTCCACTCATCGCGGCCGCAACATATTTTTGTGCAGTCTGTGCCCGGTCCTCAGAAAGGAATAAAAGTAAGAACATTTCAGCTATGTTTTCACTTTTGAAAAACCCAAAACCTAAGGAGCGATTCTCCAAACAACTTTTCTTCTCCAAAATGAGTGGTAAGTGAGTTGTAACTTAATTTTCTTACTTCTTAACATCTTTTAACATGATTTCAAGTTCAAACAAAGGTTTTCACAAATGGGGTCGTGTGGCGCGCCGTCTACTATGGGATCGTGCGGCGCACCGTCCACTTAGGTAATACTTTATGGGATTGTGTGGCGCGCCGTCCACTGTAGACATGTGTATCATAAAACACGGAATAGATCTGTTGTTGTTTCTAATGTTTATATTTATATCTATTACTCCCAGATAGCTTGTCCCCTCCCAACTTTACCTTGTATTTTTTTGTTATTATTTTTCTCGCACTTATATATTATATTTGCACAGGTTAATTGTAGTAGGTTCTGCGTGGCCTCGTCCTTACTTCGCTGGGGTTAGGCCAGGCACTTACCAGCACATGGGGTCAGTTGTGCCGATGCTACACTTCTATGCTTTTTGCACTGATCACGACACCGGAGTAGCTTAAGGACCGCAACAGTAGATTGGGAGCGTGCCTTCAGTCTAGAGACTTCTAGGTAGTACGCTGGCGCGCGCGGGTCCTAAGTCTCCTCTATTTCATTTCTGTTTGTTTTCATTATACCGAAACAGACTTCTTATGAAATTTCTTTTAGACTCATGTTTCTAGTATTTCATAGTAGTCCGTGAGTAGTGTGACACCAAATCTTGGGTAGAGGATGATGTTAACTTTTTTGCATTTCTTTCGGGTATTATTAAATTGTATTTTTGCTTAAATTTTTGGTTTTTATTATTATTTAGTTGAATAAAAGTTGAAAATGTACGCTTAAAACTTGGGTCTCACAACTCACAGACAGGCTCAGTAGAGTCTGAGGGATTGGTACGGAGACATTTGTATTTAACCCCCAAAGTCTACGGAGTTAGGAAAAGTTCACTTTGTTCATTCTTCTTGTGTGGTTTTTGTTTCTCAAATATTGATTGTCATTCTACTCTGTTCTTTTGCAGATGGTGAGAACACATGCGTCTTCTTCTACCGCACAGCAGCTCCCGCAAGGGGCAGGGACCGAGGCCGTGCCAGAGGCAATGGTAAGGGCAGGGCTCAGCCCCAGGCAGCGCTTCCTGTGGTGGAGCCTCATCTTAACTTTGATGAGGAGGCCCCAGCCCCAGCAGCTCCAGTGGTCCCAGCTCAGGTCCCAAGAGGGGTTATGCTTCCCCCGGATCTCCAGGATGCTTGCCTCCGTATAGCAGGCTTTATGAAGGGTTTCACTAGAGCAGGTCTGCTGCAAGTAGCACCAGCCACTTCTCAGGCTAGAGGGTTCAAACTCCTGCTATGCGTACTCCGGACCAGGTAGCTCCCCGGACTCAGGTTCTAGTGGTTCAGCCCCTAGTGGCAGCTTAGACAGGTATTACAGCTCAGGCTGGTGATGTAGTGGCCATGTCTTCGGATGCGTTGTGGAGACTTGATCTTTTCTCAAAGATTTTCACCACCACCTTCAGTGGTGCTCCTACAGAGGAACCCCAGGATTTCATATGCGGCTGTCGTGAGGTTCTTCGGACTATGGTTATTTTAGAGAGCAATGGGGTTGACTTCACCACTTTTCACCTTGCAGGATCCGCCAAGACCTGGTGGAGACATTTCTGTTTAGCCAGGTCGGCAGGGTCGCCATCATTGACCTAGGATCAGTTTTTTGAGCTATTGCTGGGGAAGTTTCTCCCTGTTACTTAGAAGGATGTCCTTAGCAGGCAGTTTGAGTGTCTCCAGCAAGGCTCTATGTCAGTTACGCAGTATGAGACTCGGTTTATTGATATCGCACACCATGCGATTGTGATACTCCCCACCGAGAGAGAGAGGGTGCGAAGGTTTGTGGATGGGTTAGTTCAGCAAATTCGTGTTCAGATAGCCATGTGTGCCGGGAGTGAGATTACATTTCAGGAGGTGGCAGATGGCGCCCACCAGATAGAGAAGGCACTTTCTCAAGGAGGTTGTCAAGGGTCTAATAAGAGGCCTCAAAATTTTGGTAGATTCAGTGGTACCTCGTCTGGAGGTAGGGATTCTTATGGTAGAGGCCACCCCCTCTCCCCCCCCCCCCCTCGAGGCCCTTTCAGTCAGCCCTCCAGGCTTCTCATGGTACACTATGCGGTCGTAGTTCTCAGAAACAGCATTCTGACCAGCAGCTCTTCAGCTCACCATTAGTTCCTATCAGCACACCACCACTTAAATATTTTTAGTAGCCGAGGGCTTGTTTCACTTACGCTGACCTGAGGCACATTGCCAAGTACTGCCCTCGAGCTTCCGGCAGTTCTCAGCAGTAGGGTCCTCGCCCCAGGATTCAAGCACCAGGTGATCCACATCTTGCACATCCAGCTAGAGGCGGGGGTAGGGATCATAGCGGTGGAGGGGTAGACCGTAGAGGTGGAGTTCGTACCGCCAGAGGTAGGGGTCAGTCAGTAGCATATCATCCCTGAGACACACTTCAGAGAGGTGGGGTCCAACCCCGTTATTATGCGTTACCGGCCAGGCCAGAGGTCGAGTCATCAGATGTTGTGATTATAGGTACTATTTTGGTCTGTGATAGAGGTGCTTCTATGTTATTTGATCCAGGATCTATGTATTCATATGTGTCGTCCTATTTTGCACCTTATTTAGTTATGCCTAGTGAGGCTTTAGGTGTGCCTGTATATCTTTCTATGCCAGTTGGTGATTCTATAGTGGTCGACCGAGTGCATCATTCATGTATGGTAGTATTTGAGGGTCTTGAAACCCGTATCGACTTATTGCTCTTAGATATGGTGGACTTCGACGTTATATTGGGGATGGAATTGTGTCCCCGTATCATGCCATTTTGGATTGTCACGCCAAGTACGTGACATTGGCCTTACCAAATTTGCCCTGATCTGAGTGGAGAAGGACCCCAGGTCATGCCACCCACATCATTATTTCGTATGTCAAGGCTCGACGTATGGTCGAGAACGGGTGTCTAGCATATCTGGCATATGTTCGCAACTCCAGCGCAGAGGTTCCATCTATTGAATCTGTTCCTATTGTTCGGGAGCTCTCCAAGGTTTTACCGTTAGACCTACCGGGTATGCCACCCGATAGGGATATTGATTTCTGTATTGACTGGCTTCGGGCACTCAGCCTATTTCCATTCAGCCATATCGCGTGGCCCCGCTAGAGTTGAAAAAGTTGAATGAGCAGCTTTAGGACTTTCTTGATAAGGGTTTCATTAGACCCAGTGGATCACCTTGGGGTGCACCAGTGTTATTCGTGAAGAAAAGGGATAGGTCGATGAGGATGTGCATTGATTACCGGAAGTTGAACAAGGTGAGGATAAAGAACAAGTATCCATTGCCGAGGATTGACGATTAATTCGACCAGCTTCAATGTTCTAGGGTGTTCTCGAAGATAGACTTGAGGTCTAGGTATCATCTGCTGAGGATTAGGGTGTTTTATGTCCCTAAGACAGCATTTCGCACTCGGTATGGGCATTATGTGTTTTTCGTCATGTCATTTGGGTTGACCAATGCCCTGGCAGCATTCATGGAGTTGATGAACCAAGTGTTCAAGCCCTATTTGGATTTGTTTGTGATTGTATTCATTGACGACATTTTGATATACTCTCGCAGTTAGGAGGAGCATGAGCAGCACCTCAAAGTGGTTCTTCAGACTCTAAAGGATAGTCAATTGTACGCCAAGTTCTCGAAGTGCGAGTTTTGGTTGAGTTCAGTCGCATTCCTGGGTCATGTCATATGAGCAGAGGGTATTCAGGTGGACCCGAAGAAGATAGAGGCAGCCAAGAACTGGCCTCGACCAGCTTCAGCTACAGATCTCCAACGTTTCTTGGGGTTAGCTGGTTACTACGACGGTTTGTGGAGGGTTTTCCATCCATTGCAGCCCCGATGACTAGATTGATTCAAAAGGGCTCCCAATTCAGGTGGTCAGATGAGTGCGAGGCAAGCTTCCAAAAGCTCAAGATAGCTCTGACTACGGCATCGGTATTAGTTTTGCCCACGGGATCAGGGTCTTATACTATTTATTGTGATGCTTCCCGGATTGGGCTTGGCGCAGTGTTGATGCAGAATGGTAGAGTCATAGCATATGCTTCGAGGTAGTTGAAGATCCACGAGAAGAATTATCCAATTCATGACCTAGAGTTGGCAGCCATTGTTCATGCCTTGAATACCTGGAGGCATTATTTATATAGGGTGACGTGTGAAGTGTACACGGATCACAAGAGCCTTCAGTACCTGTTCAAACAGAAGGAGTTGAATTTGAGGCAGCGGAGTTGGTTGGAGTTGTTGAAAGACTATGATTTTTCTATCTTATACCACCCGGGAAAGGCCAATGTGGTGGCTTATGCATTAAGTAGGTAGTTCGCCAGCATGGATAGACTTGCCTATATTTCGTTCAACCAGAGACCACTTGCTTTGGATGTTCAGGCCTTGGTCAATCGATTTATGAGATTGGATATTTCTGAGCCTAGTAGGGTGTTAGCTTGCACGTTAGCTCGTTCATCGTTGATGGAGCGTATTCGGGAGAGGTAGTTTGATGATTCTCGTTTGTGTGTCCTGATAGACACGGTGCAGTGGGGAGGTGCCAGGAAAATTACCTTGGGAGATGATGGTGTATTGAGATTGCAGGGGCAAGTTTATGTGCCCAATTTCGATGGTATTCGGGAGTCGATCTTAGCGGAAGCCCACTGCTCTCGATATTCTATTCATCCGGGCACTGCGAAGATGTATCAGGATTTGACACAGCACTATTGGTGGCGCAGAATGAAGAAAGACATGTTGCATATGTGGTTCGTTGTCTGAATTGTCAACAGGTTAAGTACGAACATCAGAAGCCCGGTGGGTTATTTCAGAGAATTGAGCTTCCCAAGTGGAAGTGGGAGAGGATTATCATGGATTTTGTTACTGGCCTTCCGATGACCCGGAAGAAGTTTGATGCTATATGGGTTATTGTTGATAGGATGACAAAGTCACCGCATTTTATTCCAGTTGCCACCACCTATTCGTCCGAGAAATATGCTGAGATTAATATCAGAGAGATCGTTCGCTTTCATGCGGTGCCCATATCTATTATTTTGGACCGGGGTCCGCAGTTTACCTTGCAATTCTGGAGAGCGATATAGCATGAGTTTAGCACCCAGTATCTGTTGAGCACAGCATTTCACCCCCAGACGGATGGTCAGTCCGAGAGGACCATTCAGATTCTTGAGGATATGCTCCGAGCCTGCGTGATTGATTTTAGAGGCACGTGAGACCAATTCTTGCCATTAGCAGAGTTTGCCTACAACAACAACTATAGTCCCGTATTTAGATGGCTCCGTATGAGGCTTGTATGGTAGGCGGTGTCGGTCCCCAGTCGGATGGTTTGAGCTGGGAGAGGCTCATTTATTGGGTACAGATCTAGTACAAGAGGCCTTGGATAAGGTCAACATCATTCAGGACAGACTTCGGTCACCTCAGCTTAGGCAAATGAATTATGCAGATCGCAAGGTCAGGGATGTTGCTTTCATGGTTTGTGAGCGAGTACTGCTCCATGTGTTGCCTATGAAGGGTGTGATGAGATTCGGGAAGAAGGGCAAGCTTAGCCCTAGGTATTTTGGCCCATTTGAGATTCTCGGTCGCGTGGGAAAGGTGGCTTATAGACTTGCCTTGCCACCTAGCTTGTCACCCGTGCATCCGGTTTTTCATCTATCTATGCTTCGGAAGTATCAGAGTTATCCCGCCCACGTATTAGATTTCAGCACTGTCCAATTGGACAAGGATCTGTCAAATGAGGAGTAGCCGGTGGCTATTTTAGACCGAAAAGTTTGACAGTTGAGGTCGACAATTTTTCCCTCAGTGCGTGTTTAGTGGAGAGGCCAGTGTCTTAAGGCAACAACCTGGGAGTCCGAGTCTGATATGCAGAGCCGTTATCCCCATCTATTCCCCAACTCGGGTACTTTTTTCTTTAGTCCGTTCGAGGACAAAAGTTTGTTTTAGAGGTGGAGGATGTGACGACCCAAAGGGGCATCACCGTAATTCTCCCTTTCTTCGTGCCTTCGATATCTTAAAACCCCTTATTTGGTTGCTTCGATTTGCATGCGCAGTCCCGGTGCGAAGCCGGAAAATTTTATTTGGAAATATATGAATTTTTGTGTTAAAAACTATGAATTTTGATAATAATACTGATATAGTTGACTTTGGTCAACATTTTGGGTAAACGGACTCGGACCCATGATGTGACGGTCTCGGAGGGTCCGTAGGAAAATATGGGACCCGAGCGTATTCTCGAAATTGAAATCTGAGGTCCCAGCCCTGAGTACGGAATTTTTAAAAGAAATTATTTATCTGAAAAATGATACGGAAAATTTAAATGAAAATGAGTTAGAAAATATAGGTATCACGCTCATATTTTGGTATCGACGCCCGGTACAAGTCTCATATATTGTTTAAGAGCTTTTGTGAAATTTGGTCAAAGTTGGACGTCGTTTGACCTGTTTCGGGCCTAAATATCTGAAGTTGGGAGTTTATGAACTTTGAAAGGAAAATGATGACTTTGAGGATACATTCATTGAGTTTGATGTTATTTTTGTGATTTGGTCGCTCGACTGTGTTCGTATGATGTTATTAAGTTAGTGTGTGTGTTGCTATTGGAGCCCCGAGGGCTCGGGTGAGTTTTGGGTGAGGCCCGGGAGGTATTAGGCTTAGAGAAAAACAGGTACAGGTGTTGCAGACACCAGTGCGGCCGCGGTCATTTCTGTGCGGTCCGCGCTGGAGCCGCGCAGCCGCGATGCCTTTCTGTTCGGTCCGCCTGGCTGAGTCTGAGGCTAGGGATTCAGGTTAACCAGCACGGCCGCACACCAAAACAGTGCGGTCCACACTGGAAGGGTTCGGAGAGACCCCAAGTTTTCCACCCACTCGGCGCGGTCGCAGCAAATTTTTGTGTAGTCCATGCCGGTCCTCAGAAAGGTGTAAAAGTACGAAAGTTTTAGACATTTTTCCACTTTTCAAAAACCCAAAACCTATGAAGCGATTCTCCAAATAACGTTTCTTCTCCAAAACGATTAGTAAGTGATTTCTAACTTAATTTCCTTACTCCTTAACATCTTTTAACATGGTTTCAACTACAAACAAAGGTTTTCACAAATGAGAATTTGGGGTTCTGGGTGGAACTTATATCTTTCAAAATTTGGGGAGTTAGACCCCAATTGGAGGTCCGATTTCAAAACCAACTATATATTTGGATTCGCGGGGGAATGGGTAACCGGGTTTTATTCAAACCTCGGGTTTTGACCACGTCAGCCTGGGGGCATTTTGGGAATTTTTGGGCAAAACTTTAGGAAATTCATTCTTATGAATTCAAATTGTTTTTACTAGCATTTGTTGATACATTTGAGTAACTTGTGACTATTCGATCGGTTTTGTGGCGAATTCGAGGGGTAAAGCTATCCTGTAGGTGTGAGTTAAGTTTGGAGATTTCGAGGTAGGTGTTTGATCTAACTTTGTCTTGAGGGAATAGTATTTGAGTGTTTGATTGTTAATTGCTAAATGATCGAGTACGGTGTATAGGCATGGTGACGAGTATCTATACACCGGTGTCTAGCATGACCGTGAGTCGTAAATGCTTTCCACTCGAAAGATATGATATAGTTGTCTTGTTAAATTGATAAATTCCATGTAAAGTGTTGGTCAAGAATGAAATGAATCAAGAAAGTTTGTCGAATAGTGATTCCCTTGCCGGGACGTGTAGACTATTACTATTGAATCCCTCCTTGCCATGATGTTTGGGTTGTTAGTAGTACCCTTGTTGGGTATAATTGTTATGTAGATGTTCTTCCCTAATGGGAGCTCCTTTGGAGAGATCATTAGAGTTAATCAATTATAATATGGGATCGTGTGGCACGCCGTCTACTTATGAACTATAATACGGGATCGTGTGGCACGCCGACCACAACTTATATTGATTATTGTTACTAGCCTGATATGCCGGTGACATTGTGCACGGAGAAAAATGGGATCGTGTGGCGCGCCGTCCACTTATATACTACACTATGGGATCGTGTGGCGCGCTTTCCACTTAGGTTATACATTATGGGATCATGTGGCAAGCCGTCCACTGTAGACATGTGTATCATGAAACTTGGAATAGATCTGTTGTTGTTTCTAATGTTTCATTTTTATCAATTACTACCTGATAGCAGGTCCCCTCCCAACAATACCTTGTATTATTTTTGTTATTGTTTCTTTTCAGTAGTATATTATATTTGCACAGGTTAATTATTGTAGGTCCTGTGTAGCCTCGTCCCTACTTTGTCGGGGTTAGGCCAGGCACTTACCAGCATATGGGGTCGGTTGTGCTGATGCTACACTTCTATGCTTTTTGCACAGATCACGACACCGGAGCAGCTTATGGACCGCAACAGTAGATTGGGAGTGTACCTTCAGTCCAGAGACTTCTAGGTAGTTCGCTGGCGTGTGCGAGTCCTGAATCTCCTCTATTTCATTTCTGTTTGTTTTCATTGCACCGAAACAGACTTTTTGCGAAATTTCTTTCAAACTCTTGTTTGTAGTATTTCATAGTAGTCTGTGAGTAGTGTGACATTAAATCTTGGGTAGAGGATGATGTTAACTTTTCCGCATTTCTTTCGGGTATTATTAAATTGAGACTTCCACTTAAATTGATGGTTTTTATTATTATCTTGTTGAGTAAAAGTTGAAAATGTACGCTTAAGTGGCTTCCTAGCTCCGACAGTAGGCGCCATCACGACCCCCAATGGTGGGAAAAATCCGAGTCGTGACACCTTATCTTGGTACATCAGCCAGCATTTAAAGAAATGGACAAGCTATGTAAGTAGGACGTCCGACTTTATGGACCAGTTCAGGTTGAACATAAAGAATGCACCAGATGTGTTTTATATCGAGAATATGAAGAAGAAACCCACAGAAACATTTCGCGAGTATGGTACTCGTTGGAGGTCAGAATCTGTTAATTTCAGGTCGGCCTTAGAAGAGGAGCAGATGAACATATTCTTTCTCCGGGCTCATGATCCACAATACTATGAAAGATTAATGATGATAGAAGGTCAGAAATTCTCCGACATCATCAAGTTGGGAGAAAGAATTGAGGAAGGTATAAAAAATGGTATGGTCTCTAATCTTGAAGCATTACAGGCCACCAACAAGGCTTTACAGTCTGATGGCACATCAAAGAAGAAGAATGTGAACTCCGTAATGGCTCCGCAGATAACCAAATCCCCAGTGAAATACAAACATACCCTCTAACTCCACTCACATATCAGCCTTCCCTAAATTACCAAGCACCCTCACCCACATACCAAATTCTACAACTCACCTACCAATCATCCACCTCCCACATATCAACCCACTTCACCAAGATATTCTCAACCTGCACCTGTGTACCAAGACTATAATGCCCAAACTTCTCACTATCAATCAGCACCCACTCGCCAAAACTTCCCTAGACCTAGACCAAATTTCGACCGCAGACCTCCAAGACAATATACAGCCATTACCGAACCAATTGACCAGCTGTACGAAAGACTCAAAGAAGTCGGTTACGTTACCCCCTATCCCATACATAACTCCAGAAAAACCCTCATAATGGATCCATCCGAACAAAACCTGCGCATACCATTACAGAATGAAACTCCATACCATTGATGAGTGTCGCATTGAAAGACAGGATTCAGGCTTTGATTAATAATAAGGTCATCATAGCAAAGGAGCCCTCTCCCAATGTCTGCAACAACCTTGTACCTAATCACAAGGGTTGTGGCATTCACATGATCAAAATTGAGGATGATTCGTACCCCAAAGGGTCGATTGGATTGATTGACGATGGAGATAAACCAAAGAATCTGATAGTTACACTCAACCCTATTATCGTCCAGATCCAGCCCTTTGAGGTCAATGAGGTGAATATGACGTCGATACTGCTCTAGTTCAAATCGCCTCCTTCAAAGGCGCCAAGACCAATTGTGGTCGAGTTCAGAATTCCAAAGGCACCTGCACCGTTTGAAGTTGGTGTGTTGTATCCAAGGGTTCCTATTCCAGTTACAATAATAGATGTGACCGCGTTCAACTCAAATTCCATAACATGGGATTACACAATTGAAGCTAGGAGAAAGGGGAAAACCAAAACTGGACTAAGTGTCTCCTTTCCTACCAAAACCACTCCAAACAACTCGACCACACATGACATGGATAATGAAGCATAAAAAAGCACAAAATGGGGGAAACGGAGCGGGAACTCATGAGACGACGGTTCATATCGTCACATAAAGCTTATCTATTGAGTATCCTGATGGTTGTGAGATCACTTGATATAAATAAAGATCCATTCCGACCTCATAAAAAAGTGGAGAGCTTTTTGGTAATGAAACTCCATATCTTAGTGTAATTAGGGTACTAATGTATCTTGCAAATAATTCTCGACCAGATATAACATTTGCAGTAAGTAAATTTGCAATATTTAGTTCCTTTCCAACAACAAGACACTGGAATGGTGTTAAGTATCTGTATAGGTACTTCCGAGGAACTATTGATATGTAGGGATGGGCATATGTCGAGTAAAACTGATAAACTGAACCACTAATTATTCATTGGTTATCGATACTCGATTATTGGGTTAACAGTTTATAATTTTTTCACTATTATGTTATCAGTTCGAGCCTCGGTTTGCCAGTTCTGTCAATGGATTAGCCGATAATCCAATAAGGATTAACGAAATTACTACTTTACTTGAAAGCTAGTTCTTGCGTTCTTTGTTCTTCTGTTTCTCCACAAAAAGGTGGTAGGTTGGTGAGAGTTAACTTGGTCTTCAAGAATAGGCATAACCTTATCTTCCAAAAGGGATTGCGTATTTCGGTAGATTCTCATTCAAATATATTCCAAAAGGGATAGTCAAATTGTTTCAATATGTGAATATTAGTTTCTCCAAGCAGAAACTTCAAATATTAGTTGTGGCTTGAATGCAGAAATTAGTTTACGACATGTGAATTGTCTTTTTGTTTTTTCTTAACTTTAGATTGAGTTATTTTATCGAGTAAACCGATAACCGAATCTATTATGGTTGATAATTGGTTAACCAATTACCGATAATCGATACCTTATAGATTTGTTATTGGTTTACCATATTTGTAAACTGATAACTGATACGCTAAACCGATAATATTTTTAACCGAACCGAACTGACCGATGTCCACTCCTATTGATATGTGAATATTTTATTCTTATGAATCCGATTCACAAATGATTGGTTATGCAGATGCAGGTTATTTGTTTGACCCGCATAAAGCCCGATCTCAAACAAGATATCTATTTATTTGTGGAGGTACAACTACTTTATTGCGTTCAACAAAATAAACTTTAGCGTCTACATCTTCTAATCATGCAGAGATAATAATTATTCATGAAGCTAGTCGAGAATGTGTATGGTTAAGATTAGTAACTCAACACATTCAGCAACTGTGTGGTATTTCTTTAAAGACAAAGATTATAACAATATTGTATGAAGATAATGTTGCTTGCATAGCTCAACTAAAAGGAGAATATATCAAAGGAGACAAGAAAAAATACATTTCACCAAAGTTCTTTTTCACGCATGATCTTCAACAAAATGGTGAGATAGATGTTCAACAAATCCATTCAAGTGATAATCTGGCAGATTTATTCATTAAGGCATTGCCCACATCAACATTTGAGAAGTTGAAGCATAAGATTGGAATGGATCGTCTTCAATGTATCAAATAAAGTTTTCATCAGGGGGGAGTATAATAATTTTTTTGTCCTAATTGAATTTTCATGGTAAGGTTTTAATGAGGCAGCACTCAATGCGTATTACAAGATGTATATACTTTTTTTCTTTCACTAGGCGTTTTCCAATTGTGTTTGTCCTAGTAAGTTTTTAACGAGACACATTATCTTTAAGATGTGCATCCAAGGAGGAGTATTATGAATATATTAAAGTGAATGTTCCATTCATCCCTATTCCATGAACCATTTGAGTTCATATTTTTAGTTAATTCATCACTTAGTATTTGTAACTTTTAGGTGTATTGTTGTAACCTTTCATGTATCATATATCCTATAAATAATATATACTTTATCTTATGAAGGATACAACAATACTTGAATAAGATAACTTATACATTCTCCTCCTATATATCTTCTCTTTATTATTATATTATTCTATTTTGCTCTCATATCTAAACAAAAATCAAATTCATTCAACTAATCAACTTATTTACAACTTTCATACAATATTGATATAAGACATAATACTATAATAGTATACAACTTAAATACAAATTTCATACAACTTTAACGATTTTTCGTACAAAAATGATACTACTGCAATAGAATATAAGTGAAATATAATTTTCATACAATTATGATATTATTTTAATACATATATACAACTTTACGTGAAAGAGAGTATTTATAATTTCAATACAAATTCCATACAACTATTCATATAGTATACAACTTATATATTCATATAGTATACAACTTATTTACAAGTTATATGTTGCTTCCTTATATATCTCCATTTAGTTTCTACTTCACATGCCCGGTTAAGAAGCACCAGCGATGATGATGTTATTAATAGGAACGAATATCAACTTGACAAAAAATCCCTACAAATCCCATCACCAAGAAATCGATTGCAGTAGGAGTGACAACTTTGGTGAACTCTTTGCGATCGGGCTTGTGACACCTCTTAACAAGCCTAACGCTGTCTTCGACGAAATCACAAACAGACAAGTACATCTAGATACTGAATGAACAAGTATTTTTGAATGGCAACAAACGCAAACATGTTTAGTTTCTCAATGCAGAAAATCAAAAATCCAAATCCTAGTAATAGAAGACCGAACCGAATGCAACATCTAGTGAATAGCCATTATGTATCAAAGGATATATCCATTTACTTTCAACTGGATAACCTTTTACAACATCGATGTGTATCACATTTACTCTACAGAATTGCTCTCAGTACAGGAAAAAGAAAAAACTAAGGGTTTTACCAAATAATTATTGGATGAAAAAAATATCATGAATTACCTATCTAGAAGAAAATCATGATCTAAAAATAGGGTGTGTTGTCCCTAGAAATATAGGAGTACGTGTTGAGCCTAAAACAAAATTTTCATACACTAATCAAATGTGTGGCTGCACCTGGATAGAGTCCCCTTTTCCCACTATTTTGTTCTTGTGATGACTCTTTGAGTAAGTTCCACAAGTGCCCGTCTTGATCTCTGAACATCCTCGTCATCGCTCTCAGGAAGAGCATCAACAGCCGCTGAGGCAAGGTTAGCATGTTTTCTTGCAAGTTCTCTTGTTCTCTGTATCCCTCGGCTCTTACCAAGGTAGTCCAGAGCCTGCAATTTCATGGTATATTTTGGTTGATTATTCACGACTACCAGAATTTGACATTATGCCAGAAAGCCAACACTGATCAGGACAAGAAACGTAAACAGATGCTGGCAACGACACATTTATAACATGATCTTCATTAAAAAAATAGTAATAAGAAGTCAACCGAGAATCCAGAAGATCCAAGCATTAACCTAACAGTGGATATTCTTTCCAACATTTTCAAAAAATCAAGAACCAAAATCAGTTTACAACAATGGGCGGTTACTAACAAGAAACAAACATCAGAGCTGGAATAGACTTTCGAACAGAAGGTTGTAACACAAACTATTCCACATTCAATTTTGAAAGGACAAACTTGCAATAACCAATTCCACTCAACCACTGCATCTTGTTGATGATTTGATGGGAATACTTAATTTAGAATAGAAAACAAATGAAACGGAGCAATTCAATACAGAACTAAAGCTATAGACTTGATAGAAAATAGTGACATATTTGGAGGAAAAGACCTCTATAGTATATAATTAGGATACAACAACAACAACAACAACCACCCAGTATAGTCCCACAAAGTGGGGTCGGGGAGGGTAATATGTAGACAGATACACATATCTTTTATCACCATTTGCACTAAAGCATGCCAAATTAAGATGTACAAGAACATTCAACCACAAGGTTAATATGAATACAGAGGGCTAGGAAAAAATGAATACAGTGGTCATAGAAAGTGCTAGGAAAAGATGAGCAGAAAAATGCTTACAATCTCCACATTGACGGGATCATCAAATCCTCGGTCCACCACCGTTCGCAGCTGAGGAAACTCCTCCATGGCATACAATATTGGGGCAGTTACAATCCCCTACAAACACAAAAGTTACAGAGAAACTCAAGACTAAGGGAAAAATGGTTGAGAATACCTTCTTAGACATGATGTTGAATTGTGAACGAGCACATCATGCAAAGAATTATCGACAGAGTGTAAGCCTACTTTTGATCGTATAACATCTGGAAGCCTTAGTCTACACATAAATAAGAATGGCACACAGATTGAAAATTTTAATTGGAAATATGAAATATGAAGAAAAAAAAACCCCCCTTAACGCTCATCATTGCTGGAACAAAAGTTAAGGAGAGAAAGGAAGCCTCATGAGAGTAGATAGGAAGAACATACCTCACTGATACACTAATGGACTAATGGGTTACTGGGAACAATTCCCCAAAATTTCAAATATTCTAGAGAAAGATGCGAGGTCACAACTTTCCACTTGAAGTAGTTGAATTATAATTACACTATCAAATAATAACAGCAGTGGAGCAGCCGTGTTAATGGTGGTAGCGGTGGTGAAGTAGTGGTAGTGGTATTAATAGTAGTAGTGATAGTGGCGGTAATAGTAGTATTATTAGTAGTAACAGCAACGACAATAGTGATAGTAAGATTTTAAAGTATTGGAGTAACAATTACTAACTAATTCTGAACCTATAAACATACATCTGAACATGCTGTAATTTTTTTTTCCTTTTTGATGAGTAAATCTGCCCGTAAGAAAAAGCTTTCTACTTCATAAACTGCATAGCCACTCTTTTAGGTTCAACTAAAATGAGTTCAAAAGATATGAGAAATAATTGGCAAGAACAGAGAAGTTACATGACGAATATCAGACAATGAACCCTTGCCCAGGGTGGCAGATGTGCCTGTGAAATCAAGAACATCGTCTATTAATTGAAATGCCAAGCCCTGCATGAATTGACAGAGAAAACAAGAACTCAGAACTACGGAACCTTATCACCGGAAAAAAAAAAGGTAAACTACTTGAACAGGTCTTTATTTGCACAATCACAAGGAAAATGCATATCCCGCCAAACTGAAATTTCTACCAGTGGTCAGATTATCGAAGATGCATAGTCACTTATGAGTATTTACATGGTATTTCCACCGCGATAGCAACAATGGAAAAAGGTCGGAACATAGAACTATTTTTATTACGTCCTGCTGATCCCATTACATCATTAAGTGATATTAAGTCAAATACAATGTAGAAGATTACACAGACCAAATTTTTCCCATAGTCAAAAGCCAACATGGAGACTTCAGCAGTATGCCCAGCAAGTAGTGCTATTGCTTTGCAACTGTTTGAAATTAATGATGCAGTCTTGTAATATGTTTTCTGCATGTAATACTCCATGCTGCAAAATATGACGGAGAACATTAATTTCAGAAAAAGGTTGGTCAAAACAAATCTATCAAACAAGTGGATGTAGATAGAAAAACCAGATTGTAAGCAACCTTTAGCACAATGCATACATGATGCACTTCACAAGTCATCAAGACACGTTTACTCTACGTAAACAGCCGAGGTGCTAAATTTTCTACGTATCACCTATATTTCCTAATATTAAAACTGCACCAACTAACATGGATGTTTCATATGACATGAGGTACAAGCTTACGTCCCTTTGACATCCTTTTCACCAAAATTAGACATTTCAAGATCCCACAACCCTCCATCTCATACTGAATATTTTTGCAACTATTTGGTGTGTGTGTGGGGGGGGGGGGTGGGGGGGGATTAGTAAAACACCTGATGTCCTAAAACAGAGATGATATTACTGAAGTTAGTATATACTCTGACCAGCTAAGGCATCAGGTGAGAAATCTAGGAAAAAGTGCATGTTTAGTATGCATCAACTGACATGAAATACCCCATTTATTAGAGACATGATACCTAATACCCAAAATTTTAAATTTAATGTGGTGTCCTTGAATGACATACAAGCTCAGCCTTATTTTCTCCATCTGCAAGCATCCTTTTGCTTGTAGTATTATTGTTTTGAGTATTAGAATCTCTCTCTTTTTCCCCTCCTCCCTTCATTACCCCCCTCCCCTACTCTCTCTCTCCCCGCTCTCCACATTACAATTCTTCCTCTCCTTTCTCCCTTCTCTCTTTTTGTCACTACACCAGAAAGTAAAATGCCAGAAGCAACACTTACTAAAACAGCAGTTAGCTACTCGCTGAAAGAATCAACTTAGAGCATTTTTTGCATACTTAGAGGTATTTATTTGTTTGTCGCTACTGCTTGTGGTTTCCGCTTCCTTTTCATTGTTTTCCCTTGAGCGGCAGTCTATATACGAAACAGCCTTTCTACCTTCACAGGGTAGGGGTAAGGTCAGCGTACCCTCTATCCTTCCCAGACCCCATGTTGTGGGATTACACTGGGTTTTTTTGTTGTTGTTGTTAGAGGTATTTATTGAATAAATCAGACTCTACTATTTTATAAGCCTGATCTAATAATTAATATAAATAAATTGGGGAAGACATAATTTCTAGCTTAAACTCACGAAACTTTCTAATATCTCGAGATATCGACATATTTCAGATGAGTTAATTTCAATCAGGGTACATCAAAAACTAATCAGCACTGAACCAGCATACCTACAACGTTCATCGGAAGAAGTCGTCATTTGCATTATCTCTCCAGTAACAAGATGTTCCACAACAGTTGCCAGAAGGGATACAACCTACAAGTCACAAGATCTGAGTATCAGAGCTGAAGAGAGGATAGCAAGAGGTATAACTGAAAATAGCAGAAGTTTTAAACTAAAATCAGTGTTCTAGCTAGAATCCCTTCCCTGTTTGCTGTTGTTCCTATTTTCGTCTCTCTCTTTTTTTTTTAATTGGGGAGGAGACACAAAATAAGAGTCGTGAATGAAACCGGCAGAAAAAGAAAAACCTATATAGAGTTGCTGGACTGGAAATAAAACAAAAGCAAAACCCTGAGTTTTACGAGTTTGTGATACAATTTATGTCAAGTGACAAAAAACACCAAACATAAGAGATTAAAATACATAAACTACAAGCAGTCAATAGTTAAAGGAGTGTCAAAACCCTAATACTAGACACGATAAAATCTTATTTTTGCCCATCGAGAAATTTATAGATACAAAAGAATGTAGAATGATATATATACCGCAGGAAAAGAAAAACTTCTGATAAATAGGAATAGAACATAACAACTAACAAGCCTTAATAACAAGAGTATTATGAACACTATGGTTCCACTCTTGTCAATTCTGCAAAAACATTTAATGTTTTACTAGAGCCGAGAGGAAACAAGGTATACCTCTGTATTCTTCAAAGAGGCAAGTGCCACACATGCTCTGGAAAGCAGAAAGTCTCCAGCTAGTACAGCTAACTGCATCAAATAGGAGAAGAGATATTATAACAATTACTTGGTTAAATATAACCCACAGATGAAAATTGCTCTTCCACCCAAGAGGAAAGCATGAGTCCTGACCCTCCTTTTATCACTTGGCCTACCAAAATTTAAAACTGACTGCTTTCAATAATCTCACAATTAGAAGAATAAAAATATGCTGCCTGCAGTAAGCATGTCATATCCAATGTTCTACTCAGTGATCTAAGACATTCCCTCTGATTCAATTAATACAGCATTTTTTTTTAATTTGGCACGTTCAAAATGTTTCACATTATTCCATTAATAGTATTTTCCTATATAATTTTGACAAGTTTCAAGAATTCGACTTATTTAACCATATTTTAAACTTTCATATGATATTTTTTCTATTGAACTAACTTTTCATCGTCAATCAATATTTTCTTCTTCTGCTATTAAAATAATATACAAGTCAAATAACATTTTAAACTTCTTCGCCAATCAAATAGCGTCCTTTAAGATGGAACAGAAAGATAACAAATTTATACTTGCTTCACCTAGGTATCGATATGAACCAAGGCCATCTCACTACTGCAACATCTTCTTGCTTGGATTATATGGAAGACTCTAACAGGGAACAGCGTATTTCGGAAAAGAAAGTACCACGTACCTTATTTCCCATCACAAAGTTTAAAGAACCTATCCCACGTCGTGTGTCAGCATCATCTAGTACATCATCATGGAGTAGGCTGGCAACCTAAGAGTGAAAAGAAAAGAAAAGAAACTTGAATGAAGAAAGTTGTAATGAAATGGCATTTTGACACTTAATAAACTAATCTGAACTAGAGGAGAGAAAATGAAACATCAACTAAGTGGCCATGTGGGTTTTTCTGAATGTAAGCCCATTCATATGATCTGCGGCAACCATGCCAAGTTGTTGGCCCATTGAGCATCTAAGGAAAAGGACCCGAAAAAGAAGAAGAGAAAACTGTTTGTCTTGCTCCCCGTAAATACGAAAGAAAATCAAACAAGCAGGCAACAGCTGGCAACTGCAACTGCTTTGCTGTTAAAAAATAAAAACCTAGAGAAGTCAGCCTTATACAACTAACTGGACCAGCACAAATAACTCTGCATCTCTACCCTTCCCCAAGAAAGACATGATCTGCCACCCTTTAACAAATTAACATCCCTCAGCTGTCCTTCAAATTCAGAACAGAACTGCCAAATTTTCCTAGCAACTGCAATTCTTTGATGCATTGTTATGGGTAAATTAGCACTTATCATACTATGTGGAAGTTCTCTTTTAGCTCCATCCTCCCGTTGCTTCCTTACAAATCGGGTGAGATATAACAGTTATACGCCACGTTTCCGTGTTGCTTCCTTACCAATCGGATTTATATATGAGTTCTTTTTCATGAATTTAACATCTACACCTATCCCCTAAATGCGTAGTTCATCTATATAATCTGAATTCTTCATTTTACCTTTCATGCATCGGTCGGGGTACTTTTGTATGCAACCATCAAAATACCCATTAAACTCATATTAAGTTGTACGTGTACATATTTAGTATCTGTATTGTATCTGACACTTGTACCAAAGCCCAGGAACATAATAATTCATCAAAAACATGAGTGTTAAAATCTTGTCATCTAACAACCCAACTGATGGTCTTTCCATCCTAACAGGAAAAAGAGAAAGAATAGTTACATGGATCATCTCCGTGATTTCAGCTATACACTGCTGCCTGGTACGCAAATCCCTGGACAAAGAATCAACATCCACCTGGGGTCTAAGTACCGGTGCGTTCAGTGCCGTTGCCATCAACAGCAGAACCTACAACAAAGTACATCGTGTATTTGCTTTTGAGGATGTATGAAAAAAATGAATGCTAGGTTGACATGAAACAAACTTGAAAAAATTTACATTACAATGGATCTGGCCAAGCAACAGCACAATAACCACTTAACGCACACAAGAAGCACCATCAAAGTATATTACTTCAAGAGGGTGCTATCTGCATTGCCACCACAAATGCACATAAATTGGAAATACACTGGACTTCAATTAATACAAAGGCTTCAATTCGTACCCCTTAAATGAACACCATTGCTCATTAGATAATAAATATATCAAAAAAATTGCATATCTAATAAATAGAGAATTATTTCCTCAAGTTTTGCTCATATATAACATGAAACTGTTATATTCAACTATAATGCAAACAAATAAAAAAAGAGAAAAGAAGGCCGAAGTAGTTAATACATAATAAAATTCAGTTTAGTTTTGGTTTACCAACTGTTGCGATTTCTTTAGTTTTTCATGTCTATCCCTGTTCTATTCACATTCTTTTATTTTGCAGCTTAAGCTTTATATCATCTCTCCTGAAGAAAGCAGCAGATATGGTTGATCTCGTCGTAAATATCAGACCTGCATTATCATCTACCTTCGACCAGAAACTTATCCTCAAACATCTTAGTTTCCAAACGTACGGCTTCAAACTACTTTGTCATCTTAACCTCTAATTTTCTACCTGATGCCATCTTGCCCTCTAAATGCAAGGCTTCAAACCACTTTGTCATCTTAACCGCTAAGGCTCTAACTATATGGTTGATGCCATTTTATACTATAACTTCAACGTTACAGAACTTAATCATCCAAAGCTGTGTCCAAAAAGTGACGTGTCCAATAATTACTACAATTTAAGCAAAAGACAAGTAATTGTTGGATTCTCAGTCTGGTAGTTTCTGCTGGAGCGTCATGTTCGAGCCTACTGTAAATGCAACTAAGGGAAATTCTTGTTCTTCCTTATTTTTCGCTAAGCAACAGTCACTTAGCTTTCATCAGTATTTTAAAGGGAAGATACTCAGTAATTTAGGGAATCATGACTTTTTCCAAAGCTATGCAGCCTTTATTATAGGAACTGTGGATTTTGTTTTTTAACAATTACTTGATGACTACAAAAGTTCTTTCTTTGGAATGCGCAAAAGCTTGTGCACCGAACTAAGGCTGAATGTATAATACACATGAAAATTGAGCTTGGGAGTAACAAATCATACTGTGGGTCGAAACCTCTTCCCTTCCACTCCCATTTTGAAGAAATACTCAGCAGCTGAAGCAAGCTTTGGGACCTGTATACAAATGAAACAGGTTGTCATCTAGCATCAAGGATTTAGCAATCGCCAAACCACGGAAAAGGTTATATACCTCGGCAACTACCATTGATCTCAGCCTGTTTGTCAGAAGGGATAATTCATCAGCAACAAGGGAAAATGGGTCCAATTGCTCCTGAGAGAAAGACAATAGGAAACAGTGGGAAAAACATCATCCTTTGGCTACATAAAGGATGGGGATTTAGGAACGAACAAGATAGAAATTATAAGAGTTGATGATTTGCATCAGACCTCGAACTACTCAGACAAGTCCTTAAATGGCTGCTGAACATAAATATACAAACAAGAGTCATTCACGACTCAAGAAAATTCATCACTAGTGCAACGTTTTAGGTACAATTTTGAATCAGTTTTGCTATCCAGAAATAAGGTAAGACAACTGGAAAGGAATAAAGAAAAGGCCCTTCAGGTCCACATACTCTGACTTAAATATGGAGAAGTAACTGCTAATAATTTTACAATTGTATAGACCATGTCATCGAAATACTCGATCACAACATATTACAGATGCATAAACCATAAGATCACCATCAGTGAGGAAGCTAACTAAGAGGAATGACATTGAAATACAATGTTAGCAAAAACACAGGGTATAACATGAGAACTGTAGATTTACGAAATAAAATGCTATACAAACCTTTGCTACAGCAGTGCTTTGATGATGAATTTGTTGACCAATACCACTAAGAGCATTAGAAACCCATGAATGAATAACTCTGCAACCCAAAACCTAATAATCACCAAAAACAATCATAATAAAGCGTAAAAAGTCACAAATTAGCAATAACAGCAGCAAATTGAGCAATTAAACTATGTAACCTTTGAAACAGAGCTTACAAGAAAAAATGACTGGAAGAATCAGAAAGAAGACCACATTAATATTGACTATCTTTCTTAAGGTAAGAGATGAACTGAAAATACACCAAAAATAGAGAAAAATGGAAACAAGGGAAGGGGATAAAAGAGAGATATCAAGTCCGGCTAGCACTAGGTCTTGCCTCCTATATCTTTCTACACATGGTTGAAAACTAACAACAACAACAACAATAACATACTCTGTGTAATCCCACAAGCGGGATATGAGGAGAGTAATGCGTATGCAGATCTTATCCCCACCTTGTGAAGGTAGAGAAGTTTTTGATGGACCCTCGCCTCAAGGAATAGCGAAAATAAAACAACAAACAATAGCAACAAAAAGGTAATAGGGTAACGGAAGTGAATGAAACAACATGTAATAATAAAAAACCAGGATATAAAATATAAGAAAAGCACTAGTACTACTGGTAAACCTAGGAGAAACTCACGACTACATGTCAATCTTCCGCCCTAATTAGACCTCCACAACTTCCTATCGAGGGTCATGTCCCCGGTAAGCTAAAGCAGTGATATGTCTTGCCTAATCACCTCTCCCCAGTACTTCTTTGGCCTACCCCTACTCTTGCTCAGACCTACCATGGTCAACCTCTTACATCTCCTAATCGGGCATCTATGTCTCTCCTCTTTAATGTCTGCACCATCTCAACCACGATTCCCCTAACTTGTCTCCTACAGAGGTCACTTCCACCTTTTCCCTAATAACTTAATTCCTAATCTTGTCTTTTCCCGGTATGCTCACACATCCATTCCAACATCCTCATTTTAACTACTTTCATCTTCTGCACATGTGACTTCTTGACGGGCCAATACTCAGCCCCATACAACATAGTCTGTCCAACCACCACTCGGTAAAACTTGCTCTTAAGTCTTGGTGGCAGATTTTATCACACAAGACCTAGAAGCGAGCCTCCATTTCATCCACCTGCTTCAATACAATGAATAACATCCTGGTCACTCTCCTCGTTGCCTAGGAAGAGAACATTTAAAGGAAAAATAACTAGAGAAAGGTGCAAGTTATGACCTAATTGAACCATATTTAACTAATTTTGCCCATCCTTCCTTTCATTTTTTCTTGTTTCCTTTTTCAAGTTTTAACTCCACACATGAGAACTCATGTTGAATGTCTCAAACACCTATAAAGGAGGATGGTTGTGGCAAGTTGACAACCGACATAAAGTAGTCAATTCATAATGATTTCTCATAATTCAAAGTATGTTGGAACATGCTCGCTATGTAACCATAGGAGTCCTTGACCACAAAATAATGTGCTTGAGCAAATCATTTGAGTGCAACGTTGTACATGGACTATTGCGCCAGTGTCAACGCCCCCCCCCCCCACACACACACACACACACACATGACGTGTAGCTCAAAATTCGATTGGAACCAGTGCGCATTTCAAAAAACAGCAGTAACACCCTATCTGTAGCAAGGGGCCTTTTCAATTCAGTCTCCCACTTGATTTCAAATAGTCAAGTATAAAGATTCTTTGTTAGCTCTTCGTGCCTCCTAGACTTCTCAAACTGAACTAAGATTGTCCAACTAGATAAGAGCCTGTGCTTCCTCTCGAACAGAGATCCTCGCAGAAATTCCAGATCACTGCAGAGGAATAAAAAAATGGTAGTTTTCCTATCAAGTACCTAGATGCTTTCTTGTCCTATTAGCTTTGCATTTCCTACGATCCTACTAAAGTCTAAATTGCACCATATTGGAAGGAAATAGACCTGAGTAGACAAAAAACCCACACACATATAATTGAGGTAGCAGGTAGCCCGTGGAATTGGTCAACATGCTCATAAGCTGGCCCATACACCACCATTATCAAAAAACACATGTAGCAATCCTGACAAACGGGATTGAGGTATGGTTGATTGATTGGAAAATTTTTAAAATAAAATCACATAATCCCAGTACAAACTTCAGCGCAACTATCAATTTTCTGGGCCGTTAAAAAAAAAATATCAAGGCCCTAAAGTAAAAACAATATTCATTCCCAATACAGCTAACAAAAAGTAAGAATAACTAACAGAACAGGACTAAGAAACAATAAATAAAAGGAAAAATAATAGATTAATTTCACCTTATGAGAAGCATCGATGGGAGAGGGAAAGTGATTGGAATGGTGAAATTGTTGTTGCTGGGGACGTATCCATCGACATCTATTGATACTGCGTCTCGAAATCTGAGACAAACTCCTTGCAAATAGCATTCTTGATTTATTTAATTTTGTATGTAATATTATTTGTGTGTGCTGAGTGTGTTTATATTTTGGGTCGCTAGTAGTAGAAGAAGAAAGAGGAGAATGAGGGAGTAAGGAAAGGTCAAAATAAAGCGGTGCCCCCAGGGTTTGAGGAACCCAAAAAAGGCAAGAAATTTAACGGACTCGTGTTTTCATTTGCTGGCCTATGACGACGCCCAATAGGAACCATAAGTGAAAATTCGGAAGTGGCAATTTCAGCCCCGGGCGTCTAAACCCGCGGCGGGGACGGTGGGTTACTAACAAAACAGACGGGTCAGAATCGGCAAGTTGCTGGTCTTAGTCATTGAATGCTCAATTATTTGAGGAATTTACTCTAAATACCTATGCAGTCTAATTATATTACCCATTTATACCTATTACTAGTTTCTCCTAATGACAAACAAGCAGGTCGGATCAAATATGAACGGGAAAAAAATAAATAATACAAAAATAGATAAATTATTTGATTCAACACATACTTAATACGGATAAAAAATGAGCTAACCATCGGATAATATGGATATTCATTTTATCCATGGCATCTTAAATATGATTACTTTTGCGAGAACTCTTACTCTCTCAAACTTGAGGAACCTTAATATGAGTTTTCCCAAAAGTAAAAGTAAACTCATTAGGTTATCTATTTTCTAAGCAGATAGTATGGTTCTTATCCATATTTGACCTATTTTTAAAAAGTTCATTGTCCAACCCATTTTATAGTGAATAATACGGATGGATAACTGTTTTAATTTATTTATCCACCACTTGTTCTCGGCAGGTGTATTGCACATGTATATCTAGTTATATTGTACATTGTCTTGTATTTAATATTATTACACAAATCTTCTAATAAACAATCATACATTAAAAGATAATGTTTTATGCAGTCGAAATCAGGCATGCCCGATTTCCCCAAGCTCGAGGGGTTGATTTAAGCCTGAGTTTGAGCTCGATGGGCCACACTTGAGCTCGAAGACAGAATGTAATGCCCGAGGATCGAGGTTCATGAGGAATATCAGAGCCAGACTAACTCCGAGATAGTGCCGTTGTTAATTTGTTATAAAAGGACAGGATTCTGGCCACGTTCCCAAGATCATGGATTAAATTTCGGGATAGATTTGTACGAAATAGTACGAACTCGTATTAGGTGGTTATACAGTTATCCCAATAAGATTCTTTACTGTAAATAGAATTGTACCGTATTTAGGGCTCCCCTACTATATAAAGGAAACGCCTATCACTTGTAACATCATTTAATCATTGGCAGGAATATACTATCTTATTTTTCTCTCTTATTATTCATCAGAACTTGTCCTTTGCATATATTGCTCTTACTTTATAACTCTTAGTTCATCTCGAAGTAACTAAGATCGAGGTCACCACTACTGAATAATATTGGTTTGATTCATTTATTTCTTTCATTTCTACTTCATATTTCTTGACTATTAATTGGTATTGAACTAAATCACATATCCTTAAAACCCCAAATCAAATTTAATTGTTACTCATATTTTCGAGGTAAACAGTTTGACGCCCACTATGGGGATAAAGATAATAGTGATTACTTCATTACTGATTCTCATTACACACGTTGTTTTTACACTTTTTTGTTAAAGAATTTTTATTCTAAAGCTGAAATATGTCTAGCTCACAGAAAGCACATGTTCATGCCAACGAAGGTCTTGGAGAAAACGTCAATATATGGGTCGGTGTACAGCCAGTAAACCCTAAGGAAGTTCCAAATATGGAACCAGTTGATGTTAGTTCACACATCGCTCTAAACGTGGATTTATGCGCAGAGGAGTGTACGAAGAGAAGCCCGATATGGTGGTCAGGGAACACAAGGAATGGGAGATAGAGGAATCAGCCTCCAAGAGATATTCAAGAAACTACAAGCTCAGCAGATCGCCACCGCTCAACTTCAAAGTCAGAATAAGACTCTGAGTGCTGAATGTGAAACCATTTGACGTGCTGAACCAATTGCGGAGAGGTCGAAAGGAAATAACTCGGGGACTGACCCCACCATTATGAGTATGCTCGAAGAGCTCACTAAGGGAATCGAGTCTGGGGAAAAGAAGATTGAGGACAATGATTAAAAAAAGTGAAGACTTATAACTCCCGTGTTGACCAAATACCAGGGGCACCTCTAGTTTTGAAAGGTTTAGAAGCAAAAAAGTTCATACAAAAACCATTCTCTTAGAGCGCGGCTCCAATGCCCATTCCCAAAACATTTTGCATGCCCGATATACCCAAAAATAATGGGACAACCGACCCCAACGAGCATATTTCTTCGTAGACTTGAATGACAATGAAATCGGATCAATTTTTTGAAAAAGATTGAAGAAACACTATCGAAAGGAGCTATGATTTGGTACCACAACTTGCCTCCTAACTCTATTAATTTTTTTTGTTATGTTAGCAGATGCCTTCGTGAAAGCACATGTAGGGACCATAAAGGTGGCAACGAGAAAATCGGACGTCTTCGAGATAAAACAAAGGAATGACAAGATGTTAAGAGAGTTCGTGTCTAGGTTTTTGATAGAGCGAATGGAACTAACACCGGTCTCGGATGAATGGGCAGTACAAGATTTTATGTAGGATTTGAATTAAAGGAGCTCGATTCCGTCTTGATAGTTAAAGTAGAATCTTATCGAGTATCCGGCTGTGACGTGGTCAAATGTACACAACCATTATCAATCAAAATCAGGGTCGATAACGACCAGTTGGGATCCCTCTCGGGTTTACTTTATCCTAACAGGTTTGCAGCCACGCCCCCGAGGGATACGGATAGGGAATCAAGATCGAACAAGGAACAATATCAGCCATACGTTGATTGGAGAAGAAATGGCTCCGTTCGAAATGCTCCTCGAAATAATCGAAAGAACGATCGAGGTAAAAGCTCTCGGGGACTCATGAGTAATAGTGGGTTTGATAAGCATACTGACCCCATAGAGGTATCTCGATTGTTAGAGTATAATTTCAGTGTAGATGCATCAGGGATCGTGTCAGTTGCTGGAAGAATCAAAGACACCAAGTGGCTTAGGCCTACACATATTTATCATTCTCAAAGGAACCCAAACTTGATGTATAAGTATCATGAACAAATGGTCATAAAACAGAAGATTGCAGACAACTAAGGGAAGAAGTGGCTAGGTTGTTCAACGAAGGTCACCTTCGAGAATTCCTTAGTGATCGAGCCAAAAACCACTTCAGGGAGGGAGATACAAGAAAAAATTAGCAGGAGGAACCACAATATGTGATCCACATGATCATTGGCGGTGTCGATATCCCACAAAGACCTGAGTTCAAATGCACCAAGGTGTCGATCACTAAAGAAAAATAGACTCGAAGCTATATGCCCGAGGATGCCCTATCATTTTACAATAAGGAAGCAGAAGACATATCTTAACCGCACAATGACGCCCTGGTAATTTCTATCCTTTTAAATAAAATTCAAGCTAAACGTGTTTTAGTGGATCTAGGTAGCTCAGAAAACATAATCAAATCGAGGATCATAGAACAACTCGACCTATAAGATCAGATCGTACCTGCATCCTGGGTCCTAAATGGCTTCAACATAGCACGCAAAACAACAAAAGGAGAGATTATCCTACCATTAAACGTAGTCGGACCATATATGATACAAAGTTCTATGTCATCCAAGGTGACATGAGGTATAAAACACTCATTGGAAAATCGTAGATACACAACATGAGAGCAGTGCCTTCAACTCATCATTAGATGATGAAATTCCCTACAGGGGATGGTATGAAAACGGTTTACAGAGAGCAACACGCTGCAAAAGAGATGTTTACAGTCAGTGAAGTGATGCCCATACAAGAGCCTTCGACCTAGAAAAAGTCGAACACCAAAGGTAAGCAAGCAACCAAATAGCAATCACTACCCCCAGCCTCAATAGAGTCGGAGCAACAGATAGTCGAAAACGAAGATGAGGATGTCCTTACTAATCAAACCTTTATCGTTCCCCAAGAGTTCGATACAACTAAGTCAACAATCGAGGAACTGGAGCAAGTCATACTAATCGAATACATGCCCGAGAGAAAGGTATACCTGGGAATGGTATTAACCCCCAAACTTAGGAAAAAAACTCACTCAATTTGTTATTAATAATATGGATTTCTTTGCTTGGTCCCACTAAGATATGACAGGTATCCCACCAAAAATAACTACGCACTGGCTCAGCCTCGACCCTAAGTTCAAATCGGTGAAGCAAAAAAGGAGGGCCTCAGTCTGAGGTAGGCATGAATTCATAAATTATGAGGTAACCAAACTTCTTAAAATAGGGTCTGTTCAGGAGGTAAAATACACTGAATGGTTAGCCAACGTAGTCGTAGTTCCTAAAAGGGGAAATAAACTTAGAATGTGTGTAGACTACAAGGATTTGAACAAAGCATGCCTCAAAGATTCTTTCCCACTGCCTAACATCTATAATATGATCGATTACATGGCCGGCCACGACATCCTAACTTTTCTTGACGCCTACTCCAGGTACAATCAAATTCAGATGAACCCGGAGGACCAGGAAAAGACATCGTTTATCACTAAATTTTGAACTTATTGTTACAACGTAATGCCCTTCAGGCTGAAAAATATAGGAGCTACATACCAATGCCTAGTTAAAAAAATGTTCGAGGAACAGATAGGTAAAATAATGGAAGTTTACATTGATGATATGTTGGTTAAGTCCCTGCGTGTAGAGGACCATTTAGCTCATTTGCACGAAACGTTCAAAATCTTAAGGAAATACAACATGAAGCTTAATGAAGAGAAATGTGCCTTCAGAGTCGGCTCGGCTAAGTTCCTCGGCCTCATGGTGTCGAATATGGCCATCAAAATTAACCACGATAAGATCAAGGATATCACGATCGTGGATAGTGTAAAGGTCGTGCAAAGACTGACATGTCGAATAAATGTGATGGGTCGATTTGGTTTGAGGTCATAAGATCACAGTCATAGGTTCTTTTCCTTGCTAAAAAAGAATAAGGACTTCACATAGACCTCTGAATGCCAGCAAGCCTTAGAAGAATTGAAGTGATACCTATCGAGCCCACCTATACTTCATACCCCAAAGGTAGATGAAAAGTTTTACCTATATTTGGTAGTGTCCGAGATAACGGTAAGTGGAGTACTAGTTTGAGAAGATCAAGGTACACAATTCCCTATTTATTATGTAATCCAAACTCTAGGAGATGTTGAAACCAGATACCCTCACTTAGAAAAATTAGCACTTGCATTGATAAGCGCATCTAAGAAGCTAAAGCCATATTTTCAATATCATCTCGTATGTGTATTAACCACTTACCCCCTTGAAGTATTTTGCATAAGCCCAAATTATCGGGCCGATTGGACAAATGGGTCGTCGACTTAGCGGTTACGATATTGAATATTAATCATGTACGTCCATCAAGTGTGATGACCCAAAAAGTTATTACTTTCTTTTAAATTAAACTCTGTGTTTTCCAGGCCTTGAAAACCTCATTTAGCATAATCTCGATTTGCGTGCATAGTCCGAGCGTGTAACCACAAAACTTAAATATGAAGATCTATGAAAATGATGAATTTTGACTATAGAATGAGCTATTTTAACTTCTGTCAACGTTTTGGGTAAATATGGAACTTGGGTGTATGCCCGGAATAGAATTCCGAGGTCCCAAGCCCGAGCAATGAATTTTTAAAGAAAATTATTTTCTGAAATTGTTTAAAGGAATTTAAGTGAAACTTGGTTGGAACATGATGGTATCGGGCTTTGTTCCGGTGCCTGGTACATGTCTTATATATGGTTTAAGACGTTTCTATGGAATTTGGTGAAAAACATATGTCATTTGACATGATTCGGACCTTAATTGAAAAATTCGATGTTTAAGAAGTTTTGATAAATTTCATTGATATTGAGGTTCAATTCGATGTTCTTGGTATTATTTTGGTGATTTTATTACACGAATAAACTCGTAGGACGTTTTTGAGGTTGTGTGTATATTTGGTTGGGAGTCCCGAGGGCTCGGGTGAGTTTTGGATGGGCCACGAGGTGCTTTTGGAACTTAGAAATTGCAGAACATTTTGCCGGTATGATCAGGCCTGCCGGCTTCGCATTTACAAAGCCTGTCTCACAACTATGAAGGCTGGATCGCAAATGCAAAACCAGCCCAGGCCTGTCTCGAATCACAAGTGCGAAGATTTTCCAATAGCCCAGCGATCACAAATGCGACAATGTATCGCAAATGTGGAGTCGCAAATGCGACAATGTCTTCGCAAATGCGAAAATACCTATTTCACAATTCCCATGTTAGTAGAGATCGGGGTTCGCAATTCCCATACCTGCAACCTACAAGTTTTATACTTAGCCGATTTTAAAACCCATTTTTCATACTCCCTCAAACATAAACACACTTAAGCGATTTTTCAAGGATTTTTTTTTTCTAGCTTAACTGACAATTTGTATTGATATCAAAAAAAAATATACAATGAATCATAATGTAGTAGTATGGACTTCTACTACTCATTCCTATCCTTCTAGTTACAATTGGTTCCTAACTATTCATATCATATACATAGCAATTCTAGTAGCTAATTCTCAACCAACTAAGGAAATGTATTGAGATTTTGCAAGTTATCCTTCCACTTCTTTCGATTCCTATTCCTTGTATGTAATAGCAGTGTTACTTCCTTGCAACATTGATCTTCATCAAAGGTCTTATTCTAAAAATCTGATCAAATTTCTGTTCCTCCATAGTAATGCAACAGTGGTCACAAATGCAGTTGCAGTGACCTCTTTCTTCCAGCTTTTACTCTTAGCATTGTTACAGATCCATTTCAGTTCAGTCTCCCAGCATACTGTAGTTCTAGCATGTCCCAACTATAGACAAATTCTCCTCCAAACACTACTGGTAATGATACATTCAAAGAACAAATGTTTAAACTCTTCCTCATGTCTTTTGCAGAATGCACACAGAGATGGAATTTGAATGCCCATGATCTGCAGTCTTTCAATGGTAGGTAACTTCTGATGAGCAGCTAACCAGACAGTAAATCTATGTCTTGGTAGTGCAGATGATACAAGCATTACATTCCTCCATAGAAACTTAGGAAATATAGGCAGAAATGCAGTATAGAGTCTATGAATTAGGAACTTTCCCAACTTACAAACAGATTGAAGTCTGTTGAATAAACTGCCTTGCAACTGAGCATTTTCCATCATCAAAGTCCTGCTAGCCAATATCTTCTTAATTACCCAAGATGAGTTTGATGACAGAGCCACAGACTCAATGGATCTATGCTTGATGTAATAGGTATGCACCCACTTCACCCAAAGGCAGTCCTTCTTCCTTGTCAAATCCCATAGCAATTTTGCTATGGCTGCTTTATTCCACACTTCCATTCTCACAATGTTAAGGCCACCAGAGGAAATAGGTTGACATACCTTATCCCAAGCTACAAGTGCTCTTCTGGATAAGGATGCTTTGCCTGTCCATAGATAAGATCTGCAAACTGCCTCTATAGCCTTCAATACTTTCTTAGGGACTACAAACACCTGTGCCCAATAAGTCTGCATACCAAAGATCACAGCCTTAATCAGTTGAGTTCTGCCAGCATATGACAAAAGCTTTGCAGACCAACAAGTAATTCTAGTTGTGATCTTTTCAATGAGAGGCAAATAATGCTGAATGGATAGCTTCTTGGAATCCAGAGGAACTTCAAGATATCTAAAAGGAAGATGTCCTTCAGTAAAGCCAAGAGCAGCAATAATCATCTCTCTAGTATCCTAAGGAATTCCTGCTAAATATATAGCACTCTTGCCAACATTTGCCTGAAGTCCAGAAGCATTTGAGAATTTGAGGAAAGTGCTGTGCAAGATTTGAATAGACATCATATCAGCTCTACAGAACATTAACAAATCATCAGCAAAACAGACATGAGAAATATTAAGCTTCCTGCATCTAGGGTGGAAGTTGAAATTTCCATCCTTATGCAGTTGTTGCAGAAGTCTATTCAAATACTCCATGGCTAGAACAAATAGATAAGGAGATATAGGATCTCCTTGCCTAATACCTCTCTTAGCATTGAATGGTTTAGTAAGACCACCATTCATTACTAGAGAGTATGAGGCAGTAGAAACACAAGCCATAATCCAATCAATAAATTTAGCAGGGAATCCCAAAGTAATGAGAATCTGCTTCAGAAATCCCCACTCCAAAGTATCATATGCCTTCCTTAGATCCACTTTAAGAACACATCTAGGTGAAACTCCTTTCCTAGAGTATCCTTTAAAGATTTCATGACTGAGAAGGATGTTATCCATAATACTCCTGCCTTCTATAAAAGCAGATTGTGCAGGTCCAACCAAGTCTCCAATTACTCTCTTCATTCTACTGGTTATAACTTTGGATATGATCTTATATAATGTAGTACAACAAGCAATTGGCCTGTAATCCTTCACTGTAGTAGGAGCTTTGACCTTAGGAACAAGAGCTATTGCAGTTGTATTGATCATATGAGGAACTTTTTCAAGGATTACTTCTTCTCCAAATCAATTGTAAGTCATTTTTAACTAAATTCTTCAATCATTAACTTCTTTTAACATGATTTTAACTTAAAGTCAAAGATTTTCATGGGTTAAATTCGGTGTTTTGGGTAGAATGTAGGTTTTTCAATAATTGGAAATCGGACCTCGATTTGAGGTCCGATTTCAAAATAAATTATATATTTGGGTTCGTGGGGGGAATAAGTAATCGGGTTTTGGTTCGAACCTCGGGTTTTGACCATGTGAGCCCGGGGCAAAGTTTTGACTTTTTGGGCAAAACTTTGAAAAATTCATTTTCATACATTCAAATAGATTTATTTAGCTTTTATTGATGTGATTAAGTAAATTGTGAGTAGATACGAGTGAATTGGCAGTGGAATCAAGGGGTAAAGCTATAATTGAAACTTGAGTTGTGTTCGAGGCATCTAGGTAAGTGTTTGGTCTAATCTTAGCTTGAGAGATTAGGAGTCAATTCCTATTTGCTACGTGATTATTGTTGATTACGACGTATAGGCATGTTAATGCGTATCTATGCGTTGGTGTCAAGTATAACCCTGAGTCTTATAATGTGATTTTTTCATGATTTCGTTGAGTTATCCATGCTTTAGAAGTCATTTCTATTTGTGGTGAAAAGCTTGAGAAAGTAACTGTGACCTTTGAACATCGAGGAGCATTGGCTCAATCTATATTACAAGTTCTGAAAGCAAATGAGTTGATGGAATTCTTTGGAGCATTGGTTCAAGTACTAAAGTGAATTCTGAAGAAAAAGTGAAAAGGAGAAAAAGTTATTAAATTGTTCCCTTGCCGAAATAATGTTGCTTATTTGGTTATTTCCCTTGTCGAGATTTAATTGTTTAATTTTTGTTCCCTTGCCAAAATTTTTATTATAATCTTGTTCATCCCCTCGCACCATTATTTGACATTATTGTTTGGGTGAGGAAGAGTGTTAAAGCACGAAGGGTGATGCCGTGTATTGTTTGATTTGTGAAGAAAGAGTGTAAAGCATGAAGGGTGATGCCGTACAGCACGATGTACCATTCCGTGCCGATTCTATTGATTATATGGTGAGGAAAGAGAGTAAAAGCACAAAGGGTGATGCCGTGTATTGTTTGATTTGTGAGGAAAGAGTGAAAAGCATGAAGGGTGATGCTGTACCACACGATGTACCATTCTGTGCCGATTCTATTAATTATATGGTGAGGAAAGAGAGTAAAAGCACGAAGGGTGATGCCATGCACATTTTTATTTCATAATTGCTTTGGTGAGGATGAGAGTAAAAGCACGGAGGGTGATGCCGTGCATTTATTAATTTCTGATTTTTTTTATTAATATCCGAGTTATGTTGATTCCTTTGTTACTTGATGTCTTTCTATTTGGAATTTTGTTATCTCCCCCACAACATGCTCCCCCTCCCATATTGACTGCTAATCTCGTATTTCTTTTTCCCTGTATATATATTTAAACTGCATAAGTTTATTTGGTAGTCTGGTCCTAGCCTCGTCACTACTTCGCCGAGGTTAGGCGAGGTACTTACCAGCACATGGGGTCGGTTGTGCTGATACTACACTTTGCACTATGTGAAGATCCTAGAGCAACTTTTGAACAGTAGTTGGAGTGCTTCTTTCAGTCCACCCGTAGACCTAAGGTAGACTGCAAGCGTTCGTAGGCCCTGGTGTATCCCTATATCTTTATTTTCTGTTTCATTTTCCTTTTATTCAGAAATAGTGTTCTGTTATTTCTTCAGACCTTGTATGTAGTGATCTTAGATAGTTTGTGACACTGTGACACCATGTTTCGGATGTTTGAAGTTTTAATAGTTTAATAGACTTTGATTTCAGATATTTCATTGCTATCTTCCGCTTAATTATTTTAAATTTCGCTGATTTCATGTTATCACTTATATTTGTTAAAAAAAAGTAATTTGTTAATGAAGTAAGTAGTTAAGGTTTGGCTTGCCTAGCTCCCATTAGTAGGCACAATCAAGACTCTCGAGGGTGGGAAACCAGGGTCGTGACATCAAGTCCTAGCTGATTTCTTGGCTGATTTCACGTTTAATCTTACAGGAGAAGTGGATAAAAAACTCTTACTAAGTTCGGGTGCATCATCAGGGGTATGGACCCTTTTCACAGATGATGCCTCGAATGTGAAAGGGTCAGAGTTTGGCATTGTCTTAAAGCCACCTAAGGGTAGTATCATTAGATAATCTATCAAAAATTCTAGGTTAACTAATAATGAGACCGAGTATGAGGCCATAATTGCAGGTCTCAATCTAGCCAAGATCTTGGGAGAAAAAGTCACTGAAGCCAAGTGTGATTCATTGTTGGTGGTAAACTAAGAAAATAAAAGTTTTGAAGTTCGTGAGGATAGGATGCAACTATACTTAGATAAACTAATGGTAACATTGCGTTGCTTCAAGGAATTGACCTTGGATCATGTTCTTTGAGAGCTAAATACTGAGGCTGGTGCACTTGCTAATTTGGGATACTCAATTGAAGAAGATGATATCATCCCGGGGACTATCGTCCAATTATCGAGGTGTGTGGTTGAAGAAGGTCATGCTAATATAAACTAAACAAGTTTGACTTGTGACTAGAGGAATAAGCACATCAATTATTTGAGAGGTGGCGAACTCCCATCGGACCATAAAGAATCAAGGGCCTTACAAACAAAGGATGCTAGGTTTGCATTTGATGAAGGCAGAACATTGTTTATGAGAACGTTTGATGGACTATTGGCAGTATGTTTAGGGCCAGGGGACATCGATTATATTTTACGAGATGTCCACGTAGGTACCTGTGGAAATCACTCCGGCGCGAGTCTTTGGTTTGCAAAATTATGAGAGTGGGGTATTACTAGATAACATGGAAAAAGATACTAAAGAATTTATCAAAAAATGTGATAAGTGTCAACTATTTACACCAATGATCAATCACCCCAGAGAAAAACTCCATTTGGTCCTATCCTCGTGGCCTTTCATGAAATGGGAGATGGATATGGTCGACCCTCTACCAACGGCCCCAGGTAAAGCTAAATTTATTTTATTTATGATTGATTATTTTTCTAAAAAGGTGAAAATACATGCCTTCGAGAAGGTCAGAGAAAAAGAAGTTATTGACTTTATCTGGGACCACATCATATGCCGATTCGCGATACCTGCCGAGATTGTATGTGACAATGGAAAATAATTCATTGGCAATAAAGTGGCGGTGTTCCTCGAGGCACATAAAATAAAGAGGATTTTATCTATACCGTACCACCCAACTAGAAATGGACAAGCCTAGTCCACAAACAAAACTATATTTCATAACCTAAAAAGAGGTTGGACGATGCTGAGGGAAAATGGAGAGAAGTTCTACTCGAGGTCCTTTGGGCATATCGAACCACATCAAAGTCTAGCACGGGGGATACTCCATTCTCTTTAGCTTATGGCTCTGAGGCCCTCATCCTTGTCGATGTTGTAAAATCTAGTATCAGGTTTCAAAACGCATCGAAGGAATCAAATCACGAGGCCATGAATGCTAGCTTCGAGTTATTAAATGAAAAGCGAGAAGATGTGCTCATTCGTATGGCCACGCAGAAGCAAAGGATTGAAAGATACTACCATAGAAGGATCAACATTCGATACTTTGGAATTGGGGACTTAGTTCAACAAAAGGTCACCCTCAATAATCGAGACCTGAATGAAGGGAAACTAGGCCCGAATTGGGAAGGACTGTACCGATTCCTCGGAGTTGTTGATAAAGGATCTTACAAACTAGGCACAATGGAAGGTGAACAACTGCCGAACAATTGGAACATATCGTTACTCAAACGATACTATTGCTAAGGTATGTATGTATATTTCTTGAATTTGAAACTAACTCATTACAGGTGTTCGCTCGAAGCTATCGAAGGCACCTTTTTACACGAAGGCCTTAGGTTTTAAAGCATGCGTTGCTCTCTTTTTCCCTTAGATCAAATTTCGTCTTAAATGGGTTTTACCGGCAAGGTTTTTAACGAGGCAATAACTATATTCTACCTAACGAGAACTCAACAGTATCCAAGGCTTCTGTTCAATCAACCTCGAATACTGGGGGGCATCACCCTCAGAGGTTATAATTTTTTTAGGAAACTTCTTTACTTCTAAGAGGGACTCGATAAGAGAACTTTGTAATGGGCCAAATGGTCAGATGAACCGTGTCCATATAGAATAGTCGAGCCCCAACGGCAAAACATGCACGCATGTATCAATTATCTTATAAAGCATTCTGTTTATATCAAAAACAGTTTGTCTCTCGAAAAAGTCTACTATCATACGAGCTCTACACTTATAATCCTACAGGAAACGGCTCAAGAGTCCGAATGCAAATGCACCCACAAATACACGGGGACTATCATAGATAGTCAACGCATTCGAGTCATCAAAAACTCAAACTCATAATACCTCAAATAAGTAACCCCTCAATATAAAGGCCAAGGCCAAATACTTGGGGACTAACCTTCCGAAAAAGTTCGAAAGGTTATTGGGAAACAAGTCCAAAAGACATCCTTGAAGGCTACTACCATATTAAAGACTATGGTCATACAAAAGACTACCACCGAAATAATACGACTCGGAGATGTCCGACTTCCGCCATAAATTAAAGGCCTTCAAACACTTTTTAAAACCGGTTAAATCAGGCTACTCTTGGCAAAAACAAAGATAAGGGGCTTTGATAAAATTAGCCCTCGAATAATTTAGAGGCATTAATAACATTAGCCTTTGAAAAAAGTGAAGAGGTATTCTGTTATGCATACACAAACAATTTATAAAAGAGGTTACAATCAATCGAACCTTTGAAAAATCCAATGGGTACAAAAAACCACATGCGAAAGCATACAAAAATTTTCACTAAGTCTTTTAGGCGAAAAGAGAGAAAAATTATAGCCACTTTAAAGGTCGAATCAGCCCAACTTAAACAGCCTAAGGGCCGATATATAAGAGCCTAAGGGCCAATATGTAAGAGCCTAAGGTCCCACTTGAAAGAGCTTAAGGGCCAACTTAAAAGAGCATAAGGGCCAAAAACATATAGAGTTCGAGACCTCGTTCTCACTCAATTCGGTCCCATTATTCCGAGCTCGCATCAAATTGATTTAAGCTTAGCTCGAGGATTATCTAAAACCTTAAGGGCTATTATATAGATCAATAAAAACTTAATGGTTTATTATTTTATAAGTCCAAACTAATACTCGGACTAATCATTTAAGTTGTACTATTGAATATTCCATAAACTAGGACAAAATGAGATTCAACACAAAGCCAAAGTTGAAACAAAGAGGTATTTTTGTATTTTCAACGAGATGTTTGCAAAAAATATCTACAATACCCACGAGGGGTCCTTACACAAAAACAAAATAAAGAAACCTAAAACTACTTCGGGGCCACATCTTCGGCAGCTGCATCTTCGGGAGTCGCGTCGTCGAGAGCCTCATCCTATGGGTCATCATATTCGTCTCCCCTACTCTTAGAGCCACTGGCTAAATCCTCATCATTAGGAATCAAAGCAACGGTCTCTTCTTCCAAAGTCTTTGCCTTTTCAATATCGGCCGAGAGATCAATACCACGAGCATGCACCTCCTTGAGGGTTTCTCTCCAAGATTGTCGCCTAGAGTGGTCAAATGCACACGATAAATTAACTTTGGCCGTAGTAGAGATCTCATTTTCTCGGGTGTTATATGCTTTAACATCAGCTCGGTATGAATATATAAATGCCTCAGTGCCAGATTTGGGCTTGGCAAGCTGGACAGGGGATTTAGCTTTAAGTTCTTTAATTTTGAGGCATCGAGCTAGGCTATCCTCCTTTGCACTTTGAAGATGGCATTCGATTGAAGCTAGCTACTCCCAAAGAGTATCTTTCTCCGAGGCAAGACTATCCATGCCTTGCCTCCACCCTGGAGTCTTGGCCTCCTTCATCTTGATCTCCTCTCAGAGATTCTCCACCAACTCGCCCTTCTACTGGAGCTGCGAAATTGAAGTATTAGTCGTCAAAACAAGCAAGTGCATAGCAGACCCTCAAAGGCTATAATACCTTTTCAATGATCTTAGTCTGTTCTTGACGAGCCTTCGTTAATTCAACTTGGATATCGCTGATCTCCTCTTTTTTTTTTGACATAGGGGGATCTTGAGGTTTTCCTTCTCCACCATGAGACTCTTAATTTCAGCTTTGCATTGGCGAAGCTTAGTCCGAGATTTGGCAAATTCTTGTTGGTGAAGTGACATGGCCTTCTAAGAAAGAAAATAAGTCAGACACAGAAAGATGAAGATTAAACTCAAAGTAATAGAAGACAAAACTTACTTGTTTAATAAGCTTTTCGGCCTCCTCAAGATTAAACGAGGCATCAGAATTGGGACCTTCTTCGATCCCCATAAAACACTCCTAAAAAATATTTCTCCATTCATGGGTCGTTCCCACATCGGGAGTCCACGTGGCCTAGGCATCTTGGAATTTCCCTTTGGAGAAGACCGGGCCCTACGGCGAATTGTCTATATTGATTACCCCAAGTGGTTCGCTTGGGATATTATCTTGTCTTTGAAGAGCCTCGGAGTTAGGCTCTTCGAGCTCATCCACCAAACTCCCCCGAGACAAGGCATGCTTTTTCCACCTGATGGCTGGGGGATTTTGCTCGAGCTCCCCTCTAAAATTTCTTCGGTTCGAGATAGAACCGCCTCTTCCACCATTGGTTCAACGGACTTCGAAGCATTAGAGCCTCTTCTTTCTCAAGCTACTAGTTGGCAATCTTCATCTTCTCCAATTTCTTCCTGATCTCGAGGATGTTGGGCCGTTTCTGGAGATAGGGCCACGATGTCAGCCTTAGGCTTTTGAGCTTTTCTTTTCTTTGTCCTTGGGAAATTCGCAGGTAACCTCCTATTTCTTTTATTTTCTTTGAAGTCTTTGGTGTCTCTTCTTCACCAGATGGGGGCGGCCGCATGTCAACAACGTCTCAGAGGCCTAGGGGTGGGCATATATCGGGTAAAAGCGATAACCCAAACTGTTAATTACTTATTGGGTTATCGATATTTGGTTATTGGGTTGACCGTTTGGTAATGGGTAAAAAATTTATTATTGAATTATCGGTTCGGAATCGGTTTAGCATTTCTATTATTGGGTAAACCGATAACCCAACAAGGATTTATAAATTTACTAGTTTACCCTTAGTGCGTTGTAATTTAATTAATTATCCTAAGGTTTCATACTTCCAGTTTTAGTTTCACTTACGCAGTCATGCTCACACCCCCACCTCCTCACTCGCATTCATGGCACTCCTCACTCTCAGAGGATCAGGCCACCGCCAGTCCACCACCGCCAGTCCACCATAAGGCCCACTCCCTCATCGTGTAAGTTCTGTCTTCTATAAGTTTTGGCTCAAGTTTTTGCTTATTTTTGCTTCTTTTTGCGATACTAAGAGCTGCATAATGGACTGGAATTATTTTTGGAGGAATAGTCAACTGTATTGCCCAGTCATAGTTCGTAGCAGTAGTGTTGCTTGAGAAAGCAGTAATAGTAGTGTTGCATTAAGATTTAAGTTTTAATATTCAGTACTTATTAGTGTGCTTGAGAAAGCAGTAGCAACAGTTTTGCATTCAGTTTTAAGTTTTAATATTCAGCACTTTTAATATTCACCGTTCATCACTTTTAATTTTAGTTTTACCTTATGGGGTAAATTGATAACCCAACCGATAATGATCAATAACCGATAAACCAATAACCGATAACCAATATCTTATCGGATTATCGGGTGATGATATTTATAAACCGACAACTGATAGGCAAAACCTATCATTTTCAAAATCGGACTGAATCGACCGATGCCCACCCCTACCGAGGCCAGCATAAATATGAAGTAAGTATTTCGCTAAGAAATGCAAGTATGCAAACAAGAAGACTCTTCATGGTTTTTTGCCTTCCATCAACCTTTGTCAAGGTCACGCTTGTTGACTCCGCATACGAAGAAGTCGAGGCCAATTTTTGAACCCAACCTTCGAGGCCTGGGACCGCAGTGGGAAACCAAGCAACAGCTACACCATCGGAAAAAGGGTCAGACAGAGAAAAAAATGAGGTCGAGGAAGAAAAGGGAAACTAGTATAAAAGTCACTATCAATAAGAATGTAATTACATTTCATGTTCCATTCCTTGGGGAATGGCATCCTCTCAGCAGAAATCAGGTCAGGGGTCTTAACTCGGACAAACCGTCTCATCCATCATCGGTCTTGTCCTCATCGATGCCGGAGAAGAGAGATTTCAAGTATCGGTGTTGCATCTTTATTAGGCTACCTTGATAAAGGGGAGGGATATACACCCTGATCATATGGTCGAGGGTGAAAGGCATCCCATCGACCTTGCTCGAGAGTATCGAATCAGATTGATGATTCACTGGAATGAGGGGTAGATCTGGCAAAGCGTCACTTGGTATTGCTGGAAAAAATCAAGGATAACCAGATCTATGGGATCCATATTTGGGTTGATAGGACCCAACATGAATGCGTAGGTAAACACACTTAAGTACCTCCCCCCTTTTGTGAGTAGTGATATCCTCTTCAGGGGAAGGGATCACTACGTCTTTGTTCTCCCAGGTATAGTCCTTTTTCACTTGCTTGAGCTCATATTTGGTTATCAAACAGATGTATCGGTACATGGGTTTGCACCAGCCTAGTGTCGACGTAGGTTTATAAATCTTGAAATCGAATGTTATTTCGTACGGCGAGGGAATGCATTCCTCGATGCGAGGTGGCACCACCAGTTTACTTCTGGATGACCATGATGGCGAAGAGGCTCTTTCTTTTTTGGGGAACAGTTTTAGATGTTTTGTTCATTGTGGTATAGAAATTAAAAGAGGAAGGGTTGATGATAAAGTAAAGGCAAACTAAAGAAAAGGATAAATTCAGAGAGGTTGAAGGTCCTAATGACATTTTGAAAACGATTAGAGAAGTAAAGTTTGTAATATAGTAAAGTTTTTCTATTTATAAGGGCCACTTAAGCGTGTTAAGGAAGTCAAATAGCGGACCATCAGCCGCCTATAATTAATGGTCATGGAAAAATGTGCAGACACGACCCTTGAGTCACTTCAGTCGATGATATCACGAGATTGACATCATGAGTGAGGCATAGAAGGATCGAGAATCAAATTGTTTCTTATCATTTTATTCTAAGAAATGTGGTGACAATCTCTATATGGCCTAAATAAGGTATGCCTGATTTTCAAGGCTTGAGGGGTTGCTTTAACCCGAGTTCAGGTAAGGTCGTGTTCGAGCTCGATGGGCCAGACTCGAGCTCGAAAATAGAATGCAATGCCCAAGGATCGAGGTACACAAGGAACATCATAGCCAATCATGACCAACTCCGAGATAGTGTCGTCGTTAATTTGTTACAGAAGGAAAAGATTCTCTCCACGTCCCTAAAATCATGGCATGAATTTCGGGATAGATTTGTCTGAATTAGTACAAACCCATACTAGGCGGTTATACAATTGTCCCAATAAGATTCTTTACTGTAAATGAAAATGTACCTTATGGCTCCCCTCCTATATAAAGAGGACCCAAATCATTTGTAGCATCATTTAATGATTGGCAAAATATACTATCCTACTTCTCTCTCTTACTATTCATCAGAACTTGTCCTTTGCATATATTGCTCTTACTTTATTACTCTTAGTTCATCTCGAGGTCACTAAGATCTAGGTCACCACTGCTGAGTAACATTGGTTTGATTCATTCATTTATTTCATTTCTACTTCATATTTCTTGATTATAATTGGTATTGAACTAAATCGCATACCTTTAAAACCACAAATCAAATTTAATTGTTACTTGTATTGGTTAAAAATAATAGTGATTATTTAATTGCTGATTCTCATTACACAAGTTATTTTTACACTTTTTTGAACAATAGTTTTTTATTTCTCAGGCTAAAACATGTCTAGCTCACAAAACGCACATATTCATGCCAACAAAGGTCTTGGAGAAAACAACAATTATTATGCAATCTATCTTGCGGGGGTGCACATGAGCGATTTTCTTAACTTCTTTGAGTAATTTTGTACTAGATTGACTTCTTAACATTAGTTTTTCTTTGTTTAATCAATTATTGTGCAATCTATCTTGGTTCCTTCTTGCATTTCTTCATTTTTTATGAGTAGTTAAATATTTAGCTAGGGTTGTGGCTCAACAGTAATGTGGATACTTAATGGGTATTTAATTTTAGGGCTTGTTTGTGATTGGGTTAGTAATATATCTAGACTTGTTTATACTTAAATTATAGAATTAATGGCTGCAAATATTGATTCATGCCTATTTGACAGTCTTTGCTTGAGAAAGAGAGAAGGTTTAGGAAACCTTGGCTAGCAAGGAATTAGGGTGAATTCAAAAAATTGATAGCCCCAATTAAAGGGTCAAATCTAGATATAGTAAGACCCGACTTGAGCATATCACTCGATTTGTGCAATACCTATTTGGGCTTAAGAAATCCAAATCGAACAAAATCACTCAAACTATCGAGAGGTATAGAGTGAGCTATTGCGTGTGTTTGCTATATTACGAACCCGATAGATCAAACTATCCCTATAGTTTACAACCCGTTAGATAGCCAACTAGGTAAAAGTCACGACCCTAGATTCTTTTATCATTTGACAAAACACTCAAAACCAAAAATATTATCTTCTAGTTTATTAGTTGCAATCATTAGCTAAAACAACCAATGAATATGTGGAAGTGCAATCTAAGGCATATAATACATTTACTCTAGTTATGTACCTAATCTAAATTCTAACTCCCTGTGGATTTTATCCTGACTCGTGTTAGGTTTATTATTGCTTCGACCGCCTCACTACCTAATTGTGGTGTGAGTTTGGGTGAGATCAATACACGCAAAGAAGGATTCTTCCATCTGAGAATTACGTTAAAGATTTTTATTCCTTTTTTTTAATCATATCAATTTCACATAGACCTTTATTCTATAAATCATGGCCTTCTCTCCCAAAATAATTTCAAAAGGAGCTCCAAATATTACTAAAAGTTTGATGAATTTCACTGTAGAAGTAACAATCCCCTTTCACGATTTCTTTGTAAATACAACTTTAATGAAGGAACTACAAACTACAATAAAAATCAATCAAAGAATAAGTAAGTTTTGACATAATTCAACTACTTCAATGACAAATTTATTAATTTTTATTCAATATGGTGGCGGATGGAATGTTGACAACAATTTTGTGGATTACAATGCTGATGGTGTAATAGTTACTCCAAATATAATTTTTGAAGATTTTGTAGACGCAATTTCGAAATAACTTATGATAAATATTTCATTGAATGTTATTGAAATCAAACACACTGTCCAAAACGATTCTCCACCAATAGCGATACACAATAATATAGGTGTATGTGTATCTCTTGAAATGAAAAAACTTAGAATTTACTTTGTATAACATTGAATGATAAGAATATGGACATGTGCGGCTACAATTGAAATGCTGCTGTGATTTCCTCAGAATGTGCAAAAAACTCAGTTATACAAGAGAGATATAATGGCGATACAATTATATGATTGAGTTTGGGGATGGAGTAGACTCGCATGATACACAATCTGATGAATATACAATAATAACTGACCCTCAACACATATATGTAGAAGAAGGTCAAATTTATAAAGACAAGGCTACAATAGTCAAAGTCATGGAGCGCTTGGCATTAAAGTAAAAAATTCCAATTTAAGGTGCATAGATCAAGTGAAAGCAGATATCAAAATATTTACTGTATAATTATATATCTCAATGTATATCGTAGTTGATATTAGAAACATAATTATGCAGAAAATAAGTTGTTGCTTGTAAGTTTGTTGTTGTACACTTTTAAATTGTGGTTGTCACCGTGTAGTACTGTGTATCCTTGTCATAGGTACTGCCTAGTATGCATCAACAACAACTACGATTGGTTTTCTAAGTCTTCGAGCTTAAAAACAGCAAAACTTTTCAAGGTCAAAAATTTCAGCAAACTTCACTCATGCCCGCTGAATGACAAATCTTATGCACCACGTCAAACTACTACAAAACTCTTTGGCAGTCTTCTGATAGACAAATATAAAGATCCAAAAATAATATACACTCCTGGTGATATAATTGGAGACATGAACAAGCAATATGGTCTTCGAATGATATATATGCAAGTATGAAAATCGAAGAAATATGTAGTTCAACTACTGAGAAGGAACCCGAGCAAATCATATGAAAAGTCATCAAGCTACATTTTTATACTGGTTCTTACAAAAACCTATGTCAGCGAGTTTGAAAAAAATAAAAGAAGACCTGTTCATATATGCTTTCATTGGACTATATCCGTTTATAAAAGGATTGTAGTATTGCAAATTGATTGTTGTTATAGATGGAACCTTTCTTAAATCGACATATAGAGGAGCATTATTGATAGCAACCACACAAGATCTAGTAGGTAAAAGTAAGAATAATAATGTAAATATATAAATTTATATTATTCATGTATATACTCATATATGTTTATATGATTCAGTTTAGTAGGTAGTATCCTGCCTCCCGCATATGCTATAGTAGATTTAGACAATAAAGCTTCCTGAGAGTGGTTTTTCGCGAGGTTCAAGGATGCATTTGGGGAAAGAAAGGTAATGTACATAGTCTCATATAGGCAGGAAGGTATTAAAAATGCAGCGGCAACATTGTATCCATAAGTAACTCATTGTGTCTGCATATGGCATCTATAAAATAATGTAAAGAAAAATTATGAGAAGAATCATTTGCCGCTCAAAGACATATCTTTTTTATGGCCAAAACATACACAATTTAGAAGTTTGATTATCGCATAGCAGAGATAGAGATAATTGATAAGAGGGTCAAATATTACTTAATCAACATTGGGTATGAAAGATGGTCCAGAGCACATTCAACTGTCAACAGAACATTAATAATAACTTCAAACATTGCGGAGTCGATCAATGCAGAGGTCAAGGCTGCTAGGGAACTCTTAGTACCACCTTTGCTGGAGTACATAAGGCAATTGATCGGACGATGGAATGCTACAAACCAAAATAATGCAATAAAGTCATTTACTGATCTTGAAAAAAAATAAAATGCTGATGGACAATCTTAAATTGTCACACTGGATAAAGGTATGACTAGAATATGTGGAGACGTACTTGTACATAGAATATGTAATCATGTCGAATTCATGAATATGTTATATATCAACTCTTTATGTGATTCTGTTAAACAATGTCCACCTGCACGACACAGGAAGACCAAATTGATTAAAGCTAATGTTTCTAATAAATTCATTGTTCGCGCAAAAGCAATATTATAGTGTTCAAGTTATGAAGGGTCTTATCTTTGTTACCCGAGACTTTGAATTTTCTATTTCTTTTCGAAGCTGATTAGTCTACCTCCATTCTATATTTCTTCTGGGGCATGCGAGAAATTAGTCATTACATAAGCAAATTGTTCAGCTTTTAGGCGACTACTAGTATGTATATATGGCTTTCAATTTAATATAGCATCTATGCCTACCAATTGCTAAAAGATTGGTTGGTTTGACATGATATTAAGCTCTTTTTAATCTTGTAGGAACTCCAGTAATGTATTTTGAGGGCATATGCTTTGTCACTACTTATGATAGTAGATAAATTGTAGGTGACCTCTTCGATGAGTTACATATATTCAGTACTTGAGAAGGGAAAGCAAAGAATGGTGTTTCTAAAAGATCGAACTAGTAGCTATATAATGTTTCAATTGGATGAGCTTCCATGTGCACATGATTGGGCAGTATTAAATTATAAATATATTTATCACATTGAGTATTTCTCGGTGTATTACACCAGAAAGTACCTATTTAAGACCTATGAAAGTCCAATTTATTCGATTCCTGATGAATGTACATGAAAAATTCCTGCAAAAGTTCTAGATGAAAAAGTCTTGCTACCAGACACGACCAAATCTATAGGAAGGACAAGGAAGGGGAGGTGCAAGTCAATATCTGAAAGGGAACAAAAAAGGTTGATTTCATGGGAACAATATTGAGAAGTAGGTCACAATAGGAAAACTTGTAGAAGTAATCTAAAGAGAGGATGAAATATGTCAAACTTAGAATTACTTATTATTTTACTTGACTAAGTATCATATAGATATAGAAGAATCCAATATATCAAGAATTGTATTAACCCAGAATGTTATTTGAATTTTAGATATAAATAAATATTTAATCTATCATTTAAAATCGTGTTGCAAGTGTATTTTTTAAATTATACATCCGTTTGATTAAAAAGAAGAGTCACGACCCAAACCCAGCCGTGATGGCGCCCTGCCGCGAGGCTGGGCAAGCCCGACCAAACCACAACAAAGAACGGCATTCCAGCCAAAAGGAAACAATTTAAGATAAAAAACGAACTTAATATGAAACTCCCAACCAGGGATAGACAATACTACTGCAAACATAGCTGAGTAAGAATAATAATTCTCCCAAAAACCGAGGAGTCATGAGTACAGGCCTCTAGTAAGTACCAGTACACTGACTGAAAAGAACTACAATGTCTGACAAAGCAATAAGGGAAAATAGACTGATAGAGACAGAGAAACAGGTTCTGCGGATGCTGGCAGCTACCTCAATACTCTGGTACGTCTGGAATAGACAACATCAGCAACTCTACACCTCTGGAGCACCTCTGCACACAAGGTGCCGGGAGTATGGGGTGGGTCTACCAACTCAGCGAGTAATAAGAATGTATAAAACCCGAAGATAAGAAAACACGAAATAACACAAAATAAAGCTATCTAGCAGTTCTATACAATACCAGTCTCAGAGATATACATAATAAGCAACAGTTAATAAATGCATGAGATGCAATACAATGCATGAACACTGCGGAACGTGCAACCCGATCCATATGGGTACCCGCGCTTACTGTGGGGGTTCAGACTCTGGAGGGGCTCCAACAGCCCAAGCGCCATATCATACAGTACCAATAGTTACCACTGTTTTCATCACAATACACGTGTCCTTAGTTACCACTGTTTCCATCATAATACGCGGTGTCCTTAGTTACCACCGTTTCCATTTAAAATACACCGTGTCTTTTGTTCCCATCGTTTCCATTTAAAATACATGGTGTCCTTAATTACCACCATTTCTAATAAAAATACACGATGTCCTTAGTTACAACCGTTTCCATTCAAAATACACGGTATCCTTAGTTACCACCATTTCCATTTAAAATAACATACAGACCAAAAAATAGCGAGATAGTACTCGTCAGCCCGAAATATCATTTAAAAATCATTTGAATTTTCAAAACGTAAAAATATGGATGAGTTTGCAAAAATAGTATTTAAACCTGGGCTGAAATCAATATGCAAATCATGGAAATTCTTAGATAACGATCCCTGAAGGATCCTACAAGTCGGCACAAGGCCCCAATCATGGCATCAAACCCAAAAATCATCAATATAATATGCGAAGCAATCGCCAACATAGTACAATATATCCCTCGGATTGGACTGAATCACAATTTCCAACATATACGACCCCACACTAGCCATGGAGTGCGTGTCTAGCCTCATAATAGTGTCACAATGTGATATACTGGGGTTTCAAACCCTCAGGTCATCATCTACACCCATTACTTACCTCAAGCCGACTGCAAACTAGCTCGCAATGCCTTTCCCTCGAGAATCAACCTCCGCGGGTGTCAAATCTAATTATAACACAATAGGAATACGTCAAAATAGGCTAATGGAACATAACCCAATCGAAATAACTCGAAATACACCCAAAAATACGAAGTTGGCAAAACCCGAGCCCCTGGCCCACTTATCAAAAAATTACGAAATTCACATTTTCAGAATCCTCGTCTCGCCACGAGTCCACACATATAAAATTCACTAAAATCGGAGTCCAATTGCTCTTCCAAATCCCCAAATTTCATTTGAAATTTCAAGCCTTAGTTCATCAACTTTTACACCCAATTTCAGAGAATTAATGGTTGATTCTTCAATAAAATGACGTATTAAGGCCATGAGACTTACCTCCAATCACTTCCCGTTGAAATCCGCTTCAAAATCCGTCAATGAGCTCTCAAGGTATTGCAAAAATGGAGGAAATATGAAATAGCTCGCGGATGAAATGTTTATAAAAATACCCAATTGCCCAGCAAACTCCTTCATCGCGTTAGTGACCCTGGCCACGCGAACGCGATACTTGCTCCCAGGCCCTCTTACGCGAACGCGGCCCTCTCAACGCGATCGCGATGGCCCACTCCCCTGGCTTACGCGAACGCGTCCACTTATCACGCGAACGCGATCAAGAATAACCCTCTACTACGCGATAGCGGCCTCTCTTTCGTGAACGCGAAGGCAAAATTCCCGACTCCCAGATTCCTTCTATGCATTCGTGTCCACCACCACACGAACGCGATGCCTTTAGGTCTGTATCACCAACAACAGAAAATTTGATATCTTTCAAAACCAAAAATCCTTCCGTTAACCATCGGAAATCACCCGAGGCCCCCGAGACCTCAACCAAAAGCACCAACACGACTTAACACCTCACTTAAACTTTCTCGGGCCATAAAACACTAACATTAACATAAAAATCTCCAAATTCCTCAAATTTAAGCCTAAGTCAAACTAGAACTTTTTCAAATTCGCATTCGATCCAAAACCCAACCAAACGACGTCCGAATTACCTAAAAATTTGCAGCCATATCCAAAATCATCTAACAAAGGTACTGCAACTCTTGGAATTCCATTCTGACCCTCGGATAAAAATCTCATCTATCAACTGGAACTCGCCAATACTAGTCGAATCATCGGAAATGCATTTCGAGCCCTCTAACTTACAAGTCAACGTCCGGTTGACTTTTCCACTTTCCTTAAAGAGGCTATTGGTCTCATTTCTAACCAAATTCAATCAAAACATCTCAAACTCACCAAACACATATATCAACACATGGGGAAGGGTCCATGATATAATTGCAATTCTCTGTGTATAGTGAATCTGTCACTGTTCATCGGACATATCGCCGGAATCCGGTGGTGGATTATCCCAAAATTGATGTACATGATCCCCTTCTCTTTGCGACCAATCCCCAATTGAGATTTTCATCAAATCTATAACCAATTTTCCTACATCTTAAATCTTAATTTTCGATTTTCTGTAGCTTCGTCCCCAGTTGGATTTTCCAGCTCCATATCCTTCGGATAGCATGTTTGTAATGAATTCTGATTGAATTTTGAGACAACCATGGCGGCGACACCCTCTCCCAAGCCTTGTGCTGTGGGAGAGGCTTCTAAAAACATATCGGATAATTGAACTGTTCAAGTTTCAAAATAGTCATATGCATCGCTTCTCTTTGGTTATAAATCTGCCGCAACAAATCAAAAGTTGGAAATTTGTCCAGTAACGTTTGAACATGGATTTCCTACTGTAATTCACAGTGGATAAAGCGATTTCTTTCACTAAGGAGGAAGGTCTTCATCAAGCAGTAATAATCAAATTTTCATATGGCAAACCTGATCTTCAGGAGCTAAGGCAGATTTTGCTGAAGCAACTCGGTGTCAAAGGTAATTGTAACATTGGACAGCTAGAATATTGGCACATTCTGGTAAGATTTGATTTGCTTGAAGATTATGCTCAGGTGGTATCAACAACAACCGGCTTTATTAAGGCAAAAGGAGATGACTTCTTCATTAGGACATTCTCATGGACAATGGTATTTAATCCCCGAGAAGAAACGTCAAAAGCTGTGGCTTGGATTTCCTTTCCCGATCTGCCAGCTAACCTGTTCGCCAAAAAATCCTTAATGTCCATTGCATCTGCAATGGGAATGCCTATTGCAGTAGATACGGCTACTAAAGATCGAACGCGACCTAGTACGGCCCGAGTTAAAGTGTTGATTAATCTACTGGACAAACATCCAAAGAAAATTCAGATCAAGATTGTAGATTCGAAATCTGGAAAAATTGCAGAATACGACCAGCAGATTGTATTTGATAATGTTCCGGAATACTGCACATATTGTAATCATCAAGGGCATAATGTAAAATCGTGTCGCTGGATTACAGAGAAACACAATGGAGAAGCAGTTCATGCTGCTGAATCTGAAGGTAGGGGCAGTGTCATTAAATTAGAAGGTGATGCCAGGGGTTATTTGAATGCTAATCTTGCAGGACGTCGAATAGAAAGGACACTCCCTAATGTGACTCACGATGCAAGACAAACAAATGTTTCGGGCTCAAGTCTTCAAACTGCTAAAGCTCTTATAAGGTCAAATGGTGTCGGGGTGCAAAGTTGTAACTGGCCAAATACTGTTCCAACACATACTCCTTTGAGTATTTTAAGTGAAAAACAGTCTGATGTGTTGGTGTCTATTTTGAAACCTACTGCTGCATCTTTTGTAGCATCAGCTAATCCAGTGGAGAAAGATCAGCAATACAAGTCCAATGTGCTAAGAGCTGGACAAGAAGGTGAGATTGTGGAAAATATTGCAGGCTTCAATGAAGTTGTTGGTCCAACTGATTCAGCAGTGGATAGGAGTGCTGGGGTTGCTGGAGTAGCAGATGCACCTCTTGCAGAAGTTGTGCCTACTGCAGAGGCAATGCAGACTACTGTAGATCAGAATACTTCTACTGCACAGACTGGACTGTTGGTTCATCTTGATGGTCAGCATCTCAGATGCAATGTGCAGCAGTTACAAGCCCAAAAAATTGTTTCTCATACAAATGGTACAACTGCAAAAGCCCTTTCAAAGGTTGATTCTGCACAGTGTTGTAAAGTGCAACCTAATGTTCCATCGAACTTGCCTCTTAATGGTGTAAATGAAAAGAAGGTTTCAATCTTTGAACATAGTGATCCATCTAATGCCAGAAAATGAGACTGTTAAAAGCAATGAAGACAAGCCGATTGAGCAACAACAGATATTGCAGAATTCCAACAATAAAATCACTTCACTGCTTGGACAAGCAAATGGAAATGTTACAGATTCTTCAGTTTTATCAGTTCTACCAGCTGACAGATCCTCAGTAACTAACTTACCTGATGTTCCAAAAATCCCTGGACAACAAGAAAGCAGTGAATTCAACAATGCAACACTTTTGGTTAATTCTAATCCTCCCAATACAACAGAATCATCCAAAGGACAAAAATCAGGTATAATGTTCAGCAGCTAGCAGCAGAACAGATTCATGTACCATCTACTGTTCTGCCAAATTTAACATTGGATGTCATTAAAATGACTGGACAGAATGGTGAGGTGATTGATCAAAGTGATGTTATGGAATTGGAATTTGCAACATCTGTCACAAAGGATAACAAGGGTACCAACTCGACAGTGCTTAATGAAGAAGTTGTTGCACTTTCTATTTTGCCAAAGCTGGATTATACACTTCCTTTGCAAAATCTTGCTGATCGAGCTTTAAATGGGAGTGATGATGCTGGGATTCAAATATCAGCAAATCCTTCAGATGTGGATATTCCGCAGATCTCATCTCGACAAGATACCTCTCACATGCCTGAGTTGGTTCAACAAGGCAGTATGACCATCTCAATAATTTCAGCAGCTGCAAATGTCTCTAATACTGCCTTGTCTCAAAGTGAGCTTGATGTACAACCTTCTGATGATACACAACAGTCAGGGATAACTGGACAATATACTGCAAAGAACAATTGGTCATCGAGGTCCAACAGAATTGTAACTCCGAAAAACAATATAAGTAAGCAGATAGCAGAAAAGAGTGCAACATTTCCAACAAGCTCAAACTCATTTGCTGCATTAGCAAATGTCAGTAATGAGGATGGAAAGCTCACTGGAGGGAAGGCCATTGATCAAAGTCATCCACCCTCTCCAGAATCCAGCTCTCTAGTTCAGAATCTTTCCAAAGATTATGGAGAGCTTTCAATCTACAATGGAAAGAACAAACAGCTAATTTTAGCTAACATGAGAGACATGGTCATTAAATCGAAACTCTGGAAAGACCAACGAGAACTTGATGATGACGAGGGCTGGGGTGAAGGATTTGCTGGATTTTCATCTGCAGAAGAAGACCAAGAGGTTGACTATGATAGTACAGGAGAGGACATTGAGGCTCCAGTCAAGCCAAATTTTCAAGGAAAACTGCAACTATCACTTGTAATGCAAATAAGCCATAAACAGCAAATCAAATCAGCAACTTGAACCATAATGCTCCATATTTTATCCCAAAAAATACTGTAACAGCAAGTACTTCAAATTCAGCAACAAAAAAGATCGAACGATTGGAAACAGCACAAAATTTTCAAGTAATCCAATTCTCGGGTGAAACATCAGCTGTTGAAAGCGAATCAGCACTGCCAACTGTTGGACAGAATCAGATTACACAAACAGAACCATTCCCTACTTTGGAGGAGAGGCAACTAATGGATGCAATGAAGCAATCTTTGCACACAGGACACCGACAGCAAAGGAATGAAATTATTCCAATAAAGTGTCCTTCTGCTGATAGCAAATCAGTAGCAGTTTCACAGGCGGGGCAGCACCATGTATCATCTGCTCCTTTAATCACTCCAGAGCAAAGACAAATCCCGAATGCTATGGAAGGAAGTCATATATATGAAGAATGGGAGGAAGAGGATATCTTAACGAAATGCAGGAACAATGCTTCAAGAAATGGTGACTTATCACCAATGCACAGTAAAACAAGTAAGAAGTAGCATCATAGGGATAGAAGCTGGGACGACAGGATGTTTGAAGAAGCAAATATAAGAAGGCTCCAAATGACAACCGCAAAAAAATACAGGTCACTCAAACAACTCTTACAAAGCCCAATCAAAGGAAGAATAAAGCATGAACTTTGAATACTTATTGAGAAAAATTGGGGTCGAAGACAATAAATTACATAGTAAATTCCTCACAAATTTGGAGAAAGGAGAGCACCTTCATGGTTTCCTCATATTACTATTCTACCGTATTAGAATCCTCATATGCAATCTCATCACAGAGTATGTTATAAACTCTGTGATGATCATAGCTTATTTGGTCCTTTCAAGTTCTTATTTCTTACATGCTTGCTAGTAATGAGGTTTTGAAGCCTTAGTAGGATTAGTACGGTAAGGTTTGCCCGGTTTTTATATGGGTAAAAACTCCGGCGCTATTGTCTTACTAGTATTTCTCCTAATTTTTGTAATTTCCTTTTATATCAATAAAAATCTAGCCATAGGCTCTGCCTAGTGGATTGAAAAAAAAAACACGGGGAAGCACAATACGGGGATAACGAGGCTAAAATACAAAAGATGACGGGTCGGGTCGTTACATCCTCCCCAACTAAAACAAACACTCGTCCTCGAGCAGGTCAAGAAACATACCTAGAATCTCAAACAAGCGAGGATATCTGCTCCACATCTGCTTCTCGGTCTCCCAAGTGGCCTCCTCCACGGGCCGACCTCTCCACTGCACCTTCACCGAAGCTATGTCTTTTGATCTCAACTTTCGAACCTGTCGACCCAAAATAGCCACTATCTTCACATCATAGGTCAAGTCCTCATCCAACTGAATCATGCTGAAGTCTAATACATGCGATGGGTCCCCAAAATACTTTTTGAGCATAGAAACATGAAACACCGGGTGAACCCCTGATAAACTGGGTGGTAAAGCAAGTATATAGGCCACCTCCCCAATCCTCCTGAGAATCTCAAAAGGTCCAATGAACCGCGGACTTAGCTTCCTTTTCTTTCCAAACCTCATCACGACTTTCATAGGCGAGACCTTCAACAGAACCTTATCGCCCACCATATAAGATAGACCCCTAACCTTCCGTTCCGCATAACTCTTCTGACGCGACTGAGCTGTACGAAGTCTCTCCTGGATAACTTTCACTTTCTCCAAGGCTTCATGAACTAGCTCTATCCCCAATAATCTAGCCTCGCCGAGCTCAAACCAACCAACTGGAGATCTATACCGTCTCCCATATAAAGCCTCATACAGAGCCATCTGAATGCTGGATTTATAACTATTATTATAAGCAAACTCCGCAAGCAGCAAGAAGTCCGCCCAAGAACCTCCGAAATCAATAACACAAGCACGCAACATGTCCTCCATTATCTGAATAGTACGTTCAGACTGTCCGTCCATCTGAGGATGAAAAGCTGTGCTCATCTGAATCTGAGTGCCCAAATCCCGATGAAAAGTACTCCAGAACTGAGAAGAAAACTGAGTACCCTTGTCTGAGACTATATAAACTGGAACCCCATGCAACTGCACAATGTCACGGATGAAAATCTCTGCCGACCGCTCTGAAGAATAGGTGGTAATCACCGTTATGAAATGCGCATACTTGGTCAGTCTATCCACAATCACCCAAATAGAATTAATGTTCCTCGAGGTAAGGAGACCACTCACAATGTCCATAGTAATATTTTCCCATTTCCACTCCGGAATATCCATCTGCTGAAGCACACCACCGGGTCTCTAATTCTCATATTTGACATGCTGACAATTTAGACACCTAGCCACATAACTCACAATGTCCTTTTTCATTATCCTCCACCAATAATGCTGCATCTTCGCGGCGCCCGGATGAATGGAATACCGCAAGCTATGAGCCTTCTCTAGAATCATCTCTCAGAGCCCATCCACATTGGGAACGCCAATTCGGCCCTGCATCCGCAACACACCATCACTACCAATAATCACATCTCTAGCATCGTCATACTGGATCCTGTCCTTCAGGACAACTAAATGTGGGTTATCATACTGACGCTCTATGATGCGATCATATAAAGAAGACCGAGAAACCACCCAAGCCAACACCCGACTGGGCTCTAAAATATCTAATCTCACTTTCCGATTGGCCAAGACCTGAACGTTAACTGCAAGGGGTCTCTCCCCAACTTGAATGTATGCCAAGCTACCCATACTCACCGCCTTCCGGCTCAAAGCATCGGCCACTACATTGGACTTCCTCGGGTGATACAATTTGGTAATATCCTAATCCTTGAGTAACTCAAGCCATCTCCGCTGTCTCAAATTTAGATCTTTCTGCTTGATCAAATGCCGAAGGCTGTGATGATCCGTTTACACCTTACAAGATACGCCATATAGATAATGCCTCCAAATCTTCAAAGCATGAACTATACCAGCCAACTCCAAGTCATGAACATGGTAGTTTTTCTCATGGGGCTTCAACTGCCGAGAAGCATATGCAATCACTCTGCCCTCCTGCATAAGAATACATCCAATACCAATCCTTGAAGCATTGCAATATACTATATAAGAACTTGAAGTTGTTGGCAATACTAACACTGGAGCCGTCGTCAACAATGACTTGAGTTTTTGGAAGCTCTCCTAGCACTCATCAGACCACACAAATGGGGCATTCTTCTACGTCAACTTCGTCAAAGGCAAAGCAATAGATGAAAAACCCTGAACAAACATGCGGTAATAACCCACCAAACCGAGGAAACTTCGAATCTCAGAAGCCGAGGATGGTCTAGGCCAACTCGGAACCGCCTAGATCTTCTTTGGGTCAACCTGAATACCATCAATGGACACCACGTGTCTCAGAAAAGCCACGGAACTGAGCCAGAACTCACACTTGGAGAACTTTGCATACAACTTCTCCTCTCTCAACCTATGCAATACCACCCTCAAATGTTGTGCGTGCTCATATTGGCTACGCAAGTACAAAAGAATATCATCAATAAACTCGATCACAAAAGAATCCAGATATGGTCAAAATATACTGTTCATCAAGTGCATGAATGCTGCTAGGGCATTAGTCAGCCCCAATGACATAACCAGAAACTCATAATGCCCATATCTCGTCCCGAAAGCTGTCTTCATGATGTCAGAATCCTAATCTTCAGCTGGTGATAGCCTGAACGGAGATCAATCTTAGAGAACACCTTTGCTCTCTGAAGGTGGTCAAATAAATCCTCAATACGGGGTAATGGATACTTGTTCTTTACTGTCACTTTGTTCAACTTTCTCTAATAAATGCTCATTCTCATTGTGCCATCCTTTTTCTTAACAAATAACACTGGTGCGCCCATGACGACACACTCGGACGAATGAACCCCTTATCTAAGAGTTACTGGAGTTGTTCCTTCAACTCATTTAACTCTGCTGGTGCCATACGATAGAGAGGAATATAAATGGGCATAGTTACCAGCACCAAATCAATACCGAAGTCAATATCCCTGTCCGGCGGCATGCCTAGCAGGTCTGCTGGAAATACATCAGGAAACTCCCTCGCCACGGGAACCGAATCAAAACTAAGAGTCTCAGCTCCAACATCCCTCACAAATGCAAGATATGATAAACATCCCTTCCCAACCATCCGCTGGGCCTTTAAGAAAGAGATTACCCTGCTGGGTACAATATTAGTCAAACCACGCCACACAACCCTCGGAATACCCAGCATAGCCAACGTGACTGTCTTGGCGTGATAGTCCGGAATAGCATGGCACGGCGCTAACCAATCCATGCACATAATAACATCAAAATCAACCATGCTAAAAAGCAGTAAGTCAGCTCGGGTCTTCAGACCCTCAATAGTAACAATACAGGACCGATACACGTGGTCCACAATAATAGTATCACCCACTAGGGTAGATATATGCACAGGCAACGCAAGACACCCTCGGGTAGTCCCCAAATGATGAGCAAAGTAAGCAGACACATAAGAATATGTAGACCCGGGATCAAAAAAATAGAAGCATCCTAGTGACAAACTTAGATAACATCTGTGATCACTGCAACTGAAGTAACGACATCTCTCCTGTCTGGGAGTGCATAGAAACGAGCCTGACCATTACTGGATCGCTCATCCCTCCTGGGGCGGCCTCGAGATGACTGACCTCCACCCCTACTAGACTGGGGTGGTGCTAAAAGAGATGGAGAAGAAGAGGAAGGCTAATCGCTCTACTGAAACCTACCACCACGAAGTCGAGGACAATGCCTCTTCACATGACCAAACTCCCCACACTCATAACATCCGACTGAAATTGGAGAAGGGGACTGAAGGGAACCTCGCCGCAGATGAAACCTTGGCTGATGAAGTGGGTGCAGAACTCTGAGCTGGAAGGGCACTGAGTGAGGACTGGCCTGCTGGTGACCCCAACGGCCTTGACTGGAAGAAATTTCACTGTACTCTGGGCGGCTTGACCGAGGAGGCCTGAAAGAACGACCTCTGCCCTAATGAAACTTAACCCTAGAAGGAGTTCCACCATAACTTCCCTAACCTCGAGGCCTCTTGGCCTCCCTCTCCTATCGCTCCTGACGGCGAGCCATCTCAATATCGCAGGCCATATCCACCGCCTCCTCGAAGGTATGACTCAGGACCCTCTCTCGAGTTATCAAAATACGTCGGATAAATGAGCCCGTCCACAAATCATCTAATACTCTCCTGATCCATCTAGACCATCCACGGAGCATAACGAGCTAACTCAGAAAATCTCATCTCATATTGCGTCACAGACATATCCCCCTGGCGAAGCATCTCAAACTGTTTGCGTAACTCCTCCCTCTGCGACCTAGGTACCCACTTCTCCAAAAATATAGTGGAGAACTTCTACCAGGATAACGGTGGTGCACCTGTCGGCCTACACTGCTCATATGCCGCCCACCAAGTGAAGGCTAATCCTGAGAACTGAAAAGTGGTAAAAAATACCCCACTAGTCTCCAAAATCCTTGCGGTCCTGAGCATGCGTCAACACTTGTTGAGAGAGCCCTGGGCATTCTCGCCCGAAACACCGCTAAAAGTCGGAGGTGAAAGTCTGCTGAACCTCTCCAGACGATGCTGCTCGTCATCTGGCATCACTGGTACCCCATCACCCTAAACTGGAACAACTAGCTGAATAGGGGCAACTGGCTGAACTCGTGGTGTCTCTCGGGTCTGCTAACCCGCTGCACCCTGCTCTGGAGTGCGAGTTGCGGGGGTCTGATGACCAACCCCTTTCTGAGAAGTAGCCGCTGTAGTGGTAGTCGATACCACCAGAGCTAACCTGGTGCAAACGGATAAGATCTGAGACAACGTCTCCTAAAGACCAGGTATCACAATGGGCTCTGCCGATGCCAGAGTAGGTGCTGCTGGAGCCTCAACAACTGGGGTATGATCTTGAACACGAGCAACAGGTGGGTCAACTCGTACTGCCCCTACTGCTCTACGACGACCACGGCCACGACCGCGTCCACGACCTCTAGCTGGTGACAATGGGGGTCGTCCGCCACGTCCGGTAGCACGAGTTCTTGCCATCTGCGAGAGAATCGAATAAGAAGTTTCAGATCTCAATTCAACAAAGCTGCACGAAAAGAGTTCAAGAATATGAAGTATTTCCTAAAGGTTCTGCAGCCTCCCGAAGATAGATACGGACGTCTACGTACCAATCCGTGAGACTCTACCAAACCGGCTCATAACTCGTAAGGCCTAGTAAACCTAGGTTCTGATAACAACTTGTCATGACCCAAACCTGGCCATGATGGCGCCCTACCGCGAGGCTGGGCAAGCCCGACCAAACCACAACCAAGAACGACATTCCAGTCAAAAGGAAACAATTTAGGATAACACGACGAACTTAATATGAAACTCCCAACCAGGGGTAGACAATACTACTGCAAACATAGCTGAGCAAGAACAGTAATTCTCTTAAAAACCGAGGAGTCACGAGTATATAACCTCTAGTAATTACCAATACACTGACTGAAAGAAATATTGTGTCTAACAAAGTAATAAGGGAAAATAGACTGATAGAGACAGAGCAATAGGTTCTACGGACGCTGGCAGCTACCTCAATACTCTGGTACGTCTGGAGTAGACAACAACAGCAACTCTACGCCTCTGGAGCACCTGAATCTGCACACAAGGTGCAGGGAGTATGGGGTAAGTCTACCAACTCAGCGAGTAATAAGCATGTATAAAAACCCGAAGATAAGAACACACGAAATAACACAAAAATAAAGCTATCTAGCAGTTCTATACAGTACCAGTCTCAGAGATATGCAGAATAAGCAATAGTAAATAAATGCATGAGATGCAATGCAATGCATGAACACTGTGAAACGTGCAACCCGATCCATATGGGTACCCGCGCTCACTATGGGGGTTCAGACTCCGGAGGGGCTCCTATAGCCCAAGCGCCGTATCATACACAGCCAATAGTTACCACTACTTTCATCACAATACACGGTGTCCTTAGTTACCACCATTTTCATCACAATACGCGTTGTCCTTTGTTACCACTGTTTCCAATTAAAATACACGGAGTCCTTAGTTACCACCGTTTCCATTTAAAATACAACGTCCTTAGTTACCACCATTTCCATTTAAAATGCACGTTGTCCTTAGTTACCACCGTTTCCATTTAATATACCGGTGTCCTTAGTTACCACCGTTTCTACTTAAAATAACATATAATCCAAAAATAACGAGATAATACTCGTCATCCCAAATATCATTTAAATCATTTGAGTTTTCAAAATGTACAAATATGGCAGAGTTTGCAAAAATTGTATTTAAACCTGGGATGATATCAAATTATATACAAATCATGGTAATTCTGAGATAACGATCCCTGAAGGATCCTACAAGTCGGTACAAGGCCCCAATCAAGGCATCAAGCCCAAAAATCATCAATATAATATGCGAAGCAATCGCCAACATAGTACAATATATCCCTCAGATTGGACCAAGTCACAATTTCAAACATATACGACCCCGCACTAGCCATGTAGTGCGTTTCTAGCCTCATAATAGCGTCACAATGTGATATACCGGGGTTTCAAACCCTCGGGTCATCATCTACACCCATTACTCACCTCAAGTCGGCCGCAAACTAGCTCGCAATGCCTTTTCCTTGAGAATCAACCTCCGCATGTGCCAAATCTGAGCAAAACCAATAGGAATACATCAAAATAGGCTAATGGAACATAACCCAATCGAAATAACTTGAAATACACCCAAATACATGAAGTTGGCAAAACCCGAGCCCCGAGTCTACTTCTCAAAAAATTACGAAATTCATATTTTTAGAATCCTGGTCTCGCCACGAATCCATACATATAAAATTCGTCAAAATCGGAGTCTAATTGCTCCTCTAAATCCCCAATTTTCATTTGAAATTTCAAGCCCTAGTTCATCAAATTTTACACCCGATTTCAGAGAATTAATGGTTGATTCTTCAATAAAATAACGTATTAAGGCCACTTGACTTACCTCCAATCACTTTCCGTTCAAATCCCCTTCAAAATTTGTCAATGAGCTCTCAAGGTAGTGCAAAAATGGAGGAAATACGAAATAGCTCGCAGATGAAATGTTTATAAAAATCCCCAACTGCCCAGCAAACTCCTTCATCACGTTCACGACCCTGGCCATGCGAACGTGATGCTTTCTCCCAGGCCCTCTTAAGCGAATATGGCCCTCTCAACACGACCACGATGTTCCACTCCCCCTGGCTTACTCTAACGCGTCCACTTATCACTCAAACGCGATCAAGAACAACCCTCTACTACGCGATCGCGGCCTCCCCTTCGCGAACGCAAAGGAAAAATTCCCGACTCAAATATTCCTTCTTCGCGTTCACATCCACCACCACGTGAACACGATGCCTTGAGGTCTGCAACACCAACAGAAGAAAATCTGCTATCTTTTAAAACCAAAAATCCTTCCATTAACCATCCAAAATCACCCCGAGGCCCCCGGGACCTCAAACAAAAGCACCAACACGACTTAATACCTCATTCAAACTTGCTCGGGCCATAAAAATACTAACATTAACATCAAAAATCTCCAAATTCCTCAAATTCAAGCCTAAGTCAAACTAGAACTTTTCCAAATTCGCATTCGATCCATAACCCAACCAAACGACATCCGAATGATCTGAAAATTTGCAGACATATCCAAAATCACCTAACGAAGCTACTGCAACTCTCGGAATTCCATTCCGACCCTCATATCAAAATCTCACCTATCAACGGGAACTCGCCAAAATTCGAACTTAGCTAATTCAAGCCTAATTCTACACCGAACCTGCAAATTCAATTCCGATTTCGCTCCCAAGTCATGAATCACCATCCAAAACTAGTCGAATCATCGAAAATCCATTCCGAGCCCTCTAACTCACAAGTCAACGTCCGGTTGACTTTTCTAACTTAAGCTTTTCTTAAAGGGGCTATTGGGCTCATTTCTAACCAAATTCAATCCAACACATCTCAAACTCACCAAAACATATATCAACACAAGGGGAAGCATAATACGGGGATAACGGGGCTGAAATACAAAAGATGACAGGTCGAGTCGTCACAAGAAGTTATATCAGTTGTGTATCGTATTTGTATAATTTATGTATCTCTAGTATATCACCTATGTATCTCTGCGTATCAGTAAATTATCAATCTGTTTGATTAAAAAATAATTTGTATTAGCTATATGTCATATTTGTATCATCTATTTATGTCTTATGTATTCTCTATGTATCTCTGTTTATCGGGTCTTACTCATGTCTATATTTGTGTAATAATATAGCTAACTAATGAAAAATAGTTGTAGCAGCTAGAAAACTGTACAAATAGTTTTTGAAATTTGCAAATAAGAGTATGGCTTCATCAATATTTATTTGGAATCCAATCAAACTGCATTATTCATTGTGAAGAAACTAACTGTGCAGCAACCCAAAAAACTATATCATATATGTATCATATATGTATCATATATGTATCTTATGTATATCATATCTGTATTATATATGTATCATGTGTGTATGTGGAAGAAACAGTGTATCATAAACTATTGTATAATTTTCATATCTTGAATTCACAATACAAAATCAAGGAAGAATATATTAAAATAAACTAAACTTTGATACTCCAATATTGCACTAAAGCTCATTAAGCCTTCCTAACAAAGTAGACATCTCATTTGCCGTACAAATCTTAAAAGTATTCATAATATTCAAACACAAATAAATCTTATTCGTCTTACGACAATAATAACATAACATAACATAATACAAAATAGAACTATTGAGTTCATTGTAAGGCCCCGTGGAAATGAGCGCTCAGGTGTCAGCAGCTCATAGAGTCGAGTCTACCTATGTGAATCAGATTCTTTTACTGTATTGAACTTAAAAATGTGAAATCGAAACTTTTTCAGAAAATGGTCAAAATGTGGTCATGAATGTGGTCGCAGATCAGCTATGCAGACCGCATTCCTACCGCAGAGTGAATTAGAGAGCAACAAATTTTTGACGTTGAAAATGCGGTCAAATCTGTGACGCATAATCAATATGAGGATAGTAGAGTGATCGCATATTGTCCCTGAGGAAATTCGAGGGTCAGTTCTGCGGTGCATTATGCGACCGCAGAATGCAAATGTGGACCGCATGTCTACCGCATTCCCAACCCCAGAGGTTTGAAACTTGAGCCATTTCTGTGGTCCATTCTGCAGATCGCATGTCTGTTTTGCAACTGCAGAGTTGCGTCGCAGATTGAGCTCGCCCAGGTATTTTTCTAAAAATCTATGCTCGACCCCTCTTTAATTAAAACACGCCATCCCTCATTTCTAACACATTTTCTTAACAAAATAAGAGAGAGGAAGAGAGGGTCCTAGAGAGAGAAAGCAAGTTCTTCGTCAGTTGATCTTTCAAAATCACTTGAGTGTGGAAAACCCTTGGTGCATTGTCTTCTTTATTGATTTCTCAGGTAAAATCCCTAACCCATTTCCCCCAATTTCGAAATTAAGCTTGGGAAGGGAACCCTATACACTTGCTTTGAATTTTCTTCATAAAATCTTCATGCACTTCAAAACACAAAAATCTTGTAAAAAGGGATTGGGGTAGTAACTATAAGTTTAAATTTCTAAAACCTCAGTGTGTTTCATGAACTAGATTGACTTCTTGATTGCTTGGAAAATTTGGACTAGAGGTTTAAGGGGGATAACTCAACTCCAGGTATGTATGGCTAACTGTGATCCTTGTGAAATCGCCGTATGCTAGTTGTGAAATTGTTAATAGTAGATATTCATGTGAAATCATTGTGAGGCTTTTGTGTTATATAATTGTGTGGTAATACTTTGTGATGAATGTTGTGGAACTTGTAATTTGAACAACGGAAATAGAAGGAAATATGGAATAATGGGAATGGAACAATATGGAACAATGGAAATGGGAATAATGTGGAAAAGTAGAAACGAAAATATTATGAAATAACGTGTGTGATTAGTTGTGAATAATTGTTGTGACGATCTAAATTGTGTACCAATATGATAAACCTGAGGAATTGTGGTTGCTAGTTGTGGAATTGTTACTCTTTTCGTGGATCTATGTTAATAAAGTCCCATAGTTGATTTCTTGTATTTGTTGTTGTGCTGTTTGTTGTTGTGAATTGAAAACTGTCAGGAGGGGTTGGGTTGGGCGCTGCAACATAGTGAAATAAGGTGTCAGATGGGTTGATAAGGGTGGCCGAGGTACAAGGGTGGACGAGGCAATAAGGGTGGAAAATGTGATCCAATATCACTATGGATAGTACTGCACACCACAATATTATAGTGCTTGAGCTGTAGGAGCTCCTTCGGAGCCTGTACAAAACCCTAGTGAGCGCAGGGTACTTATGGATCGGGCTACGCGTCGTAGCGGTCATGTGCATTCCATTGCATTCATGCATTCACTCCTGTTTGTACTACGTGGCACGATATTTAGCTCTCATATATCATTAGCATACATACTGTTACTTGCCTTGTTGACCAGATACCCTGTTGTTATATGTTAAGGAGTGTTGCGCCCAAGGGGAAGACTTATGACCTAACTTGTTATATCTGAAATAACATTCATATGCTGGGCTGTTGAAAAGAAAAGAGATATTTGAAAAAGACTCTTTGTAAAAGAGATTTTGAAATGATGTTGAGATTTTCTAAAAGGATTTTCACAGTATTTCAATTTTTCTCAAAGGGTTGTTCTGTCTTTTATAGCAGTTTGGTGTGCCCATACGTGTTTTCTTATCGCTCAGATATTATTCTCTCTTATTACAACTGAGTTGGAAGTACTCACTTTACTCCCTGCACCTCGCGTGCAGTTGCAGGTACTGTTCACCCAGTAACAGGTTAGTAGCGGATTGAAGGTATTGCTACTGTAGCTAAGCAGGGTGTCCGCCGGCATTCACGGCACCGAGACTCTTCTTCTTCTTGATTCCTAGATTTTACTCTATGTATTATATCTTTAAAATTTTAATAAAGGCACTCCTAGATACTCGTTACTTGTGACACCCCGTTCGAGCTGTATTGGGTTGTATTTATATTGATTAATTTCATTAATTCAGATTCGAATTATTATATAACTGAGTAACTGCTTTAAGTTGTGTTGTGAAATGGCCTGACTGGCCTTGTCTTCACGATAGGCGCCATCATGAACATGTTAGGGAATTGGGTCGTGACAGTGGCGCTGAATGTTAATTGTAGTTCTTTGTCATACTTCCATTGTTCCTCAAATTATAGAATATTCTTCATCAAATAATAGAAAAAAATATCAATGTGCTGAAATAAAACGTAACAAATAATTAAACATTGTAATAGTATAAAGTCGGTAACTAAATGATGACAAATTTATGTCAACCAATTCTGTGGTCACTCTTTTATTACGTTATCATAGGAAAACCAAAAAATTTTAAAATTTATTTATCTCCTTTGGAGATGAATTTCAGTAATTAGGATAAGTATTACACTAATAAAGATGGGTTTCGTCAAACTTAGGCCTAGAGGCCAAAAGAAAGTTCCAATATGTAGTCACTATTCCAGATGTGATAGTAGAAATCATCACAACTTGAACGCTCTATTCACAGGAAACAAATGAAAATGAATGCTGACTACTTCTCTTGCGCCAATAAAGATAGCAATTAATTATCTATTCTAACTTAGAGGCATGATCACGTGTGCACTGCTAAAATTAAAACAAAATCTGTAAAAGTAATTTCTTATATACCGAGTCATCCAAATATTGACTATTATATGCCAAAGTATGAAACTATTTTTTGTCTTTAACATGATATACACCAAGATCACAAGCAGGATTCAGTTCACTAACATAGTTCAGGTAAATTTTATTCCTGGTAACAATTATACACAAAAGAGATACAATAATTAGATATTAAAATAATGCTACAAATGACAACATATTAAAATATAAAACTGAACAAAAGTCACTTGAAAATTTACTTCTGTCTGGACTTTCTTTCTTTGAGTCACGCTACAAATATATTCAATAAAGAGTTGCTAACGCCAGTTCTGATTTTGCTTTAAAGGGATGCTTAACATTATGAATTTGTCTTTTTTCTTTCACTGTAACAACACCAGTACTATATATAAAGTAATGAATGTAGATTGCATGGCCTTTGTAGGACATATTTTTTCGTTTTTCATTTCCTACGAAACATTTTGAAGTAATTCAGGTTGGTATATAACAATATGAGAGACGAGAACCTCTTTTTCAGATTGGTCATCATCTCCCCTACCGTCTCATCAACACTTGCAGTCACACCAACAATATTAGTTTGAGATTCAGTAACTTTTTCTTTCTTAGATTCTGCTGCCATCTCCCTTGGTGCCTCATCAACACTTACAGTCACACCAACAACGCCAGTTTAAAATTCGGGAACCTTATCTTTCTCAGATTCTGCCTCTATCTCCCGACTGCCTGTCATGATCAAATTTCTGAACCTAGTCGTGATGGCGCCTCTCGTGAAGATAAGGCCAACCAACAAACAAACAATACTTCTTATAGCAATTTCTTAGAATGAATGCGTCAAAATACTAGATAACATTATCATAAATGCGGAAGAAAATGATATAACAAGGAACCATCTTAGCTCAGCCCGAAATCTGTGTGTCACAAGTCACGAGAATCTAAAGACTCCTAACACTATTACAAGACCAGTAATATATAGATTTGGAATTTAATAACAATGGATGAAATACGGTACCACGAACACTGACGATCACCTGGCACAACTACGATAGCACGATCTCCAATCGACTCAAAACCCATCACTGGGTGAACAATTACCTGCATCTGCACACGAAGTGCAGCGAGTAAAGTGAGTGCTCCAACTTAGTTAGTAATAAGGGTAAATAATAGCCAAGTAGCAATAAACCACGTAAAGCAAATAAACATGCTATATAGTACAGTGTAACCCTTTTAAAAAAATAAGAAAAATGTGATAATCCTTTAGAAAATATCTTGACTCAGTTCAAAACCTCTACTGAAAATATCTTTTTCTAATAATTAAGCAAAATGAATGCGAAATAGGTAGTACAAGTCAGCACAAAAGTCAGCTCATAAAACTCGCCCCTCAGACAATATTCTTGTTCCTTGTCAACCATTGTTACCTGACATGTTTACATCATACAGTATCACTGTTACCACCATCTAAAATTTATTCTTTAAGAGTGATCAGACAATATCAGAACATCAAATATATATCTCAAGAAATAACACAAACAACGAATAGTGAACAAATGTTGAATGCAATGCAATGCTTTATATGACGGTACACTTAGGTACCCACTGCGGCGTGCAGTCCGATCCATTTAATGTCGACAATGCTCACTGGGGGTGTGAACAGACCCCAGAGGGGCTCCTACAGCCCAAGTGCAATATCAGCCATATCGTGGCATCAAACAGGCTCTCGGTCTCAATATCAATATATCATCTTTTCGGCATGCAGCCTGAGCCATCCATATATTCAAAAATCACTATAACACTGCTGCGGTGCGCAAAACTATCCATGCTCAGTTCATAAAGGCACATAAGCCATTTGGGAAATATTAAAATGATAATCCTCAACACAAAATGTCAATAAAATATTATTCAAGTTTTCAAATCTTAGAAAAAAATGGTTGAGTTTGCAAAACAATATTTAAAACCTTGGACCGAGATCAATAATGTGCAAGTAATGAAAAAACAGTGATATCAATCCCCGAAAGATTCACATAGTTGGTACAAAGCCTCAATTATGACAATCAACCCAAATTATGATGATAACAAATAATTTGAATTAATCACGCGGTAAAAATCAACAACCGGGACAGACCAAGTCACAGTTCCCAATGGTGCTCTACCCCACGCTCATATCCTGCGTGCAAATCACCTCAATATAGCACTATGATGTACAAATTCGGGGTTTCAAACCCTCAGAATATGATTTACAAGTATTACTCACCTTGAACTAGGGGTGGGAATCAGTCGATTCGGTTCGGTTTTGAAAATTATCGGTTTTGCCTATTGGTTATCGGTTTACAAATATCATCATCTAATAACCAATCCAACAAGATATTGCTTATCGGTTATTGGTTTATCGGTTATTGATCATTATCAGTTCGGTTATCGGTTTACCCAATAATTTTAAAACTAAAATTGAAAGTGATAAACAAGGAACCCCAAAAGTGCTGAATATTAAAAGTGAATACAACATTGCAACAGAAGACAATGCTAGTATGCTGCTGCTTTAATTATTGAATAGAGAAATAATGCTTCAAGTAATAATGCTACTCATCTTGATTACGTTTGATTTTCAGAGTGACACTTCACAGTATTAACTGGCAGTGATGTCAAAGTTTATTGTTAATATTAACTAGTTACTAATTTTGGATAAAGATGATTTTATAAAACGTTTGCAGTTTATAGAACTTTAACATTATGTTAAATAAAATTCAGATTCTAATCCACTTTACATTTATTATAATTTTTTATTAAATTTAAAATAACAATTTATTCCTTTAGTTTTAGTAATAGAAAATATTTACGTCTTGAAAAGAAAAACGACAGAAAATCAGAAGAGACTAAACATCTTAGTAATCCAGACTAAGCTAGAATCATGCATATATGAAAGTTAAAGCAAGAATTGTTGGCCTAAACAAGAAAATCATTTTCATTTGACACGGTTTGCCAATTCAAGGAAGCAACAATGATCTTTCCTACTGCATTTTCTCTTTAACAGAAGCAAACATCTTGAGCCAAAACTTATAGAAGACAGAACTTACACTATGAGGGAGTGACAGGCTTAGTTGGGCAGGCGTGACCGCGTGAGTCATGAGGCGGTGGCAAATTGGCGGTGGTGTGAAGGTGAGGACTGGCATGAATATGAGTGAGGAGGCGGGCGTAGGCGTACTGGTCTGAGCGTGACTGCATGAGTGAAACTGAAAATGAAGTATGAAACCCTATGTTATAATGCACTAAGGGTAAACTAGTAAATTTATAAATCCTTATTGGGTTATCGGTTTACCCAATAACAGAAATGCTTACCCGATTCCGAACCGATAACCCAATAATATATTTGTTTACCCATTACCGAACCAATAATCCAATAACCCAATAACGATAACCCAATAAGTAATTAACGATTCGGGTTATTGGTTTTACCCGATATATGCCCACCCCTACCTTGAACCGGTAAAATCTCAAGCATGTGATGCCTTTGCCCCTCAAACCGGCCCACGCGCATGTCGTCTCTAACCAAAATCAGAGCGAATACATCACAAATGGAAAGGGAACAATACCGAATAAAACAAAATCTCGAACCAGCAAAACCCGAGCCCTGGGCACTGATTGCCCCATTGCTCGACTACTTGAATCAATTGTTGTGAGATGTTTCGTTGTTGCTCCATGGTGGTAATTGTACTATTGTTGTTCAGTTCTATACTTGTATATGCATTTTTGCTTGAGTTTACTTGGGACGGAGTTTGTTCATACATGCCAATACAATTCAAATGTACTGACGTCCCTTTTGCCGGGGGCACTACATTCGTGTTATGATTGTAGGTGGATCAGTGGAAGGCACTCCAGTCCAGCGTTCGTAGCTCCTCCTCCTCTGTATCGGTGGTATTCATGTTGGTGAGCCCCTTTCTTTCCGGGGCCTTGTATGGCTCATGTCACCTATATTGTTGTATTTTGGAGTCTTGTTTCCTTTTTAAAAGGTATAGCCGGGGCCTTGTCACCGGCAAGTATTATACTATCTTTCTCATAGAGGCTCCGTAGACAATGATATGTGGGTTAGAACTTATGTATAAAGGTGTATGTTTTGGGCACAGTGAAACTTGTATACCACATTCCCTGTTAATTATAATGTATGGTTATAAAAGAGAAAACATGTGTTCTTTCGATTGCAAATTTAATATCTTTTGGCTAATTATCATTGAATAATGTGGGGTAACGCGTGGGGAATAGGAAAGGCACCCAGGTCCACTCGACTGGGGATACCCAGTTGAGTGCTGGTCATGCCCACGGATTTGGGGCGTGACAAACTTGGTATCAGAGCCTAAGGTTTTAAAGGAGTCCTAGGATGTCTCGGAGCCGTTCCTAGTAGAGCTCTTCTTATCGGTGTGTTGTCGACCACATCTATAAGTTGGGGGCTACACGGGCATTTAGGAAAGATGATCCTCTTCTTTGTTATTCCAAGTTCGTGCGGTGAAGTGATGTTGTGTGTAATTCGTGCTCTATTTCGAATTTTCGGTGATGTCACCTAAGAAGAAAGCTAGACTTGGCCTAGGGGCCAATGCCACTTCCAGTGCGGCTATGGATCATGTGCCGACTGCCGTGGGTGAGAGTGATTTCCCCAATCTGAATTTTCCTGCTCCATCCGTTCCTGCTCCAAGCAATCATGTTCCAGCAGCGGCTGAGGGTGCTACTATCCCTCCTGCCAATGCTCCTAATCTTGATGTTTCTCTAGTTTCCGATTCCGGATTTTTGATGGAGATCTTAGGGGAGCTATCCATAGGCTGACTCAGCTAGTGGCCGCCCAGGCCCAGAGATCTCATGATGCCTCCGTGACCTCCAGCGGATAGGGAGATTCCTCCAGTTCTCGAGTTCAACAATTTATTATGGAGTCCTTCAGAGTTCTCAGGCACAGACCAGAGTCCGATCCGCAAGAATTCCTTGATGAGATGTACAAGACCCTTCGAGTGATGAAGGTAACAGAAATAGAGGGGGTAGAATTGGATTCATACAGGTTGAAGGGGGCTGCGCGTTCGTGGTTTGAGATGTGGGAGGATTCTTGTGAGGAGGGGAGCCCTCCATCCAGATGGGATGAGTTTGTAGATGCCTTCATGGACCACTTTTTTCTTGCCGAGACCATGGCAGCCCGTTCCACCGAGTTTGAGGGTCTTAAACAGGGCAACATGAGTGTGTGGGAATATCAGATTGAGTTTGTGAGGTTGTCCATGTATGCTCCTTAGTTGGTATCGACTATGGAGGCTAGAGTTCGGCGATTCATTCAGGGTCTCAGTCCGTTTGTAGTAAATGAGGATGCTACAACGGCTTTGCATTCAAACATGAACTATGGAAAGATCGTGGGTTTTGTTCAGGCCACAGAGGCCAGGAAGTTGAAGATTCGGGCAGACAGGGAGAGTAGAAATAGGGCCCAATCTATGGGTCACTCAGGGAGGTCAGCTCTAGGGAGAGGTTCGTCAGGATCGTCTCAGTCTTATGCTCAGTCCTTAGCTAGTACACTGCCATCTGTGCACCGTTTCCAACAGAGTAGCCCTTCGGGGCCATGTTCAGACAGCAGGATGACCCGCCAGTTCAGTCATTCGGGGATGAGACCTCGACACCAGGGAGGTATATGCCCCAAGTGTGGGATATTTCATACAGAGGCTTGTTACTTGGATGCTCCAGTGTGTTACAATTGTGGGGTGAGAGGTCACATATAATGGGGCTGCCGTGCTGCCAGACAGGGCCCGGGTAGGGGACTTGCTCAGCCATCTAGTTCATCAGTTGCTACGTTATCAGTGTGCCCTCCAGCCCCAGTAGGTCGTGGTGCAGCCAGATGTGGAGCTCGTGGTAAGGGCGGACCCAACAGGTTTTATGCATTGAATGGCCGTCAGAGTTCTGAGGCTTCCCCAGATGTTGTCACAGGTATCCTATCTGTTCAGGCCTTTGATTGCTATGCTCCTATTGATCCGGGGTCTTCTTTGTCCTATGTCACTCCATTTGTTGCTTCGAGTTTTGGGATTGAACCCGAGCAACTTCTTGAGTTGTTCTCCTTATTGACTTCGCTTGGTGATTCTATTACAGCCGCGCGGGTTTATAGGAATTGTGTCGTTATGGTAGGTGGTCGTGTCACCACGGATGACTTTATCGAGCTTGGAATGGTGGATTTTGATGTAATCATAGGGATGGATTTTCTCTATTCGTGCTTTGCTAAACTTGATTGCCAGACGAGAGCTATGAGACTCGAGTTCCGTAATGAGCCGGTTGTTGAATGGAAGGGAAATGGTGTTGTGCCGAAGAGTAGGTTTATTTCTACCTCAAGGCTTCGGCGATTATTAAGAAGGGATGTATTTATCATTTAGTCCGGGTTGCGGAAACTACCCAAGAGGTTCCTGCCCCCGAGTTTGTGCCAGTTGTGAATGAGTTTCTTGAGATATTTCCAGATGAGCTTCCAGGAATCCTGCCAAATAGTGAGATTAATTTCGGGATAGATGTATTGCCATATACTCAGCCAATATCTATTCCACTGTACAGAATGACACCAGCAGAGTTGTGAGAGTTAAAAGAGCAGTTGAAATATTTATTAAAGAAGGGGTTTATCCGGCCAAGTGTGTCGCCATGGGGTGCTCCGGTTCTTTTTGTCTGAAAGAAGGATGGGTCACTTCGGATATGTATCGATTATCGGCAGTTTAATAAAGTCACCATCAAGAATAAGTATTCGTTGCCTCGGGTAGATGATTTGTTCGATCAATTGCAAGGTGCAAGGTTCTTCTCCAAAATTGATTTGCATTCGGGGTACCACCAATTGAAGATCAAGGAGCAGGATATTCCTAAGACCGCATTCAAGACGCGTTATGGCCACTTTGAGTTCTTGGTCATGTCTTTTGGGCAAACCAATGCGCCGACAGCTTGTATGGATCTTATGAATCAGGTCTTCAAGTCATTATTAGACTCCTTCGTGATTGTTTTCTTTGACGACATCCTCGTATATTCGCGGAGCAGGGAGGATAATGCCAGTTACCTTAGAGTAGTTTTGCATACTCTTCATCATCACCAATTGTATGCCAAGTTTTCCAAATGTGAATTTTGGTTGGAGTCCATCGCTTTTCTGGGTCATGTTGTTTCCAGTGTGGGGATTCAAGTAGACCCCCAAACGATTGCAGCGGTGAAGGATTGGCCCAGGACCACGACCCGATGGATATGCATAGCTTATTAGGGTTAGCAAGGTATTATCGGAGGTTTGTAGAGGGATTCTCCACCCTCGCCTCTCATTTGACAAACTTGACGCAGAAATCAGCTAAGTTCCAGTGGTCAGATGCTTGTGAGAAAAGTTTTCAAGAATTGAAGACAAGGTTAACTTCGGCACCAGTATTGGCCTTTCCAGAAGGCTCAGAGGGGCTTGTGGTTTATTGCGATGCCTCCAGGGTTGGTTTAGGGTGTGTTCTGATGCAGAACGGGAAGGTCATAGTATATGCTTCCAGAAAACTCAAGAATCATGATAAGAATTATCCGACGCATGATTTGGAGCTTGCAGCAGTTGTGTTCGCCTTGAAAATATGGCGACATTACCTTTATGGGGTTCATGTATATGTGTTTTCAGATCACAAGAGTCTTCAATATTTGTTCAAGCAGAAAGAGCTGAATTTGAGGCAGCGGCGGTGGTTAGAATTTCTTAAGGATTATGATATGGACATCTTGTACCATCTAGGAAGGTGAATGTGGTGGCCGACGCCCTCAGTCGGAAATCCATGGATAGTTTGGCTCACTTGAGAGCGGATCAGAGGTTCCTAGCTTGGGGGTACATCAGTTGGCCAGCCTTGGGGTTTGTATCTCGGCCCCAAATGATGAGGAACTTATGGTGCATAATACAGCAGAATCGTCGCTCGTGGCAGAGGTTAAGGAAAAGCAGTTTGTTGATCCAGCATTGGCATAATTGAAGGAGGCAGCTCTAAGTAACAAAATTTCAGCATTTTTACTCGGCAACAATGATGGTGTGCTACGGTGCCACGACAGATTATGTGTCCCAGATATGTATAATCTTCGGGAGAGGATAATGGCGGAGGCTCCTCATTCTAGGTATTCAGTGCACCCAGGCTCTACAAAGATGTATCACGATCTCAAGCATATCTATTTGTGGAGTGGTACGAAGTAGAGTGTGGCAGACTTCGTCTCTAAGTGTTCGAATTGCCAGCAAGTGAAGGCCGAGCATCAGTGGCCGGGAGGGTTGGCCCAGCTTATAGAAATACCAATGTGGAAGTGGGAAATGATCAATATGGACTTCGTGACAGGACTACCTCGTACTAAGCACAAGTTCGACTCGTGGATAGGCTGACTAAATCAGCTCACTTTTTGCCGGTCAAGTCCACCGATACTCCGAAACAATATGCTGGGTTGTATATCAAGGAGACAGTGAGGCTTCATGGTACACCACTTTCTATCGTTTCGGATCGAGGAGCTCAGTTTACAGCTAACTTCTGGAGGAAATTTCAGCAAGGTTTGGGTACTCAAGTGAATCTTAGCACAGCTTTTCATCCGCAGACCAATGGCCAAGTAGAGCGGACTATTGAGATGCTCAAGGATATGTTGCGGGCATGTGTCTTGGATTTCAAAGGTAATAGGGATGATCACATGCCCCTTATAGAGTTTTCTTATAATAACAGCTTCCATGCTAGCATCCGGATGGCCCCATATTATACGAAAGAAAGTGCAGGTCCCCAATCGGGTGGTTCAAGGATGGTGAAGCAGATTTAATAGGGCCAGATCTCGTGCATCAAGCTATGGAGAAAGTAAGAGTCATTCGGAAGAGAATGAAGGATGCTCAAAGTCGCCAGAAATCCTATGCGGACGTGCGTCGGAGTGAATTGAAGTTTCAAGAAAGAGATTGGGTATTCTTGAGGGTGTCTCCTATGAAGGGAGTCATGCGCTTTGGGAATAAGGGAAAGCTAAGTCCTAGGTATGTCGGGCCTTATCCAGTCGTTCAAAGGATCGGTCAAGTTGCGTATAGGTTGGAATTGCCCCTGAAATGTCCTTAGTGCACCCGGTGTTTCATATATCCATGTTGAGGAAAGTTGTGGTGATCCGTCTAAAATTATGCCTGTTGAAGACATCAAGGTTACAGAAAAGTTATCATACGAGAGATTCCGGTTGCTATATTGGATAGGAATGTCCGAAAGTTGCGGAACAATGAGATTGCTTCAGCTAAAGTGTTGTGGCGAAACCAACAAGTCGAGGAAGCCACGTGGGAATTCATTTAATTTTTTCAAATTTCATCGATTAATTTTACATTAAATGTATGAATAATATTCTAATTCTGTTTACTTAATAATTTATTAGTATCTTAAATACATTTTCTTTTAATATTCTTCTTCAGACCTACTTGATATTTTAGTGAAGTGTAGGCCTAATTTGAGAAGAAAAAAATAAACAAAGAAAAATAATATTAACGAACGAAACGTAAGTTAAAAGTTATTTTGTCTTATTCAGTTATTACTGTATGGGTCAGAAATAGACTCGCGATCAGTAGTGTGTCTAAATAGCTCATAAGCTCATCTGGGTTAATAAAAGGTATAACTATCCACCGACCAAAGTATTCCGATGTTATTTAACCAAACTAGCAATCGTCGAGGCCACGGCCTATTCTTGTACACGGACGTCCTCTCGATGCAGTCATGGCCGCCTGTTCCCAGCTGGCCAGATCCTCAACTATAAATATTAAGAGAAAGAACCCTAAAATGGGGGCTTCTTTTTCTTTTTCAAATCTACTTCTAAGAGAAGAGAAGAAACATCATGGTAAGTCTCAGAACCTCTCCACGGAGAGGCAAACCAAATCGATATCATTAATAAAAGATCTTCACCCTCCTTCCCTTAATCAATTACTATTATTTCTCACATTTTATTCATTTGGTCTTTTGATTTATTACGATCTGCTATGATTGGCCCTCCATTGATTTTAATTGATTTACGCTTATAAAGTATATGAGAACTTTGTGCTAAACAATTTGGCATCGTCTGTGGGGATTTCAAAGTAGAATCGTGTAGTTTATTCTTGGACCAAAAAAGGAAAGAAAACAACACAGCTCGAACGAGCCAAAATGGCATGTCGGATCAAAGGAAGCTAAAATCCTCGAGACGAGCTTTCTTCCACATCTCGCGTCTCCGAGGAAGAAGAAGAAAAAAAAGTAGATCCCTCATCCCCATGGGAAAATGCGCATAAGGTACCTCCTCGCTTTTCACATGAGATCCTGCCAAAAAGAAGGAAAGCACAAAAGCATCTCGAACCGAGATCTGTAACGGGGTAACCTGTGCGAACCAGTTTAGAAGACTACAAGCACGAGTTAGGAAAGACCCGAAACTAGAAACAAATCCCAACGCCCAGCACAAAGCAGGTTGTGAGGGAAAACACAAAGGTTCAACTATGATTGAACGGCAGTTCAGGCTACGTGCCTTCACCCAAAACGTTCAACTACGATTGAACTGGGACTCAGGCTATGCGCCTTCGACCGAAAAAATTACAACAGGTGAACTGCGGTTGAACCGAGACTCAGGCTATGCGACTTCGACTTCAAAAAATCACAAATGTTCAACTACGGTTGAATGGAAGTTCAGGCTACGCGCCTTCACCCGAAGAGTTCAACTACAGTTGAGCTGATACTCAGGCTATGCGCCTTCGACTTCAACAAATTACAAAGGTTCAACTATGGTTCAACGACAGTTTAGGCTATGCGCCTTCACCCGAAGAGTTCAACTACGGTTGAACTGAGACAAAGGCTATGCGCCTTCAACTTCAAAAATTATCACAAACATTCAACTACGATTGAACTGCAGTTAAGGCTATGCGTCTTAACCCGAAGAGTTCAACTACGGTTGAACTGAGACTCAGGCTATGGGCCTTCGAATTCAAAAAAAAACAAAGGTTCAACTACGGTTGAGCGGCAGTTCAGGCTACGCGCCTTCACCCGAAGAGTTCAACTACGGTTGAACCGAGAATCAGGCTATGGGCCTTCGACTTCAAAAAATTAGAAAGGTTCAACTACGGTTGAACAACAGTTCAGGATACACGCCTTCACCCGAAGAGTTCAACTACGGTTGAACCGAGACTCAGGATATGCGCCTTCGACTTCAAAAAATCACAAAGGTTCAACTACGATTGAATGGCAGTTCAGGCTACGCGCCTTCACCTGAAGAGTTCAACTACGGTTGAACTGAGACTCAGGCTATGCGCCTTCGACTTCGAAAAAAATCACAAAGGTTTAACTACGGTTGAATGGCAATTCAGGCTACGCGCCTTCACCCAAAAAGTCCAACTACGATTGAACTAAGACTCAGGCTTTGCGCCTTCAACTTCAAAATAAAATCACAAAGGTTCAACTACGGTTGAGCGGCAGTTCAGGCTACGTGCCTTCACCCAAAAAGTTCAACTACGATTGAACTGGGACTCAGGCTATGCGCCATTGACCTCAGAAATTACAACGGGTCAACTGCGGTTTAACTGAGACTCGGGCTATGCGCCTTCGACTTCAAAAAATAACAAAGGTTCAACTACAGCTGAACGGCAATTCAGGCTACGCGCCTTCACACGAAAAGTTCAACTACGGTTGAACTGAGACTTAGGCTATGCACTTTTGACTTCGAAAAAATTCATAGAGGTTCAACTACGGTTGAACGGCAGTTCAGGCTAACGCGCCTTCCACCCAAAGAGTTCAACTACGGCTGAACTGAAACTCAGGCTATGCACTTTCAACTTCAAAAAAATCACAAAGGTTCAAGTACGGTTGAATGGTAGTTCAGGCTACGCGCCTTCACCCAAAAAGTTCAACTAGGGTTGAACTGGGACTCAAGCTATGCGCCTTCAACCTCAAAATTACAGCGGTTCAACTGCGGTTGAACCGAGACTCAGGCTATGTGCCTTCGACTTCAAAAAAATTACAAACGTTCAACTACGGTTGAACGGTAGTTCCGGCTACGTGCCTTCATTCAAAAGTTCAACTACGGTTGAACTGGGATTCGAGTTATACACCTCCGTCACAAAAGTCACAAACTCAACCACAGACGAATCAAAGGAAAAGATATACGTCCCCGCGGCTATGAGCCGTGCCACTATTAGGCGAGGTCGAGCGCCCCCAAATGTTCAACCACGGACGAACCCCAGGTCGGGCCAAGCGCCCCCGCCACTCAAGTAAGTACGAATGACTCAAAACTAAAGTTTCAACCCACGTAAAGTTCGGCCCAAGTCGAACTAAAAGGCTGTGCTTTTCGTTACCACGGCCAGTAGTCCGACTGAGCCCGAATTGGGACTAAGGCTATGTGTCGCCACTGCCCAAACACGGCCACAACCATCTCCCACCAAGTGAAGGAAGGTGATGACCAAAAACGTCCATCTATGGCCAAAGCCATCCATACAAATTTTCCTTTAGGGAATCAATTCGAAAATGGTCGAAACCGCCTGACCAGTAAAGACTACTAACATGTTCGTTAGAGAAACTCTAGGGCAAGGCCCTCTCAAACGAGCACAAAAAAGTAACGCACGAAACCGATACAAAACAGAAAGGAAGAAAACCACATATATTTACAATATTTACAAGAGGTTACCCCAATTACATTGGTCCAAGGCCAGCAACAAAGAAAAAATAATAAACGAGAAAAAGAGAACGAAAAATAAACAAATATTACAAACTTTCTTTCCGCTTACTTGGCGCCATCAGCGCCCTCTTCAACATTGCCAGCGCCCTCGGTGCCATCATCACCCCAGAGCGTGGACGGATCAAAATCGCAGTCGAGGAGGGCGTCACGAGCCTTTTGACGTGCCTCCTCATGGGTAGCCTTTGGCATAACGCAGGCTTCCCAAAACATCCTATACACATCGAGCTGGGCCTCGGCGTACATCCAAAGCTCATGAGCAGGATCGAAGGAGGTGGCCCGAACCCTCAATTGCTAGTTCTCCTCCTCCAAGGCCGCAATCCGGTCTGCCAAAGCACGAGCGTCCTGCTCAAAAACAGCAATGCGCCCCTCCAACGCCCTCTCTCGGAAAGTAGCAACGGCCCTCTCCAATCCATGTTCTCTTTATTGGGCGCGGTTGGTCGCCTGCAATGTTTCGATCCTTGCCAAGGCATTCTCTGCTTGCTTCCTCAAAGCAGCAGTCTCCATCTCTAGGGCGGCCACCTTCCTAGTCAAAGCCTTAGAGGCCTCTGCTGCCGTAGCCCGGGTTTGGCGCTCTCTCTCAGCGGTCGTCCCCCTTTCAGCGTCTATCTCCTCGTTTCTTTGACGGAGCTGCCTCTTAAGAGTATTTACCCTGCTAAGGGTCTGCTGCATATGAATCTCTCTCCTCGCTAGCTCTTCTGCCAGCTCCCAGTTCTGCGGGTCGCTCCTTAAGTATTCCCGCAGGTCACGGCACCGGTTCCGGTAGCGACGGTACTTCTCCAACAAACGCACAAAGACTGTCGAGTGAACGTTGGCCGGATGAATACTCTCCACCTTCAACAAGAATGACTGTGACAAGCAGGACAATAGTTAATACGAGAAGATACGCTAGAGAAGGAGATAGTAAAAAACCTTTATACTCATAGCGGCCACCTCGCCCATCAACGGGACGTCTGAGATCCCCCTCAAGGACGCACTCTCCGCCTCTGATCAAAGAACCCCGAATAGAGTCACCAGAATCTCCTCCTCGAGCAGCAGGTTCAGGTCGTTAGGGATCTCCAAATAACGGTAATCCCCTTCGGCCTGCACCGCTGGGCAGGTGTAACTCTTCTGAAATAGACAGACGCCCTCAGGATCCATGTCGGACTCATAATCATCCCCCTCTCCTGCGACGCCCCTTCCTTCCGCCGCCTTGGAAGTCAAGGCCTCCGCCGCTCGGGATATTGAAGCGCCCGCATTCGCCAAAATATCGGCGCCCGCGTCCTCCGCCAAAACAGTTGCTGAGGAACAACCTTCCCTGTCAGCAATAGGAACTGAAGTTTGAATCACCGAAGGGATTGTGTCACATTGGCCTAAGCCAACCGGGGTATCCCCCACAGAATGCTCGCCCTCTGGGGCGGGATCAGCTACGTCCCCTTCCGCTTCCGATGGCGAGGAATCCAAACTAATCACCACCGGAAGGACCAGGGTGAATGCCACCCTACGCCGAACCAGCAGCCTCTCCTCTCCCTCCTCATCTTCATTCGGTGGCAAATCCACCCTGGAACGCACAGCCCCTGAAGATTCTTCAGCTCGGTTCACGGACCGTGCTGGAGAGTGAGCCACTGAGGATTCAACTGAGGTTTCCCTCGGAACCGTTCGAGGCGCCAGCATTGCAACCAATCGGGCAGCCGCCCCCAGCCTACGAAAAGCAAGCTGAGGAGCCCTCCTACGACGTGGACGTCCTAACCAGCAAAGGAAGAAGAGTCAAGGATAGGAAACTGAAAACTACCAAAAAAGAACAATACAGCAAGCTAGATTCTTACCAGCGGCCGGTCTACGGCCATGGACCTCCCAAAAAGATGGCCACGTGCAAATTCCTGCTGTAAAAGGGAGCATGGCCTCAACCCACTCGCGGATGCCAGAAAGCGGTGTTGGTGGCGCACCTCCAGCTACGGCACAAGAAGAAGGTCAGTACGTACGAACGTGAAACAGGGCATTTAGCAAAAAGAAATCAAGACTAGCGTAAAAGAAACTTACGTGCATGGTTCCATTCCTCCGGGAAGTCAGTAGCTCAAGCCACCAGGTTCTCAGTCCTGATGTAGACAAAGTGCTCATAGGGACAGGTATCGGCCTCGTCATCTAGCTCCGCAGTTAAGTCGTCGGCTCCACGAGGGACCAACTGAATCATGGTACCTCGTACCCTCTAGGGAGCATAGAGGGTCAGTACGTGCCTAAGGGTGATCTCCCTCCGTGCCAACCCACATATTTTATCAGCATCGCCAGTAACTTGTAGCATGAAGGGACGAGCTAACCAGGACATACCCTTTAGTAGCGACAGAAGTCCACCACTAGCATTGGGAGAGGAAGTTTAAATCCTAGCTTGAAAGGGTAAGCGTAGAAAATGCAGTACCCTCGGTGGTTGACGTAAACCCTCTCCCCGCTCCGAGCAAGGACGATATCGGTAAAATGAGGAAGGTCACACTGATCCCTCAGTTGGGCGAGGCCCACCTCCCCCATCAGAGGGGCTCATCCACTTGCTCCTCTCCTTCGGGGTAGGAGAAATTAGTCGTCAGGCCGCCGGGCAGAGAAAGAATCTCATTCACCGATGGGAGCCTATTAATACACGCCGAATCGACGGTTTTCACCACCGTAGATGGGCCCTCGGCCGCCAGAACCACCACCGAAGCAATATCGGAATAGTAGCTACTTGCCATTGTCAGTATACTACAAGAAAGCAAGCAGAGTTCACCGGAAAAGCAAGAGAAGATGAAAATCTGACGATAAACGACAAAGAACGGAGTAACGAATAAGCAAAAGACGAATTAATCTGAGAACAAGAAAGTTATCTCTCTCAGGATTTCACTCAAACGAATATCGGAAAGGTAAAAATTGGGGGATATAACCCCTTATTTATAGACGAGGCATAAATGGCTTTTACGAATCCCAAAGGTCACCATTAACTGCCTCACCAACCGCAAAATGGTTCAGGCCTACAGTAACGGGAATCACTATGACAACCGCCACGGAACGGTCGTTCAACCGTCAATGGCACGTCGCCCGTTAAATGGTCGTAACATCCCCAAGACACCAAAATCAAGCCCCATGCATCGCTAAGCTTATGACGCCTTCTCTATGTGCGGCAAGCCTGATCGTATCCCTGTCAAACGTGTGTAACCGGCTACGGCCTCTCTAGCTCAATAGTGGCCACGGCCATCTTCAAAATAATTCAGATCATGGCCATCTCCAAAGTACAAATGGCTACGGCCATCTCCAAAGTACAAATGGCTATGGCCATCTCCAAAAACGGCTACGGCCATCTTCAAGGAACAAATGGCTACGGTCATCTTCAAGGTAACAGTGGTTACAGCCGTTTCCAAAGCATAAACGGCTATGGCTAATAGCAAAATCCTCTCATCCAGCTCGGCCGGTCTCCGACCTCAATAAGCGGAGGGACTATCTGTATGGGTCAGAATAGACTCGTGATCAGTAGTGTGTCTAAATAGCTCTTAAGCTCACCTGGGTTAATAAAAGGAATAACTATCCACCGACCAAAGTATTCCGATGTTATTTAACCTAACTAACAATCAGCGAGGCCACGGCCTATTCATCGTACACGGATGTCCTTTCGATGCAGCCACGGCCGCCTGTTGCCAGCTGGCCAGAGCCTCAGCTATAAATATTAAGAGAAAGAACCCTAAAAGGGGGGCTGCGTTTTCTTCTTCACATCTACTTCTAAGAGAAGAGAAGATACATCATGGTAAGGCTCTGAACCTCTCCATGGAGAGGCAGACCAAATCGATATCATTAATAAAAGATCTTCACCCTCCTCCCCTTAACCAGTTACTATTATTTCTCACATTTTATTCATTTGATCTTTTGATTTATTACAATCTCCTATGATTGGCCCTCCGTTGATTTTAATTGATTTACGCTTATAAAGTATATGAGAACTTTGAGCTAAACAATTACTATATATAATTATTAATTGATTCCAAGGTATTTAATACAATTGATAATACTCCATCTAATTGTAGTTTCAGGATCCTAAAATTATAACTTTATAACCTTTTGGGGAGAATTAGCCGAAAAAAAGGGTGGTACGCTCCAAAAATATATGCATGAAAACCTATTGACTCAGCTATATATCATGTTTAAGGGTAAAATATACTAAAGGTTGTATTTTAAAGGTAAAGTTGTAAATTCTTTATCCTGTAGATTATACTTAACCTTTTTTCTTATAAGTTTATGAAGGAAATTTCATAATATTTACTGCATATATTAGTAGTATATTGATAAATGTTCGAAAAAACAACTCCAAATTTAACAATTATTACTGAAATATAGTTATTACTATGTACTATTTAGTTGAAACGCAGACATGATTGTATGATAGCACAAGATAAAAAGTGACACTAATCGCATCCAAAGTTTTTTTTTTTGGTTATTTCTTCTAAATATCCAATAATTTTAAATTCTATTGCGCTAAATATAATTACACTCATTTTTCATCTAATTACATGTTGTTTTTTATTTGGATGTTTTTCTCTTATACATAATTTATATTTATTAGATACAACTCTTTTATTAAGAGGCACGATTTTCACATGCAACGCACGTAGGGCGAATAACACAAATAGCCACTAAAAGCGGTGGCTTTTATTTTAAAGCCATCGTTTTTAATGTATTTAGACTTTAGCCACTCCTTTAATAAATTTATACCTGATCGGACGAAAATACCTTTTTACTCATGTGCTTAACTTCAGGACTACATGTCCTTAACTTTTGAACTTGAAACTCAAGTTCAGGACTTCAAGACTACATGTCCTTAACTTTTTAACTTGTAACTCTAAGTTCAGAACTTCAGGACTACAAGTCCTTAACTTTTGAACTTGAAACTCTAAGTTCAGGACTTCAAGGTAACATATCCTTAACTTTTGAACTTGTAACTCAAACTTCAAGATCAAGCGTCCTTAACTTTTGAACTTGTAAGTCAAAGTTAAGGACCTTAACTTTAGAACTTGAAACTCAGCTTTCAAGACAATGCGTCCTTAACTTTTCAACTTGTAAGTCAAAGTTAAAGACTTATTTTTCTTAACTTTTGAACTTGTCATTAAAAGTTAAGGACTACTTGTCCTTAACTTTTGAAGTTGTCACTGTAAGTTAAGGATCCTTAACTTTTGAACTTGAAAATTAAAGTTATATCCTTAACTTTTAAACTTGGAAATTAAAGTTAAGGACCTATTGTCCTTAACTTTTGAACTTGTACCTGTAAGTTAAGGACCTATTGTCCTTAGCTTTTGAACTTGTGACTATAAGTTAAGAACTATTTGTCATTAACTTTAGAACTTCTCACATAAGTTAAGAACTCTCTGTCAACTTTAGAACTTCTCACATAAGTTAAGAACTATATGTCTTTAACTTTAAAACTTCTCACATAAGTTAAGAATTGTCTGTCCTTAGCTTTTGAACTTGTGTCCTTAACTATTGAACTTAACTTTAGGACTTCAAGTTAGAAACTCATAAGCTCACCAGCAAAAAAAAACAAAAGATAAACCATTATGTGCAATAGTCGCGTCATTAGACTTCAAATAACATATGTTTAAACAAAAAAAGTAGAAGGTTAAATGCCAGAAAGGAGCAAAATATTCTTTTAATAAATAAAGAACAATGGTCTAGCAATGATATTCATTCGTAAGTCAAGTATATGTTTGAATCAGAGTTACATCAAAAGGGAATTGATCAAGTACAATTATAAACATAGGTGCAAATGTATTGGGCAATAGTGGCACCAGAACTTGAGCAAAGCCCATTCCCGTTGTATTTCTCAAAGCATTCCATTCCTGTTCAATACAGTTTTTCTCCCTAACATGAAAGAGATGGAAGAAAGGGTAACATAATCTTTTCATATTAATCTTAATAAACTAATGGCTACTATTGCTAAGCATTAAAAATGCTGGATAATAAGTAAATATCACTTTAAAAAGTGACTACCCCACACAACTTTTACATGCACGTACCCTAAAACCAGTATATTAAAAATAAGGACAATATTTAAAGAATAGCCCCTATTGAGTCATTCATATGAGTCACTCGGTCCTTTTTTGCCGAACTGCCTTTTAAAAAGATTTTTTATCGCATCGGAACAAGACCCACTACATTAGATTTAGCCGGTTCGATTATTTTCTCAAAAACACCAGTTCTATGTCTGGAAAGCAACATAAAAACTGGTTGTTGTTTGCAGATCACAACGTACACAAATCCTAATAGTGATTGATATAAAGCATGATAAAATCAAGGTAACATCAAAGCCAAGGAAAAGCAAATAATATGAGTGGAGTTGGAGAGAAAATGGGGTTTTAAATAGTTAAAATATCATAGTATAGCTAGTTTTTACACTGAAAAATAATCAGTATTTACTAAGTCAATGAAAAATAGTCACTATTTTGCTGTAATAGGGACCGGTCCAGTATAATATACGGGAGTTCTGGTGCATTTATGTATGAACTCTAGCATATTATGCTAGACCGGTATACTTTGCTAACTCCTGTAAAATTTGCGGGAGACTGGAGCACCAAACTCCAGTATATTATACTGTAAAATTATACTTGCTGGAACTCCCGTAAAATTTGCGGGAGTTCCAGTACAGTTATCCTGGAACTCCCGTAAAATTTATGAGAGTTCAAGCATACTTATTCTGGAACTCCTGTAAAATTTGCGGGCATATTTTTTCGGATTTTGAATACTATTTTCGCTCAAATTTAAAATTACTAAATATCGATAACTTTTGAAATTTGACTATTTTTCAACAAACAATGATAAATTTAGCTATTTTTAAATTTCTCTCCTTAAAACATGCATGAGCACAGTTTAACCTTTTTTAAGAAAAGGGCTTCACTGTATACAGTCCCATCACCCATATGTGTACCTTTTTTATATTTATAAAAGGGAAATAATAGGGTTGTGAGACAACTTCTAGCTTCAATCGGTGCCTTTATTTCATATAATATAGGATTGTACTTCCCATCATCCTTTGTCCATTGGGTCTTAGTCCCTATTTTCCATGTTTCTACTACCCCACCTCTTGAGCATATCCAGTGCAGGTAACCTTTTTTTATGATAATAATGATGCCCCAATCAGCTTGTGTGCACATTGGCGATACCATCGAATGCCTTAGTGCACTAACACACACAATCAGTCTAATTTTAGAAGTGATGTCTGAGGAAGATAATATATACATAAATTTTATCTTTATTTTTCAGTAAACTCGCGGCTCATGAAAGATAAAATGAAGAGACAACAAGTAAGTCAATAGGAAAGATAGAAGCAAAAATATCAGATTAACACTAAGTAATATGATCAGAAAATCGAAATGAAAGCAACAAATAATAACACAAATCGGGGAATACGAAATACCATGACTGACAACAAGTAGGTATTGTCGAATACCTTGTATCTTCTATAATATATACTTCGTATAATTTTATCGACCAAAACTTAGACAGGCTAGAAAAAAATTATGTAATTTTTTTGAGGTTTAGTGACACATAATTTGAAACTTCATAAATAATTGGCTCGTCTCTCAACCTTTCTTCATTTAAATACTAAACTTTTGTATGCTACTGAATTTATACCCATGACATGTTATTCCACACATCATGCACCAAGGGGCGTAGTCACCTTGCTTGAAATGGTGTCATGTGACACCGTTTCGTCGAAATTTTTATGTATGTATAAATAACAATAAAATTAATATATTCGGTATAAATATAAAGAATATCACCACTAGTCGTTACAGTAATCTATTCATTTGTTCACTTTTTAAAATATCGATATATCGCTTATAAAAATTCTTGTTTATGCCAGTCATGCACAACACCGTCATATCAGAGTATTCGGGCTAATAGTTTAGTTCATTTTGAACCAAGAAAACATTAATCTGAGCTTGCTATATATTATAAAATACAAACATATATACTTCACTAGTCAAAATAGAGATTGTGGATAAGATAGAATAAACTCTTTTTTTTTCTTTTTTAATTAACAAAAATTGATTTTCAAGTCAGCAACATGGGAAAATGCCAGATGAAATAAGAATAAACAAATTGGTCAATTATTATCTATAGTGCCATACGTGTTTGGTTAAAGTTCTTCTTTGGAATGGCTAGTAGTAGCAATAATCTTAAAGTCTTGTTAATATCTTATTTTTATGAATTTCTTGCTCTGCCACTTTTTCCATTTTCAAATATAATATCGATAAACTTGTAGGATAATAAGGTAATGAGTTGATGGTTCCAATGCCTACATGGTAATAAGATTAACAAGGTTCAAGATATTAAGAAGGTAGACATTGGTCTAATTTGCTACAAGTAAGATTCTTGATCAAAGAATTAAGCATCAATCCTACGTAAATTGCAGTGTAAAAATATAAGGGTCCATATTTTTTTCGTTTAATGTTGGAGAGTGATTTTAAACTTAGGCTTTTGGGTTTAAAAAAATAAAAACCGAATTACATATTGTATTGGACAAATTTGGTTCTTTATGTTCTCATGTTATCTACGCACTCCTTGACGTAGAGAGCGGCCTAACTGAGCCCGACTCGAGTAAGGTCGGCCCCAGAAAGTGGACGGACCGAGTGACATGACTCAAGATGAGGTCGTTTGAAGCTCTGACTCTCTCGTACACTGAGACCACCAACCTTTGTACTTTTCTTTGATTATTTCGAGGAAGGTCCCTTAATATATAAAGGGGACCTTCCCTTTGTAAAGACTCATGTGTATTTTGCTATTCGGAATATACAACTCTCTCTCTCTTGTGCAAAGATTATTACTTGCCTTATTGTTCTTACATCTCAAGATATCTATACTATTATCACAGATCTTAGCTATACGATATTCTCTAGTTCATATTACGCTTGATTCCGATTAACCCTTATTATTTTCGATTGTTCTTGAGCCTAATAAGTATTTACATAACTTTTTAGCTAAGCATATATATTATTTTTATGTGAAAAACATTTGGTTCATGGTATGGCTAGTAAAGGAATCAAGTCATCAACTAGCATTAAATAATATTAGGATTTAGGGTCCCCTATTTAACTATCTCATCAAGCATATTTTACTATCTAATCAATGGCGTTCATTATTTTAATCATGTGAATTGAATATAAAAAAATTTAAGCATACTACCTCACATTTTTTATACTTAATCATAAGTATAATTGTTCGATCATATTAAATTTATATTAACTTATCGAAAAATCAAAAAATAAAATTAAAAAGAACTACAGTAATCTTTTATGGTTCGAATTGGATGGCAATTTTGTAGATCGACAAGCCAAAACTGAATCATCCAAAAATCAACACGAAAAACCAAATACATGCATGTACATTATTGTATCGTATTGATAAACCTATCCTTAAGTAACGACAAAAAAATCGCTTTATGGAATGACAATTTTTGGTGTGGTGGCATCGTTACTTACTTTTTTCTCTCATCTTGTCCTTCATTTTTATTAAATAACATATTTTATATTTTACCCTATTCTTTTGTAAAATAATTCTACGACTGCAAATGACACAATCTATCCGGACGTTGTATTCATCCAACAATACAATATTACAATACAATACATTATGAAACGACGTGTAACAACAATCCAAACAAGATAACGTCCTTCTAGAAAAGTTCTCTGCTAATTTTGTTGCAAACCAAACTAAGCTCAGAGAAGAATTTTCCATAAATAAACAGTGCTAATGCAGAATTAACCTTCGGAGTACACAAATTTGTAGAGTTACCTTATAGCTAACTCAAGGATTCGTCACAGCTATTTTACAGCTTAAAATTACCTACTAAATTTTCAGTTTTGTATACATTAAGGACTTGGAAAATAGAAATTGAAAGATAGTTACAATAACTAACAATTCTAGCAAAAGTTATAAGGTAAAATTAATCAGGCATTTCTTCTCATTAGGTAAAAGTTTGAAGAAATGCCAATATTACAAAAGGAGCAAAATACCTTGACAGGAGAAGAGATATCTAGTAGTCGAGAGTAGCAACAGACATTATGCCAGAGGCCATATTCCTAGATTCCGAGCGATTTGCAAAGTCATCACAGCTATTGTTTGATGATCTAGACTTGGATACTGAGTTCAAAAGCTCGAGACCTTGTCTTCCCATCTGCTGCACGTCGTGAGGTGAGAGTATTTTAATACACCATACGCTGTTGACGAACTCCCTGAAAGGCAAGGAAATATAATGTACATGAGTTAGAGCAAGCCTTGAATCTCGGCGAAATTACTTTTTTACGAACTAGGCGGATAGGAATAGTAGAGTTACTCGAAAATCAGACATAACTTGCGAAAACAAAATGAATGTTGAAGTCAATATGCCTTCTTGATTCAACTAGTTATTCCTACTCCCTCTGTGCCAATTTAAGTGGTGATGTTTGACTAGGCAAGAAGTTTAAGAAAGAAAGGAAGACTTGAAACGTGTCGTTGAAAACAAGCCATAGATATTTGTATGGCTATAAATTATCTCATTAAGGGTAAAGTAGTAAGTTTATGACATTCTTTTTGGGATAGACTAAAAAGGAAAGTATTGACACATAAATTGGGACAGAGGAAGTAGTTGTTTGTGAAGTGCATGTGTTTAGCTATCGTTGAAAGTACACAAAGGAAAAGTTCTTAAAAAGAGTAGCAAGGATGAGAACTCACGGCCAGGGATCGTCGCCAAGGAGAAGCACATCATTCTCCCTGTCAACAAATACAAGCTGCCAGCCTGATCTCAAAGGATCCTCCAGTAGGCCTTCAAGGCCAAACATCCGCGCAAGCTCACTTCGCAGCTCATGATAGCTGCCAAACTTGGTGATGTCTAATGACCTTCCGAAGGACCCTGATTTATAGACCTGCATATTAGACAAACAAGATTACGAACAATGAAAGCAAAACTTAAACAAACAAAAGCATGCTTCTTTGCAGTATAGCACAAAAATTATATCTACTAAAACAGAAGACTGGATTTTCCGCATCATCTCCACAAGGCTTTCACCTTTATCCTCGATGTCCCCACCTCCCCCTCCGAAATTTATCCATGTGATTCCTCATCTCCTTATTCTAGAATAAAATGTAATTTGGCTATATTAGAAAAATAAATGTTGCTACCTCTCATGGAATTTGTCCTGGAAATCGTGACATTATTATATTGATAACAGGGGAATCTCCATATCATTCACCAGCGACCCCATGCCCCAACCCCCGGGAAATGAAACAAAAATGCAAGGAGTCATGGGCTGCTTGGTCAGGGTATGTTTCCCTATAAGACAAATAAAAAAGTTGCTAGTATTTACACGAAGGCAAATTACCTTAACAAAGGTGTTATGTGGGCTTTCTTGTCCCACATTTTCAGAAGTCTGTGTGAAACCTGGTACATTAATGCAACCAGAGAGTGCCATAACTGGATTTTGAGAAAAATCATTGCCCGTATTACTTAGGTAGTTGGAAGAAGCAAAGGGCACATTTGTTGACTCACAATCGCTACCAACTCCCCTGAGGCTTCGCATATCGCTCTGCATAAGAGATGGGGAATCTATATTGAACCCAAACAAAAGATGATTGTTGGGATCATTGTTCCCTTCTTGACCTACGGGGCAGTCCCTACCTGGGAACGTTGGCAAAGAAAGAGCATTTTGAGATACGTTTTTGTTGGGTGTTCCCGGCTGATCAATGTAGGGTGACATACGCTGTGAAGATGCAGAAGGAGGAACAGGATCGACAGCCACCCTCTTTGGTGGCCATCCGGTAGGAGATAGTAAGGAGCTCGATCTAGGAACATTGACAAGCTGGGATGGTTCATCCCGGGTAACTGCACCCGATAGTCTGTGCAGTGGATTAACAATTGAGTTGGTAGCATGATTCACTTTTGTGTCAGTGAAGCTTTCTTGTTGCGTAGAACAGAATGCTTGCATTGATGTCTGTTGTGATTGAGAGCTCGAGTCCAGCTGTCTAATTGCTTGCTGTTGCTGCAGAGGAGGCCGCTGCTCCAGAGGATATTGCTGTTGCTGCTGATGGATAGTGTTGGATGAATTTTGATGCAGCATTTGTTGCTGAAAAATATGAGGCTGGGATACAGGTTGCACTTGAGACTGGCCCTGTGCCATGCTCGGCAGAAACGCTGTTTGGCCTTGAGACTGTTGAAATAATTGTGGATATAGTAGTCCGGAAGTGCTGTTGGTGACACCATTGGATTGCTGAAGTTGCAGAAGCGAAGTGAGAGCCTGTTTAGAGGGATCCACAGACCTCAAATCTTGAAGGGCACCAGCAGCCATAGCTTGATAAATATCCATTTGCATTCCACCTATTGGGACGTCAATTCTGGGCTGCATCCAAGGTGCGACTCCAATTCCCTGAAAATTGATTGATTGGGTTCCACCATCTCCAACATCATGGAGCCACATCATAGGATTCATTACCATGTCATCATCCTTCATCCCTTCATGCGAAAATACAAAACATTGAAACACAATTAGATCAAGTCCACACTATTCTCTCAACTATCCAACCCGATGCTTCAGACACATAAACAATGTGATGGAGAAAGGGGCCGAATCCTAGTACCACTTAATGCCGGGAATCCAGGTGGCCATGATCGCTTGAGTCTCAGAGGAAATGGCGATGGATACATAGTGAATGTTGTTAAAGGTTCGACTTCCCATAGGGAGACTCTTGGTTGCCTTTCCCCAGCTGTAGACTCGTCCCAGCCAACCTGAATGAACAGATTCAAGCTTCATTAACACATTGTAATAGATGTTAATATTTTGAAGATGCGTGATTTAAGCAATGATTAGCATACTTTAACTGAACGCCAATGTGAGTTTGGCCAACGAACCGGATCCAAATCACCTACGCCAGTTATAGTGCCCATGTAACTGAAATACAAGGTGAATACTCAGATGTCTAACTTGAGTTCCCACAACTTTTAACTCTGTGTTAAGGCATCCTTGCAAGTACCAAGATATGAACCACAAAAAAAAAATAAGTGATAACCTACCGACGAACACTAGATTCTTCAGTTTCAAATAACATTCTGAAGCGCATGCCTACAGAAATGCGAGTATGATATACTGCTTTGACATACTTGGCAAGAGGTACAACAAAGTCTGAAGGACAAGACCTAAATCAATGCATGCCAGCCAAAAGTTAGAATATAACTACTATGTGAGTAGTAGGTTGATCATTCTACAAAGAAACAAACCTCGGATTATAAAAAATGGTGAATCTGCTAATAGTTGCTGCTGCATGAGCCGCAGCAGCCAAAAGACCCAAATGCATGCTGTCACTTGATATAACTGAAGACGGCATCACAGTTTGGGACCGATTGGCACGTCGAATACCAAGAAATAATTGATTCTTCTCATTCCTACAAAAAGAAAGCATGACAATGTTAAATATTGGCTGCACTATACACAACTGGTCTAATTTAGAAATGATAAAGTGACTATGGAGCCAAGAAAATAAAACAAACAGTAATCTCACTGAGCAAAAAATCATTGACCTTAACACTTAATTGGCTGTTTAACATGTGCGACAAAGTAGAAATCTTCACTTAATTGTCAATTATCATGTGCGACAACAGTGAAATCTTATATATTGTTCACTGAGGAATTTGATTAACTCGAGGATTTGAAACTAATTTCAGCAGTATCTATTTGGAGAACCACAAATCCGTTCAAAAGGCTCAGAAATCTCGAGCATTATTACCCAAGTTGCAAAGTTTGGACCACTTAGTCAAAGTGCTGTTAAAAGCAAAAGAAAGAGAACATGCGATCTTTTCCTGACAGCCTACCAGATGAAAATGATTGAATCACCAGCAACAAGTCTTTTTGCACTTACAAACACACTCCAACCAGTTGTAAGAAGATGCCTCTTCGGCTGACCTGTCACAAGAACAAAAGCAACAAGTATCTATGAGAAGGAAGCTTTGCCAAATTTACTATTGCTCAACAAACAAAATGTATATTTTAGCTAAGGTAGTATCTTAGAAGAATGACACTTATATCAAGAACTCACCCCTGAAAATATGTCTAAATTTCCACTCATTGTCATGGAGATCCCTAGCAATCAACTCTTGTACTGGAGGCTGCTGAGAGAAGTCCTGAATATTGAAGTCATTTCATCAATAGACGCTTCAAAAGGTTTAAAAAAAATGACCTCGGTAGTTCATCATCTGATGTCACAGAAACTAAGAATGCTTTGTTACCAATGGAGGAAAAACTTTCTCTGCTGCACGGCGAGGTACTGAAAATCCACCATGAGTACTTGTGTCACTTGCTGTTAATGTTTTACAGAAGTAATTTGTTGGCTGTTTTCTAGGGATACCGAAATCTAAAGGAAGGAAAGATGCCTCCTTTTGCTCTTCCTGCAATGAAAGAAAATAATGACATTCCAAAAATCAGGATGCAGACAGAAACTAGAAATTCAAAGACAATTTTCTATTACAGAGTTTACGTACAGGACTCAACGGTTGCAAGGTCATTTGGGCGTAAACCTCATCAGTCTCCACATCAGCCTGAATTGTATCAGAATTAAATTCTTTAAATGAGCACTAATACAAATAAAACTCTGAGATTTGCTTTTAATAGGTGATTAGGCAACGACAAAAACAGGCAACTTACGTGCATGGTCACATTGTGAAGCTGGCAAATAAGTTGTGGGGCCAGGCTTGGGTAATTGGGAATATGAGCCTCAGCTTCCTTGTTTGTTGATGCAGTAACCTGCAAAGTAGACCATTCTAACTAAGGCTTTCCACTTTATTATTATGTTAGTTCATAAATTGATGCAATCCAATGTCTTAGAAAAGCTAACAGTTGATTACTTCTTTAAAATGCAGAATAAAAATATCAAGCCATTATCAACATTCTACTTTTTGCTTCAGAAAAACTAAAACTTTAAAGAAAAACAACAAAAACAAAAACAAGAAGACGGCCTTTTAAGTCTCAAATGAAATTGGTTCATATGGTCAAAGTGGAGGCTTGCATCAGGAGTCCTGTGTGACAAGAAAGTTCCACATAAACTCAAGGGGAAATTTTATAGAGCTGTGGTTAGACCTGCAATGTTGTATGGGGCGGAGTGCTGGCCCGTGAAGAACTCTCATGTTCAGAGAATGAAGGTTGCGGAGATGAGGATGCTCAGGTGGATGTGCAGGCTCACCAAGTTAGATAAGATTAAGAATGAAGTTATTCGAGAGAAGGTGGGGGTGGCCCCGGTGGATCAGAAAATGCGAGAAGCGAGGCTGGGTGGTTCGGGCATGTGCGGAGGAGAAGTCCTGATGCCCCGGTGAGGAGTTGTGAGCGGCTGGCGATTGTCGGTGTTCGGCGAGGCAGAGGGAGGCCTAAGAAGTATTGGGAGAGGTGATTAGGCATGACATGGCTAGAATGCGGGTTTTCGAGGACATGACCCTTGATAGGAAAGTCTGGAGGTCTAGTATGAGGGTTGTAGGATAGGGGCTCCTAGAGTTTTTCGTACTCCTAACCCGGGATTGGATGAGGCTTGGCAGGGTTATCCATACATGATTTGTATTTTGGCTTGTGTCTCCATAGTTACTGTATTATATTATTGCATGCTATTTTATTTATGTTTCTTATGTTTAGATAATTATTTACGCTATTTCTGCTGGAGTTACTAATGCTCTTTTGTTTTTGTTTTTCCTTTCCTTCACTGAGCCGAGGGTCGATTGGAAACAGCCTCTCTGCCATTTTGGGTAGGGGTAAGGCTCGTCTACATATTACCCTCCTCAGACCCCACTTTATGGGACTATACTGGGTAGTTGTTGTTAGTAGAAAATGTTCGTTCCGCTTGCGGATCATCTCACAATAGAGCACTGCCCCCATCCTAGAAAGACTCTAGGAGTGTATTGGGTGTTATAAATGCTCATAAACACCAGTAAAGAAATTTAGGATGATAGAAATAGACCTGCTCACTATGCCCTTGGGGGAAATACACCACCCTGCTCCCAACAGCTGGTAGGGAAACAAGAGGTCCCGCGCATGCATGCCAGAGCTCAGAATTCAAACATTTGTTCTCCCCTGCAATTCAGATTACATTCAGAACATAATTTCTTCAAGATCTAGATCAGCAAACTTCTCATTTTCCTCTTATAGAGAGATTGAAGATCAAGAAAGTATTTCGAGACATTATTTGAAAAAAGAATCTCTAGTTCAAAAGATTAATTCATATAGCCGACCCCAACTTGCTCGGAATTGAGGCGCAGTTGTAGTCTTATTCAAAACATTCCAGTTATAGAAAAGTAGGGGAAAAGGATGTTAAGCTATATTACACGGACTCTCCAAAAAAATGGCGCACCCATGTCGGATCCTCCAAAAATGCACTATTTTTGGAAGGATCCAACACGCACCCAGCTACATTTAAGGAGAGTCCGACCAACATAGATGTTAAGCGTACCAAGCTCAAAGCTATCAAAAACTCACTCATGGTAATAAGAACCAGGTGATCCATAAGAGAAAAAGGTATGGTAAAAAAATCAATATAAAATTGAAAGAGCAAGGGTGAACATCTGTACAACAATTCTGTAGACTGATCTCAAACTGAAAGTACCTTGTAGACAAAAGAAATGAATATGAAGAAACATTAGAATTAAAATAAATAGAGGAAAGGACAAGAGAAAAAAAATTAAAGCAAGAATAAAAGAAAAAGGGAGAAAGATTTATGACATATCAATTATGCTTAAACAGACAAGTTCTTAAAGAAGAAGATCAACTAAGTTTCTAAAGGAAGTAACACATATTGCAACATTCTCTGACAACAACAACAAACAAAGTGAACCAGGAGTGGGATCTTGGGAGGGTAGACCTTACACCTAGAGAGGCTATTTCCAAATGATCTCGGCTCGAGGGGAAGAATAGAAACAAGCAAATATCACCAACAAAGGTCAGAAAAATGATATTGCAACATTCTCTTCAAGACTGAAAAAGATAACTTTACCTTCAGGAGACTGCTGATTGGAACCAGCAGAAGAAAGCCTCATTTTTGCAGCTTCAACCCTTTTGTTTGAAACCACTACAGAAATGAACCTAAGACACAGCTAAATCTACAACACCAATAAAGAAAATTCTTGCACTCAAAACAGCTCCAAAAATAGCTTCAACTTTATCCCACAATCAATGCTAGTGAATTACAGGTAACAATTACTCATCAACCTCAAATATTCAAGAGAAATGTCAACCAAAACCTGTTTCACTACAAAGCACAAAAGCTTTCAGCTTCATCAAATACCAACTTAAAATCTTGAATAAAAATCCAATCTTTACACAAGAAAGATGCAAATTCCAAGCTTTAAACTACCAGAATTCAACTCAAGAAAACTCCAAGTACAAAACCCATAAATTTTTTCTCATAATTCAGCAGAAAATGCCCACCAAATGTGCATTTGAACCTCATTCAGTCATATTGCCTAATATCACAAACTCTTTTTATGAAAAATACAGTACTTAGTAACTCCAAAAAAGAGTATATACGTTCAAAATATGTATTTATAAGGCATGTTATAATGGTAGAAATAGCTGAGGTCGGAAATTTTGAGGTAATGAATGATGCTGAAAAGTGACAGCAAAAGGAAGTGGGGAGAGGCAATATACTCCTTGAAGTATGTGTACTGTATATGTTTTCTCTATCTTTACTCTTCTCTTGTCTACAATGAATTGAAGTATACAGTTTATATTTCTTTTCACTACCAATAATTCAATGAAAGTGTACATATTATAACACACTACTATTATGCACAATACCTCGACATCATTCTAAACTTCATAAAGTATGGGTGCGTTTGGTTGAAGGAAAATATTTTCCTGAAATTTTTCAGAAAATATTTTCCTGAAATTTTTCAGAAAATATTTTTTATTTTTTTATATTTAGTTGGCTTAAATATTTTGGAATATATTTTTCTTGTGAGCTCATTTTTCTTTAATTGAAATAAAATATTTTCTCTATCAAAAGAAGTAAAAATATTTTTCAAAAGTCATCTTCAACCTTCCTCATTCCCACCAACTCTCGCAAACCTATCCCACCCCACCCCTAACCCACCCACCACCGCCAAACCCACCCATCCTCCCCCAACCATGCCCTATCCCCACCCTAACTAGAAATATTATTGAGAATGCTTTCTTTTCATGGTGTAAAAAGAATACTTTCCTTCATTTTAAAAAAATGAGTATTTTTTCATGATATAAAAAAAATAATTTCTTTCATTTCAATAAAAAAGTACTTTTTTCATGATGTAGAAAAATATTTTCTTTCATTTCAATAATGTAGTAAAGTATCATCTTTTATTTCAACCAAAATAAATATTTTCTTCTCATTATGTAAAAAAATATTAAGTGCTTTCTTTACATGATGTAGAAAAAATATTAAGTATTTTTTTTCATGATTTAGGAACAATATAATGTAATAAAATATATCTTCTTTCTTTCAATAAAAAAGTACTTTCTTTTCGTAATGTAGTAAAAAATATTATCTTTTATTTCAATAAAAAATACTTTCTTTTTATGTTGTACAAACATATTTTCTTTCATCTTTTCATGATTTAAAAAATTATTTTCTTTTACTTCAACAAAATAATGTGGTAAAATATATTTTCTTTCATTTCAACAAAAAAGTACTTTCTTTTCATAGAGAAAAGTATTTTCTTTTATTTCAATAAAATGATGTAGTAAAAAGTATCATCTTTTATTTCAACAAAAAGTACTTTTTTTTATGTTGTAGAAAATGTATTTTTTTCATTTTAACAAAACAAGTATTTTCTTTTTATGATGTAAAAAAGTATTTTCTTTTATTTCAACAAAAAAATATTTTATTTTATGATATAGAAAAAGTATTTTCTTTTGTTTCAACAAATAATATAGTAAAAAATATTTTTTTATTTCAACAAAATGAGTATTTACTTTTCATGATGTGGAAAGAGTATTTTCTTTCATTTTAATAAAAGGAATACTTTTTCACGTTGTAGATACTTTCTTAATTAACTAAAAAAGGAGTATTTTAGTTATGTAGCACAAATTTAAGCATTGTTTTTGAGTGAAAAAGTGAAGCAGCACATTAGTCCCTTTTTGTTATAAATAGAATTCTAATTAGAGTGAATGTCTATCTTATAGAAGAGTTTTACTTTGATGCTAAGTTTTTTCTCTTCCTATAAATAGAGGGGTCTTACCCCATTGTAAATCATCCCAAAAGTATCAATAAGAATACTCCTCTCTCTACTTTTCTCTCTATTGTTCTTGTTCTTATATTATTTCATAACATGTTATCAGCACGAGACTCTACCGTCTCAAGAATCCTCTTGAGAAAATTAAGTAAATATGGATATCTCACAAAGCAAGCTTGGATCAACGTCCAACTGTAAAAATATTTGTTTAGTTGATTCATGTACTACACATACGATACTCAAAGAAAAGAAATATTTCTCTCAACTAAGTATGTGTAAGGCAGATGTTACTAAAGGCAGATGTTACTACAATCTCTGGTAGTAGTAAATTGATTGAAGGCTCCGGAAGAGCAACTATAACTCTGCCTAGAGGAACAATGTTTATCATAGAGAATGCAATGTTCTCCTCCAAGTCTAAGAGAAACTTGTTGAGTTTTAAATATATACGCCGGAATGGCTACCATATTGAGACAATAGATGAGAATAATCTTGAATATCTCATCACTACAAAGAATGTCTCTGGCCAAAAGAGGGTTATTGAGAAATTCCCGTCTTTATCTTGTGGCCTGTATTGGACAAAAATTAGTGCAATTGAGGCACATTCAACAGTAAACCAAAAGGTTACTGATTCCAATACTTTTGTACTTTGGCATGATCGATTGGGACACCCTGGATCAATCATGATGAGACGGATTATAGAAAGCTCATATGGGCATCCCTTAAAGAATTTCAAGATTCTTTTAAATAATGAATTTTCTTGCACTTCTTGTTATCAAGGCAGTTAGTTATTAGACCATCACCAACAAAGGTTGGGACTGAGTCACCTACGTTTTTGGAGCGTATACAAGGGGACATTTGCGGACCTATTCACCCACCTAGTGGGTCCTTTAGATATTTTATGGTCTTAATAGACGCATCCTGTAGATGGTCTCATGTGTGCCTGTTGTCATCATGCAACTTTGCGTTTGCAAAACTAATGGCACAAATAATTCGACTACGAGCACAATTTCCTGATAATCCAATCAAGTCTATTAGACTGGATAATGCTGCTGAGTTTTCATCCCAAGCATTTAATGATTATTGCTTATCAATTGGGATAAAAGTGGAACATTTTGTAGCTCATGTTCACACTCAAAACGGTCTTGCAGAATCTTTAATTAAACGCCTGCAGTTGATTGCAAGACCATTACTCATGAAAACGAGGCTGCCCACTTCGGTATGGGGTCACGCCATTTTGCATGCAGCAATGCTAATTCGTATCAGATCGACGAATTATCACAAATATTCCCCGTTGCTATTGGTTTTGGGTCATGAACCCAATATATCCCATTTAAGAATCTTTGGATGCGCAGTATATGTGCCTATAGCACCGCCATACCGCACTAAAATGGGTCCGCAAAGAAGGTTAGGAATATATGTTGGGTTTGAATCGCCCTCCATTATTCGCTACCTCGAAACATTGACAGGGGATTTGTTCACTGCACGATTTGCAGACTGTCAATTTGATGAGACACTTTTCCCAAAATTAGGGGGAGAAGTTGGTGAAACCAAACAGGAAATTTTGTGGAAAAATGCATCATTATCTCATCTTGATCCACATACCTCTATTTGTGAAAAAGAGGTGCAAAAGATTATCCATTTGCAAAGAATAGCAAATCAAATGCCTGACGCATTTACGGACTTGAAAAGGATAACAAAATCCCACATCCCCGCAGAGAATGTTCCAATCCGTATTGATGTCCCTGTTGGACAATCATCTAGTGTCATATCCAATGAGTCGAATGCACGCCTGAAGCGTGGCAGGCCATTAGGTTCCAAAGATCGAAATCCTAGAAAGAGGAAAGCAAACGATCAAAATGACACTACGAAAGAATCTCATGAGGAAATTCATGATTTAATAAATTCTGAGATTGATGAAGAATCCATTGAGCCCGAGACTCAGGAAAATAAGGAACTATCCATAAATCCAATCGATATTGAGGCAAATTTTAATCGAGTGGATATAGTGGTGGATTATGTCTTTGCTTTTAATGTCGCATCTAGCATTATGCAAGAAAGTGAGGATCTTGAACCTCAATCTGTTGGAGAATGTCGAAAAAGACATGATTGGCTAAAATGGCAAGAAGCAATCCAATCAGAATTGAATTCGCTGGCAAAACGTGAAGTTTTTGGCCCTATAGTTGAAACACCTAATGGTGTTAAGCCTGTTGGCTATAAATGGGTCTTTGTACGCAAGATAAATGAGAAAAACGAGGTACAAAGATATAAGGCACGCCTTGTTGCACAAGGATTTTCTCAAAGGCCTGGTGTCGATTATGAAGAGACATATTCGCCTGTAATGGATGCCATAACTTTTCGTTATCTCATTAGTTTTGCTGTCCTTGAAAAGCTTGACATGCATTTAATGGATGTGGTTACTACCTATCTTTATGGCTCACTGGATAATGAGATATACATGAAAATTCTCGATGGACTCAAAATGCCAAACGCTCATAATTCAAAGTCCCGGAAAATGTTTTCAATCAAATTGCAAAGATCCTTGTATGGTCTAAAGCAATCAGGACGAATATGGTATAATCGTCTTAGTGAGTATTTATTAAAAGAAGGCTATATAAATGATGCCATTTTCCTGTGTGTTTTTATAAAGAAAACAACATCGAAATTTGTTGTACTTGCCGTATATGTCGATGACATAAACCTTATTGGAACCCCCATAGAACTCCAAAAGGCAATTGATTATCTAAAGAATGAATTCGAGATGAAAGATCTCGGAAAGACAAAATTATGTCTTGGTTTGCAAATTGAATATTTGGCAAACGGAATTTTTGTTCATCAATCTACCTATATAGAAAAGGTACTGAAACGGTTTTACATGGATGGAGCATATCCTTTAAGTACTCCGATGGTTGTTCGATCACTTGATGTGAATAAAGATCCATTCCGACCACAAAAAAGGAATGAAGAGCTACTTGGTCCTGAAGTACCATATCTTAGTGCAATTGGCGCACTAATGTACCTTGCAAATACTACAAGGCCTGACATAACCTTTTCAGTTAATGTCTTAGCAAGGTATAGCTCGGCTCCCACAAGGAGACATTGGAATGGGATCAAACATATATTGCGGTACCTAAAAGGGACTACCGATATGGGCTTATTTTATAGCAATAATTGCAGTCCTGATCTTGTTGGTTATGTTGATGCTGGATATTTATCCGACCCACACAAGGCTCGATCTCAAACGGGTTATGTGTTTACCTGTGGAGGCACCGCCATATCTTGGCGATCGACTAAGCAATCAATTGTGGCTACTTCATCTAATCATGCCGAGATAATCGCTATTCATGAAGCAAGTCGGGAGTGTGTGTGGTTGAGGTCTATAATACATCATATTCAAGACAAATGTGGTTTGAAGTGTAACAAACTACCCACGACTTTGTATGAAGACAATGCAGCATGTATAGCTCAATTGAAGGGAGGATTCATAAAAGGAGATAGAACAAAGCATATTTCACCAAAGTTATTTTTCACACATGATCTTCAAAAGAATGGTGATATCAATGTGCAACAGATTCGTTCAAGCGATAATGTGGCTGATTTGTTCACAAAATCTCTACCAACGTCAACCTTCAAGAAGTTGGTTCACAAGATCGGAATGCGAAGACTCAAGGATATGAATTGATGCTCTTTTCAGGGGGAGTTAATGCGCGTTGCACTCTTTTTCCCTTACAAGGTTTTTAACGAGGCAACCAATAGGCGCATATTCAAACATGTGTACTCTTTTTCCTTTTCTTTAATTTTTCCCATTGGGTTTTGTTTTAGTTAAGGTTTTAACGAGGCACATTATTGAATAGACATTCAAGGGGGAGTGTTATAAATAGAACTCTAATTAGAGTGAATGTCTATCTTATAGAAGAGTTTTACTTTGAGGCTAAGTCTTTTCTCTTCCTATAAATAGAGGGGTCTTACCCCATTGTAAATCATCCCAAAAGTATCAATAAGAATACTCCTCTCTCTACTTTTCTCTCTATTGTTCTTGTTCTTATATTATTTCATAACACTTTTGGGATTGTGTGAATTTTTAAAAGAATTAAATACTTGAATAAAATAGAGTCCTGAAAACGTAAAATATTTAGAATTTGAAGGGGGGGGGGGGGGGAGGGAAGATGGGGAGAACATGAAACATGTAGATTTGGGGGAAGAGGGTAAGGAAAGTAGCATAAAAAATTATTTTTCTAAAAATTATTTTCTACTCTCTAAACAAACTCTAGAAAATATTTTTCGGAAAAAGTTTCTCACTCACCAACCAAACATGAAAAAATAAGTGATAAAATTACTCTTTTTCCAAGAAAATATTTTTTTGAAAAATATTTTTCATGAAAAGCATTTTCCTTCGTACCAAACATACCATACATTTATTGCACTTCATCCTTTTTAAATTAATGTAATGAAAAGCATGAATAAACTCTATTTTTGGCTGTGAAGTAAAAAAATAGCTTTTAAGTAAGTATTTGTTAATGTTAATTATTGGTGACCAACGGGTGGGCCGGGCCGGGTCCGGGTCCAAATTTTATGACCCGTCCGGGTTCAATTGGGGGCGGGTTGCAATTGGGCTGGGTTGATCCGGTCCGGGCCGGGCCGGGCCGGGTTTATCTTTTTTTTTTTTTTTTTTGAATTACGTATAGTATAAATATTAAGTTATATTAATACTTTGTAATAATTGAATGAACACAACAAAAGATGGGGAAAAAATTGCACTTATTGCAAGTGCTACTTTATTTCTTAAATTCAAAATTTCAAACTGAAAAACTAAAATGTATCATAATTAGTTTACAATTTACATCAAATGGCTTGCATTGCAATAGCAAGTTCTTCCATATTAATATGAACCTCTGGACCTTCTTCTGGAGTGTTAAATTCGGATGGGTTTCCGTGCGTTAATATATCTCCAAGTTCTTCGTCTTCCGGGCTATCAAGATCTTCCTTTCCTTGATTTCTTCGTTCAGATCTTATCCAATCTCTTAGACACACTAAGACTTCCAAAGCATTGCTTCCCAATGAGTGCCGCGTGTCTCCAAGTTGTTGTCTTGCTTGGCTAAATGCACTCTCGGATGCAACAGTGGAAATTGGGACATTCAGGACATCCCGCGCCATAGCGTAAAGAACGGGAAATTGCTTTGAATTTTCCTGCCACCAGCCTAACGGTGAAAATTCCTTGGTGCGAGGCTCCTTTTGCTTCTGCAAGTAAAATTGCAGTTCATCTATATTCCTACTACTACTTTGAGTGTTAGAAAAAGTTGAAAAAATATTAAAACTATCAAAGCCTTCATCATCATCTCCGACTACATTAGAAGTGCTACATTGCATAGTGGGATTTGCAGCAGTTGAAGCACGAGCATTATCACATTGAGTTGCATAATAAGTATATAGATATTGTAAATGTTCATTTAGTTGGTTCATAGATTCATACAAATTTGGGCTTTCAGTGGGCCCAATCTCCATATAATTGTATAAAGCATTCATTAATTGTTGACAATCAGACATTTTAATTGAAGGATTTAAAACTGCACCAATTAAGTAAACAGGAGGAATTGGAAAGAAATATTTTTTAAATTTTGCTTGCATACTTGCAACAGCATCCGTATATCTATCTTTCTTCTTAAATTCAAATAGTAGCAAAGAAATTTCAGCTATATATACTAAAGCCAAAGTAATAGTTGGGTAATATGCCCCAGAAAACACAACAGTAGCAGTATAAAATTTATGTAAAAATTTAATCACATCACTAATGACCTCCCATGTATCACCGGTTAACATACGCCTAGGATCAGTACAATGTGCATTAGCAACAAAAATAAAGAAGAGGGGAGGGTATTTATAGATTTTTAGAAGGGTTATTAATGTAATTTAATAAAAACAAAAAAAAAAACAAAAAAAAAATAAAAAAGGGCCAAAAATGCAAAAAGACCCGTTGGCCAAGGGTTCTGGACCGTTGCCAACGGGCAAGTGGGCCCCAGCAGTTAAAAAAATTTTTTTTTTTTAAAAAAAAAAAATTTTACCGTTATAACCGGTCCGGGCCAGTCCAGGTTGGCCGGTTCGCCCGGTATTTCTCTTTCCGGGCCGGTCCCGTCCGGGTTAATTGCCCGGTAAGGCCTTACGTCCCAACCCCCTTCCCCCCTAACCCCCCCCCCCCCCCCCCCGCGCTAAACCGGTCCGGGCCGGGCCGGTTTTGACCGGGCCGGTCCGTGCCGGTCCCGGGTCAACCCGGCCCGGTTGACACCTTTAATGTTAATTGTCATATAATCATATATAATAATTTATTTATCCAAAATCTTGGTTCTTCTGAGTACAATATATATTTTATTCTAATTTTATTTTTATTTGATTTTGTTTTAACGGTGTATCTATTCCTTCGAGCCAAATAAATAAAAAGACTTGGTTTTTTAATCAAAATAATGGAGTTTTAATTATATTTTTTTATGTTTCTTTACATACAATAACTATTTATTCTAATTGCAACAACACAAAGAATAACTCATTCTTAAACCAATTAATAGATGGCAAGTGTTTAGCATACACTTCATTGACTATAGTTAATTAATGTGTATTTTGTTGAGTGGGAGTTCTTGAAGGCAGTAATACTGGAAATTGGCATACCTTTCAAGCTGGTAACTCTTATTATGGAATGCATATCAACAGCAAGCTACTCTATCCTAATCAATGGAGGATTGACCACAAAATTTGCAGCAAGAAAAGGACTAAGACAGGGAGACCCCATGTCCCCAAATCTGTTTGTCCTTATTATGGAATACCTCAATAGATCTCTCAAGAAGCTTAACAGGAATCCACACTTCAACTTCCACCCTAAATGCTCAAAACTACAGCTCACCCACATTTGTTTTGCAGATGACCTATTACTGTGTTGTAGAGCTGATACAATCTCAATGAAGTTGTTGCTGACAGAATTTGAACAATTCTCACAGATGTCTGGCCTCCAAGCAAACCTGGACAAGAGTTCACTGTATATAGCAGGAGTTACAAGAGAAGTAAAAGAGAGAATGCTGGCAGAATTCAAACTGACTGAAGGGCAACTTCCATTCAAATATTTGGGAGTACCCTCTCAACCAGGAAACTCACCATCACACAATGCATGCCACTCGTTGAAAGAATTGTTGATAGAATTAGATGTTGGTCTTCCAAAGTCCTATCCTATGCAGGCAGACTCCAACTCATCAAAAGTATGCTTTTTGAAATGCAAACATACTGGGCCCAGGTATTTCTCATTCCCAAAAAAGTCATCACACTGGTGGATGCAACCTGCAGAAACTACCTATGGACTGGAAGCCATGAAACAAGCCACAGGAATCCAATAGCATGGGAAACAGTATGCAGACTACAAACAGCTAGAGGATTGAACATTATCTGTTATGAAAGATGGAATAAAGCAGCTTTGTCTAAACTGCTATGGGCTTTAATGATGAAACAAGACAGACTGTGGATTAAATGGATCCACTGCCATTACATTAAGAAGAAGGATATCCACACCATGGAAATACCCAAACAAGCAAGCTGGTTAGTCAGGAAGCTATTTGGCAAGAGAATGGTGGACAACTCACAATACATCACTGCAAACTTGCACGCAGAATGGCACCTATAGCATTAGAAAGGCATATATACAATCTACTCCGCAATACCCCAAGGTTATATGGAAAAAACTAATTATGATACCTGGAATGCTGCCAAAACGAAAATTCATACTATGGATGGCGCTGCATAGAAGATTGGCCACAGTTGACAGGCTAGCAAACTGGGTATCCACACTGACCAATCATGCGTACTTTGTGAAAGAGACATTGTCGAGACATATGACCATCTATACTTTGAATGTCCTTACTCCCAGAAGCTATGGCAAAGAATACTACATTGGGTGAATTTTACTAGAACAATAGAAAGATGGCATGTAGAAGTGCAATGGGTTACTAGCAGGGTAAACAATAGGAACCCAAGAAAAATGATATTGGAAGTGGCGTTCGCAGCAGTTGTATACAATGTTTGGATGGAAAGGAACGTCCGAAGGTTTCAACAGTCGAAGAACGAAGCATCAAACAGAGCAAGGCAGATTGTACTTCAAGTACACATCACAGGACAAAAGAAGCCAAGATGGATACCCACGTTACAGTATTTGAATAGCTATCCCCAATGTACCCCTTGAAAATCCTTGTACATTAGGAATTAGTGCTTTCAACTAGTGTTTTTTCATTAAAAATAGAAGATAACATATGAGAACTGTTCGATAGTCCAAAAGAACAGCTGATGTATACTGTTGAAATTTATACAAAATATTTTATTTTTTTTTAAAAAAGTGTGTATTTTTACTTTAAAGTATTATTTAATTATGATTAACTAATTAATAAGGTTCGATGTAATGACTTGGTATAGATCGTGTTGATAACTTTTTTTTGTACATCTTTAAAAGATATCTAATATACGGATTGAATATACAGTCAAACTTCTCTATAACAATTTCGTCTGTACCAAATTTTTTGGTTGTTATAGCGAAGTGTTGTTATATAGAACATATATTACAACATAACATCGAAATTGGTTCCAAAAGAAACTTGAATTTTATAGTGAACTGTTGTTATATAGTGATGATATTAAAGAGAGGTCTGACTATAGTATCAATTTATTGATTTTACCTTTAAAAAAATTAATTTGTCGATTTAATAACAAAGCTGAAAAAAGACACCACCGTGTACACTTTGAGTGAATTTAAAATTACATTTACAATAAGTAATGTCATTATTTCATTATTTGGGTTATAGGTAAAAATACTAAACGTGAAAAAGAATTAAAATATCATAATACCAGGGGGAAAAAAACATAGGGATGAGATTGGCAAGGTAAAAGGCAAAATAGACACTGCCAAGAACAGGAGAGTAAAAATGTCACTATGAAATAAAGTTAAAGAGGAAATTGATCTTAAAATAAAGCTGGAAAAAGAAAAAATTATTTTCACTCGTGTAGTAAAAAGGATGTTACGAGGGGCAAAAGAAAAGAAGGGTAAATAAATGAAAGGAAATTGGAAGAAAATTTATTGTTTGGTCTGATTGAGTAAAAAGTTTAAAAAGTACAGTAGGACATGATTTAATTCAATTTACAAGAGTTAAATTTACCTGCTTTGCCGTGCAAACTTTTCAGAGAAGTTTGAAGATTTTGTTTTTATTATAAGCTTTGGTTATTTGCATATATTTCAGAAAAGTGTCCAAAGAAAATGAACTTTTAGTCATAAAATAATATTGGGACACGTCAAGTACTATCAGTAATTTCTAAGTGCAAAACAAATATAATTTAGGATGTGTTTGGTATAACGAAAAATATTTTTCGTGGAAAATGTTTTTCAAGAAAATGTTTTTTTTGAAAAATATGTAATGGTCCTATTCATTTTTCGGTAGTTGATACGTAAATTAAGGAAAATAACTTCTCAATAGTATTCATAAATAATTTAGATATAATAAATATAAAGTCATAAACTTTCAAACCAACAACCTTCCGAACCCATAAATTTCATAAGTTTTTGAACCCCTAAACATTCAAAATCGCGAAATTTCGAACCCGTAAACTTTATAATTTCTAAACCTGTAAACTTCCAAACACATAAATCGCTAAATTCATAATTTTGGAACTTGTACAATTTTAGCCTTTAAACCGATAAATAATAAAATTAAAACTGAAAAATATATTTAAATTTTTTTTCGGGGGGTGGGGGCGGGGCTGGGGCTGGGGCTGGGGGAAGGAGTAAAATGAAAAAAAATAAAAATTTAAACTACAGAAAAAAACTAAAAAAAAAAAATTTCGAGGGGGGAGCGCGGAGGGGGGTGGTGCGTGTTGGGAAGTGGGGTGGATAGTGCAGAAAAATAAAAAAATAGAAATTTAAAATTGAAAAAGAATATTTTTTTTTGCGTGGGGGAGGGGGAGATGGGGGAGATGGAAGGGTAGTAGGGTGGGTGGTAACGAAAAAATTGAAGTAAAAGAAAATTGAGATTGGGTGGGATGGGTTGGTGAGGGTGGGGAAGGTTGAGAAGGAGGTTTGAAAAAATGTTTTCCCTTATCTTGATAATAAAAACATTTTCTTTCAATTAGAGGAAAATAAGTTAATAAGAAAAATATTTTCTAAAATATTTAAGCCAACCAAACATGAAAAAATTAAAAAATATTTTCCTTCCTACCAAACACACTCTTAATTTACATCTTTTTGTTGCAAATTGACTCATATTGATCAATTGGATCTGAAGTAAACATACAACATAATTAGTACAGTATTACCTATACAAATCTTTCTTCCATTATGTTCAAATTTTTCATTAAGTCCGTATGGTTGTAGGAGATTTTTTTAGGAAAACTATCTTGTTGAAATATATGGTTGTACAACATATAATTATAGTAGTACTCTTGTAGAAGAAATGTTAGTCAGAGAAGTTAGTTGTCAGTTAGCACTGTAAAAGGAAAGTCGGTGGTAATCTATTTAGAGAGTAATTATATTTAGGTGTGTGTTGTAAGGAAAAATAATAGAAAATATTGACTAAGAACAACAAGGAAAGAGCTAAAACTTATCAAAAATATTGTGTCGTGGCAAGTCACTGCCTTGAAAGCAATTTCGGCCCGACTGGATATAAATCGTTAAGGCCGGTCGCTCCCCAAGGTTCCACAGCACCTCCAAATACGTGTACTCGTGGCTGGAAGTTTAGGATTTGTACAAAACAGTTGCCCAAGAAAAAGAGAAAATGAAGGTATTTTAAGTGTTGGATAATTCACAAAGAAGATTAGGAAGAAAGGAATGATTAGCTAGATAAATTCTTGGTTAAAAATTGAGTGATTATGATGGCTAATTCATAGCCTATTTATAAGATATTAAGGAGGTTGCATGTATGACAAGTGTCGAGAGACTTTTGACACTTATCTCATTATGTTAGTCTACTTGGCTCCAATATTGACAAGTGTATCTTGTCTTCCATGCATGAAGACATATGGTAGATATGCATAGCTATTTGTCAAAGCCATTCAACACTTGACTTTAAGGCTTCATGCAAGATACCACTTAAAAATAGATAGGACATTTAAAAAATAAAAAACTCATGGCTATTGGTTGTAAATAGAATTTCAAAAAGAAATTTTTGTTTGTGCATTATGAATAGTTCCAACAATCTTCCACTAATGCAAAGACAAAAATAGAATAGTTTTGGGCAAAAGAAGGAACATGTACGTAAGTTTCAATATCATTTCGATTTGAATTGACACATAGTGAAATGAGGCAACAATGAATTCACAAAGTGAAGTACTCTTGAACTAAATGGACATTAGTTGAGACCCCCAAAACACATACTATATCCTTAATTTTACGCTAATTTTGCGATACTAACAAAGTGCTTTTATGGTCATGCACATACTTTAGATCTCATGAGTGCTCTAGAAAGACATCACAATTCTTCCATAAAAGGTGATCGCACCTTTACACTCACGTAGGTGATTCCATCAAGTCTATCTACACATAGACTACCTTAAGGTTATGAAATCATCAAGAGCAAAATAAGCTCAACATTATAAAGCACTACCACATGCCATAGGGATAGGAAATGTAGTGCATATTGAGGTCTCATATGGCTTCGTTTGACCACAAACGGGTATCCACCATACTTCCTCAATCCATGGACTTTAGTCCCATCCCCCTCGACGCTTCAAGGACAACTCTCCTCGCCAAACCCTTGGTTAAAGGATCCGTCAAATTTTTTTCGGATCTTACGTATTCCAAAGAAATAACACCATATTTCAACAAATGTTTTACCGCACCATGCCTAATGCGGATATGTCATTCTTTTTCCATTGTACACACTATTTTTGGCAATTTCAATTGTTGCCTGTGAGTCACAATGTAGAAAAACTGGTGAAGCTTGTCTTCCCCACAAAGGCACGTCTGCCAATAAGTTTCTCAACCACTCGGTTTTTTGCCCTGCCAACTCAAGAGCAATGAATTCAGACTCCATAGTAGATCGTTCTATACAAGTCTGTTTTAAGGACTTTCATAAAATAGCACATGCACCCAAAGTGAACACATAGTCACTAGTGGAACTAAATTCATCATTGTCAGTAACCCAGTTTGCATCACAAAATCCTTCTAAAAACAGCATAAGCAATATTAAGAGAATTCCAGTGTTCACTACTAGGGTTGTGAGTACATCTACTAACAGCATAAGCAATATCAGGTCGTGTATTATTCATGAGAAATATTACACTACCAATTATCTTAGCATACTCAGTTTGAGAAATACTAGATTCCTTATTCCTTTTCAAATGTATGCTAGGATCATAATGAGTTCTCACAGGTGCTACATCAAAATAATTAAACCTTTTTAATGTTTTCTCAATATAATGAGATTGAGACAATGCAAAACCATTAGAAGTTCTTTTGATTTTAACTCCTAAAATCAGATCTGCTTCTCCAAGATATTTCATTTCAAATTTAGAAGACAAAAAATTCTTAGTCTCATTAACAACATTCACATTAGGGCCAAAGATTAACATGACATCCATATACAAACATATTATAACACAATCTGATCCTATCATCTTGGAATAAATACAAGTATCAGATGCATTAACAATAAAATTATTATCCACTAGTGTGTTACTAAATTTTTCATACCATTGCTTAAGTGCCTGCTTTAGACCATATAAAGACTTTCTCAATTTGCATACTTTATTCTCATGTCCTTGGATCATAAATCCCTCAGGTTGAGACATATAGGTCTCTTCCTCTAAATCACATTTAGGAAAGTCGTTTTAACATCCATTTGATGTATTACTAATTATGAATAGCATCTACAACAACAAGAGTTCTAATAGTCACTATCTTAGTCACAGAAGAATAAGTGTCAAAGTAATCAATGTATTTCTTTTGATTAAATCCCCTAATAACAAATCTAGCCTTATATTTCTCAAGTGTACTGTCAGGTCTTAATTTCTTCTTAAATATCCACTTGTTACTTATGGGTTTACAACCTTTAGGCAAATCAGTTAAGTCCCAAGTGTGATTAGAAACTATAGAGTCTAATTCATTTTTAATGGCCTCTTTCCAAAAACAAGTATCTATTGACCTCATTGCTTCATTGTATGTCTTAGGGTCTTCTTCTATTAAATAGATTGACACTAATTCATCACTCAAAATATCAATATCAATATTTTCAGTAAAGAAAGTGGTAATAAAGTCAGGACCAAAGCTAGTTTCAATTCTACGCCTCTTACTTCTTCTAAGTTTATTTTCATGCTCATTAGCGGTAACACTAGAAGAAGGTACAGCATGAGAGTTAATAGACATAGATGTAGAAGCATTATTCGGCACATCACTAGGCACATGCTCTTTCAATGGAAAAACATGCTCTAAAAATTTTGCGTCTCTTGATTCACATATAAAACTATCATTCAAAGACATAAATCTATATGCAGTGCTATTTTGAGCATAACCAATAAAAATAGCACCAAAAGTTTTAGGTCCAACAGTTACTTGTTTTAATAAGGTAGACCAACCTTAGTGAAACACCTCTACACTTTCAAAAATTTTAAGTTAGGGGCAAACCTTTTCCATAAATAATAAGGGGTTTTATAACTTCTTATGAGGGACTTTATTAGGAATATAACATGCAGATAAAACAGCTTCTCCCCACATATCATCAGATAAACCCGAACTCAAAAGCATAGAATTCATCATTTCCTTAAGGATTTTATTTTTCCGTTCAGCTACACCATTTTGTTTGGGAGTATAGGGAGCACTAACATCATGTATAATACTATTTTTCTCACAAAAGGCTTCTAAAGTATTAGTACTATATTCACCACTCCTGTCAGACCTAAGTCTTTTGATTTTTCTATCTAATTGATTATCTACTTCTGCCTTGTATTTTAAAAACCTGCTTTCAGCCTCATCTTTTGACTTAAGAAGATATACCTTAGTGTATCTAGAAAATTCATCTACAAAGGTGATGTAGTATTTCTTTCCACATTTACTAACATTGTTCTTGAAATCTGGTAAGTCTGAATGTACTAGTTCAAGCAGTTCTGTTTTGCTACTAGTTACATTCTTAAAAGGCCTTTTGGTATATTTTGCTTCTACACAAATAGGACACTTAAAAAAATAATCAATATTAACTGCAGGAATTAATTCTATTTTTCTAAGTATTTTAATAAAAGCAATATTAACATGACCTAGTCTACCATGCCACAAATTAATAGACTCGGCCATATAAGCATAATTGAAAGTACTAGCATTATTAGTAATATCTTGAGCAATGTTCAGTACAAATAAACCTCCACTAAGGTAACCCTTCCCAACAAAGTCTTCTCTATGAGAAATGACAACTTTATCAGATTTCAAAATAAGTTTAAGACCTACTTTATTGAGAAACACACTAGAAATTAAGTTTCTACGAAGGGATGGTACATACAGAACAATGTTCAAGGCTAAGGTTTTTTCAGAAGTTAATTAAAGGAGAATTTCTCCTTTACCCATAACTTTAGATGTAGTGGAGTTACCCATGTAGACACACTTCCTATCAAGAGATTCTTCAAAGTCGTGAAATAGCTCCTTGTTGGCGCAAAGGTGCCTTGAAGCGCTTGTGTCCAATATCCAGTCACTTTTGTTATCCACCATGTTCGCCTCAACAACCACATCAACAATAACATCACCACCCTCAGTAAGGTTAGCTTGGACTTGAGCTTTTGCTCCATTCTTTGAGCTTTGTCCTTGTCTCTGGTTGTACTGAAAAGCCTTGTGATCAATTTTGCCACAGACATAGCAAGGTCCTTTCGACTTTTGAATATGGCCCTCCGGCTTATTAAAGTAATTCTGCTTCCTCACATGTTCTTTCTTCTAGCCTTTCTTTTGTTTTCCTTTAAACCTGTCTTTCACAAAAGTACTAAAAGATTACACAAGGTTAGCTTTAGAAGAATTAAGAGAGAGAGAGAGAGAGAGAGATTTTATCTTATCCTTAAACCGTTAGACTCCTCATCTTTAAGAATGTTTGCTTCCTCACTCCTCATGTGACTGCTTAGTTCTTGAAGAGTTACGTATTTCTTCTTGTGTTTTAGTTGATTCAATTAATCACTCCAGGAAGGTGGAAATTTTCCAAGCAAAACATTAGCCTGAAGAATCTCACACATCTCCATGCCCTCGTTCAAAACATCAGCAGTTAAATTATCAGACTCGTGAACTTGTTCCATGATTGGCTTATCATCAACCATCTGAAACTTGATCCACTTTCCAACGACATACTTCTTTTTTTCTGCAACATCGACACCATATTTCTTCTCCAAATTGTCTCATATGACTTTAGCAGATTTATAATTTATAAACAAATTAAAGAGAAGGTTAGTCATATGGTTAAGCATATGTCCTCTCACTATTTTATTATCCTTTTAAATTTCTTTTTAGCAATATCATCATCAACATCAATATTAGCAGCATTAGAACTATTAGCCATAATATCAGCAGTAGGATCGTTAAACAAAACATAATCAACTTCTAATTGTTCAAAAAAAATTAAAAGTTTCTGGGATCAATGCTTATAATTATTTCCATCTAAAGGCTTAAGCTTTGAGAGATCAGGAAGTGTTTTGTTCAAAGTTATAGCCATTAGTTAATATTATATATAAATCGCTTTCAAATTGTAAGGAAAAGTAGTGGATAATTGACTAAGAACAACAAGGAAAGAGCTAAAACTTATCAAAAATACGGTATCGTGGCAAGCCACTGCCTTGAAAGCAATTTTGGCTCGACTGGGTATAAATCGTTAAGGACGGTCACTCCCTAAGATTCCACAACACCTCCAAACACGTGCATTCATGGCTGGAAGTTTAGAATTTACACAAAAGAGTTGCCCAATAAGAAGAGAAGATGAAGGTATTTTATGTGTTGGATAATTCACAAAGAAGGCTAGGAAGAGAGGAATGATTAGCTAGATAAATTCCTGGTTAAGAATTGAGTGATTATGATGGCTAATTCATAGCCTATTTATAGAAAATTAAGGAGGTTGCATGATGACAAGTGTCGAGAGACTTTTGACACTTGTCACATTCTGTTAGTCCACTTGGCTTCAATATTAATAAGTGTATCTTGTCTTCCATGCATGAAGACATATGGTAGATTTGCATAGCCATTTGTCAAAGTCATTCAACACTTGTCTTTAAGGCTTCATGCAAGAGGCCACTTGAAAATAGATAGGACATTTGAAAAATAAAAACTCATGGCTATTGGTTGTAAATGAAATTTCGAAAAGAAATTTTTGTTTTGCATTATGAATAATTCCAACATGTGTATTACTCATTTCATATTTAACAGAAAACAAATTGTAGAAATATCTCTCTTCGACCGCTTCTCTCTCCCACTCTTAGTTGTTAATTTAATCTTCTCCTTCCTCGAGCTTTTTATCTTATCAATGGCTGCCGGAGTCTTCATTTTAACATGATACTAGATCTAGGCTCGCAACAATTAGTTGCAGCAATCACGTAAAAAGCTCAGATCTGATATTCTTCCCCTCAGATTCGACTTTCCCAAATTTTATTCTAATTTTCTCTACTACCGAATTTCGTATTGAATTCATGCTAATACCTAGAAATGACAATTGATACGTCGAACACAACAGGAACCTCACATGCAAGCTTACAACTGCTTGATTGCAATGATCCTCTTTATGTGCATCTGCCTGATACACCAGTTGTTGCACTAGTGCCACAATTGTTGATTGGAACAAAAAATTATTCGGAATTGGGACGATCCAAAGGGTCATCACCTATTTTTTCTCTATTTCTGTGCTTTAGAGGCCTTGAAAACCTCATTTTCAGTCGCCTCGATTTGCATGCACAGTCCGGCGCGTAGCCGGAAAGCTCTCTTGTGAAATTCTATGAAAAATGCTAAAATATGGTATTAAAATGAGTAAAGTTTACTTTGATCAACATTTTGGATAAATGGAACCGGACCATAAAAAAATATGAGACTCGGGCGTATGCCCGAAATACGAGGTCCCGAGCCGGAAAAATAAATTTTAAAAAAAAATATTTTTTTGAAATTGTTAAGGAAATTTGAAATGAAAACTAACTATAACGTGTAGGTATCGGGCCCGTATTTTGGTTTTGGTGCTCGGTACAAGTCTTATATGTGTTTTAAGATGCTTCTGTGAAGTTTGGTTGAAATCGGACGTTATTTGACGTGTTTCGGGCTCAAATTTCAAAAATTGAAAATTTATGAAGTTTGATGAAAATTAATGATTTTGAGGTTTGATTCCTTGTTTCTGATGTTATTTGGTGATTTGGTCATGTGGTTAAGTTCATCGGATGTTGTTGAGTTAGTGTGTGTGTTTGGTTAGGATTCCCGAGGACTCATGAGTGTTTTGGAGGAGTGTCGGAGTGGTTTTTGAACTTAAGAAATTGCAGAAACGGTTGTCTGCTGGTGTCCAATCGTTTATTCTATGCGATCGCATATGTAGGTCTGCGATCGCGTAATGTTGATCTTCAGGAGGTCCAGTTTGTTGTATGCGATTGCAATTACCTCCCCCAATCGCATAGTGCTAGCCTGAGAATCCCTTTATTTTCTCCTCTATGCGAACACATAGCCAGTTCGGGATCACAGTATACCATCTACTGCTTCTATGCGATCGCAATGATCACTTCGCGATCGCAGTGAACATTTTCCCCCTTCCTCTATGCGATCGCATGACTTCTTCGTGATCGTATATGCCATCTTCGCCCAGTTAAATTTTATACTTCAAAAAATAGAGTCGCTACGGGTTTCATTCAAAAACTAACGAGCTCTCTTCTTCTCCAATCACTTATGAGTCCATTGAAGTCCCAATTCTTCAAGACCACTTGGGTTAGTAAATTCCCACTTAATTTCTTCATTTTTCATCATCATTTATCAAATTCCTTAGCTCAAATCATGAAATTTAGGGTAGAAATTGGGTGAATTGGGTAAAGTTAGGGTTTTCGATTTTTCTTAATTTAGACCTTGTTTTGGGTTTGAATTTTAAAATAAATTATATATTCGGACTCGTGGGGAAATGAGTGATATAAATTTGGTCCGAACCTCGTGTTTGGACCAAATGGGCCCGGGGTCAATTTTTGGAATTTTGAGAAGAAAGCTTGAAAATCTATATTTAGGCATTGTGTTTGATTTGTTTAGCATATGTTGATAATATAAAGTCATTATTGTATAGATTTGATTGAGCTGAAGCTGAGTTCGAGAGGAAAAGTGATACTTGAGGATTGAATTGTCCGTGAAAGTTTGAGGTAAATGTTCGGTATAACCTTAGCTTGAGAGAATAGGAGTTGAGTCTTGTTTGCTACTTGATAATTGTCGAGTATGGTGTATAGGCATGGTGAAGAGTATCTATACACTAGTGTCTAGCATGACCGCGAGTCCTCAAAATGTGATTATCATGATTTTGTTATAAATTCCTTGTTTAATTGAGGATTTCTATATATTTTAAAGAACGTGTGAAAGACATTATGACCATTTGATTTAGGGGAGCATTGGCTCAGTTGTTATACGAATTGAAAAGATGTATGAGATTATAAATTCTTTGGAGCATTGGCTCAAGTGATAAAGTGAGATATGAAGTAAGAAATGAAAGAAAGCTAATGAGTTATTGGTTATTCCCTTGTCAGGATGTTTTGTTGGTTGGTTGATTTTGGATATTGAAATTCTTGTTATTGTTCCCTTGTCGGGATTTCTATTTTTGTTTGTGTATCCCCACGCCACATTGTTTGTGATTGTTGTTTAGGTGCGGAATAGTGATAAAGCACGAAGGGTGATGCCGTGTACGATTGTGATATGAATACTAATGCACGAAGGAACATTTTGTGGCATGATAAGAATACTAATGCACGAAAGAACATTCTGTGCTATGATATGAATACTAATGCACGAAGAAACATTCTGTGCCATGATATGAATACTAATGCACGAAGGAACATTCTGTGCCATGATATGAATACTAATGCACGAAGGAACATTCTGGCCAATAATATGAATACTAACGCACGAAGCATCATTCTGTGCCATGATATGAGTGTTAATGCACGAACGATCATTTAGTGCCATCATTATATGAGGTAAAGCACGAAGAGTGATGTCGTGTACTTTATATGATTGATTTGGTGAGAAAGTGGGTAAAAGCACGAAGGATGGTGCCGTGCATCAATATGAATACTAACGCACGAAGCATCATTCTGTGCCATGATATGAGTGTTAATGCACGAAGGATCATTTAGTGCCATCATTATATGAGGTAAAGCATGAAGAGTGATGTCGTGTACTTTATATGATTGATTTGGTGAGAAAGTGGGTAAAAGCACGAAGGATGGTGCCGTGCATCTGTTGATTTCTTACTCTTGTCGATATTGTAGTTGTACGATTTCATACCTTATTTATTGATTCTATATCTGAACGGTTACCACCCTACAACATGCTCCCCTCCCTCTTTGATTGGTTAAATTCTTCTATGTTAATCTACTTTACAAATAGATATATATTTATTTTTTAGACCATTATTTATAGTATTCATAGACCGTCCATGAGTTGTGAACCAATTTTGGGTGGAGTTTTATTATGGCTTTATTATTTGTATTAAGATAATCTGTTAAATTATGTTCTTCCGCATTCATTCCGCTAATTTACTTTTATTAACTTGTAATTTATTAAAAGATAAAGGAAAAGGGTGAGATAATTTGTAACATTGGCTTGTCTAGCGAGTACAATGTAGGCGTCATCACGGTCCCGATGGTAGAAAATTTGGGTCGTGACACAACCAAACATTTCTACCAGTCCTAAAATACCATACGAACTTAGTGAGCTCTTAAATCACATCAAACAACGCTAAAATCACGAATCATCCTCCAATTCAAACTTAAAAAACTTGAAACTTCAAATTTTTACAACCGATGGCAAGACCTATCAAATCATGTCCGATTAACCTCAAATTTTGCACACAAGTCATATTCAATATTATGAACATATTCAAACTTATATAATCGGATTCCGACCCGATATAAAAAGGTCCACTATCGGTCAAAATCTACAAAAACTCAGCTTTCGCCATTTTAAGCCTAAATCAGCTACAGGCCTCCAAAAAACAATCCAGACATACCCCGAAGTCCAAAATTTTCCAATAGAGCTAACAGAACTCCATTCCGAATTCTTCTTCATACAGTTCCGACTACGATCGAAATCCTAAGGCTTAAACGTCCGTTTAGGGACTAAGCGTCCCAAAACACTCCGAAACAAAAAACAAAACCTCCCAGCAAGTCGCATAAGTAGCAAAAGATACGAGGTAAGCAGAAAATAGGGGATCAGGGTTATAACTCTCAAAACGACCGACCGAGTCATTACAAAAGTAATAGGCTAAAATTCAATATCAACTCTAGATAGGTTCTCAAATTACTATTTTTTTTAAAATACTCAAGCGTCTAATCTAATCTTCGAATTAGTAATTTTGACTCAAATATTATTCAACAAACCAAATGTATTTGAATCGTAAAATTTTAATTTTTAAGATAATCCATCATTGTTGAATAAGCTTAAATAAATAAATTTCAATTTCAAATATAGCTTTATGAAAAATTTGAAGTGGGTGTTGTTTAAACTTGTTAAATAGTATAAGAGGGCTGGCTGTACAAAAAAATTTGAAGTCGTTTAATAGAAATTTAGACTAGTCCACCTTTATTGAACAAGCTTAAATAAATAAGTTTAAATTTTGAATCTGATCTCGTGAGAAATTTAGAGCTGGGTATTAGTTAGGCTTTGTTAGAAATAGTAAGATCATGTTGTATACAAAATTTGAAGTCGTTTAATAGGGGTTGGGTCTGCTTTTGAATAAGAACTACAACTAAAAATCGTGAAAGAAATTTGTCTACATAGTGTACAAGAGGTGTTTATATACCTATATATACTATTATACAAAATTATATACCATTATACAAAAACTGACTTCGTCTTCTTTCTTGAGTCTCTTCTGAAATTTAACTCAAATTTAGTTCAAATCTACTGCAAATCATCTCATATTTAAGTTTGAACTCCTCTTGATATTTTTAATAAATTTGAGCAACACCCGATCCAAACAACTAACAAACTCTAAAAACTCAAATTTTAAATTTAACTCAAAGATTAAAAAAAAATTTAAAAACTAAGTTGTGAAGAGTCTCAAAAGCTACTAGGCTCTGGAACAAAAATATTATTAGTTTTTGCAGTATGCTTTTCTTGTCGTAACAACAAACGAAATAGGTAACTTGACAAACTATATTTAACTTCATAATTTTTAGAAGAAGTAATTATAAGAAAAAAGATTTCAAAACAGGAGCTGTCATCTATATTTTTGCTAGTACTTTTAAAATATGTATAATATAAACTAAATCGTGTATTTTTATTTTTATTTTGTAATTCTTTCACACACAAAAAGTGAACATATGAATTGGGGAAGAAAAAAGTAATAACTAGAGAGATGCATGAAATATAGTATTCGATGGTATGTGATTGCATGAAAGTGTACGTAGGTTAGAGAAAAGGTATGTCCCCTGTAAATGGGAAGGGGACGAATCGTAAGCTTTATGGTGGGTCAGCAATTGCAGCCCACGCGTCATAATTCCTATAGTCGTTTTTATATCTGCAGTTCAAGAAAATTAGGGTGGACAGGGCAGAGCTAATGTGTTTAGAACGGATTCGCGGAACTTAGTAGTTTTAGTTCGAATTATATATTTATTTTAAAAAAATTATTAAGTATGTATAATAATTCAATAATTTAAAGCGATTAAAATTTCGACGTCATAATATAAATTTAAAATTCTGGCTTCGCTTCTACGAATAGAGGCGGATTTACCTTAAGTAAAGTGGGACACGTAAACCCATCCTACTTGATAGATCATACAGATTTCATGTATAATTTTCTATAAAATTTGCTATGTGGTGCAGTTGGCACCCATGGTCAAAACAAGAGGTCTGGTGCCTGAAGTTCTAGCCCAGATGGGCACTCATGATTTTATTTACTCTTCCTCCCTTCTCCTGGTTTTTGTTCTACTTTTTCTACTTTTCTTTTTTGCTCCTTTCTAGTTTTCCTTTTCTTTCTCATCTTGATTCTTGACAGCATTACCAATCCTATTAATTCTCCAAAATTTCATGGTAACTAACAGATTAATGGTTCGAATATTAGCTATTAGTATTATTTTAATTTCAGATTTGTCTCTATTTTGAACTATTATAAATGTTTCACTATAAATAATTTATATGACTACAAGATCTTAAATACTCTATGAGACGTGCTTAAATATTTTTATTATGCTTTGAGATCTTTTGGTATTTTTGTGCTTCTTTTTCGCGATAAAATTTGCACAAATTTTTGTTTTTATGGTATTAACTTCTTAATAAAATTCTATTTTGATTCCCTCTTTGTTTTAAATTTTGATGGTAAAATAACTTAATGGTTTAAAAAGAGTATAGTTTATCTCTTTGGATAATGTTTAAAATTAATAATAACTCATAGACATATAAATTTTAATAAGTCAAAACATATAAATTTTCTTACATCAATTGACATTGCGATAAGCATAAAAAATTACGATAAAATTATAAATGGTGATTGTCTCAAAATTCTGAATACGCCTCTGTCTCGGGGGAGTTACAGTTCTTAGTTCTGCTTAGGAATGATATAAACGAATACTAGCTTTGACTCAAACTTTATTTGTTATTGACAAATTAACCATGGTTAAGAATATGCGGTTAATGTTAGGTTTTCAAGTCGCCTTTAAGAAACAGTTTTTTCTCTTAGAACTAATTCAAAATCGTCGTACCGTCAAGCTGGTGGAAAAGGAGTTTAGCTGCACTTTCGATAGTAATGGATTTGGATGATTCAATTTTTGTCACATCATTTGACTTTAATGTCTGTTCGAACTAAATGTAAATTTTATCTACCTTTTGAGCAAGTGTATATTATCGGTGGAGAAGCCAAAAAAAATTGCAAAAAATATTCAACATTTAATAAATGTCTAAAAATTAATTTTTTAGCCTATATACAGAATATAAATTTTTACATACTTAATGTATTTATTTATGAATGGTGATCTGAAAATGTAATCTTAAATTTGAATCAAGATTACTTAAAGGAGATACGTGAGATTATATATCCTTCACTCATTTCTTGTGAGGAAACATTTGCATAAAGAAGGAGATAAGGTATTCTAATCAAGTCTTACTTAATCCAATTCAATCCAATTTTGGTTAAGACCAAAATGGGTTGTCTTGTACGATTATGGGAATCTAGAAATTAGCATTTTCCATTACGCAACTTCCTTCTCTCCTTTTATTTTAAACCATTCATCGAAGACTATAAACTCAAAAAGCTCAAAGACCTAAAACTAACTAATTCAAGAAAAATATTGAAATACAAAGAAGACGTGAAATAGGATAGTGCGGAAATTAAGTAAGCGGTTTGGACATAAAAATATTAATTTAAAAATAAAAGTATTTGAAGTTAAGTTGAAAAATAATATTTGGAATTTAAAATTATATTTGGACGTGAATTTCACTTTAAAAATATTTGCAGTCTTGTGAGTGGAGAAACAAGTTTTTCCGAAATTTTTGAAAAACTCATTTTAAAAAAGTCTCCATAAACTTACAAAATTTTATGAACAAATACATTTTTGAGAAAAAAAAATCGAAATATATATAGGCATTGCAAGGAAATTTTTAATATTTGATTCATTTATGTACAATAACAACGTGAAAGTTGGCGGCAAGGTTGGCCGAATTGGCTGGGTGTGTGATTTTTTACATGGGAGACCTGAGATCGATTTCCTTCACCAGCAGCCTCCTCAGTTAGAGCTCGTTGCATCGGGCTTGCTTAGTGCGGTTTACATCTCTTATGTGATTTGCGAGCTATTGCATATTGAGCAGATTACCCAGTGTGCACCCGAAAGGTTGGCCGAATTGGTTTGGTATGTGATTTCTCAAATGGGAGACCTGAGATCGATTCCCCTCACCAGTAACCTCCTCAGTTAGAGCTCGTAGATATGAGATCGATTCTTCTCACCAGCATCCTTCTCAGTTAGAGCTGTTGCACCGGTCTTGCCTAGTACGGTTTACATCTCTTGTGTAATTTGCGAGCTATTACACAGCAAACAGATTACCACAGTGCACACCCGAAGGATTGGCCGAGTTGATTGGGTGTATAACTTTTTATATGGGAGACCTGAGATCGATTCCTCTCACCAGGAGCCTCCTCAGTCAGAGCGCGTTGCACCGGGCTTGCCTAGTGCGGTTTACAACTTTCGTATGATTTGCGAGCTATTGCATATTGAGCAGATTACCCAGTACGCACCCGAAGGATTAGCTGAATTGGTTGGGTGTGTGATTTTTCACATAGGAGTTCTGAAATCGAATCCCCTCACCGGCAGCCTCCTCAGTTAGAGCTCGTAGGCCTGAGATAGATTCCCCTCACCAGCAGTCTGCTCAGTTAGAGCTTGTTGCACCGGGCTTGCCTAGTGCAGTTTACATCTCTTGTATGATTTGTGAGCAATTATACAATCAACAGATTACCCAGTACGCACCCGAAAAGTAGTAGCCGTGGGTTTCTCTCAAAATTTTCCAAAAATAATGTAAAAGTTTTTTTTACGCTATTACTATAGTTACACCTATTAGAATATATTATTTACCATGTTTCTACAATTTACAAAAATGTCACCTTAATAAATTCTAAGCAATATGTTATTATAATATTTCTTTATACTGTTAGTGAATATTAGTTATAAGCTCCATTAAATATTGTCTGACTCAAAAGTTATTTGTACACTTTGTAAGCTTCAAAACAATCAAAAATAAATAAGGGTAAATCGTTATCAAATATAATGAGACCTAGAGATGGGAGATGCAATATAGTAAAGGTAGATCTGATAATGCAAAAGATAATATTAGCTTAAGAGAGAAGCAATCGATAGATATAGAAACAGGGATAGAGAGAGAGAGAGAGAGAAGTATTATTGATAATAACACTCATGCATATTATAATGTAAAGGTCTCCTTTATATAGTAGGAGACCTTCCTCGAAATACTCAAAGAAAAAGTACAAAAGTAAGTGGCATCTGCTTTAGTGAAGAAGTTAGGTTCTAAACGACGTCGCCTTCATCCACACGTCCGGGCCATTCCCTTACTTTGGTTGGCGTCTACCCATTGGGCGTACCCATTAATCATGGGGATGTTGAGGGCCAAATTTGACCCTATATAGTTAGTTCCTCTGTTCGTTGGAGACGTGCCCGATGGGCATCTTCAATGGACGGATTGCGAACCTCATCTTTTGGAGAATTTGACCTCGTTCTCATGCGGCAACATGAATGATGTGGTTTGCCCGACATTGTTGATCCGTTGACGTGTGATTTCCTTTTTAGGATGACGTCATCATCCGCATGCATCATTATTACTTTTGTTCCCAAGGTAGTTCAGGAGGTGATGTGATGTTTTGGTTTCCTGCGCCCATTTTGATTTTACCTTTATGATTTTCGCACAACTTCACCCTATAAATAAGGGAAAAGTTCAAACTGATTCATCTTTCGAACCTTTGAGAGTATTTTCTTATTCCCTTTTCTGTCTTGCTTTCTTGTAATCCATATCTCGTATGAGATCTTCCCTGTTTCTGTATGGTTGTATTTCTCGTCACCAATATTGTAATACAAGTTCATATGGCGAAACACCGTCAAAGCAGCAAAAAGACCAAGGACACTGCTACATCTAAGGTTATGCCTTCTTCCGGCGGCGAAGAGGAAGAGGTGTAAAAGGCTCTTGTTCCTCTTTCGGTAGATAATATGCTCCCGAAAGAGATGCACATTCGAAGTGATTATAAAACGAAGAGCTCATTTATCCCTTGGGAGCACAGTGAACTGCTGCAACCCCACTTAGACACCCTTCGATCAACGTACAACATTCCGGGCCATACAGAAATGGTTCCGGCTGAGATGGACTATGCCAATGTGCATAGGCCTAGTTTTTGTACTTTTTATGAGTATCCGTTTAGGATCGGATACAGCCTATCGTTTAACCCTTTAGCGGAGGAGCTCTGCCACTTCTATAGGGTGTGTCCGGCCCAGCTCATGCCCTATACGTTGAAGGTGTGTAGAATCCTTACTACATAGGCGGCCAGGGCAGGGAGCAAAGTCTCGGTTCATCATTTCCTACATATGTTCAGCCCAAGCTACTTGAGGGGTACCATGCTTCATTTGAAGAGCCGTGGTACAAAGAGCTTTATAGTGAAGTCTGATGATAAGACCAACCGCCGCTTCTGAAAAAGATACTTCTACATCAGGACGTAGCACCCGGTGCCTGATCCTGAAGGGTTCCCAGAGAGGTAGAACTCAAAATTTAAGTATCCTTGTGTGGTTTCGTGATTGTTTGGGGTCCTGACTCTTCACCCGTTCTGATTTCCTTTTCTCTTTTTTTGTAGTGGTGGCTTCTCCACCTTGATTCATCGAAAATATTAGATCATGGGTGGAGAGGTTGATACCATGCGCAGGGGAGTGCGCACTTGGCCTGCGTTCTGCAACCAGTACTGCCCGCCAGGTAGTTTGTTTTTATTTTGGCTTTAGTTTTGAAGGCCCTTTAAATTTTGTTACTCGAGTTGCTTGTGTTGGCAGGTGGGGTTGTTTTCAGAAAGAAGAAGATCGTAGTTTCCCCGTCTATGGCGGAGGTTGACTCAGATGACGAAGTGGTATCCTGCGGCTCGCCCAGTGACAACGCCCTTGCAGGTTCTCAAGTGGGGGCTGTACCGGTGGCGACACTTGAGTCGGTGCTTGAGGCTGTGCCGGTGAGCCTGAGGCCACGCCCGCTGATGAGGTGGTTCCTTCAGAGTTGTCCCCGAAGCCTGTGGAGAAGGATTCTGAAGGTGAAGAACCACTGGAGAGAAAAAGGCGGCGACTGATCACTGGTAAGGGGATTGGGACTGAAGAAGTGAGGACCAGCAAGCCCCGTCTAGAGCTAAGGCCAGTTTTAATGGAGCTAGAGACTGTCCTTCAGTCAAAAGAAGAGGAGTTGGAGATCATTCACGGGGTAACACTGAAGGCAACTCAGTTGTAGACCAGAGTCGCCACTTTGACCGCTGAGCTCAACGCCAAGGCGGCTGAGGTTAAGGCCTTTAAGCAGGCCGCCTTGTCAAAGCCCGAAGATGATGCACATCATGAGGTGCACATAATATGGGGTGTATGCCGAGACTATATTTGTCGTACTCGAGGAGTACTTATCTACAAGTCGAGCCACTAAGGCGGAGGTTGAGGAGCAACGACGCTTAGCCCGTGTCGCCCGTGCCACTTGTGATTATAGCTCTGATTCTCCCGATAGGGCTACAATTTTGAAGACGTCAACCGTCTAGCATCCGGCTCCTGGATCTCTAAGACTTACCGCCCCGGGTGATGGCGGATAAAATAGCGGCCAAGTGGGGCGTGATGGACGAAGCGGTGAAGTCTCTTAGGATTTGTATATATTTTTCTCCCTCTTCTTTTTTTGAATACAACCGGGACCTTTTCTGGATCAGATATATATGTATTTTTGGAGATAATGAAACATAGCTTCTCTGCTAATTTATTCTTTTTCTTTGCTCTTTTTTTTCTCTGGTGCCCCATCTCCGTAGAACGGGTGCTCGTTTACTTTTTGGACTTTTACTACATTTCTGCTTGTTGTTCAAGTGCTTTTTGCTGCAGTTGAACTAGGTCAGAGATCAGCGGAGAACAATCGAACAGGGTCGATGTTTTAACATCGATGGCCTTAGACTTACATGTGTCTTTGGCCTATGTTGGGTCGTTAATTTGTAGTATCTGATCTCAATGGCCTTGACCAATGATAGCGTGGATGGCCTTAGCCATATAATTTAATGGCCTTAGCTGTGAGTGTGACTTCTATTGTCGTCTAGTCACTCACTTATTTGTTGTGGTTGATCTAGGTCGATGTCAGACGGCGATGGCCCTGGCCGTATCATGTTGATGGCCTTGGTCATAACTGGATCAACCATCAGTGGCGATGGCCTCAGCCATAATTAAGTTGATGACCTTGGTCATAACTTGTTGATGGCCTTGGCCATATGGTTGACTTTGACTGTCGTCGAATCACTTGCTTGCCGCAGACGGACTCGGTCGACTACTGGCGGCGATGGCCTTAGCCATGATGAAGTCGATGGCCTTAGCTAGAATTAAGCTGATGACCTTGGTCACAACTTGTTGATGGCCTTGGCTATATGGGTGACTTCGACTATCGTCGAATCACTTGATTTCCATAGTCGAACTGGGTCGATGTCTGACGGCGATGGCCCTAGACGTATCGTGTTGATGGACTTGGTCATAACTAGATTGACCATCGGTGGTGCTGGCCTTGACCATAATTAGGTTGATGACCTTGGTCATAACTTGTTGATGGTCTTGTCTATATGGGTGACTTCGATTGTCGTCGAATCATTTGCATGCCGCAGTCGAACTGGGTCGACTGCTGGCGACGGTGGACTTAGCCATGGTAAAGTCGATGGCCTTGGCCAGAATTGAGTTGATGACCTTGGTCATAACTTGTTGATGCCTTGGACATATGGGTGACTTTGACTGTTGTCGAATTACTTGCTTGCCTTAGTCGAACTGGGCCGAGTGTTGGCGGCGATGGCCTTAGCATGATCAAGTCGACGGCCTTGGCCAAAATTGAGTTGATGACCTTGGTCATAATTTGTTGATGGCCTTGGCCATATGGGTAACTTTGACTGTTGTCGAATCACTTGCTTGTCGTAGTCGAACTGGATCGACTGTTGGCAGCGATGGCCTCGGCCATTTACGTGTTGGAGATGGTCGTAGCCATTTGTGTATTGAAGATGACCGTAGCATCCTATTCCTCAGAGATGGCCGTAGCCGTTTATTCATTGGAGATGGTCGTAGCCATTTATACATTGGAGATGGCTGTAATCGTTTATACATTGGAGATGGTCGTAGCCGTTTATACATTGGATATGGTCGTAACTGTTTATACATTGGAGATGGCCGTAGCCATTTATATATTGGAGATAGCCGTAGCCGTTTATATATTGGAGATCATGCTAGTCCAGTCCATTTATCATGTCGTCCTGGAAAGAATATGGATAGGTTGACATGATAAACTTGTTCCACAAATATCTCCAGGCTCTGCCGCCTCATTAAAAACCTCCTCGAGAAAACCCAGCTGGGACAAAACTCGGGTAAGGGAAAAAGAGTACGACTCGGGAGACGCCTTTCAGAAATGGAAATACTTGATGTCGGCAACATTCCAATTGTTTTGTAGCGTTTTTCCTACCATTGTTTCCAATTAGAATGCTCATTTATTGGCTGTTGCTATGGTTTTGTAGGGTCCATTACAATTAGTGCCCAATTTTCCTTTGCTTGGGTCTTTGGAGGCCAATGTCTTGTCTTTGAGGACATAGTCTCCCACTTTGAGTGGTCTTATCTTGGCTCTCTTTTTGTAGTACCTTTCAACATGTTGTTTTTGTGCCACCATTCTTATGTGGGCTATTTCTCTTCTTTCCTCGGCTTCGTCGAGGTCTTGGAGCCAGTTCATGTCATTTTTTGTTCCGCTGGTGTGCGAGTACCTCAAGCTTGGTTCGCCGACTTTGAGAGGTGTGGCCAAGTCGATTTCATAGACCAGTGAGTAAGGTGTTTCCCCTGTGCCGAATTTGGGCGTGGTTCGATGGGCCCATAATACGTCTGGTAGTAGCTTAGGCCAAAGCCCTTTGGCCTCCTCAAGTTTCTTTTTTAGTATATTTAGTATTGTCTTGTTGGAGGATTCTCCTTGGCCATTTTCTGCAGGATGGTATGGCGCTGAGAGTATTCGCTTGATATGCCATTTTTCGAAGAATTCTGTTATTTTTGAACCGACAACTTGTCGTCCGTTTTCACAGCTGATTTCCTTGGGGATGCCGAAGTGGCATATGATATTTTTCCATATAAAGGTGATGACCTCCTGTTTGCGCATTTGAGCGTACGCACCTACTTCCACCCACTTGGAGAAATAGTCAATTAAAACTAGTAAAAATCGTACATTTCCTCGTCCCGCGAGTAGTGGTCCAACTATGTCCATTTCCCACTTGATGAAGGGCCATGGGGAGGTGACCGAGTGGATGGGTTGTCCTGGTTGGTGTATCATGGGGGCATACTTTTGGCACTGGTCGCACCGGCTAACTTATTTCGCTCCTTCTTTCTTAATGGTAGGCCAATAATAGCCGGCCCATATGAGGCATTGCACGAGGGTGCAATTACCTGTGTGGGCTCCGCACTGACCCTCATGCACTTCTTCGAGCACTGGCCTCATTTGTGCGGCCCTAGGCATTTAGCCAAGGGTCCGCCAAATGTCCTTTTGTAGAGGTCATTATTTATCAGGCAATACCGAGCAGCTTGTACGTGGATTTTCTTTGCCTCTTTCTTGTCGAGTGGCAGCGTTCCATCATGTAGATAGGATACAAATTGGTTACGCCAGTCCCAAGTCATATTTAAGGAGAATATCTCAGTGTGGTCGATGGTTGAATGGACGAGGTTGACCGCGCTTTGTTTTTGAAAATCTTTGGTGGCCGTGGCCAGTTTTTCTAGGCCGTCTGCTTTAACGTTCTGTGCCCTCAGAATTTGCTCGAAGCGGCACTCGTCAAACTCGGCCATTAGCCTATAGATTTCCGACCGGTATTTCTGCAACCTTTATTCTTTTATCTGGTAAGTCCCAGCAAACTGGTACACCACGAGTTGGGAGCCCCACACTTAATGGATAATTTCATACCTGCAATAACGGCCTCGCACTCGGCCTCGTTGTTAGTCATTACAGGGCATCGTATGGATTGGCAAATTGTTTCGCCCGTGGGAATCTCGAGGACAAGTCCTAGTCCTGATCCCTATGCATTGGTGGCACCGTCAGTATAGAGAGTCCATAGGTCGGTATTAGAGGAGGCACGTTGTGCCTCAAGTTTCACCTCTGGCAGGATTTATGCGCTGAAATCGGCTATAAAATTGGCAAGTACATGCGACTTGATGGTGGTTCTCGGGTGATACGAGATGTCGTGCTCACTGAGCTCAATGGCCCATCTAGCGAACCAACCTGATAATTCAGGCTTGTGTATGACGCTTCTCAACAGGAAGGTCGTCACCACTTTTATGGGGTGGCATTGAAAATAGGGCCGGAGCTTTCGTGAAGCCACGACCAATGCTAGAGCTAATCTCTCAAGGTGTGGATACCGTGTTTCGGTGTCCACTAAGGTTTTGCTAATGTAATAATAGGAGATTGTGTACCTTTGTTTTTGCGGACCAAGACTTCGCTAACGGCGACCTTGGATACGGCCAGATACACCAGTAGGGGTTCGCCTGGGCTCGCTTTGACTAGCAGGGGCGGTAAGGATAGGTACACTTTCAGCTTTCTAAAGGCTTCGACGTACTCCTAATTCCACTGTAACCCTTGGTCTTTTTTCTGCACATTGAAAATTTTATGGCACCTATCGGACGACCGCGAGATGAATCTGGATTGAGCGGTTATCCGCCCTGTTAGCTTTTGTACCTATTTTTTGTTGTTCAACACCTCAGGTATTGCATCTATCGCCTTGATGTGGTCTGGGTTGACCTCGATGCCTCATTGTGATACGAGAAACTCTAAGAATTTCCCTGAGGCCACGCCGAAGGCGCATTTATCACGGTTCAGCTTAATTCGGTAGCTCCTCAATATCTCAAAGGCTTCCTTCAAGTGGTTGATGTGGTCTTCTTTCTTTGCTTATTTTACCAACATATCATCGATGTATACTTCCATGGTCTTACCGAGTTTTTCTTTGAACTTCTTGGTGACTAGTCTCTGGTATGTAGCTCCTGTATTTTTGAGCTTCACCTTGTAGCAATATGTCCCTTGGTGGGTGATAAAAGTTGTTTTCTCCTGGTTCTCATCGGCCATCATGATCTGATTGTAGCCGGAGTAAGTGTCTAGGAAGCTTAGCAACTCGTTTCCTGCGATGGCGTCGATCAGTTGGTTGATGTACAGTGGGAATGAATCCTTTGGGCACCCCTTGTTCAAGTCGGTGAAGTCCACGCACATTCTCCACTTCCCATTTTTCTTTTTGACCATAACAACATTGGCGACCCATTGGGGGTATTTTGATTCCCTGATAGAGCCGTTCGCCAGTAATTTGTCTACTTCCTCACTGACCGTATCGTTGATAGCGGCGTTGAATTTCCTTCTCATTTGCCACATGGGCGGGTGTAATGGGTCAACGTTTAACTTGTGAGTGGGATCCCTGGCATATCTGAATGGGAAAAAGCAAAAAGATCTGCATGGTTAGTTAAAAATTCATGATACATACTCGGATTAGTGAGGTCGTGCCCGATGTAGGTTTTCTTTCTGAGGCCGGCGTCGTCTAGTTGGACTAGGTCAAGATATTCGACTGTAGCTTTGCACGCCTCTACGGTATTAGGATCTTTAATGGCGTCCCTTGTCGGGTCGACCTTGGTCCCCGACATAGCTGATTGCTATGCATCTGCACTCGACCCCTTAAGTTGTTTGGTGTGGATGCAATCTTGAGCTATTTTGTTGCATTCCCTTGTGGTGCATGGCTCGCCTCGGATGTTGAATATTCCCCATGGGGTAGGGAATTTGATCACTTGATAAAAGCTTGACGGGACTACTCGCATTGCATGTATCCATGGGGGTGCTATGATGGCATTGTATGTCGTTTCCTAGTTCATCACGTGGAAAGTTGTTTCCAGCATGACTCCTCTCGCTAAAACGGGTAGGGATATTTCTCCGGAGGTCCTTTCCACTGCATTATTGAAACCAATTAGTTTTATGCAGCGTGGTATTATCTTGTCCTCGAGTCCCATTTCTATGAGGACCCCAGGGTGGATAATACAGGCACTGTTTCCGTCATCAATCATGATTCGTTTAACATCTGTATCTGTTATATTTAAAGTGATAACTAAAGCATTATAGTGAAGGAAAGACAAATCGTTGGTATCGGACTTATCAAAGGCGATACTACCTTCGAAGTTCATACCGTTCGTGGGGGATGGTTCGCTTCCGTTTGTGCGTGGTGGTGAGTTTGACGTGGTTGATTGCTGAGTCATCACCGCCTCTGACGATTATATTAATCGTACGTGCCGGGGAGGTGCTTCGGTGGTTCATGGGGTTGCTCACGTTTGCATGCAAAGTTGGTTTTCCCTTTGTTGCTGAGTAGCTCCCTCAGGTACCCCTGATTCAGCATTCTGACTACTTCTTGCCGCAGGCCTATGCAGTTCTCGATTTTGTGCCCTCGTTCCTGATGGAACTCACATAGTACATTTGATTACCTTGTGGTGGGTTCTGATTTCATCTTCATCGGCCATTGTACCTTGCTGCCCACCTTCTCTAGTGCGTACACTATCTCTGAATGAGACATGAAAAAGTTATGGGCGGATAATAAAGGAGGCATACCTCTTTCATTTTGGAATGGGGCGACATGTCGCTGTAGTGCATCTGTGTGTCTTGGTGGCAGCCGATGGGAGGATCTGACGTAAGTATGGTGCCTTTCTTTGTTAAGACGCGGAATTTGTTCATGCCGTCCCTCGATGCATTGATCCCTTCTAATTTCTAGATGTATTATCGTAAACCATTGGGTCGGCTCAGTGAGGTCGTCCTCGTCTGCTCTTACCTCAGCATAGTCGTAATTATGGATTTCTTCCCATGTGGTAGGAGGGTACTTCATGAGATGGCTTAGTAGCTTTAGATCGCCCTCGAACAATCTCTGCTTAGTCCATTCTGGAAAGCAGCCACCGCCATGCCTTCCGATACTTGGGTAAGCTCATCCTCGCCCTGTTAAACCTGGATAGGAAGTCCCTGAGTCATTCTCCTGCGGTTTGACAGACGGCGAATATATCGTTAACCTTTTCTTATGCTTTCTTTGCTCCTGCATGGGCGGTGACGAACTTGTTCGCCATTTCTTCGAACGTAGAAATGATCTTAGCCAGTAGCTGGGAGTACCACGTTAGGGCTCCTCCTGTCAGTGTTTCACCGAACATTTTCAGCAGCACTGACAATATTTGTTGCTTTGATAGGTCGTTGCTCTTTACAGGCATGACATAGTGGATCAGATGATCCTCGGGATCTGTGGTCTCGTCGTATACTCTTAGGTAGGGTGGAATTTTTAAGGTCTTCGGATTGGAGTACGGGCCAACCTCCTCAGTGTGGGGTTGTTTAACAAATCTTCCAACATCGCATTTTGGCAGCAACTTGGGGGCACCAGGTATCTTGTCTACCCTCTCCTGGTGTTTCCTCATCTGGTCACGAAGTGACCAGTTTTTGTTTTCCATTTTCCCCATCTTCTTAAGAATGGCTGTGAGCGTGCCATTGTTCGCCCGTACCTCTCCTGGCATGTCATTTGCTCGTGCCATTTCAGGTTCAGCCATGGCAGCGGTGAGATCTGCTGTCGGTGCACATCTGAAGTTTCTTTGTGGTGAATTTTCGATCAGACCACTTAGGGTACCTATTAGCCATTCTTTCAGTAGCTTTTTGACCTCCGAGGGTATATCTTTGGTTGCAGATGTAGAAGCACCCTATTCCCGCAAGATCGACAGATCTACAGGTGAGGGAGGTGGGATCTCTCCACTCGTTGTGGTGCTAGGGACCCCTCTTCACCGGCTTCGTTGAGAAGACCGATGAGGTTGGTTGCAACATCTATTATCGCTTTCATTCTTGCGTTGGTTTCAGCCATTTTTATTCGTGTGATGTAGAGAATAGTTGTTGGTTGTTCTCTAGGTGCAAACTATGATTTTGATTCTCAAAATCCCCACAGACGGCACCAAATTGTTTTGGCTCAAAAGTTATTTGTACACTTTGTAAGCTTTAAAATAATAAAAAATAAATAAGTGTAAATCGTAATCAAATATAATGAGACATAAAGATAAGAGATGCAATATAGCAAAGGTAGATATGATAATACGAAAGATAATATTAGATTACAATCGATAGAGATAGAAACATGGATAGAGATAGAGTAGTATTGTAGATAATAACACTCATGCCTATTATAATGTGAATGTCTCATTTATATAGTAGGAGACCCTCCTTGAAATAATCAAAGAAAAAGTACAAAAGTAGGTGGCTTCTGCTTTAGTGAAGAAGTTAAGTTCTAAACGACGTAGTCTTCATCCACACGTTCGGGCCGTGCCCTTATTTTGATTGATGTCTACTCATTGGGCGTACCCATTAATCATTAGGATATTGAGGGCCAAATTTGACATATACAAATATCATTAGCGATTACAATTATATCTCATTCCATCGAATATATGTTATTAACGGTTTAACGTTTGTTAAATTGTCCTTTTTTACATTGTCTTAAAAAATTATATCACTCGTTCCCTCGAACAAGTTTTACCAATTACTATATGGGTGTTATTTCATTCTCTTTTAATTTTATATACACATGTCAATTTTTGAATATTCTATGCATATTTATTTCTTTAATGATATTTGTCTATTTTTATTTCAATTGTGTTAATAATTATTTTTGTAAAAAGATAAAAGAGATAATATATTGAATAATTTTAATCACGTTCTCTTTTACGTTTTTTTAGTTTTACTTAGATTTTATATATATATATATATATATATATATATATATATATATATATATATATATATATATATATATATATATATATATATATATATATATATATATATATATATATATATATATATATATAAAATCATTCAATATCCAAAGCTTGTTGGTTCGATTAATTTGGATTCTTGTCCAATAGACCCAGTAAGGATTCCTAGTAAGAAGATTTTCATTCCAAAGCTAGAATTTAATACTCGGCTCTGGTTAAGAATAAAGAAATCATAATCATCTCACCATATTCTCAATTTAAGATTATAGATTCCCATATAACAAGAAACCCACCTTTTGTGCGGATCCTCTAAGGAAGGCCGACCTTAATTGCTCATCCCATCCAAATTACCATTTTCTCCCATCAATGATCCGACACGGATTCACCACAACTTATGACTTCGCCAATGAAGCAAACGAAGGCTAATCCGTTCTGGTTGTTATGACTGGCAAGAATCGATAGGTTCTTTCAGTGCGCTTTGGTCCTTCTTACAGTCCTAAAATTAAAAACAAGTTTGTAAAGAATAAAAAAAAATCAATTGACCCCCTTTTTCATGTGCATTACAAATTTGTACTGTTATTTGAAAATCTAAATTATGGTAGAGAAAAAGAAGAGTAAGTTTAGTAGATATGGAAGTGCATAATTCAGGTGATAGAGACCTCTCTATAAAAATAGTCCCAACGTATAACTCGTAGCGTTAGAGAATGACTAAAAGATGTCAAAAAAGCAACAGCTCACCTCTTAGATTTGTAGGTCCCATTTTAAATCTTTGATTTTCTTCGCCCCGCAACTATGACCTAACATCCCATTTATGCATGCCCCACCCATAAACCACAACCTGCGGTAACAATTTAATCCTCATGTCCTAGTAGTATTTGTTACTATGTCCAATCAACATTATCATCTTCAAAAGAAATTAGATATTGTGTATAACTCAATTTCACAAATTGAGATTTATCTAAACAATCACATTCCATCCAATGTGGAAACTTTAAAATGTTTTTTTTTAAAATGTACACTACTTAGAAAGATACTTTATAACCTTAATCATTCAACTAATCGCATAAATTACCTTAAATGCATCAATCCTAAATAAATTGGGGTATATGAATCTTTATTAATTATGTCTCTTTATTTAAGCTCATTTTAGATTAATATTATACCACAACAGATCTAGTATAATCCCACATGGGGATCTGGAAAGAGTTATGTGTACACAATTGCTACCTCTCTCTTGAGAGGGTAGGGAGGTTCTTTCTGGTAGATCCTCAGCTCAGGGAAGAAAAAAAGATTAAAGGCACGTGAAGGATAAAAAGGAAAGAGTAACAACATGCAGCAACACCAGCAAACCACTCGAAAGACTAAAGAGAAAGAAACGATAAGTAATAACAGAAATATACGAGTAAAAAAACAAGACTAACACTAAATAGTATGCTAAAACTACTAGTATGAATAAGGCAAGCGCTCGAGTATCTAACCTTCTACCCTAACTCTCTACATACACACCTTCCTATCAATGGTCGTGTCCTCGGTTAAGCTGGGGCATCGTCATGTGTTGCCTAATCATCTTTCCCCAATACTTCTTCGGCATGCATGTACCTCTCCTTAGGCCCTCCAATGCAACCTCTCCCACTTGCTTACTAGGATGTTGTGTCTCTCATCTTCACATATCCGAACCATCTGAGTCTCGCTTCCCACATTTTGTCCTCCATAGAGGCCATGTCTATCTTGTCCCAAATAACTTCATTCCTAATTTTATATATCCTGGTGTGCCCATACATCCATCTTAACATCCTCATTTATGCTAATCTTCACCTTATGGATATGAGAATTCTTGACTGGCCAACATTCATCCCCGTACAACATAGTTCTAACCACCGCTATGTAAAATTTACCTTTTAAGCTTGGTGGCACATTCTTTCCACACAAAACACCGAAAGTGAGCCTCCATTTCATCCACTCTGTCCCAATACAATGCGTGACATCCTCGTCAATATCCTCCTCCACCCCCCGAATAACTGATCCAAGGTACTTGAAACTTCCTCTTTTGAGGATAACTAATGAATCTAGCCTCATGTCCATGTCCGATTTTTGAGTCGCACTACTGAACTTGCACTTTAAGTAGTCTGTCTTGGTTTGCTCAATTTGAAACCCTTAAACTCTAGCGTCTGTCTCCAAACCTCTAACCTTGTGTTCACACTGTCTGCGGTCTCATAAATAGTACAATGTCATCCACAAATAATATGCACCACAGATGCAACCCCATTACAACTGTGAAATGGTCTGAGTCTCCTCCCACTGTCTTCAACAGGGCCTTAACTCCATCGTATATACGCTTGATCGCCCTAATGTAAGCAACATATACACTTCTAGCCTCCAAACGTCTACACAAAACCTCCACCGGAAATTAACATTTTAAATTAATATCATAAAATAAATATAAACACTAACTAATTGGAGAGTTGGATAGATATGAAGAGGAAAAGCCTATGACTTTTGTTTTCTTTAAAACATCAAATATTTTATTTTGTCAAAATGACTAATATTTGATTTCAAAAAATAGTAATTTGACATGATTAATGATATATTGAAATAAAATTTTATATTTATTAGTCATAACTTAATTAATAAAAACTTAAGTGAAAGTGGTATGTTAATTATACCGAATCACAAATGTGAATAAATTATTTTCTAATTTTAACATGTTTTGAGACAATGCCACTTCTATTTTTTATGCTGAAGCTGACTACACATAAGTTTCCGTCCGGCGAGTACGAAAAGATTTTTGAGATTTATCTTGCAAAAAATATATAAATGAGAATTGCGAAGAAATTGAAATTTATTACGAGAAGAAACACTCAAATCTGATAATTCCTAATTAAACATGTTGTTTCCCTCCTTAAGTGTTTTTTATTTTCATGAACTGTTGTGGAATATTTAAATTTGTAATGTTTGTTTGGACCACATTACGGTATCTTTAAGTAGATGCTGCTCTTGATTAAAATAGAAAAGAATAAGCCATGTGACTATTTGGCTCGAGATCTTGATAACAATTTGAATATATTAATAAATGTTTGAATAATTTTTTTCAATTGACCGTTCTTTTCCTTTTCGAAAAATTATTCAACTCCGAAAAAAGGTAATTATTGATCGCATGCCAAAAATTTATCTGTACCCATAAAATACATCAAGCCAATAAATACGTGCATACTTGTTTCCACATAAATTTTTATGACTAGATCATAGTTAATTAATACATAATTTTTTTCTTAATTTATGATTTAATTATAATAATTAGTATATGCTTTAATATAAAAATTGAATGTAATAAATTTGTACCTTGATTTCATATATGGGGAACTAATGAGAAACAAGAGGAAAGACGGTGATTTCTTTACGTTTTTAAAGGAATTTCTTATTGGTGGCAGTTGATTGGAGAATCTACATTTAGTTCTACCTTAATGTGGGGGCTAAAATCTTTGGAAAAAACTGTTGCTTAGTTGACCGAATAATGAATTATTACTATCACTTTATCCAACTAAAACATAAAAATGGTTGTAACTTAAGCTTATATTTCATAAAATTAGATATTGTACTCCAGATACTGAAAATCTAACAAAGGATTCTTTTCCTCCTACTCTTCAATAATAATAATAATAATAATAATAATAATAGTAGTAGTAATATGGTAAAAATGTATTAGACATAATTTCATTTCTTTAAAGTAATACATGATGATAGGCTATAATTACGTATTTTAATCGATTATTACACTTTAATTTACTGCACTTTATTTGAGTTTGCGCTTTAATAGCAAGTGTTTTGCGCTAACGGTGTGTTTTATGCCTTGTAGGAGTGATTATAAATGATATATAATGAAATTAAGTGTTTTGGAGCTTTGAAGCCTGAGTAAGAGCTTAATGAATTAAGCCGGAATCGTGTTCGGGGTCAAATTTGATAGTTGAGAACAAACGAAGACTCGATGAGGCATATTGTGCACTGTCTAGTAAAATGCGCATACAATTTTTCTCAGAACTCCATTTTGCCTTCACAATATATGTTTGGAAAGCTAACTCAAAGAGCTACAACTTTCATGTTTTAGTTTTTCCAAATTCCAAACGAAATAAGATGAAAATTCGCGGTTTCACTGCGACCGCGGCAGAACTGCTGTAGAAGATGGTCGCGACAACTGAAGAATCAGAGGGCTTGTTTGGCCGCGGTTCCACCGCAACTGTGGAAAAACCGCGGCAGGAGGCGGAAATTACAGGGGCTTATGTGCAAAATACGGGATTTTAAGCCCTAAACCCTATATTAAACCAACGAAGTCGTCCAAGAAACAGATTGGACATATTTTTGACATAGATTTGACATAAGGAGGCAGAAATACAATAGGAGCAAGGCTTGGGAATTCTTCTACAAGTTTTTTTCTTTCCCCTTCCTATTTTTCATTGTTGGTTATGACTTTTAGTAGTGTAGTTTTACATACTACTATGAATAGCTAATTTGTTACCTAGAGTTTTGGTAGAACCATTTGTAGGATAAATTCTTGTTATGTTTTTCTATAATTGAGCCATAATTTTTCTCTGTTTGTTCAACTAAGTTTATATTGTAGTTGGTTGAATAGCTCTTAATTAGTTGTGACTGCTTAGTATGCCTAACTCGGGAGAGAGTGCATATTTAGGTAATTGTTGAATAACACCACGCCTAAAATATAAGAAAAATCTATAACTGCGGGTTTAAAGGTGGGATTAAGGATAACAAAGCCTTGGGTGCAATCTTAAGTGAATTGTGTAAATCAAAGCTAGCTAGTGTATCTCGGGAGAGTGCAATAGTATATTACTGTGATTACTCGGGAGAGATTTCCGGTAAGAAGAATGTTCATGATTGATAGAGGTGTGTTGGTAAATTTGTATGAAGCATAAACAGAAGGGATTCCATTAATAGGGGAATCATTACCTTAGGTGTTTCTAATCATTGTTTACAACCTTAGCATTTTAGTTTACAACTTGTTATTTACTTGCAATCTTAGTTAGTACAGAAACCTTCAATTATGATTCAAAAGTTTAGGAAATTGGGTAGAATGAAAAAAAACGGGATGAGTGGGTTTTCTCTCGGCGCATTTTAGCACCATCAATAAAACAGTTCCCTTCCCCTTCCAGCGCATTTTAGCAACTGGAATTGCTGCCGGAAATGGCTAGGAAACGGCGTAATAATGCTCCGACCGTCAATAGCAAGTGCTATTGGGAAGCCTCTATATACAGATAGTTTCACTGCTCACTATGATAAGATCTCCTTTGCTCGAGTGCTTGTTGAAGTTAATGCTGCTTATGAGCTACCAGATGAAATAGAGATTGACACTCCATATGGATCTAAAATTCAAAATGTTGAGTATGATTGGAAGCCAACATTTTGTAATCATTGTTTGAAATTTGGGCATGAGACAATTGAGTGTTGGTATGATAATTCAGATGAACAGAAAAAGGAGAAAGGAGAGAACAGGAGGAACAAATATCAGGGGAAACAGAATAAAAAGGAATGGATTGTTAAGAAGGCTGTTGAAAAGGATACAGAGGTGAATAAAAATGTTGTTACTGAGGTAAATGCTGGTAGTGTAGTACAGCAAATTCAGGATATTCCTGCAAAAGATGCAAGTATAATTGAGCAACAAGAGAAAGAGAAGCAAGCAGCTGAAGTGCATATTTCTGAAGTTAATGTGAACATTACTGAAGCAAATGTTACTGCTAGAAATGAGCAGTTGAGTTCTGCAGCAAATAGGGGAAAATCAGTTGTGAATGAACAAGTTAAGAGGGGTTTTGATCCTGGTCCCTCTTACAGTATACCTAATGTGGATCCATGATTGTGGTAACATGGAATATTAGGGGACTTAATCAGTCTCCTAAACAAAAGGAATTGAAACAATTCCTTGTAGATAGTAAAGTAGATGTAATAGGTATACTTGAAACTAGAGTTAAAGAACACAAGGCTAAGATTATACTTGGGAAAATTGCTAAGGGATGGCAATGGAAGTGTAATTATGAAAGAGCAACCAATGGGAGAATCTGGCTGTTGTGGAAGACTCATATTCATATCCAGATAGGTGCACTATCTGATCAGTACCTACATTGCTTGGTGGAGGATTCAAGAAGTGCAATTAGATGTCAATTTACTATCATATATGCACACAACACAGCAACACTTCGATCACAGCTTTGGAGTGACTTAAAGGCAATAGCTATACCTACACAAGATGCTTGGCTTATAAGTGGAGACTTTAATTGTGTGCTAAACTCTGATGACAGGATTGGCTCCCCTGTGACTGAAGCTGAAGTAAAGGATTTCAAAGAGACTTTGACTGAGTTGCAACTGACTGTCATTAAGGCAACAGGATGGCATTTTACTTGGACTAACAAACAAGATGCTGACTCTTGAGTATACAGCAAGATTGACTGGGCAATAGGGAACTATCAATGGTTGCAACAATTTGGGCATCTGGAGGCAGATTATATGAATCCGATGGTATCTGATCACTCTCCTATCTTAGTGAAATTTGGTGATTACAAGCCTTTGCATCCCAAGCCATTCAGACTATATAACGATGTTATGGAACATCCAAAATTCCATAACATTGTGAACCAAGTCTGGAAGGAGGAATATCAAGGTACTTATATGCAACAAGCTTGGAGGAAATTAAAGAAGGTGAAGCAGGAACTACAGGCATTAAATACTCATCTAGCCAAGTACAAGCAGCAAGTCATCCAGACAAGAGAGAGACTAGACATCCTACAACATCAAATGCAAAGGACCTCCCTTTCTCAGGAGCTGATACAGGAGGAAAGGAGCTTACTAATTGAACTGGACAAATGGAACAATATAGAGGAGCAAGTACTGAGGCAGAAGTCTAAGGCTGTGTGGGTTGAATGTGGTGATGCAAATACTAGATACTTCCATGCACAATGGAAAATCAGAACAGGCCAAAGCACAATATCATCCATCTATACAGACACAGGTATTAAGCTAACTGATCCTGTTGCTGTTGAGCAGGAATTTATTAAAGTGTTTCAATCATTAATGGGGGAGACTTCTACTGAGCTTCCTTGTGTGGACATTGATATAATGAGCAATGGCCAGTGTCTTTCCACTGATCAACAAAATGAGCTCATTAGGCCAGTTACCATGAAGGAGATAAGTGAAGCTATAAATGATATGCCTAGAGACAAGGCCCCTGGAGTTGATGGTTTTCCTATTGAATTCTTTACAAAGTGCTGGGAGACAGTTCAGCAGGACATATACTATGCAACTAAAGAGTTCTTTAATACTTGTCAAATGCCTCATATGATAAATACCACTGCAGTTGCTCTTGTGCCAAAGATAAAAACCCCTATCACTGTAAAGGATTACAGGCCTATAGCATGCTGTACTACATTATATAAAATCATCTCTAAGGTGATTACCAGGAGGATGAAGATAGTAATTGGTAATCTGATTGGTCCAGCACAGTCTGCATTTATTGAAGGAAGGAGTATTATGGATAATATCTTACTCAGCCATGAGATCTTTAAAGGATATTCTAGGAAATGAGTTTCACCTAGATGTGTCCTGAAAGTGGATTTAAGGAAAGCTTATGATACTATAGAATGGAGTTTTCTTAAGCAAGTTCTTATTTCTCTGGGATTTCCTGCAAAATTCACAAATTGGATAATATCTTGTGTCTCAACTGCTTCTTACTCTCTTGTAATGAATGGTGGGCTTACTAAACCATTCAATGCTAAGAGAGGAATAAGGCAAGGAGATCCTATGTCACCTTATCTATTTGTATTGGCTATGGAGTATTTGAACAGACTTCTTCAACAACTGCATAAGAATGGAAACTTTAATTTCCATCCTAAGTGCAGAGAGCTCAATATATCCCATGTCTGTTTTGCAGATGATTTACTTATGTTTTGTAGGGCTGATCTGGGCTCAATTCAGATATTACACAGCACCTTTCTTATCTTTTCTGCTGCTTCTGGATTACAAGCAAATATAAACAAGAGTGCTATATATCTTGCTGGAGTTACTCAGGATGCAAAGAAGGAGATCATTGATGTTCTAGGGTATACTGAAGGACAGCTTCCCTTCAGATACCTTGGTGTTCCTCTTGATTCCAAGAAGTTATCCATTCAGCATTACCTGCCACTTATTGAGAAGATCACAGCAAGGGTAACATGTTGGTCAGCTAAGTTTCTATCTTATGCAGGGAGAGTTCAACTCATCAAGGCTGTGATTTTTGGAATGCAAACATATTGGGCACAGGTATTCATCATCCCAAAGAAGGTACTGAAGACAATAGAAGCAACTTGTAGATCATTTCTTTGGTCAGGAAAGGCTTTATCCAAGAGGGCCCTTATTGCCTGGGATAGGATATGTCAGCCTATTTCAGCTGGAGGACTCAACATTATGAAGCTACATATCTGGAACAAAGCAGCAGTCACAAAATTGTTATGGGATTTGGCTAATAAAAAGGATTGTTTATGGGTAAGATGGGTACACTCTTACTACATAAAGAGTAATTGCATTCAAACAGTCAGTATTCCTTCCAACTCATCTTGGGTGGTAAAGAAGATTATTGGCTGCAAAGATCTGGTGATGGAGAATAGTCAGTTACAAGGTAACATGTTCAACAGACTGCAGAGTGTATGCAGGAATGGAAGGTATCAAATTCATAATATGTACATCTCTCTGCTGCCTGTGTTTCCTAAGGTCTCTTGGAGGAACATTATGTTGTGCTCAAATGCTCTCCCAAGGCATAGGTTTACTGTATGGATGGCTGCCCATAACAGGCTCCCTACTATTGAGAGACTGCAACATTTTGGTAATCACGTTCCTCCCTTATGCACCTTCTGTAAATTGAAAGATGAGGAGTTCAAGCACTTATACTTTGAATGTGACATCACAAGAGGAGTATGGAGTAGAATATGTGCATGGCTGGGACATGTAAGAAGAATCAGCTGCTGGGAGGATGAACTTAGCTGGATATGCAACAAAGTGAAGAGTAAGAATTGGCTGAAGGCACTTACTGCAACAGCATTTATCACCACTGTTGCATTGATTTGGAGGTATAGGAATTTACTTAGATTTGAAGATGCAAGGTTTGATGAGGAACAATGTTGCAAGGAGATAGCTTTATTGATTCATACTAGGAGTAGGAAATGTAAAAGGTGGCAAGAAGGGCTTAAACTGCTCAATTGTTATCCTTAGTTTTGTTTCTTAATAGTTGATAGAATGTTAGACATAAGTGGATATTAGTTAGATTGACATTGTCATGAGTAGTAGTGTCCATACTACTACTATAGAGGCATACTTGTACATATTTCTTATATAATACAAAGGACAGTTTGAGCTAAAAAAAAAAATTGGTTCTCAAGAGTTTAGTGGGTCTAAAGTTTGTGATTAATAGGTTAACTCTATGTGTATTCGACCCTGGACGTAATACTCGGATTATATTTACAACGTCCGCAGAGTCTTTTTTAGAGGGCATAGTTGGGCTGATCAATACCAAATAATTATGCTTAAGACAAACTTGAGATGGGTTGAAGAAGAATTGTTTTTACAAAAAGATTTTGACTTGGTAACCTAGTGATTACACCTTTATCCCGTGTCTTCTCTTATAATATTAAAAATTTGTCACTTATAGTAATGGACTATTGACAAGTTAAAATTTTTTGATAATATAATGAGGAGGGAGGTTGGTAGAAGATGATTTACTGTGGAGCCCAAATGCTTAATCATGCTATATTTAGCAAGATTATGAATTGTTAATTATGTATGGAAAGGAAGGGGGTGAAAGGGAGACTTAATCATAAATAATAAAGAAAACTCATAATTATTCTCAAGCTGATATCTCTTATGTCGGCAATATAAATCCAAGAATTTGGGAAACAAAAATTAGTCTTTAAGCATAGGACCATATGTCTCTCTAATGGCACTTTTAGGGCTCGTTTGGTACGAGGAATAAAGAGTACTTAATGCAAAAATTATATTTAAAATGAGTTTATCTCACGTTTGGTTGAGATAAAATTATGATACAATTAATCTTGAGATTAGCTATTCCGGAATTGTAATATTATTTTATTTCCATAAGAGGGTGGGATAACTAATCTCGAGATAATTAATCTTAAAATTATTAATCATGAAATAACTTGTTTCCCAACCAAATGACCCCTTAAATAGTACCGACACCTTTTCTATCCTTATACGGATATTTAGAAGGGTGAACTGAATTAAGAGTAAAAAATAAAAAAAATTTATTTGCACCAAGTATTTATGTTAAATTAAAAAATTTAATCTTATAAGCTATAAATTAAAGCAAAATGATTTAAATGTAGTTAACTTATAAAAGTTTATGTAGGCATCTTTTTAATTGATTTAGTGTAAATATATAGTACGCATAATTTATTTTTTCAAGGGATAGGGACAAGGCAAGGAATTAGGGAGCAAGAAAACAATAGTTGTTTCTTTTTCTTTGATTATGTTTTGGGTGACAAGAATCTCCATCTATAATCCTAAAGCATTAACTAAAACAGTTGTTCTAATTGTCTTTGTTTCTTGAAAACCCTATCGAATCATTTCTACATCTTACTACTTAATCCATCGGTAATGTGAGCAGTATTAACGTCAAATCTCTCTCACTCACATTAATTAAGGAAAACAAACAAAACATCTTTTTTTGAAAATTTGATCTTATTGACATTTGACAGGCCAAGTGACAAAGTTTTAATTCCAATTATCCAAAAAATTTCTTCTTTTGAAATGAATTTATGATCATATTTCAGGGAGAGAATTGAATAGTGAATCTTGCGGAGCCAATTCAAAATGTCCAAATTATTGAACTTGTTTACAATAAAAGTACTATAAATGATATTTCGTATTGTTAAGTGTTATTCAAATCATGGGTATTGATAGGCTAAATTATATACTTTAGTCAATTATTACACTTTAATTTACTGGATTTAGTTGAGTTTGTGCTTTAATCGCTAGTGTTTTACACTAACGGTGTGTTTTATGCCTTGTAAGAGTGATTCCGAGCTATATAAATGTTTATAGAATGAATTCAAGTGATTTTAAGCTTTGACGTCTATAGTAAAAGCCCAAGGATTAAGCGGAGATCGTATTCGGGGATCAACAGATGATAAAACAATAAAACAAAGACTCAAGTAGGTATATTGTGCACTGTCTATTAAAATACACATAACTTTTAGCTCAAAACTCCATTTGGGTTATACAATATATGGTTGGAAAGCTAACTCTAAGGGCTACAACTTTCAAGTTTACATTTTTTCATATTCCAAACGAAATAGGGCGTAACCGCGATAGGACCGCGGCAGAACACTTCTGCAGATTCGGAAGGCTACTCTAGCCGCGATACTAACGTAATCGCGGTAGGACCGCAGCAGGACGCGTAAATTTCAGCGACCAAAGTGCAAAATACGAGATTTTAAGCCCTAAACCCTATATTAAACGAAGAAAGCTGGTCAAAAGAGGGGAAAGACACTACTTTAGGGTTAGACAACACCCTTGGAGGCTAGAACACGCGAGGAGCAAGGCGGAAAATTCTTCTATGAGTTTTTTCTTCCTCTTCCTATTTTTCTTTGTTGGTTATGATTTTTAGTATTGTAGTTTTACATATTATTTAAAGAGGATAATAAGGATAATGTCTGTTGATCACGCCCAACTATGCCTTATAAAAGGACAATATGGTCGTTGCAAATATAATCCGGTTTACAGTCCGGAGTCGAATCCCACAGAGAGCTAAGTTTTAGCTACAACTATTCACTATCACTAAGAAGAAAAGCTTGAAAAATTCCTTACTTATAGATATTTATATTTTTGTGTTTAACTAATTAACAAATAAATTAAAATAGTAAATTAACAACTAAATATACTAAGGGTTAGAGACAAGATTAAGGAGGTCTAGAGTTATGCTTTCCCCAATTGTCAGAATCCTTCTTGCTATTTCTTCTATAATTTTGTCTAAGTATTCTCTATTGATCATGAGCACTCTTATTACCGTATATCTCTCTCAAGTAATCACAATAATTTAAAAGACGTACTCTCCCGAGCTACGCTAGCTGGCTTTTAATACAGCTCACTTCAGATCGCATCCAAGGCTTCGTTATCCTTAATCCCGCCTTTAAACCCGCAGTTATAGATCCCTCTTATACTTGGGAGTGGTGTTGTTCAATAATTACCTAAATATGCACTCTCTCTCCCCAGTTATGCATACTAAATAGGCACAGCTAATTGAGAGCTCTTTAATTAGTTACAACAAGCTTGTATTTAAACAAATAGAGATTATACTATGACTCAATTATATAAAAAAGTAACAAGAATTTATCCTACAAAAGGTTCCATCAAAACCCTAGATAAAAAATTAGATAATCATAATATTATGTAAAACTACAATACTAAAAGTCATAACCAACAATGAAAAATAAGAAGAGGAAGGAAAAACTCGTAGAGGAATTCTCATCCTTGCTCCCAATGTGTTCTCTACCTCCTTAGGTCAAATCTGTGTCAAAAGTATGTCCAATTCTCAATAATACCATTTTTCCATCTATATATACCAAGTAGGGTCGGGCCCAAACACTTATACCTTCTCCTACGCGAAAAATGACAAGTTTTAGGCCTGGATGGCCGCGGTTATACCGCGGTCACGGTCAAACCACGGCCAAACACCCTCTCAGAGTCTTCATTTGTCCGCGACTGCCTTCTGCCGCAGTACTGTCGTGGTCGTGATAAAACTGCTTTTTTATACCCTGTTTCATTTAGAATTTGGAAAAATATAAAACATAAGAATTGTAGTCCTTTGAGTTATCTTTCCAACCATATATTATGGATCCCAAATAGAGTTTTGAGAAAAACTTTATGTCCGTTTTACTAGACAATGCATAATATACCTCATCGAGTCTTTGTTTGTTCTCAACTATCAAATTTGACCACCGAACACGATCCCGGTTTAATTCCTTAAGCTTTACTTAGATTTCAAAGCTTCAGAGCACTTAAATTTATTCCATAACATCTATATAGCTCGGAATCACACCTACAAGTCATAAAATATACAATTAATGCAAAACACTAGCGATAAAAGTGAAAACTCAACTAAAGTGCAGTAAATTAGAGTGTAATAATCGTCTAAAATACGTAATTATAGCGTATAATCAACACCCCAAACTTAAATCATTGCTCATCCTCGAGCAATCAAACTACACTTTTTTTAGACATGATATTATTAAACAATTCTCCTAACTCATCGCACCAAGAGTATTTAAAATAGACTAAGCACAAAAGCGTAATATCTACACCTCAAAATTTGACTCACAAGTATCATGCATTATTCACAACTCACCTACTTATTTTAACATAGAGGTCACTCACATTACCCTTCCTTCATGAATCAAGTACCATCACACAACAAAAGAGAGTAGTTCCATACAATAAAATTTTAGAACACTTATGAACTCAAGATAGAAAGAATTCACTCACTCTCACAAATAACATTCATATGCCACAAAAGATGCACCATAGGCTTGCCCGTGGTGTACTACTCCACTAATATAGCTCATTAAATCTAGGATCAATTATGACTTTATTTGGCTGTAATGTAGGCTGCAAAACGGGTAGGATACATTTAGATATAAGAGCGACTACACCTCCCTAAGCACTTTAATACATATACTTTAACATTCAAATTCCATACTTATGTCAAGCCAAACTCCACCTTCACATCAATATATATCAACTCCCAAATTATTTAAGCACAATTATATCAAGAGTCACCACTATCAAAGAATATTTTTTTCACAACAATGCGGCTATTTTTTTTATTTTCTTTTCTTTGTCAATTCAAGTGACTCCTGCTCTTTCAAATCAGTGCATCTTTCTCCTTATTTCATTGGTTCCACTCTAAAAGCCAAACCAACCACCCCACACTTTAACTTTTACAAAGTTCATAACAATTTAAGTGCTCATGAGAGGTTAGAGGGTTCAAATAGATGGTTAATTCAAACAAATGGGTAAGGCTTGTAATGTGGTTTCCAAAGAAACAGGATTACACGCTCAAATGGGTTAATTACGATACATAACAATTATGTGGGTAAAATATACATATCTGGCTCAACAAAGAAATGTCTATATCACTTCCTAGACTGAATAAAACTACTATTTTGCTTTGTAAACACACGAGGCAAGTTATAGGATCCAATGTAACACATAATATAACACAAAACCTTACACACACTTGGCACATAACTCACTTAGGATTTAATCATTAAGACACTCTAGTCAAAGCAGTTAAGTAAAGTTAAGATCATACAATTTAAGGTACTTCTGCAAGAGTCAAAAATTGAGCCTAAGCGTCACAACCAAAAGTACTCACTATTCTCAAGGCATAATAAAGTCAAGAGATATTGCTTCAATTAAAAACACAACACAATGACTCCTACTCCCAAAAAAACTAACTACACCCTGTTCAAACAAAACCCTTGGAAAAGAACCGTGGTTTAAAGAAAAACCAAGGGGGAATTGCTACGCTACCTAACAATAGAAAATCTATTTTTTGGACTTTAATCCCTCAATAAAATTTTCTAATAGATCCATCATCGGGAAAAGTCCATTCTTTTCCATTTTGAAAAAAAATAATTATTCAATTACTAACACAACTAAAATAACATAGACAGTCACCTAGACAATTTCCTCACCCCACACTTAAAATTGTGCATTGCCCCCAATGCACACCATAACTAATAAAAAGGGTAAAAGAGACTCCTTGGTAGGCCAAAGGCCGAAGCACTAACAGCTCATGGGGTACTCAAACTTCTCCCAATCTTAGCCCTCCGTGCGGGTACCTCTTACTTAGTTCCAACCATTTTGTTTGTTATTGCATCCTTCCAATGCCGTTGCTTGCATGATCCTAGATAATAAAAAAATTGGCATTACAAAAATAATACAATTAAAAAAATTAATACAAAAAATAAAAAAAGCAGTAAAGCTGAATTTCATCCCAACAAGCGCTTGATTTAACATCGCAGCACGACGTGAATCACTTTCTGCCTCCACTTTGAACTTATAAATCGCACGCCAAGTTATGATTCAAGCTTATGATAATGCTCTTGGGGCGGTACAAATTCTTGCGAGCCAAAAGTCAGATAGAGTCCTATGCACTTTTTGGCTCTCGACCGAGGAGTGTCACCTTGCCTAGACAGCCTTGAGAATTTCAAAATATAAGGCCCATCTACCTCTTCCTTGCACTCCTCTTTATGCTCGTAAAGATCCATTCCCATTTCACCATTCGAACATAATGTAGAGAAGTATTTTGAATAAGGTCCAACACGCTCCAATGCATGAACATCAAGATTTTTGACCTCCTCAACACCCAAAACACTAGAGCCAACTAAATTTGTATCTTCAACGTCCCTAGTTGACTCTAGTATTACTTCTTCAACATCGGAATCCTCAATGTCTAGATGGTTAGAATGTTGGGGTTCTACTTTGGGCCCCTCCATTGGCACCTCAATTTTCGTATCTAATGCAAACTGCTCCTGGCTACTATCCATAACATTGGCATATTGAGCATTAAAATCTTCAACTAGTTGACTCACTTGAGCCTCTAAGTTGTGAATAGTTTCATCTTGTCTTTTTATCTGCACCAGTATTTTACTTTGTTGTTCGATAAGACACTTTAACATATCTTCGATCTTCTTTAGGTCAGCTTCCCGAGGTTCTTTGTTCCTATTATCCACACAAGAAAACATAGAATCATCATAATAGGGGGTTGGGGAATATAAAAAATATAAGACAACCGTGAAAGTAACTATCTTGACCACCACACATATCACACACATTCCACACATAATATTGAGTTGGTACATAAAACTCGCTCTCGAGAATATTTGTAATTTTGTCAAGGGTGGTTTTCATCACAATATGCATAAGTAGAATTAAAATTAGAATGACCAACATCAAAACTTTCATAATTACATGATGCCACGATTTTCTTTTTCATTTTTTTAATCAACAAGTAAAACAAAAAATAAAAGAAAAAAAATCAACTATAAAAAATAAAAATAAATGTTCAAACTTGAAACCTAGTAATATGTACACCTACAGCTACAATGTTAGTTTCCCGCCAATGGCGCCAAAATTTGATCATGCCCAAATATGCCGTATAAAAGGACAATGCGGCCGTTGCAAATATAATCTGGTTTACAATCCGGAGTCGAATCCCACAGAGAGCTAAGGTTTAGCTATAACTGTTCACTATTTCCAAGAAGACAAGCTTGAACAATTCCTAACTTATAGATATTTAGATTCTTGTATTTAACTAATTAACTAATAAATTAAAATAGTAAATTAACAACTAAATATACTAAGGGTTAGAGACAAGATTAAGGAGGTCTAGAGTTATGATTTCCCCAATTTTCGGAATCCTTCCCGCTATGTTTCCTATAATTTTGCCTAAGTATTCTCTACCGATCATGAGCACTCTTATTATCGTAAATCTCTCCAGAGTAATCACGAAAATTTACTAGACGCACTCTCTCGAGCTACACTAGCTACCTTTTAATGCAACTCACTTCAGATCGCATCCAAGGCTTCGTTATCCTTAATCCGCCTTTAAACCCGCAGTTATAGATCCCTCTTATACTTGGGAGTGGTGTTGTTCAATAATTATCTAAGTATGCACTCTCTCTCCCCAGTTATGCATATTAAATAGGCACAGCTAATTGAGAGCTCTTTAATTAGTTACAACAAGTTTGTATTTGAACAAATAGAGATTATACTATGACTCAGTTATATAAAAACGTAACAAGAATTTATTCTACAAAAGGTTCCATCAAAACCTAGCTAACAAATTAGCTATTCATAATAGTATGTCGAACTACAATACTAAAAGCCATAACCAAAAATCAAAAATAAGAAGAGGAAGGAAAAACTCGTAGAAGAATTCTCTGCCTTGTTCCCAATGTGTTCTCTGCCTCCTTAGGTCAAATATGTGTTAAAAGTATGTCCAATTCTTAAAAATACCATTTTTTCATGTATATATACAAAGTAGGGTCGGGCCCAAACACTTATACATTCTCCTATGTAAAAAGGCCAAGTTTTAGGCCTGGATGGTCGCGGCTCTACTGCGATCGTGGTCAAACTGCGGCCAAACACACTCTCAGAGTATTCATTCGTCCATGACTGCCTTCTGCCACGGTCACGATAAAACCATGATTTTCACCCTGTTCTATTTGGAATTTGAAAAAACGTAAAACATGAAAGTTGTAGTCCTTTGCGTTATATTTACAACCATATGTTATGGAGCCCAAATTGAGTTCTGAAAAAAAAAACGTAATATCCATTTTACTAGACAGTGTGCAATATGCCTCATCGAGTCTTTGTTTGTTCTCAACTATCAAATTTGACCCCGAACACGATCCCAATTTAATTCCTTGAGCCTTTACTCAGACTTCAAGCTTAAAATCACTTAAATTCATTCCATAACATCTATATAGCTCGAAATCACACCATAAAGCATAAAACATACAATTAGTGCAAAACACTAGCGATAAAAGTGCAAACTCAACTAAAGTGCAGTAAATTAGAGTGTAATAATTGACTAATATACGTAATTATGGCCTATCATCACCTATGGTGACCCGACCCATCGTCTCATGTGTTGTTGCTCCGTTTCCCCATTGCATGCTCCTTCATGATTCGTTATCGGTATATGGTGTGTTAGAGTTGTTTGAGTTAGTTTTGATAAGAAATAAGACACTTAGTCTCTTTAAGGAAGCTTAAGTTGGAAAAGTCAATCGAACATTGACTATTGAGTTAGAGGGCTCGGATGTGATTTTTGGTGATTCGGTTAGCTTCGAAAGGTGAAATGTGACTTAGAAGTGTGATCGAAATTGATTTTGGAGGTTCGGTGTGGAATTAGGCTTTGAATTGGCAAAGTTAGTATTTTGGCGAATTCGAGTTGATATGTGAGATTTTGATCCGAGGGTCGAAATGGAATTTCGAGAGTTTTTGCAGTTTTGTTAAATGATTTTGGATATGTGTGCAAAGTTTTAGGTCATTCAGACATCGTTTGGTAGGTTTTTTGATCGAAAGTGCATTTTAGAAGTTTTTAAGAAACTTAGACTTTGATTTGATGATAATTGAGGATTTTGATGTTAATGATAGTGTTTTTTTGGTTCGAGTGAGTTGAATATGGTAATAGATCATGTCTATGCTTTTGGATGAGGTCCCGGGGGCCTCGTGGTGAGTTCGGGTGGTTAAAGGAGAATTCGGAGTATGTTGCATGTTTGAAGTTTGCTGGTTCTGTCATTTCCGCATCTTCGGAAAATGGACCGCATAGGCGGTTCCGCAGATGCGGTGGGGAGGTTACAAATATGGTTCCTGGAGGCTTGGCAATTTCCGTAGAAACGGACAAAAGTCCGCAAAAGCAGCAACCGCATAAGTGGTCACTGGGGATTTAAGTCATGCCACATAAGCGGTCATTTGAGCGCATATGCGGTGACCGCAGGTGCGGTGATTCGACCGCAGAAGCGAGAATTGTTGTTGGCAGGGGGTTTTATATTATATTTCATCCGCGAGGGTTATGCATTTTCCTCCATTTTTGAACGTCCTTGGGAGCTTTTGGACAGGAATTTCAGAAGGATTCAAGAAGAATCGACTTGAGGTAAGAATTTTGGTCTTAAAACATGATTATATTATGAAATTGGTCTAGAAATTCATGAAAATTGGTTGAAATTCATTAAAAGTGGATAAAGCTAGGGCTTGAGTTTTGATATTTCAGATTGGAATTTGATAGGTCAGTTGAGCTTGGATTTGTGAGTTCTTGATATGTACGAACTCGTGACGAGACGAGGAATCCGATAATGCGATTTTGTAATTTTTTGAAAAGCGGGCCCGGGGCTCGGGTTTTGCTACTTTCAAGATTATTACTATATTTTGACTATTTCCAGTTGGGTATTATTCCCTTGGCATAGTGTGATGCATTCGCTCTATTTTTTGTTAGATTCGACAAGTGAGGAGGCCAAATTGAGGGGCAAAGGCATCGCGAGCTTGAGATTTTGCCGGTTCGAGGTGAGTAATACTTGTAAATGATATCCTGAGGGTTTGAAACCCTGGATTTGTACATCATACTGTTGTAATGTAGTGACTTGCACGCCAGGTATTTGCGTGGGGTAGAGCATCGTTGGGGATTATGACTTGGTCCGTCCCGATTGTTGATTTTACTGCTTGATTGAGTGAAACTACTTGATGCGGTCATGATTTGGGCTGATTGCCATGATTTGGGCCTCGTGCCAATTATTTGAATCCTTAAGGGATTGATATTGCTATTTTTGCATTACTGTGCTTATTATTTGATCTTGGTCCAAGGTTTTAAATACTGTTTTGCAAATTCAGGCATCTTTCTACAATTTAAAAACTTAATTGATATTTTACTAACTTTTTGAGCATAGAACTACTATATTACTATTGCCCAAGGGGCTTATATGCATTTTTGGACTGAGCATGGATCGGGCTGCATACTGCAGTGGTGTTATGTGTGCATTTCTGGATTGAGGATGGATCGGGCTGTGCAACATAGTGATGTGATATTGATGTTACGCTTGGACTGTAGGAGCCCCTCCGGAGTCTGAACCCCCACAGTGAGCGCGGGTACCCAAATGGATCGGGTTGTACGCCACAACAGTCATGTGCATTGCATTGCATTCACGCATTGGTTCCTATTTGTACTACGTGGCATGATATTTAGCACTCTCATATCATTGGCATCCATACTATATCTTGCACTGTGTACCAGATACCCTAGTGTTATTTGTTAATAGAGTGTTGTGCCCGAGGGGCTGATTGGTGTGCAGACTTGCACTACCCGATATCGCGTTCATATGTTTAAGTGTTAAAGAGAAAGAAAAGGAAAGAGGATATTTTCAAAAGAGGTTTTTAACTGAGCTAGATAATTCTAAAGGAATTTCATTGTTTTACTGTTTTCTCACAATTTTGTACTGTCATATATAGCATGATGGAGTTTACTCTTATTACCATTGAGTTGTAAGTACTCACTTTACTCCCTGCACCTCACGTGCAGTTGCAGGTATTATTCACCCGGTAGGGGGTTATTAGCGGACAGAAGGCCTTACAATGGTAGTTGAGCAAGGTGATCGTCAGCGTTCGCGGCACCACATTTCATCTTTGAATTCCGATTTTTTTAATTCTTGTATGTATAAATTACTGGCCCTATAGTAGTGTTCCTACTCAGATGCTCGTGACTTGTGACACCCCGGTCGGGTTGTGAAAAGTGATAAATATCAATTATTATTGCTAAAAAGTTGTATCATTCATTCATTTATAGTTATTAATTGTTAAATAAGGCATAATTGTTCTGTTGGCTGGCCTTGTCTTCACGAGAGACGCCATCACGATCGGGTTTGGGAATTGGGTCATGACAAGGCCATATCACAATCAACTTAGATTTGATTAAATCTATTTTTGTTGTAATTTAATCCCTAATAACATGGGATCTCATCTCATCCTAACAGTATAGCCTTTGTACTATAAATACTAACCTAAAATAATGAGAAGTAGCATGGAAATTCTCACAACAACTTGAGTTGTTTTATGGTATCAGAAGCATAAAAAACTCCAACGATTTAAATCCCTCTCCTGGCCATAAATATGGTTTCAGAAACTCAAATCAACTCATCTTCTACAACAAACAACTCAATATCTCCCTCATTAGTTTGTTCAGTTATCCAAACTTCTCAATTAGTCTCCTTCAACCAGCATCCGAACTATCACTTAAGTTAACTGGAAGCACCAATTACTCCACATGGAAAGCCCAAGTCACAACCTTACTCTTCAGTTATGACTTAATTGGCTATATTGATGGATCCTTAGAGTGTCCTGCTCAATTCATCATTGAAAATAATCAGCATCTTGTTAATCCCAATTATAAATTATGGCAGCGCCAAGGAAGTTTGGTACGCAATTCTATTATGGCATCTGTTTATCAATATATTGCTCCAATGATAGCACACGCAGAGGCGACGAAACATGCATGGGAGACTCTTCAAACAACTTTTGCAAGTAAATCACAATCCAAAATTTTTCGCCTTCGTTAGATTCTTGCCAATCTGCAAAAAGAAGCTCGTCCAGTTGCTGACTACATGAAGGAAATCAAAACTACTGCGGATGATCTTGCCTCTAGTGGATCCCATTAACTAATGACTACATTTTTCCATTAAGTTTGCCTCTAAAAATAAAAGAAAATCTCCAACTGAATTACATACTTTAAAAGGACGTAACTTATTAGTCAATTAAAACCAAAACTGAAAATCGCAATCGAGACAAAGGGAGATTGTTTCGTGCCTTATTCTGTAATTCAATATTACTAAAATTAAAATTATAAATAGAATATGGAACTTACCAACAATATTATCAAAATTAACTAATTATCCTCTAACTAATTTAAACACACTTTGTTAGATGAATTGAACCGTTGGAATTAATTACCTATAACTATTTGAAACTAGAATTAACCTTAATCACCAATGCTTATTCGAAAGTTTGTTAAACTTAAACATTGACTCGTCTTGATTGAACTCAATTCATACCTCAAATAAATTTAGCTACTTGTTCACGATTAACCTACAATTGACAATATAAAAACCTTCATAGCTAATGACCTAGCCAGTTTCACTAAGCCGATTCAATAGAAACCAATTCATGCTATTTTTCTCTTGTTTTAATTATCAAACAGTTTGACAGCAATAGGCATGCTTAAACGTATACTACTTAATAATCAAGCTAAAACAAAATATTATTTACTACATCACTACAAGTTGTCCAATTATACAAAGTGACAGAAGTTTACATAATAGTATTACATGAAATGTTTTAACTATAATCAATGAAGAAGAAAACTTAAAACTAAATCAACTTCAAACTTCCATTATTTCATATGTATTCATGCTTCCACATTTTTCAGCTTACAATAGCTGGTATTAAAAATAAGAGAAGAAGAAGAAGAAGAAGACGAGAATCAGGAGCAGTAGTAACAACACAACAACACCAGCAAGCAGCAGAGCAGTAACAGATCAAAAACCAGTAAAATCCCAGAAATGCCAACAACAATAGACCAAAAACCCAGTAAAATCAAACCAAAAAATACCGACAGAAATAGACCTTAACCCACAAAAATATCAACACAAGATAAATTCACTCAAAGATACACTAAAATTATTTAAGATCAGTCTTAATGTATTTGAATCAAGAGAAATGAAATTAATAAAGCAAAAGAGAAGCTTCAAATAAACATTGGGGTTTTCAGCTCTCTAATTTTTCAACTCTCAATTCTTTCTTTTTATTCTCTGTTCCTAGTGCCCAATTAGTCCCAAATGACTCCTATTTTATATCCAAAGCATATCCTTTTTAGCCCTTCCCTTTTCTTTTACTATTACCCTTGTATATTACCCTCCACTTATTTTTACTTTCGAGCTACTATATTCCTCTACTATGTGAATCATTTTATCTTTTATTATTACCTATTGTTGCTAATTTACAATTAGCAAAATCACCTCTTATTCCTTAATGGTCCCACTATGAATAAGCAATAGTTCAATTTAAAGCACACCAGGACCCTACTAGACAGACTACTCAGTCAAAAACATTTTCAAACCTTTGAACTCCCCAAATTACCCCCTGAGACCCCACTGTTATTACTTCGTTACCATAAGCTTTACAAGTCTGAAGTTATATCTATGTAAGTTCAAACCTGAAACTAATTTCTGGTTAATCACCTAAATAACTATAGCTATATCCAATTCACAATCCTATTTAAACACAATGATTTAAGGAAGAAGAACAGAAGAAAATCAAAATGGTATTAATCAAGGCAATAAGATAAACTATGAAGAACTGAACGAGGAATCTGGTTAAAATAAACAAGACTGAAAACAACAAGTTCAATCCATTACACATTTAACACAGAAGACAAAAAGAAATGGTTAACATACTGGAAAACAACCAGGAACTACTATTATGTTTTCTCTAATTTTTCAAGAAAAATAATTGAGGACGCTTAATTATTCGATTATACAGGTCATAATGTACAACAATTATTGACAATCAATCAGAAAAAACCACATGTGATTCGAGTAGCATTTGACAGAAACAGTGAGTTGTAATACAACCGACAATCGACAAAACTAATCACATTGATTATAAAATTACAACATATACTTAATTAATGAACAGAAGAATTTGTCCAAATAAAAGGTCATTGAAGATGGATAGAATCAATCAATAAAAATTGAAAAATTAGTGAAACTTAAACTAAACAAATAAACATATATAAACACAAAAATAGAACAAAAGAAGGGAAAAATACCTTAGTGACAAAGATCAGAAATAGACGACCTTGGGACCAACTTGGACTTAGATTTTTTGAGGTCAAACGGACCTTAATCGAGTGTTCTCAACTGAGAACACTGGACTAAGGTCAGTTAGAAACACCAAATGCCTCTTATTTTCGGACGAAGCCCGTGTTTTGGTTTTCTAGGGTTCTTACATTCTATTTGGGGCTCGTCTCAAGGGAGAATCTAACGGAACCAAAGTTATTTATGGTATGAGGGAGATATGGGGGTTGCCTGGTATGAATTTTGGGTTGGTTGGTGTAGGTTTCCATTTGGCTCAAATCTTCAAATGAAGATTCGAGAAGAGGGGGGAAGATCCGAACCAAACGAGTACATATTTGGAACGGGGGTGGTCAGATGGTCTACGGTTTTAAGGTGGTGGCCGGCGACGTTGATGCTGTCGGGTTTCATGCGATGGGGTAAGGTGGCAGCTAGGGTTAGCCCTAGTTCATCTATGAGTTGAGAGACAATGAACAAGGAAGAAGGGGGGTGTTTGGTTTGGGGGATAGGGTAGGTATTAGGCTTATTTAGTGGAGGGGGGATTGATCTTGGTAGTTGTATTAAGCATGATCAACGGCCTGGATCAACTCACTTAACTGAACAATGTCGTTCCATTTAGATTGGAGAATGGGTTGGCCCGGGGGCGAAGTATATCAGGTCGTGGTGAGGCCTTGAGGCCGTTGGATTAAAAAAATGGATGGCTCGGATTAAACGCTTGAAACGTCATCGTTTCAAACCAAGCCAGGGCTGCATTGGACCGTTTAATCTGTTCGGTCTATGGCTCAGTTTGAAGATGCCTAAGCGACGTCTTTTAGGCTATCTGAGAGATCAGGCATAATGGACGGGGTCATTGCATTGCGTTTAGGCCTGATTTTGGCCTGGCCTAGTCTGATTAAGTTAATTATTTTAACTCTTTTCTTTTCCTTCTTTTAATTTACAATTAACAACAACTCTAGAAATAGATTGTAAAACAAAATTGATCTACAAAAATATTAATTAACCCTTAACAACAAATAACACACAAGTTTATTTGTTAAAAATAAAATCACACAATGGCACATTTAAATGATAAAAATGGAATAAATGCATATTTTGTGTTTTTCCTCTTTTAAAATCAAATTATAGTTTAATTAATTCCAAAAGGCACGATTAAATTCTAAATATGCATGCAACATATATTTTTGTATTTTTTATTAATTAAACAAGATAAATATTCATAGAAAAAATATAATTACCCAAAATGTCACACAAAGTTCTCAAAATTGTACACCAAAGAAATTTATTTTATTTTTTCTTTTTGATTTCTTTTGGAGTAGTTTTCGTGGAGCAAAGATCACGTGCTCACAGTTGTCCCTCTTTGTCCGAAAACACGAAGAGTTTTCGTGCAAAGATAAAGCGAGCGGATACGGGCGATTCTTGCCCATTTGAATACTACGTGTGAAGCATTTTTTGAAAGATTTGACCGAACCTTTGCTTCAAAGGCTTCCTACATATCCCTGGCTAAAAGGGAATCAGGTTAATGTAGTTCAGAAAATTTTGGTAGCTGGGACTACCATGAAGATGTGGTTTTACTGTTACTGTTGTTGTTGTTGTTTCTACTACATACTACCTCCTTATTACACCAAAAAAGGAAAATTAAAGCTAAGCTAGCTACATCTATCAACTACGAGTTACATATTCCTATCTATAAATTTTTCTAAACTTGATCTTTAGTCATAGGTAATCTTATTTGTAGACTTTGATCTGAATCTTGATGCTCGCAAGTTGTAGGTGCTTGTTCATTTTTGCAGTATTGAGTGAAACAGGATTGGCGGAGCTTGTGACTTTAATCAGATTTCGGGCTATCCACACCTTTGTTTTGCTCCAGTATTTGAGCCCATCTTTTTTTGTTCATTTCTTCTTTTAGTTATTCTAGATTGAGACTCACTCCGTAGGTCATCTCGATCCTTGTGTCTCGAGGTCAAACCTGATCAGACAACAACAAAACAAACGAACAAAATTTTTCTTCCCCAGTTTCACTAGGAATATTTCGTGAGTTAATTGCTATAAAAATCTTTGGAATTGATGAGGGGATTGGAAACCCCAAGTCTGAAAGGCGCAACTCAGGGATTGGAGCTCTAGTGTTTGCAAAAGTCAAAATGCTCAACTCAGGGATTGGAGCCCTAATGTTGGCTAAGGAAATATTCTCAACTTAGAGATTGAAGCCCTAATATTGGCTAAGAAAAACTCTCTGAACTTAGGGATTGGAGCCCTAATGTTTGCAAAAGGCAAATTGCTCAATTTTTGGGATTGGAGCCCTAATGTCGGCTAAGGAAATGCTCAACTCAGGGATTGGAGCCCTAGTTTCGGTTAAGGAAATGTTCAACTTAGGGATTGGAGCCCTAATGTCGGCTAAGGAAACGCTCAACTCTGGGATTAGAGCCCTAATGTCGGCTAAGGAAACACTCAACTTAGGGATTGGAGCCCTAATGTTGGCTAAGGAAATGCTCAACTAATGGATTGGAGCCTTAATGTCGGCTAAAGGAAAATCGCTCAACTTAGGGATTGGAGCCCTAATGCCGGCTAAGGAAACACTTCACTCAGGGATTGGAGCCCTAATTTCGGCTAAGGAAACGCTCAACTCATGGATTGGAGCCCTAATGTCGGCTAAAGGAAAATCGCTCAACTCAGGGATTGGAACCCTAATGTCAACTAAGTAAATGCACAACTTAGGCATTGGAGCCCTAATGTCAGCTAGGGAAGCGCTCAACTTAGGGATTGGAGCCCTAATGTCAGCTAAGGAAAATCGCTCAACTTAGGGATTGGAGCCCTAATGTCGACTAAGGAAACACTCAACTCATGGATTGGAGTCCTAATGTCGGCTAAGGAAATGCTCAACTGAGGGATTGGAGCCCTAATGTCGGCTAAAGGAAATTACTCAACTTAGGGATTGGATCCCTAATGTCGGCTAAGGAAATGCTCAACTCAGGTATTGGAGGCCTAATGTCGGCTAAAGAAAAATCGCTCAACTTAGGGATTGGAGCCCTAATGTTGGCTAAGGAAATGCTCGACTCAGGGATTGGAGCCCTAATGTTGGCTAAAGGAAAATCGCTCAACTTAGGGATTGGATCCCTAATGTCGGCTAAGGAAACGCCCAACTCAGGGATTGGAGCCCTAATGTTGGCTAAAGGAAAATCGTCAACTTAGGGATTGGAGCCCTAATATCGGTTAAAGAAATGTGGGGTTGGTATTGGGAATTCTAAATCATCTTCATTTGGGATTTTTTTGTTATCTTTTTTTGGTTTTGAAAAAAAAACAGGAAAGAATTTGGAGGAAAAGTTCCTTTTGCATTGATTATTTGCTGCAAAGCTACTTTAGCACTTGCGCATTTTTCTTTATTTTGGGCTGCACCTGCTTCTTGCATCCTCGGTTCTCTTCTTAAGGTACATCATTCACCTCTATCCGGTGTACATGGGGTGCATACTTATCGGCTTCTGATAAAGCCTTGCCACTTGTCGGATGTCAGGTGACAACCTCAACAAGGTAATTCTAGCTCTTTGGATGGTACCTGTTTCAATCTTCCAAACAAAGACAATTATCAGTTTGAAACGGTGGTTAGTTTGGTGGCCTTGATCATTCCAATTTCTTGGTCCCGACCTCATTTTTATTGAGAATCTTTTCCATTGATTGGCTTTGAGGGCGACCCCCTTTTCAAACTGATAAGACTCAAATTTCAAGATTTCACAATGGTTTGCCCGTTTGGGGCTTTGGCTCTTCCTCCTCATTCTGCTTTCAAGACCCTCGCCTTTGATTTCCTTTCTTTTCCAATGCCTTTAATTCGGGGTATTCAAACATCATGATCAATCGGGATTGGACCAACACACCACTGAGGCTAGGCATTTTTTTGCCTCTTGCAAAGCAGAACTTTGTGAAACCGGTCCTGCCACCTTTTCTTTGTAACAGTTTTGGAATTTAGAGTTAAACCGAAAGGGATTCAAGGAAAGGCAAACAAATAGCGAAAAAGTGAATTTAAAAATAAAAGCGGCCCTTTCAGGGAAAAGAAGGACTTATTTGGGGTGCATGCTAGCTCCAAACTGACATGACATGCTTCTTGGACTGGATGCCCAATCCTCACGAACTTGTGTTTTCTCCTGAACCAAATGGATCTATGTTTCCAAAAACAGGGAACCTTGCCAGAACTTTTAGTGGTGAAATCCTCTTTTCAGCCGACAACGCCCTTTGCGGGTTTTCGCTAGTCTACCTCTCTCATTTCTCTTCTCACTGTCCCGATAGTGCTCTTTGTGTGTTTTCACTAACTGGACTCTCTCATTCTTGGTTTCTCTACTCCTGTCGCGTCATGGTGCCTAAAGGTTTTCACCAACAAGACTCTCTCATTTTATTTTTTTCTCAATTTAAAATGCATCGGCTTTCAACAATGTTATTTCTTAGTTCCCACGCCTTGGCAATTGATCTGAAGGACTTGTACTCGATTTTGGGTAAAACGAATTGTGGACAATATTACAACTTTGGACCCATTTGGTGGGCTCATGATCGAACCATAACAGCATCTGCCCCGGTTTTACTTTCGGGAAAAACAATTGGATTCTTGTTTTGGCGTGACTGAACCCTAGATAGAGGTTGCCTGCGTATCCTTTCGGAATCAAGTCTTAACATAGTTCAAGTAAATAATTTGTTTGTTTGTTTTTTGTTACAATGGTGCTTCTGGATTCCAAAGAGGTAGCCAAAGAAATGTAACCGGCTCAAAAGGGCTTGCAAAAAGGGTTGATAGTGTTTGGGTAGCGGGAATAAAAGCCTTCATCATTTCAAATGCGCAAATATATCACCGAAGCAAACTCAGACATAGTACCTTTTGAGTGCATCCGCATTAACAGTTGTTTCATGATCATTTCCTTCAATATTACCAAAATATAATGCTCATCTTGGCAATATCTTTCTGATGATGTACGGAACCTTCCCGTTAGGAGAAAATTTTCCTTTTGCTTCCTGGTGAAAGGGAAGAATACGCCTTAAAACTAGTTTACCTACTTCAAAATTCCTCGGTCGCATTTTCTTGTTGTAATCACGGGCCATTCTTTGCTGGTACAACTTCCCGTGACAGACCGCAGCCATTTGTTTTTCATTAGTTAAGTTCAACTGCTCCAATCGAGTCTTAACCCATTCACTATCTTCAATCTCTGCTTCGATAATGGTCCGTAGCGAAGGAATTTCTACCTCTGCCCTGTATCACAGCCTCGGTCCCATAAACCAACAAGTATGGGATTGCGCCTACTAATGTGCGCACGGTAGTGCGATATCCCAGCAAGGCAAAAGATAACTGTTCATGCCACTGTCTGGAACTCTGAATTGTCTTTCTCAAAATCTTCTTGATGTTTTTGTTTGCTGCTTCAACAGCGTCATTGGCTTTGGGCCGATACGGAGTGGAGTTCCTATGCATTATTTTTAACCCATTCGCTATCTTCAATCTCTGCTTCGATAATGGTCCGTAGTGAAGGAATTTCTACCTCTGCCCGTATCACAACCTCAGTCCCATAAACAAACAAGTATGGGCTTGTGCCTACTGATGTGCGCATGGTAGTGCGATATCCCAGCAAGGCAAAAGGTAACTGTTCATGCCACTGTCTGGAACTCTGGGTTGTCTTTATGAAAATCTTCTTGATGTTTTTGTTTGCTGCTTCAACAGTGCCATTGGCTTTGGGCCGATAAGGAGTGGAGTTCCTATGCATTATTTTGAACTATTCGCATACATCTGCCATCAAGTGACTATTCAAGTTTGTCGCATTATCTGTGATGATAGTTACAGGAATACTGAAATGACAGATAATATTTGAATGTACAAAATCCACCACGGCCTTCTTAGTGACCGATTTGAGAGTTGCAGCTTCGACCCATTTTGTGAAGTAACCAATAGCGACCAATAAGAATTTGTGCCCATTTGTAGCTTTTGGCTCAATTGGACTAATGACATCCATGCCCCGAGCGACAAAAGGCCACGTCGCTGACATAGGATGTAGCTCGGCCGGAGGTGCATGAATCAGTTCTCCATATACCTGACACTGATGGCATTACCGGATGAGGCTGAAGCAGTCTTTCTCCACAGTTATCCAATAATACCCAACTCGAAAGATTTTCTTGGCCAAGACATACCCATTCATATGAGGTCCACACACTCACCCATGTACTTCCTACAAGATTCGTCCTGCTTCTTCGGTGTCAACAAATCTTGACAAGTTAAGATCCGGGGTTCTTTCATACAAGACCTCGCCGCTCAAAAGAAGCCACTTGCATGCCACCTAATAGTTCTATTTTTATCTCCAGTAGCATGTTCGGGGTATTCTTGTGTTTTCAAAAACCTCTTAACATTATGGTACCATGGATGGATACTTGGTCCTGCCTCAATTACATTACAGTAACCGTGTCTTTCCCTGATTTGGATTTCCAAGGGATCGATGTGGGCATTGCCTGGATGAGGTTACATTGAAGCTAAGGTGGCAAGTGCATCAGCTAGTTCATTGTGACACCGCAGGATATACCTAAACTCTATTGATTTGAATCGCTTGCCGAGATCTTCTACGTGCTGCCGGTATGGGATAAGCTTGACATCTCGAGTTACCCATTCACCCTGGGCCTGCCGGATGATCATATCAGAATCCCCCATAATCAACAAATCTTCAATATCTTGATCAATTGCCATAGTCATGACCATGATGCAGGTTTCATATTCAGTCGTATTTTTCAAGCAAAAGAAACGGAGCCTAGCTATAGCCGGATATTGTTGACCAGTGGGTGAGATCAAGATTGCCCCTACTCCTACACCTTTGGCGTTTACGGCCCCATAAAAGAACATTTTCCAAACATGAGCATCCTCAGGGATTACTTCTATTGTGTTCACCTCTTCATCTAGAAAATAAGTACTTAATGGCTGGTATTCCTCGTCAATCGGGTTTTCAGCCAAATGATCCGCCAATGCCTGGGCTTTCATCGCCGTGCGAGCGACGTAGACTATGCCGAATTCAGTTAGCAAGATTTTCCACTTTGCCAACCTCCCAATAGGCATAGATTTATGGAATATGTACTTCAAAGGATCCAACCTGGTTATGAGGTAAGTAGTATGATCCTGAAGGTAATGTCTCAACTTTTGGGCGACCCATGTCAAAGCACAGTACGTTCTTTCCAACAAAGTGTATTTGACTTCATAACTGGTGAACTTCTTGCTCAAGTAATAGCTTGCCTGCTCTTTTTTTCCAGTTATGTCATGTTGCCTGAGCACACAACCGAGAGAATTTTCTAAGACCGTCAGATACAAAAACGGATGTCTCTCTGGCTATGGTGGAACCGAAACTGGAGGATTAAAAAGATATTCTTTGATCTTGTCGAAGGCCTCCTGACACTCAGCTGTCCATTTGATTGCTGCATCTTTCCTCAATAGCTTAAATAGGGCTCACATTTGCTAGTCAGTTGAGCAATGAATCGACTGATATAGTTTAACCTGCCCAATAGACTCATCACATCTTTCTTTGTTCTTGGAGAAGGCAGATCTCAGATAGCCTTTATCTTTGTCCGATCTAACTCGATGCCTCTTCTGCTTACTATGAAACCCTGAAGCTTGCCCGATGGGACTCCGAAGGTGCATTTAGCCGGATTTAGCTTCAAATCATACTTTCGCAGTCTCTCAAAAAGTTTCCTCAAGTCTCGAACATGATCGTCCTGAGTTCTGGACTTGATGATCATGTCGTCTATATACACCTCCATCTCTTGATGTATCAAATCATGAAAAATGGCTGTCATGGCTCTCATATAAGTTGCCCCGGCATTCTTCAAACCGAATGACATAACCCGATAATAGTATATACCCCATGGTGTAGTGAAAGCTGTTTTCTCGGCGTCTTCTTCATCCATTAATACCTGGTGACATCCTGCGTAACAATCCACAAAGGATTGTATCTCATGTTTGGCACAGTTATCAATAAGGATGTGGATATTGGGTAAAGGGAATTTGTCTTTGGGACTTGCCTTATTCAAATACCGGTAATACACACATACCCGTGTTTTTCCATCTTTCTTTGGCACAAGAACTACATTAGCCAACCATGTAGTATACTGGACCACCCTGATTACCACTATTTTCAACTGCTTTGTGATTTCTTCTTTGATTTTATCACTAATATCAGTCTTGAACTTCCTTTGTTTCTGTTGAACTGGGTACAATCAGGTAGATTGGCAATTTATGCACTACTAGATCAACACCTAGTCCAGGCATGTCATCGTATGACCAAGCAAACACATATTTAAATTCAAGCAGGAGTTGAATTATTGCATCCCGCATTTTCTCATTTGTGTGAATGCTTATTTTGGTTTCTTAGATTTCTTTAGGAGTTCCCAAATTAAACGCTTCTATGTCATTCAAGTTCGACTAAGGTTTATTCTCAAAGTGTTCAAATTCTCGATTTATTTCCCTAAAAGCCTCTTCTTCGTCATATTTAAGTTTTTGGTTCATTATTTCACAGTTGGACAACGTGTTTAGATATGGGCATGAAGTTCTCAAGATGTCATGTTATTTAAAGCCGCATTATTAGAATGGAAACAGAAAAATAGAAAAATTAGATTGAATAAAGGAAAAATGAACAATGAAATTTGATTTCATTTCTTAGAATTTGATGATAACAGGGTATACATTTCGACGTTTAAAGAAAAAAACTAAAGAAAACATCCGAGTTATACCCTGGAATAACTCGAGATGCAGAAAAAGTAGCAGGACAAGTCTACCGGGACTCCCTCCTGATTGGGAATGGCGTAGCCTCCCAATTTTGAAGCTTAGCATTTGGCCCCATGTATAGCACTTCAGCGGTGCTTGTGCCTTCTCTCAGCTGAACCATGTGGGTTTCCTAAAGCATTTCTCTCATCGCCCCACATATTTCCTCAATCTCTTCGGCTATAAAAGCCTCATCATCTTATTCTTTAGCGTACATTGGTCTGACGAAAGTTTTGTACAAATGTGGCAATAGTTGAGGTAAAACCCATCCCTCATTCTTTCTTTTATTTGTCCAATTTACATCATCTGGGGTATGGTGAAAGTCGATCCCGAAGAACTTCTCAGTTGAAGGCAGGGTGATAGGTTCATTTATTCCTTGCAATGATTTCCCAACCCGTTTCCCGGTTTGAAGCCACGTCAAATCATTTCTTTAGCCACCATGATTGATGCATTAGAAAGGAAGGGTTGGGGATAAGGGTCTCCTTCTTCTTACTGGTTGGTGACTATAATTTCAAAAGACTGATAAACTATGTGCTCGCTTCCCTCTCTTTCTTCAAGACATGGGGCTGAAGGGTCCCGATAGATTGATTGCACATCTTTCTCATGGACCACAATTTCTTGACCCTCATGCTCAAACTTTATCATTTGGTAAAGGGTAGATGGTACAGCCCCGGCCATATGAATCTATGGCCTCCCCAGAAGAATGTTGTAGGATGTGTCCATGTCCAGAACCTGGAAAGTTATTTCAAAATTCACCGGGCTAATGGTCAAAATCAGGTCGATCTCTTTTTATACCATCAAAAGCTCGTACACAGACATTGTTAGGTCTAATTCTTTCGGTACAAATTTTTATGCGTTGTAAAGTAGAGAGCGGGAAGATGTCTACCCCAGAACCTACATCCCCATACCCCTTTTTGTGTAGTACTCTTCGTATTTGACTGCTAGGTGCAGGGCTTTGTTATGTGCGGCTCCTTCTGGGGGCAAGTCATTCTTACTGAAGGAAATTATGTTGATTGCAAAGAATCTTTCTGCCATTCTTTCCAACTGCTCTGCAGAAGTCTCAACATGCACATATGCTTCATTCAAGGTTTTGAGCAAGGTCTTCTGATGCTCGGCAGACCTCATTAGCAAATATAGCATAGACACTTGTTTAGGGTTTTTGCGCAACTGATCCACCACTTCATAGTCAGACATCTTCATCTTCTGGAAGAAACACTCTGCTTCTTCAGCGCTCACAGGCGTCTTGGGTGGGAAACGCTTCCGTGTGGCATTGTTCACTTCTTGTATGTCTGAATACTTTCCAGCAGAAATATTTCCCAGAAGTTCTTCTGTGATTTCTTTGACTTTGTATGTAACCAATGTTTGCTGATAATTCCATGGCACCGTAGACAGGTCTGTCATTGGCTTCTGTAGCACGTGTCTGATAACCACTGGCTCATTCAGCCAGGCAGTTTATTTATCCCCCGTACCAAATAGGCTCCTTTCGGAACATGCATCAATGTTCCCTTTTTTCACTTCGAATCTTTGTGGCTTCTCTGAGTGACCTCGTGGAATATAGAGAACCCCATTTTTTGGAGGCACCATCGTCTCATTCGTTGTTTCAACCTTATTTTCAAGCTCATCCTTGACATCTTTACTCTTCTTTTCCACTTTCTCTTGCTTTGGGGTTGTTATAGGCTTTCTTTCTGCATCAACAATGGCAATTATATCTTTCAAGGCAGGATCGAACTTTTTGTCCTCACAGATCTCCCGATCACCGGCCCATTGGTGTGAGCAGGCAATGGATTGTTAGTCATATTTGGGACCTCCTCATCCCTTAACATTATTTTCCCCAATTCTATCAAGTTCTCCACTACCCTTTTGAAGGTCCAATAATCATTGGTATCATGACCTTCCACTCCCGAATGACATGCACACCTAACACCGGCTCTGTAAGCAGGCGATGCTGGATTTTGCCTTGTTTGAGAGATTGGCTGCAGGAAACCCATTTGGACAAGCTTTTGGAATAAGGTAGAATATGGTTCACCAATGGGTATGAAAGTTTGTCTTCTGGGTGGTTCCTGAAGACGAAAGTTATGCTGGGTGGTTGGGGATTATAATGGTTCTGGTAAGGAGGCTGGTTTTTAGAACCCTTCTGGTAAGGAGGCTGGTTTTTGGGAGGTGGAACTTGGTTCTGATTGGCTTGTTGCGGTGGTCGGCCATAAGGTTGAGCATCATGACCATGTAAGGCTGAGAAGCATAGGCCACATCTTGGTGGGGGTAGTAGTGTTGTGAGGTTCTTTCTGGAAAATGGGGCCTGGGGTTACGATATTCTCTTACTTCTGATGTGACCATGGACGTTTCTTCCTTTTTCTTGCCCCTTGTTATTCCTCCGGACCCGCCTTGGATGGCTTGTGAGATTGATCTTATGGTTTCCTGGCTCAAGATTCTACCCATTTTAAGACCATTTTCTACCCTTTCTCCGATTTTAATTGCTTTCGCAAAAGGCTTTCCCATTGCTGACATCATATTATGGAAGTAATCGGGCTCTTGGGCTTGCAGGAAGACAGTGACCATCTCTATCTCATCCATTGGAGGTTTCACTCTTGAAGCTTGTTCGCGCCATCTAATTGCATATTCTCTGAAATTTTCTGAGGATTTCTTCCTTAGATTCGTCAGAGAGTTCCTATTCGGTGCGATGTCTATGTTGTATTGAAACTGTCGGACAAAGCCTCGGGAAAGATCATCCCAGATATGCGAACATGAGATATCTTGATCATAAACCATTCTGAAGCGATACATATTAAGCTTTCCCCGAAATATACCATCAATAATTCCTCTTTGCCGCCGGCTCCGCGTAACTGATCGCAATACTTCTTCAAATGAGAAATGGGGTCACCGTGACCATCATACTTTTCAAATTTTGGTATTTTGAACCCTGATGGCAAATGGACATGAGGAACATACACAAATCTTCATAGGAGACACTATTCTGACCACTCAACCCTTGGATGTTCTTTAAGATCTGTTCAAGGCTTCTCATTCACTTAGCCATCTCATCCTGCTCTGGTGCTCTGGGAGTTTGATTTTTCCGAGGCGTAAGCTCGTATTGAGTTTGTGGAGGGTATGCATTGTTGGTAAACTGGGTAGGTTCTGATGAGAAAGATGGTGCTCGAAATGTGAATAAAGATAAGTCGAAATTAGTCCTGGTTAAAGCGGGTTGTGCCATAGCTGAACAAGGTGGTGCGGTGAATATGTTTGGAGCTGCACCTGGGGGTAAGACTCAGAATGTGATCCAGCAAAGTGAGCTGAATTGGTAGGATATCCCAGCAGGGTATTTGGATAAATTATGGGGATGTTGGAAATCACACTTGCCCTAGAAAATAGCTCAGGAAATCCAGGGACCGCACTTGGTAGTTCTTTTCCATTGCCCCAGGCGTCCAACATTTCCATTATGTGGAGACGCATAATTCTATTCTCCTTAGTCATTGCTGACTCAGAAGTCGAGATGGCTGAGATTGGACTTTCCTCCGAGATAGGAACCGTTGGTAGAGGAATTTCTGAAGACATTTCTACACTCCCTTTCAATCTTGTGAAGTAAGTGTGAACATTTCCTTTCGACCTTGCGACGGGTGGCTGACTACTTCCTTTCGACCTCGTAAAGTATGAATGTGAGGCCAGACTACCACCAAACCAACCATTTTTTTGTAAAACCTGGATTTAGCAACAATAAACGGTTAGTTTAAAACCAATAACAGATAGGTAATCTCATGTTGGGGTGTGATGCACCTATACAGTTAAGTGGGTTTCTACATGTTTGCAATGGTTGCATGCGTCATTCCGAATTTTCCTTACGCTTTCCCGTTTTCTTCTTTTGATTTTCACTCATCTTTTCCCGACTTTCTTTTATTTTATTTATATCCCTTTTCTCCTATTTAAGGTTAATGGTCGAATCTAATAAATATTGCCTATGTATCATGCCCCCGTATGAATTAGACCAAGTGTAGTTCGCGAAAAACAAATGCAAAAAATAAAGTAACCATTTTTTTGAGAATTTTTAATTTCATTACTAAAACCTTATAAAACTAAAAGAACTTTTGAAAATTGAAAATAACAGACTTGAAATAAATACAAACTAAAAACTACTGACACGCTTTGATGCGAGAAAAAAAATGAACAACAGACGTCAAGACGGAAAATACAGACTCGACCTAATGAGTACATCAAAGCTTCAAAAATATGTGCCCGTGGGGCATCGTTCGGCCTCACCGCGGGCTTAGGTTCGAGGCCTTTTTCAAGTTGCTGTAATTCATACATTGTTCTCTTGACATAAATCATTATTGCTGAGAAGAAAGTGGTGCGGGTCATGTCTTCACACCACAGACACCTCCTAAAGATGGCACCGGCAATGGTCTTAATCTTTTATCTGGCTTGCCCCTTTCCAATGAGAAGGCATTCTATTTGATCATTACGGGCCTTCAAAACCCGAGAATCCTGGAGATGTTGATTCTGCCACTGCTGTATTTCTACTTCCATCTAGGCCAACAAGTTATAGCAATGCCTACTTTCAGTTTCAAAATCTTTAGCTTGTCTAACTTCTTTATCTTCAAGATTGGCCACCTTTCTCTTCAAATTGGTGACGGTTTTCTCGTGATCCCTTTTTAACTGTTGCAAGTACTAGTTATGCTCATGTGTTCTTTCGCCCAGTATGCCTCGAGTCTCGTTATGTTATTCTCAGACTTCTCCAACTTATCCTGGCCCTCACTGATTTCCATTTTCAAACCCTTTATCAACCACCAGCTTCTTTGTTGGTTATTAGCGGTTATACTCATTCACTGGATTTGGGCCTTGAGAGCCTCATTTTCTTGGGCCAGCTTCTTCGATGTAACTATAAAGTTTAAAAAAAGCGTACAATCATCATACCAGATATACTATTAAAGTAGGGTTTGGCAAAATTAATGATTTTTTTTTCAAAATTAGTTAGCATAGTTTCGTCGTATCCCACTTTTAACTGACTGGTGAAGTGATACTGAAATAACTCTAGAATCGTTTAGTTCACATATTATGTATAATTGTCTCCCTCATCGGCTGCGGCTTGCAAACTATTTTCGAACCGGAGACCCTGAATCTATTTTGCCAATGTTCCTATGTGGGCCCTGTATTCCCTTTCTTTCTCTAACCAACCCCACTGGTCCTGGGAACCATCTGTAAATTGTTGGATGTGTGGTTTCTTGGCAGGTATCTCAGGGATTTCAAATTTTTTGCTAAACCAGATCTTATATTTTGGGTCAGCCTCGCCCCTTTCTCGGTCTTGCACTATATTTTTAGGCTCGAGGAACCTACAGCGATTCCAGACTTCACGAATTTTCCCTTCCGGGAAGACAACTTTTGGGCCTAGTTCAATGACTTGGTTGCTTAAATTTTCGTCGTTGTGAAGAGTTTAAAATCTTCATAGTTGACGCAAGACCCTGTACGGAGCATAAGGTTGGATGCTCCGAACTTCCATCAAGAGGATGTAGGGAACTTCAGCGGAAGTGTATATTGCTTCTGCAGCAGGAAGCCAACCGAGGGTCCACTTGAATTTATCAGCTCTCAATGATCTAAAATGCGATAGCCAAGCGTCCGTACCTTCGGGAAACTCAATGCCTATTACCCGAGTCCCAAATTCTTCAATACAACTTAAACCGTTCAGGCCATAATTCATGTACCCAGCTCGATGACAGAGATGCTCTTGAATCCATAATTGCAGCAACAGATTGCAACCTTGAAAGAACTTCCCTCCTTCTAGGCATACAGCTAAGGCTCGATAAATTTCAGCTACGATCAAAGGAACCATCGTGTTATTAGCTCGCTTGGTGGAAACATCTAACATTTCAGCAAGGCCGATTTCTATGTGGCCGTCCTTCCGAGGGCAAACCACGACTCCTATGAAAGCTAGAACCCGTCTAGACTCCCATTTATCTTTGTTCCCAGTATGAGTTAAACCAAGGTTGGGCTCTTCAAAGCCTCGCGGGTTACCATACCAACGATACAAAAACTGAAATGGGCAATACCCATCCACTAATTTCTCCTCCTAGACATTCCAGCTGTTACTAAACGAGTCCAAAAATTTGTGTGTAGTCATCGGCCTTGGCGCCAAAGGATACCGAGTTCTGAAATTTGCGTTAATACCTGCATAACCCGCAATTTCTTCCAAAGTAGGCTTAGCTCAAAGTCGGAAAATCGAAATACGTTGTGAGTAGGATCCTAAGAAGGTATTAATTCCTCAATAACATCCAACCTCGTCTTGACGTTCAATAAACCGGCGAGGCCACCCAGAGCTTTTATCACCGCTTTCCTGCTACCTGCTCCCAAATCATTCCACCACATGTGGAGTTGCAAAGGGATCGCATTAAGGGCCGTGAAGGGTTCATTTTGTATCGTGCTCATCATGTAGATTTATTAAGGTGTTTTAATGACTTGTTCTAATAAAAGAACCCATTTACAGAATTTTATTTAAAGGAAAACAAATAATTGGCTTTAACCAATACGGCCTTTCAGCACTTCGATGAGAAAGATTTTGGGTTGTGCCCGCAAACCATAAAAAGACTCAAAGTGGTTGTTCATGCAAAAATGGCCTTCCGGCACCCCTTTCGGGATAATTGGCTTATTTCTAGATAAGAATGGCATCGCCCGACTTATTTATGACAAAAAAATAATATAGTGGGTATGTTGGCTATTTTTCGCAAAAGCGGACGTTGGAGCCGATGAGGGTTGCCTACGTATCCCACATCCGGTAGGAATCCAACTGGCGTAGTTCGGGCCGATAAAACTAATTATTTCTGAAAACAAGAATCTATTTTGTATTTTTTTTTCAACAAACTACTTAAAAATAAAAACCATTTTTTCATTATCTTGACCAATAAACAAACTATCTTTTTTCAAAAATGCGGCACTGTTTCAACACTGTTGGTTATTTTTAAAACAGATGATTGATTCTCCGAACTGCTATTCTCCCCCCCTTCTTTTTTTTCAAATACTCCAAAGCCGGTCAACATGCAAGTTCGAGACAAATAAATGCACGAAAAACAAGTAGGATGCATCAGGATGGTCTTTTTATTTCAGATTGCTAGTCCTAGACGGACCAACCCCTGTGTTGATTCCCCTAAGTCAAATGTAACATGATGAAAATAAGCTTTTCCACTAGGGATCCGGCATGAAGTCACATCATTCTAGGTAAAAACCTGGGTTTATTATTCTAGAGATGGCTTATCCGAGCGGACAGCTCGAGCCGAGGAGGGGCAGTGTACCAGGGATACAGAAGCTCAACCCAGCTTTGCAACTTATACGAACCTTTTTCTAAATATGTGACCGACTCTAAATAGAAAAGAAGCTACACGAAATGCACCCTTCTTCATGATTTAGAAGACTCAGAGAGAAAAATGGGTTTCGCAACAGTTTATATGTACGAATCACCCAATATCAAAGCGGTAAAATATTTAGCACATCTAACATGAAACATGTAGGAAAATCAGATAAAGCCAAATATAAAAGTTATTCTAAGCTCGAATTCTTAAACCTGAACTGAAGTTCTGGGTTTGTCCACAGCAGAGTCGCCAGAGCTGTCACACCTCCTTTTTACGCACCTACCCCGAGGGGTAAACGCATGAGGATGTTTTTTCAATTTAAGTGACATATTCAAAATGAGATTATTTATTTATTTAGAGTCGCCACTTGGGAAAGGTTTGGCTTTTGGTTTCCCAAGTCACCGGTTATCTTGAATCCTAAGTCGAGGAAAATATTCGAGTTTCCAAATGAAGTCTGTGAACCAGAAATTCTAAGTAAGGAATTGTGTTGACCCGAGGGAAGGTGTTAGGCACCTCCGGATCCCGTGGTTCTAGCACGGCCGCTTAAATTGTTCTAATTGGCTAAATATCTGATTTTAATACATGTTATAAACTATATGCTTTTATTCAGTTTTAATCCGCTTTTATTATTATTTTTAATAAAATTGCAACGTCGTAAAAATGCATCTCAAACCACATCGCGATCAATGCACCCCTGGTTGTTAATACATTCCGACTCTGTTGAGATTTGCATTTGGGTCACATAAATGCACACCCCAGTTTAAGAAGGTAAGATTGTTAAATACGCACCTAAAGAAACTATCATGTTATTAATTTGGGGAAAGCTGTGGATATTCGCTGAACGGCTTCCCCCGAAAGCGAAATAGTTATTATAAAAATTTGAGGGCCCCACCGCTTGTGCGTTTTATTTTTGGCGAGGCACACCTCATTTATTTTAGAGGATAATCATAGAGTGACTACATTTTTATATTAAGTTTTTCTCTAAAAATAAATGTAAATCTCCAACTTAATTACATGCTTTAAGGGCGTAACTTATTAGTCAGATTAAAACCAATGAAAACTGAAAATTACAATCGAGACAAAGGGAGATTGTTTCGTGCCTTATTTTATAATTGAATATTACTAAAATTAAAATTATAAATAGAATACGGAACTTACCAAAAATATTATCAAAATATACTAATTATCCTCTAACTAATTTAAATCCACATTGTTAGATGAATTGAACCGTTGGAATTAATTATCTACAATTATTTGAAACTAGAATTAACCTTAATCGCTAATGCTTATTTGAAAGTTTGTTAAACTTAAACATTGACTCGTCTTGCTTGAACTCAATTCATGCCTCAAATAAATTTAGCTACATGTTCACGATTAACCTACGGTTGATAATATAAAAACCTTCATAGCTAATGACCTAACCAGTTTCACCAAGCCGATTCAATAGAAATCAACTCATGCTATTTTTCTCTTATTCTAATTATCAAACAGTTTGACAGCAATGGGCATACTTAAACATATACTACTTAATAATCAAACAAAAACAGAACATTATTTACTACATTACTACAAGCTGTCCAATTATATAAAGTGATAGAAGTTTACATAATAGTAGTACATGAAATGTTTTAACCATAATTAGTGAAGAAAAAAAGTTAAAACTAAATCACCTTCAAACTTCCATTATTTTATATGTATTCATGCTTTTATATTTTCAGCTTACAATAGCTATTGTTACAGTCGTGTATCTGGTATTGGAAACAAGAGAAGAGGAAGATGAGAATCAGCAGCAGTAGTAACAATACAACAACAACAATATGCAACAGAGCAGTAACAGATCAAAAACCAATAGAATCTCCGAAATGCCAACAGCAATAGACCAGAAACCAGAAAAATCAAACCAGAAAATACCGACAGAAATGGACCTTAACCCACAACAATATCAACACAAGCCAAATGCACTCAAAGATACACTAGAATTACGTAAGATCAGTCTTAATGTATTTGAATTAAGAGAAATAAAATCAATGAAGCAAAAGAGAAGCTTCAAATAAACAGTGGGGTTTTTATCTCTCTAATTATTTTTTAACTCTCAATTATTTCTTTTTATTCTATGTTCCCAGTGCCCAATTAGTCCCAAATGACTCCTACTTTATACCCAAAGCAGACGTTTTTCAATCCCTCCCTTTTCTTTTACTATTACCCTTTTATTATTACCCTCTACTTCTTTTTACTTTCCAGCTACTATATTTCTCTACTATGTGAATCATTTTATCTCTCAATATTACCTACTGTTGCTAATTTCTTACTGTTGCTAATTTCCAATTAGCAAAAGCACCTCTGATTCTTTAGTGGTCCCCCTATCAACAAGCACCAGTTCAATCTAAAGCACACCAGGACCCTACTGGACAGACTACTCAGTCAAAAACATTTTCAAACCTTTGAATCCCCAAATTACCCCCTGAGACCCCACTGTTATTACTTCATTACCCTAAGATTTACAAGTCTGAAGTTATATATATGTAATTTCAAAGCTTAAACTAATTTATGGTTAAATACCTAAATAACTACAACTATATCCAATTCATAATCCTGTTTAAACACAATAATTTAAGGCAGGAGAACAGAAGAAAATCGAAATGGTATAATCAGGGCAGTGAGATAAACTATGAAGAACTGAACGAGCAATCTGGTTAAAATAAACAAGACTGAAAACAACAGATTCAATTCATTACACATTTAACATAGAAGACAAAAAGAAATGGTAAACCTACTGGAAAACAACCAGGAACTACTATCATGTTTTCTATAATTTTTCAAGCAAATTAATTGACGACAATTAATTAGTAATGTACAACAATTATCGACAATCCATCAGAAAAAACCATATGGGATTCGAGTAGCATTTGACAGAAACAGTGAGTTGTAATACAGCCGATTAATCGACGAAACTAATCATATTGATTATACAATTTACAACATATACTTAATCAATGAACAGAAGAATTCGTTCAAATAAAACATCATTGAAGATGGATAGAATCAATCGATAAAAATAGAAAAATCATTGAAACTTAAACTAAACAAATAAATAGATATAAACACAAAAATAGAACAAAAGAAGGGAAACATACCTTAGTGACAAAGATCAGAAATAGACGACCTTGGGACCAACTTGGACTTGGATTTTTTGAGGTCAAACGGACCTTAATCGAGTATTCTCAACTGAGAACACTGGACTAAGGTCAGTTAGAAACACCAAATCCCTCTTAATTTTGGACGAAGCCCGTGTTTTGGTTTTCTAGGGTTCTTATTTTCGATTTGGAGTTCTAACATTTCTAGGGAGATTCGAACGAAACCAAAGTTATTTATGGTATGAGGGAGGTATGGGGGTTTCCTGGTATGAATTTTGGGTTGGTTGGTGTAAGTTTCCATTTGGCTCGAATCTTCAAATGAATAGTCGAGAAGATGGGGGAAGATTCGAACCAAACGAGTACATATTAGGAATGGGGGTGGTCAGATGGTCTTACGGTGTTAAGGTGTTGGCCAGCGGCGTTGATGCAGCCAGGTTTCAATCGGCGGGGTAAGGGGGAAGCTATGGTTAGCCCTAGTTCGTCTATGAGTTGAGAGACGATGAACAAGGAAGAAGGGGGTGTTTGGTTTGGGGGCTGGGGTAGGTATTAGTCTTATATAGTGGATGAGGGATTGATCTTGGTCGTTGTGTTAAGCATGATTAACGGCCTGGATCAACTCACTTAACTGAACGGTGTTGTTCGGTTTAAGTTGGGGAATAGGTTGGCCCGGGGTGAAGTAGATCGGGTCGTGGTGAGGCCTTGAGGCCGTTGGATCAAAAGAAAATGGATGGCATAGATTAAATACTTGAAACAGCGTCGTTCCAAACCAAGCCAGGGCTGCACAGGACCGTTTGATCTGTTCGATCTATGGCTCAGATTGAAGACGCCTAAATGGCGTCGTTTAGGCTATCTGAGAGATCAAGTATAATGGACTGGGTCATCGCATTGCATTTGCGCCTGATTTTTGCCTGGCCCACTCCGTCTTAGCTAATTATTTTAACTCTTTTCTTTTCCTTCTTTTAATTAACCTTTATCAACAAATAACACACAAGTAAAACATTTAATTAAAAATAAAATCACACAATGGCACATTTAAATGACAAAAATGGACTAAATGCATATTTTGTGTTTTTCGTCTTTTGAAATCAAATTATGATTTAATTAATTCCTAAAGGCACGATTAAATTCTAAGTATGCATGCAACGTGTATTTTTTATTAATTAAACAAGATAAACATTCATAGACAAAATATAATTACCCAAAATGTCACGCAAAATTCTCAAAATTGTACACCAAAGAAATTTATTTTGTTTTTTCTTTTTGATTTCTTTTGGAGTAGTTTTCATGGAGCAAAAATCACACACTCACAACAAGGAGTTCCAAGTTCAAATCATACCTCTAATGGTAGGAACTTTGCTAGACAAAATCAATCTTCCAAATCCTTTGGATCACGCCAGCGCGTTCAGTGTCAACTATGTGACAAGTATGGTCACATTGCCAAAGTTTGTCGCTCTCAGTCACATAATAAATATGAAGCCCAGGCAAATATTCCATCTCGCTCCTACAACAATAATGATAATTCTTGGATCGTTGACTCTGAGGCATTTCATCACATGACAGACAACCTTAGGAATCTTACTTCTGCAATACAATTTTCAGGCAGTGATGACATAGTCATCAGAGATGGTAACAATATTCCTTTTTCACATATTGGGCAAACTACTCTTCGTTCTACTTCATCCGCTCGTCCTTTCACACTTGAACATGTTTTGTGCTCACCAAAGTTAAAACGTAATTTACTTTCAGTAGCTCAATTTTGTCGCCAAAGTCTAACTTCTATTGAATTTTTTCCTTATTCTTATCTTGTAAGGGATTTGAGATGAGTGCGATATTGCTTCATTGAAGGAGTAAGAATGATCTCTATGAGTGGCTAACCACTATGTTTCCAATCAAGTCCACTATTGCCTCACCACAAGCCCATTTTGTTGTCTCGCCGCCACCGGATCTACACTTGTGGCATGCAAGGCTTGGCCACCCTCAACCAAGAATAGCTAATTTGTTATCTAGAGTTTTGATAGAACCTTTTGTAGGATAAATTCTTGTTATGTTTTTATATAATTGAGCCATAGTTTTTCTCTATTTGTTCAACTACGTTTATGTTGTTGTTGGTTGAAGAGCTCTCAATTAGTTGTGCCTATTTAGTATGCATAACTCGGAAGAGAGTGCATATGTAGGTAATTGTTGAACAACACCATTCCCAAAGTATATAAGGGATGAATAACCGAGGGTTTAAAGGCGAGATTAGGGATAACGAAGCCTTGAGTGCGATTTGAAATGAGCTACTAGTAAATTGTCATAATTACTTGGGAGAGATTTACGGTAATAAGAGTGCTCATGATCGATAGAGAATTTTTAGGCGAAATTATAGATGACATAGCGGGAAGAATTTCGACAATAGGGGAAATCATAACTCTCCTTAATCTTGTCTCTAACTCTTAGTATATTCAGTTGTTAATTTAGTATTTTAATTTGTGAGTTAATTAGTTAAATACAAAAATCTTAATACCTATAGGTTAGGAATTGTTCAAGCTTGTCTTCTTGGTAATATTTAACAAATGTAGCTAAATTTTAGTTCTATGTGGGATTTGACTCTGTACTTGTAAATCGGATTATATTTGCAACGACCTCATTGTCCTTTTTATAAGGCATAGTTGGGCGTGATCAATAGGCTAGTTATACAGGAATTAAGATACATGAATTATTACATGGTGAATGAAAATTAGTGAATTGTTAAACTGTAAATAATAACATATTTGTATGTACAAAATTTGATGGTAAACTTAACAATTGGCTTTACTAGTTAGTACAACTGCAAGAAATAAGTTTAAAACATTAAATTAAAACTTTATTGTAAAATAAATCCCTACAATATGATGTTATCGTTATTTTTTTATTTTTTACTAAAATAAATTTCCTTATCTAGATATTACTAATATACATATTCTCACGTAGTATTTTATGTTGCGTAGATTCATGCATTGTGAATTAAAAATAAAGTGAATATAAATCTTACAAAGTGTTGATAATGATTCTTAAGAACTTTAGATTTGGCAATGATTCCGTAATGAATTAGAATTCTCATATCCAAGTAAGAATCTTGAAGCACAATTGGGACCCCATAACCCATAACACAATTAATGTGGCTCATATGGTAGGGTTTTAACATACATAAATGAAGGGACTTTTATTTTTATATTATAGGATTATTCTTTATTCTAAAGTAGAGTTTTGATATTTACACCAATTAATAGTATATTATAGATAATATATTCAAAGATAGATCTTGCAAAGCACCAAATAGATAGTGTAGGACCAAAAAGATAATGTGGATTGGTGAAGGTAGGACCCTTGTTAGACTTTTTAGAGTATACTCAATTGACTACTTGATATAACCAATGGCAAAAAGAAAAAAGAGGAAATTAGATTACATAAGATAAAGTTTAGGTTGAAGGGATAAAAGAATCTCTTTCATGTAAAGCTTATTAAAGCAAGAACACCTGAAATTATGACATATTATTACCCTACAATTTTCACTTTGATGAGTATCTACTTTTTGTAAACAACTTAAATTTTCTTATCTTTTATTGGTATATATGAAATTTTGTGCAAGCAGTATCGATATATTATTACTATCGTAGCAGTTTGATTTGTATATGAACTTGGGTCTGAGGATATGATAGCTTAAGACTTTATTTCAATTGCTAAATTGATATTTAATTTCTAAATAGTTATCTTAATTTGGATATGAGGATGGATTTTCTAAAACAATTGATGGAATGAGTTGCTCACCCAAATACCACTTAATATATATATATAATTTAAGTGCATAATATATGACAACCAATTAGAATGGTAAATAGTGAATCCAATTGGCTATTTGTGTAAGGATTCCTTTTCAATTCTTGGTTCTCCGGTCCAACAAAAATAGGCCCATGTTTATTTCATGTCCAAACCCAGATATATTCTTCTCTTCTAATAAGAGAAACCCATTTTTGCCTTTTCTTGACAACTTTTAGAAACAAAGGTTTTTAAAAAATTTATTTTGAAATAAAAGCTTGTGAAAACATGTTTGGATAGTTGTACTTCTTTTGAAGATTCATGAGTGCTTTCTAAGTAGAAGAAGAACTTACGGTATTAATATTTTTTTCTTAAGACACTTGTACTACTTCTTCAGAACAAACAACATGAATATCATATCGAGTGATTGTATTACAAGTGGGGTCCGCGAAGGATAATATATACTCAAATATTGTCCTTATCCTGAGGGACAAAGAGGCAGTTTCCCGTACTACTTCTTCAATGTTATGAAATAATATAAGAACAAGAACAATAATACAAGAACAAGAACAATATAGAGAGAATAGGTAGAGGAGTCTTCTTATTGATACTTTGAGATAGTTTACAATGGTATAGGACCCCTATATTTATAGGGAGGTGGTGACTTAGCCACCAAGTAGTAAACCCTAGAATCTCTCTAATTATAGACATTCATCTTAGATAGAGTTCTATTTATAACACTCCCCCTTGAATGTCTATTCAATAATGTGCCTCGTTAAAACCTTAACTAAAACAAAACCCAATGAGAAAAAAGTTAAAGAAAAGAAAAAAGAGTACACATGTTTGAATATGCGCCTATTGGTTGCCTCGTTAAAAACCTTGCAAGGAAAACCCAGTGGGACAAAACCTTGTAAGGGAAAAAGAGTGCAACGCGCATTAACTCCCCCTGAATAAAGCATCAATTTACATCCTTCATTATTTGCATTCCAATCTTGTGCACCATCTTCAAAACGATCTTTGGTAGAGATTTGATAAATAAATCAGCCATATTGATTTAAACAAATATTCCGCACCTTGAAATTACCATTCTTGATAGATATGAACATCTTCATATAATGTCGTGGAATGACTCTTCAATATCTCCATAGATGTATTCTTGATGCCATCATGCTTATAGTTATAGCAAGATACATATGTACACAAATTGTACTTAGGATTTGGTACTTCAGGACCAAGAATTGCATATGCTTCAAGCAACTTAAATCTTTCAAGTTAAGTCATATAAGCCATATAATAGACTTTAGATGCATATCAAGTTTTCCATGTCATGCTAGACAAATAAGATATCGAAAACTGATTATACATACCTTTGACTTTATACTTTCAAGCATTTGAACTATAGGTTCAAAACTACATGTCTTTCATATGGAATCAATTCTTCTTGAATTGTATCTCTTCCATTTAGTTACTTTCTTTGGGTCAGCAAATGCGTATAGCATGCTTTGCAATATGTTGCAATTGAATTATCCCTTTTATGAACTTCAGGTTCATATCATGATATTCGGGGATATACATATACAAATGATAATTCATCCCATGTAACATTTTCTCAAGTGTTTATCATGTCTCCCCCTCATGTTAGAAAAGCTAACTTGTTTCCTCAACTTTGGGAAATCATCTTTGTGCATTATCATGTCAATATACACGGCACATTAATAATAAGATGAAATTATTTGGTTCCTGACCCTGAACCACTTGTGAGGGGAGAATATAATATACTCTCGTATACAACGTATATCAAACTGATATATATAACTTTGTTCTCATAACAAACAATTTAGCTATTAAGTGGAAGCACTCAATAATTATCTTGCTAAACCAACTTTGATATAAACCAACTTATCAAGATGAACTATCTTGAGTAGAAAATCTGGAAATTATGCTCGAAGTTAGATTACTGAGCAATTTACCTCGCAAGCACCGGCCAGGCTGCGGGTTAATAACAATTGCGCATGTAACCATATCATAGATGCATCATATGTGGTATACATGGCAGGTGAATGGGCCCATATTCACCTTTGATATTCCCAGAATTTATGGGCTTCAACCTGAACTCTTTAGTTGGTCAGTTCATTAATGAGAACAAGTGATACAAGAGAATTCGTAAAGAACTTTCTAGTTCTTTGATATTCACCTGTGTGAATTTGCACATCATACTTAAAATGAGATGGCTAATACGAATGCTAACTGAACAAATTATCAATATTGGTAAACTTCAAATTTACACCATGACATGTGCACTTATCAATAAACTTCAGGTTTATTATGACATGGGTTTTTATACCAATAGATATCCACTTTATTGTGGCATTCTTTCTTTTGTGTAGTACAAACTGGAGAACAAAGCGGGTAGCTTTTCATATGCAAATTACCCCGCCACAAGTTGTAGTAATAGGAGATATCAAAGCCTTCCTTTATTTATAGTCTCAATATAATCAATCGCTTTCGCGTGTACTTTGGAAACTGAATAAGTTTCTTTGAGACTTACTACAGCACAATACTCAATTGTGTTTCTCCAACATAGTAATAATTGGCTCTTCTAGAGCTCTCAATTATTTTTGTACTACCACAGATTCATCAACATCCATGTGGTGAATATCTTTCTTAAAGAGAAAGTTATACCATTATGGTCATGTCAAACTTATATGCAAGATATGTTTCTTGCATTATCGTTGTCCTTTAATAGTCATATTTCCAAAATACTTTGGCGTACAATAGGTACGTGACCAACGATCATTCATGCCATATATCATCTCAAACCTCCTTCTAGGGGTGAGTGTGGTATCATCTCAAACCTCCTTCTAGGGGTGAGTGTGGTATATTTAATACCAATTTCATGTTCATATTCTTCCAATAATGAATATGTATTCGTGAATCAGATGTTGTCACATTCACTTCGGGGATATGTGATTTTGTTATCCTTTTCAAATCTATAAATGCGTCAGGCATTTGATTTGCTATTCTTTGCAAATGGATAATCTTTTGTGCCTCTTTCACAAAAAGAGGTATGTGGATCAAGATGAGATAATGATGCATTTTTCCACAAAATTTCCCGTTTGGTTTCACCAACTTCTCCCCCTAATTTTGGGAAAAGTGTCTCATCAAATTGACAGTCTGCAAATCGTGCAGTGAACAAATCTCCTGTCAATGTTTCGAGGTAGCGAATATTGGAGGGCGATTCAACCTCAACATATATTCCTAACCTTCTTTGCAGACCCATTTTGGTGCGGGATGGCGGTGCTACAGGCACATATACTGCGCATCCAAAGATTCTTAAATGGGATATATTGGGTCCATGACCCAAAACCAATTGCAACGGGGAATATTTGTGTCAATTCTTCAGTCAGAGACGAACTAGCATTGCTGTATGCAAAATGGCGTGTCCCCAAACCGAAGTGGGCAGCCGACGAACTAGTATTGCTGCATGCAAAATGGCGTGACCCCAAACCAAAGTGGGCAGCCGACGAACTAGTATTGCTGCATGCAAAATGGCGTGAACCCAAACCGAAATGGGCAGCCTCGTTTTCATGAAGAATTCAAGATTATTCTCATCTATTGTCTCAATATGATATCCATTTTGAATGATATCTTTAAAACTCAACAAGTTCTTCTTAGACTTGGAGGAGAACATTGCATTCTCTAAAATATTGTTCCTTTAGGCAGAGTTATAGTTGCTCTTCAGGAGCCTTCAATCAATTTACTTCTACCAAAAATTGTAGTATCATCTGCCTTACACATACTTAAATGAGATAAATATTTCTTCTCTTTGAATACATATGTGTGGTACATGAATCAATTAAACAAATATTTTTACAGTTGGACGTTGATCCAAGCTTGCTTTGTGAGATATCCATATTTGCTTCCCATAGCACGCTTTCATAAATACTCAGAGACATGTACAAAAGTAGTTAACAGAAAGCATATGTGCTAAAAATAATAATTTCTAACAGCAGTTACTCCATAACCAGAGTGAAAATGACCATACTGTTATGTTATAAAATTTGACATCAAAGATCCGAAGAAGACATAAATTTAATTACCTACTCTCTTTTATAATTACTCGCCATAAAGTTACTATTTCCACCGTAGCTTAAAAGTATATCTCTAAAAAGAGTACATCTGAAAATAAGAAAAGGTATTCCTCCTATAAATTAAAGGAGTACAAAAGGTGTAATAGCGACTCAAAGTCTTACCCCTCCTAGGATAAACTTTTCAAACATATAGATTTTACAAGTGAGAAATTTTCCTTCCCGTTATTGAAGCATATGTTATTTCTCCGAGCCAACTGTTTCGGAATATGTAGAGTGAAAGATCAAAATTTGATGCTTATAATTCTCAAGTTATTAAGGTTAGACTCCTAACTAATTAATAGTTGGCAGCAACTTTCGGCTCCTAAAGATATGATAGATGATGTTACTGATTTTAATAGGTAAACCTCTTTCCACATGATTTTTACGTTTAACAGTGCACAAGACACAGATTATGAGCATGTATTGGTTAATACCCTGAGCAAAAATTATGCTCTGTTATAGAGTGAAAGAGCATTAGCCCTTGAAATATAACTTGCCAACCATAATTATAAAACATGGAATTAAATCAACCAATTTAAATCATATTCAAGGGGTACAACTAATCTTATGACAACAAACAAATTAGGATGGCTTTAAACAATGAATTGTAAATAACAAGATTAACCAAATAGGCTACATATTCATGTGGAAAACTCCAAGAAGTCAAATACCTAATCAATGATCAGAATATCAAATCAAATCACAATTCGGCGTGGCTAAACTAGACAGATTAATTCAAACCAAGTAACGAATTCAAATCCAACCAAATGTCTTGGTACACGGCAAATTTTCGCTCAGTGCCCTTTTCCATCGCAACGATAACATATAGTTTATGAACTATTTACTTTTGGATTCTCATCGTATCGTGCTTGTGGCAGAGTGACCAACTTCAGGTTGTCATATCTCTCCTTTAAGCCATTCCACAAGATAGGTGGATCTTTGACTGTGATATATTCAATTTTCAAACCTTCATCAAGGTGATGGCGCAAGAAAATCAAGGCCTTAGCACAGTTTCAAACCTTCATCAAGGTGATGGCGCAAGAAAATCAAGGTCTTAGCACAGTTTCAAACCTTCATCAAGGTGATGGCGCAAGAAAATCAAGGCCTTAGCATAGTCTTGGGTGGATGCATTATTTCTGTCTTTAATGGCGTCTCCAAGACCCATAGCATCTAAGTGGATTTCAGCATCCAACACCCATGTCATATAGTTCTTGCCCGAAATTTCAAGGGTAATGAACTTTCTTTTCATAATGTTAGACATAAACAAAATTACATCAAGAGCGTGTCCATACTTACGGGCTTTATTACAATTATCACATTCACTTCAGGGAATGGATCATAATCATCTGTATGTGCTATACACAATCTCATGTCAAATATTACTTTCATAAAGTGAAAGATTATTTTGAGAATCCTTATTGTTCTCATTACCACAATAATGACGATTATAATTTCGTCTATTGCCACGTACACATTCATTGATACCTTCATGGTAATAATTTTGTCTTCTTTCAGACTTATCATATACTGCTACCACATTCTCTAAAGGGAATGGAGCAAATTCAATTGGGATGGATTTTCAATTCTTTGTCCATAATCATACATGAATTTAATCATGGCAAGACAAAATTCACATGTAATCCTTACTCTAATTTCTTTATATAAAACCAGCGATCAGATTCCATGATTACTCCAACACAAGCTAATTTGTAAACAAATCTTGTAATTCAATTTGATGAACTGCGGAAAATAGTCCTTCAAATAGACTTGAGAAAACTATTTTATTATTGACTAATTTGGATTTCAAAGCGAAGCAACATTAAAATCTTACGCTAAGAAATCTAGTAAGGAGTATACATACCAACACAGTATTCAAACGAATTGAGCCAGAACAGTCAAACATGAGCTTTCCCCATTATTAACTATGAATATGGCAGAAATAATCCAAATAACAGAGGAAGGAGAAAGATAAACCTGGAATAATCTTGTCTTAACAAAATTCCAGCAACTATACAGGTGAAGTTCTATGACCGGACCTCTTGAGTTTCCATCCGTTGCATTACTTTATGATGATACCATCTCTTCTATTTTTCCGTATAGAAATTCTGGAAGAAGGAAGAAATCAAACTCAGTTGGTTAGAGACTCGTGCTGATAACGTGTTATGAAATAATATAAGAACAAGAACAATAATACAAGAACAAGAACAATATAGAGAGAATAGGTAGAGGAGTCTTCTTATTGATACTTTGAGATAGTTTACAATGGTATAGGACCCCTATATTTATAGGGAGGTGGTGACTTAGCCACCAAGTAGTAAACCCTAGAATCTCTCTAATTATAGACATTCACCTTAGATAGAGTTCTATTTATAACATTCAATATATTTTTTTTAACTTTTGCAAAAACTTTTTAAATTTTTTTGTATCTCTATCTAAAATACATGTTTTATCTTTATGCTAATGTTCACATTACTTATAAAAGCTTGAGAAAATTTAGAGAGATGTACGAAATAACATTCATATTTATAATATAATAATAACACTATTCAATTTCAAAACATAACTACAAAAATTATACGACCTCCAACTCATTCTAACAAATTAGGGAATTTGGAGTAATGCTGTATTCTGGGCCGGGCCCGGACCTAAATGGACAGGGCTAAATGAGATTGGGCTTAGCGGGCCTGGCTGGTGATCCCGTACTTCACGGTCCCTGACTTCGTGGGCTCAACGGGTGAAACCAGCCCGTGACAGTCCTAAGCCCATATGGTCCTGGGCTATATGGGACGGGCTTGTGGGCTTAACGGGCCTAGTGGGCTTTTTATTTTCGGGCTTCTTTTTTTTTAGTTTTTTTTTTGTTTAAGGCAACTTCTTGTAAATCATATCATGGCTATATAAAAAATATGTGTAGTATATACGTAGCAATCTAATCATTAAAGTGCTTAACAAAAAAAGTAAAATAACAAAATAATAGTAAAACTATTGCCATGCATAATAAATTAATAACAAAGTACAACATGAAGAATAAATACGTCTAATAATTTTAAAATGACATAAATTATTGAAAAATCTTAAAGACAAATTTGCGGATAAATATCATCAAAACAATACTTTATATGCCTCATAAAATGCATGTGGTACACCCTGAATGAAAATATAAGATCTGCTATAGTTCTTGCACTTTAATATTTGGCCTTCTTCATTTTCTTCAAACACTTCATAGTAGTGCGAAACAAAGAAGTGCACTCTTTCCAAACGAGGCATGATGTAACTTGGAAATTAAGATTGAGACTTGAAAATTGGAGATTGAGAGAAATTTAGTTTGAGAAATCAATATTGAGTATTGAAATGAAGAAGGAGGGGGGGTATTTATAGTGTTAGAGAAGGTTAGTTTTTTAAATTGAAAAAAAATAAAATACGGCTATTTGTGCAATATGACCGTTGGTGGTCATTGGGGGTGGGGCCCTCATTTTGAAAAATCTTGTTTTGTAGTATATATATATATATATATATATATAGATGTTATGTATATATATTTCCAAATATAATTTCTTGTTGTAGTATATATTGTATGTTATGTATATATATTCCCTTATCTTATATATTTTCTTGTAGTATACATTTTATGTTATGTATATATATTATAGCTTATAAATAATTGCAAGTTAGAGACAAAAAATATTGTAAAAAGATATTCAAGGGCATGTCTTATAATTTGTATTACCAAAAATGGCATATCTTTCTTAGTCTTCTCCCACCCCTCCCCCCAATGGTATGAGCATAACAAGGTACTAATACCACCATTAAAATGAAAAAAATACAAAATCTACACTTGTCCCCTCTAGCTGCGCTTTCATTTGTAAATATCTAGCTTTATCTCTAGGGTGTGTTTTTATGTGCCTAGTCAAACTACCCATGCCGCTACGATCTCCGGTATATTTATGCGCCAGTAATTTCCCGCAATTGTTCTCTTACTTGAGTAAATAATCCAAACTAATGATGTTTCTAGGTGTTTAGCATGTTGTCTATTAAAAGTAGGGGTTTCTACAGGTGGGTCGGGCGATGCATCAGTTGGGTTAATAACAGGACTAGTAGGTGTATCAATTAAATCCTGTTGAGTTTTATCTACATCCTCATTTTCCTCATTATTTTCTAAGATAGTTTCATTAGGATAAAGAGCATTCATAACTTCTTCATCTAATCTTTGACCTGGTGCAACATTATGGGAAAATTCACTATCGAAAAATTGAAAACAAGGGTGATCACTATCAAGAATAATAATAGGAGCAGGACGGGTAACAGGTCTGGGACGGGGAGCCGGGGCAAGGTAGTAGGTTGGCGACTACTTTCACCAGTTTGAGTTTTTTCCTTACCACCAAATATTTTTTTCAAAGAAAATGCCATTTTAATTATAATTACACAAATTAAAAAACATAAAAATATATTCTTAAAAATTAAGAGTTGAAGCAAGTTTACCGAATTGCCGAACAACTTCTTGAAATTGAAAATTGTTGAAGACTTTAAGACTTAAATACTTCAATTCACCAACTTCACAATTTTTCACGAAATTTCAACCATAAAATTAGCAATTATAGAAGAGAGACTGAGAGAGATTGATGAATTGGTGAGTAAAAATAAAAGAATGAGGGGGTATTTATAGTTGAAAATTAAAAAAAATATAATTATATAAAGTTTGGGGGCCAAATGGCTATTTTTGAAAGTTCCAAACGGCCAAAATTGGAGCCCAACGGCTACATTTTAAATTTTTGACCGTTGCCATTTTAAATTTTTTTATTTAAAAAAAGCTGTTGGAGGTCCGTTAGGCCCGGCCCAGGCCCACCAGCCGGTTTGGGCTTAGCGGTCCCGGGCTCATGGGCTTAAAGATGTGACCCGGCCCGCCCCGGGCTTCCTGCACCATTTAGAAATGGCCCACCAGGACCAGCCCGCCAAGCCCCTTTAGCCCGTTATGATCGTGGGCCCGATCCTAGCCCGGCCCACCATACAACACTAATTTGGAGATCTTCTCTTTCTTCTCATATTTTCTTCCCGGAAATCCTAATATTTGTTGTTGTTTTAATACCAATTTGTATTAACCAGAGTTCTGCTTGTTCATCAGATTTGTCGCTGATTCTCCAGAAAATACCTGGATTTCTATTCATTGCTAGTGCTTTTTCATCGAAATATTGATCGTTGTTTGTTGTTACTACTTCTTTGCCGGATTTCTCTTCTATAGCTTCCTCAACTTCTTCTCTGTATGGATGCTTTTGTCATTGTACGTCATATGTATGTCAACGTATACATACAATATGTACTAGAGACTGGAGCACCGGTGCTCCAAACTTCAGTATATTATGCTGGACTGATATATTATACTGGAGTTCCAGTATATCCAGTATAATAAACTGGAACTCCAGTATATTATGCTAGAATATTTTTTCGGATTTGGAACAGTGTTTTTGTTTAGATTTATCTTTACATAAAAAGTGGCTAAATTTTGATTACTTTTGAAATTAGGCTATTTTTGAACGACCACTTATAAATCTGGCTATTTTTTAATTTCTCCCAAGTGCACATGTAGCAATTCTCAAAGATCGTATTTAGTGATTAGCCAATACTTATTTTGTCCTGAAGTTTTAAATTGAAAATCTTAACTTCAAGACAACTCATGAAATTTTTGTCCAGGAAACTTAAACTGAAAAATTAAAATTTAAAACGTACTAGCTAATTCTTAAATAACATTCCTTTTAGAGTGGCTACCTGGTGTCCTAAAATTTTAAATTGAAAATATTAACTTCAAGATAACTCATGAAATTTTTGTCCGGAAAAATTAAATTGAAAAACTAAAATTTAAGACGTACTGGCTAATTCCTAAATAACACTCCTTTTAGAGTGGCTAACTGATGTCATTTGTACGACTTCAACCAGGGGCATTTGCATCTATACCGTTTTTTGGGACACATTTTAACTTATGCCTGCTTTGCAAAAAAATGCAAGCGTACACACTTTTTTTTGCGTAATTACAACATACGAGGCTGAAGTAGCAAAACAATCACGCAAACTTTCAGCATTCTAGTAGATGGAACCGAAGTAGCAAGTATGCTGAAGTTTTTATTTGTAATTGCTGAACTTAAACATAGTAGCTAAAGTTTTGTTCTCCATTTGCTGAAGTTTTTGTTTGTAATTGCTGAAATTTTTATTTTTGTAACTGGTGAACTTCAGCCTTCTTAGAGTTGAAGTTTTAACTGACTTTCTATATGATTCGATGTCAAGTTGGTTTGATTGAATTACCTCCTTCAAATGGTGTCCTGCCACAATTCCCTATGCATACTAAAAGTTTGGCTATTCTTTAGAAATATGTAAATATGATTAAATTTGTCAATGACCGTTAAGATACTTATTATGTTGCCTCTAGTGTTGCTACGTTGAATACTAAACACTTTATGTATTTCCACCGAGTTGATTAGCAAGAAGATGGTTGAAAGTGCAAAAGAGATAGAAAATCAAGCAACTCTGAAATCTATGGCAAAATGCAAGCTGTATTCATAGAGATAGATAGTTCTTCTGTTGATGAACTAAAAGGTTTCTATCTCCAAAGCCCATGTCAATTGCTGGAACATTTTCACAACCAGCGACTTCAGAAAGGAGTGGCCTGTCGGATTGAGGGCGGATATACCTTTTGAGGAGGAGAAGTAGGAGGAGAAAGGGGGCCGAAATTGTTTAAAAAGTGAGTACAAATTAAAACTTTCTAAAAAATGGGTATACATTAAATAGGGGCGACCAAGGTGCCCCGTGCAATTTTTACCTTCAACTGCAATTTTTACCTTCAACCACACCTCAAGCCCATGGGTACAAGGTTATAACCTTTGTTTTAAATGGCAGAATTTGGACTCGCTCCGGGGTAGAGCACTCATAAAACGCCCCTGGACTTATGTGTGAGGCTTAGTTTCGTAAGACTTACGCCTAGGCCATCTGGGCTTACGCCCTGGACACGCATAAGGCGCAGCTTACTGGGCTCGCCTAATAGAACTTTATGTAATTAACCTTATAAATCCTTAAATTCTCTTAATAAATCATTGACTATCCAAATTTACTTTTTTCTTAATCATAAATCATTAAGTTGAGAGTATTTTATGTCATAATTTAATAAAAATTATTGCATGTTATCCAATAAAAACTGCTATGATAGTTAATTTTAAATAAAATTTTCATTTAAAAGTATTTATTTATTAGCTTTTGTTTGTCTTTTACTAAACAATAGCCTGTTTTATTTATAATTATTTTTCTAATATTATTTTTTCACATTTATGATATATAATAACTTATTAATTTAAAGCTTAGTATTAGCTAGTAACTATTTACAAATAATTAGTTATCATGATATTGTATGGTGAATTATGTGTCACTTTATTAACTTGCTCAAACTTATAAATAAATGATGCTAGAGAATTATATTTATGTTGTGAATAATGTTTTTATATAAATTCTCTTTCAAATATAAGCATATTAAATAAAAGGAGTATTTTAAGAAAAATATCAAAATTATTTCAAGAATCATTACTCCTTAAGAGATAGTTATAAGATTTTGTATCCAATACATTACTTTTGATGTTTGAGTTGTAACTACAGTGCAACTAATTAACGATATATGTCATACTTTTCGTATTATTCATAATTGAATTATAAATTATAAATATTTTAAATAGGTTATTTATTATAATTTTATGATTTTAATGTAATTTTTAATATTATTTTTTATTTTATACTATTTTAAAATTTTTGAAATTGATAAAATTAAAGATTCGTGTGACTTGTGCCTTATGTCTCAGGGCTTACGCATCGCCTCGTCAAAGGTAAAATATGTCGCCTCATGCCTGATGCCTCCGCCTTTTAAAACACTGGCTATAACATTGCAGAAATTAAATATCTTTATATAAATAGTCCGTCGAATTTATCTTTCACTTTCTATATTGGAATTATTTGATTAGAATATCTATGCAATCACAGTTGTAAGCCATTAGAGAATTTCTTTTAATTTATCAAACAAAAAAACCCTACTCTAGAAGTGTTTTCATTTTTTGCAGAAATTGGAAAAATATTCATAAGTTATGTTTGGTTTCAAAATTTTTTCCAAAAAAAAAAAAAGAAAATAATTCCCATTTTGTATCAACAACAAATTTCAAATGTTTTGGATTAGTAAATATTATTTTTAATCGTTCTTGTTTTAGAAAAATAACTTCTTTTTTTTCCTTTCCGTTTTTAGAAACAATACCACGAAAAGGAGGACTTCTATAGGGAGACTTTCACCTCATTGCTCGAAACGTATATATGCGTGTTTTCACTATGCTTTTCCTCTTGTCAAAAGCAATTTCTCACATTCCCTATACACTAAACTTCTATTCACATTCATCCAATTTTAACAATTTTCCCATATAAATTCGGAATCGCAGTTATATCAACCATTGTACTAAGTTCAATTGTCCAATTCTTTGTTTCCCAGGTATGAATTTTAATATTATCTTTGAATTGCATTATTTAGTTTTTTCTGCTATATTTAGAGCGGCCTTAATTGAACTAGAATCTCGATCTTGTAGCTCAATTTCATATGTATGATCTTTTGAAATTAGATGTGAAGTCCCAGTTTGAAGAGCTTGATCGTGCTTTATTATTGTTATTATAGCATATGGGTTCGATAAAATCAACTTGTGCCACTCTTTAGTGTGTGTTTGGTATGAAAAGGAAATATTTTTTTCCAGGGAAAATGTTTCCTTGAAAATAAGTGATTCCTACTTATTTTCTGGTGTTTGATAAGTAAGCAGAAAATATCATTACAAGAACATTTATATAATAATCTAAGGCATACAGTACGGTGGTTAGGGGTGGGGTTGGTATGGGGTTTGGGGAGGTTGGGGTGGGGGTGGGTGGTGCTGTGAGGAGGGTGGATGCGGTGGGGGTGGAGGAGAGTGTGTGTGTGTTGGGGGGGGGGGGTTTCGGGGCGGGGTTTAGGGGTGTGTTGGGGATTGGGGTCGGGGGTGGAGAGGAGACAATCAGTATGCACTGCAACTTATAGAACTTGTTTTTCCTACTCTCAGCAGGAAAGTCATTTCCTGATTTAAGGTGCATGTTTTCCTAGTGCAAATATTTTGACAAATCAAACATGGGAATGTTGGTTTTCTTCGTACCAAAAACACCAATAGTGTGCTTAAATTTTCTTGATGCTGGAGCTCAATTTTACTACTCCCTTTGTCGCATATATGTGGCATTATTTGACTGTGCACAAAGTTTAAGAAAAGAGCTTTAAAACTTGTGATTAAAAACACGCTATTGGCATTTGTGTGGCAATAAATTACCTCGTTGAGCGTAAAATGAAAATTTTAAAGTTAAATTGTTTCAAAATAAAAAAATGTGTCAATCATATTTTGGGACAAACTAAAAGGGAAAGTGGCCACATAACGGGCCAGAGGGAGTATGTATTTCAATTCTTATGGATTTTCTCAGCCTCTTGCAGAAATGCAGGGTAAGGCTGCATACAATAGACCTTTGTGGTCCGGCCCTTCCTCGGATCACGCTCATAGACCGAGCTGTCCTTTTTTATAGATTTTCTCAGCAGCCAAATGGTGCTTCGTCATTAGATTGAATGGGTTTTGAAATTTAAAATTTACTATGTATAGATTTTTTGCTCCAGCTGCAGATTCTTGAATAGAGATTCTACTGGCGTTTGTATTATTGTTTGAGGGCTCCTGAATTATTTTGATTGAATGGATGTGGAGGGAGCCAGTACTTTGTCAGGAAATGGTGCAGAATCTGTAGAATCTCGTTCCCGTCCAGTTCGACGACATCTGAATAATGGTAAGCTCAAAGTGCAAAAAGATTCAGTTATCCTATGAGCCAGATTTCTGTGATAGTTAAATTTTGTTAAGATTTTGGGGCAACGGTTTAAGGAAAGAAAGCTCCTTTGATTGTAATCATGAAAAAAGTAAATTGCTGCCAGGGATCTATCCCTATACCCACAATGATCGGCCATACTTTGCTATCCATAACAGGAAAGAGTATTTGCCAACTATTACAATAGATAGATAATATGATATGCGGCGACTTGAGAGAATGCCTGCTTTAAATTGTCAAGGACATGCATAAAGCTATAATAGATCTCAGCAATGAAAAAACTGTGGAAGTCCTCAACTTTCTTTGTTTTGACTTGTGGAGAGTGCGCATTGATGTTATAGATTTCAGCAATGAAATAACCTTCCATCATGAATACTATGAAGTAAAACCAACAAAAACAAAGAAGAAGTTCTTATGAGTAGAAATTTTCTCTCAGCGAGCCAGGTACTTTAAGGAGTAGATCCGAACTAAATATTCAGAAATTTTAAATTTGTAATAGCTGCTGCCAATTTTTAAACTAGAGAAAATGTCTTCTTGTTATAAAATTCTTGTTAAATGTCTCTTTTGTGGGTCCTGTTGATGTTATGCTGGTGGTACTTTGGGTTATGTTGATAGAGGTTGAGTTTCGAGTTGCAACAGCATTGTGTGGGGTTGTGGTTTGGGATGGTTATTAGTTATTTCTGGTATGTGGTGATGGGGAGTTAATGGTAGTGTTTGTCGGTGATGGAGATCGTGGTTGCTTTGGTTGACCCTTAGCTTAGCTGGGAAGGACTTATGAGGATACTATCATTATGAATTAGGCGGTGACCTTATGCCATCCTTCTCGTATTTATTACCCAATTCTTATAGAGACATTAGGCAAGACATATAATCAAATTACGGTATTAGTACGGTCACATTTAACAATAGTTATGTGAAGAGAATGTCTAATATCAGAGGACTTGCTTGGTTTCAACAGAAATGTTAAGATATAAACTCAAAGTAATTGGTTTATGTCGCTTCGAAATAGGATCAACTGAGAGTGACTTTCATATGAAGAGAGATAGTGTCTGCGTCCATAATAAAGTAAGAGTTTGGTGTCTACCTGTTGGTTATAAATTCTGTTTTTGGGTCAAGTGACGGGATTAATTAAGCTTCCTCAGTAGTGTGAAAGCATTCTTTGAAAGATAGGTTCCAATTGTACTTCACTTACTAAAGGTTACCGTCATTGCTAGAGTCTTGGTATGTCTGTTTCTTTATAATAGGCATATAAGAGGAGAATATGTGAGTTTGAGGAATTCGTTATGCCATCTCTCTATGAAATATAGAGTTGGTTATGTGATCGTGACATTTAGGATTGCTGATGCATCTTCACTCAAAATATCTATTTCAATTAAGCTTTTGTTCTACACTGATTGGTACTCATCAAGTTGATATTATTGTTATATTCTTGCTATTGTTATTGTTATTGTTGTTGTTATTATTATTATTATTATTATTATTATTATTATTATTATTATTATTATTATTATTATTGTTATTATTATTATTATCATCATCAGTTTCCCATTGATCTTCCTCATTTCTCAGTATTATCTCATAAGCTTAGTGTAATGCAACTCTATTTATACTTCATAACCTATCGATTACAGAAGTAGAGCCTAACTATTGACATTTCATTCACATTTGCAGCTGTCTATCAGTTTACTCAACAAAATCTTCCGGCATGTATTGTTTTTTTTTTGTGGTAATTTCCGGCATGTAAACCTGTCCAGACACCAGCATGGGTAATTTAAAATTGAAGTCTTTCTCTGAAATGTCCCTTTTTCCTTTTATAAATCAACTGGGTATTGAACTTCTCTGACTACATCTTCTTAACAGGTTATTTCAATGTTTTTCTTGATAGGCGTCATTTTTATTCCAATTGGACTTCTCTGTCTTCATGCTTCTGAAAGTGTAAGCATTAGCTCTTCTGTTGATTAAAGACATTAGTCTGCATAATCTATTGGTTTCCCATTCATGATCCATAAGTTTGGTTTAGATGGTTGACCAAAAAAGCATTTGCAGGTTGTTGAGATTGTTGACAGATATGATACAGATTGTGTGCCAGATCATCTCAAGGGCCAAAAAGTTACTTACATCAAAGATAGCTCAGTTTCAAAGAATTGTACCCGATACTTAAAGGTGATATTTCTTTACAAGTTATGAGCTCACATTCAAACTGCCTCTTTATCATATGTTGATTCTCCTCACCTTATAAGATATTACCGTGTCATCTGGAAAAAACTAGTATGGTATAAGCTTTGACTTATTTATGCTCTATCCTCTCTGTACACCTCTTATCCACTCCTGAATAGCTTTATATGACACCGCATTAAGCATTCTTCTGGACATCCAGTTATGAGGATGTATACTTTGATTGCTCATAGAAGTTCATCCAATGAACAGCAATTCTGCACCACTTTATCCCGAATAAGAAGAACTTTTCACTGCCAAAACTCGTTTTGGCTCATATTGAGTAGAAACCTTCGGCTTCCCTGGTCGTAATCCTTCTCCATGTCCAGTTTACACATCAGCCCCTGTTTACCTGCTTTTTAATATAGCATGCAATCTTTCATTTGCTATTAAAACAGCATCAGTAATCTGCTCACTTCTAATGAAAGCATTCTGTGTATCGGAAATTGATTATGCTAGGAATTTTAACCTTAGGGGTGAATATCTTATGACACAATCTTATAGAACTCCTGTTCAAACTGATTCGCCTGTAATATTTCGTCTAACTGGCACCAATCTGTCTGGTATTAGTGAAATAAAAGTTGTATTGTGTGTGTGTGTACTGTGTTTGGGTTTTGGGGGGGGGGGGGGGAGTAGCTTCTCCTAAGTAATGCACACACTGACATATATACATACATAATACAAGAATCATGGAAGGGTCCAATACTACTACATGCTATACTGGTATTCATTGTAAAGCTTCCTTGATTTTTGTGTTGTCGTATTGCTTTAACTGGTTGTATTCACTTTGAGCGAGAGTCCTGTGTATTTATGTGTATAATTATTCCCTTTCAGAATATCAAAAGTTTTCTTAGGGAAGGGTTGAGATCATTATTTTGAAGGTGTATAGTAATCATGACAACTATTGTGGATTAAATAGTTAGAAAAGATGAAGCAACTCTAGCCAAATACTGTATGATTGTCATTTTATAAAAAAGAGCGTATTATTGTCTTAGCAATGAGGTTCTTTGATAGATACTCACCAAACCTGATTCTGAAAAGAAGCAATAGCAGCATTCTTAGCTGATGCATGATGATAAAGTGCGTCTTTGGAAAAAATTTCTTCCTTTTTCTTTTACTTTCGGAAGAGCTTTACATACACACAAGAAAATAAAAGAAGGAAACTATATAAATTATCGGAGTTCTTTGTTGAACAAGGAAAGCTTGAATGTCCTTTTTCCTCCATTGGTTCGAAGAAGCCAAATCCTTCCAATTTCTTTCAAAAAAGGGAAACCACTTATTTCAAAATAGTCGAATAGTTTCTGTAATAAAATATTCAATAAACTGCTGCAAATCTCATTGAACCTCATAACAGCATTGTGGTGGCGATCTTAATTAGTTATACTAGATCTTCAACGTAAGCTTTTACTTCCATTAGAAGTGCTGAATTAGAAAAAGTGATTTATACAAATAATATATAGATTTGTGTTATCATGCATTCACATGTCACTGCATACGTGCTTCATAGGAATTGTGAAAAATCTAATAGATAGAGTAATTAGGAACTTCAGTTACTTTATTAAAAGCTAAGGAGTCCATTCTTGCAGCGTTAACGTGGGTTTAACACTTTGTGCAACTACTAAATTCTGGGAATGTTATTTCAGCAGTTCTTATGACATAGTTGTAGTGTGTACGCAGACCTTACCCCTACCCTTGGGTAGAGAGGCTGTTTTCAAATAGACCCCCCGACATCCTTCCCTCCAAGAACTTCTCACCTTGATCTTGGGGAGACTTGAACTCACAACCTCTCGGTTGGAAGTGGGCGTTGCTTACCATTAGAGCTACCCCTCTTGTCTTAAGAACCCTCCCCAGACCCCACCAAGTGGGATTATACTGGGTTGTTGTTGTTGTTGTTGTTGCTTATGACATTGATTTGGGAAGAGTTTAAAACTTTGTGCAACTATATTCTTAGCTCATTTTTCAAGTCTTGGGTGCATTACACGAAGAATTGTTCTAAATTCACTTATAAAAAGAAATAAAAAGAACGAATAACTTCTTGAAAATTTTGCCTCAGTTGTATTGCTGGGGAAACAGTATATTCCTTGTTGGTCCATTCTTGAGGTATTATGTGTTTGAAATTGTAGCATTTAATCCATGCTGTATAGTGCATCCTTACATTTTTCTTTGAAAACACAGCCAACCTTAGCCTTTTTAAGTTACTCGTGATGGGATTTCCATGATCGGAGCAACCCTATCTTGTTTTGAAATTTTTTCTTTATCCTTTTCACTGATCTGTTTTGTGTTTGTAAATTGTCTTTGTGCAGGTGCCCCAAAATATGAAAGCTCCAGTTTACATCTATTATCAACTTGATAACCATTACCAGAACCACATAAGGTGAAGGCTTTTATATCCTTTTTTTCATTTTTTTCAAGTACCAACTTTTGCTGGTAAGTTTAAGTTGATGGAAGACTGGAATTGCTGGCACTAAATTAATTGATTATCTAAACATTTATAAGTTCCTCTCTCTTTTTCTTTTTTATATGTTTGCAATAACAGAAGTTGATGGAAGATTGGAATTACTGGCATTAAATTAGTTGCTTATCTAAGCATTTATAAGTTCCTCTCTCTTTTTCTTTTTTTATATTTTTGCAATAACAGATTCTTTTCTCAGTTACGCCACATTCTTATCGCATTATATACTAGTTGTACCATTTTGTTTTCTCAATTTTCTTTATTCACCTATTTCCTTTTTGAGTGCTACGGTGCTAGAACGGGAACCTTGGAGCAACGGTGAAGTTGTCTCTGTGTGACCTATAGGTCACGAGTTCGAGCCGAGGAAGCAGTCACTAATGCTTGCATTTGGGTAGGCTGTCTACATCACATCCCTTGGGGTGCGGCCCTTCCTTGGACCCTGCGTAAACGCGGGATGCTTTGTGCATCGGGCTGCCCTTTTTTAGTGCTATGGTGCTGGTACATTTTTCATAAATTGATTCCTCTGTTTGAAGTACATTTTGTGATCTATATTCTCTGAATTTTTCATTTCTCAGCTTGGTTCTTTTAATCCAGGTATGTTAAAAGCAGAAGTGATTAACAGCTTTTACATGGACTAAAGTACAATGATACAAGTTCTTGTAACCCCGAAGGCGAAAATAATGGTCTCCCAATAGTTCCTTGTGGTTTGATCGCATGAAGCTTGTTTAATGACACATACTCCTTTTTCCGGGGAATAGATGCTCTAAAAGGCAACAGGAAAATTTTTGCTTGGAGGAGTGATCGTGAACACAAATTTGGGAAGCATGTTTATCCATCCAATTTCCAGAGTGGGTCTTTAATTGGTGGTGCAACATTGGACCCTAAAGTTCCTGTAAGGCCTTTTGAGTGATGCAGCAACTTTGACTATTCTTTTCTGTTAATGAAACATATGTTATTGCGAAATTGAAAGTTAAACCAAGGCATATAAATTAAGGTGCTGGCCTTCATGTTAGAGTCGATGTCTCTGCTAGAATCCTTAGACTAAAGAAGATGGAAAATAAATAACCAGTGGGAAAATAAGTATCATTCTTGATAAATTTCTTTTTTTCCTGGATGAACGTGTACATGAGTCACTACTAACAGAGACCAAATACTGATCATGGAAAGCAATTATGGCTCTGTTCTAGATTCCCCGCCACATGTTGTGAAGCTGTTTCTCTGTTTGCCCTAATACAGTTTCTAGCTTTAGCTTTAAAATGGTAGCCTGGTGCATTAAGCTCACGCTATGCGTGGGGTTCGGGGAAGGGCCGAACCACAGGTGGTTTATTGTCGGCAACTTTATCCTGCATTTCTACAAGAGGTTGTTTCCATGGCTGGAACCCATGACCTTCTGGTCATATGGCATCAATGTTACTAGATCCCTTCTAGCTTTACTGCACAAAAATAATTCGTAACAGTCAACTAAATTTTTCTTGCTAGGTATCATGCTTACATGTGGCACTCATTGTTGAGATATTGCATTTATGAATTGCATCTTTATAAATTTTATTTTCTTGGATGAACGTATACATGAGTCACTACTAACTGTCTTAGATGTGGCACTCATGAGTTGAGATATCGCACTCACGAAGTCTTTATATCAGCTTGCACTCATGAGTTGAGTCTTTACAATCATATTCTCTATTTTGAATCCTTGCCTAAAGAATGGAATTTTTAGCACTTGGTTGGTGACAGATTGTTTTAAGATTAAGCATAAATTATGACTTCAAAATTGTGATTCTTGCCTTCTCTTTCACGAGTATATGGATTTGTCTTCTATCTAATTCTCCTCTAATGTTCTCCTTTTTCATGAATCATATTTCCTCTTTGTAATGGGATTGATGGAATCAACCAGCTAAGTGATCAGGAGGATCTCATTGTATGGATGCGTACTGCTGCTCTCCCTAATTTCCGTAAATTATATGGAAGAATTGAAGAGGATTTAAATGAAGATGATTTAATTATGGTGAAGCTTGCAAACAACTACAACACCTACAGTTTTGGTGGAAGGAAGAAACTTGTTCTTTCAACAACCAGCTGGCTTGGTGGCTGGAATAACTTCCTTGGAATGTCCTACATTGCTGTCGGCTCTTCATTTATCTTCCTCGCTTTTGTCTTCTTATTATTTCATGTGAAAAATCCAAGGTAAACCTTCATGTGGGACAATATACAAATTAATGCTTCATGACACCCTTTTATATGTGCCAAAATCCTGTTCTGCACTTACATAAGTGGTGTATTGTGGGCATCCTTCCTACCCCTTCTCCCCGGCCTCTTCCCTTCAGGAAATGGAAATATAGATGCCTACGTTTTCATTTAGACCATCTAAGAAACAGGTGAAATTGCAGGAGAATGCTTTTTTGCATTAAGATAGATCTGAAATACAATAACAAGAAACTGGATGTCAGTTGTGCTAGTTAACGCAACTTTATTGGTTATATTTTTTCTGTTTCCATTCATGAGAATTGAAGTGTGTGTGTGTATGGCTAGGGGAGAGATAGAGTTAGGGGACGAGGACGCTGATGCTCTATCCTTGACCAGCAAGAATATTAGGGTGTCCACTGTCCAACAGTTGAGATTGGCCAAAAGATAACAGTGGAAGCAGAAATACAAAATCTTATTTAAAATGTGAACATTTTTTAGACTCTTGAGCCGAGGGTTTATTGAAACCGTCCTCTCTACCTTCTCAAAGCAGGAGTAAGGTCTGCGTACAAACTATACTCCGCAGACCCTACTTGTGCGATTATACTGGTTTTTTTGTTTTTGTTAGATATCTTCTTTTTCTTCTTTCGATACACAAAATTCTGCTGTAGGGAATTCATAGTATGGCTTAAGCATTTGTCTCCACTTATGGGATTATACTGGGTTGTTGTTGTTGTTGTGCTTAAGCATTTGTACTTCATGTTCTGCATAATGGTTCTTTTGGGGGGGGGGGGGGGGGGCTGGTCTTTTGCTCCATTTTCTTCCAAAAACATTTGCCCATTTCGTTCTTTATTTACTTCCCATGACACTTAAGATAGTTTTAAATCTGGCTCACTGCAAATGATTAGTATATTTTTTCTGTACAAGTGCTCAGAATTATTAACCTACCTTCACTTTACTGATACTGAGAGGTTGTACATCCCATTGAAAGTCATGGTTGTTCAGCCTTTTCTGCATGTTGTCAGGACTTTGATTTGAGCTCCCCTTTATGCACAGGCCTTATGGGGATACAAATTTATCTTCGAACTGGAAAGGCATGTCAAACTAGAAGGTATTACTACTTCTAAATTACAAATTCCTCTTTGAAAAGCTTGGCCTTACTAAGTGAAGTTCTTATAATGAGAACAGTAAAACATCTGTTAAGAGGATGCATTGTGTTCATGAAGGCTATGATTGGGTGTTGAAATCGTAAACCCAAGCAATTTGGTACCATTTCAGTACTTTGTGCTGATATGCTAAGACCTATATGTATCTTCAAAATTTGTTTGAGTAGTTTGTTGTTGAATGCTTAGGGAAATTGACACTGTATAGCCATTCTCAAAATAATAGCTAAATATTTATATAGTTTTTGTATATAATATACATTATGTATGTTATATACAAAAATTATACAAATTTTATACATTTTTTCGACTACCAAATATAAATAGTTTCCGGTGCAGGCTAAACGCTTTAGCAAAATTCCTAGCTACTTCTGGCTGAGTATGTAATGTGAACAATAAAAAGCTAACTAGCTAGTTAGTTATGTATTTGCAAGATGAATCAGATAATTCTCGTCTTCTACTACATTCAAATTTCATCCAAATGGTCAATAAAGTATACGGACAAGAGGGGTTGCTCTGATGGTAAGCAACCCCCACTTCCAACCGAGAGGTTGTGAGTTCGAGTCTCCCCAAGAGCAAGGTGGGAAGTTCTTGGAGGGAAGGATGCCGGGGGTCTATTTGGAAACAGCCTCTCTACCCCAGGGTAGGGGTAAGGTCTGCGTACACACTATCCTCCCCAGACCCCCACTAAGTGGGATTATATTGTTGTTGTTGTTGTTGTTGTTGTTGGTCAATAAAGTATACAACAACATACCCAGTGTAATCCCACAAGTGGGGTTTGGGGAGGGTAGTGTGTACGCAGACCTTACCCGCTGCCTTTGTGAAGATAGAAAGACTGTTTTCGAAGACCTTCGGCTCAATGAAAACGACAAAAAGCACAGAAATCAACAACATATCAACACCATCTCAAAAGATCAACAACATATTAACAAGATAATAAGCTAACCGAAGCGAATATACAACAGGTACCAATAGAACTCTATGAATACAAGAGTACAAGACTAATACTACTACCTACTGGTACGACATAGAAATACGCTCGACTACTCACTTACCTCCTACCCTAATTCTCGGCCTCCACACGCTCCTATCGAGGCCATATCCTGCGTGGTCACTTCTCCTAAATACTTCTTAGACCTAGCTCTACCTCTAAAATGGTCAATAAAGTATAGGTTGAAATTGAATGGAGAGATTATGTGCAATCTTTTAAGGTTTGATTGCTTGAATGACTAAATCCATCTTAAGGGAGTTAATCCAAGGGTATCTGTGTAGTATTTTTCCAAGTATAGAATGTTTACTTAAAACTTAAAAGTACTATGGCAGTGGGAACTTACAGTGGTAGCATACATTAGTTTTGTTATTTAGATAACCATAGAATGTAATCAGTGTGTTATATGTGCAGATGGATTTCTATGAAAGATACCTCCTGGTATATAAATGAAGTTATATCAGATATTTTCAGAAGAAAAACATTGCAGAATTTGCGAACAATTCATACAATCAGCTTGTGACTTGATATGTAGCAAGTGTAACCTTTTGCTGATAATTTATATGTAATCATATATTGTTTTGTACAGCTTATATGAAAGATTATGAAGAGGCTGTTATTGGTGTTCAAGTGGTCCATTTGCATTCGGTGTCTGATACTTTTTCCTTTGAGAATACAATTTGTGTATTATTAGACACCATTAAATTACTCTTGTATCTGACATTTTACTACAATCATCTTCATCTACATTAAGCATAGAGGAATGTTGACTTAATAAGTGTGCTTGTGGAGACAATAACAGCAACAACAAACCCACTTGCTGTGATCCGACAAGTGAGGTTTAGAGAAGGTATTGTTTATGTAGCCTTACCCCCGTTGTTTCTGATAAGCCCTCGACCCAGGAGAAGCATAGTCACATCATTTATTGAAATTGTGCTTGTGTCTCTTTTATTTGTGCGTTAAAAGAAATTAGAACAACGAGAGAAAAGTAAACAAGAAAAAGAGAAGGATGACCTAAAATTACCATACACGATCGTCATTCCATAAGCACCTCAAGACGCTCCAATACATAATCAACCCCATTTTCTTTACACCCTAATTACATTAAAACTTTAGAAAATTAATTAACCTAAAATAATTAGTTGAATTTTTTTTAAAAAGAAGTGTCTAGCATAGTATAATATATGTATGAACCTTATGACTGTAAAACAATACATGAGATAAATCAACTGTAATATCTTGGCAATTTAAACACTAAAAGGAAAAACAAACTTGACTTCATTCTATACCTCCTAACAACTAGATAGTCAAGAGCCTTTTTCTTAGTATCACAATGGCGTACCTATTCATGTAGAAGCGGGGTCACGGACCTCGTTATCTTCAGGAAAAATTCTGAATGTATAAGCGTGTATATATATATATATATATGTGTGTGTGTGTGTGTGTGTGTGTGTGTTGAAAACGGTCATATATTGTTTAAATCCATAAGATTAAAAGTCCTATGCGCCATTGGTTGAGCATTTCGTTCATGTACCCTACCACATTCAAATCCTGAGTTTGTCTCTTGGCGCAACGAATGAAAATAAAACGACAATACACAGTGCATTTGAGAACAAAAATCAGTCTTCTGACTATATATTCTTCAAACATAACATCTTATTACAGTATCATTATGAAAAATGAATGTCAAAATTGGAACAAAAAGGTTCGACTCGAGATCCTATATATTAAACCATAGTGTATCTGTTAATCAATGTATAAGCAAGAATGGAAAGTAAAAGAACATATAATACTTTTTGATCGATAAAATCTTGATGAGTTTTAATTTCTTCTTCTGCAATTGTCTCTAATTTTGGAGCATTGGAAAGCCTATGAGGAGAAATAAAGCGTGCTGGTGCAACTTCTATAATATTATTCATGTATCTCCTTGCCATGCACTCGTCTTAATTGATTTCTTGTTTAAACAAGAAATTAAACTCTTGTTGGATTTTTTTTTTGGGAGGAATATAGAAGGTAATTGAGGTTTTTTCTTTATTTTTATTTTAAGGAACAAAGATTTGGTGTTCATTTTATACTAGCTTGATTGAGTAAATTTAGGGTTGAAAATCATTATATTAGTGATAAACCGTGAAAATAGATACACCTCCTTTGTTAAAAAGTTTTAGTATGAATTCGTGGTGTATGTTTGAGGGGTAAAATTAAATCACAGTTTATTTCCATAAGTCTCGTGGTCAAATGTCGTTGCAATATTATATTCCTTTTGTTACTGTCTAATTACTACTATGCAATTTTCCTACAAAAAAAAGGAAAAAGGGCCTAAAATACACGTTTACTATATGAAATAGGACAGGTTAGTCCTCTGTTAAACATTGATCTCTATTCTGCCTTTGCTATCAACAAATGGGCTCGTATATGCCTTCCATCACTAATGGGAGACTCATAAAGCCACGTGAAATATATGTGAGGGCAAGTTTGAGCTAGTTCGAATTGTACAGGGGCATATATGAGTCAGCTATAATCGTTATTTCTCAAACACTTTACAACTCCATATCAGTTTACTTAGACACCTACAATACCAAACTAATTATCATAGCAAATAATCTCAGTCATAGACACAACAAATGAACGGTAATGACTTCATTAAATCCTTGCACAAATCAATAAAGTTTCATTACATAATAAAAGACAACAATTAAGCTACAATAACACTACCATTACGGGTGCGTTTGGTATAATGGAAAATATTTTCCAAGAAAATATTTTTTTGGAAAACAAGTGGTAATCTTATTCATTTTTAGTGTTTGGTATGCAAATTAAGGAAAATGATTTTTCAAGAGTATTCATAAATAATTTAGATATAATAAATATGAAGTCATAAACTTTCAAAGTAACAACCTTCTGGACCCATAAATTTCATAAATTTTCGATCCGCTAAACATTCAAAATCGCGAAATTTCGAACCCGTAAACTTTCAAACACATAAACCTCTAAACTTATAATTTTGGAAATTATAAAATTTTGAGCATTTAAACCGATAAATAATAAAATTAAAACTGAAAATATATTTTAATTTTTTTTGGGGGGGGGGGGGGGGAGAAGGCTTGGGGAGGGGCAGTAAAACCAAAACAAAAATAGAAAATTAAATTACAAAAAAAGTAAAATTTTTATTTTGGGGCGGGGGGTGCGGGTGGGGCGGGGGATCCACATCTTCTTCCGAAATTTAGCATCAAGCATAACTAAGTATTCTAAATCGATCCCTTTTTTCATTACAACATTTCTTTCCAATTCCAAGGCTTCTATTCCTCCATGATCAACGAGCATCATAATATTTTCAAGATCAAATTTTCCTTTAGAGAGCATTTCTTTCACGGATTAGAGCTTCCTTTTCTTTCTTTAAACTACATATGAGATTTAAACTCTAGGAGGAAGCTCTTCATCTTGCCATTCCCAATAGGAATATTTTTCAACCTAAAACCAAAAATAAATAAAATAAATTACAAGCAAATCGAAATAATTGAAAGAACCCATCAAAAAATTTACTTGCTTCGTGCTTCAGGCACTTGAAAAATCTTCTCCCGGCATTTAACGGTGTCCATGCCATAAAATAATTGGCAGTAAGTCCATAATGACACCTCTTATTCGACCCTTTTGAGCTATTAGAACATTCTGACATTGTCTTTTGTTATGATTCGATCCTTTTGAGCTACTAGAATTTATGAAGTCATTGCTGTTCTTTTGAATATTTGTGTCTATGACTTAGTTTATTCGCTGTGATAATTAGTTTGGTGTTGTCAAATAGATGTCTAAGTAAACTGATATGCAGTTGTGAAGTGTTTGAGAAATGACTATTATAACTGACTCATATATGCCCCTGTACAATCAAACTAGATCTAACTTGCCCTCACATATATTCCACGTGGCTTTATGAGTCTTCCGTTAGTGATGATGGGTATACACGAGACCATTTGTTGACAACCCGAGAATAACAAAGATCAACTTTTAACGGAGGGCTAGCCTGTCCTATTTCATATAGTAAAAGAACATTTAGGCCTTTTTTCGAAAAAAATGTTAAAATCTAGGCAGGCCATGCTCAGCTTCTTTACCTCTCTTTACTAAATCCAATTTTTGTCCTAATTGTTTTACTTTTTGACTAGTGGACTGAAATGAGAAGCAAATATTTCTTTCTTTAACCAAGTAAAATATAATGTAGCTATGTAACATTGTTTACCAGATAAGTTTCAAAAAATAAAAAAAGCTTATTATATGGGTCAAAATTAGATTCATGTTAATTAGCGTGTCTAACTGGCTCCTAAGCTTGTTCAGGCTAATAAAGGTATAATCATTCACTAACAAAAGTATCCCGAGGTTACTCGACCTAATTAGCGAGACCAAGACCTATTCATTGTTCACAGACGTCTCTTCGACGCGGCCACGGCCGTCCCTCGCCAGCTGGCAAGATTCACAGCTATAAATATTAAGAGAAAGAACCCTAAAAAGAGGACTGCTTCTTCTTCTCACATCCACTTCTAAAAGAAGAGAATATATATCATTGTAAGACTCTGAACCTCTCAATGGAGAGGCAGAACAAATCGATCTCATCAATAAAAGATCTCTACCCTCTTCCCCTTAACTAATAACTATTGTCTCTTACGTTTTATTCGTTTCGTCTTTTGGTTTATTACAATTTGCTACGATTGACCCTCCATTAATTTTAATTAATTTATGTTTATAAAGTGTATGAGAACTTTTGAGTTAAAAAATTTGGCGTCGTCTGTGGGGATTTCATAGAAGAATTGCTTAGTTCATTCTTAGACCAAAAAGGAAAGGAAACACCCAAAAGGAAAAGCAACCCAACTCAAATGAGCCAAACAGCAGGTGAAGGGAACTCGAAAACTCCGGCAAGAACCCGAAGCCTATTTCCCCCCATTTTCGAGAAAGCGAAAGAAGAAGAAGGAGAAGCAGACCCCCCGAGGGAGGATCTCTATAGGGCACCCTCGCATCCCTGATGCGAGATCTGGTCGGAAATCGGCACGAAGATATCTCGAACCAAGAGTCACCTCAAGCCTACATACCCCGATCGGGAAGAGCACGCATGAGCTGCTCAAGATCTCGAATCAAAACCGAACTTCAACTATGAGTTGAACTGGGACTCAGGCTACGTGCCTCCCTCAGGCTACGTGCCTCACTCAGGCTACGTGCCTCACTCATGCTACGTGCCTCACTCAGGCTACGTGCCTTACTCAGGCTATGTGCCTCACTCACACTACGTGCCTCACTCACGCTACGTGCCTTACTCAGGCTATGTGCCTTCGACAAAATAATGAAAAAGGTTCAACTACGGTTGAACAACGACTCAGGCGATGTGACTTCGCCTAAGAATTCAACTATGAGTTGAACTGGGACTCAGGCTATGCGCCTTCGCCATCAAAAATTGCAAAGGTTCAACTACGGCGTAACAACAACTCAGGCTACGTGCTTTCGACCAAAATTTCAACTATGAGTTGAGCTGGGATCCAGGCCAAGTGCTTTCGCCATTATGGAATACATAAGGTCCAACTACGGTTGGACAAAAACTCAGGCTACGTGCCTTCGACCAAAAGTTCAACTACGAGTTGAACTGGGATTCAGGCCAAGTTCCTTCGCCATTAAGGAGTACATAAGGTTTAACTACGGTTGAACAACAACTCAGGCTATGTGCCTTCGACCAAAAGTTCAACTACGAGTTGAACTAGGATCAAGGCCAAGTCCCTTCGCCACTAAGGAATACATAAGGTTCAACTACTGTTGAACAAAAACTCAGGCTACGTGCCTTCGACCAAAAGTTCAACTACGAGTTGAACTGGGATCCAGGCCACGTGCCTTCGTCATTAATAAATACAAAAGGTCCAACTACGGTTGAACAATGACTCAGGCTACGTGCAATCGGAAAAAATTCAACTACGAGTTGAACTGGGACTCATGCCAAGTGCTTTTGTCATTAAGAAATACATAAGGTTCAACTACGGTTGAACAACAACTCAGGCTACGTGCCTTCGACCAGAGGTTCAACTACGAGTTGAACTGGGATCCAGGCCACGTGCCTTCGTCATTAAGAAATACTAAAGGTTCAACTACATTTATAACAATGACTCAAGCTACGTGCCCTCGCCCAAAATTTCAACTACGAGTTGAACCGGGACTCAGGCCAAGTGAATTCGTCATTAAGAAATACATAAGGTTTAACTACGGTTGAACAACAATTCAGGCTACGTGCCTTCGACCAAAAGTTCAACTACGAGTTAAACTGGGACTCGGGCCAAGTGCTTTCGTCACTAAGAAATATAAAAGTTTCAACTACGGTTGAACAATGACTCAGGCGACGTGCCCTCGCCCAAAAGTTCAACTACAAGTTGAACTGGGATCCAGGACAAGTGCCTTCGCCATTAAGAAATACATAAGGTTCAACTAAGGTTGAACAACTCAGGCTATGTTCCTTCAACCAAAAGTTCAACTACGAGTTGAAATGGGATCCATGCCAAGTGCCTTCCATTAAGGAATACATAAGGTTCAACTACGGTTGAACAACAACTCATTCTACGCACCCTCGCCCAAAAGTTCAACTACGAGTTGAACTGGGACTCAGGCCAAGTGCCTTCGTCATTAAGAAATACAAAATGTTCAACTACGGTTGAACAAAGACTCAGGCTACGTGCCCTTACCCAAAAGTTCAACTACGAGTTGAACTGGGACTCAGGTCAAGTGTCTTCGTCATTAAGAAATATAAAGGGTTCAACTACGGTTGAACAATGACTCAGGCTACGTGCCCTCGCCCAAAAGTTCAACTACGAGTTGAACTGGGACTCGGGCCAAGTGCTTTCGTCACTAAGAAATATAAAAGTTTCAACTACGGTTGAACAATGACTCAGGCGACGTGCCCTCGCCCAAAAGTTCAACTACAAGTTGAACTGGGACTCAGGCCAAGTGCCTTCGTCATTATGAAATACAAGGTTCAACAATGGTTGAACAATGACTCAGGCTATGCGCCCTCGCCCAAAGGTTCAACTACGAGTTGAACTGGGACTCAGGCCAAGTGCCTTCGTCATTAAGAAATACAAAAGGTTCAACTACGGTTGAACAATGACTCAGGTTACATGCCCTCGCCCAAAAAGTTCAACTATGAGTTGAACGGGGGCTCAAGTCAAGTGCCTTCGCCACTAATAGATGCAAAAGTTTCAACTACGGTTGAACGACAACTCAGGCTACACGCCCTCTCCCAAAAGTTCAACTACGAGTAGAACAACAACTCAAGCTACACGCCTCCGTCGCAAAAGTCACAAACTCAACCATGATCGAATCAAGGCCAAGAGTATACGTCTCCATAGCCATGAGTCGGGCCGCAATCAAACAAGGACGAGGGCTCCCAAATGTTCAACCACGGTCGAAACCCAGCTCGGGTCAAGTGCCCCCACCATTCAAGTAAGTACGACCAACTTAAACTAAAGATTTGGCCCACGTAAAGTTCGGCCCAAGTCGAACTACTAGGCCATGCTTTTCAACACCACGAGCAGTAGTCCGACTAAGCCTGAACTGGGACTAAGGCTATATGCCGCCATCGCTCAAACATGGCTACAACCCGCTCCCACCAAGTGGAGGAAGGTGATGACCAAAACCGTCTATCTATGGCCAAAGCCATCTACACCAATTTTCCCTTAAGGCAAGTAACTAATTCGATAATGGTCGAAATCACCTAACTGGACGAGACCATTAGCATGCTCACTCGAAAAACTCTAAGGCAAGGCCCCCTCGAACGAGCACAAAAAAGAAATGCATGAAATTAATACAAAACAAACAGAAATGAAGAAAGTCACATATATTTACAATATCTACAAGGGTTACCCCCAGTTACGTTGGCCCAGGGCCGGCAAAAAAAAGATAGCCAAATGGCAATAAAAAATAAAAGAGAAAAAGAGAATGAAAACTAAACAAATATTATGAATTTTTTCTTTGTTCACTCGGCGCCACCAGCACCACCTTCAACATTGTCAGCGCCCTCGGTGCCATCATCAGCCCCGGGCGTAGACGGGTCAAAACCGCAGTCAAGGCGAGCAATACGAGCCTTTTGGTGGGCTTCCTCATAGGTGGCTTCAGGCACAACGCCGGCTTCCCACAACCTCCTATACACATCAAGCCGGGCCTCGACGTAAGTCCAAAGTTCACGAGCAGGACCGAAAGAAGTGGCCTGGCACCTTAGGCATTGGTTCTCTATTTCCAAGGCCACAATCCGGTCCACCGCGTCACCGGCGTCCTGCTCACAAATAGCAATGCGCCCCTCCAACGACCTTTCTCCGAAAGTAGCCGCAACACTCTCCAAATCTACATTCTCTTTCTGGGGCGCGCCTGGTCGCCTGCAGTGCTTCGACCCTCGCTAGGGCATCCTCTGCCTACTTCCTCAATGCCGCAGTCTCCATCTCTAAGGCAGCCACCTACTATTCAAAGCCTCAGTGGCCTCTGCTGCCTTAGCCTGATTTTGGCGCTCTCTCTCAGTGGCCGCTCTCCTTTCTGCGTCTATCGAGAGCATTTACCCTGTTAAGGGTCTGCTGCATATGAAGTTCCCTCCTCGCCAGCTCTTCTACCAGCTTCCGGTTCCGCGGGTCATTCCTTAAGCGTTCATGAAAATTACGACACCGGTTCTGATATCGACGGTACTTCTCCAACAACCACACAAAGACTGCTGAACGGACGTTGGCCCGGCGAATGCTCTCCACTTCCAATTAGAATGACTACAGCAAACAGAACATTGGTTAATACAAGAAGATACACTATGAAAAGAAATAAACCAAGGCTTCACTCGTACCTTTATGCCCAGAGCGGCCACCTCGCCCATCAACCCAACATTTGAGATGCCCCTCAAGGACGTGCTCTCTACCTCCGAGCACATAACCTCGAACAGAGTCACAAGATTCTCTTCCTCGAGCATCAGGTTCTGCTCATTAGGAATCTCCACATAGCGATAATCCCATTCGGCCTGTACCGTTGGGCGGGTATAACCCTCTTGGAATAGTCGGACGTACTCAGGGTCAAAGCGGACTTAGAATCATCCCCCTCTTCCGCCGCCCTGGAAATCGAAGCCTCCGCTGCTCGGGAAGTTGAAGCACCCGCACTCGCCAAAACATTGGCGCCTGTCTCTTCCACCAAAACAGTTGCTGAGGAACTACCTTCCCTTTCAGCAACTGGAACTGAAATTTGAATCGCGGAAGTGACTGTGTCACCTTCGCCTAAGCCAACCGGGGCAACCCTCACTGAATGCCCGCCCTCTAGGTTAGGCTCCGCCGCATTCCCCATCATTTCTGATTGCAGAGAATCCAAGCTAATCACCACCGGAAGGACTAGGGTGAATGCCTCCCTACGCCAAACCAACAGCCTCTCCTCTTCTTCCTCGTCTTCATTCGGTGGCAACTCCACCCTGATACGCACGGCCCCTGAAGATTCTTCAACTCAGTGCATAGACCGTGCCAGAGAGTGAGCTGCTAAGGATTCAACCAAAGTCTCCTTCGGAACTGGGCAATGAGCCGCCATTGCAACCAATCGAGCAGTCACCCCCGGCTTGTGGAATGCAAGCTGAGGAGTCCTTCTGTAGCGTGGTCGCCCTAATCGACAGAGGAAGAAAGGTCAAGGGAAAGAAACTGAGTACTATGAAATAAGAAAAACACAGCAAGTCAGATTATTACCAGCAGCCGGCCTACGGCCATGGGCCTCCCAGAAAGATGCCCACGTGCGAATTTCCACTGTAACAGGAAGCATGGCCTCGAACCACTTGCGGATGCCGGAAAGCGATTCCGACGGTGCACCTCCAGCTACGACAGAAGAGGAAGGTCAGTGCGTACGAATATGAAACAGGGTATATAACCAAAAGAAATGGAGACCAACATAAAAGAAACTTACGTGCATTGTTCCATTCATCTGGGAAGTCGGTAGCACAAGCCACCAGGTGCTCAGTCCTGATGTAGAAATAGTGGTCATAAGGACGTGCATCAACCTCGTCATCAAGCTCCGCGGTTAAGCCGCTGGCCCCACGAGGGACCAACCAAATCATGGTACCTCGTACCCTCTGAGGGGAGTATAGAGTTAGTACGTGCCCAAGGGTAATCTCCCTCCGTGCCAACTCCGCATATTTTATCAGCATTGCCAATAGCTTGTAGCAGGAAGGGACAAGCTGACCAGGGCATACCCTATAGTGGCGGCAGAAGTCCACAACTAGCATTGGAAGAGGACGTCTGAATCCCAGCTTGAAAGGGTAGGCGTAGAAGATGCAATACCCTCCGTGGTCGACATGTACCCTCTCCCGGCTCCTAGTGAGGATGATGTCAGCGAAACGAGGAATGTCACATTGATCCCTCAGTTGGACGATGCCTACCTCCCCCATCAATGGGGCTTCGTCCACTTGGTCCTCTCCTTCATAGTTGGAGAAATTAGTCATTGGAACGCCGGGCAGAGAAAGAATGTCGGTCACCAACATGAGCCTGTTAGTATCTGCCGAATAAGAGGTTCCCCCAACCGTAGATGGACACTCAGCCGTTGGAACCGCCATCAGAGCAATATCGGAATGAGAACTATTCGCCATTATCAATATATTAAAAGGAAGTGAGCAAAGTTCACTGAAAAAGCCAGAGAAGATGAAGATCGAATGATAAACGATGAAAAACGAAGTAACAAGGAGCAGAAGATGAAGTAATATGAGAATAAGAAGAGCTATCTCTCTCAGAATTTCACTTAAGTAAATATTGGAAAAGTAAAAACTGAATGATACAACCCTTTATTTATAGACAAAGCGTAAATGGCTTTCATAAAACCCAAAGTCCACCATTAACTGCCTGACTAACCGCAAAACGGTTCAAGTCTACAATAACGGACATCATTATGACAGACACCATGGAACGGCCATTCAACCACCAATCGAACATCACCTTGAAACGGTTATAACGGTCCTAAGACGCCAAAAGCACGCCCCATGCTTCACTAAGTAGATGACGCCTTCCTTATATGCGGCAAGCATGATCGTATCCTCCTCAAACATATGAAATTGGCCACGGCCTGTATATATATATATATATATATATATATATATATATATATATATATATATATATATATACACCCCTAAATCAACAGTGGCTACAGCCATATTCAAAGTAATGCTGGCTACGGCCACCTCTGAAAGTAATATTAATTGCATCCATCTCTGAAGTAACAATGAACACAACCATCTCGTAAGCGAGAACGGCTACGACCGTCTCCTGAATACGAAACGGCTATGGCCATCCCCCAAGTATGGACGACTATGGGCCTCTCAAAGCAACGAACATTTATCGCCTTCTCTTAAAGATAAGATGGCTACGGTCTCCTACCAAAAGAGGAATACATACAAATAAACGGCCACGGCCATTTTAGATATACGAACGGCTATGGCCAATCGCTCGTATGAAAACCAACCAAAGGACTGCGACTACGATCGTCGAATGTGAATTCATCTAACATCAGCTCCATTGTAGTCAAGGATTGTCCATGCATAGTGGTTATAGTCATCTTCAAAAATATAAATGGTTACAACCAAAAGTATAAATGGCTACAACCATCTCCAAAGTATAAATGGCTACGGCCACCTTCTAGGAAAAAATGGCTACGGCTGTATCTAAAATATAAACGGCTACCGCCAACGTCAAAGTCTAAATGGCTACGGCCATCTTCAAGTATAAGAGGCTGTAGCCATCCCCCATATGTAAACGGTTGGGGCTCTCGACAAAGTGCGACTAGGGTCATCGAATTCGAATACGGCCTGGACCCTTGACTCCGCTACGACCAAGACGTCAACACAAAATGGCTAAGGCCATCAATTTCGACATTATAATCTCCAATATATAAACGACCACGGCCATCCCAGGTCACGACCAAAATGGCGTTCGATCTTCCCCTCTGAATTTCTTGAACTATACTCGGAAAATTCCGCTAATTGAGCTCGGCCGGATCCTGACCTCAATAAGCGGAGGGACTATCTGTATGGGTCAAAACTAGATTCATCATAATTAGCGTGTCTAACTGGCACCTAAGCTTGTTCGGGCTAATAAAAGGTATAATCATTCGCTGACAAAAGTATTCCGAGGTTACTTGACCTAATCAATGAGACCACGACCTACTCATTGTTCACGGCCGTCCCTTCGACGCATCCACGGCCGTTCCTCGCCAGCTGGCAAGATTCACAGCTATAAATATTAAGAGAAAGAACCCTAAAAAGGGGGCTTCTTCTTTTTCTTCACCTCCACTTCTAAAAGAAGAGAATATATATTATTGTAAGGTTCTGAACCTCTCCATGGAGAGGCAGACCAAATCGATCTCATCAATAAAAGATATATATCCTCCCCCCTTAACCAATAACTATTGTCTCTTACGTTTTATTCGTTTGGTCTTTTGGTTTATTACGATCTGTTATATTGGCCCTCCATTGATAATAATTAATTTATGCTTATAAAATGTATGAGAACTTTGAGTTAAACACTTATATTTATAGAAGTAAGACTTACACCACGTAATTATTCCAAACAAATTAATAGTATGACATGAATCATTATTTTTTACTTATGATTTTATCATTTTACCATGACTATTTAAGATGTCTTTTCCATACGATGTTAAAGAAAAGGTCAAACACATAAGCAAGCATCGAAACTTGGCAGAACTTTTCACATGGACAATAAAAGTTAGCTTATTTCCTATTAGATACTAGAACTTATTTCAAATTGTACTAATTAAACACAAAAATACTAATCATCCAAAAGAATATATTGTGTGGATTACATGCGCATGACGTGGAAATATTGTCCAATTAGAAAAATACACGTGACTTTGACACAAAATAATTTAAAGTCATATGAGAAAAGAATAAAAAAGTAACAAAAAATCCACGCGTCCCCAATTTGTCTCGTTCTCCCACCCACCGGTGATTCTAATCCCGTCGCCAGACGTCATCCCTGCCCCATCTTCTTTATCTTCTTTGCATAACCTTCCCGCCCAAACCCTTGTTGGCTATTCCAAATAAATAAACAGAACAACATGGCTCTTTCCCTCATCTCCTAGCCAGTGAAAAAAGAACTTTTGCTAAATTTTTTTAAAGATTAGTGCATCTTTAGCCGTCAAATTTCACTTTTCGTAAACCTCGCACTTTCACATCTCAGAAAGTTTAGTTATCCGCTTTTCTTCAAAGATTTATTTTGTTATCCAATAAATAGTTGGAAATCTTAACTTTGGTTTTGCAAAGGTTAAATTTTGTATCTTTGAGAGTGTCTATCTCTTGAGATTTCCTGAAAGTGGGAAAGAATTGATGAGAGTGATAAGATTCCATTTAATGGGTTAGTGGAGCTCCTTACTAGCTTCATTGTGTTTCTTGTTAAAATTCATGGCAGATAATGGTGGTGATGGACAAGTTTGAAAACGAAGAAAATCCCCACGGAGAGCGGCAATAAACAGTGGTGACTATGGCGGAGGACGATGGCAATAATGGAGAGAGAAAGTTCGAATAATTTAAGGGGAGAAAAAATAAGGAAATTATTATTTTTATTTATTCACGCAGTCAAGAAGAGTGAGGAACACTTTCTTTTCCATGCCATTTTTTTGCGTTTTATTAACACAATTTAAAATACGGTTAAGGGTCAAAACTGTCCTCAACCTATCGACTCCGGAACAAAATTGACCTCCGTTTACCTTTGGCGAAGAAATGCCCCCACCGTTAACTTTGTGGCTTATTTCTACCCCTAAAATCTAACAGAATCTTGAATTTCATTTTTAATTTTTTTAATGCCACGTGTCACGTTTTGATTGGGACATATAAAGAACGGAAAATTGAGACATATAAAGAACGGAAAAAGGGTCAAAACTGCCTTCAACGTATTGACTCCAGAACAAAATTGCCTTCCGTTAACCTTTTTTGGGTCGGGTCGGTCGGGTTGAAGTGTAATGTGATTTCCCGCTTTCCAACAAATGTAAAAACTTGATATATCACATATATTCATCTTCAGTTAAAGTGGATTGGTCATTCCTATCCAATGGGGGGCTGGTTTTTCATGGCTTGGTTATGGGGGACGGGTTGGACGCCTGGTTCGTGATGGAGGGGGGCTGTTTGGTTGTGAAATTTTCCGGCGATGTGAAAGTGACGGGCTGGACGGAGAAGATGAAGCAACGGGGGTAGCCATGAGGGGTCGTTTGGTGGTTTAGGGTTAGAGAGGGTGTGTTGTGAGGAAGATGAAGAGAGGGTTTGGTGTTTTTTGGGTCGGGTCGGTCGGGATGCTTGTATTTAATTTTTAATTTTTTTTAATTCCACGTGTCACGTTTTGATTGGCCATTAAATAAACTTGACCCAAAATCAATTCTCACCCAAATTCCGACACAACCCGACCGACCCGACCCAAAAAGGTTAACGGAGGGCAATTTTGTTCCGGAGTCAATACGTTGATGGCAGTTTTGACCATTTTTTCGTTCTTTATATGTCCCAATCAAAACGTGACACGTGACATTAAAAAAATTAAAAATGAAATTCAAGATTCTGTTAGATTTTAGGGGTAGAAATAGGCCACAAAGTTAACGGTGGGGGCATTTTCTTCGCCAAAGGTAAACGGAGGGCAATTTTGTTCCGAAGTCGATAGGTTGAGAGCGTAACAGGATTCGATGTTGCACTCTAGGGCAGCTATGAATCAAGATCAAGACTTGACCCTTAACCGTTTAAAATAAGTTTCGGTGTCTAATAGAAAATAGGCTAACTTAAGTGTCCCTGTGAAAAGTGTTGTCAAGTTTCGATACCTGTCTATGTATTTAGCCTAAGGAAAATCCAACGAACAAAAATCTTATAACGCATCATTAGTGAAAAATATGAAAAAATAACTTCAAATATTAGAATGTAGCACCTTAATAACTATGAAAAGAAAAACAAATAGAAAATTCAAGCTAGCTCATATCAATGTCTCTCATAGAGTGAAATTAACTTATAACTTGGTGTGAACGGAGTAGGTTTTACTCTTTGCAACCGATTATAATTACTCCGTTCTTTCACTTTTAGTTGTCTACTTTAGATTTTTTATGCCCTTTAAGAAACAATAGAAATAAGTATTTTACAATTTTACTCATAATAATGATAGCATTTTTAAAAGTCTTGGGAAATGAGTAATTACCGATAAGGGTAAAAAAGAAGAAGATTGTCTTTCTCTTAATTTTATATAATGTAAAAATATATTTTTAGTATAGTGGACAGGTAAAAGTAAATGGAGGGAGTAATTCTTAATAGAAAAAATGGATTAAATTTGTTGATCACAGAGCCTAGAAATCAAGATATATACTTAAGGGGTGTTTAGTTACTAGGATTAGGATATTAGTTCTGAATAAAATTTGGGATTACATTAATCCCGTATTTCATAGTATTAGCTAAAATTGGTATGATTTTATACATAAATTGAAATATTATCTATCCTATTATAGGATGCATGATTATACTTGGGATATCCTTATTCCGAACCAAACTACCCCTTAATAGTTAATTAATAATTATAATTAACTAATTGTTAATCTGGTAACTCAAAGCTTTCAAAACTGAAGTTGTTAGTTTTCCACCCTGGGAGAACCTGTAAGCTTCACCTAATTGACGATTATCGGAGAGGAAGAAGAGGAAAATGTATTTACTGTTGTATTATACAAAATTCACTGTACATCCTATTCTTATATACAATATAACAGACTTAACTAATACTAATTGATTATAACTAATTAGTCTAATATGACAACTAAGCTACAACTTTCATGTTCACGTGCCTTTAACACTCCCCCTCAAGCTGTATAATGGAAATAAGTTGAACATTACCAGCTTGGACAACAAAAAATCATGTTGTGCCTTCCCAGTCCTTTAGTTAGGATATCTGCCAGTTGCATGTTCGTGGACACATGTTCTGTACAGACCATGCCTTCTTGAATCTTTTCTCTAATGAAATGACAGTCGATCTCTATATTTTTCGTCCGTTCATGGTATATTGGATTTGCAGCAATTTGGAGTGCTTCCTTGCTATCACAACACATCTTTACTAGTAGTTGCAACTTCATCCCCAGCTCTTCATAAAGTCCAGTGAGCCACACTACTTCTGCAATGGCATTTTCCATACTCCTGTATTAAGCCTCAGCAGAGCTTCAAGATATTGTATTTTTTTTCTTCGATTTCAAGGAAATCAAGGAGTCCCCTATCTTGACTACAAAACCACTCACTAACCTCCTTGTCAAGGGGAAAGTTGCCCAGTCTGCATCACAATAGACTGCAAGTTCTGATGATGGTTTGGACTTCAATAGTATCCCCAATCCAGGTGCATTCCTCAGATTCTCACAACCCTTAGGGCTCCTTCCATATGTGACTTCTTTGGCTTGTGCATAAACTGAGTCAGGTTCTGCACTGTGTAACTAATGTCTGGTTGAGTCATAGTCAGATAAACTAGCTTCCCTACTAGCCTTTCATATCCAGTAGGATCAGTCAACAATTCATCAGCAACATCTGTTGAATCACGGCCTTGATCATAGTCAATGCTGGTAAAGCTTTGATTGACTTCCATTGGAGTAACACTTGGCTTAGAACCACTCAGCCTAAGATCAACAATAAGGTCCAGTGTCAATTTTCGTTGGCAGACTAAAATGCTATCTTGACTTCTAGCAATTTCAAGACCAAGGAAGTATCTCATTTCCCCCAGGTCCTTGACCTTGAAATGATGATGAAACAAGAGCTTAGCCTCTTGGATAAGGGAAACTGAAGAACCAGTAATGAGGAGTCCTCCACATATACTAGAATAATAACCATATGGGAGCCTGACCTTTTAATGAAAAGGGAATAATCATAATGACTTTGGATGAAACCTGAAGAGAGAAGAGCGTTACAAAGCTTCAGATTCCACTGACGAGAAGACTGCTTCAAGCCATATAGAGATTTCCAGAGTTTGCAAACTTTGCTACACGCCCCCTGTCCCAAAAGACCAGGAGGAGGAACCATATAAACGTCTTCTAAAAGGTCATCTTGGAGGAATGCATTGAATACATCTATTTGATGTAATTTCCACCCAAACATAGCAGGTAAAGACAAAACAGACCTTACTGTGACCATTTTGACCATAGGGGAAAATGTCTCCTGGTAGTCCACGCCCTCCTGCTGTGTATAGCCCTTAGCTACTAGACGAGCTTTGTATCTTTCCACCTCTCCTTTGGCATTGTACTTGAATTTGAACACCCATTTGCATCCAATTGGCTTCTTGTCAGTAGAGAGATCAACTAGCAACCATGTATTGTTCTCCTGTAATACATGCAATTCTAGTTTCATAGCATCAACACATTTAGTTTCGAGTAAAGCCTCTTCATAATTATCAGGTTCTCTGATAGTGGACATGTTGCAAAGAATTGCATGATAATGATTCGAGATAGAAGCATAGGACATATAAGCTGACAATGGGTAGATGGATCCCATTGTTGCTGCATGAGAAGTAAGCTTAGACATTTGGTGTATGTAATCATTAAGACAGCCTAGAGGCTTAGATGTTCTGCAGGATTTTCTAGCGGCAGTGGGTAAACTAGAACGAGGAGAGACTATAACATTCCTAAGCCTTGAGTCTGGCAGTGAGATATCATCAGTCATGGCATGAGGAAGTGAGGCATTACCACCTGTGAGAACTCTGTCTGAAGGTCTAGCTGAATGAGGAATAGGAATTTGATCAGAAGAAGACTCCACAGACCATGTAATCTCATATAATGCATGCTCAAAAAGATCAAGAGAAAGAGCTAAATCATCAGTGACAATTGAGGGCTGCAGTTGATAGTGAGAGGACTTAAATGGAAAAAGATCTTCCCTAAAAGACACATCTTTGCTCACTAGGAAAGATCTCGTAGCAAGATCATATAACCTGTATCGCTTTTGGGTATTAGAGTATCCCATGTGCACTGCTGGAATAACTCTACTTGCAAACTTGTAACTCTTAGTAGCAACATTGGTTGCATAGCACAAGCACCCTAAAACTCTCAAATGTTGCAAGTTTGGGACCTTCCCTAAAAGACCTCAAATGGGGACTTTCCCACCAAGGCAGTGGAGGGGATTCTATTTATTAAGTAAGCTGCATTTTGAACACAAATACCCCAAAACCTCAAAGGAATGGATGCTTGGAATCTGATGGCCCTTGCTACTTCAAGAAGTTGCCTATGCTTCCTTTCAACCACTCCATTCTGTTGAGGAGTATGAGTACAAGAACTCTGATGTACAGTCCCTGCATCACTAAATAAATTCCGGCAGTGTGAATTAAGAAATTATGTACCATTATCACTTCTAAGGACTTTGATCAAACCATTGAATTGGTTCTATTATTAGCTGCATAAAGTCTCTTATTACAACTGAAACATCACTCTTCAGTCTTAATAGAAAAATCCAAACCTCCTGCTACAATCATCAACAAGTGTAAGAAAAAATCTATGCCCATCATAGGTTGGCACCTTATAAGGACCCCAGACATCTCCATGTATTAGCTCAAAAATTTTATTAGTTCTACTAGTACTTTGAGGAAATGGTAGCCTAGTTTGTTTAGTTTGTGGAAAAATTGAGCAAGTTTTGTCTTCAGCTGTGAGAACACCCTTACATACATCCATTTGTTGCAACACTCTATGAGGGACATGCCCTAATCTTTTATTCCATAATCTTGCTGATGGAGTCAATCTGGAAGTCAGCGAATGTGATGTTTTATTATATAATGTGTCCTTCAGTAGTATAGATCATTTTGCATTCTACCAGTCCCCTTAACCTTCCCAGTGTGAAGGTCCTGCATCAAGAAGAAGTTGTTGAAACAGGTTCTCAAGGCACTATACTAAAACGTGTGTTCATATTTGTAGGTTTTGATGAATGACAAACTATGCGCAATGGACATATGACGAGGTCCAAGCACAAGCGCGCAATTGATATATAACGAGATTCAAGCACAAGACCAAGATCAAGCAAATATATAAAGTTATACATGAGTCGTTCTTTAATTGTGATCTTGATCCGATAACTTGACTCAAGACTTGGCTTCTCTCGTAAAAACATTTTTATCAAATCATGCATATTTAATTTAAAGCAAAATGATTTTAAATCATGCATATTTACTTTAGTCAAAATGATTTTTAAACATGCCTCTAAAATCTGGACTAAGATAATCGATTATGTACTTATGATAATCGATTATGTTAAGTCAGCTGCATGACAATCGATTGTGAACTTATGACAATCGATTGTGTTATGGCAGTGTGCATCAGATTTTTCAAATCTGCATGACAATCGATTGTGAACCTTATGACAATCGATTGTGTTGAGGCAGTGTACATCAAAGTTTTTCAAAGCTACAAAATAATCGATTGTGAACTTATGACAATCGATTGTGCTGAGGCAGTGTCTATCAGACATTTTCAAAGTCATAAAATAATCGATTGTGTACCTTTGACAATCGAGTGCATTAAGGCAGTGTCTAATTGATTTTTCAAAGACTGATACATAATCGATTGTTCTCATAGCATAATCGATTGTGTAATTGACCGTTGCCAAAATATTTTCAAAAACCGTCAGGTAATCGATTATAGATTTCTAATAATCGATTATTTTAAATAAAGTCTGAAAAAGATTTTTTGAACGATGCCAAGTAATCCATTGTAGATTTCTGACAATCGATTGTTTTAAGTAAAATCTGGAAATGATTTTTTGAACGTTGCCAGTAATCGATTATTGATCTTAGATAATCGATTGTTAAGCGTAAAATCTGGGAATGATTTTTGGAACGATTGGCAAACAATCGATTGTGGCATTTTGACAATCGATTGTCACTGAGTAAAATCAGCAATTCGTAATTGGCAATTAGGCAATGGTAGTGCATGGTTTTGCAACTATAAATACAGCTTCAAATCAGTCTTCTAAACACAACAAACTGATCATATTATTGCTATAGCTTGCATACTCTATTGTTCATCACTTTCTATTCATTACATAAGTTTTGAGAGCCAAAATTCTTGATGAAAGTTGTTGCGTTCTTGAGCGTATCTGTTTACTCATATCTACTCTATTAACAGAGTCTTGTTTAAGTGAGTGCTAAGTGTTTTATACACTTGAAGGGAAGTGTTAGTCCCTTGTATTGTAAGAAGGAACTTGTGTTTCCTTTGGTTGAAGTCTTGGAGTGTTGTATCTTCGAGCAAAGGTTGTTGAGGCTTGTGTCCTCAGTTTGTAAAGGTTTGTTGAGCACCCGCAAGCTTAACAGTGTTAGTGGAAATCTCGAGAGAGTCTCTCGGGGACTGGACTAGCCACGGGTTGTGGTGAACCAGGATACATCGGTGCGTTCGTTCTTATACTTATCGCACTTATTTCTTTCCTGCAATTTTTAAATTCCGCAAGTTTACGCTAATTTTTATTATAACGCTATTCACTCCCCCCTCTAGCGTTAAGCGTATTTTCTAACAATTGGTATCAGAGCCCAACTCTCTGAAGACTTAACCGTTTGAGAGAAACAATCCATGGCTTCTACTCGTGATTCTTTTGCAGGAATAGGTGAAGGACAATGCTCCACCCGACCACCACTATTCGACGGTACAAACTATACGTACTGGAAGAAGAGGATGAGAATATTTGTTCAATCAAATAATTTTCATCTTTGGAAGGTTATAATGAAGGGAGAACAAATTCCAACCAAAAAGGTTGAAAATAAAGATATTCTAAAGTCCGAAGATGAATACGATGCGGATGATATCCGAAAGGTGCAAAACAACGCTAAAGCCATTAATTTATTATATTGTGCTGTAAATGCTGATGATTACAGGAAATTATCATGTTGCACAACGGCGAAGCAAATGTGGGACAAGCTGAAAATTACGTACGAAGGTACGGACTAGGTAAGGGAAGCTAAAATTGATTTCCTAACCCATGCATATGAATTGTTTCACATGAAGGAAGGCGAAAAGGTCGATGAGATGTTCGAACGATTTTCAAAAATCATTAATGATTTACATGCTCTTAAGAAGACCTTCAAGGATAAGGAACTTGTCCGAAAAATTCTCCGAAGTCTCACTCCGGCATGGCGATCCAAGGCCGAGTCGATTCAAGAATCTATTGGCGTTTCAAATGTCACCATCGACGGATTAAGAGGTAATCTTAAAACTTATGAATCTACTATACTTAACCCTCTTGTTGATGATCAAAGGAAACAAAAGATCGCTCTCAAGGCAAGCACAAGCCAACCTCAAAATGATGAGGACGGAGACAACGAGTTCGGACTCGTTATTAAGAGATTTCAAAAGTTCATGTGAAAAGAGTATGAACGAAAGGGCAAAAAGCAAGGAGATCAAATAAAGTGCTATGAGTGCGGAGAAACCGGTCACATTAAATCAAATTGTCCAAATGCCAAAAAGGAGAAGAAACCCTTCAAGAAACAACGAGCATACATATCTTGGGGAGGCGACTCTGGTGACGAGTCGAGTGAGGAAGAAGAAGACGAAGCCGCAAATCTTTGTCTCATGGCTCACGAAAACAATCAAGAAGAGGTATGTCAAATTTCTTCCAAAAACTTCTATTCTCTTGAGGAAATGCAAAATGCTTTTGATGAGTTGTATAGTGAATTTATTAAAGCTTCCAAAACTGTTAAAAGCATAAAATAAAATGCTTCTTTGAAAGAAAAAGATTTCGAAAAACAACTCTCTTTGAAAGAAAAGGATTTGGAAAAACTGATTTTGGAAAATGAGAAGTTGAAAGAAGAAAACAAATTTTTCGGCAAGAGAAGCGCCGACAAACCCGAGAGCTCTAGTAAAAATTGTACTTCTTGCATGCATCTCAAAAATGAGGTAGAAAGACTTAAGGGCACCCTAGATAAGTTTAATTCTTCTCATAAAAATTTGAATGAAGTTCTTGTTAATTTGAAGTCGACCAAGCATGGCATAGGCTTTGAGAATGCGCCTAAAGAAAAGGTTGAAGCCAACCCCCAACAACCTAAGGCTCAACCTAGGATTAATAAAACAAACGCTCATCCTAGATATAACAAACCTAGAAATGGCTTTCAACAATCGCAACCTAGAAATAATCATTCTAGAAATAATGCGTACTCTAGGCCAAACACTAGAAGGAATTTTGAACCTTGTAGAACACCTAGAAATGGCTTTCAACCTAGAAACAACTATCCTAGAAATGCTGTATATCCTAGAACAAATAGTAGGAGAAATGATTTTCATGAATTGCGCAATAGTCATATTGTCAAGAATAGAGTAAATGAATTTCGTCCGTCCAATTACTATCAACCTAGACGAATGCATAATCCTAATGTTGTTTGTCATTATTGTAGACGAATTGGACATATTGCTCCTGCTTGTTTTACACGACATAGACATAACACTCAATCACATCACTATAATTTGCCTAACCCCTAAGGACCCAAAATGGCATGGGTACCTAAAACTCATTAATCTGTTTTGTAGGTGTGTTTGAGGGGGTCAAGTGTACTTTGGTACCTTGATAGTGGATGCTCCAAGCACATGACTGGAGACGAATCCAAGTTCCTTCAACTAGAACACAAGGAAGGAGGAAGCGTTATTTTTGGTGATAACAACAAAGGAAAAATTATCGGCATTTGATCGGTCGGTAAGGATGACTCCTCTTCCATTAAGCATATATTGCTAGTTAAGGGTCTAAAACATAAGTCAATATGTGACAAGGGAAATCTTGTTTTATTTGATTCAAATGAATGCTTAGTTTTTCGCCGTAGCGATTTTAAATTATTCTTCATGGATTTAGAATGGATAATATCTATATGGTTGATCTCGAAAATTCTTCATCTGAATATGTAGATTGTCTTATGAGCAAAGAAGATGATACATGGTTATGGCACCGTAGAGTAGCTCACATCAACATGCATCTTTTGAACAAATTGGTTTCACAAAATTTAGTTACTGGTCTTCCAAACTTGAAACTTGAAAAAGACTCTATTTGTGATTCTTGTCAAAAAGGGAAGCAAACAAAAGCATCTTTTAAATCGAAAAATATTGTTTCAACTACTAGACCTTTGCAATTACTTCACATGGACTTATTTGGACCATCTCGCATTGAAAGTCTTGGTAGAAATCGTTATGCTTTTGTTATTGTTGATGATTATTCTAGATTTACATGGACTCTATTTCTTGCTCATAAAAGTGAAGCTTTTCATAATTTCAAATATTTTCTTAAACGTGTTCAAAACGAAAAGGACACAACCGTCACTTCAATAAGAAGTGATCATGGGGGAGAGTTTGATCACAATCTCTTTGCGGACTTTTGTGACGAACTCGGTATCGAGCACACCTTCTCCGCTCCACGAACACCACAACAAAATGGGGTGGTGGAAAGGAAAAATAGGTTTCTCGAAGAGATGGCTAGAACCATGCTCGATGAGGCTAAGATTCCCAAACATTTTTGGGCGGATGCCGTGAGTACCGCATGCTACGTTTTGAATAGAGTAGTCATAAGGCCAATACTCATGAAAACCCCTTATGAACTCTACAAGGGAAGGAAACCAAATATCTCCCATTTTAGAGTATTCGGTTGTAAATGCTTTATTCATAACAATGGAAAAGATCAATTGGGAAAATTTGATGCCAAATCCGATGAAGGAATTTTTATTGGTTATTCCTCACGTAGCAAAGCATATAGGGTATTCAATAATAGAACCGGAACTGTGGAGGAATCCCCTCATATTGTGTTTTCCGAAAATAATGCTCGCTTGGCGAGAAATGATTCTGGTTCTGATCCTGCAGGTATCTTAAACTCAATAAGTCCTCAAGAAAAAGTACAAGAGGAAACTTCTAAAGAAATTCAAGATGAAATCTTGGAACAATTATCGGAGGAAGCACCACAATTGGAGAAAGAAACGAAAATGCCTAACGAATGGAGGACAATCAAAGATCACCCTCTCGAACATGTAATTGGCGACGTTGGAGAAAAGGTAAGTACCCGAAACACTCTTAAGAACACCTTAGGACACACTTCTTAAGAGATCACGTTCTCACTTGGCCACATTGATCTAAGTCATTATTTGTTTACGAATTACTAACTTGAGCGTCGGAGACGTCTAATTTTCTTTTGCAGGTATCGCCCTAAAGGTAGGGGGAATTATAAAGCAATGGCATAGAACAATCGATTGTTACAGCAAATAATCGATTATTTTTTCTTATGTCTCATGTTTACTGTGCGGACAATCGATTAGCAAGTATCACTAATCGACTATTTACATTTTATGCTTAGTATGCAGTTTTTTTTATATAATCGATTTTTTTACTATACAATCGATTACCGTCTAGGCCATTCAGTACTGCTTTCCTAAAACAATCGATTGTTTCAAAAATATAATCGATTATTTTCTGAGTCAGAAAATCACTGTGCACACTGTGTCACAACAATCGATTACCATAATTCAACAATCGATTATTTTTTGTCAGTAATTCAAATATTTGTTACTGTTTGGGTCCTGCCAGATTCCCACAATCAATTTTTGTCAGTTCCGAGTTCAAGTCAAAACTCCATAACAATTGTTTCAATTCCACAATCGATTGTGTAACGGTCAGTGAAAATTTTTCTTACCGTTTCTGACCGTTTTAGCTCATAAATTTCTGCAGATTTTCACCATAAATGAAATGCCATCTTCCTCATTATAAATAGGTACCATATGCCTTCAATTTCTTCACTCAAGCATCAATCTTAGCTCCCAAAATTTCAAAAATCTTTCAAGCTTCTTACAAAGGCCATTTCTACTTATTCAAAATGTCGAGCAGACACACTAAACATTCCCGTTCAGGTAGACATGGTGCATCTTCTTCAGCTGCTCCTCCTCCTCCAAATTTCCCTTATGGGTCTATTTTACAATTCAATTCTGAAACCGAGTTAACTAGATTCTTAGCAAAATTCGAAAAGCGTGACATCCTTCCTCCTCGCTTTTCCACAAGTAAATATCTTGAATCATGCGCCCCCGCTGCAAACATACTTAAGGAATGTCAACTTCTTGACTTCTTATATCTTACCTATCCTTATATTAATCCTCCATTGATTCAAGCGTTCTACTCAAATCTTCATGAGGACGACGATGGTGAGCTTGTGTCAAACATTAATGCCGTTCAAATTCTTTTATCCTATGAAAACTTGCATTCTATTGCTCATCTTCCTCGAAGTGGGGAAATCATTTCTCGCTACATTAGAGAAGCCGGCGCCTTATTTGATGAGAAAATTCTCCTAAACTAAATAGGACTTGGAGCTTATGATCCTAATCTATCTACTCAACGTCCTACCATTACGGGAATGCTCCCCGAATATCGTTTGATTTTCTATTTCATAACCCGAGTCCTCAAGCCTCGCAAACATAACCATACCACTCTCTCCCAAGAGGACGCAAAGCTCATGCATGCCATTATAACCGGTGCTCACATCAATTGGTGTAAGTTCGTCAAAATTCACATGCTTGATGCCATCGGGGACGATAGACCACTTCCCTATGCCCTCCTTATTATGAATTTTCTTGAAGCCTCCGGGTTCAACACCTCTATCGGTCCGCTCAAAAAGATCACCAAGAAATGGGAAATTTCCGAATCCTCCTTTCCCCATGACGGCGATCATGTAGCTCCTGCTCCTCCTCCAACTGATCGATCGCGTCAGCCTCAAGAACCTACTCTTCAATCTATTTCCAACCAAATTGCTTCTTTGACCACCTCTGTCAATCAATTGACATATGAGGTCCATGGATATTTTGACCATGTTCATTATCCATATGCTGGACTTGTCCCTTATGAAGCAGTGCCGGATGACGAGGCGGGAAATGATGATAATGAATAATTTCTTTAGTTTATTGTTCTATGTTTTATTGTCTTCTTTTGTTGTACTCATATTTTTGTTTAATAAATAAACAAGTTATTTACTTATTCATTCTATTTTTTTGCTAATGGCAAAAGGGGGAAGAATAAGGGATGTGCACTAATTTTTTATTGGCATAAATTGAGGGGGAATTCATATGTTGAGGGGGAACTAATTGCACATCTAGAGACTTGTTGCATATTGTTGCATATCTTTACTTGTCTTGAATCGTCATTATGAATTATCAAATATGCATATCCCGACTAAAGTTTGCCATTTTCAAAAAGGGGGAAATTGTTGAAACACGTTCTCAAGGCACTATACTAAGACGTGTGTTCATATTTGTAGGTTTTGATGAATGACAAACTATGCGCAATGGACATATGACGAGGTCCAAGCACAAGCGCGCAATTGATATATAACGAGATTCAAGCACAAGACCAAGATCAAGCAAAGATATAAAGTTATACATGAGTCGTTCTTTAATTGTGATCTTGATCCGATAACTTGACTCAAGACTTGGCTTCTCTCGTAAAAACATTTTTATCAAATCATGCATATTTAATTTAAAGCAAAATGATTTTAAATCATGCATATTTACTTTAGTCAAAATGATTTTTAAACATGCCTCTAAAATCTGGACTAAGATAATCGATTATGTACTTATGATAATCGATTATGTTAAGTCAGCTGCATGACAATCGATTGTGAACTTATGACAATCGATTGTGTCATGGCAGTGTGCATCAGATTTTTCAAATCTGCATGACAATCGATTGTGAACCTTATGACAATCGATTGTGTTGAGGCAGTGTACATCAAAGTTTTTCAAAGCTACAAAATAATCGATTGTGAACTTATGACAATCGATTGTGCTGAGGCAGTGTCTATCAGACATTTTCAAAGTCATAAAATAATCGATTGTGTACCTTTGACAATCGAGTGCATTAAGGCAGTGTCTAATTGATTTTTCAAAGACTGATACATAATCGATTGTTCTCATAGCATAATCGATTGTGTAATTGACCGTTGCCAAAATATTTTCAAAAACCGTCAGGTAATCGATTATACATTTCTAATAATCGATTATTTTAAATAAAGTCTGAAAAAGATTTTTTGAACGTTGCCAAGTAATCCATTGTAGATTTCTGACAATCGATTGTTTTAAGTAAAATCTGGAAATGATTTTTTGAACGTTGCCAGTAATCGATTATTGATCTTAGATAATCGATTGTTAAGCGTAAAATCTGGGAATGATTTTTGGAACGATTGGCAAACAATCGATTGTGGCATTTTGACAATCGATTGTCACTGAGTAAAATCAGCAATTCTTAATTGGCAATTAGGCAACGATAATGCATGGTTTTGCAACTATAAATACAGCTTCAAATCAGTCTTCTAAGCACAACAACTGATCATATTATTGCTATAGCTTGCATACTCTATTGTTCATCACTTTCTATTCATTACATAAGTTTTTAGAGCCAAAATTCTTGACGAAAGTTGTTGCGTTCTTGAGCGTATCTGTTTACTCATATCTACTCTATTAAGAGAGTCTTGTTTAAGTGAGTGCTAAGTGTTTTATACACTTGAAGGGAAGTGTTAGTCCCTTGTATTGTAAGAAGGAACTTGTGTTTCCTTTGGTTGAAGTCTTGGAGTATTGTATCTTCGAGCAAAGGTTGTTGAGGCTTGTGTCCTCAGTTTGTAAAGGTTTGTTGAGCACCCGTAAGCTTAACAGTGTTAGTGGAAATCTCGAGAGAGTCTCTCGGGGACTGGACTAGCCACGGGTTGTGGTGAACCAGGATACATCGGTGCGTTTGTTCTTATTTATTTACTTATCGCACTTATTTCTTTCCTGCAATTTTTAAATTTCGCAAGTTTACGCTAATTTTTATTATAACGCTATTCACCCCCCCTCTAGCGTTAAGCGTATTTTCTAACAGAAGTCAGGATAGAATGACATGAAACATTGCAGCTCTCTAGTTAACTTTGCCACTGACAACATGTTAAATTTGAACTCAGGCACACATAACACATCCCTAATCTCCCCTTCAGCTAACCTACACTTACCAACATGGATAATGGGCAATTGTTTTTCATTTGGTAAATGTACCGAGGCACCTTATTTAGGGTAGTCATGAAGATCATACAATGCATCAGGAGTGGACACCATGTGATCTATTGCCCCTGTATCCACTATCCATTTATAACTTGCCAGGAAAGAGCAAATTTTACCTGCTATGTTAGCTGACACTTCTGGCACATTTTCTTTGTTGAGTAACTGCAGAATCTGCTGGTATTGTTCAGGAGTAAAAGTGATAGCAACATTGCCTCCAGGTCCTTGTGGTTGAGTCCCTTGAATCTGCATATGATTATTGCTTCCTTTTGATGTTCCTGCATTAGTAGTTTCAAAACGAGTACCAGTCATACCTTCTTGTCCTATATCATAATTTCCTCTTGCTTTAGAGGAATCTCCATGACAAGCTGCATTTGCTCTTTGATATTGATGACTACCTGTGTTCCCTACTACTGGTTTCCTTCTTCCTTTGAAATCAGATGGGTAACCAATAAGCTGATAAGAGTTTTCTTTCATATGTCCCTTCATTTTGCAAAAGTCATAAAACGCATTGAAATTCCATTTGTTCTTATGCACTGAGCTTCCTCTGGACGTTGAACTCCACAGAGTAGTAATGTCATTTCCCTCGGCTATTGAATTATGTCCTGCATGTGATGTGCTCCTTTGAATTTCATCCTCAACAACCAAAGCATATGCTTGATTCAAGGTAGGTTCCACTGATTTTATCAAGATCTGTCTCCTAGCTTGAGCATAGGAGTCGTTCAGTCCACTCAGAAATTACAGTAACCTCTGTCGTTGTAGGTGATCTGTATATTCCTTCGAATTTGTTGAAGGTACCATTGCATCATACTCAGCCCAGAGTTCCTTTAATTTTGTAAAATACATGGAGACTGAATCTGTGCCTTGAGAAATCGTGGCTATCTCTTGATGTATCTGAAATATCCTCATCCTATTTACCTTGTCAAACCTCTCCTTATGGTCTTCCCAAACTAAGTGAGCATTTGATGCATATACGATTCCACTAAGCAAACCCGGCGACACTGTGTTCATGATCCACGAAAGCACAATTGCATTACATGTCTACCAATCTTCATGCAATTCAGGCCTAAACTGATCCTTGCTGCATGTACCAGTTACAAACCCTAACTTTCGTTTTGCTTGAAGTGCGATTCTCATCGATCTCTGCCATATCCCGTAGTTCTCAGATCCTATAAGCTGAATTGGAACTAGTACGAAGCTTGGAGTGTCAAATGGATGCACAAACAAGAGGTCTGTGTGGTCTATTTTTTCTGTCGCCATTGTCGATTCTATGTTTCTACGAGAAGGTGAGGTAGGAGAAGAGGGAGACGAAGAAGACGAACCTTCATTCATACGAAATTTAGAATAAGATCAGTCGATTATGATTGTCGTTCCTTGCTCTGATACCATGTTAGTTTTCCACCATGGGAGCACCTGTAAGCTTCACGTAATTGACAGTTATCGGAGAGGAAGAAGGGGAAAATGTATTTACTGTTCTATTAAACAAAATTCACTGTACATCCTATTCTTATATACAGTATAAGAGACTTAACTAACACTAATTGATTATAACTGATTAGTCTAATATGATAGCTAAGCTACAACTGTCATGTTCACGTGACACCTTTAACAGAAGTATACATTATTCTACTGTGTAGTAAATTAGTAATATTCATTTGCCCCAATTAACAATTAATGTAACTATAATTATCTAATAATTGATTGATCATATAATTAATAATTTTATTTTTTTCATTGTATAAAATATGAATTCATTTTGAGCCGAGGGTCGATTGGAAACCGCCTCTCTGCCCTTTCGGGTAGGGGTAAAGCCCGTCTACATATTATCCTCCCCAGCCCCCACTTTGTGGGACTATACTGGGTAGTAGTTGTTGTTGTTCTGCTGACAGCAAAACTCCTAACATGGCTTTCTATGTTAGCCTGGTTGACTTTAACTTTCTCAAGTGTTAATCATAGAATTTGACTTTTATTATGCATTTCGAATCAGGATAAGGTTATTTGTAATGAGCAAGTATTGGTTTTTTTAAAAAATTAAATTTTTAAACCACTTGGTGTTTCTTGTCAAATTAATTCAACTTGAAATAGGGATATCTGACTGAAAATATAGTCTTAATTTATAAATTTAGAACCTCAAGTGAGTCTAGGCATACGTTTATTTGCATGCGAATCAATTTAGAAATTAATAAACATTTTGCAAGAATCGCCTCATTTTTAGTATTTATAGCTTTAAAAAATTTCAGTTAATTTAACAGATAAAGCTTATATCATTACATTTTTACCAAACATGTTAACAACTTAGCTTCTACACGTTTATATATCCAAACAATTGCATGTAATTACTCATTCTTGAAAAATAATTTTAGCACTCGTTGGTAACTATTTTTATTCAACTAAGTGAAATGGACTTCATGTGTACCAGTTCTGTATATTTGATGGGTTAGTATATCACATGATATATGAGACGGACGAAAATGAATTAAGATCCAAACTTAAGGGACTATACTGAACTTTTCTCTTGAAAGTGCGCCAGACAATGATATTAATGTAAAAATGAGCAATGAGGCGGGGCTAGAAGTATGATAATAGAATCGGTTGAATATAAGAGATAATTTCACATAAATACAACTCATACACTTGACTTGTAACATAATAGTTTAGATATTACTTTGCAAATTTATAGCCCAAAAATAATAGGTTAATTCATGAAAAACAGCTTATTTCACACAATCAACTACTGTTATTGCTCCCTCTTTATACAACTAGTTGTTTTCATGCTCTTGATTTCCTTTGATTATTAAGCATTTGATAAAAAAATGCAAATAATCCACAACGCAACTCAAAAATCCTATCCTAAATAATATATATTATCTGAAGGTAAGAAATTCAAACACCTTTATGTGCAATTGCTGAAACAATCCAACAGGATGAAATACAATAAAATTTTGAAATGAATTGTAGAATTTCTCCAACGCGTACAAATATGTTTCATATAGCACATACACAAAAAAGAAGAAGAGAAGGAAGTGTCAAACTTCTATAGAGATCTCTTACACGCTAACAATATATATACATTCTAATAAATTGAAAAAAATATTTATACAATATTATACATAAATATACACATTTATACACAATTATACAATACTGTATAACTTGTACAAACATGTATAATAGTGTATAAGAGGTGTCAGTATATCCACATACACAATTATATACTATTATATAATGTCGATACAACCTGCTACATAGTTATGATTTTTCAGAACTTCAAACTTTAAAATCTTCCAAAATTAGCAGAACTTCAAACTTCAAAATCCTCCAAATTTAGTGGTTGTTTGTTGGTGCAAATCAAGTTTGAGAGCTATTTATTTTCATATCTGTGTGTATTTTTATGCTTTTTTCAAAAATCTTGTTCATACTTCTGCTTGCCACCATGGACGACAGAGTCTTTCTTCGAGCCATTAATGGCAGAACTGTGTGGGGGGTAAAGGAGGGAGAATAATGGGGGCTAGGTTAAGAGAAGATAAGGGATAGGTTAGAGAGAAAGAAGTGAGAGGCGGTGAGAGAGAGAGAAGGGAATGAAGAAAGAAGAAAATAATAAAAACCCTAAAAGTATGTCTTTAATAGTGGGCTAAATGCTGAAAAGTTTCTTTCAAGTTATGTACAACAAGGGCTATATAGAGTAAGAGCTTTAAATGTGGGTCATTTCCGGTTGGGCTATTAGGCCAAGTGACATGGGCCGAAATTTTTACCGAATATAATAGTTTTTTCTTAAACAATATGTTTTATGTTAAGAAATTTATTAAATAAGCAGTGGCGGAGCCACGTTGAAGCAAGGGGGTGAGACACCCCTTCACCGAAAAATTACACTATGTTTCTAGATAATTTTTTTTATTTTATGTATATTTACTATATGTTGACTCCCCTTGACTTTTAAATATATCTAACTATTTATATTTTGACACCCCTTGATGAAAATTCTGGATCCACCACTATAAATAAGTATAAATATTCTTGATCGTCGTCAACCTATAAAATTCAAATCCTAGTTCCGCCTGCCTAGCATACTCCTTACGTATCCTCTTGTGACAAATTCTAAGCATTACATTTCGAGTTCCTCGTACCATGGCCAAGAAACATCATCTTTCTCGTACGAGTTCTTCTCATCAATTAAAGATGCTTTTTCTCTCCAAAACTTACAATCCAAGAATTCATGACTTGTAGGGTATGCTTCAATTTCTAACTGCCAAGGAATAAAATCACCTAATTTTATGTTGCAGTGGATTAATCCAATCCAAGCCCTTCAAAATATGATGACTTTTTTAAAGATCAAGATAGGCTCCATAAACCACATGAAGGCGAATGATCAATGGCGGATTCCGAATTTAGACGTTAAAAGTCTGAGTTGAGATAATCACTTCTGAAAGGTATATCTAACTCTTTTATAGTGCGTAGTATTTGTTTTTCTTGTACACATATAGGGTCTGTCAAACACCCGTACTCATGGTTACATCTGCGCGCTGTGGTACGGCTCATGGGAAATAAAAGGCGAATAGGGACAATGAGCTTTCTATATATAGAAAGTTTTGCATTGATGTTCCTTGATTCTTTAACATCAATAAATGACATACTTGTTGATCATCACATAAGAAGCAAAAGAGAGGAGAACAGGAATAAGATAAATCATCTTAATGTTAACAAGGTTCACTTTTTCAGATTCTTCTTCAAAAATGGTTTCCAATTTGGGAACATTTGAAGGTTTTTGACAAGAGATATAAGGGGAAGGAGCTACCTCTACCAAATTATGAATGTAACTCATTTTCTTTCCCATGTTTGAAAAATAAATAAGCTTTCTTTTAATGCAGGATTTTGATGGGAATTAAGGGCTTGTTAATATAAAATCATTGTGATTAATGGAATATGAGGAAGTCCAAAATGTTCTTTATATAGATGTTGAAAGAGAGCTAAATAGAAGGAAAACCTTTAAAAGTGATATATATTTGGAAACAAGTGGGTGGTAACCTTTGGACCAAGTATGTGGTGAGAAAATGAAGTAATAGTAATATATTATTCTTTTATTAGCAGTCAAAGCAAAGCGAAAAGGATGGAGAGAAGTGGGTAAACCCTGAAAATAGGAAACATGCATTAATTATTTTGTAGTTTATGATATTTCGAAGATTTCAGGAAATCTTGAAAACGTGCAAGACACTATTTGGTATACTATGTCAACGTAGGATGGAGCAAATCCTAATATCTTGCCTAACAAGCAAAGTAACTCATATATAATAAATCGATTTTCATGTAATTGTTCTATAATGATAGTATCTTGGTCAGATCTTATGAATTTCGAATATTTTATATGGTGTCTAGTGGTATTTCAGTTAGCTTGCGTGATATTTCAACTATTCTACTACCTGTCTGCTATCTCCTCCAATATATTTGTTGTGACGACCCATCTAGTCGTCTCATGAGTTATCGTTCCGTTTCCCCAATTTATGTTTCTTATTGCTTTTTCTAGTGGTTCTATATGTGATCGGGTTGGTTGGCTCGGATTCGTAAAGAATTTGGTAAGGTTTGAGAAACTTAGTCTCTTTTGAGGAAGCTTAAGTTGAAAAGGTCAACCGGATGTTGAGTTATATGTTAGAGGGCTCAGATGTGAGTTTCGATGGTTCAGAAAGCTTCCGGAGGTGATTTGGGACGTATGAACATGATCAGAATGAGTTTTGGAGGTCCGGAGTAGATTTAGGCTTGAATTGGCGAAATTGAATTTTTGACGTTTCCCGCTTTATATGTGAGATTTTGATGTAGGGGTCGGAATAGAATTTCGAGATTTACAATTGTTCCGTTGAGTCATTTGGAATGTGTGTGCAAAATTTCAGGTTATTCGGACGTGGTTTGGTTGGGTTTTTGATCAAAAGCGGAATTTGGAAGATTTTGGAAATTTAGGCTTGAATCCGATGTGTTTGGTTGATTCGATGTTGTTTGAGGTATTTTGAAGATTGGTATAAGTTTGAATAAGTTTATGGGTCATGTCTGTGCTTTTGGTTGAGGTCTCGAGGGCCTTGGGGTGATTTCGGATTGTTGACGGAGAGTTTAGAGTTTTGGTCAAGCTGCAGATTTTCTGCTTCTGTTGTTTCCACACCTGCGGATTGGGGACCACAGGTGCGCCGCCGTAGATGCGAAGAAGAAGGCTGCAGAAGCGAAAAGGGCCTAGGAAGGCTGGGGTTGCAGAAGCGGCTGAGGACGTAGTTGCGGGAAAAAGGGTCGGAGAAGCGAAAGATGACCCTAGAAGCGGTCCATTGACCGCAAAAGCAGTGTCACAGAAGCGGGGATTTGGTCGCAGGTGCGGAATCCCTGGGCCAGAAAGTATAAATTGTTTCCTTCGCAATTTTTGAGCTATTCTACCATTTTTAAGCCGGTCTTTGGAGCTTTTGGGGCGATTTGAAGAAGGATTTCAAGGGAACTTTATTGAGGAAAGGATTTTGGACCTAAAACTCGTTCCTATGGTATTAATTCACGGATTAGAGCTATAATTAATTGAATTTAAGGGTTAAAATTGGGAAAACTAAGGCTTAGTATTAGACCTAGACTTGAGGATTTTAGGGATAATTTGTGATCGAATTTTGGTACTTTTAACATGTATGAACTTGTGGGAAGATAAAGAATCTATTGGTGTGAATTTCATCGAATTCCTGGCTCGGTGGTTAGGTTTTGGTAATTTCGGGATTTGTGCTGTAAATTGATTTATTTTGCTTGGGCTTCGTTCCCTTAGCATATTTTGACGTCGTGATTCTGATTTTGGATAAATTCGAAGCGAGTGGAGGCCGATTCGAGGGGAAAAGGCATCGCGAGCTAGAGTTTGGATCGGATTGAGGTGAGTAATGATTGTAAATGATGTATTGAGGGTATGAAATCCTAGATTGCACATCGTTATGCTATATTGAGGTGATACATACGCTAGATGACGAGCGTGGGGTTGTGCACTATTGGGGATTGTGACTTAGTCCATCCCGAATAACTATTTTAGTGCGTATTTGATTGGAAACTGTTTGCTATTATTATGTTTTGGGCTGAATCAAATATTTGGGTCTCGTGCCAACTATTTGAACTCTTAGGGGATTTTTATTGATATTTCCTTATTGTTTGACTTTATACTTGAACTCAGTCATGCTATATTCCACTATTTTCATAATCAGCCATGTTTACTCTGCTTGAATACTTAAATGATATTTTGAATGATAGTTTGAGTTGAGCATCACATTTTACTGTTTCCCAAGTGGCTGTGAGATTCTAACTTAGTAAGGTCGAGGGCCTACATTGTGAGGAAACACTGATTATGATTATGAGGCCGAGGGCCTGGCATTTGTACGCCACGAGGTGGCTTGTTGATATGAGTTCGAGAGCCTCGTGATGATGCCACGAGATGGCTTGATGTTGCGCTTGGGCCGTAAGGGTCCCTTCCAGGAGTCTGCACACTTTCAGTGAGCGCGGGTACCCTTTGTGATGTGAGATATAGCGCGAGAGGTTGGTATTGTTTTCTGAGATATTGCCCGAGAGGCGGATTATTTGACATTGTGCCAGAGGGGTGATCCTTTATGTGTTTATCTTTTCCTAATTTCCTATCATTTACTTGCTTAATTCTTAAAACGACATTTTATGAAGTTTAAACTGAACTCAGTGGCTTTACACATCTTTACTGCTTCACTATTTTTACTGGCTTTTACTGCTTCTTTATAGCCTGTTATGTGTCTTGTGTGATTTCGTGCTTTTCAGTCTTTATTTATAATTATTGCTTACCGAGTTGGAGTGCTCACTCTACTCCTTGCACCCCGTGTGCAGATTCAGGTGCTGCTGATCCTGCTTGCGAGGATTGAGAGCTCCCGGTAGATTTTGGAGTTCACGAGATAGTAGTTCGACGTCCGCAACCCCGTGTTTCTCCCCCTTTATTTCATTTCCTTTCCCTTATTAGTGACTCTTTAGTAGATTTGTAGACTCTCCAGGCTTGTATTAAATTGATAGATGCTTATGACTGGTGACACCCCAGTATCGGGCTGTGTTGGGTTTTATTTTCGTAAACTATAATGTTCACTGCTTATTATATGGATTTTATCATGTTTAAGACTTAATACCTATGATTTTAACTGCTTAAAAATTGAAATGGGATGTGATGACCCAAAGGGTCATCTCTATAATTCTCCCTCTTTGTTCTTTTGAGGCCTTGAAAACCTTTTATTTGGTCATCTCGATTTGCGTGCACGGTCCAGGCGCGAAGCCGGAAATTTTTATTGGAAATATATGACTTTTGTTTTAAAAATTATGAATTTTGATAATAATATTGATATAGTTGACTTTGGTCAACATTTTGGGTAACTAGACCCGGACCCGAGATGTGACGATTCCGGAGGGTCCGTAAGAAAATATAGGATCCGGGCATATTCTCGGACTCGAAATCAGAGGTCCTAAGCCCGAGTACGAAATTTTTGAAAGAAATTATTTATCTGAAATTGATATGAAAAATTGAAATGAAAATGAGTTAGAAAGTGAGGGTATCGGGCTCATATTTGGTTTCTACGTCCAGTACCGTTTTTAAATGACTGTTAAGCGCTATCTGTAAAGTTTGGTTGAAAACGAATGTCATTTGACGTGTTTCAGACTAAAAACGGAAAATTTGGAAGTAATGAACTTTGAAATGAAAATCATGAGTTTGGAAGTTTGATTCTATGAAAACGATATTATTTTGGCGATTTGATTGCACGAGTAAATCTGTAGGATGTTTTTGAGGTTGTGTTCATGTTTGGGTTGGAGCCCCGAGGGCTCGGGTGAGTTTCAGATAGGTGTTAGGTTCATTTTGTTGCATGTTGGAGTAGCTGGTATCTGCAGGCTTCGCATTTGCTGGTATCCTAGGGGCGGGAGTTGAGTTTGGAGCTTTCGAGGTAAGTGTTTGATCTAACTTTGACTTGAGGGAATATGATTAGGACAATATTTGCTACGTGCTATGTGGAGTCGGTGTATAGGTATGGTGGCAGTTACCTATGCACCCGAGTCTAGCATGACTGTGAGTCGTAATTGCTTTTAAATCCGAAAGAGGTGAAACAATTGAGTTAATTACTTGTTAATTGAATTATGAAGTGATAGTTGAGAAGTAAATGAGTTGAAGAAGGAAGTATGGTACTTTTCCCTTCCCGGTACTTGTTGTTGAATTGTTTTCCTTTGCTGGGACCTATTGTTAAATTGTTCTCCCTTGCCGGGATGATTAATCTTGTTGTATATTCCTTTCCTGATTAGTTGTGACTTGATTGGGTGTGGAAGAGAGATTAAGCACGAAGGGTCTTTCCGTGCCATGTTTTGATAATTATGCACGAAAGGTCTTTCTGTGCCATGTTTTGATAATTATGCACAAATGGTCTTTCCGTGCCATGTTTTGATAATTATGCACGAAGGGTTTTTCTGTGCCATGTTTCTTGATTATTTGAGCACGAAAGGTTATTCCGTGCCTTGATGTGAGACTTTTGGTGAGGAAAGCTCGAAGAGTGATGTCGTGCACTCTATTTGATAGTTTCGGTGAGGATTGAGGGTTAAAGCACGAAGGTTGGTGCCATGCAGTTATTGATATACTGGCTCTCTTTTATTGACGTAATTATACAGTTTCCAATTCTTTGTTTGTTGATTATATACCTGAAATGTTACACCCCACAGCATGTCCCCTCCCTAATATCTGTTTAAATTTAATATATCTTTCTGTTAGTGCACATATATCTGTACAGGTTGATTGCGATAGGTCCAGTCTAGCCTCATCACTACCTCGCCGGGGTTAGGCTAGACACTTACCAGCACATGGGTTCGGTTGTGCTGATGCTACACGTCTGTGCCTTTTGTGCACAGGTCAGTAGGCAGCTTACGGACCGCAGCAGTAGCTTGGGAGCGTGTCTTCAGTCCAAAGACTCCCAGGTAGTTCGCTGGCGTTCGTGGGCCCTGAGTATCATTCATTTCTGTTCTGTTTGTTTTCATTTTATAGAAACAGACTTCTTATGTATTTTCTTTAAGACACGTATTTGTCGTATCTTATAGTAGTCCGTGAGTATTGTAACACTATATCTTGGGTAGAGGATGTTGTTTATCATTACATATTTTCTTCATTTGATATTAAATTAAGAATTCCGCTTGAATTTATCATTTTATTATTATCTTGTTGGAAAATTAACTGCAAAATGTATGTTATGTTGGATTGCTACCTGAGCGGGCTTACCACCAATAGCACTAGCCACCTCAAGCTGGAGGAGGGGTTCAGACTCCTGCTACGCGTACTCCGGAGCAGGTAGCTACCCGGACTCAGGTTCTAGTGGTTCAGTAGTGGGTGCTCAGACAGATGTTACAGTTCAGGCCGATGATGGGATGGCCATGTCTTCGGATGTTTTGTGGAGACTTGATTGGTTCTCCAAGCTTTTAACCACCACTTTCAGCGGTACTTGATCGGAGGACCCCTATGATTTTCTATTCAGTTGTCATGAGATCCTCAGGACTATGGGTATAGCGGAGACCAATGGGGTCTATTTTTGCACCTTCAGGCTTGCAGGATCCGCCAAGAGTTGGTGGAGAGATTATTGCCTATCTAGACCAGGAGGGTCTCCAGCTTTGACATGGGATTAGTTTGCAGAGTTATTTTTGGAGAAGTTTTATTCCCGTCACTTAGCGGGAGGTCTTTCGTAGGTAGTTTGAGCGCCTCCATCAGGGCTCCATGACAGTTACACAGTATGCGATCAGATTTATTGACTTGGCACACCATGCAGTTGTGAAACTCCCTACAGAGCGAGAGAGGGTTGGGAGGTTCATTGATGGATTGATTTAGCCGATCCATCTTCAGATGGCCATAGGAGTTGGCAGTGATATATCCTTTCAGGAGGCGGCCAATGCGGCCCAACGGGTATAGATGGCACTGGTTCTAGTAGGTAGTTAGGGGTCAGACAAGAGTCCTCGCCATTCTGGTAGGTTCAGTGGTACCTCATCTGGAGGTAGGGATGCATATGACAGAGGCCACTCTGAGAGGCCCTTCCAGCCGACACTTTCGGTTTCTCATGGCACTCCAGGCGGTGGTGGTCCTCAGTAGTATTATTCGAATCAGCATACTTTCAGCGTACCACCAGCCCCCATCAGTGCACCGCCACACATCAGCTTCAGGGGACGACATACAGGTCGACAGGGCTAGCAGTCTCAGCAGCCGAGGGCATGTTATTATTGTAGTGACCCGAGACACATTGTTCGATTTTGCCCTCGAGTCTCGAGTAGTTCTCAGCAGCAGGATCCTCGCCATACGATTCAGGCAGCAGGTGATCCACAGGCCGCCCAGCCAGCTAGAGATGGGGGTAGGGATCATAGAGGTAGAGGGAGAAATAGTAGAGTTGGAGCTCGGACTTCCAGAGGCAGGGGTCAGCCCGTAGCAAATCGTCCCAGAGATACAATTTAGGAAGGTGGGGGCCAGCCCCACTGTTATGCATTGCCAGCCAGGCCTGACGCTGAGTCATTAGATGCCGTGATTACTGGTACTATTCTGGTATGTGATAGGGGTGCTTCATTATTATTTGATCCGGGGTCTACATATTCTTATGTGTCGTCATGTTTTGCACCGTATTTGATTATTCCCAGTGAGGCTTTGGGTGTTCCTGTATATGTTTTATGGTCGACCGGGTGCATCATTCGTGCGTGGTGGTATTTGAGGGTCTTGAGACCCGTGTTGACTTATTGCTTTTAGACATGGTGGACTTTGATGTTATATTGGGGATGGACTAGTTGTCCCCGTATCATGCTATTCTAGATTGTCATGCCAAGACCATTACTTTGGCCTTGCCAGATTTGACCCGACTTGAGTGGAGAGGGACCCCAGGTCATTCCACCCGTAGTTTTATTTCGTATGTCAAGGCTCGACGTATGGTCGAGAAGGGGTGTTTAGCATATCTGGCGTATGTTCGTGACTCCAGTGTAGAGGTTCCATCTATTGACTCTATTCCTATTGTTCGGGAGTTCCCCGAGGTTTTCCCTTCAGACCTGCCGGTTATGACGCCCGACAAGGATATTGATTTCTGTATTGATCTGGCTCCTAGCACTCAGCTATTCCATTCCGCCATATCGCATGGCCCCGCCAGAGTTGAAAAAGTTAAAGGAGCAGCTTCAGGACTTGCTTGGTAAGGGTTCTAGTAGACTCAGCATATCGCCTTGGGGTGCACCAGTGTTGTTTGTGAAGAAAAAGGAGGGGTCGATGAGGATGTGCATTGATTACCGACAGTTGAACAAGGTGACAATGAAGAACAAGTATCCACTGCTGAGGATTGACGATTTGTTCGACCAGCTTCAGGGTGCTAGGGTCTTCTTGAAGATAGATTTGAGGTCTAGTTATCATCAGCTAAGGATTCGGGCTTCTGATTTCCCTAAGGCAGCATTTCATACTCGGTATGTGAATTATGAGTTTTTGGTCATGTTATTTGGGTTGACCAATGCCCCAGCAGCATTCATGGATTTGATGAACCGGGTGTTCAGGACCTATTTAGATTTATTTGTGTTTGTATTCATTGACGACATCTTGATATACTCCCGCAGTCAGGAGGAGCATGAGAAGCACCTCAGAGTGGTTCTTCAAACTCTGAAGGATAGTCAGTTGTACGCCAAGTTCTCAAAGTGCGAGTTTTGGTTGAGTTCAGTCGCATTCCTAGGTCATGTCGTATCAGTAGAGGGTATTCAAGTGCACCCGAAGAAGATAGAGGCAGTCAAGAACTGGCCTCGACCAGCTTCAGCTATAGAGATCCGGAGCTTCTTGGGGTTAGATGGTTACTACAGACGTTTCGTGGAGGGGTTTTCATCCATCGCAGCCCCGATGAATAGATTGACCCAGAAGGGTGCCCAGTTCAGGTGGTCATATGAGTGCGAGGCGAGCTTCCAAAGGCTCAAGACAGCTCTGACTACAACACTGTGTTGGTTTTGCCCACGGGATCTGGGCTTTATACTGTTTATTGTGATGCTTCCTGTATTGGGCTTGGCGCAGTGTTGATACTGAACGGCAAGGTCATAACATATGCTTCGAGACAATTAAAGATCCACGAGAAGAATTATCCGGTTCATGACCTAGAGTTGGCGCCATTGTTCATGCCTTGAAGATCTGGAGGCATTATTTGTTATGGTGTGACGTGTGAGGTGTACACGGATTACAAAAGCCTTCAGTACTTGTTCAAGCAGAAAGAGTTGAATTTGAGAAAGCGGAGGTGGTTGGAGTTGTTGAAGGACTATAATGTTTTTATCTTATACCACTCGGGGAAGGCCAATGTGGTGGCCGTTGCATTGAGTAGAAAGTCTGCCAGCATGGGTAGTCTTGCCTATATTCCGGTCAGCCAGAGACTTCTTGCCTTGGATGTTCAGGGCTTGGCCAATAGATTTGTGAGATTGGATATTTCTGAGCCTAGCAGGGTGTTAGCTTGCATGGTTGCTGGCTCGTTATTGATGGAGCGTATCCGGGAGCAGTAGTTTGATAATCCCCATTTGTGTGTCCTGAGAGACAGGGTGTAGCGGGGAGGTGCCAGGGAGATGACTTTAGGAGATGATGGTATATTGAGATTGTAGGGGCGAGTTTACATTCCCAATGTTGATGGTATTTGGGAATCGATCTTAGCAGAGGCCCACAGTTCTCGGTATTCTATTCACCCGGGCGCCGCGAAGATGTATCAGGACTTAAGGCAACATTACTGGTGGCACAGAATAAAGAAAGACATTGTTGCATATGTTGGTTGTTGTCTGATATGTCAGCAGGTTAAGTATGAGCATTAGAGGCCTAATGGGTTATTTCAGAATATTGAGCTTCTCGAGTGGAAATGGGAGAGAATCACCATGGATTTTGTTACTGGCCTTCCGATGACTCAGATGAAGTTTGATGCTACATGGGTTATTGTTGATAGGCTGACAAAGTCAGCGCATTTTATTCCAGTTTCCACCACCTATTCATCCGAGAGATATGCCGAGATTTATATCAGGGAGATCGTACGCCTTCATGGGGTGCCCATATCTATTATTTTGGACCGAGGTCCACAGTTTACTTCGCATTTCTGGAGAGTGGTACAGCATGAGTCTGGCACTCAGGTTCAGTCGAGCACAACATTTCACCCCCAGACAGACGGTCAGTCCGAGAGGACTATTCAGATTCTTGAGGATATGCTCCGATCCTGCATTATTGATTTTGGAGGCTCGTGGGACCAGTTCTTGCATTTAGCAGATTTTCCTACAATAATAACTACCACTCCAGTATTTAGATGGCTCTGTATGAGGCATTGTATGGTAGGCGGTGTCGGTCCCCAGTCGGATGGTTTGAGCCGGGAGAGGCTCGGTTATTGGGTACAGATATAGTACAGGAGGCTTTGGATAAGGTCAAGATCATTCAGGATAGACTTCGATCAGCTCAGTCCAGGCAGAAGAGTTATGCATATCGTAAGGACATGGACGTTTCTTTCATGGTTGGTGATCTAGTATTGTTCCGGGTATCACTATGAAGGGCGTGATGAGATTCGGGAAGAAGGGCAAGTTTAGCCCTAGGTTTATTGGCCCATTTGAGATTTTTGACCGCGTGGGGAAGGTGGATTATAGACTTTCCTTGCTGCCTAACTTGTCAGTCGTGCATCCGGGTTTTCTCGTATCCATGCTTTGGAAGTATCACGGCGATCCCTCCCACGTGTTAGATTTCAGTACTGCCCAATTTGACAAGGATCTGTCAAACGAGGAAGAGCCGGTTGCTATTTTAGATCGGCAGGTTTGACAGTTGAGGTTGCAGATTTTTTCCTCAGTGCGTGTTCAGTAGAGAGGTCAGCCTCATGAGGCATCGACCTGGGAGTCCGAGTCAGATATGCGGAGCCGTTATCCCTATCTGTTCCCTGACTCAGGTACTTCTTTCTTTTGTTCGTTCGAGGACGAACGATTGTTTTAGAAGTGGAGGATATGAAGACCCAAAGGGTCATTACCGTAATTCTCCCTTTTTTTGTTCTTCCGAGACCTTGAAAACCTCTTATTTGGTCATCTCGATTTGCATGCGCAGTCTGGGCGCGAAGTTAAAATCTCTTAATGTGGAAATATATGAATTTCTTTTGTTAAAAATTATGAATTTTGATAATAATATTGATATAGTTGACTTTGGTCAACATTTTGGGTAGCAGACTCGGACCCGTGATGTGACGTTCCCAGAGGGTCCGTAGGAAAATATGGGACTCAGGTGTATTCTCAGAATTGAAATCTGAGGTCCCAAGCCCAAGCACAGAATTTTTGAAAGAAAATATTTATCTGAAATTGATATGAAAAATTAAAATGAAAATGAGTTAGAAAGTGAGGCTATCAGGCTTGTATTTTGGTTCTGATGCTCGATACAGGTCTTAAATGAGCGTTAAGCGCTATCTGTAAATTTTTGTTGAAAACGGACGTCATTTGACGTGTTTCGGACTAAAAATGGAAAATTTGTAAGTTATGAACTATGAAAGGAAAATCATGAGTTTGGAGGTTTGATTCTATGCAAATGATGTTATTTTTGTGATTTGATTGCGCGAGTAAGTCCGTAGGATGTCTTTGAGGTTGTGTGCATGTTTGGATTGGAGCCCCGAGGGCTCGGGTAAGTTTTGGATAGGTGTTAGGTTCATTTTGTTGCATGTTGGAGCAGCTGGTATCTGCAGGCTTCGCATTTGTGAAGCCAGCCTCGCAAATGCGCGATTCCACCATGGCCCACTCCTATTTCAAATACAAGGAAAGCTCGCAAATGCGATCCCCTTCCTACCAGCCCAGCCTTCGCAAATGCGAAGACTTCTTCGCAAATGCGATTGCCCAGCTTAAGTCATGAGTTCCCAAATACGAACTTTCCCTCGCAAATGCGAGTTCCGCCAAAAATCTGCCCTGTTCGCAATTGCGACATTCGCCATTCCTTTTGCAGTATTCGCAATTGCAAACAAATCTTTGCAATTGCTTTATCTGCGACCATGCATTCTATACTTAGACGATTTTAAACCTCATTCTTCATATTTTCAAAACCCAAACCGCCATTGGCGATTTACTCTCAACTCCTTTTTTCCCAAATAAATTGTAAGTTAACTTTTACTCAATTTCTTCAATCTTTGACAACTTTTATCATGATTTCATCTTAAAGTCAAAGCTTTAAATTCGTAAAAATGGGGATTTGGGGGTAGAACCTAGGTTTTCTTTAAATTGGTGATTTTGACCTCAATTTGGGGTTCGATTTCGAAAGAAATTGCATAGGACCTATTGTTGAATTGAATTGTTTTCCCTTGCCGGGACCTATTGTTGAATTGTTCTCCCTTGTCGGGATGATTAATCTTGTTGTATATTCCTTTCCCGATTTGGTTGTGATCTTTATTAGGTGAGGAAGAAAGATTAAGGACGAAGGGTCTTTCCGTGCCATTTTTTGATAATTATGCACGAAGGTTCTTTCTGTGCCATGTTTTGATAGTTATGCACGAAGGGTCTTTCCGTTCCATTTTTTGATAATTATGCACGAAGGGTCTTTCTGTGCAATGTTTCTTGATTATTTGAGCACGAAGGCTCATTCTGTGCCTTGATGTGAGAGTTTTGGTGAGGAAAGCACGAAGGTTGATCCGTACACTATATTTGACAGTTTTGTTGAGGATGGAGGGTAAAAGCACGAAGGTTGTTGCTGTGCAGTTGTTGATTTACTGGCTCTCTTTTATTGATGTTAATTATACGGTTTCCAATTCTTTGATTGTTGATTATATACCTGAAATGTTACACCCCACATCATGTCCCCTCCCTACTATCTCTTTAAATCTCGTATTTCTTTTCGTTACTGCACATATATATGTACAGGTTGATTGCGGTAGGTCCGGTCTAGCCTCACCACTACCTCCTTGAGGTTAGGCCAGACACTTACCAGCACATGGGGTCGATTGTGCTGATGCTACACTTCTGTGCCTTTTGTGCACGGGTCAGTAGGCAGCTTACAGACTGCAGCAGTAGCATGGGAACGTGCCTTCAGTCCAATGACTCCCAGGTAGTTCGCTGGCGTTCGCGGGCCCTGAGTCTCATTCATTTCAGTTCAGTTTGTTTTCATTTCATCGAAACAGACTTCTTACATATTTTCTTTTAGACTCGTATTTGTAGTATCTTATAGTAGTTTGAGAGTATTGTGACACTAGATCTTGGGTAGAGGATGTTGTTTGTCATTCCGCGTTTTCTTCATTTGATATTAAATTAAGACTTTTGCTAGAATTTATTGTTTTATTATTATCTTGTTGGAAAATTAACTAAAAAAGGTATGGTAGGTTGGATTTCCTAGATCCGATAGTAGGCGCCATCATGACACCTGATGGTGGGAATCCGGTTCGTGACATGGGAATATACCGGTTGGCCTCATCTTCAGGAGCGGTGCCATCACGATCGGGTCCGGGTTTAGGGTCGTGACAAGTTGGTATCAGAGCCTAGGCTACATAGGCATCATGAGTCATGAGCATGTTTAGTAGAGTCTCAAAGATCGGTACAGAGTCATATGTATTTATCCTCGAGAGGCTCCAGAACCTTTAGGAAAACTTCATATTCTTGAGATTATTTTCGTGCGAGCTTGTTGATCTGAGTACTAAATTTCTACTATTCTGTTCTCTCATAGATGGCTAGGACGCAGGCAACTGGTCACGATGAACGACCACCAGTACCTCCAGCTGTAGCCATTATAGGCCGAGGACGCGATCGTTGTCGTGATTGGGGCAGAGGTGTGGCCCACACAGCAGCTAGGGCAACACTTGCAGATCCACCAGCTGCCCCAGTTCAGGATCAGGTGCTAGTTATGGATGCTCCAGCAGCACCAGCTCAGGCAGCAGCTGCGCCCATTGTGATTCCGGGTCTTCAGGAGGCCTAAGTTCAGATTTTATCAGTTTGCACTGGCCTAGCTCAGGCGGTCTCAGTTACTACAGCCGTAGGTATTTCTTAGGCCGGGGGAGGAACTTAGATTCCTGCCGCTCGCACACCTGAGCAGGTTGTGCAGTGACTTCAGACACCGGGGGCTCATCCAGCCCAGCCGATTGCAGCTGCTCAGGACTATGGAGTTCCTTCCATGCCAGAGGACGAGCAGCATATGTTGGAGAGGTTTGGTAGACTTCAGCCTTCGACTTTCAGTGGTGCAGAGGACGAGGATTCTCATGGTTTCTTGGATAAGTGTTAGAGGATCCTCCGTACAACATGTATTCTAGAGACCAACAGGGTCTCTTTCACTACTTATCGATTTTTTGAAGCTGCCTTCACTTGGTGGGAGGCTTTTGAGAGGTGTAGGCCTATTGGTGTAGCACCCCTTACCTGGCAGCAGTTCTCCATTCTCTTTCTGGAGAAGTATGTGCCACAGTCTCACAGAGAGGAGCTACACAGGCAGTTTGAATGGTTGCGTCACGAAGAGATGACTGTGATGTAGTATGAGATAAGGTTCTCAGAGTTAGCTCGTCATGCAAATTGGTTGGTTCTGACACATAGTAGGATTAGGAGGTTTGTTGATGGCCTCACTTATCAACTTCGTATTCTTATGACCAGGGAGAGGGTCACTAGTGCTAATTTCGAGGAGGTTGTAGACATTGATCGTGAGATTGAGTCTGTTTGTCTCTAGGAGCAAGAGGAGAGGGAATCCAAGAGGCCTCGAGGATCTGGTAGTTATAGTGATGCTCCATCGAGGGGTCAATTTTAGCACCGTAGAGGCCGTCCATTTAGGCATGCTCAGCTAGCTCGCACAAGTTGTCGTAGGGCATTATCGGATCATGGTTTTCATAGTTCTCATTAGGTCCAGTCATCACTTAGTGCCCTTCCAACTTAGAGTTTGTCCCGTTCTCCATCAGTTCAGGGCTCTTCTATGCTAGGTACATCTCCTAGCCATTCCGATGCGGAGGGTTCCCTTCAGTCCCCTTCTCCAGCACTTGGGAGTTTCTATGAGTATGGAGAGATGGGTCATATGTGGAGGCAATGTCCTCTCATCTTGCGGGTTCACCTTAGTAGAAGAATCATCTATCGGCTTCAGCACCGGTTACTTCACCACAACCCGCCCAGCCAGCTAGGGTGGAGGTCAGTCAACTAGGGGTCTCCCTAGAGGGAGAGGTCAATCAGGTGGCGGTCATGCCCGTTTCCATGCACTTCCAACTGGACTCGATGCTATTGATTCTGATGCTGTTATTATAGGTATTATTACAATCTGGCACAGAGATGCCTCTGTATTATTTGATCCCAGTTCCACCTTTCTTTTGTGTCATTATACGTTTCTTGTTATTTGGGTATGCCCCATGAGGCTCTTGCTTCACCTGTTCATGTATCTACCCCGGTGGGCGAGAGTGTTGTTGTAGAACGTGTGTACCGGTCGTGTGTTATCACTATTGGGGATTTGGAGACCCGAGTGGATAATTTATTATTGTGTATGGTGGATTTTGATTTCATTTTGGGCATGGATTGGCTATCTCTGTGTCATGATATTGTGAACTGTCATACCAAGACAGTCAAATTGGCTATGCCGAGTGTGCCACGGATTGACTAGCGTGGTTTGACTGATTATGTTCCCAGTAGAGTAATCTCATTATTGAAGGCAAGGCCTAGCGTAGGGTTGGGAAGGGATGTCTTTTGTATCTAGCCTTTGTGAGGAACATCGGTATAGAGACTCCAATTATTGATTCTGTTCCAGTTGTGAGGGACTTTCTCTATGTGTTTCATATAGACTTGTCGGGCATGCCACCAGACATTATATCGATTTTGGTATTGACCAAGTGCCGGGCACTCAGCCCATCTCTATTCCGTTATATCGTATGGCACCAACGGAGTTGAATGAGCTAAAGGAGAAGCTTCAGGAACTCCTTGATAAGGGGTTCATTCGTGCTAGTGTATCGCCTTGGGGTGAGCCGGTTCTATTTGTGAAGAAGAAGGATGACACTAGAAGGATGTGCATTTGATTATAGGCAACTGGACAAAGTAACAGTAAAAAACAAGCATCATTTACCTCATATTGGTGATTTATTCGGCCAACTTCAGGGAGCGAGAGTATTCTCCAAATTTATCTCCGTTCAGGTTATCACCAGTTGAAGATCAGGGACTCAGTATTCTTAAGATGGCATTCAGAACCCGATATGGTCATTATGAGTTCTTGTTGATGTTTTTGGGTGGTCCAATGCCCACAACATTTATGCATTTGATGAACGGCGTGTTCCAGACTTATCTCGACTCATTTGTCGTAGTCTTCATTGATGATATTCTGGTGTATTTGTGTAGTCAGGAGGAGCACGCGGAGCATTTGAGATATGTGTTTCAGAGATTGAAGGAGGAGAAACTTTATGCAAAATTCTGCAAGTGTGAGTTTTGGCTCAGATCAGTGGCTTTCTTGGGGCACGTGGTGTCCAGTGAGGGTATTCAGGTTGATCCAAAGGAGATGAAGGCAGTTCAGAGTTGGCCTAGACCGTCCTCAGCTGCAGAGATTCGCAACTTTCTTGGTTTGGCAGGCTATTATCGCCCGTTTGTTTAGGAATTCTCATCTATAGCATCGTCCTTGACCAAGCTGACTTAGAAGGGTGCTTCATTTGTGTGGTCGGATGAGTGTGAGGAGAGCTTTCAGAAACTCAAGACAGTCTTGACCGTAACTCCAGTGTTAGTTTTTCCATCTGCTTCAGGTTTATATACCATGTATTATGATGATTCGAGAGTTAGTATTGGTTGTGTATTGATGCAGGAGGGTAGAGTTATTGTTTATGCTTCTCATCGGTTGAAGCCACATGAGAAGAACTACCCTGTTCATGATTTGGAGTTGGCTGCCATAGTTCACGCGTTGAAGATTTGGAGGCATTACTTGTATGGTGTGTCTTGTGAGGTGTTTATTTGTCGTTGTAGCCTCCACCACTTGTTCAAGCAGAATGATCTCAATTTGAGACAGCGGAGGTGGTCGGAGTTTGATAGACTTTAAATACTCTTGCCTTATGTTTTGATGATCTAACAAACTTACTGTTAAGAACTAGATAGGGAAACTGACCTACTTGGACTGCTGCAAGCTTTAACGGATTCCAGCTAAAGGTGAACTGTGACAGCTTTAGGAGTTAGGAACCCACACAAGGACCTGATACCTTTGCGGTTTCCTCATAGCAGTGCAAAGTCAGTTGGACACAACTGGAAATGAAGTGACTGACGGTAATATTTCTGCTGCACTGTCCGCCCACTCATTCTCTAACCAAAAAAAGTACTTACATTTTTTCAATTGATGTGATCACGATGTACCCACAATGAGCTTTATACAAAACATTACTGGAAGGTTTCTAGTTTTCATTCAAGCCTCTTGCAAAAAACAAAGAAATTAGTCCTCACAAGCTTGAAGAACAAGGTTGAAAACACCTACGAACCAGTTCCTAAATAATAGCCCGTTGTTCTCCTAGTTGAGTTGTAACCTTGTTATTGTACTTATTGTATCTCCAAAACTGCTTTCTTAGAAGCATTTGATTAGGAATCCTCTTGTAAATCCGTAAACTCCTTCAATTTATGTGGTGACTAGATTTAGTCATATGGAAAAGTCTTTGTAATTGTAGAATTACAAAGTGGTTTGTGGTGAGAGGATCACAAGTTATAAAAAGCCTTTGTAACTAGGAAGTAACAAAGTGGCTTGTGGTAAGAGTACCCCAAGTTAGTTGAGTAAATCCTTTGTAACAGGAATCGTTGCAAAATGACTTGTAATAGGTAGATTGCAAGTTAGTGAAGTTAAAAACCTATAGGTGTAGGTTGTGATTTTTTGATCCCTTTGTGTGGGATTTTTCCACGTAAAACTCCTTTGCCTTATTTACGTACTATTTCATTAGCATTCTATGCAGAATCTTGTGGAGGACTAGTTACTATACATTTTGGTGGATCCATACAAACTAACAATAGGTATTACAGAAGGTTCCTTCTATTAAGCTAATACCTAGGAAGGATCCTCATGACAGCTCCACTAAATTTTGAAGAAGGTCAATCTATATACTGACCCCCAAGTTTGATGGACAATGCTATTGCTGGTGGAAAGCTAGAATGCATGATTTTATCATGGCCGAGGATTGTGAGCTATGGGATATCATTTGCGATGGTCCTTATATTCCAATGAAGGTACCAGAGGAATTTTCATTTTCGACGGAAAAAACCAGCAAAGAATACACTGAAGCAGACAAGAAAGCCGCGAAGAAGAATTTTCATGCCAATAAATTTTTGGTACGAGGAATGGGACCTTATGAGTACAATAGAATCTCTACATGTGACACTGCAAAGGAAATATGGTAAACTTTACAAATAGCTCATGAGCGAACTACACAAGTAATATAGTCTAAAGATAAACTTAATACTGGTGACAGTTCCATGATGGCAGTTGAAGGAGAGGAGATTGGACATAACTCAACTTTTGCTTTGATGGCTCAATCAGATGATGATGAAGACAATGGAAACAAAAAGGTAAACTTCAGAGATGTTCAGAGAAATCTGAAATCCTATTTTTCAAAAAAAACTCATATGTTTAGCCGATGTTTTAATCATTGCCTTTCATAGTCTTGCGGAGTGTAGGGATTAGTTGATCTTAGAATTAGGAGAATCTGAACATACTAGAGACGACTTAGTGGCTATAGTAACTAACTGTAAGAAAACCATTGATATTCTTAGAAAACAAAAGAGTGATCTGTTGGGAAAAATTGCAGAACAAAGGGAAATAATAGTGAATCCATGGACTAAATCAAAACCTAAAACTTCTGAAGAAGGAAAGGAGATAGTATGTGAGGAATACATTAGGCTTGAAAATGAGGTGAAAGCTATGAGATTTAGGATGTATGCTGAAATTAATAAAAACCCTTTAGTAGGTGATTCACTACGGAAGCGAAGAAAAGGCTGGATCAATCAAAGGGGGTACTATGAGCCCTCTGCCCCACGCATCTAACCAGCTCGCGTGATTCACCGGTTCCACCGACTAGACCAAAAGAGTGATTCAGTCGATACAGAGGTGCGCTTGAAGTGGGGGGTGTGCTGTCCTTATTGGGCTGGGCCCTTCCCCATAAGGCGAGATTCTCCAAACCAACCTAGAAAGAGTAATGAATGATCTTGAAAAGTCTCTGAAGTGGACCTTGTCCTCAGAAGCTACCATTACCTTGCTTAATAATGATTGAAAAAAATGCACGGAGCAGGGTTCCAAAGGGAGAAAGCTCCTCACAACCCTCACAGTAAGTGTGTCACTGTCTCTGATAATAAGCCTCATACCCAAGGTGGGAATACTGGGCACTTCAAGGAAGGTGTCCAGGCCAAGAATCAATTAGTTCATAAAGACAAAGTGGCTATTTAAACCATGACAACAAAAGAGGGACGAGGTTCCACTCACAAAAACCGCACATTACCCGCATGGACTAAGAGAGCTCTTATTCATCCTCTTGCGTACTACAAGGGACCCAGACTTGTTTGGGTTCCTAAAACTAACTCCTAATATCTTGTGCAGGGAAGAGTGAAAGTAAGCGATCAAAAATGGTTCATGTATAGTGAGTGTTCGAAACACGTGAGTGGGAACACCACAGACTTTCTTTCACTAAAAGCCCTGCATTGAGGGAGTGTATCCTTTGGCAATGGTAAAAAGGGTACATTATTGGAGTTGGAAAAGTTGGGAAGTCACTCACTCATTCTACTGAAAATGTATACTATGTCAATAAGTACAGGCTCCTGAGGGTTTCTCAAATCTGTGATAAAGGAAACAAGGTGAAATTCTTGTCCAAAATATGTACAGTCACTGATCTTGTGACAGGTGAAAGAGTACTGGTGGACATGTTGATACCCAAATTTTTTTATGTATTTTTGTAGTCAAAATACTTTTAAAATATCACGTGTATGCATATATAAGCATGCCCAAAACTTTTGGTATTTGTTTCCTAATTTTTAATGATTTAAAATCAATTTATTGTCTATCTTAACTGTACAAAATCCAATAACTATTCCCAAAAATATCATTTTGGAGAATAATTTATTTCCATTCTCATATTTATACCAAAATATAATTAAGGTGATTTTGTTTGCATATATTTTATAAATTTATTTAGTATTTATAAAACTATATTGCATATAATTCTAATTATAGCCTATTTTATGATTGACAACATTTACAACAATAAAATTATTCCCAATATTATTAGATTAATATTTGTATATTTGTTTTTTCAGTAATAAATTTTCTATTGATACTCAGAAAACTTTACAAAATTAAGCTCTAGTAGTAGCTTTGACTTTCTACTACTCCTTTACATCACAATTGGCCTCCACTAAGTTGTTGGAAACACGTTCTCAAGGCACTATACTAAAACGTGTGTTCATATGTGTAGGTTTTGATGAATGACAAACAAGCGCAAATTGACATATGACGAAGTTCAAGTACAAGCGCACAATTGATATATAACAAGATTCAAGCACAAGACCAAGTTTCATAGTTTTACATGAGTCGTTCTTAACTGTGATCTTGATCCGACAACTTGACTCATGACATGGCTTCTCTCATAAAATTATTTTTTACAAAATCATGCATATTTAATTTAATGCTAAATGATTTTAAATCATGCATATTTACTTTAGTCAAAATGATTTTTAAACATGCCTCTAAAATCTGGACTAAGATAATCGATTATGTACTTATGATAATCGATTATGTTAAGCCAAGACTGCATGACAATCGATTGTGAACTAATGACAATCGATTGTGTTAAGGCAGTGAGCATCAGATTTTTCAAATCTGCATGACAATCGATTGTGAACCTTATGACAATCGATTGTGATGAGGCAGTGTCCATCAAAGTTTTTCAACGCTCAAAATAATCGATTGTGAAGTTAATGACAATCGATTGTGATGAGGCAGTGTCCATCAAAGTTTTTCAACGCTCAAAATAATCGATTGTGAACTTAATGACAATCGATTGTGAAAAGACAGTGTCCATCAGATTTTTCAAAGTCACAAAATAATCGATTGTGAACATATGACAATCGATTGTGTTGAGGCAGTGTCTTCCAGACTTTTTCAAAGTTATTAAATAATCTATTGTGAGCATATAACAATCGATTGTCTCGAGGCAGTGTCTAAATTGATTTGTCAAGACTGATATATAATCGATTGTTAACTTAGTATAATCGATTGTATAACTACCCGTTGCCAAAATATTTTCAAATACCGTCAGGTAATCGATTGTTGATATTCTATAATCGATTGTTGAAATTAAAATCTGGAAAAGATTTTTTAAACGTTGCTGAATAATCGATTATTGATTTTGTATAATCGATTGTTGAAATTAAAATCTGGAAAGGCTTTTTTGAACGTTGCTGAATAATCGATTATTGATTTTGTATAATCGATTGTTTTACGTAAAATCTGGAAATGATTTTTTGAACGTTGCCAATAATCGATTGTTGATCTTGAATAATCGATTGTTAAGCGTAAAATCTGGGATTGATTTTTGTAACGATTGGCAAACAATCGATTGTGGCTTCTTGACAATCGATTGTCACAGAGTAAAATCAGCAGTTCTTAATTGGCAATTAGGCAACGGTAATGTCAAGTTTTTCAACTATAAATACAGCTTCAATTCAGTCTTTTAAACACAACAACACACAACAACTTATCATATAATTGCTATAAGCTTGCATGCTCTATTGCTTATCATTTTATATTCATTACATAAGTTTTTGAGAGCCAAACTCTTGTCGAAAGATATTGCGATCTTGAGCGTATTCTTTTACTCGTATCTACTCATTAAGGAGTGTCTTGTTTGAGTGCTTAGTGTTTTATACACTTGAAGAGAATTGTTATTCTCTTGTTGTATGAAGGAACTTGTGTTTCCTTGGTTGAAGTCTTGGAGTGTTGTATCTCCGAGCAAAGGTGTTGAGGCTTGTGTCCTCACGTTGTAAAGGTTTGTTAAGCACCCGGAAGCTTGACAAGTTAGTGGAAATCTCGAGAGAGTCTCTCGGGGACTGGACTAGCCACGGGTTGTGGTGAACCAGAATACTTCGGTGTGTTCTTTCTTATTTATCGCACTTATTTATTTCCTGCAAATTTTAAATTCCGCAAGTTTACGCTAATTTTTATTATAACGCTATTCATCCCCCCCCCCTCTAGCGTTAAGCGTGTTATCTAACAATTGGTATCAGAGCCCAACTCTCTGAAGACTTAATTGTTTGAGAGAAACTTCCATGGCTTCTACTCGTGACTCTTTTGCAGGAATAGAGGAAGGACAGTGCTCCACCCGACCACCACTATTCAACGGTACAAACTATTCGTACTGGAAGGAGAGGATGAGAATCTTCGTCCAAGAAAGCAATTTTCATCTTTGGAAGGTGATAACAAAGGGAAATCAAATTCCAACCAAAAAGGTTTAAAACGAATGGGTTCCCAAGTCCGAAGAAGAATATGACGCGGATGATATATGAGAGGTGCAAAATAATGCTAAAATAATTAATTTATTATATTGTGCTGTAAATGCTGACGATTACAGGAAAATATCGTGTTGCACAATGGCGAAGGAAATGTGGGACAAGCTGGAAATTACGTACGAAGGTACGGACTAGGTAAGGGAAGCCAAAATTGATTTCCTAACCCATGCTTATGAATTATTTCACATGAAGGAAGGTGAAAAGGTGGATGAAATGTTTGAACGATTTTCAATAATCGTAAATGACCTACATGATCTCAAGAAGACTTTCACGGATAGGGAACATGTCCGAAAAATCCTTAGCAGTCTCACTCCGGCATGGCGATCAAAGGCCGACGCGATTCAAGAGTCCATTGGCGTCTCAAATGTTACCATCGACGCATTAAGAGGTAACCTTAAGACTTATGAATCTACTATACTTAACCCTCTTGTTGATGATCAAAGGAGGCAAAGAATCGCTCTAAAGGCAAGCACAAGCCAACCGCAAGTTGACGAGGACGGAGACAACGAGTTTGGACTCGTTATCAAAAGATTTCAAAAGTTCATGCGAAAAGAGTATGAACCAAAGGGCAAAAAGCAAGGAGAACAAATAAAGTGCTATGAATGCGGAGAAACCGGGCAAATCAAATCAAATTGCCCAAACATCAAAAAGGAAAAGAAACCTTTCAAAAAGCAACGTGCATATATATCTTGGGGAGGAGACTCCGGAGATGAGTCAAGCGAAGGAGAAGAAGAGGAAAGCGCAAACCTTTGTCTTATGGCACAAGAAGACAAGCAAGATGAGGTATGTCAAATCTCTTCTAAAAATTTCTTTTCCCTTGAAGAAATGCAAAATGCTTTTGATGAGTTATATAGTGAATTTATTAAAGCTTCAAAAACTGTTAAAAGCATAAAAGAAAATGCTTCTTCAAAAGAAAAAGATTTTCAAAAACAACTCTCATTGAAAGAAAATGATTTGGAAAAACTGGTTTTAGAAAATGAGAAGTTGAAAGAGGAAAACAAGTTTTTCCGAAAAAGAAGCGCTGACAAGCCCGAAAGCTCTATTAGAAATTGTACTTCTTGCATGCATCTCAAAAATGAAGTAGAAAGGCTTAAGGGCACCTTAGATAAGTTTAATTCTTCTCACAAAAATTTGAATGAGGTCCTTGTTAATTTGAAGTCAACCAAGCATGGCATAGGTTTTAAGAATGAGCCTAAAGAAAAGGTTGAAGCCAAACCCCAACCACCTAACGCTCAACCTAGGATTTATAAAACAAATGCTTATCCTAGAAATAACAACCCTAGAACCAATATGCATGCTAGACCAAATGTTGAACACTTTAGAAGACCAAGAAATGACTTACCACCTAGAAATAACTACTCTAGAAATGATGCATATTCTAGGCCACACACTAGAAGGAAGTTTGAACCTTTTAGAACACCTAGAAATGGCCCTCAACCTAGAAACAATTATTCTAGAAATGCTGCTCATAATAGTAGGAGAAATGACTTTCATGAAATGCGCAATAGCCATAGTGTCGAAAATAGAGTGAACAATTTTCGTCCGTCTAATTACTATGAACCTAGAAGGATGCATAATCCCAACGTGACTTGTCATTATTGTAGACGAATTGGTCATATTGCTCATGCATGTTTTACACGACATAGACATATCACTCAATCGCATCATTATGATATGCCTAACCCTCAAGGACCCAAAATGGCATGGGTACCTAAAACTCATTAATTTGTTTTGTAGGTGTGTTTGAAGGGATCAAGTGTACTATGGTACCTTGATAGTGGATGCTCCAAGCACATGACGGGAGACGAATCCAAATTCCTTCAACTAGAACACAAAGAAGGAGGAAGTGTTATTTTTGGTGACAACAATAAAGGAAAGATTATCGGCATCGGATCGGTCGGTAAGGATGAAAATTCTTCTTTTAAGCATATATTACTTGTTAAAGGTCTAAAGCATAATCTCTTGAGCATAAGTCAATTATGTGACAAGGAAAATCTTGCCTTATTTGATTCGGATGAATGCTTAGTATTTAGATGTAGTGATTTCAAAATTATCCTTCGTGGTTTTAGAGTGGATAATATTTATATGGTTGATCTTGCTAATTCCTCACCCGAATATGTGGATTGCCTTATGAGCAAAGAGGATGATACTTGGCTATGGCATCGTAGAGTAGCACATATAAACATGCATCTTTTGAACAAATTGATTTCACAAAACTTAGTTATTGGTCTTCCCAATTTGAAATTTGAAAATGACTCTATTTGTGGTTCTTGTCAAAAAGGGAAGCAAACAAAAGCATCTTTCAAATCAAAAAACATTGTTTCAACTACTAGACCATTACAATTGCTTCACATGGATTTATTTGGACCATCTCGCATTGAAAGTCTAGGAAGAAATCGTTATGCTTTTGTTATTGTTGATGATTATTCCAGATTTACTTGGACTTTATTTCTTGCCCATAAAAGTGATGCTTTTCAGATTTTTAAATATTTCCTTAAACGTGTTCAAAACGAAAAGGAAACAACCGTCACTTCAATTAGAAGTGATCATGGGGGAGAGTTTGATCACAATCTCTTTGCGGACTTTTGTGACGAACTCGGTATCGAGCATACCTTTTCCGCTCCACGAACACCACAACAAAATGGGGTGGTGGAAAGGAAAAATAGGTGTCTCGAAGAGATGGCTAGAACCATGCTCGAAGAGGCTAAGATTCCCAAATATTTTTGGGCGGATGCCGTGAGTACCGCATGCTACATCTTAAATAGAGTAGTCATAAGGCCAATACTCATGAAGACCCCTTATGAACTCTACAAGGGAAGGAAACCAAATATCTCCCATTTTAGAGTATTCGGTTGTAAAGTTTTTATTCATAACAATGGAAAAGATCAATTGGGAAAATTTGATGCTAAGTCCGATGAGGGAATTTTCATTGGTTATTCTTCACGTAGCAAAGCATATAGGGTTTTTAATAAAAGAACCGAAACTGTGGAGGAATCCCCTCATGTTGTGTTTTCCGAAAATAATGCTCGCTTGGCGAGAAAGGATTCCGGTTTTGATCTTGCAGGTATTTTAGATAGCTTGAAAGACAAAATACAAGAGGAAACGCCTAAGGAAACTCAAGACGAAATTTGAAACAACCAACGGAGGAAGCGCCACAATTGGAGAAAGAAACTAAAATGCCTAACGAATGGAGGAAAATCAAAGATCACCCTCTCGAACAGGTAATTGGCAACGTCGGAGAAAAGGTAAGTACCCGAAACTTCCTTAAGAACACCTTAGGACATACTGCTTTTGTTTCTCAAATTGAACCAACAACCATCTCCGAAGCAATTGGGGATGAATTTTGGACCTTGGCAATGCAAGGGGAGCTTAACCAATTCAAACGGAATGACGTTTGGGATTTGGTGCCAAGACTCGAAAATCATACCATAATTGGTACGAAATGGGTTTTTCGAAACAAGCTAAATGAAAATTGTGTAATCACTAGAAACAAAGCTAGGCTTGTAGCAAAAGGCTATAATCAAGAAGAGGGTATTGACTATGAAGAAACATATGCTCCCGTAGCTAGATTAGAAGCTATTCGTCTATTGCTCGCATTTGCCTCTTCTATGAATTTCAATTTATATCAAATGGATGTGAAAAGCGCTTTTCTAAATGGTGTTATTCAAGAAGAAGTTTATGTTGAACAACCCCCCGGTTTTGAAGATTTTAAATCTCTCGATCATGTTTTCAAACTCAAAAAGGCTCTTTATGGTTTAAAACAAGCTCCCCGAGCTTGGTATGAAAGATTGAGTAAATTTCTATTGGAAAATGATTTCATTAGGGGGAAAGTTGACACCACCCTTTTTGTTAAGCATAAAAACAATGATATTTTATTAGTTCAAATATATGTGGACGATATCATATTTGGTGCTACTAACAATGTCTTATGCAAGGAATTTTCCGATTTAATGACAAGCAAATTTGAGATGTCTATGATGGGTGAGTTAACTTTCTTTTTGTAAGCAAATGAAAGAAGGTACGTTAATTTGCCAAGCCAAATATTGCAAAGAATTGCTGAAACAATTTGAAATGAACAATGCAAAAGCAATGGTGACTCCCATGAGCACAACCAATCATCTAGACAAAGATGAGAAAGGTAAGGAAATCGACACTAAGAAGTATCGAGGTATGATTGGCTCTCTTCTTTATCTTACTGCTAGTCGTCCGGACGTCATGTTTAGCGTGTGCTTATGCGCCCGTTATCAATCGTGTCCGAAGGAGTCTCACCTTACTGCGGTAAAACAAATTTTGAAGTACCTTGTTGGTACTACAAATGTGGGTCTATGGTACCCCAAAGGTTCTTCATGCCAACTCGTTGGCTATTCCGACTCCGATTTTGCTGGATGCAAATTGGACCGCAAGAGCACTAGTGGCACTTGCCATTTGCTCGGTAGGTCTCTCGTTTCTTGGTTTAGCAAGAAACAAGTAAGTGTTGCGTTGTCCACAACCAAGGCTGAATATGTAGCCGCGGGGAGTTGTTGCGCTCAAATCCTATGGATGAAACAACAACTCTTGGACTATGGCCTAAGTCTTGATCATATCCCTCTTAGATTTGATAATACTAGTGCCATATGCTTGACGAAGAACCCCGTTCTTCATTCGCGAACAGAACACATTGAAATTAGACATCATTTTATAAGAGATCACGTTCTCAAGGGCGATGTCGAAATAGAATTTGTTGAAACCAAAGATCAATTGGCCGACATCTTTACAAAGCCCTTAGAGAAAGAGTCCTTCTTCCGAATTCGTAGTGAACTCGGGATTCTTGACTCCACGTTGATCTAAGTCATGCATTGCATTTTTTTACATGATTTCTAACTTGAGCGTCGGAGACGTCTAACGAATTTTTGCAGGTATCGCCCTAAAGGTAGGGGGAATTATAAAGCATGACGCGCAATAATCGAGTCTTCTTCAAAAAAATCGGTTTCTGTCGTCTAATAATCGATTATCTCGTATCAATAATCGATTGTACTAGTATTATTTGAGTTATTTATTTGAGTTATTGTACTTTCTTTAAGTAATCACGCTTTATTTTCAATAAATAAACAAGTTTTTTTTCAATCCTTGCCATCTTATTACATTTTTTTGCTAATGGCAAAAGGGGGAAGATAACGGGTATGCACTCTCAATACTTATCGGCATAAATTGAGGGGGAATTCATATTGAGGGGGAACAAATTGTATATCCATATACTTGTTGCATATCTTTTCTTGTCTTGAATCGTCATTATGAATTGCTTAATATGCATATCCCGCTTAAAGTTTGCCATTATCAAAAAGGGGGAAATTGTTGGAAACACATTCTCAAGGCATTATACTAAAACGTGTGTTCATATGTGTAAGTTTTGATGAATGACAAACAAGCGCAAATTGACATATGACGAAGTTCAAGTACAAGCGCACAATTGATATATAACGAGATTCAAGCACAAGACCAAGTTTCATAGTTTTACATGAGTCGTTCTTAACTGTGATCTTGATCCGACAACTTGACTCATGACATGGCTTCTCTCGTAAAATTATTTTTTACAAAATCATGCATATTTAATTTAATGCTTAATGATTTTAAATCATGCATATTTACTTTAGTCAAAATGATTTTTAAACATGCCTCTAAAATCTGGACTAAGATAATCGATTATGTACTTATGATAATCGATTATGTTAAGCCAAGACTGCATGACAATCGATTGTGAACTAATGACAATCGATTGTCTTAAGGCAGTGATCATCAGATTTTTCAAATCTGCATGACAATCGATTGTGAACCTTATGACAATCGATATTGATGAGGCAGTGTCCATCAAAGTTTTTCAACGCTCAAAATAATCGATTGTGAAGTTAATGACAATCGATTGTGATGAGGCAGTGTCCATCAAAGTTTTTCAACGCTCAAAATAATCGATTGTGAACTTAATGACAATCGATTGTAAAGAGACAATGTCCATCAGATTTTTCAAAGTCACAAAATAATCGATTGTGAACATATGACAATCGATTGTGTTGAGGTAGTGTCTTCCAGACTTTTTCAAAGTTATTAAATAATCGATTGTTAACTTAGTATAATCGATTGTATAACTACCCGTTGCCAAAATATTTTCAAATACCGTCAGGTAATCGATTGTTGATATTCTATAATCGATTGTTGAAATTAAAATCTGGAAAAGATTTTTTAAACGTTGCTGAATAATCGATTATTGATTTTGTATAATCGATTGTTGAAATTAAAATCTGGAAAGGATTTTTTGAACGTTGCTGAATAATCGATTATTGATTTTGTATAATCGATTGTTTTACGTAAAATCTGGAAATGATTTTTTGAACGTTGCCAATAATCGATTGTTGATCTTGAATAATCGATTGTTAATCGTAAAATCTGGGATTGATTTTTGGAACGATTGGCAAACAATCGATTGTGGCTTCTTGACAATCGATTGTCACAGAGTAAAATCAGCAGTTCTTAATTGGCAATTAGGCAACGGTAATGTCAAGTTTTTCAACTATAAATACAGCTTCAATTCAGTCTTTTAAACACAACAACACACAACAACTTATCATATAATTGCTATAAGCTTGCATGCTCTATTGCTTATCATTTTATATTCATTACATATGTTTTTGAGAGCCAAACTCTTGTCGAAAGTTGTTGCGATCTTGAGCGTATTGTTTTACTCATATCTACTCATTAAGGAGTGTCTTGTTTGAGTGCTTAGTGTTTTGTACACTTGAAGAGAATTGTTATTCTCTTGTTGTAAGAAGGAACTTGTGTTTCCTTGGTTGAAGTCTTGGAGTGTTGTATCTCCGAGCAAAGGTGTTGAGGCTTGTGTCCTCAAGTTGTAAAGGTTTGTTAAGCACCCGGAAGCTTGACAAGTTAGTGGAAATCTCGAGAGAGTCTCTCGGGGACTGGACTAGCCACGGGTTGTGGTGAACCAGAATACTTCGGTGTGTTCTTTCTTATTTATCGCACTTATTTATTTCCTGCAAATTTTAAATTCCGCAAGTTTACGCTAATTTTTATTATAACGCTATTCACCCCCCTCTAGCGTTAAGCGTATTATCTAACATAAGTACCTGCCTATTCCTTCACTAATTACAAACTTAGTACTTTAGCACTCTATTACAATCTACAACAATGGAAATCTGGTAAGTTGTCGTAAAGCATCTTTCCATGTGCTACAGTTCTTGCCTCGAATATGAATGTGTAGAACAATCTCCCTGCATAACTGGTTCTCTTCATACTTCTTTTTGTCAAATCTGATGCTGTTCCTCTCCCTCTAGATTAGTGCAATGATACTGGCAAATACACAGGCAGTTACAGTATTAATCCCTACTCTGCTTTTTTTCTTTCCTACAGATCCACCTCATTTCATTTTCCCAATCCCCAACATTCCTCTTAATATTTGTATATTATTAATTAGTTCATTGCTTTTAGTTTATTTTTGAAAGCATTCTAACTATTTTTATAAAATAAAAAGGGGGAAATTGGCTATTTAACACATAGCAACTTCTATTTCAATTGTAGCCTCAATTTGACCACTAATTCCACCCAATTTAAAACGACCCAATTTTCATTTTAATCCGACCCCTTGACCCATTTTCAGACCCGCCCGACTTCCCCTTTAATCCTAGCCGTTGATAATTTTGATCAACGGTCGTGATTCATTTTTTCCTTTTAATTCCCATACCCCCTAAACCTAATTCAATCTATCAGATGTCAGATGTGCCGCCTCTGAACTCTTTTCATCTCCCAAATCCTCTCTAGCCATCCCCGAGACCCTAGTTTATTCCCACCTATTTCCGGCATGATTTCACCAGAATCCATGGAATTCCTGGCCATGGATGGCATTTTCTCACTCTCTCTCACTATTAAACCTAATCCACTCGAAGTTTGAATGACAATTTTAATGGCTCCCTTTAGATCTGTCTCGGATATGTGAGATCTTTGGCCTCTCCGGCCATTTTCAAGCGTGTTCGAGCAATATGAGTCTTTTTGACTCAGGATCCGACTTTTCTCAAGACCTTCTCATTCTCGGATCTTCTCTGCTATTTTTATGCCATCTAAGGTTCTATACTTGCCTATTTCTTTCATATCTGTGACATGCTTGGCCTTTACTTGATGTTTAAGATTTCCCCCAAATTTCCTTTTCAAAATTGTTCAAATTCGATTTTTAGGGTTTCTGGAAAAATTTCTTTAAATGTTTTCTGACTCTTTTGTTCTCTCTTTATGTGTGTTTTATACTTGTATGTTTATTTCTTATTATGTTTGAGTTTTCTCTCTCTTGTTTCTTTTCTGATTAATGTAAGATTTTTTCAGTTCTTAGTTCACATGTTAACTCGGGTTGTTGTCCCTCACTCTTTGCTATACGTGTTTTAAGTTTGTGCTACTTGGTTTTTGTTTTGCCTTACTGAGTCTTGTTGATGTTTCTGGTAAGCATGTTTTCATCCACTTTGTTTAAAACTTCTGATATTTGTTTGAATTCTAAGTTTTTCTCAAGCATAATTTTAAATTAACATATTAGTATCACATATATTTGCCTCTCAGAAGTCTTTGAAAAGGATCTCTGAGTCTCTCTCAATGACCCTGATTTCTCACCTATGACTCTATTTGAAACCCTAGATTTGGGGATTTTCTTTAACGAATGGCACTAGGGTTCCATTTTGGGACCCTAGCCTTTCAGACTCAGCGTGAGCCTGTAATTGAACTTGAATACCTTTGTTTGAGACTTTCAGTGTTAAACTGTTTTTTAGGGTAAATGACTCTTTTATTTGATTTAGGTGTTTTATATATGAGAAAAACTCCTCTATCAAAAGGTTTTTACCAACCGAGTGATTGATTATGAAATCCTTTTAATAAGGCTAATGATTCCTTACTGATCCTTTTCGATTGAACCTCCTTTACCCTATTGGCTGTTTGTTTTGACCTTTTGTATAAAAATCCTATGCTTGTGATGTTTTCCTTAAATACATGGGTTTGTGTATTCCTTCAGTAATTCTGTGCCAATAGTTGTATTATTTCTTTACTTATGTGACTTTTTCCTTAGTTATGTGGGATTCCTTGTGATTACAATCGGATCCGGGATCCTCTAGATTGATTCTTTTCGAACTGATGCCCTATTTTACTTTATAAAAACACACTATTATTACTTACCTTAATTACTTACTATGTGTTTGACCTTGTTTATGCACTATGTGGTTTCTTTGCCCTAATCAGCCATATTGAACTAATTTCTTTCCTTATTCTGTCTTGACTAGCCGTTTGAACCAGACTCCTTAATTAATGGATTCCAGTTGTATTAATTGACACTAATTGATTATTACTTCCATGTTTGTGCACTCTTTTCCTATATGATGATGGTTTTTAAAAACTACATAAGACCTAGTCTTTCCTCTTTACACACACTGAAATTCACACGAAAAAAAAACACTTCTAATTACTTACTTTCTTACAATAATCTTTTTAAAATCAACACTTTTCTTTGCTTGAGATCTTTTTGAACTACAACTTGGCTCTCTCAAGGCTACTGTTTTCTTACTTATTTTCCTTTGAAACTGGTATGTCTCTTATTTAATTTTCTGCTTCACCCCTATGTGTTTACTTCACAGTTTCAGATGTTTGTTTGTTTACTGCTCATGTTAAGTAATTTGTGATAAATATTTTCACTTTCTTGCTTCTGTTTTTGTTATGAATCCCTACCCTTATTCCCTTTATGTGCATGCGTTAAGGAACCTGATCCACAATGGATCCTAACTCTCAATGCTTGGCTAACAGGCTTGTCAGGGGTGTGTCAGCATTCCAGTTGTTGGGCTTGACCACCAGCCTGCCATGCCTCTCCATGATCCCTTTTCCTTGTGCACTTACACTTATTCTTAGACTCTTAAGTTCTACCCCTCTCTTATGAGCCTTGCTTTTGGACCTTGAGTTCCATATGAACTTGGACATCTGAGGGCTAGCATTTCCACACTACACTATGATTTTTAATTCTGCAATGTTTTGGGGTGTGAGCACTGCCTGGAATCCTTTGAGACTCTTGGGAACTTTGACGCACCCCAAATATAAGAAAGTCTTTTGGATATTTGATCATGGAAGTTTTTTTATCTCATTGTTGGACTTTGAGTCTAAATTAGGCTGTTTTGATGTTGCTGGAACTTCTGATGTAATTTTACTTTTCCTTTTCAGATTCATTCCGGGCTGTAATAATTTGTAATAACTTATGGGGGACTTATGCTGAAAAGGAGAGGGTTACTTATTGTATCCATAAGATTAGATATCATGCTCATTATGTATTTAATTTATACAAATCATGTTAAGTTCTGCCCTTCCGACATTTTTCATATAGAAATACTGATTAGGTTCTGCACTTCTACATTTTTATATAGAAATCCTGTTTCAGGTTCTGCATTTTCATATAGAAATCCTGATTTAAGTTCTGCACTTTTGGATCTTAAAAATCCTGCCTATACGTTCTGCATATATATCATATCGATAACTTTTGCATTTCTGCATCCCATATAGAAAACATGCCCATAGGATTCTGCATTTTTCTTATCATAAAGAAAGCATATCTATAGGGTTTCTTGAATTCTATATACGTATCCATCACTAGGCAAATGATACACATGTTTAAACAATAAAATCAGTGTTTAGACATAATGCCTAGAGGATTTCTGTATTTTCATAAATGTTAAAATCAGTCACACTTAGAAAGCATGCCTATAGGAGTAATCAACCTGCTTGAATTCTTCAACCCGGTGATAAGTTTAAAATTGGTAACAACATTGCTTAAAGGCTTGCAGAACTTGTGTCCCTACTGTTAATAAATCTGCTTCTATAATCAGTATCTTTCTCCCGTATTTAGAAACCATGCCTATAGGTTTAACATAGGCAAACTTTAGATAATTAATTAATTATATCAGTCTTTGATAACTACATCCAAACAAGGCTAATTCGGACTCCTCATCTGAGAAATATATGATGAATCACCATATCCTACGCTTTAATTTAATTCAGACTAAACCAATATTTGAATTCATGCTATATTTGCTCTTTTAAGTGAGGAGGCCTGTATAAGCCTTAACCGCTATTTGTTCTCCCTTTAACTTCTACTTATTATTGTTCGTCGCTATATTTTTATCCTTTTGAAACTTTGAAAAATCCCCAATTCCCTCCCCTTTAGGATTAGTAGTCTCAATGCCTCCGAGATTGATAGGGTTGGGACAAGTAATAGCATGCAATAAGTAACGATACTATTCCGCGCTTTAATACCTTAACGGGGTGGGAAGGGTAGATATGTAGATGATGACCGATGCACTAATATATCATGTAGACCCTCTTTCAAGGATTGATTTCTGGATATTGCATTAACGTGATCTATATTGATTATAAACTTAGGACCTCCCCTACCTTCTACTTGCTTTTATCTGCCTTCTTAATAATTATTTAAATCTTTCATAAATTTCTGCCCTCTTTACTTTTCCTTAAAGCTTCTACATATTTGCAATATTACATGCAATCCCTTCTATTTGAGCCCTTAATTTCTTACTTGATTACGTGAAGTCACAATTATAACATGGCCGGGAATCACACTAGTGGATGTTGATGGGTGCCTAACACCTTCCCCTCGAGATAATTTCTAGCCCTTACCCAAACTCTGATTCTTCAAACTCACACCTTTCTTTGGTGTCCTAATGCACTTTAATCATTAGATAGTTAATCATCAATTCCAAAACCCAATTCTCAAAAGGGAACGAGTTGTGCTCCCAAATGTCACAAGCCCGATTCACCTTAGGAAAAGGGGGCGCGATAGCATGGCGACTCTGCTGGGGATTTCCTTTAGGCTTTTACCATTTCATGTTATTTGTGATTTTATTGCTTCTTTATTGCATTTATTTAATGTCTTTATTTCTTCTTCTACTTCAAAACTGTTTTGGCTCTTTGTTTCTTTTATTTAATGCTTTCGTTTACCGCTTTCCTTCAATACCGTTGTATCATGAGCAATTATTGTAACCATTACTTTTTGAACGTGCAAATACATGGCAATTTGTTTCATTCTTGTAATTGCATCTTCAACATCATAGTCCACTCGTGCCAAACCAAATACCATAGCAGTGCCTATAATGAATGGTTGCGTGCTTCCGATTTTATCATCCCCTAAATTTGTCAAAGGCGTATTTTTGGTAAAACCAATCGATCAGCGGTGCAGTCATTGGTTTCGTGCCTTTCCCTCTTGAGTTTTCCACTCAAAGGGTACTACTCTAATACCCCATAGAAACCTTACTCTATTTAATTGTGCATGCATCATGGTGAAACCTAGTCGAGTCAGTTATGTTGTCCACATAATGACTCTTTAAGATAACTTTGTTCAAATTCCACTGGGTTTCCTTGGAATCAAAACGAACACTACCATGTCTGTGCAATTATTTGGAGAACTAAATGTTGTTTATTCTAATTATTAGTATAAATAGTTGAGTCCGGCGGGGGTAAGGGTCTAATACTTTGTTTTGGAGAAAATGAAGCACGAAGTCCCCAGATTCGGCATGGTAACCAACATTCACCGTAGGTTGCTAAGGTGGTGGGAAGACCTTCACTCCAGTGATCAGACCCTCGTCCGCAAATATTTGGGAAATTTGCCTTCTCTCTTAGAAATTCAACTTGGCAACAAAATTATAAAGGCTGCAACTCTATTCTGGGATGGCAATAGATCGGTGTTCCACTTTGGGGACCTGGTGTCAACGCCCCTTTTTCCATTCGTGGACGGGCGGTCCGGAATCAGTATATGACATTATGGAAGGACAACTCTTATTCTCTTGCAAAAATTGGGTTATGCAATTTTGGAGTGTCTCCACCTAATAATTATAGCGCATTAGGACACTTTTGAGAGATAAAGCATTTTGAGAAGAAGGAAAACCAGAGTTCGGGTAAGGTCTTTGACATTATCTCGAGGGAAAGGTGTTAGGCACCCCTCAAGATCCACTAGTGTGGTTCCCGGACACGCTATAATTGTGACTTTAAGAAGATAGAAGAAAACAAATGAAATTGCACATAAGGATCACAAATAAGTTATAAGAAACTACAAAAAGGGAATACGATTTTAGGAAGAAAGATTATTTAAAGAAAACGTAACTTAAAGAAAACATTTTGTAAGTAAATAAAGGGGAAAATGGTCTTAGGTTTATACAAAATATGGATCACATCAATGCAATACCCGATGCACACTCTTCAAAAGAGGGGGTCACACGTGATATTAGCGCATCAGTCATCATATCCATATTCTACCATTCCCACCATGTTAAGGTATCTAAATGCGATTAGTCTCGTTTACTTATTGCATGCTAGTACCCGTCCAAACCTATCAGTCCCGGGATATTAGGACTTCTAATCCTAAAGGGTAACAAAGGGATAAAGGCATATATGGGGTTCAAAGGATAAAATTCTAATTTTCGACATACATAAAAACAAGTTACAAATATAGGGATGAACAAACAAACAAACATGTAAGGCTCAAGTAAACCCCTGAACAAACAAAAATTTAGTTTAGCATGGCTTGGCACATAATGACTTGGTCATTAAATTAAACTTAAACAGCGAACAGACTGGTTTAATACATATATTTAGATAAAAAGTCTGCATTAGGCAACTTGGATCCAATTGTCAGAAATTAAGGTATTTTAGGTGAATGGTTTAGAAAGTACTGGTTTTAGAAAATAATCTAATGCAGAAGATTTTTGAAAAGAAAGAATAGATTGCAGTGAGTTAAAAATGAGTGTTAAAAGAAAGATCAGCAAGATGTTCGAGTATAAACACACATGAATAGTTGTAAAAGAATTTTAGAGAAAGAGACAGAAATATCTAAGGAAAAGAGCAAGCTACAGAACTATTTTAAAAGACAAGTTCAGGAAGACCTAAATTTAGTTGGAAAATGATTAGGCAGAATATTAGAAAAGAAACCATTTCAGAAAAAAATTGTATACTGGTTCAAGAGGGTTTCATCAAAGGAATAAGGATTTTGAAAATGTTACCGTATTAGGACATTAAAGACCAGTTAATAGATCATTGTTGGTTAAAATGAATCAGACGAAGTTGATACAAAGTCCTATAGGCATGGTATCTATGTTACTGATTTTCAGAGCCTATTGTTGAACTGCTAAAAAGGATGACGATTTGATCAGCCCTGTCGTTTTCCTAAAGAATATATAACCCCTATAGACATGATATACATATGTGAATCTTTTAGGAAAAATGTATTAAAATCCTATAGGCAGGATCTCTAGTAATTTGCAATATGACTAAACGTCCAATCCTATAGGCATGATATCTATATGACTTGAATTAAAGATATTAGACAGACCTATGGGCATCTCCAATGATTTGCAATATGATTAAACGTTAAATCCTATAGGTATGGTATCTATATGACTTGAATTGAAAGTATTAGACAGACCTATAGGCAATATTTCAAGTAAGAGGATGAAAGCCCTAAGTCATGATATCTACCCCTTATTTATGCAAGAAAAGTAAAACCCCTCCGACACCCTTTTACTATATTCCACAAATTATTACAGACAAAAGAAAAATGTATAATACATCAACGACTACAGTTGCATCCAAGGTACCTAAGTCAGGCTAAATGCCTAACAACATGTGATCAACCAATTTCGGAATCCATATTTCCAAAGCCTTCTCTTTGTTTAAAGTGTTTCAAAGTTCCAGAGAATCTTAAGGACTCTCGGCATTGCTTGCACTCAGGATACCATTTAGAATTAGAACAGTGCAGTGTGGAATAGCCATCCCTCAGGCATCCATGTTCAGAGGGAGCTCAAGGGTCCCAAAGCATGGCTTACAAAAGGGGGGGGGGGTGCAGAACTTAGAACTAGGAATAAATGCAAAGTGAAAAAGGAATTAGGGAGCCATAACAAATGGTGGTCATACCCAGTCACAGGTGCAGACTGGCACACCCCTGACCATTTGTTTGGTCAAACAAGTTAGGTCCTTACCTTTGAAGGTCAGAGCTAAGCTTTGATGATGATTAGGACACCACCAGTCTCAACTCAGGGCTCAAATACAAAAAGGAAGAAGGGAGTGGGAATCGATTGAGCTAGGGGTTCATAGAACCCAGTTCAGAGTCATAGACAACAATGTTAAAGTGCTGCTACGTCTTGAACCATACTCACATACAAAAGGGGAAAAGAGAAAGGGAGTTCACATAAGAAAAGCACAATGGAATTGCAGAACATAGTAAGTAAGAACATAACAGAAATAGGATGTAAACACATAGCGGAGGAGAATTATTTAACTAAGAATAACATACCAATTGCCAAATAAGAACAAGCAGAACAATAGAGCAATCACAGCAAATAGACACAGAAGGGGCTGACTTAAGTTCTCAGCAGAACACTTGAAAGACTCGAAGAAAACTCAAAGTTGTTTTAGAAAGCATAGAAAAGAAGTGTAGGGAAGAAGAGAGTATAAATTTAATTGTAAAAAATTCAATATTCGAGCGTGTCCAAACCTGTAAAAGGGTAGCCCCCTTTTATAGTGCAGAAGACAAGTATGAAATAGGTAAGAGAATAATTTCGAAATCAATCACAAGCTGTTTCCCTTTGGTTAAGGGATATGACTCAAACGGGCAAAACAATTCAGGAAAGGATTTGACTTAAAATATTTTCTAAGGCAGTATAACAAGGGCAAATGCATAGAAGTTTATATAAGGAAATAGTTTAGTGGTACACGGTTTGGGCAGAACAAGGAAAGACAATCAATCAACAACCAGTAAAATTAGAATTTGAGTCTTGGTACAAATGAATCCAACCAGGAAAGGTGAAGAGGAGCTTAGTTTTAAGCAAATCAACAACACTCAATCAAACCATTCAAAAAGGAACTCGGAATCAATCAAAGGCTGGCCAAAGGCCTTTTGAGAGAAGAGACTTTGTCATATAAAAGCATACAGACACGCACAAATAAGAGAACATTGCATAGAAAATATTCAGAGTCATAACCAAGAGGTCGAGTCCATTACATAGACTCATACTGAGTTTGAGAGAGCCCAGGGTTTTGAAATAGAACCCTAATCCAAACACAAGACCAAAATTATCCAAAACCCCAAACCTAGGGTTTCCAATTCAAGTATGATGCAGAGAGGAGAAGGATAGCATTGAAATAGACTCAAAGGTATCTTTCCTATTCTCATGAGCAAAGATACAGAAACAGTAGCAAGTTTGAGAAAACAGAGTGAAAAAACATAAAGAACATGTTTTATCGAAAACTTGAAATTTAAGCAAGTTTAGAAGAGAAAAGAGGTCATGTATAACTTAGGAAACAGTATATGAGCATGCTTAGAGTTCGAACAAAGGTCTAGTAAAGGCAAGAAAGGATTAAAAGCTTAGTAAAAATACAGTAAAGGAACATACGGGATAGACATGTAAAACATGCTTATAGAACCTAGTAGAGAGAATAACAGAACACATAATAGAAGAACATGAATAATATGGCAAAACATAAGAACACAGGAGCAGACATGTGAGGAAAGAACATAAGAACCTGGCATAGACAAATTCACACAAAGAAAAGAAGAAGAAGATTCAAAAGTCGTTTTAAGATTTTTCAAAAACCCTAAATTTAAATAGACTAATTTTGAAAGGAAAATTGGGGAAAAGCATTAAAACGTTGAATATAGCACATGTTCACAACAAATATAAGTAAGTAAAAGAGGAAGGAACCTTGACTAGCTTTAGGGTTTCTCTGAAACCCTAGAAATGAGAAGGCTTGGAAGAAAGTCTGGTCTCGAGTCGGAGATGGCCATAGCTAGGCTCCTAGAGCTCGAATATGCTGGAGCAGAGCCAGATAGGCCATCGAAAAACAGATCTGCAGAGGATAAGAATCGATGCCATCGAGGTCAGACCTCAAAATCTTGAAAACCTATGGTTTAGGAGTGAAGGAAGGTGAGTATAGGCTGTCCATAGCCTGAGAAACCATGGACTTTGGTGACATTGGTCAGAGAATACTTGGGAGGTGATTATGGTTTTGATAGGCTAGGGAACGTTTGAGACAAGAAAGGGAGTTTGGGGGTGGCTGTCTAAGAGAAATTGGGATTTTTTTTAAAAACCCCTCTCAAATTAGGAGGATCTATAGTGCTTCCACACTTCCCCTCCCTGGTGACTCCAACCCAGGACCTAACAATCATAGGTGGAGGTGCTTTACCAACTGAGCAAGCCTCACTTGTCTAAATTTGGATTAGGGTTGGGGGTAGGTAGAATTAAAAAAGGAAAGAGTGGCTGAGAGTCGCTGATCAATATGACAAATGGCCAGGATTCAAAATACAAAACTAGACGGGTTTGGTAACTGGGTCAGGGTCGGGCATAAGGTTAAATTTGGATCGTTGATTTGGGCAGAATTGGATCACAATTGAGGCTAAAATTGAAAAGGGGAAGGGTTGTCATTGAAATAGAAACAGGCCACGTTTTAAATAGCCATTTCCCCTTATTTTAATTTATAAAAATAGCAAAATAGTTTTGGGAAATAAATCAAATGTACTAATGTGATTAATAATATATAATTATTATATTAAAAATACTGGAGTCAATTTTATAAGCATAATGACACTTAAGTCTTTGAAGAGGCTAGTTTTGCAATTTTATGAAATTTAGCTTTAAAAATACCAAACGAATTAGAAAAAATACAAAAAATGATGTTACCAATATTTTTATGTAAATATAAGAATAAAATAAATTATTTACCTAAATGGCAATTTTTGGGGATAATTATTGGATTTTATGGTGTAAAGATAGGCAATAAATTGGTTTAAAAATCAATAAAAATACCAAAACCCTTTGGGTGCACTTATATATGCACATATAGGATATTTTTCAAGTAGTTTGCGTATAAAATACATAGGAGAAAATTGGGTATCAACAACCGCCCCTCTTTACTCGAGGATGATGAAAGAGTTGTCGGGTAAAGACAAGATGGCCAATTTTGACCAGACCGGCGATTGAAAAGAATTTTGACCGAGACCTGGATTTTGAGCTACCTACATATCCCTGGTTTTACAGGAATAAGGACATATGTAGTTCAGGAACCATTGACGGAATATGTCGATGGGGATTTGACAACAACTGATGCGAAGATTAAATTTGAAAAGGTGTTTTGATTCGGACGAGCTGCGAAGAACGTGAGCGAAATTGCTCCTGCTGAGATGGCCATTTGCTAGCCGGTGTACCTGCAAGTGAGCAATGCAGCGTATATTGTGCATAATTTAAACATAATGCAAGTTCCTGTTGGACAATGAATGCTATCTTTGGACGGTTAGGATAAAGTCCTTAGACTATGATGTCCTGGGCCATGAAGAGCATAAAATAAAAATTCACAGGCCATGAAATGGTGTTCTCAAGCTATGCAGGTGGTGCCTGCGAACTATGGCGCCTTTGAATAAGTTGGCAATCTTTCAGCCTATGAAAATGTGGCAATCTTTCTGCTGATGAATGCAAAGGGTGGCGATCTTTCAGCCAAAGCGAGAATTTAAATGTAGGTGGTGATATTGCAGCTGTTTGAAAAATAAGGTGGCAATATTTCAGTCATGCAGATGAAGACATTGCTTAGTCTCGAACGACAGATAAGTAACCTTATGCAAAATGCAGATGGAGACAATGCTTAGTCTTGAAAGGCAGATAAGTAGCCTTATCCAGGATGGAGATAGAGCTTAACCTAGGAAGGCATATAAGTAGTCTTATGCAAAATGCAGATGGAGATAATGCTTAGTCTCGAAAGGTAGATGAGTAGCCTAATGCAGGATGGAGTTAGAGCTTAACCTCGAATGGCAGATGAGTAGTCTTATGCAAAATGCAGATGGAGCCAACGCTTAGTCTCGAAAGGCAGATGAGTAGTCTTATGCAGGATGAAGGTAGATCTAACCTCGAAAGGAAGATGAGTAGCCTTATGAAAAATGCATATGTAGACAATGCTTAGTCTCGAAAGGCAGATGAGTAACCCTATGCAGGATGGAGGTAGAGCTTAACCTTGAAAGACAGATGAGTAGCCTTATGCAAAATGCAGATGGAGACAATGCGTAGTCTTGAATGTTAGATAAGTTGCCTTATGCAGGATGGAGTTAGAGCTTAATATCGAAAGGCAGATGAGTACACTTATGCAAAAATGCAGGAATGTTCTGATAGCTGATTACAATATCATCACTATTGAGGATGTTGTGTGCAGATATGAAAGATACGCGTGTGTGAATGTATTTAGATGATTTATAACCTGCATCCAAAGAAACACTGTGAGTTCTGTAGAGGGTAAAAAGGTTATTCCATCTTCCTCTGGCTCCTGACGTCACGTATTATGGGATAGCATTACTAAACGACGGCAATTCAAATGATAGTTATCCATGATTTAGTAAATATAATGTAAGCATATATTTGAGAAAATGATTTTATTTTGAATGAATCAATGACTGCGACGTGATCCCAGACATTGCAACCTTGCTTGCTCCGGGATTTTGAGGGTTTTCCTCAAAATTCTGCCCCAGTTTACTGGGCTGGCGCTTTTGACGATTGTGCTGAATTACTGGAATGGATCAACCTCAGAATTTTGAGGTTCCCCCCTTCAAAATTCTACCCCATTTTACTGGGTTGGCGCTTCTAGCGATGAAAAAACTGAAAACCGACTTCAAAATTTTGAGGGACCTCCTTAAAATTCAGCCCTAGTTTCGATAGCGGGAAAAAATGGAGCTTTCATTAAATTGTGACCAAACCCGTAGTGATACCTACGTATCTCCTCTTAAACAGGAATCAGATCAGACTTAGTTCAAATTACATCATGAAGAAACATGTGATCATATATAGTATCGTTTCACTACATCAAAATTGATTGGCTTCGGCCAGACTTCTTCATCTATTTTTGCAAGAATAAGGGCTCCTCCAGTACTACGAGGTAGAGCAATAGAGGCCTCCCTAGTTCAGGCAGAACCAAGGCTGGCAGCGTTGGAAAGTATTCCTTAATTCTGTCAAAAGCTTTCTGACAATCATCGATCCATTCGATGGCAACATCCTTCTTCAGTATCTTAAAGATAGGTCCACAAATAACAGTGGACTGAGCTATCAACCGACTGATATAGTTGAGCCTTCCCAGAAAACTCCTCACATCCTTCTTGTTCTTCGGTGGTGGCAAATCTTGAATGGATTTGACATATGACGGATCCAATTCTATCCCCCAGCAGCTCAAAATGAAACCAAGAAATTTTCCGGCAGGAACCCCGAACGCATACTTGGCGGGATTCAGTTTCAAGTTGTATATTCTCAATCTGTTGAAGAATTTTCTCAGATCTTCCATATTAGTCACGGCTTTGTTAGACTTGATGATGACATCATCCACATACACCTCAATTTCTTTATGTATCATGTCATGAAATATGTGTAGTCATGGATCTCATATTAGTGGCCCCAACATTCTTCAATCCAAACGGCGTCATTCTTTCACAATGCATCCCCAACAACGTGATAAACACCATTTTCTCTACATCTTCTTAATCCATCCATATCTGGTGGTATCCAATAAAACAATCGATGAACGACTGCAGCTCATGCTTGGCGCAGTTGTCAATCAAGATGTGTATATTCAGCAAGGGGAAGTCGTCTTTGGGACTGGCCCAGTTGAGATCCCGGCAGTCGACGCAGACTCTTACTTTCCCATATTTCTTCGGTACTGGTACGATTTTGGCTAACCATTTGGATACTCCACCACCCTGAGAACCCTGGCTTTGACTTGCTTGGTAACCTCTTCTTTGATTTTCAAACTCATAACGGGTTTGAACTTTCTGAGCTTCTGTTTACCGGTGGATATGTCGAATTTGTTGAAAATTTGTGAGCTACAATGGATGTGCTGAGACCATTCATTTCATCATAAGACCATGTAAATATGTCATCATATTCTTTTAGGAACTCGCTGTACTCTTTCTTTTCTGGTGGCGAACAAGTGCACGCTGATGCGCGTTTCCTTGACATTCTCTGTATCCCCCAGATTAACAATCTTAGTTTCGTCCAAGTTAGATTTAGGTCTATTCTGAAATTTCTCGACCCCTCTAACAACCTCTTCTGGTATATCATTCTCTTTTGAATCTATATCCGTTTGTTGCAATGTCTCGTTGCAAGTCACAGTCGTTGGTTCATCATCAAGATAGGTAATAGCAATGCTCTGTAAAATAAAGTAAATGATCAAGAAAATAATAATAGCGGGATATATAATAAACTTTGGAAATGCTTTGGATTAAATTCATAATTGTTCGAAACAACGGAGCTCTTTTCAAAAGTAAAGACAATGCGGAAAGAAAAAAAATCAACTAGTAATAAGTAAAGATACAATGCATGGTGCTTGTTTAGCCTTGCTACCTTGAAGCTCTCTGGGCATAGTGGTCCTGATCGACCAATTAGTGAGGCGCTCTCCTCCATTCACAACTTGTATGGAAGGGCCTTCCTCCCCTTCCTCCTCGTAGATAACACAACAGTCCATATCATTTTCCAGAAACAAGTTCTTCATTGCTGCTAGTGCTTCATCCTCCTTTGATCCGTATATAACATTAGCTGGCTAAATGGTCTGCTCCAGACGAGGTATAGGGTGATCCAGTGGATAATATAGGCCGCGCCATTGTGGCGACCAATGGTTGAGCTCCTCCCATGTGTATTTATATCCCAGGCCAAAAGTAGTACCGTGTTTCTTCAACTTGATGGGTTTAGTGATACTTTAGAGATATTTGCCAAGTCCCTTTCCCGGCTTATAACCCCACTAGTTCAGGATGCTCTCGATCTTGCTATCCCACCATTTGTCTTTATCTATGGCTTTGACTCGCTCGATATGGTAGTATGTTTTTATCTGCCTATTCTTCTTCTACCTCCGATCATTGGGATGGTCTGGCAATGGTTTATGGGGTTGCTACCGTCGCCATGAATGAGCACTTCTTGATGATTCCATTCAAAAATTACCTTTTGGTGTAAGGTTGATGCCACAACTCCGGCAGCGTGGATCCAGGGTCTCCCTAACAACAAATTGTAGGATACTGGGACGTCTATTACTTGAAAGTCAACATTGAACAAGGTAGGTCCCATCTGCAAGCATAGACTAATTTCCCTAATGGTGAATCTTTGGGAACCATCGAAAGCTTTAACATTGATAGCTCCATTTTTGATCTCGTGCAAACCTTTCCCCAATGTCCTGAGAGTTATTAGTGGACAAATATTAAGACTGGATCCTCCGTGAACCAAGATTCTAGTGATGAAGTAATCTTCACGTTGCGCAGTGATGCTTTGTTGTGACCGAGCCCTTCGGGTGGTAGCTGATCCTCGTGGAAGGTGATCTTGTGTATTTCCAACACTTGTCCCACCATGTTTTCCATTTTTCCCCCAGTTATGTTTCTGGGAACATAAGCCTCACTCAATATTTCATTAGAGCATTCTTGTGTGCCTCATAGCTTTGCAAAAGAGCTAGGATGGAAATCTGCGCTGGTGTTTTGTTCAATTGCTCAACGATCGAGTATCTTTGGCCAGTATTTTTCTCAAAAGGTCATCGGGTCCCATTTCGATAGGCCGTCCAGAGGCTTACTTGCTGGAATTATCTAGATGCTCTGGAGTGTATATCCTACCTGTTCTAGTCATGCCCTGTGCAACGATTGCTTCTCCAGTCTTTGTTTTCCCTTTTCTTCTAGCTTCCGCTGTGTAATCCCAGGGAATGGCGTTCGAATTGAATGGGGTCACGTCTGTCATGGAAAGCATAATAGGCACCCTTGGAGGTAACAAAACGAATTAAAATGGTGAAGGTGCCTTTGGGATCTCTAACTCAACCTCAATTGGTCCTGGCGCCTTCGCATGAGGTGCTTCAAACTTGAGTGGCATAGACACACTTGCCTCATTGCTCTCAGAGGGCTGGATCTGGACAACAATGGGGTTGAGGGTGACCGTTGGGTTCATCGGCTCATCCCCCTCAGCAATCAATCCGATTGACTTTTTGGGGTCCCAATAATCCTCAATCTCGATCATATAAATGCCTCCGCCCTTGTGGTCAGGCAGAGGGTTATTACGGACATTGGGAGCGAGCTCATTTTATATGATGACCTTATTATCAATCAAAGTCTGAATCTTGTCTTTCAACGAGCGTCACTCGTCGATGGTATGGCCTTTCATTCCGGAATAGTATGCGCAGGTTTTGTTCAGATTGACCTATTAGAAAAGATTTTTTGGAGTTATGGCTGGGATAGGGGTAACATAATCGGCTGCTTTGTGTCTTTCATATTGTTGGTCAATCGGTTTAGTAATGGCGGTATATTGTATGGGAGGTCTAGGTCAAAGTTCAGTCTAGATCTAGGAAAGTTTTGGCAAGTAGGTGGTGATGGGTAATGAGAAGGTTGGGAGTTATATGCTTGGTACACAGGTGCGGGTTAGGAATATCTTGTTGAGGTGGGTTGATATGTGGGTGGTGGAAATGACGGGTAAGTGGGTGGTGGAATTTAGTAAGTAGGCGAGGGTGATTGGTAATTTAGGGAAGGTTGATATGTAAGTGGAGTTGAGGGATATGTTTGGTATTTCAAAGGAGGTTTGGTTCCTTGCGTAACCATTACGGAGTTCACGTCCTTCTTCTTTGACATGCCACTAGACTGTAAAGCCTTGTTGGTGGCCTGTAGTGCTTCAAGATTAGTGACTATACCATTTTTAATGCACTCTTTAATTCTTTCTCCTAACTTGATGATATTAGAGAATTTCTGACCCTTTATCAGCATCAACTTTTAATAATACTATGGATCCTGAGCCCGGACAAAGAACCTATTCATCTGTTTTTCTTCTAAGGCGGCTTGACCTTGCCAACTTATGACCTCTAGTGAGTAGCATACTCACAGAATGTTTTGGTGGGCTTCTTCTTCAGATTCTGGATATAAAACACATTCGGTGCATTCTATGTGTTGAACCCGAATCAGTCCATAAAGTCGGATGCCATGCCTACCCAGCTTGTCCATTTCTTTGAATCCTGGCTGATGTACCAAGATAGTGCATCTCCTTTCAGACTCCTCATGAACATCTTCATGCGAATTTTCTCATCCCTTCCAACTCCTACCAGCTTATCACAATACATTCTCAGATGGACCTTGGGATCACCTGCACCATCGAACATTTCGAACTTGGGAGGTTTGTACCCCTACAGAAGTTCAACATCTGGCTGAACACAAAGATTTTCATAGTTCAACCTCTCGATGCCTTTGCTACCTTCGACACCGTGGTTTTGACTAGTTAACTTCTTGAGCTCTGCTGTTTGATATGATATTCTTTTTTGTTTGATTCAGTTGCACTTAGGATCAGTTTGTGTAGTGGGATATAGTGTCCATAAATATAGGAGTGTTGTCGAGGTGGTTGTTTGTGGCATTTTGTGGTTCGGGAATGAGCGGTAGAGTGTTATTGCATTTGTTGCAGGCTTGGGCGTGAGCGGGTTGTACTGGCAGTTGCGAGGTATTTTGTTGATGTACGGGGTTCTAGGCATTAACATCAAGAGCGGCAAGAGTGATTGATAGTCTTGCCAAGTTCTGAACTTGGTCTAGTTCATCCTGGAATTTTAGTAAAGTTTGCTCAAGATAAGCAGCAGTCCCCTTGGTAATTGGGGTATTATAAGAAGTCTCCTCCATTTCCTTTCTAGCATTGGTGTCTCCCATTCTGCTTTTGTTCTTGTTTTTGATAGGACTTAGAGGAGGAGGAGGTGGAGGGCCCTTGGATCTTGTAGAGTATGTTGATGGTGCCAGAATGTATGAACTAACCTTTGGAGAGGGGAATAATAAAAAAATAGAAGAAAAACAAAAGGTAAAGAGTTAGTGCGGATTCTAAGAAAGAGAATATTGCAATATTTAGACATGCTGTGCAGGAATATAAGTCGTTTCCTAATTTGGGTGCCTCATTGTGACCGAGGTAGGCCTAGAGACAAATTAAATTTGGAGAACTTATAATACTAAATGCCTCATTTTATTGATAAAAATAAGACGAGTCTAAAAACGCAATTCGAAATAATGGAAATAAAGGCGTCACTAAGTGCCAATGGCCTTATTACATTATGAAAGCAGGAAATAAAAGATCCTAACTACTTGGTCCCAGAAGGACCTTCGCCAGATTCAGTATTCTCGCCTCCCTCGTACAACTGCATCAACTCGCGCAGTCCTAGCAGCAGATAGGCTCGGGTCAGATGTCCACCTGCACTTCCCTCGGCATTATGGCAGTTTTCAATCCTATTTAGGAACTTTCCTTCCATCTCTATTAGAACATCTTCTAGATACCCTAACCATTTGTTGGCATTGACAACCATATCCTTCCACTCATCGGTCAATTTCTGGTGAGCTTCTTGTATTTCCCGGTGTTTATTTTCGCATTCTCGAATCCTTTTGCTCAGTTGATTGTACTTAACTTGTGCTTCAGCATTTTCATCAATAAGCTTGTGACCTCGGATGAACCCGGGATGACCCAAACCAGTGAGATTATCTTCCAACTAGCCTGAGTAGTGTGGCACACACCTAGCGTGATACCGGTCTGCCTTAATAGTTTGACATCTGTGAGAGCTATCATCGTCCTGAAAGTCGGCCCTAAAGTGACTCATTTTGTATACCCTTGGTATGATTTGTTTCCTCCCAGTTTTCCTCATTGCTCAGAGAGGGACATAAGGATATGTTCCCCTCATACCGATGAGTATGAGGAATGGTGCATCCCAAGAACGAATGATGAACTCCCCTATTAGGAACCACTCATATATCCATTGTACTTGCTCTTCCTTTAGATTCTCAAATAGCTCTACCCATCCTCCAGCCTCCTCTGTCTGAGCGAACATGTTAGGCATGAAGTTCATTAACTTTGGGTGGTGGAAAGAGATATGACCATCCCAATCCCTGCATATAACTTCCTTCCGGTAATCACCTTTTCGAAGATGTTCTATAAGTTAGAGTTGAAGTAGCAGATTACAACTTTCAAAGTGTTTGTCCCATTGCTAACTCTTTCTTAAGGCTCAATATATCTCGACAACAATCATGGTCACTATGCTGAAAGATTGCCCGTTAATCCCTTCCATTAAGGTCTTGGTTACCATGGCTAGTCTGGTGTGGATCCTAGCTTTCTTCATAAGAAAGACTATCATCCCCGGGAAACAGAACATGAAGATGAAAAACCTTCTGTGAATATGCCTTAAAGAGGTAAGGGAGAACTCATCAGTTTAGGTGTGGTAGGATTTCCTATGGCCATATCTCTCGTACAAGTAGTCAAATGGTATGCAGGAGTTTTCCAGACAAGTCAGATCCGAGTTTTTCTTGAGTCCCATCATCTTGAGAAAGCCTCTACCTTTGCGATTTTCTGGCATAAGAAAACTTGGAGTCTCCCAAGGAATACCAGCTAGAACCTCTATTCCTTCCATTAAAGAAGTCATTTTCAAATCCCGAAGCAAAACACTGACCGGTCACTATCACGGAACAAAGTGCCAACCTCTATGATTTTGTTGTCAGGCTAGATTTCCATAAGTGAAGGCAAATTCCCTAAGTATTTGCGGACAAGGGTCTTGTCGCTGGCAAGAAGGTCCTCCACCAGCTTAGCAACCTTGGGTGAATGTTGGTTACCATACCGAATCTAAGGACTTCGTGTCTCATTTTTTCTGCAAAACAAAGGGTTAGACCCAAGCTCGACTATTCAAATCAACAATTAGCATAATAGGCATTTTGTTCTCCAAATAAATGTACAGAACATGGAGGTGTCCGTTTGGGTTTCAAGGGAAACCCGATGGACTTTAGACTAGGCTATCTTAATGAGTCATTATGCGGACAACATAACTGACTCGACTAGGTTTGACCATGATGCATGAAGAGTTTAACGGAGTAAGCTTTCTACTTTTGAAGTGCTAGACTGGTACACTTGAGTGGAAAACTCAAGAGGGAAAGGTGTGGAACCTTCGACTACACCGTTGATCGACTGACTTTACCGCAAATATGCCTTTGCCAAATTTAGGGGTGATAATATCGGAAGAGCACAATCACTCATTATAAGCATTGCTATAGTATTTGTTTTGGTACGAGTGGAGTATGATGTTGAAGATGCAATTTACAATAATGAAACAAATTGACATGTATTTTCACAGACATAAAATAAATGATGACGATATTGAAATAAAGCAGTAAAGGAAAGAAATTAAAGGAAAGAAAAGACATGAAGAGCCAAGTTAGTTTCATGACAAAATAATTAAAAGGCACTAAATAAAGGCAGTTAATAAATTCACAAATACCATGTAATGGTAAAAGCCTAAAGATATCCCCAGTAGAGTCGCCATGCTGTCGGCGCCCCCTTTTTCATTTATGGACGGGCGATCCAGAATCAGGTATATGACATTATGGAAGGACAACTCATATTCTCTTGCTAGAATTGGGTTATGGAATTTTGTGGAGTCGCCACCTAATGATTATAGTGCATTAGGACACTTTAAAGAGATGAAGAATTTTGAGAAGAAGGAAAACCAGAGTTTGGTTAAGGGCTTAGAGATTATCTCGAGGGGAATGTGTTAGGCACCCCTAAAGATACACTAGTGTGGTTCCCGACCACACTATAATTGTGACTTTAAGAAGATAGAAGAAAACAAACAAAATTGTACATAAGGATCACAAATAAGTTTTAAGATACTTAAAAAAGGGGAATACGATTTTAGGAAGAAATATTATTTAAAGACAACTTAACTTAAAGAAAAACATTTTGTAAGTAAAGAAATGGGAAAGGGGACCTAGTTTTATAAAAAACACGGATCACATCAATGCAATACCCGGCGCACACTCCTCAGAGGAGGGGTCGCACGTGATATTAGCGCAGCGGTCATCATATCCATATTATACCCTTACCACCCCGTTAAGGTATTTAAACTAGATTAGTCTCGTTTACTTATTGCATGCTCGTACCCATCCCAATCTATCAGTACCAGGTATTACGACTTCTAATCCTAAAGGGGGAAGAAAGGGATAAAGGCATATATGGGTTCAAAGGAAAAAATTCTAATTGTTGACATACAAAAAAACAAGTAACAAATATAGGGGTGAACAAACAAACAAGTAACGCTCAAGTAAACCCCTCAATCAAACAAACATTTAGTTTAGCATATCTTGGCACATACTGATTTGGTCTTTAAATTTAACTTAAATAGCGAACGAACTAGTTTAACACATATATTTAGATAAAAAGTCTGCATTAGGAAACTTGGATCCAATTATCAGAAATTAAGGTATTTTAAGCGAGTGGTTTAGAAAGTACTGGTTTTATAAAATAATCTAATGCAGAAGAGTTTTAAAAAGAAAGAACAGACTGCAGTGAGTTAAAACGAGTGTTAAAAGAAAGGTCAACAGACTGTCCGAGCATAAAACACACAAAAATAGTAGTAAAAGAAATTCAGAGAAAGAGACAGAACTATCTAAGGAAAAGAGCAAGCTGCAGAACTATTGTAAAAGACGAGTTCAGGAAGACCAAAATTTAGTTGGAAAACGTTTAGGCAGAATGTTAGAAAAGAAACCATTTCAGAAAAAATGCAGATTTGACGAACTCAAATGTGTATTGATTCAAGAGGGGTTTATCAAAGGATTAAGGCTTTTGAAAATGTTACCGTATTAGGACGTTAAAGACCAATTAATAGATCATTGTTGCTTAAATCGAATCAGACAGAGTTGATGCAAAGTCCTATAGGCATGGTATCTATGTTACTGATTGTCAGAGTCTATTATTGAACTGATAAAAAGGAAGATGATTTGATTATCCTTATAGTTTGCCTATTGAATATGCAATCCATATATTCATGATAATCTATATGCAAATCCATCAGGAAAAATTGTTTTAAAATTCTATAGGCAGGATCTCTAGTGATTTGCAATATGATTAAACGTCAAACCCTATAGGCATGGTATCTATATGAATTGAATTGAAGATATTAGACAGACCTATAGGCAGGATCTATAATGATTTGCAATATGATTAAACGTTAAACCCTATAGGCATGGTATCTATATGACTTGAATTGAAAGTATTAAACAGACCTATATGCATGATTTCTAATAAGAGGATTAAAACCCTAAGTCATGATATCTACCCCTTATTTATGAAAGAAAAGTAAAACACCTTCCACACCCTTTTACTATATTACCCAAATTTATTACAGACAAAAGAAAAATGTAAAATACATCAAAGACTACAGTTGCATCCAAGGTACCTTAGTCAGGCAAAATGCCTGACAGTATGTGATCAACAAATTTTGGAATCCAGATTTCCAACGCCTTCTCTTTATCCAAAGTATTTCAAAGTTCCAAGGAATCTCAAGGATTCCCAGCATTTCTTACACTATGGATACCATTTAGAATTAGAATAGTCCAGTATGGAATAGCCAGCCCTCAGGCATCCAAGTTCAGAGGGAGCTCAAGGGTCCCAAAGCATACTTACAAGAGGGGGGGAGCAGAACTTAGAACTAGGAATAAGTGCAAAGTGAAAAGGGAATTGGGGAGCCTTAACAAATGGTGTTTGGTCAAACAAGTTAGGATCTAACCTTTGAAGGTCAGACCTAAGCCAGGATGATGATTAGGACACAACCAGTCTCAAGTTAGGGCTAAAATACATAAAGGGAAGAAGGGAGTGGGGATTGATCTAGGGGTTCAAAGACCCCAGTTCAGAGTCATAGACAGCAATGTTAAAGCTTTGCTACGTATTGAACCATACTCATACACAAAAGGGGATAATGGAAAGAGATTTCACATAAGAAAAGCACAATAGAGTTGCAGAAACATAGTAAAGAAGAACATAACAGAACTAGGATGTAAACACATAGTAGAGGAGCATTATTTAACTAAGAATAACATATCAGTAGCAAAATAACAACAAGCAAAAATAGAGCAATCACAGCAAATGGCACAGTAGGAGCAGACTTAAGTTCTCAACAGAACACTTGAAAGGCTCGAAGAAAACTCAAAGTTGTTTCAGAAATCACAGAAGAGAAGTGTAGGGAAGAAGAGAGTATAATTTTAATTGTGACAAACTCAGTATTCGAGCGTGTCCAAACCTGTGAAAGGGTATCCCCCTTTTATAGTATAGAAGACAAGTATGAAAAAGGTAAGAGTATAGTTTGGAAATCAATCACAAATTGTTGCCCTTTGGCTAAGGGATATTATTCAAACGGGCAAAACAATTAAGGAAAGGATTTGAATTAAAATCTTTTTTAATGCAGTATAACAAGGGCAAATACATAGAAGTTTATTTAAGGAAATAGTTTAGTGGTACACAGTTTGGGCAGAACAAGGAAAGACAATTAATCAACAACTAGTAAAGTCATGATTTCAGTCTTGGTATGAATGAATCCAACCAGGAAAGGTGAAGAGGAGCTTAATTTAAAGAAAATCAACAACACTCAATCAAACAATTTAAAAAGGAACTCGAAATCAATCATAGGCTGGCCAAAGGCCTTTTGAGAGAAGAGATTTTGTCAAATAAAAAGCATACAAACACGCATAAATAAGAGAACATCGTATAGAAAAGATTCAGAGTCATAACCAAGAGGTTGAGTCCATTACATAGACTCATACTGAGTTTGAGAGAGCCCAGGGTTCTGAAATAGAACCTTAATCCAAACACAAGATCAGAACTCACAAAAATCCCAAACCTTACGGTTTCCAATTCGAGTATGATACAGAGAGGAGAAGGCAAGCCTTTGATAGACTCATAGGTCTCTTTCAGAGCCTCACGAGCAAACATACAGACACAGTAGCAAGTTCAATAGAGTGAAAAAACATAAAGAACATGTTTTAATGAAAACTCAGAATTTAAGCAAGTTTTGGAAGAGAAAAAAAGTCATGTATACTTAGGAAACAGTAGAGTAGCATACTTAGAGTTTGAACAAAGGTACAGCAAAGGAAAAAAAGGATTAAAAGCTTAGTAAAAATATAGTAAAGGAACATACGAGATAGTCATGAAAGCCATGCTTATAGAACCCAGTAGAGGGAAGAACAGAACACAAAATAGAAGAACATGCATAATATGGAAAAACATAGGAGCAGAAATACGAGGAAAGAACATAATAACATAGCATAGACAGATTCTCACAAAGAAAAGAAGAAGAAGAGTCAAAAGTTGTTTTAAGATTTTTCGAAAACCCTAAATTGAAATAGACTAATTTTGAAAGAAAATTGGGGAAAAACTTTAAAACTTTGAATATTGCATAGGTTCACCACATATCTATGTAAATAAAAGAGGAAGGAACCTTGACTAGTTTTAGGGTTTCTCTAAAATCCTAGAAATGAGAAGGCTTGGAAAAACGTCTGGTCTCGAGTCATAGATGGCCATAGCTAGGCTCCTAGAGCTCGAATACGCTGGAGTAGAACTAGAGAGGCCATAGAGATCAGACCTCGAAATCTTGAACACCCATGGTTTAGGAGTGAAGGAAGGTGAGTACAGGTTGTCCATGGCCTGTAAAACCATGGACTCCAGTGAGATTTGTCGGAGAGGACGAGGGAGGCGAGTAGGGTTTTGATAGGCAAATGAGCGTTTGAGAGAAGAAAGCAAGTTTGGGGGCGGCTGTCTAAGAGAAATGGGGATTAGGGTTGGGGTATGTAGAATTAAAAAAGGAAAGAGTGGCTGAGAGCCATTGATCAAAATGATCAACGATCAGGATTTAAAATACAAAACCGAACGGGTTTGGTAATTGGGTCAGGGTTGGGCCTATGGTTAAATTTGGGTCATTGATTTGGGCGAAATTGGATCGAAATTGAGGCTAAATTTGAAAGGGGGAAGCGCTGTCATTGAAATAGAAATAGACTACGTTTTAAATAGCCATTTTCCCTTATTTTAATTTATAAAAATAGAAAAATAGTTTTGGGAAATAAATCAAATGTACTAAAAAGTGATTAATAATATATAATTAACATATTAAAAATATTAGAGTCAATTTTTATAAGCATAATGACAATTAAGTCTTTGAAGAGGCTATTATTGTAATTTTATGAAATTTAGCTTTCAAAATACCAAACGAATTAGAAAAAATACACAAAATTAATATTAGCTATATTTGGATGTAGATATGAGAATAAAATAAACTATTTACCAAAATGGCAAAATTTGAGAATAATTATTGAATTTTATGGTGTTAAAATAGGCGATAAATTAGTTTAAAAATCATTTAAAATGTCAAAACCCTTTGGGTGCGCTTATATATGCACATATAGGCTATTGTGCAAGTATTTTGGGTATTGAATACATAAGAAAAATTGGGTATCAACTTTAAAGACGACGATGGCCCTCACAAGTGTCAAGCTCAGCATATGTGGCACTGCAAAATCATCTTTGGGAAAGATTCTATTAAGCCGGATAGGTATCAGGCCGACTATTCGCCATACTACTCAGGTTGCTTGGAGGATAATCACGATGGCTTGGGTCAACCCGGGTTTGTTCGAGGTCATATGATCATCGACAAAAAGGCTGAGGTACGGGTTAAGTACAACCTATTGCGCAAGAGGATTCGAGAATGCAAGAGAGAGCACCGAATATTCAAGAAGCCCATCAAAAGATGATTGAAGAATAGAAAAATATGGTTGTCTGCGCCAATAAGAGACTAGGGTATTTGGAGCGGGGTATGGTAGAGTTGGAAAGGAAGTTCATCTAGAGGATCAAAAACTGCTAGAATGATGAGGGAAATGAAGGAGGACACTTGGCTAGAGCCTAATTGCTGTTGGGACTGCGTGAGCTTGAGAAGCTAAAGATGCCGAGTCTGGGGAAGGTCCTTCTGGGACCAAGTAGTTAGGATTTATTCTTTTTACTTAAGAATGTAATAAGGCCAATGGCCCTTAGTGACATTTTATTTCCTGCAATTTTAGTGTCGTTTGGGGAATTTATCTTATTTTTATTAATAAAATGAGATATTTAGCATATTCTCCAAATCAACTTGTCGCTAGGCCTACCTCGGGCACAAAGAGGCTCCCACATTAGGGCACGATTTATATTTTTGCACTATGTGTTTAAATATTGTAATGTTTTCTTCTTATAATTCGCACTAACTTTCTACCTTTTCGGTTTACTTCTATTTTTTTCCCTCCACAAAGGTTAGTTCGTGCACTCTGGGATTATCATCCTACTCCATAAGATCCAAGGGCCCTCCTCCTATGAGACCTATCAAAAATAAGAAAAGAGGAAAATGGATGATTTGAACAATATTAGAAAGGAGAACTCAGTAGAAAGGTAGAGGTTCCTTAGGGTATTCAGGTTTCCAAAGAAAGTGCCACCCAGCTCGAGCAGAAGTTATTAAAGTTTCAGGAAGAATTAGACCAAGTTCGGAACTTGGCAAACTTATCACTTTCCCTTACTACTCCAGATGTCAACTTTCCCAATGCTCAAAAACCACAGAAACAACCCGCTCCCCTGAGACAGTAGAAACTTGTCTACTTTCTCATCTTATTTTTATAACTAAAATGAGACATTTAGCATTATAAGTTCTCCAAATCAATCGCTAGGCCTACCTCGGGCAAAAAGAGGCTCCCAAATTAGGGCACAATTTATATTTTTTCACTATGTGTTTAAATATTGCAATGTTTTCTTCTTATAATCCGCACTAACTTGCTACATTTTTGGTTTACTTCTATTTTTTTCCCTCCCCAAAGGTTAGTTCCCGCACTCTAGGATTATCATCCTACTCCATAAGATCCAAGGGCCCTCCTCCTATGAGACCTATCATAAATATGAACAGAGGAAAATGGGTTATTTGAACAACATAAAAAAGGAGAACTCAGTAGAAAGGTAAAGGTTCCTATTCAGGTTTCCAAAGAAAGTGCCACCCAGCTCGAGCAGAAGTTATTAAAGTTTCAGGAAGAATTAGACCAAGTTCGGAACTTGGCAAACTTGTCACTTTCCCTTACTACTCCAGATGTCAACTTTCCCATTGCTCAAAAACCACAGAAACAACCCGCTCCCCATCAACACTGCAACACATGCCACACTTCAACCAACACCCCAATGCTCATCCCTAAACCACTAAGCTCCACAAATGATCATCTCCACAACACCTCCATCTACGTGGAAACCATGCCACACTATACCCAACCTATTTCAAGCACACTTGAATTTGATGACAAGGACTATATTATCCAAAACCTAGCTGCAGAACTCAAGAATCTGACTAGGAGTGAAAAGTGATTGAGGGGTTGAATTATGAGGACCTTTGTGTTCTGCCAGATGTCGAACTGCCCGAGGGTAGTAACCTCCCATGTTTGAGATGTTTGACGGCACAGGAGATCCTAGAGTTCTTTTGAGGACCTGCTGCGAAAAGCTGGTCGGAGTAGGAAAGGACAAAAAATTCGCATGAAGATCTTTATGAGAAGTCTAAAAGGAGATGCTCTTAGTACATGACAAGACCCAAAGAAGTGGACAAATTGGGTAAGTATAGCGTCCGATTTCATGGACAGGTTCATATTTAACATGGAGAATACACCAGATTTATTCTACATCTAGAACTTAAAGAAGAAGCCTAAAGAGACATTCCACAAGTGTGTTACTCGTTGGAGATCAGAGGTTGCTAAGGACAGTCCGGCCTTAGAAGAAGAACAAACGAACAGGTTTTTTGTCCGAGCTCAAGAGCCACAGAATTATGAGAGGTTTATGCTAATTGAAGGCCAAAAAATTCTGACATCATTAAGCTAAGGGAAAGAATCGAGGAAGGTATTAAAAGTGGCATGGTCACACTTTGAAGCATTACATGCTACCAACAAGGCTCTTTAGTCTGGTGGCGCATCCAAGAAAAGGGATGTGAGTACCGTGATTGTTGCACAGAGAACAAAATCTCCAATAAAACACCAAACCTACCCAATATCTCCTCTCACCTATCAACCTAGCCAAAATTACCAAGAACCCTCGCCTTCTTACCAAGCTACACCGCCTACTTACCAATCATCTCCACACCCCACATATTAACCTACCTTACCAAGATATTCCCAACCTGCACCTGTATACCAAGCTTATAATGCTCAGCCCTCTCACTATCAGTCACCCCCCACTCGCCAAAACTTCCCTAGACCTCAACCAAGTATTGATCGCAGACCTCCCAAACATTACACCGCCACTACCGAACCTATCAACCAGCTATATGACTCAAAGCTGCTGGTTATGTCACCCATATCCCTACCATAGCTCCCGGAAATTCCTCCCAATGGGTCAACCCAAACAAAACTTGTGCATACCATTATGCCATGAAGGGGCATACCATTAATATGTGTCGCTCTTTGAAGGATAAGATCCAAGCTTTGATCGACAAAAAGATTATTGTCGCTAATGAGCCTGCTCCGAATGTTCGCAACAACCCCCTGCGTGACCAAAAAGGCGAAGGCATTCACATGATAGAGATAGAAGATGATTGGGACCCCGAAGGATCGATCAGATTGATTGCTGAAGGTAACGAGCCAAAGAAACCAATGGTCACACTAAATCCAATTGTCATCCAGATCCAGCCTTCTGGAGACGTTGAGGTGAATATGTCCATACCACTTGAGTGTGAAGCACCTCTTTCTGCAAAAGTGCCAGGACCGATTGAGGTCGATTTTGGACCCCCAAAGGCACCTGTACAATTTGAAGTCGTTGTGTTACCTCCCAAAGAAAGGGTACACATTCATGTAGCAATGTCAGCCATATTACCATTCCATACAAAAGCCATCCCTTGGGATTACACATCCGAGGCTAGAAGGAAAGGGAAAACGAAATCCAGAGAAGCAATTGCAGCACATGGTATGACCAGAATCAACAGGGTTTATACTCCAGAACATCTAGCTGAGTCCAGTAAACAAGCCTCCGGACGACCAAGTGTCACTGAACGGGGCCTTATGATATCTGGAGGAAGATACAAGAAAATGAGTACTCGGTCATTGATCAATTGAACAAGACACCCCCCACGATCTCCATATAAGCTCTACTGCAAAGATCTGATGCACATAAAAATGCCTTATTAAAAGTTCTGAGCGAGGCATATGTTCCTAGTAACATAACTGGAGGAGAAATGGTGAACATGGTAGGGAAAGTATTAGAGAGTCATAAAATCGCTTTACATGAAGATGAGTTGCCACCAGAACGGCTAAGCCACAACAAAGTGTTTCACATCACTGTGCAATGCAAAAAATTATTTCATCTCCATGATTCTAACTTATAGAGGGTCCATCCTCAATAATTGTCCATTGGCGACTCTCAGAACATTGGGGAAGAGCCTGCATGACATCAAGGATGGGGCCATCAACATCAAAGCTTTTGATGGTTCTTAAAGGTTCACTATTGGGAAAAACAGTTTTTGTCTACAAATGGGATCGACTTGGTTCAACATTGATTTTCAGGTGATAGGCATCCCAGCATATTACAACTTGCTATCGGGATGACCCTGGATTCATGCTGCTATAGCTGTAGCATAATCCCTACATCAGGCAATGAAATTTGAGTGGAATCACCAAGAGGTAATTATTCATGGCGATGGTAGTAATCCCACATACAGTCACCAGACCATCCCGGCGATCGAAGGAAGAAGGAAGATAAGCGGAGAAACAGACCACCATATTGAGCGAGTCAATACGATGGAAAAAGATAAATGGTAGGACAACAAGATTGAAAGTATGCTAAACTGCTGTGGATACGAGCCTGGCAAGGGACTCGGCAAGAATCTCCAAGGTATCGCCAAGCCTATCAAGCTGAAAAAACATGGTACCACCTTCGATTTGGGATACGAGTATGCCTGGAAAGAGTTCAATGAATGTTTGCCACCATTGCGCAGACCTTATTATCCACTAGAGTATCTGATACCTCCCTTGAAGCAAACATTCCAGTCAGCCGATGTCATATATGGGTTGGAACAAGAGGAAGCACTGGCAGCAATGAGGAATTTGTATTGGAGGAATATGGACTGCTGTGTCATTTTCGAGGAGGAAGGGGAGGAATGAACTTCTATACAAGCTGTGAACCGAAGAGCACGCCTCAACAATTGGTCCATCAGAACCACCAGAGCCCGAAAAATTTCGGGGTGGCAAGGCTGAACAAAGAACAATGCATTATCTTTAACGTTTTCACTAGTCGAATTTCTTTCCGCGTTTTCTTTAAAATAAGAGCTCCAATGTTCACAACAATTTTGATTTTATCAAAGCATTTCAGTTTCTTATAAATCTTGCTCTTAGTTCTTTCATTGTTCGCTTTACTTACAAAGCATTATTATCACTTATCTTGATAAACCGACGATTGTGACTTGCGACGAGATAACGCAACAAACAGATATAGACTCAAAAGAAGATGGTATACCAGAAGAGATAATTGAAGACGCTGAGGACTTTAAGAATAGAACAAAGTCTAACTTGGATGAAATTGAGGTTGTCAAATTGGGTGATGCAGAGAATGTCAAAGAAACGTGCATCAGTGTTCATTTTTTACCGTCAGAAAAGGAAAAATACATAGAATTTCTAAAGAAATATAAGGACATATTCGCCTATCCATATGATGATATGACCGGTCTCAGCACATCTATTGTGGCTCACAAACTTCCAAATGATCCGACATGTACTCCAGTAAAGTAGAAGCTCAGAAAGTTCAAATCCGACATGAGTTTAAAAATGAAGAAAGAAGTCACAGAGCAACTCAAAGCCAAGGTTGTTAGGGTTGTAGAATATCCAACATGGTTAGCCAATATTGTGCCAGTTCCAAAGTAGGATATGAAGGTTAGAGTCTGTGTCGACTACCGGGATCTTAACCGGGCCAGTCCGAAAGAGGACTTCTCCATGCCAAACATACACATTCTAATTGACAACTACGCTAAGCATGAGCTGGAGTAATTCGTCAATTGTTTTGCTGGGTATTATCAGATATGGATGTATGAGGAAGACGCTGAGAAAATGGCTTTCATTACACCGTGGGGGATGTATTGACAAGATGACGCCGTTCGGGTTAAAAAATGCTGGGGTCACCTATGTGAGGGCCATGACTACTATTTTCCATGATATGATACATAAAGAGATCGAGGTATATGTAGATGATGTCATCATCAAATCCAAGAAAGCCACTAACCAAATAGAGGATCTGAGGAAATTCTTCAACAGACTGAGAAGGTACAACTTGAAGCTGAATACCGCCAAGAGTGCATTCGGGGTTCCCGCCGGAAAACTACTTGGGTTCATCGTAAGTCGATGAGGAATAGAATTGGATACATCAAAGGTTAAGGCCATTCAAGAATTGCCACCGCCGAAGAACAAGAAGGACGTGATGAGTTTCCTGGGGAGACTCAACTACATCTACCGGTTCATATCTCCGTCTGCTATCATCTGTGAGCTGATCTTCAAAAGGTTGAAAAAGGATGACGCTACCAAATAGACTGATGATTGTCAGAAAGACTTTGACAAAATCAAGGAACACCTATCAACACCGCCAGTTCTAGTTCTGCCCGAACCAGGTAGATCTCTATTGCTCTACCTTGCAGTGTTGGATGGAGCATTCAGTTGTGTTCTGGGACAACATGATGAAATGGGAGAAAGGAGCATGCCCTCTACTATCTCAGCAAAAAGTTCACCCCGTACGATGCTCGGTATTCTCTATTAGAGCGCACATGTTGTTCTCTAACTTGGGAAACTCAGAAGTTGAGGCATTATTTTGATGCCTATACCACTTATCTCATATCAAGAATGGATCCGCTGAAGTATATCTTTCAGAAGTCCATGCCCACGGGCCAGCTAGCCAAGTGGCAAATCCTTCTGACTGAATTTGACATTGTTTACGTAACTGAGGAGGCAATCAAAGGACATGCATTGGCAAATCATCTCGCCGATCACCCCGTGGATGGAGAATACGAGCCTCTAAAGACGTATTTTCCTGACGAAGATGTATCTTTCATAGGAGAGGATATTGCAGAATCCTATGATGGTTGGAGAATGTTTTTTTACTGAGCAGCAAACTTCAAAGGATTTGGCATAGGAGCATTCCTAGTATCAGAAATATGTTAACATTATCCGGTGTCTGCCAAGCTCAGGTTCCCGTGCACCAACAATATGGCCGAATACGAAGCCTACATCTTAGGGCTCAAGCTAGCCATTAATATGAACATTTAGGAGATACTAGTAATCAGAGATTCTGACTTGCTCATACATCAGGTACGAGAAGAATATGCAACCAAGAATTCCAAGATACTCCCTTATTTGCATTATGTATATTAGTTAAGGAAGAGATTCACAAAGACAAAGTTTCAGTATGTCCTCAGAGTACATAATGAGTTTGCCGATGCCTTGGCTTCCCTATCATCTATGATTCAACATCTAGATAAGAATTTCATAGATCTCATTTCGGTGAAAATTCATGACCAGCCATCTTACTATGCTCATGTCGAGGAAGAAGCATATGGAAAATCTTGGTTTCATGATATCAAGGAATATTTGGCAACATGAGAGTATCCAGAACTTGCAAATGCTACTCAGAAGAGCACACCTCGAAGGTTATCCAATCACTTCTTTCACAATGGAGGAATCCTATATAGTAGGACTCCCGATTTGAGATTGCTAAGGTGTGTCGAAGCAAAGGAAGCATCCAGGTTACTAGAAGAGGTTCATGTAGGGACCTTCGGTCCACATATGAATGGTTTTATCTTAGCAAAGAAGATACTCCGGGCAGATTATTTTTTGATGACTATGGAAATGGACTGCATCCAGTATGTTTGAGAGTGCCATCGCTGTCATATACATGCAGACAGGATAAAGGTGCCTCTAAACGAGCTTACTACAACAAGCTCGCCATAGCCGTTGGTAGCTTTGGGATTGGATGTCATTGTACCTATCGATCCTGCCGCATCAAATGGGCATAGGTTCATTCTAGTGGCAATTGATTATTTCACAAAATGGGTTGAAGTGGCATCATACAATACAGTGACTAAGAAAGTCGTGGCAGACTTTGTTCGCTGCTGTATCGTTTGTCGGCATCCCTGAGTCAATCATTACTGAAAATGGTTCCAATCTCAATACTAACCTAATGAAAACAATATGTGAAACATTCAAGATCAAACACAAGAATTCTACAGCCTATAGGCCTCACATGAATGGAGCTATAGAAGCGGCTAATAAGAAAATCAAGAAAATATTGAGTAAAATGATAGAAAAGCATAAACAGTGGCACGAAAAGTTATCATTTGCTTTATTTGGGATACCATACCATGGTCCGCACATCAAGCGGGGCAACTCCCTCTATGATGGTTTATAGTACAGAAGCGTTCATTCCCGCCGAAGTAGAATTCCTTGAGGATCATACAGGAAGCAGAACTCGACGATGCAGAATGGGTAAAAAGTCGCTACGAGCAGTTAGCTCTTATAGATAGGAAATGAATGAACGTGGTTTTCCATTGTCAATTGTATCAGAATAGAATGTATAGAGCTTTCAACAGAAGTGTCAAGCCAAGACAGTTTACAATGGGGCAGCTAGTGTTGAACAAAATATTCCCACATCAAGATGAAGCCAAGGAAAAATTATCTCCGAACTGGCATGGTCCGTACATGGTTCATCGGGTTATAACCGGAGGAGCCCTCACACTTGCAGAAATGAACAGAAAAGTCTGGCCAAAGCCGATCAATTCAGATGCATTGAAGCGATACTATGTGTAATCTTTATGATTTAATTTATGATCTAATTTGAACTATGCGTGAATTGATTTCCATTTAAGAGTAGGTACTTAGGTATCCCTATGGGTTTGGTCACAATTCAATAAAATTTTCATTTTCTCCACCATTGGAAACTAAGGCAGAATTTTGAGGAGGACCATCAAAATTATGAAGTAATTTTCGGCCATTCATCGCACACAACCGCCAGAAGCACCAGCTCAGCGAACTGGGATAGAATTTTTAGGAGGACCCTCAAAATTTTGGAGCGAGAGAGGTTGCAATGTCTTGAACCGCGTCGCAACCGTCGGTTCATCTAAAAGAAAAAATATTTTCAATTATATGTTAACGTTATATTTTATACTATATCATGCATAACTACCATCAAAATCGATTTATTTAGCGATGCTACCCCAGTGAAAACAACACCGAGCAGGACAAGTGAAGTCTATGGGAAGACGATCTAACCTTCCCCCTTTACAAAACTCACGATTTTTCTCTGGATGCAGGCACCCAAGACATAAAATCATCATATACGATTACACACTCATACTTTTTCAGGAATACAACTCTCAAAATCATCATCTATTTACAATTGCTATCCATACACGACATCCCCAGTAGCCGCAATATCACAATTAGCTATCGGCTCCCAACTAAGAGATTTCATTACTATTCGCCTTTTGTCTCCATCTATATTGCATAAGACTACCTTTCTACCTTCCGAGACTAAGCATTGTCTCCATCTGCATTTCTCTGCATTGCATAAGGCTACCCTTTTGCCTTCCGCGACTAAGCATTGTTTCCATCTGCATTTCTCTGTGTTGCATAAGGCTACCTTTCTTCCTTCTGAGACTAATCTCTGTCTCCATCCTGCATTTCCATTGCATATGGCTACCATTCTTCCTTCCGAGGTTAAGCTCTACCTCTATCTACATGGCTGAAATATCGCCACCTTTATTTAAATCCTACATCGGCTGAAAGATCTCCACCTTTATTTAAATCCTGCATGGCTGAAATATCGCCATTTTATCTCTCTTGCATGGCTGAAATATCGCCACTTTATCTCTCTTGCATGGCTGAAATATCGCCTCCTTTTATATACGTCTTGCATTAGCTGAGATATCGCCACTTTATCTCTCTTGCATGGCTGAAATATCGTCACCTTTCATTTGCATCTTGCATCGACTGAAATGTCGCCACCTCCTGTATTTCATGGGCTAAAAGATCGCCAAATTATCCAAGGGCGTCATTGTTCTGAGGCACCATTTGCATAACCTGAGAACTCCGTGCCATGGCCTGAGGATCCCTTTAATCTTTTGCGTATCATTATTAAAAGGCATCATAGTTCGTATGCATCATTCTCATAAACTGAGAACATCATTTCATGGCTTGCGAGTCCTTCAACATACGCTTCATGGCGCAAGACGTCATGGTATGAGAACATCATCATGCCCGTCCAAAGCCAGCATTCATGTCCGATGGGAACTTGCATCACGTTTAAATTTATGCACAATATATCTTTGTACTGCTCATCTATAGGTACACGGACTAGCAACAACTATCTCAGCTGAAGCAATCCTGTTCCAGTTCCCACAACCCATATGACTTCAACCACCCTTCTCAACCTAAACATCGCGTCAGATCTTTTCGAAGATCTCCATCGGCTTATTCCGTCAATGGATCTTGATCTACATATGGCCTGATTCATTTCATTTCAACTTTCTTTTCATGACGTAGAAAAATATTTTTTTCATTTCAATCAAATGTTGTAGTAAAAAATATTTCTTTCATTTTAAAAATAAAGAGTATTTTCTTTTTTACTATGTCAAACAACTATTTTCTTTCATTTCAAGACAATAAATATTTTTTTTAATGATGTAGAAAATGTATTTTTTTATTTCAATAAAATAAGTACTTTCTTTGCATGTTGTATAAAGAGCACTTTCTCTTTCACCAAAAAAGGAGTATTTTTTTGTTACGGAGCACAAATTTCAATGTTGTTTTAACATGAGAAAATAAAACAATATATTATTTTTTTGGGGTTTGTGTGAATTTTTGAAAAGAAGGCATTTGAAGGGGGGATGAGAGGAGAGCATAGGAAACATGGGGATTTGGGTGGGGCGAGGGGAAGGAAAGGTGAGGAGAGTAATGTAAAAAGTTATTTTTCGCAAAGGTCAAACGTTCAAGACCGTCTTCTTTCAATGCCATTAATCGCATGATTGACTCCCCCCCCCCCAAAAAAAAAAAAATTGTAATGGGACTGATGTGATTAATTGAAACTGCATTGGCCATTTTGGTAGAGGTATTATTACTTTTAGTGCACGCCAGAAATTATTTATATTTAATAATCGAAAAAAATTATAAAATTTATATAATTTTTATATATAACACACAAAATACAAATATATACAAAACATATACAAAAGTTATATATTTTTCCTACTGTTATTTTTACGGTGTCTATACAGTACATTTTTTCATTTTAAGCATGGGCATAAAGCCCAAGGAAACCCAATGGACTGGATCGAACAATTGAAACTCTTTTCCAAAAAAAAATCCCAAGTATATTAGCGTCTTTTTTTTGGGATGTACACACAAATAGTCGACCGAATTATTTTTTTATGTTCTATATCTGGTATATATATATTATACATGAAATATATATATATATATATATATATATATATATATATATATATATATATATATATACCTACTAATTTATTTCTAATTTAAGCAGTTAGATGGAAGGCTATTTAAGTTAATTCTTTTATTTTTTTCACCTATTAGCATCTTCCTATTCATACTAGCTATATCAGAAGGTGTAATGTAGAAAATATAAAAAATATTTTATTAGGGCGATTTGCACCAATTGTCATTTTAACGTCACTGATAAAAATACACATAGTTTAAAAATTGTTGCAAAAATAAGGATGATGATGTTATTATGAGTTTTACTGTCACACCCCTTTTTTACTAACTCACTAACCTTCCAAAAAATGATAAAAAGATTCTGTAAAGTTCAAAAGGGTTTTCAATTTAAAAGTGACAAAAGATCTTGCTTTGAAGGATTTTTCAGAGTTGCCACCTGACAGTTGATTTTGGTGTGCTGGGTCACTATTTTTAAAGTACGAATATTCCTTCAAAACACATTTGACTCTCCACATAGTCTACACCATAAATTGTAGGTAAAGAGGTAAATTTGACGCAAGGAGAAGGTGTTAGGCATTCCCTGAATTTTCTGGAAGTCACAGTTGCGTACTCGATCTAGATAGGTTTAAGATATTCAAATTGAAGTAAAAACACATAAAAGGAAAATAATTATGAAAGAGGCTCGAGGTCATTCCCACCTAATAAAAGAAAACATAAAAAAGAAAAGTAAAATAAGAACAAAAAGTACTACGAGTTCTCTTTCGTCCGAACTCTTTCGTCCTCCAATTAAAGAATACCACGGGGCAATCCCCGAAATCAAATATATACAAATCTTTCGGGGGGATTCCCCGGATAAATTTAACTAAGAGAACGAACTCTCACCTCAAAATTAACAAAAATTCTAAGACTTGCCTACCCAAGTGTGATCGGCCTAAACATGCTCCTAGAGAATTAATTAAATAAAGTAATAAAATGATTAAAGTCCGTTGTTATTTTAGATTCATGGTTGAAGTCCAACTCCAACTTTTAGTGTCATTTCCGGATGATCCAGTTGACTCAAACAGCGAGGTTTAGCCACCGACTATACTAATCAATTAGAATAATTTCATATTCTAATTACAAAACCACCAAATTGAAATATCAACTTCACTTGGTTTTAAAGTTACAGTCAAGCTATAAATCAACTCGTTAAAAATAAGAACAAAATGAAATCTAAAGAAAATTTCAAACCCATATGAAGTTCACATCAACAGAATACATTCAGGGAAGGTAGCGCCGAATCTCTCACACAATAGAAAACAAGATCAGATTTAAGTTACAATAGTTAGAAATGGACCTCAAAAGATGACTTCTGTCAATTAATTTTTCTTGGGTCGAACAAAAAAATGTGACAATTGACTCTGGTAGATAACAGAACCACGAAAAAATACATTAATTGAAGCTCGATCAGGAACACGAATCTGTCCGGAAACCTTGGATTACGACTTTCGACGAACTCGGAACTCGCCGGAAAACTCGAATTAAACCCAAAAAATGAAATCAATGGGTTTTGCGATGGCTCGAACAAAAAAAAAGCCTTGAAAGCAAAAGCTCAGGAAAAATCCATAAGCAAAAATCAGATTAGGAAATTAAATTTTATGTATGTTTTTTTTATCTGGGAACGGAAAAATAAACTAAAAGAACTCTAATGTACGGCTGACTCTTCCTTAGAAATTAGGCGGTGGCCAACCATTTTTGTTTTCTTTATTCTTGTGTGTGTGATGGTTGTTCTAAGGTGAATATCGGGGAGGGGGCTGGAGTGGTGACTAATTTTGATAGGTGCTGGGTGTCTCTTCCCTTCTCACTGGATTCCGGTGAGATCTGGTGGTTAACGGTTGGTGGTTGCCGGATTTCTGGCTGCTCGGTACAGCGTCAGTGATAGCAAGCATAGGAGGTGTCTGGTTGGTCTCTCTTGGTTGAAGGTAGAGGCTACGATATTTTTTGTGGGGTGAAAAAGAAGATCCAGCGGTGTTCAAGGGGTGGTCTACCGTAGCTTTTAGGAGTGGAGAATAAGGTCTTCAAGATTAGAGTATTTTAGAATTCAAAAAGAAAATTTGATGGGGAGTTGGGCATGGTAAGGCGTTTGGGCTTTAGATTTGGATCATCATCTGTTTTCTTATCAATTCTGTGCTTCTGAGGTCTCGAAAACCTCATTTAGAGTCGCCTCGATTTGTGTATGCAATTCGGGCGCGTAGCCGGAAAGCTTAAAGTTTGGTTGAAATCGAACGCCATTTGACATGTTTTGGACTTAAAGTTCTAAATTGGAAATTTAATAAAGTTGGAGGAAAAACTATGGATTTTGAGGTATGATCCATTGTTTGTTGTTATTTTGGCGATTTGATCACACGGTTAAGTTTGTAGGATGTTGTTGAGCTAGTTCACGTGTTTGATTAGGAACCCCGAGGACTTGGGTGTGTTTCGGATGTGTTTCGAGATGGTTTAAACTTATGAAAAATAGCAGATTTTGCTTCAGCTGTAGCAAACCCCATTTCTTCTTCGTGTTCGCGTCCTTCCTCACACGTACGCGATTCCTTAATTTCTCCTCCTTCGCGTTCGCATTCAAGCCCTCGCGTTCGCATAGGGTTATTTGAACCTGAGGGATTAACCTTCATTTTCTCTTTGTGTTCGCATGCAAATCTCACATTCGCGTAGTTTCCTGGACTCCTTTATCGCATTCGCGTGAAGTCCCATGCATTCGCATAGAAAAATTCCTAAACCCCATCATTTTTATTCTCTGCATTGGTGATACTCTTCTCGCGATCACGATGGTCTGCCAACTGTTACTCATCGCGAACGCAACCAGCCTGTCGCAAACGCAATGAGTAAATTTTTCCCGGTTATATTTTTATTACAAGAATAGTGTTGTTGAGGGATTTCTCTAAGTTTTCACGAACTCCTTCTTCTCCAAGGTCCTTAGGCGTCCATTGAAGCAATCCTTCACCAAAACTTCTTGGGTTAGTAATCCTTTTTCTTGTTTCCTTCCATTTTCTTAAACATCTAATGGATTCCTAAGCCTAAAACATGTAATTAAGTGTAGAAATTGGGGATTTGGATAGAGTTATGGCTTTTAAATTTTTCTTGATTTAGACCTCATTTTGGGGTTGAATTTTAAAACAAAATATATATTCGGGCTCGTGGGTGAACGGATGATATGGTTTTGGTCCGAACCTCATGTTTTGCACAAGTAGTCCCGGGGTCGATTTTTGGGATTTATGGAAGAAAGCTTGGAGAACTATAATTAGACATTGGGTTTGATTTGCTTAGCATGTATTGATGGCATGAAGTCATTATTGTATAGATTTGATTGATTTGGAGTCGAATTCGAGAGGGGAAGCAGTTGTTGTGGATTAAATTGGCCGTGGTAGTTTGAGGTAAGTGTCCGGTCTAACCTTAGCATGAGGGATTAAGAGTTGAGTCATATTTGCTACTTGTTTTGTGTCGAGTACGGCATTTAGACATGGTGACGAGCATATATACATTGGTGTCTAGCATGACTGTGAGCCCTTAAATTGCATATATCTTGATTCTTGTTGTACCTTCCATGCCTTAGCAATGATTTCTAATTGTTATGAAATGTTTGCGGAAAGAATTATGGTTTTTGAACTTTGAGGAGCATTGGCTCAAGTTATTTTATGAATTGAGAAAGTATAAGAGATTACTGTACCCATTTGAGTATTGGCTCAAATGGTAACATGAGATATAAAATGAAAGTGAAAGAAAGAGGAAGAATCATTAAATTGCATCCTTGCCGGGTTATTATTGCTTTATTTATTATTTTCCCTTGCCGGGATTTAACTGTTTACTTGTTGCTCCCTTGCCTGGATTTATTTGGCTAGATGTTGTTCCCTTGCGGGGATTTATATTATTATTCTCTTCAATCCCGTGCCTTTGTTTGTGGTTGTCGTTCGAGTGAGGAAGAGTGATAAAGCACGAAGGGTGATGTCGTGCAGAGATTGATATTTTAAGAAAAGAGTGTAAAGCACGAAGGGTGATGTCGTGTCGTATGATATGCCATTTCGTAACGAATTTCATTGATTATATGGCGAGGAAAGAGAGTAAAAGAACGAAGGCTGATGCCGTGTACTTTGTTATTATATGATTGAATTGGTGAGGATGAGAGTGAGAGCACAAAGGCTGATGCCGTGCAACTGTTGATTTCCTACTCTTGTTGACATTCTAGTTGTGATGTTCTTGTCCTTCATTGATGTTTCTATTTCTAAAATGTTACTTCCCCTACAGCATGTTCCCATCCCTCATTGACTAATTAATTTCTTTATTTCTTTTCTATTATATATATATATTGAACTGCAGAGGTTTGTTTGGTAGTCTGGTCCTAGCCTCGTCACTACCTCACCGGAGTTAGGCCATACCAGCACATGGGGTCGGTTGTGCTGATGCTACACTCTGCACTTATGTGCCGATACCAGAGTAGCCTTTGGAGCACAGCCAGAGTCAGGGAGCCAGCCTTCAATCTAGCGAGACAGCGACGTAGCCTTGCAGGCATCTTCAGGTTCGGCGTCTCCTCTATCTTTTATTCAGTTTGTTATCTCATGTGTTCGATACAAAAAGTTTATATTTTCTTTCAAACGGTTGAATTTAGTACTCTTAGTAGCTCGTGAGTAGTATGACACCTATTCTTGGGTAGAGGCTTATGTTGAATTTTCGCATTATTATTTAGTTTCTTTAATTTAAGTCTTTCGCTTATTTATTTAATTCCGATGTTTTTCATGCTATCACTGATAATTGTTAAAAGGAATACATTGTTAATGAAAAAGGTAGTTAAGTGTTGGCTTACCTAGCTCTCATTAGTAGGCGCCATCATGAATCCCTTGGGTGGGAAATTCTGGTCGTGACAAGTTGGTATCAGAGTTCTAGGTTATATAGGTCTCACAACTCACATACAAGATTAGTAGAGTTTATGGGATCAGTACGGAGATGTCTGTATTTATCCCCTAGAGGCTACACAGTTAGGAAAACTTCACACTTGTTCTTTCTTGTCGTACGGTTTTGTTTCTCAAATACTGATTGACTTTCTACTATGTTCTCTCATAGATGGAGAGAACAAGCGCTTCCTCATCATCGCTCAGTAGCCCAAGCCCCCAGCAGCATCTCCCACTAGGGCCAGAGGGCGAGGCCGAGGTAGGGGCAGAGCTCATCCCTGAGTTGCAGCACTAGAGGCCGTGTCTCAAGTCGATTTAGAGGAAGAGGTTCGGGCCCCAGTAGTTTCCGTGGGCCCAGCTCAGGTCCCAGAGGGGTTCATTGACACCCCAGTTCTTCAGGACACTCTAATATGATTGATGGTCCTTATGGAGAATGTCACCCGAGCGGGTTTGCTTCTAGTAGTACCAGCCACTTCTCGGGCTGGAAGAGGGGCTCAGACTTCTGCTATGCACACTCCGGAGTAGGTAGCTCCCCAGGTTCAGGTTCTAGTGGTTCAGGCAGATATGGCAGTTCAGCCGGGTGTAGTGACTCAGACTGGTGATGGAGTGGCGATGTCTGCCGATGCTTTATGGAGGTTGGATAGGTTCACCAAGCTCTTCACTTCTACATTCACCGATGCAGCCACTGAGGATCCTCATGATTATCCGTGTAGTTGTCACGAGGTTCTTCAGAACATGGGGATCATTGAGGCCAATGGAGTTGATTTTGCTACCTTTCGTCAGTCTTGATCCGCCATGACTTGATGGAGGGATTATTGCTTAGACAGGTCAGGTGTGTCACCATCTTTGACATGGGAGCAGTTCACAGTGTTGTTTCTGGAGAAGTTTCTCCCCGTTTATTCAGTGAGAGGCCTTTCGGAGGCAGTTTGAGTGCCTTCAGCAGGGTTTCATGACGGTCACTCAGTATGAAACCAGGTTCATTGATTTAGCCATGCCCTTGCCATACTCCCCACCGAGAGAGAGAGGGGGTAGGGAGGTGTATTGACGGTCTCATTCAGCCGATTCGTCTTCAGATGGCCAAGGAGTCCAAGAGTGAGATCACTTTTCAGGAGGCGACCAATGTGGCCCACCGAGTTAAGATGGATATGTCACAGTAAAGAGGTCATGGGTCGGATAAAAGGCTCCGTCATTCAGGAAGATTCAGTGGTACCTCGTTTGGAGATAGAGATTCGTATAGCAGAGGCCATCCTCCTAGGCCCTTCCAGTAAGCTCTCCAGGTTTCCCATGGTACTTCAGGTGGTCATGGATCCCAGGCGTACTATTTTGATCAGCAGCCTTATAGTGCACAACCATCTCCCATCAATGCACCGCACCTTCAGAGTTTCTGAGGTGGACATTCAGGTCGACAGGGCCAAAAGCCTCAACAGCAGAGAGCTTGTTACACTTCTGGTGATCCGGAGACAGATTTTTCCGTCGAGCACCGGGTAGTTCTCAAAATCAAGGTTCTCGTGCCATGGTACAGGCACCAGGTGTTCCATAGCCCGCCCAGCCAGCCAGTAGTCGGCCATCCCAAAGATGTGGTTCAGGGTGGTGGCGTCGTGCCCTGATGTTATGCTTTTCCAATCAGGCCAGAGGCTGAGTTTCAGATGTTGTCATTACAGGTACTATTCTGGTTTGTGATAGAGATGCAATGCTATTTGATACAGGGTCTACGTATTCATATGTGTTCTTTTATTTTGCACCATACCTGGTCATGCCTAGTGATTCACTGACTATTCCTATTTATGTGTCTACACCGGTGGAGATTCTATCGTGGTTGATCGAGTCCATCGTTCTTGTGTTATGGTGATTGGGGGTCTTGAGATGCATATTGATTTGTTGCTTTTAGACATCGTCGACGTCGATGTTATATTTGGGAGGGACTGGTTATCCCTGTACCACGCCATCTTGGATTGCCATGTCAAGACTGTGACCTTAGCTTTACCGGATTTGCCCCGTTTAGAGTGGAAAGGGACTCCTGGTCATTCTACCCGCAGTGTTACTTTGTATGTGAAGGCTCCGTGTATGTTCGAGAATGGGTGTTTTGCCTATTTGGCTTATGTTCACGATTCCAGTGCTGAGGTGCCCTCTATTGATTCTGTACCTGTGGTTCGTGAGTTTCCCGAGGTTTTCCCTTCAAACCTGACAGGGATGCCACCTAATAGGGATATTGATTCTGCATTGTCCTGGCTCTGGGCACCCAACCCATTTCTATTCCGCCATATCACATGGCCTCGCTAGAGTTGAAGAAGTTGAAGGAGCAGTTGCGATACTTGCTTAAGAAGGGTTTCATTAGACCCATCATTTTTCCTTGGGGTTCGCCAGTGTTGTTTGTAAAGAAAAAGGATGGTTCAGTGATAATATGCATTGATTACCGCCAATTAAACAAAATTACAATCAAGAATAAGTATCCACTGCCGAGGATTAATGATTTATTTGATTAGCATCAGGGTGACAAGGTATTTTCAAATATAGACTTGAGATCTGGCTACCATTGGTTGAGGACTAGGGCATCCGATGTCCCTAAGATAGCTTTCCACACTTGGTACGGACATTACGAGTTCTGGGTCATGTCATTTGGGTTGACAAATGCCCCAGCAGCTTTTATGGATTTGATGAACCGAGTGTTCAGGCCTTATCTGGACTCATTTTTGATAGTCTTCATTGATGATATTCTGATATACTCCCGCAGCCAGGAAGAGCACAAGCAACATCTCACAGTGGTTCTTCAGACTTTTAGTTGAGTTCGGATGCATTCCTGGGTTATGTTGTATCAGCAGATGGTATTCATGTTGACCTGAAGAAGACTGAGGCAGTCAAGAACTGGCCTAGACTAGCATCAGCTATAGAGATTCGGAGTTTCTTGGGATTGGCAGGCTACTATCATTGGTTCGTGGAAGGGTTCTCATTCATCACAACCCCGATGACCAGGTTGACCCAGAAGGGTGCCTAGTTCAGATTGTCGAACGAGTGTGAGGCAAGCTATTAGAAGCTCAATACAGCTCTCACTACGACACCGGTACTGGTTTTGCCTACAGGTTCAGGGCCTTATACAGTTTATTGTGATGCTTCTCGTAGTGGGCTTGGTGTAGTATTGATACAAGATGGAAAGGTCATTGCTTATGCTTCGAGGTAGTTGATGATTCATGAGAAGAACTATCCAGTGCATGATTTGGAGTTGGCAGCCATTGTTCACGCACTGAAGATTTGGAGGCACTATCTGTATGGCGTGGCATGTGAGGTGTTCACTGATCACAAGAGTCTTCCCTATTTGTTCGAGCAAAAGGAGTTGAATTTGAGGCAGCAAAGGTGGTTGGAGTTGTTTAAGGATTATGATATCACTATCTTATATCAACCGGGGAAGGCCAATGTGGTGGCTGATGCCTTGAGTGGGAAGTCAACCAGTTTGAGCCTTCTTGCTTTCATTCAGGTCAGTCAGAGGCCGCTTGCTTTGGATGTTCAGGCCTTGGCCAATCAACTTGTGAGGTTGGATATTTCTGAGCTTAGTCGGGTATTAGCTTGCACAGTCACTCATTCTTCATTATTGGAGTGTATCTGTGATCGATAGTTTGATGATCCCCATTTGTGTGCCCTTAGAGACATGGTGCAGCGAGGAGGTTCCAAGCAGGTTACATTAGATACACATAGTCTTGAGATTTCAGGGGCGTGTTTGTGCTCCCAATGTGGATGGGCATTGAGAGTCTATTTTAGAGGAAGCCCATAGTTCCCAGTATTCCATTCATCCGGGCGCCACAAAGATGCATCAGCATTTGCGGCAAAATTGTTGGCGGCGTAGAATGAAGAAGGATATTGTGGCATATGTGGCACGATGTTTGAATTGTCTGCATGTGAAGTATAAGAATGAGAGGCCTGGTGGCTTATTTAAAAGATTGAGCTTCCCGAGTGGAAGTGGGAGCGGATCATTATGGACTACGTTACTGGACTTTCGTTAACTCGGAAGAAGTTCGACATAGTTGGGGTCATTGTTGATAGGCTGAGCAAGTCAGGGCATTTAATTCTTGTGGCAGTCTCCTATTTATCCGAGAGGTTAGCAGAGATCTATATCAGAGATATTGTTCTCCTTCATGGTGTGTCGGTATCTATCATTTCGGATCGAGGTACGCAGTTTACCTTGCATTTCTTGATAGAAATTCAGTGAGAGTTAGGAAACCAGGTGGAGATGAGCACAACATTTCATCCTCGGACGGATGGGCAGTCCGAGCAAACTATTCAGATATTGGAAAATATGCCCCGAGCTTGTGTCATAAACTTTAGAGGTTTGTGGGATCAATTTTTGCCTTTAGAGCAGTTTGCCTACAACAATAGATACCAGTCAAGTATCCAGATGGCTCCTTATAAGGTTTTATATGGTAGACGGTGTCAATCTCTGATTGGATGGTTTGAGCCGGGAGAGGCTCGGTTGTTAGGTATAGATTTGGTTCAGGAGGCCTTGGACAAGGTGAGGATCATTCAGGATAGGCTTCGTACAGCTCATTCCAGGAAAAGGAGTTATGCAGATCGCAAGGTTTGAGATGTGGCTTTTATGGTTGGCGAGCGAGTATTGCTCTGATTGTGCCTATGAAGGGCGTGATAAGATTTGGGAAGAAGGGCAAGCTTAGCCCTAGGTTCATTAGCCCGTTTGAGATTCTTCATTGAGTGGGAGGGGTGGGTTATGGACTTGCATTGCCGCTTAGCTTATCAGTGATGCATACGGTTTTGTATGTGTCCATGCTCTAGAAATATCACAGCGATCCATCCCACGTGTTAGATTTCAGCACTGTCCAATTGGACAAGGACGTATCTTACGAGGAGTAGCTGGTGGCTATTTTAGACCGGCAGGTTAATTGGTTGAGATCCAAGAGTTTCCCTTCTGTTCATGTTCAGTGGAGAGGTTAGCCTCCTGAGGCATCGACCTCGGAGTCCGAGTCCGATATACAGAGCCGTTATCCTAATCTACTCCCTGATACAAGTACTTCCTTCTTTTGTCTGTTCGAGGATGAACGATTATTTTTGAGGTGGATAATGTGACGATCAAAAGGGTCAAACCTATTTTCTTATCCATTCTGTGCTTCTAAGGCCTCAAAAACCTCATTTAGAGTTGCCACGATTCGCTTGCGCAGTCCGGGCGCGTAGCCGGAAATCTTAAAAATGAAATTTTGTGAAACATGCTAAATTTTGGTGTTAAAATGAATAAGTTTAACTTTGGTCAACATGAACTAGCCCGGACCTGTGATTTGACTGTCCCATAGAGTTCGTAGGAAAATATGGGACTAGAGCATATTTCCGAAATCGAATTTCGATGTCCCCAGCCTGAGAAATAAATTTTTAATGAAAATTGTTTTTCTAAAATTGTTAAGGAAAATTAAAATAATAATTTATTAGAACGTGTTGGTATCGGGCCCGTATTTTGGTTTCGGTGCCTGGTACAGGTATTATATGTGTTTTAAGATATATATGTAAAGTTTGGTTGAAATCGGACTTCGTTTGACGTTTTTCGAACTTAAAGTTCTTAATTTGAAAGTTAATGAAATTTGAGGAAAAACTAATGATTTTGAGGTTTGATCCATTTTTTTGATGTTATTTTGGTGATTTTATCGCACAGATAAGTTCATAAGATGTTGTTGAGTTGGTGCATGTGTTTAGTTAGGAGCCCCGACGGCTCAAGTGTGTTTCAGATGTTTTTCGGTATGGTTTAAACATAAGAAAAATAGCAGATTTTGCTTCAGCTATTGCAGACCCAATTTCTTCTTCGCGTTTGCGTCCTTCCTCCCGTGTTCACGATTTCTTAATTTCTCCTCTTTCGCGTTCGCATTCAAGCCCTCACATTCGCATAGGGTTACTTAACCCTGAGGGATTAGCCTTCATTTTCTCTTCGCATTCGTGTGCAAACCTCATGTTCGCGTAGTTTCCAGGACTCCTTCATCGCGTTCGCATGAAGCTCCACGCGTTCGCATAGCACAATTCTTGAACCCCAGCATTTTATTCTCTGCGTTCGCGATACTCTTCTCGCGATCGTGATGGTCTGCCAATTTTTACTCATCACGAACACGACCACCCTGTCGCGAACGCGATGAGTAAATTTCACCTAGTTATATATTAATTTCCAGAATAGTGTTGTTCCGGGATTTCTTTAAGAATTCACGAACTCCTTTTTTCTCCAAGATCCTTAGGCATCCATTGAAGCAATCCTTCACCAAAACTTCTTGGGTTAGTAATCATTTGCTTGTGTCCTTCCATTTTCTTCAACATCTAATGAATTCCTAAGCCCAAAACATATAATTAATGGTAGAAATTTAGGATTTGGGTAGAGTTAGGGCTTTTTGATATTTCTTGATTTAGACCTCGTTTGGGGGCCGACTTTGAAAACAAGTTATATATTCGGGCTCATGGGTGAACGGGTGATATGGTTTTGGTCCGAACCTCGTGCTTTAACCAAGCGAGCCCGGAGTCGAATTTTGGGATTTTGGGAAGATTGCTTGGAGAACTATAATTAGACATTGGGTTTGATTGTTTTAGCATGTATTGATGGAATGAAGTCATTATTGTATAGATTTTATTGGTTTGGATCCGACTTCGAGAGGAAAAGCGATTGTTGTGGATTGAATTGGCCGTGAAAGTTTGAGGTAAGTGTCCGGTCTAACCTTAGCTTGAGGGATTAAGAGTTCAGTCATATTTGCTACTTGTTTTGTGTCGAGTACGGCATTTAGACATGGTGACGAGCATATATACATTGGTGTCTAGCATAGTCGTGAGTCCTTAAATTGTGAATATCTTGATTCTTGTTGTACCTTCCATGCCTTAGCGATGATTTCTAATTGTTATAAAATGTTTGCGGAAAGAATTATGATTTTTGAACTCCGAGTAGCATTGGCTCAAGTTATTTTACGAAATAAGAAAGTATATGAGATTATTGTACCCTTTAGAGTATTGTCTCAAATCGTAACGTGAGTTATGAAATGAAAGTGAAGAAAGAGGAAGAATCATTAAATTGTACCATTGCCGGGTTATTATTGCTTTATTGATTATTTTCCCTTGGGGGATTAACTGTTTACTCATTGCTCCCTTGCCGGGATTTATTTGGTTAGATGTTGTTCCCTTGCTAGGATTTCTATTATTATTTTGTTTATTCCCTTGCCCTTGTTTGTGGTTGTTTTTGGGGTGAGGAAGATTGATAAAGCATGAAGGGTGATGTCATGCAGAGATTAATATTGTGAGGAAAGATTGTAAAGCACGAACAGTGATGTCATGTCGTACGATATACCATTCCGTATCGACTTTCATTGATTATATGGTGAGGAAATAGAGTAAAATCACGAAGTGTGATTCGTGTACCTTGTTATTATATGATTTAATTGGTGAGGAAGAGAGTAAAAGCACAAAGGGAGAAGCCGTGCAACTATTGATTTCCTAATCTTGTTGACACTCTAGTTGTGATGTTCCTTTCTTTCCTTGATGTTTCTTTCTGAACTGTTACTTTCCCCACAACATGTTCCCCTCCCTCCTTGACTGGTTAATTTATGTATTTCTTTTCCGTCGTATATATATATATATATATATACACACTACTGCACAGGTTTGTTTGGTAGACTGGTCCTAGCCTCGTCACTACCTCGCCGAGGTTAGGCCAGGCACTTACCAGCACATGGGGTCGGTTGTGCTGATGCTAAAATCTGCACTTATGTGTAGATACCGAAGCAGCCTTTGGAGCGCAGCTAGAGTTAGGGAGCTGGCATTCAGTCCAGGGAGAAACCGAGGCAGGCTTGCAGGAGTCCATAGGCCCGACGTCTCCTCGATCTTTTATTTCAGTATATTATCTCATGTATTCGAGTCAAACAGTTTATATTGTCTTTCAAACGGTTGTATTTAGTACTCTTAGTAGTTTGTGAGTAATGTAACACCAGTTCTTGAGTGGAGGCTTATGTTGAATTTCTGCATTATTATTTAGTTTCTTTAATTTAAGTCTTCCGCTTATTTATTTTATTTCGATTCTTTTCACGCTATCAGTGATATGTTTTAACAGGAATACATTGTTAATGAAAAAGGTAGTTAAGGGTTGGCTTACCTAGCTCTCATTAGTAGGTGACATCACGAATATCGAGGGTGAAAATTCAGGTCGTGACAAGTTGGTATCAGAGTTCTAGGTTACATAGGTCTCACAACTCACGAACAAGCTTAGTAGAACCTGAGGGATCGGTATGAAACGTCTGTACTGATCCCCTAGACGCTACAGAGTTAGGAAAACTTCACACTTGTTCTTTCTTCTGGTGCGATTTTGTTTTTCAAATACATATTGCATTTCTACTCTATTTTTTTTGGAGATGGCGAGAACACGCGCTTCCTCATTTAATGCTCAGCAGGTCGAGCCCCCAGCAGCAGCTCCCACTAAGGGTAGAGGGGAATGCCGAGGGCGTGCCAGAGACCGAGGTAGGGGTAGAGCTCACCCCCGAGTTACAACACCAGTGGCGGAGCCTTAGGTCTATTTTAAGGAGGAGGTTCCATCCCTGCAGTTCCGGTGGGCCCAGCTCAAGCCCCAGAGGGGTTCATTGCCACCCCAGTTTTGTAGAACGCTCTTATATGATTGATGGGCCTTATGGAGAGAGTCACCCGAGCGGGTTTTCTTCCAGTAGCACCAACCACTTCTCAGGCTGGAGGAGGGGCTTAGACTTCTACTATGCACACTCCGGAGCAGGTAGCTCTCTGGGTTCAGGTTCCAGTGGTTCAAGAAGCTATGGCAGTTCAGCCGGGTGTAGTGACTCAGACTGGTGATGGAGTGGCGATGTCCGCCGATGCTTTATGGAGGCTGGATAGGTTCACCAAGCTCTTCACTTCAACATTCAGTGGTACAGCCACTGAAGATCCTCAGGAGGTTCTTCAGAACATGGGGATCGTTGAGAGCAATGGAGTTGATTTTTCTACCTTTCGCCGGTCGCCAAGACTTGGTGGATGGATTATTGCTTAGCCTGGCTAGCTGGCTCACAATTTCTGGAGAAGTTTCTCCCTATTACTCAGCGAGAGGCCTTTTGGAGGCAGTTTGAGCACCTTCAGCAGGGTTCCATGACGGTCACTCAGTATGAGACTAGGTTTATTGATCTAGCTTGCCATGCCATTATCATACTCCTCACCGAGAGAGAGAGAGGGGGTGAAGAGGTTTATTGATGGTCTTATTTAGCCGATTCATCTTCAGATGGTCAAGGAGGCTAGGACTGAGATCATTATAGGAGGCAGCCAATGTGGCCCACCAGGTCGAGATGGTTCTATCATAGGTCGGAGGTCATAGGTCGGATAAGAGGCCCTGTCATTCAGGCAGATTCAGCGGTACCTCATCTGGAGGTAGACATTCGTATGGTAGAGCCTCTTAGGCCCTTCCACTTAGATCTCCAGGTTTCCTATGGTACTTCAGGTGGTCGTGGTTCCCAAACGTACTATTCTGATCAACAGTCTTACACTGCAGCACTATCTCCCATCAATGCACCGCCGCTTAATAGTTTTTGAGGTGGACATTCATGTCGACAGGGACAGCAGCCTCAGTAGTAGAGAGCTTGTTACACTTGTGGTGATGTGGGTCACATTGCAAGATTTTTCCCTCGAGCTCCATGTAGATCTTAGCATCAAGGTTCTCGTGCCATGGTACATGTACCAGGTGTTCCACAACCTACCCATCCAACTAGAGGTGGGTGTAGAGGTGCTAGAGGTGGAGGTCCTAGAGGTGGAGCTCAGGCCGCCAGAGGTGGAGACCAGCCAGCAGCTGGCCGTCCCAGAGATGTGGTTCAGGGTGGTAGGGCCCAACCTCAATGTTATGCCCTTCCAGCCAGAGCAGAGGCTGAGTCTTCATATGTATTCATTACAGGTACTATTCTGGTTTGTGATAGAGATGCTTTAGAGCTATTTGATCCAGGGTCTACGTATTCGTATGTGTCCTATTATTTTGCATCGTACCTGGTCATGCCTAGTGATTCACTGAGTATTCTTGTTTATGTGTCTAAACTGGTGGGTGATTCTATCATGGTTGATCGAGTCCATCATTCTTGTGCTATGGTGTTTGGGGGTCTTGAGACCCGTTTTGATTTGTTGCTTTTAAACATGGTTGACTTCGATGTTATATTGGGGATGGACTAGTTATCCCCGTACCAAGCGATCTTGGAATGCCATGCCAAGACTGTGACCTTAACTTTACTAGATTTTCCCCATTTAGAGTGGAGAGGGACTCCTGTTCATTCTACCTTCAATGTTATTTCGTATGTGGAGGCTCGGCATATGGTCGAGAAGGGGTGTTTGGACTATTTGGCTTATGTGCATAATTCCAGTGCTGAGGTGCCCTCTATTCATTTTGTGCCCATGGTTTGTGAGTTTCCCAAGGTTTTCCCTTCAGACCTGCCGGGGATGCCACCCGACAGGGATATTGATTTCTGCATTGATCTGGCTCCGGGCACCCATCCCCTTTCCATTCTGCCATATCGCGTGGCCCCTCCAGAGTTGAAGGAGTTGAAGGAGCAGTTGCGATACTTGCTTAAGAAGGGTTTCATTAGACCCAACATTTGCCTGGGGGCTGCGCCTGTGTTGTTTGTAAAGAAAAAGGATGGTTCGATTAGAATTCCCATTGATTATCATCAATTGAACAAGGTTACAATCAAGAATAAGTATCCACTTCCGAGGATTCATGATTTATTTGATCAACTTCAGGGTGGCAAGGTATTTTCAAAGATAGACTTCAGATCTAACTACCATCAGTTGGGAATTAGGGAATCTGATGTCCCTAAGATAGCTTTCTCTACTCGGTACGGGCATTATGAGTTCTTGGTCATGTCATTGGATTAACATATGCCCCAGCAGCTTTTACGGATTTGATGAACCGAGTGTTCAGGCCTTATTTGGACTCATTTGTGATAGCCTTTACTAATGATATTATGATTTACTCCCACATCTAGGAGAAGCACAAGAAGCATCTCAAAGTGGTTCTTCAGACTTCGAAGGATACTCAGCTATACACAACATTTTTGAAGTGTGAGTTTTGGTTGAGTTCAGTTGCATTCCTAGGTCATGTTGTATCAGTAGAGGGTGTTCAGGTTGACCCGAAGAAGATCGAGGCAGTCAAGAACTATCCTAGACCAGCATCAGCTACAGAGATTCGGAGTTTCTAGGGATTGGCATGCTACTATCATCGGTTCGTGGAGGGGTTCTCATCCATCGTAGCCCCGATAACCAGGTTGAACCAGAAGGTGCCCAGTTAAGATGGTAGGACGAGTGTGAGGTGAGCTTTCAGAAGCTCAAGACAACTATGACTACGGCGTCGTTATTGGGTTTGCCCACAGGTTCAGGGCTTTATACAGTCTATTGTGATGCTTCCCGATTGGGCTTGTGTAGTGTTGATGGAAGATGGCAAGGTCATTACCTATGCTTAGAGGCAGTTGAAGATTCATGAGAAGAACTAGTTGGCAGCCATTGTTCACGCATTGAAAATTTAGAGTCACTATCAGTATGGCATGGCATGTGAGGTATTCACTGATCACAAGAGTCCTCTTTAGGCAGCGGAGGTGTTTGGAGTTGTTTAAGGATTATGATATCACTATCTTATATCACTCGGGAAAGGCCAATGTGGTGGCCGATGCCTTGAGTGGGAAGTCAACCGTTTTGGGCAGTCTTGCTTTCATTCAGGTTAGTCAGAGGCCGCTTGCTTTGGATGTTTAGTCCTTGGAAAATCGAATTATGAGGTTGGATATTTCTGAGCCTAGTCGGTTATTGGCTTTCAAGGTCTCTCATTCTTCATTATTGGAATGTATCTATGATCGGTAGTTTGATGATCCCCATTTGTGTGTTCTTAGAGACACGATATAGCGAGGAGGTACCAAGCAGGTTACATTAGATGGAGATGGAGTCTTGAGATTGCAGGGCTGAGTTTGTGTGCCCAATGTGGATTGGCTTTGAGATTTGATTTTAGAGGAAGCCCATAGTTCCCGGTATTCCATTCATCCAGGCGCCGCAAAGATGTATCATAATTTGCGGCAGCATTATTGGTGGTGTAGAATAAAGAAGGATATTGTGGAATATGTGGCATGTTGTTTGAATCGTTAGCAGGTTAAGTATGAGCATCAGAGGCCTGGTGGTTTATTCCAGAGGATTGAGATTCCCAAGTGGAAGTGGGAGTGGATCACTATGGACTTCATTTCTGGACTTCCGTTGACTCAGAAGAAGTTCGATGCAGTTGGGGTCATTGTTGATAGGCCGACCAATTCAGCGCATTTCATTCATGTGGCAGTCTCCTATTCATCCGAGAGGTTAGCTGAGATCTATATCCGGGAGATTGTTTGCCCTCATGGTGTGCCGGCATCTATTATTTTAGACCGAGCTACGCAATTTACCTTGCATTTATGGATTGCAGTTCAGCAAGAGTTAGGCACCTAGGTGGAGTTGAGTACAACATTTTGTCCTCAGTTGGACGGGTAGTCCAAGCGGACTATTCTGATATTAGAGGATATGCTTCGATCTTGTGTCATTGAATTCAGAGGTTCGTGGGATCGGTTTTTTCCTTTAGCGGAGTTTTCCTATAACAACAGTTACCATTCGAGTATCCAGATGGCTCCTTATGGGGCTTTATATGGTAGACGGTTTCGATCTCTGGTTTGATGGTTTGAGCTGGGAAAGGATCGACTATTAGGTACAGATTTTGTTCAGGAGGCCTTGGACAAGGTCAGGATCATTCAGGATAGGCTTCGTACAGCTCAGTCCAGGAAAAGGCGTTATCCAGATCGCAAGGTTCAAGATGTGACTTTCATGGTTGGTGAGCGAGTATTACTCTGAGTTTTTCCTATGAAGGGCATGATGCGATTTGGGGAAAAGGGCAAGCTTAGCCTTAGATTCATTGGCCCGTTTGACATTCTTGATCGAGTGGGAGGGGTGGCTTAAAGACTTGCAATGCCGCCTAGCTTATCAGTCGTGCATCCAATTTTTCATGTGTCCATGCTTCGAAAATACCACGAAGATCCATCCCACGTGCTAGATTTCAGCACTGTCCAATTAGACAAGGACATGTCTTACGAGGAGGAGTCGGTAGCTATTTTAGACTGGCAGGTTCATTAGGTGATATCCAAGAGTTTCCCTTCTTTTCGTATTCAGTAGAAAGGTCATCCTCCTGAGGCATCGACCTGGGAGTCGGAGTCCGATATGTGGAGCCGTTATCCTCATCTATTCCCCGACTCAGGTACTTCCCTATTTTGTCTGTTCGAAGATGAACAGCTGTTTTAGAGGTGGAGAATCTGACGACCCAAAGGGTCATCACATGTTTTCTTATCCATTGTGTGCTTCTGAGACCTCGAAACCCTCTTAAGAGTTGCCTCGATTTGCATGCGCAATCGGGCGCGTAGCCGTAAAGCATAAAAGTGAAATTTTGTGAAAAATACAATTTTGGTGTTAAAATGAATAAGTTTGACTTCGGTCAACATTTTGGGCGACCTGGCGCGGACCCAAAAATATACGTCCGGAATCGAGTTCCGAGGTCCCCAGCCTAAGAAATAAATTTTTAAAGGGAATTGTTTTTTTTAATTGTTAATAAAATTGAAATGAAAATTTATTAAAACGTGTTGGTATCCGGCCCGTATTTTGGTTCTGGTGCCCGGTACAGGTCTTATATGTGGATTAAGATGTTTCTGTAAAGTTTGGTTGAAATCGGACATCGTTTGACGTGTTTCAGACTTATAGATCTAAATTTGAAAGTTAATGAAGTTTGAGGGAAAACTATTAATTTTGAGGTTTGATCCATTATTTTGATGTTATTTTGGCAATTTGATCGCACAGTTAAGTTCGTAGGATTTTGTTGAGTTAGTACATGTGTTTGGTTACGAGCCTCGGGGGCGTGGGTGTGTTTCGGATGTTTTTTCGGGATTGTTTAAAGATAAGAAAAATAGCAGATTTTGCTTTAGCTGTTGCAGATCCCATTTCTTCTCCGCATAGAACAATTCCTGAACCCCTACATTTTATTCTCCGCGTTCGCGATACTCTTCTCACGATCACGATGGTCTTCCAAGTGTTACTCATCGCGAATGTGACCATCCTGACGCGAACGCGATCAGTAAATTTTACCCAGTTATATTTTAATTTCCAGAACAGTGCTGTTGCAGGATTTCTCTAAGTTCACGAACTCCTTCTTCTCCAAGGTCCTTAGGCATCCATTGAAGCAATCCTTCAAAAAAACTTCTTGGGTTAGTAATCCCTTGCATGTTTCCTTCCATTTTCTTCAACATCTAAAGAATTCCTAAGCCTAAAACATATAGCTAAGGGTAGAAACTGGGGATTTATGTAGAGTTAGGGCTTTTTGATTTTTCTTGATTTAGACCTCATTTTTGGGTTTAATTTAAAAATAAATTATATATTCGGGCTCGTAGGTGAATGGGTGATATGGTTTTGGTCCGAACCTCATATTTTGACCAAGCGGGCCCGGGGTCGATTTTTGAAATTATGGGAAGAATGGTTGGAGAAATATAATTAGACATTGGGTTTGATTTGTTTAGAATGTATTGATGGCATGAAGTCATTATTGTATAGATTTGACTGATTTGGAGCCGAATTCGAGAGGGAAAGTGGTTTTTGTGGATTGAATTGACCGTGGAAGTTTGAGGTAAGTGTCCAGTCTAACCTTAGCTTGAGGGATTAAGAGTTGAGTCATATTTTCTACTTGTTTCGTGTGGAGTACGACGTATAGGTATGGTGACGAATATCTATACGTTGATCTAGCATGACAATGGGTCCTTATATTGCGATTATCTTGATTTTTGTTGTACCTTCCATGTCTTATCGATGATTTCTAATTGTTATGAAATGTTTGTGAAAATAATTATGGTATTTGAACTTCGAGGAGCATTGGCTCGAGTTATTTTACGAATTAAGAAAGTATATGAGATTATTGTACCCTTTGGAGTATTGGCTCAAATGGTAATGTGAGTTATCAAATGAAAGTGAAAGAAAGAGGAAGAATCATTAAACTGTACCCTTGCTGGATTATTAGTGCTTTATTAATTATTTTCCCTTATCGGGATTTAACTATTTACTTGTTGCTCCGTTGCCGGGAATTATTTGGTTAGATGTTATTCCCTTGCCGGGATTTTTATTATTATTCTGTTTATTCCATTGCCCTTGTTTGTTGTTGTTGTTTGGATGATGAAGAGTGATAAATCACGAATGGTGATATAGTGCAGAGATTGATATTATGAGAAAAGAGTGTAAAGCACGAAGGGTGATGTCGTGTCGTACAATGTACCATTACGTACTGACTTTCATTGATTATATGGTGATGAAAGAGAGTAAAAGCAGGAAGGGTGATGCCTTGTACCTTGTTATTATATGATTGAATTGTAGTGGACGAGAGTAAAAGCACGAAGTGTGATGCCATGCAACTGTTGATTTCCTACTCTTGTTGACATTCTAGTTGTGCTGTTCTTCTCCTTAGTTGATGTTTCTATTTCAAAAATGTTACTTTCCCCACAGCATATTCCCCTACCTCCTTGACTGGTTAATTTCTTTATTTCTTCTCCGTCGCATATATATGCATTGAACTGCACATGATTGTTTGGTAATCTGGTCCTAGCCTCGTCACTACCTCGTCGGGGTTAGGCCAGGCACTTACCAGCATATGGGGTTGGTTGTGCTGATTCTACACTCTGTACTTATGTGCAGATACTGAAGCAGACTTCGGAGCACAGCCAGAGTCAGGGAGCCAGCCTTCACTCCAGCAAGACACCGAGCTAGCCTTGCAGGCGTGAGCAGGCCCCTCTTCTCCTCTATCTTTTATTTCTGTTTTTTATCTCATGTGTTCGAGACAAACAGTTTATATTTTCTTTCAAACGGTTGTATTTAGTACTCGTAGTAGTTCGTGAAAAATGTGATAACAGTTCTTGGGTAGAGGTTTATGTTGAATTTCCGCATTATTATTTAGTTTCTTTAATTTAAGTCTTCCGCTTATTTATTTAATTCCGATGCTTTTCATGCTTTCACTGATAATTGTTGAAAGGAGTACATTGTTGATGAAAAAGGTAGTTAAGGGTTGGCTTGCTAGCTCTCATTAGTAGGCGCAATCATGAATTTCGAGGGTGAAAATTTCAAATCGTGACAGATTAGGTCTTAACATTGGGAAAAAATAAATGTCCAAGCCTTAGTTAAATCCCTTTTAATATAAGATAAATATACTACATAATGCAAAAATTAATCTAATTAACTAAGCCAAATTATATATAAAATATGAAACTATTTTTTGTATTTTTCAAATGTCATACTAAAATAATAATAGGTTGGATTAAAATTATCGCAAAACTAAAATAATACTACTACCAAAACAGTAATATCCTTGAAAATAAAATGGAGCTACCTTTGTATTTTCGAATTTTATATAAAGTAGATAAACTAAAAGTAACTAGATAAAATATCAATTAGCTAAATAAAAGAAAATATTTTTACAATTTTTTTGTGATAAAATAAAGTAAAAGAGGCAAAGCTAGTTAAAATAGCGATATTAGACCTAAGCTAAATATTCAAACGCTAAAATGTGTAAAATCTCGGGGAGGGTCAAAAATTACATGTCTACAGCTGTCCTTCTTTGACTGAAAACATGAAGAGTTTTCAGGCAAAGAACAATGAGACTTATTTTTTGACCTGACCCTTATTTAGAGAGACCAAAAACTAAAAGAAAAGAGAATGTAAATGAGCCTTGGTATCTGAGCTGCCTACATATCCTTAGCTATAAAGGAAACAAGCCATGTGTAGTTTAGAAACATGAAAAGCGATGGAATATACCGAGGTATAGAGACGGTTGAGGTGTCGTCAAGGTTTCGGTCTGTGGTTCCTGCCATTATATCAAAATTAAAAGGAAAATTACAGCAAAAATAAAAGAAAAATACAAAGTCATATCTACTTCTTGTCTCGAATCTTCCTTGAATCCCCATTTGATCCTTCAACATGAAATTGAAAAATCACTCTATTCTTCAGGCGAACATCCTGCTGACTTGAATTTGAAGAAAGAGGAAGTTAACCTTATTCTTCAAGCGGGCACCCTGCTGCTTGCACTTGAAATAAATTTTAACTTCGACTAGACTTGAGCTTGCAAAACTTGTGGATTCCTGCTGCTTCTGACTTAAACTTGAAAATGAAAATTGACCCTATTCTTCAAGTAGGATTCTCTTGATGCTTCTTGAACTTGGAAATTGAAAGTTCCTATTCTTCAGGCGGGCTCCTGGTGCTTCTCTGACTTGAAATTGTAAACAAGTTCTTCAGGTAGGCTCCTGATGCCTCTCTGACTTGAACTTGTAAATTAAAAGTTGACTCTGTTCTTCAGGCGGGATTGTCCTGATGCTTCTTCAACTCGAATATTGAAAATTGACCATGTTCTTCAGGCGGGCTCCTGATGCCTCTTTCACTTGAAATTGTAAACTAAAAGTTGACCATGTTCTTCAGGCGGGATTCTCTTGATGTTTCTCTAATTTGAAATTGAAAGTTGACCTTGTTCTTCCGGCGGGCTCCTGATGCCTCTCTGACTTGAAATTGTAAACTGAAAGTTGACCTTGTTCTTCAGGCGAGATTCTCCTGATTCCTCTTGAACTTGAAATTGAAATTTGACCATATTCTCTAAGAGGGTGCTTGCAATCACAACAAAACAGACGAAATAAAGAAACTTTTCTACACTAGTTTGTACCAGGAATATTTGTGAGATGTTAGCAATACAGTAAATCAACTATGTCATTGATGAAAAATGCAATGATGAGAGTAAAATTAAAGACTGCTAGGATGTCTCATGTGAGATTGAGCAAGGAAAAATATAAACTAAGCTTGATTAAACTAAAAATTGACCTTATTCTCTAGGCGTGACCCTGAACTAAAGGAAAACTAAGGATTAACAACTTAAGAAAACTAAAATTGACCCTATTCTATAGGCGTGACCCTTGAACTTAAGAAAAACTATTAACAATATAATAAACTAAAACTGACTCTATTTTCCAGGCGGGACCCCTGAACTAAAGAAAAGCTAAGACTAACAACCTAAGGGAACTAAAAACTGACCATATTCTCGAGGCGGGACCCTTGAACTTAAGAAATATTAAAGATAAATAATTTCAGGAAACAAAAACTAACCCTATTCTGCAGGCGGGACCCGTAAACTTAAAGAAAACTAAAAACTCTTCTAACTAGGGAGAATGCCTAGGAGGTATGGTTCTTCTCAACAAGGGGAAATGCCGAGGAGGTAATGGTCTTCTCAACTTGGGGAATGTGTAGGAGGTTAAAACCCTCTCACAAGGGGAATTCTTAGAAGTTAAACACCTTCTCAAGCAGCCTTTATGCTAGCAAAATTTGGGCATGACACTTGAAAAATTCAAGCTTCAAAGCTTTAATTTGGACATAGTCTACGTCCTTTTTTCAAACAAACAAACTTGTGATTTTAAACATGGTGGTTAGTTTGTGGCCTTGACTTTGAGGGAGATTGCTCTTACACTTGCCATGTAAACTTTGATTTCGACTTGGGGACCTTGATTGTTATTGGCTAACCACTTTCTAGTCAAACCTTATCATAGAAACCACCTCTGATCCGTTCAAGCCCCAAATCCCTCTATCTGTTGCACTGTGCTCATGAATAGACGTTTACTAAACTTTTGCATTTTACATGAATCCCAAAGCACGTCAATGGTCACCAACTCAGTGCGCATACTACTCTTTCCTGACTTAAGCCACTTTGATGTACTAGCTAGACTCTGATTTGTGCAATTGAAAAGCTGGTAGCAAATTTTGAAGTTATTCTCACTTGTTCTGACCAAACAGACTCAAAAAGAGGACATAAACACATCAATAGAACATGGTAAGGGGACAACGCCAAGAGATGATATCTAACAAGAAAATTACAAAGTAGATACTCTGGCGTGGATAGAAACTCTAATGAACATGACCTGCAATTTGAAGTAAGCGGACTAATCTATTTAGTAAGTCTAATTTTAAATTTTTTGTCGTGCCTTCAACCTTTGGAATTGGGCTCCAATGTCCAATTGTTCTATTAGATTCATAATCCTTATTCGACTTGTAGTTCCTCGAATGGGTTTTCACCGTCAAACCTCTCTCATTTTGTTCTTTCTCTCAACTCATTGTCGCTTTATGGTGCTCATTAGGGTTTTCACCAATAAGACTCTCTCATCGTATTCTTTTCTTCTTATTTATTCTGATTCTGTAGATGACAGGAATTAACAATGGTAAAAATATCATATGCTTCTGGCATGGCTAACTAGACACTCTCAAAGATTATCTGGGAGGTCTTTTTGAACTGTAATGTGGCTTTTGGATAGGATTAGAAACAAAGAAAGGCACGAAGACTCAAATTAAAACTAAGACAAAAGGGTTAATTTATTTACAACTTTTGAAATTCATAAAAAAATTTGTCCCAATTTCTAAAATAAGGGAATTTGATTCTCACTCTTTTTTTAAAGATGGGATTTCTATGAAAACTGCTCAATTCTTGACTTTGTGGAATTATAAAAAAATAATTATTTGGTGCGACCGAACCGTAAGGCAGCCTACATATCCTGTGGTGACAAGAATCGGGTCGAACGTATTTCACAAGACTACTTTTTGTTGCTGCTATTTTCTTTTTTCTCTTTTTTTTCTTTTTCTCTTTTTCTTTTTTTTTCACCTTATTTTTTTTTGAAATTTTCTTTTGGAATGAAGTTTCTAAAACAAACCTTATGGGGCGTGATCTCTTTTTCTTCTTCTTTTTAATGACTTTAACTCGATTTCAAAATATGGGAGGTCAAGAAAATTAGCATATGCTCAAAAAAGGGATATTAAATGGTATAAAGTGTTTGGGTAGCTGAAAAAGGGCCTCCCAATCCCCAAAAATGCCAAGTACAACATATGCAACTTGAGGATGAAAAAGGAAGTTCATGTACAATATTTTTTTGCAGCTTTGCCATTGATATCATTGATATGCCATCCACTTTTCTTTAGTACCTTGTCAACTACAGAACTCTTGTTGTGTGATTTCTTCTTAACAAGGATGTGCTCCATCAATTTGGAGCAAACTCTCTTAGCTTTATCTTGTAACTTGAGATGCACTTCAATTCAAAGTTGCTTGCTTCAAATTATTTGGGACGCACTCTCTTGTAACAATTTCTTGTAATCCTCTTAACTTCCCAAACTGTTTGCCCCAGTTTCACACAATTCGGGGTTTAAATGATCTAAAAATGTCCAGTATTTACTATTTCCCTCAAATATTCATCTTCAAAACTTGTTTCGTTGCTTCATGATTAGAATAGCTGTTAAGATCAGGCTGAGAATTATGCGTGCATACCATGTCACTAGAGTCAGCATGAAAAGGCTCATAAAACGAAAAAGATAACCAAACAAAACATAAAAGAAATAACAAAAAATAGGAGATTACGTTAAGATGATGGTGAAAAAGTGTGAACAACAAAAACAAGCAAGAATAACTCAAGTTACAACCCTGGAACAAACCTAGATAACACTAACGAATTGCTACGACTAACTGAACTAGGCAAAATAAAAGGATAGAAGGGTTTGAGCCACAAGAACATATCCGGATTACAACCTTGAAATATTTCGGACAACAGAAATAACAACAAAATAAACTACCAAGACTCCCCTGGCTAGCCAAGAAATGAACGGGGTCATCTTAGCCACTGAGTCGAACATCGACATTACTAGAACCTTCACAAGCCTCCATCACATTGGCCTCACGAGATTGATTTTGGGTCCTCTTTTCCAAATCATTCTTAAGATCAACTTCGGGAACCGATACTGATAGCGCTAAAAATTTCACGACAAGTAGCCCTCCAAGGAACTCAAAAGAGTTCTCATATTCCTTTTCAACACAAATCATGCTCACCATATGCGTCTCACTATGAACATGCAATGAACTTTGGCTAGTATCTGCTGTATCAAGAATTTTCACGGTATTGTCACTTGCATCAATAAGCTTATGTACTATTCTTTTCAAATGCCAACACTTTTCTATATTGTGCTACGGGGCATTAGAGCAATATGTTAACCTTTAACAAAATCAAAATCCTTTTGGAAGGGGGTTCAGAATTTTTATTCGAATCAGCTTCAACATGTCCAATTGCCTTAATCTTTGGAACGGACTGGCATATTATTTTCCAATATGAGTGAAGGACTTTTCTCTTTGCTTCTGCCTTTTTATTTCGTAGTCCATCCTCGATTGGAACCTTTTGGGGCAGGGGAAGGAGGGGAGTGGATGATATGCTCGTAGAGGTGGATAAGATATTTGTGGAGCTGGTGCAGGCCATTGCGGGTCTTGTGAATTTGGAGCATATGGCGGTGCATTTTGGATAGAGTATTGGGAAGGTGAGGTATTCCTTTGGGGATTTTGTAGAGAAATGTAGTATCGGGGAGGATTATCTGGAGTACGGGGATATTCATGGGGTTGATATTGAGGCTGAAAGCATTGAGCAGGAACACCCACTAGATCCTGTCGTTGGCGGGGCTCAAGAACATCTTTCCTATTTCTCTTTCTTCCACCCAAACTTACTGAGATGTTTTTAATGTCTTCTGTATCATCTTGAAATGTAGAGTAGCTCATAATTTTTCTTTCTTCTACCATCTCCTCATTTTTACCACATCATTGAAAGGTTTACCTAAAGTCGGGATCAAATGACTAAAGTAGGTGGGTCCCTGTTCTTGTAGGAAAAGCTCGATCATTTGTTCTTTATCAATTGGGGACAAACTTGGGAGGCTTGTTCTCTCCATATGAGCCCAAACTCCCTAAAACTTTTCTCAGGTTTCTTTTTCATCTTAGATAGGGAGGAGCAGTCTAAGATAATATCTAGATTGTACTGAAAGGGTCGAACAAAATCTTGAACCATATCATCCCATGCATGCCACTTACTGATATCTTGAAGAGTATATCATTCCAAGGCTTCCCAGTCAAGCTCTTACTGAAATACGCCATCAACAAATCTTCTTTCCCACCAACACTTCTCATTTCACTGCAATAACCCCTCAGATGGGCTACTGGATCCCCGCGCCTGTCATACAAGTTAAAATTTGGAATTTTAAACCCCACGGGCGGATGAATATTATGAAACATACATAGGTCATTGTAGGACATGTTAATCTGATTTCCCATTCCTTTCATGTTCTTTATGGATTATTCTATACCTTTCAGGTTTATGGATATCTCATCTCGCTCTTCTCCTTGTGAACTTCTCATTTTCAACATGACGCTCATTTCGAGGGCTATGATTATACAAGTCCGAGGCTTTGTAGTCCAACTATAGGGGTAGTATTAGGAATCATGAGGTTTGAACTGGTGTTCGCTGTTGGACTTGAGGAGAGGTTGTTGAGGAATTGTGATCGTGGAGGCAGTAGATATGACAGGAGGGCTACTTTTTGGAAAGGTAGTTGGAGGACGAATGATGGAGCTACTAGAAAGTTAGGAAAGCTGTGTTAAGCGGGAAAACCTTGGGAGTATGGGGGTGATTTGACACTATGACTGAAGCTTGGGTAAGGGTAGCAGCTAGGAAGCTAAGTGGTGGCGGGGGTGGTGCCTTCCCAGTCATCCAAGCCTGAGACATGTCCGCCATGTGTTTTTTTAACATCCTTAACTCCTCAACTAAGTCAGTTCCCTGTTCAACCAATTGCTTTCAGGTAGGAGTATCAACCAACTCAACTCTGTTGTCGTCTGCCATTGCCTTTCGACTTTATGTCGTAGAGAAGAGTTATTACTTTAAGAACCACAAACCAACCACTCTTCTGCTATAATGAAGATAACAAAGAGGAACAAAATGAAGTTATCATATTAGTGTTAGGGCATTTAACAACAAATAGTATCATATTATATGCAATGCACCTAGCCACAATTATCGATTTTAAAATGACTTTAAGGGTACGGAGGGTCATATTGACATCACTCCAAGTTCACTCTTCTTTCCCCTCTTCCTCTTCATTTTCTCTTTAACACTCTTTCTTTCCCATCCCACGCTTTCCTCTCATTTTTCACATCTCACAACTTCATCTATTTTTTTCTAATTATTAAAAAAATTTGATCGAACCCTATGTAGGTTTCTTTTGTATCATATTTCGCATGAATCAGATCAAGCGTAGTTCTGGAAAAATAATGGACAAAATAAACTTAAATAAAATCTTTTTGGATTTTGTTTTTATAACTTTTTTGTCGATTTTCAAATACAAAATAGGAAGTTCGATAACGAGAGACCCAGCAACTTCAACTATTCTAAGACAAACTCTGACACCAACTAAAATACTGAATGCTACTAGAAAAGAGTAGAAAGTAAAAGAAAAATACCACAAAAATTAATTCAAAACATAGAACAATTCCTCAAACAAGCTTCAGAATGCGATGGTCCTGGGGTATCTGTCATGCTCGAGCTTTGGTACATGGATCCATATTTGAATGAGAAAAATAAGACTAAATAGAGTTAGTGACTCGAGACACTATGCGATGCCACAACACCTTCTATTGGATACATGCAAGACATGATTGAGCTATTTTTGAATATTAACCTAAGTGACCAATAGTGGCTATTAGAACAAACTCAACAAAGTTAACCTCAAATACATGGAAATATCTCACTAAGGCTTATATGGATTCAAACTCCCAATAATCATGATCCAAAATAATTTGCATAAATGGCCATTTAGCAAAAAATGACTTAAATGGCCAGAAGTGGCTAAAGATGCAAACTCAAAAAGGAAGGATCTTAAAGTAATATGAAATCCAGTTGTGGATTCAGGATTCTAAGGCACTGGTCAATAAGACACTTTCTGCACAAAATGACCCCATTTTGCAAGAATATCCAAAGTGGCCCGAAAATGGCTAGACACAGAAATTCAACAAAGATGGACCTTAAAGTTAGGAAACAACTGATTATAGATTCAACAAATTCCGTACACGATACAAAAAGGCACTTTGCAAAAATAGCCCTATTTTGCAAAAAAGGTCGATGTGGCCAATAGTGACTAGACATGCAAGATTTGGCTACAACCCCCGAAGCCAAAAACCTAAGACTCACTGGGAAGATTGGACCCTATGTGGATTGCCTATGTATTCTGACCCGAAAGACAAAAATCAGGTTCGCGTAGTTCGGGATGATTGGATATGGGAGAGAATTAAAAACTGATTTGGAGAGAACATAATTTTTTGTCTTTTTTGAAAAATAATAAAAATATAAAAACTTTTTGGATTTTTTTTTTAATTTTGGAAAAATAATGAAAGAAAAATGTGAATGGGCCTACTTGCTTTATTTTATACCTCACCATCTTTTCTCTCATTGGTCCGCCTAATGACCCACTTACTCTAAAAGAATACAGCATATAGCACATATGGATGATTAAATGTCTTTTGAACCACGGGCCCATTTTGACATAATTTGTATGGGCCTCCTACAATGGGACATGGTGCCTGGGACCAAGTCCTACTAGGTTTAAATAATATGATGCAAATAAGCACGACCTAAAGGCTGACCTAAATTTTGTTTTCACTAGACAAGGCAATTCGGGGCGGCACGTGGCCAATGGCAGCTAATCTAGTTTTCCGCCCACTCCATGCTCCCACACCATCCCCTAAAGACAAGTGTGACTCACAAAAAGGCCGTGTACACTCAAACATACTTTGGAAGATTTGCTGCAGAAAGAAGACCCATGGTTATGCAAATTATAAAGCGGTGACCACATAAGCAAAAGCGATAAACATATAACCAACAAAACGGGAAAAGACAAACAAACCAACTAAATAAAGAAAATAAAGAAAACACACACCTAAACCGAATATCCTGAAAGCCAACAAGATCAAGTATCAGCTCGAACTCGCAACTCCTCACCAGAGTCGCAGGAGCTGTCACACCCTTTTTTACCATCTCACTAACCTTCTTAAAAATGATAAAACGATTTTGTAAAGTTCAAAAGGGTTTTCAATTTGAAAGTTACAAAAGATCACGTTTCGAAGGATTTTTCAGAGCCACCACCCAACGTTTGATTTCAGTGTGACATATCACCATTTTTAAAATAAGAATATTCCTTCAAAACATATTTGACTCGAGACATAGTCTACACCGGAGATTTTAATTAAGGGGTTTTATTTGACTCGGGGAGAAGGTTTTCAGCATTCCCCGAGTCCCGTGGAAGTCACGATTGTGTAGTTGATATAATTGGCTTTAAGATATTCAAATTGATGTAGAACACACAAAAGGAAAACAAACACGAAAGAGACTCGAGGTCGTCCCGCCCTAATAAAAAAATAAAATAAGAACAAAAAAGCAATGAGTTCTCTTTCGGCCTCCAAGTACAGAATACTACGGGGTATTCCCCGAAATAAAATATTTACAAATTCTTTGGGGCATTTTACGGATAATTTAACTAAGGGAATGACCTCTCGCCTAAAAACTAACAAAAATCCTAAGGCTTGCCTACCCAAGTATGGTTGGCCTAAACATGGTCCTAGCGTCATTAATTAAATAAAGTATTAAAATGATTAAACTCAGTTATTATGCCAGATTCATGGTTAAAGTCCAATTCCGACTTTTAATGTCATTGCCGGATGATCTAATTGACTCAAACAATGAAGTTCAATGTAATGACCCAACCGGTCGTTTTGAGCCCTAGTGCGTCACTAAGTAGTCTGAAGCCATGAGCAGGTTCATTTCAGGTGTTATGACTTGTATGCGTGGTAAGAATTAAATTTTGGGAAGTTCAGAGTTGAATTCGGAAAAGAATTCTCATTTTGGAATCTTAAAGTTAAAAGAATGATCTAGGATTAGAATTTTGAGTAAATGACCTTAGAATCGGGCTTATGCCCAGACTGGATTTGGATGACCTGAGAGCATTTTGGCGCCTATTGTGGAAGTTGGCATTTTAGAAGAAATTTCATAAGTTTGGTTTGAAGTGAATTTCAATGTTATCGATGTCTGTTTGGAATTCCGAGATACGAGTAGCTTTGTATGGTGGTTCTGGAGTTGGGAGCGCAATCAGAAGTGAATTCGGAGGTTCGTAGGTTATTTTGAAGCCATTTGGCTAAACATAGAAATTTGAAGGAGTTTGAGAAGTTTGACCAGAAGTGAACTTTTTGATATCGGGGTCAGAATCCGATTTTGGAAGTTGGAGTAGGTACGTAATGTCAAATATGACTTGTGTGAAAATTTTGAGGTCAATCATACGTAAATTGATAGGTTTAAACATCAAAAGTAGAAGTCGGAAAGTTCAAAGTTCATAAAGCTTGAATCGGGGCGTAATTCATGGTTTCAGCATTGTTCGATATGATTTGAGGCCTCGAAAAATTTTGTAACGTGTTTTGGGATTGGTTGGTAAGTTTGGTTGAGGTCCCGGAGGCCTCGGGTGGATTTCGGGTGGTTAACGGATCGAATTTGGAGTTGAAGAAAAACTAAAGCAACTGATATCTAGTATTTCCGCACCTGCGAAGATTTGGTCGCAGAAGCGGCCAGGAAGACCGCAGATGCGGATTTTGGTGAGGGGAGCTAGGACATCATATGCGGTCAGGGAGCCGCAGATGCGGGACCGCACATGCGGATAAGGAAGTGCAGAAGCAGAAGCTGGGGCGGCCAGAGTGGACAGGAGAAGCGGTACAGGGTCCGCAGGTGTGGAAATGACTGGAGTAGTGAGGTCTTTAAAATTCGAGGTTGCATTCATTTCAACCACATTTTCTTCTATTAGTCGATGGGGAGCAGCTTTGAGGCATCGTTTTCGTTACTTGTCATGAGGTAAGTAATTTATGCTAGCTTTGAGTTAAATACAAGGTTTATACATGGATTTAGACTTGGAAAATTGTAGAAAATTGAGGTTTTGGTGGAAAACCTAGAAATTTACATTTTTTAGAATTTGACCGCGATTTTGGGTATGGAATTTAGAGAAAATTATATATTTGAGTTCCTAAGGTTATGCGCAAAGTTTATCTTCAAAAAATTTCGGATTCCGGGCATGTGAGCCCAGGTGCATTTTTGTCAACTTTTCGTTTGGGGTTAGGAATTGTTACAAATTGGGTTGTAAAGTTTAATTGAGCATATATTAATGAATTTGTATGACCATTGGCTAGTTTTGGAGCAGTGTGCATTGGTTCGAGCCTTCGAAAGAATGTAGAGTGCTGGTTATGAGTCTCCTTTCTAATTTTGTGAGGGGGAATTAACCCCATAGATGAGTTAAATTGGTTGTGTGTTCCTATTTGTGGGTGTTACATACGCACGAGGTGACGAGAGTCCGTGCATAGCTAACATTATGCTATTGTCCCGGTAGTCAAGGACCCAAAAGTATGTTATACTTGGAGTATTTGTGAACCCACTGATGGCTTGAATTGCTTAAATCATATTAAATTAGTAAATGAATTTTCAAAAAGATTAAGCTTCATTTCTTAAAAATTGATAAAGGAGAATTGGTTTTTATCTGAATAAATGTCCCCCGATAAGTCCCTAATTGATTGATTGAGCATGTATTCCTTATGTGTACATGCGTCGCATGTATGATTCACGAGCAGGGTATGTGTTTACTTTTGGAACGGGTCGAACGCCTCGGCAGATTAAATAGATGCATCTATGGTACGGGTCGTTCGACCGTCGGCAGTGCACAGTTTACATTTCTATTGGAGCGGGCCGTCGCCTCGGCATGATTTGCGCATGTTTGTGTTGCTGCCTAGAACATATTTAAGTTTTTACTTCCTCACCCTGGCTCGAGATTATTTTGTTAATAATGAAAAGAAGTTTTGGAAATATCCTATGAAAGAATTATATGTTTACTTGTTTCCTCTATCTAGATTAAAATTATGTTTATAAAGTAAATTCACTGTTTAATATATTTATTAAGGATGAATCATTATTGGACCATTAGAGAGTGTCAAAGTTTACCATCTCGGCTCTACCCCTTAGGAATTAGGTGGGATACTCACTGGGTACACGTTGTTTTCGTACTCATACTACACTTTCTGTGCATTTTGTTACACATGTATTTGTAACTCCAGTGGCCTACTAGGCATAGCAGCACGGATGATTCTGAGACTCGGTGAGCTGCATTATTCGAGACGGCCGCAACTAGAGCAGTCTTTTCCAGTGTACTGTATTTACTTCCTGTCCACTGTATTCCGGACGGAGGTTGTATTTTTTCTCTTATCAGTAGATGCTCATGCACTTGTGACACTGGGTTCTGGGATGGTTTGAAAGTATTGTATTAACTGCTTAACAATTAAATTTGATTTGAGACTTTAATCTTTTAAAAAATCTAAATATGGGAGGAAAATTCTAGATTTTAAAGTGGTAAAAACGAGATTTTGATTACATAATTTGATTGGCTTACCTGATAGCGGTATCCGACGCCACCACGACCCGTAGTGAATTTTGGATCGTAACATTCAGCCACCGACTATACTAATCAATTCAACATGATTCAAACAGAATAATTTCATATTCTAATTATAAAACCACCCGATTCAAACATCAACTTCACTTAGTCTTAAAGTTACATGCAAGCTCTAAATCAACTCATAAAAAATACTCACAAAATGAAATCTAAAGAAATAGTGCCAATTTATTCACACAATAACAAACAAGAACATATTTAAGGCATAAGAGTTAGAAATGTCAATTCGTTTTTCTTGGCTCGAACGAACAATGCGACAATGGACTTCGGTAGATAACACAACGATGAACAGATACAATAATTGAAGCTCAAGCAGGAACTACGAATCTACCAAGAAACGTCGGACTACCACTTTCGACGAACTCGGAACTAGCCAGAAAACTCGAATTAAACCCAAACAATGAAATTAATGGGTTCTGCGATGGCTCGAACCCAAAAAAAAGACTTGGAAACAAAAGCTGAGGAAAAATCCATCAGCGAAAATTAGATTAGAAAGTTGAATTTTGTGTATGTTTATTGATTGGGGAAGGGCAAAATAAACTTGAAAGAACTCAAATGTGCGGCTCACTCTTCCTTAGAGATTAGGTGGTGGCCGATTTTTTTTGTTTTCTCTGTTCTTGTGTATGTGTGATGGCTGCTCTAAGGTGAAGGGGAGGGGGCTGATTTTGATGGGTGCTAGGCGTCTCTTTCCTTCTCGCTGGATTCCAACGAGTTCTGGTGATAGCCGGATTTTCGGCTGCTTGGTGCGACCGCAGTGATGGCAGGCGGGAAGGCGGCTAGTTGGTCTCTCTTGGTTGAGGATGAAGGCTATGGCATTTTTTGTGGGGTGAAGAAGAAGAAGATCTACCGTGGTCTGCCGTTGGTTTTAGGGACGGAGAAGAAGGTCTTCAAGCTCGGGTTTTTTAGAATTCGAAAAGAAAAATCTGATAGGGAAGGCGTTTGGACTTTAGATTTGGGCCTTGATATTGGGCTAAAAATAAATGTTCAACCCTTAGTTAAATCTCTTTTAATATAAAATAAATATACTATATAATGCAAAAATCAATCTAATTAATTAAATTAAATTATATATAAAATATAAAATTATTTTTTGTATTTTTCAAATGTCATACTAAAATAATAATAGATTAGATTAAAATTATTACAAAATTAAATAGTACTACTACCAAAAACACTAATATCCTTAAAAACAAAGTGAAACTATTTTTATATTTTTGAATTTTATATAAGGTAGATAAACTAAAAGTAACTAGATAAAATATCAATTAGCTAAATAAAAGAAAATATTTTGTAATTTTTATTTTTGTGATAAAACAAAGTAAAAGACTCAAAACTAGTTAAAATAGCGATATTAGACCTAAACTAAATATTTAAACGGTAAAATATGTAAATTCTCGGGGAAGATCAAAAATTACATGTCTACATTTACCATAAGAATTTAGCACGAAGAAATAATTTAAATTTGCTATTTATTATGCGTTTTACCATAAGAATTTGGCATGACTTCATTTTTTTTTTTTGTCATTTACTATTTAATATACAATAAAGACATTTATCAATTTTATATTGGTTTGATGTCACTGAAATTTGGTGCAAGAATAATCCATATAGTAGCTCTTCTTCTTCTTGGTCTAAAGTTTGGTACAAATCCGGACTGAATTTCAGACCAATGACCTGATGTTACAGATGCCACATTTCGAACTTCAGGCCAATACATGATTTTGTGTACAACAAATTCACAATGGTATTGAGGAACAAACAACAGAGTAGCAGCAAATGGAATGTTATCTTATTTGGAACTGCGCATAAATAAGGAGAAGTCATATACTTTGCCTATTCAGTCTATAACAAATCACAAGATCGAGTATTGACAAAACAATATACTTGGCAAGTTTAACCCTCGGAATCATATGTTTTGTTATTTAGAGCGTGGATAAGAAAGAAGTGGTCGTGCTCGTGCATCACTCGGTCATACTTGTGGCTAGGTTTGCAATATTCTTAAATTGTGATTATATTTTTAAATACATGCTACAAAAACGGAAACCCTATGTCATCTGTTTTATATTTTTATTGGAATTTTTATATTCCTATGCCACATAGGAAATTTTATTACCTCAATGTTTAAGGTTTGATTTAATACATTTAGTATATTAAATTACCAATTCTACACCATAATATATTTTAAGGATACAATTAATGCATCATGTATCCCTCCTTAATTCAAGGTACCGCATATCCCACCCCTCCCGTGTTTCTCTCTCCCAAACCCTCACTGTCACCCAGCAATGAATCATTATTTTAGTAGAAGTGATAGGGGGACAAATGGTGGTGCATTTGCTTCTCAAAAAAAAATTGATGAAAGAGAGTGCTTTCTACTAGTCAAGTAAAAGATAATAAGTTTCTTCTACCATGAGTAAAAGAGGAGTATTTCTATTCACCCACCATTAAAAGAAACGGATTACCCACCCATCAACACAATAATACTCATCATCGTTTTCAGAGATATAGCCCAACCATCAATTACAGGACCCAAAGAGCTTCTCAGGCTAGAAAAGTACTTTACTGTGCGACTTGAGAAAATCAGAGCAATGTTTGCACCAAGTCCAAATAAAGGATAGAATCTCTTAGCCTCGTCAAGTCGTAATCTGCAAAAGAAATCACCCAAAACACTTAAATAACAGTGATTTCCCCCATAACATATTTATGTAGCTTAATTGGTATTTTCGACATAATTGCATTTTTTGCAAAAGATTTTGTAGAAGTTTTAGTCATTAGATTTGTGAAAACAGAAAACAATACATCTATAGTCAGAATACAAATAATCTACAATTCATCTACATAATATCTACAAACTGGGTATAGTGAATTTTAATATCCTAATTCCCATTCGATTGTAGTTTAATTGGAATTTTCGACATAATTGTATTTTTGCAGAAGTATTAGTTGTTTTTGATTTATGAAAACAGAAAACAAAGCGTCTACCATTAGAATACAAATAATCTACAATTTATCTATAAAATATCTACAAACTGGATACATTGAATTTTTATATCACAATTCTCACTCAATTGTAGCATAATCGGGATTTTTGACATAATTATATTTTTTCATAAGATTGTAGAAATTTTAGCCGTTTTTTATTTGTGAAAATAGAAAATAAAGTATCTACAATCAGAATACAAATAATATACAATTTCTGCGATATGTCATCTTCTTCTTCTTCTTCTTCTTCTTCTGAAATTTAGTCAAAATCAAGTCTAATCTTCACCAAAACCTCTCAAAATTGAGATATAAACTCCAAACCATATTCCCGATTATTTTCAACAACACCCAATCCAAACAAATAATAATTTTTGAAAATCTAAATTTTAATTCAAAGCTTTCAAGCTTTTAATGGTTTTCAATGGTGGAATTGCTGCTCTCTTTTCATTTGCTTTGTCTTACTAAAATTTGCAATTGAGAAATAGAGAGAGACGTAGAGAGAATGTCGACGAACTGAGTTTTTGCATAACTGATTTTTACAATTTGTTGACGATTTTGTCTTTTTTTTTATTTGTGGCTTAAGGAAAAATATCAAAGAATAGAGTTTTTGTAGAAAAGAGTCTATGTAATTTGATTTTAAATTGAAGATATAAGCTTTGCGTTTCAAATTTGTTGTGAAGGTCGCTAAATCAATTAGAATGTTGAGTTCCTGATTTGTAGCATGCCTAATTAAGAAGATTCAGCTACTAATAATTATTATTTAATGAATAGTATAATAATTATAAAAAAAATTGTGAACATAGTGAGTAAATTAGAAACTATGCACATTCTTGATAATAAAGTTTCATATATGATATAAGAAGGAAAAAGTCTCATTTTTATTTAACGCTTAATAACATACTTTTATAGGAATGGTATGATATGTTAATTCACAAGCTATATATTTACTATGTACCCAAGGTGATTTTTTATCTTTATTTTTTTGGGGGTTTGACATAGTTACTCACAAAAATAAAACTATTTATCTTTGTCTATCCATTTATTTTTTATCCATAAACTAATTATATTTTCTACCCACGGTAGATTTTGTGGAGAATTTTTCTTTATTTTCCAATTCTTTTTTATTTCTATGCTTCTTTTCTTTTCTCATTTTCTTTTTTCTCGTTTTCTTCTTATTTTTTCGTTTTTCCTTTTCTAATTTCATTTAGTTTCTTTTTTATATATTCTTTTTCTCTTTATAATCTAATTTAATTTACTGTCTACAATATTTTTTATTATTCTTTTTTTATATTATTACTAAAGAAAATCAAATTATACACCAATTAAATTTAGCTAATACAAACGAACAAATACTAACTAACAAATGATATCAGTATAGTATATAGCTATAACAAGAGGGTATACAATTGTACATAAATAATTAAAAAATAATAATTATTAAACTGAAATAATATTAATTGTCAATACAAATTTCAAAAAAAATATAAAAGGATCTAATGGTAAGAGTATACTGTTACATTATATATGATACTACAATTTTTATTTTATTTTGCATTTTCAGTTTGCCCCTCACGCTGGATAAAAGCTTAAAGCAAATTAAAAGGGAAAAGGTAAGTAATTTACGTGTAATAAGTATACTATTATAGTATATTGTATACTATTAAAGCATATTGTTACAGTATATTGCATATTATTACAGTATACTATAATAATATATAATATACTATAATAATATGCTATTGCAGTATAACTATATACGCGTATATTATATTATATATTGTTAGGTACTGTGTTCTTCTTCGATTATTATAATATACCGTTGCAGTATATAGTAAACTATAATAGCATACTGTTGCTGCATAGCTTTATACTCCTACAACATATTGTATACTGTAGCGGTATATTGCAGTTATGTTCTTCTTCGATTTTCAACTGAAAATTTTGATCTCAATCACTTCAAATCAGCTCCAAATGCTATAAAATTTTAGTATGAACTTCTAAAAGGTACAATAAGCAATATTTAATAACGCCCACTTTGAATCAAATAATAAATCCTCAAAATAAAATTTTAAATTCAAGGGCCAGGGCAAGAGGAAGAGCTGGGGAAAGAACAATCAAGAAAAAGTGCAGCATAATTGAAACTAGTCAGAGGTCAACACTTGGCCTGAGAACCCTCTAGATTAGGGAGATCCAAATAAGAGCTTGTTGCCTATGTGTAGGAAACCACCTCATGCGGTATGAGAAAAGCGCACTTCACTTCGGAATGCCAACCTCCCTTAGCTTAGCCTTTTACGACCTTTTTCGCCTTCTTCATGATATCTTTCTTTTGTGCATACCTCGGTCTTAATAACTTCTGGTTTATACCAAATCGACCTTAGAGAGAGTTCATTAGACTTCTCGGATAATTATATCCAATTTCTTTTTGAGGAAGGATATAAGGGAAATGGAAGTGTTTGTTCAAGTCTTCTTCACAGAGGCGAACTTTATCCAAGTCATTGATATCTGGGTGTGTCAAAAGGAAGAGTTTGTATGCAAAAACTAGATGGGGTTATTTTGTTCCTTCTTCTGCATCCACAACTACCTTTTTCTTTGCTATTTCTTGGGTTTTTTTGTTTCACTGTATTTCAGATCCCTCTGTGAAGAAAAAAAGAAAAAATTGGTTAAATAATTTGGGCCCCATGGGTATAAATGATAAATAGTCCGGTCTTGGGCGTAAAAGAGTAAATAGTTTAGAATAAAGGGGTTTTGACACAGCTACCCACAAAAATAAAACTATTTACCCTTGTCTACCTATTTATTTTCTTCCCATAAACTAATTACATTTCCTACCCATAGTAGTTTTTGTGATGTATTTTTTCTTTATTCTCCAATTCTTTTTTATTTCTATGCTCCTTTTTTTCTTTTTTGCTTTTCTTTCTCGCTTTCTTTTTATTTTTTTCTTTTTTCCTTTTCTAATTTCATTTAACTTCTTATTATTTATATTCTTTTTCTCTTCATAATCTAATTTTATTTACTATTTTCACTATTTTTATTATTCTTTTTACGCAATAAGAAAAATATTTGATATAGTAAATATTTGTTTACCTTTTTTTAATATAAGTAGTACAATATACCTTTTATTATTTTATTTCTCATTTTTAAATTTAATTGTTAAATTAAAATAATATTAGTTGTCACTTGATCTAAGACATTGAATATCACATGACTGTTGTTAAGCTCCATAAATTATATAATCAAATTCTAAGAATCGACATGTGATTGCCATGCAAATTTGGATCTCCTTCTCTAAAAATATCAACACACACTCTACCATTAGCGGTAATAAAACCGATTATAGAGTAAGAAAATATAATCTACGGCAACCAAATCTCCATATATACTAGTTAGAATAAAAATAATAATAAAATATTAAAACAATATAACAAAAGTATAAGTAACGAAAAAGAATTCTAGTACCATGTGATACCAATATGGTATATATGTATATGTCTCTAATATTGCTACAATTATCTATGACTATACTACCCTACGAAAACATTAAAGGATGCAATAAAAGTATGAGAATGTGACGACCCAAAGGGTCATCACCGTAATTCTCCCTTTCTCCGTGATTTTGAGGCCTTGAAAACCTCTTATTTGGTTGCCTCGATTTGTGTGAGCAGTCCGAGCACGAAGCCAGAAAATTTTTGTGTGGAAATATATGAACTCTGTGTTAAAAACTATGAATTTTGATAATAATATTGATATAGTTGACTTTAGTCAACATTATGGGTAAACAAACCCAGGCCCATGATGTGATGGTCCCGGAGGGTCCATAGAAAAATATGGGACTCTAGCATATTCCCAAAATTTAAATCGGATGCCACGGGCCAGAGAAAAGAATTTTTCTGTGAAATTGTTTTCTTAAAATGTTTAAGGAAAATGAAAATGAAATTTGATCAAAAAGTAATGGTATCGGGATCGTATTTTGGTTTTGACGCTAGGTACAGGTCACATATGTGGTTTAAGCACTTCCTATAAAATTTGGTGGTGATCGAACCTCGTTTGACGTGTTTCGGACTAAAAATGAAAAATTTAGAAGTTATGAACTTTGAAATAAAAATCATGAGTTTTTAGGCTTGATGCTATGTAAATGATGTCATTTTGGCGATTTGATCGCGCGACTGAGTCCGTAGGATGTCCTCGAAGTTGTGTACATGTTTGGTTTGGAGCCCCGAGGGTTCGGGAGAGTTTTGGTGAGGCCAAGAGTTCATGTTACATGTTAAAAAATGCTTCAGGTGTAGCAGACCTGCAGGTTCGCAAATGCGAATAGGGTCCTGGGCTGCTAAGACCTCGCAATTGTGATGTCCATCCATTTGGCCCATCCTTCGCAAACTCGAAGACCATCTCGCAAATGCGACTTACCCAGTCAAACCCCTGAGTTTGCAATTGCGGACATCACCATCGCAATTGTGAATCCCGCCCTTTCCGCATGAGTTTTTATATGCGAACAAAATTCTCGCAATTCCCATATCTGCAGGATTTGCAATTGCGAACCCATCTTGGCAATTGTGATACAAGCACCTTTACATTTTATACTTAACTGATTTTAAAGCTCATTTTTTATATTTTCAAAACCCAAAACATCCATTGGCGATTTCTCTCGAACCCTCTCATCTCCAAATCATTGGTACGTCAACTTTCTTGTTTTTTCAATCTCTAACATCATTAAACATGTTTTTCTTGTAAAAATCAAAGAAATTTCATGGGTGAAATTGGGGATTTTGGGGTAGAACCTAGGTTTTCTTAAAATTGAGGATTTGGACCTCAATTTGAGGTCTGATTTCAAAACTATATATATATATATGGGAGAATGGGTAACCTGATTTTGGTTCGAACCTCGGGTTTTGACCACGTGGGCCTGGGGGGCATTGTGGGAATTTTTGGGCAAAACTTTGAGAAATTCGTCCTTACGCATTCAAATTAGTTTTACTAGAATTTGTTGATACATTTGAGTAACTTGTGACTATATTCGAGTGGTTTGGTGGCGAATTCGAGGGGTAAAGCTATTCTAGAGGTGTGAGTTGAGTTTGGAGATTTCGATGTAAGTGTTTGATCTAACTTTGGCTTGAGGGAATATGATTATGGCATTATTTGCTATGTGCTATGTGGAGTCGGTGTATAGGTATGGTGACGGTTACCTATGTGCCCGAGTCTAGCATGATCGTGGGTCCTAAATTGCTTCAATTCAAATAATATGGCATGACTTGTGGCCTAATTTGATTGAGTTCACATGATATGGTCAGTAAGGACAAATAGAGATTTATAAATATTATTGAAGCATTTGCTTGATTGAGAGTTGTTGGTAGCTAAGTGCTAGAAGTCGAAGTCTTGTGATTATTCCCCTTGCCGTATTTTGGTGTATATTGATTTCTCCCTTGCCAGGATTTTGGTATAAATTGAATCCTCCCTTGCTGGGATATTTGAGCTATTAGTTATATTCCCTCGTCGGGACCTTTGTATTCTGATGTTGCTCCCCTCGCACTTGAGTTTCGAATGGTGTTGGGTGAGTTTCGTTGATAATATCGAGGATCGGGTTGCACACTGCAACGGTACTAAATACTGAGGACTGGGTTGCACGCCGCAATTGATTAATTGTTGAGGATCGGGTTGCACGCCGAAATGGTATAAAAATGTTTAGGAACGGGACGCACACTGCAACGGAAATATGAACCGACTAAATGGTTCTGTGTGTTGAGCGTTTCGGTATTTCTTTATCAGTTGTTATCCGCTCGGTTTTCTTTCTTGTTAGTTAACTTATGTACTTGAACTGTTGTACCCCAAAGCATGTTTCCCTCCCCTTTTTACTATTTAAATTAGTGTATTCTCCTGTGATTGCATATATTTGTACAGGTTATTTATGGTAGGTCCTGTCTAGCCTCGTCACTACCTATCCGGGGTTAGGCCAGGCACTTACCAGCACATGGGGTCGGTTGTGCTGATTCAACACTTCTGTGCCTTTTGTGCACGGGTCAGGAGATAGCTTACGGACCGCCACAGCACTTCTAGATCGGGAGCCGACCTTCAGTCCAGAGACTCTTAGGTAGCTTTGCTGATGTCTGCGGGCTTGAAGTCTCATCTACGTTATTTCAGTTTTTTATTTGTATCGAGACAGACTCTTTTGTATTTTCTTTCAGACTGATGTTTTTAGTACCATTAGTAGTTTGTGAGTGGTGACACCAGATACTAGGTAGAGATATGTTTTAAACTTCCGCACTTTGCTATTGTTTTTGTTAAATGTCTTTCGCATATTTAAGTATTTATTTCAGCTTATTATAGTGATTAGGTTAAAGTTTTGTGAAATATTTAAAAAGATGGTTTGCCTAGCTCCGATAGTAGGCCCCATCATGACCCCTGGTGGTGGGAAATTCTGGACGTGACAAGCTGGTATCAGAGCACTAGGTTACTTGGGTCTCACAACTCACGGACAAGCTCGGTAGAGTCTAAGGGATCGGTATGGAGACGCCTGTATTTATCCCCCAGAGGCTACAGAGTTAAGAAAAAATTTCACTTTGTTCATTCTTGTCGTGCAGTTCTGTTTCTCAAATATTGATTGTCGTTTTACTCTGTTATTCGCAGATGGCGAGGACATGTTCATCTTCTTCTACCGTGCAGCAGCTCGAGCTCCCTGCAGCAGCACCCACGAGGGGCAGGGGCCGAGGCCATACTTGAGGTCGTGGTAGGGGCACAGCTCAGCTCCAGGCAGCAGTTCTAGAGGTGGAGCCTCATTTTGACTTTGATGAGGAGGTTCCAGCCCCAGCAGCTCCAGTGGGCCCAGCTTAGATCCCAGGAGGGGTTATGTTTTCCCAGGATCTCCAGAATGCTCTCATCCATATAGCAGGCTTTATGGACAGTATCACTAGAGCGGGTTTGTTACCAATAGCACCAGCCACTTCTCAGGCTGGAGAAGGGGTTCTGACTCCTACTACACGTACTCCAGAGCAGGTAGCTCCCCGGACTCAGGTTCTAGTGGTTCAGCTAGCAATGGCAACTCAAACAGGCATTACAACTAATGCCGGAGATGGAGCGGTCATGTCTTTGGATGCTTTGTGGAGGCTTGATCGATTCTCCAAGCTTTTCACCACCACTTTCAATGGTAGTTCATCGAAGGATCCCCAGGATTTTATATTTAGTTTTCATGAGATCCTCAGGACCATGGGTATAGTGGAGACCAATGGGGTCAATTTTTGCACCTTCAAGCTTACAAGATCCGCCAAGACTTGGTAGAGAGATTATTGTCTATCTAGACCAGCAGAATCTCAAGCTTTGACCTGCGATCAGTTTGCGGAGTTATTCTTGGAGAAGTTTCTCCCCATCACTCAACGGGAGGTACTTTATAGACAGTTTGAGCGCCTCCAGTAGAGCTCTATGGCAGTTACACAGTATGAGACTAGATTTATTGATTTAGCACGACATCCAGTTGTGATACTCCCTACAGAGCGAGAGAGAGTTTGGAGACTCGTTGATGAATTGATTCAGCCGATCCGACTTCAGATGGCCATGGGAGTTGGGTAGTGATATTTGCTTTCAGGAGGCGGCCAATACGGCCTGCCGGGTAGAGATGGCACCTGCTCGAGGAGGTGGTCAGGGGTCAGATAAGAGGCCTCGCCATTCGGGTAGGTTTAGTGGTACCTCATCTGGAGGCAGGGATTCATATGATAGAGGCCACCCTTAGAGGCCCTTCCAGTCAGCACTTCAGATCTCACACCGTACCGCGGGTGGTAGCGGTTCTCAATAGCACTGCTCTGATCAGTAGCCCATCAGTGCACTACCTCTTCAGAGCCTTCGAGGAGGTTATTCAGGGCATCAGGGTCAACCCAGTCTTCTCAGTTGCCGCATTCTGCTGGATGTTATGAGTGTGGAGATCTCAGCCACTTCAGGAGATCTTGCCCGAGGTTGAGGGGTGCTCGGTCATAGCAGCAGGGTCCTCGTCCCATGATTCAGGCAACAGGTGATCCACAGGCCGCCCAGCTAGCTAGAGGCAGGGGTAGAGGCCATAGAGGTGGAGGTAGGGAACATATAGGTGGAGCTCAGCCCGCCAACGGCAGGGGTCAGCCCGCAGCAGATCATCCTAGAGACCTAGTTCAGGGAGGTGGGGGCCAGCCCCATTGTTATGCTTTACCAACCAGGCCGGAGGCCGAGTCATCAGATGTCGTGATTATAGGTACTATTCTGGTCTATAATAGGGGTGCTTCTATGTTATTTGATTCGGGATCCACGTATTCTTATGTGTCGTCCTATTTTGCACCCTATTTGGTTATGCCTAGTGAGGCTCTGGGTATTCCTGTATATGTGTATACACCGGTTGGTGATTCTATTGTGGTCGGCCGAGTGTATCATTCATGTGTGGTGGTATTTGAGGGCCTTGAGACCTGTGTCGACTTATTGCTCTTAGATATGGTGGACTTTGATGCTATATTGGGGATGGACTGGTTGTCCCCTTATCATGTTATTTTGGATTGTCACGCCAAGACCATGACCTTGGCCTTGCCACATTTGCCCCAACTTGAGTGGAGAGGGACCCCAGGTCATGCCACCCGTAGTGTTATTTCGTATGTCAAGGCTCGACGTATGGTCGAGAAGAGGTATCTAGCATATCTGGAGAGGGACCCCAGGTCAAGCCACTATGTTCCTATTGTTTGGAATTTCCCAAGGTTCTCCCTTCGGACCTGCCGGATATGCCGCCTGACAGGGACATTGATTTTTGTATTGATCTGGCTCCGGGCACTCAGCATATCCCCATTCCATCGTATTGCATGGCCCCTCCAGATTTGAAAGAATTGAAGGAGCGACTTCAGACTTGCTTGATAAGGGTTACATTAGACCCAATGTATCACCTTTGGGTGCACCAATGTTGTTCGTGAAGAAAAGGATGGGTCGATGAGGATGTGCATTGATTACCGCCAGTTGAACAAGGTGACGACTAAGAACAAGTATCCAATGCCGTGGATTGATGATTTGTTTGACAAACTTCAGGGTGCTAGGGTGTTCTCAAAGATATATTTGAGGTCTAGTTATCATCAGTTGAGGATTAGGGCGTCTGATGTCCCTAAGACAACATTTCGCACTCGGTATGGGCATTATGAGTTTTTGGTCATGTCGTTTGGGTTGACCAATGCCCTGGCAGCATTCATGGAGTTGATGAACCGAGTGTTCATTGGATCTGTTTGTGATTGTATTCATTAACGAAATTTTAATATACTCCCGCAGCCAAGAGGAGCATGAGCAGCACCTCGGAGTGGTTATTCGGACTCTAAAGGATAGTCAGTTGTAAGCCAAGTTCTCAAAGTACGAGTTTTGGTTGAGTTCAGTCGCATTCCTGGGTCATGTCGTATCCGCAGCAGGTATTCAGGTGGACCCAAAGAATATAGAGGAAGTCAAGAACACGCCTCGACCAATTTCAGCTACAGAGATCCGGAGCTTCTTGGGGTTAGCTGGTTACTACAGACGTTTCGTGGAGGGGTTTCCATCCATTATAGCCCAGATGACTAGATTGAACCAGAAGGGTTCCTACTCCAGGTGGTCATATGAGTGCGAGGCGAGCTTCGAGAAGCTCAAGACAGCTCTGACTACAGCACTGATATTGGTTTTGCCCACGGGATTGGGGCCCTATAATGTTTATTGTGATGCTTCCCGCATCGGGCTTGACGCAGTGTTGATGCAGAATGGCAAGGTCATAGCATATGCTTCGAGGCAGTTGAAGATCCACAAGAAGAATTATCCAATTCATCATCTAGAGTTGGCAGCCATTGTTCATGCCTTGAAGATCTTTAGGCATTATTATATGGTGTGACGTGTGAGGTGTACACGGATCACAAGATCCTTCAGTACTTTTTCAAACAGAAGGAGTTGAATTTGAGGTAGCGGAGGTGGTTGGAGTTGTTGAAAGACTATGATGTTTATATCTTATACCACGTGGGGAAGGACAATGTGGTGGCTGATCCATTGAGTAGAAAGTCCGCCAGCATGGGTAGTCTTGCCTATATCCCGGTCAGCCAGAGACCACTTACTTTGGTTGTTCAGGCCTTTGCAAATCGATTCATGAGATTGGATATTTCTGAGCCTATCAGGGTGTTATCTTGCATGGTTGCTCGTTCATCGTTGATGGAGCGCATTCGAGAGCGGCAGTGAGATGACCCCCATTTGTGTATCCTGAGGGACACGGTGCAGTGGGGAGGTGCCAAGAAAATGACTTTGGGAGATGATGGTGTATTGAGATTGCAGGGGCGAGTTTGTGTGCCCAATGTTGATGATATTCGGGATTCGATCTTAGCGGAGGCCCACAGTTCTCGGTATTCTATTCACCCGGGCACTGCAAAGATGTATCAGGATTTGAGACAGCATTATTGGTGGCGCAGAATGAAGAAAGACATTGTTGCATATGTGGATCATTGTCTGAATTTGCAGCAGGTTAAGTACGAGCATCAGAGGTCCGGTGGGTTATTTCAGAGGATTGAGCTTCCCAAGTGTAAGTGGGAGAGCATCACCATGGATTTTGTTATTGGCCTTCCGATGACTCGGAAGAAGTTTGATGCTATATGGGTTATTGTTGATAGGCTGACCAAGTCAGCGCATTTTATTCCAGTTGCCACAACCTACTCATCCGAGAGATATGCTGAGATTTATATCAGAGATATTTTTCGCCTTCATGGGGTGCCCATATATATTATTTCGGACTAGGGTCCGCAGTTTACCTCGCATTTCTGGAGAGCGGTACAGCATGAGTTAGGCACCCAGGTCCAGTTGAGTATAACATTCCATCCTCAGGTGGACGGTCAGTCCGAGAGAACTATTCAGATTCTTTAGGATATGCTCCGAGCCTGCGTTATTGATTATAGAGGTTCGTCGGACCAGTTCTTGCCTTTAGCAGAGTTTCCCTACAACAACAGCTACCAGTCCAGCATTCATATGGCTCTGTATGAGGCGTTGTATGGTAGGCGGTGTCGGTCCCCAGTCGGATAGTTTGATCCGAGAGATGCTCGGTTATTGGGTACAGATCAAGTACAGGAGGCCTTAGATAAGGTCAAGATCATTCAGTACAGACTTTGATCAGGTCAGTCTAGGCAGAAGAGTTATGCAGATCGCAAGGTTAGGGATGTTGCTTTCATGGTTGGTGAAAGAATATTGCTCCGTGTATCGCCTATGAAGGGCGTGATAAAATTTGGAAAGAAGGGCAAGCTTAGCCCTAGGTTTATTGGCACTACAACAAAAATGATCTTTAATGGAAATATAGTGGCAATAAATTAGTTGCCGCTAGTTTGATCTCAACAGACAAGTATTACCGGCATTTGAACATTTGCTGGGAAATTAGGCTTCTTTAGCGGCAAATCCAAATAATGGTCAGAAAAAAATTTGTATAACAGAGTACGTACTTTAAAGTTTTACCTCCCTTCAAATATTTGGCACAACATAGTGTATTAGTTTTTACTTCCCTCCAATTATTTCATCAATGAAGTATTCCCTCTTGTGCCGCGCACATATTAACCCACAACTTGAAAAACGATTCCTCTATGTCACAGCAGGCCATAGAAGAACTAGGGGTTATTGATTCATCTCTCTCATGATCGTCACCCACAAGTAAACCTCTCTCTCATCGTAGTCTATCTAACTATCACCAACCAATATCACCAGGTAATTGTATTGGGAAAAAATTAAATTTAAATTAAAGATGATGTGGCATGACACATGGGCTGGTCAAATAGTAAAAGTGTAATAATCAAATAAAAGGCACGAGAGATGACAGACACGGGAAGAGAAATATAAAAAGGAACGGGAAGGAGTTTAGACACGAGTTCTGTACCAATTCAAGTAATTTAATGCCAACGGGTAAAAAGAGTGCTGAAGACGAGAATCTGGTGGCAAAAAGTAGTCTAAGTGCATTATTAAATGCCTGATACGATAGACAATCAGTATTTAATAGCAATAAATGTGTAATGTCTCATTAAATGTCCTTTATTCTTTAGAATAAACCGTTACTCCTTATTACCTATAAAGGGAGGAGGTTTCATCATTTATAAACATAGGAAAATTATTCACATCATATTGAATACAAACTTTTTCTTGCTTTATTTATATTCTCAGAAAGCCTATTATTCTTTTTGGTCTCTTGATTATCAGTAACCCGATTTCTTCTCTCAAAAGTCTAGCTTTGACCAAATAATATATTTTGGTTAAACAAATGGTTCCATTACTGGGAATCTGATAATTCATCTTTTCTAAAGTTACATTCTACCCGCTATTAACATCATGTCAAATAACAATGACAACAACAATCAGGAAAACCAGATCCATCAAGTGGATGGCGATGAACTCAATAATGTAATCCCTCAAGATTCTCCATGTGGATCTCGAGAAGGAACTCCTAATGATATGTCTGAGCATTCAGACGGAGAAGTTGAAACAAGAAATGAACTTTTACAGAAAATAATTGACGCACGAATTAACAAAGCTTTGGAAGCTTTAGTTAGTCGATTACCTGCTACGCCAACAACGCCTAATAACAACACGTTGGAAAACCCCCGCTCTGGTCTAGTTAATTCTTGTAATGAAGCAACCCCCAATGACTCACAAGAAGGAGAACCAGGTAATTCTCATCTTCAAAATTTAGTATTAACCTTGCAGAAACAACTCAAGGAGCAAAACGAGCGTTTCGAGCAAATCCCTGGAGTTCCGCCTGTGATAAAAGGAGTGAACATGGATAAATACTCACAACAACCTTGGAAACCAAGTGCTGCTCCCCTACCAATTCCAAAGAAATTCAAAATGTCCGATATCCCAAAATATGATGGTACAACAGACCCCCCCACCACGTAATTGCATTTACAACAGGAGTGAAAGGCAACGATTTGAACAAACAAGAAATTGAGTCAGTGTTGGTCAAAAGGTTTGGGGAGGCGCTCACCAAAGGGGCATTAACCTAGTATTCTCTTTTACCTGAAAATTCTATAAATTCTTTTGCTGAGCTTGCAGATTCTTTTATTAAAGCACACTCGGGAGCTCAGAAGGTTGAGAAAAGGATAGAGGATATCTTTAAAATCAAACAGGGGAACTCTAAATTGCTCAGAGATTTCGTTGATAGATTTTAACATGAAAGAATGACTCTACCTCGTGTACCGGATAATTGGGCAGCGATAGCTTTTGCAAGTAATTTGAATGACAAAAGTTCAGAAGCCATGAGAAGGCTTAAAGAAAGCCTTCGTGAGTTTCCTACAAACACTTGGAACGATATTTACAATAGGTACAGTACAAAGCTTAGAATCAAGGAAGATATCGTACCTCAACATCATCATGAAGAGAGGAGCGGATCCAGAAGATTAAAAGTAGAAAAAAGATCAGGTAAAAACAGGTATGATCCCTATATGGGACCTACTGGAAAGGATTTACGATCAAGATAGAACAACCAACACTATGACCAAAGATCAAGAGACAGGGGAACCAGCTCTTCATTCAGGTTCAAGGACGATCGAAACAACCAAGAGCCACGAGATGATGATAGGAATTTAAGGGCACGATTTGCTGGTCATAGTTTCAATGTAACTAATTCTAAGCTCGTAGCTCTTCTAAGGAATATGGGAGATAAGGTACGTTGGCCAAAGGAGATGCGGTCAAATCCAAACAGACGCAATCAGGACCAATGGTGAGAATTTCACAATGATCACGGACATAAAACATCATAATGCAGATTCCTTCAAAGTGAAGTAGATCATCTATTGAAGCAAGAATATCTCACAGAGCTATTTAGTGAGAAGGGAAAGGAAGCTTACTTGAAAAATAGGCAGGAGCCACCAAAACCGCCCTCACCTAAGAGAATAGTAAATGTAATTAGTGGAGGAGAGGATATTTACGGAGTAACGTACACGGCTTCAAATAAGGTTTCTAAAATGACGATTACACACGGAAAATGAGTACGAAAAACCTTAGATCATGAGAGCATAAACTTCGATGATGCAGATACAAAAGGAGTGATTACTCCTCACAATGATGCACTGGTATATATTTACTTATACATAATACTGATGTAAAACAAGTTTTAATTGACGTAGGAAGTTCTGTGAATATCACTCTACTAAGAGTGTTGCGGGAAATGCAAGCTGAAGATAAAATGATTCCTGAGGCGCATGCTTTGTCAGGCTTCGACAATTCAAGTGTGGCAACAAAAGGCGAGGTAACTCTAATGACTTATGCTGCTGGTGTTATTAAAGAAACTAAATTTTAGGTAGTTGATATGGAAATGGCCTACAACATAATTATGGGGAAACCATGGATCCATGATATGGATGTTGTTCCATCAACCTTACATCAAGTTATCAAATTTCCATCACCGTAGGGAATATGTCAAATTCGTGGGGATCAAGAAACAGCCAGGAGTATCAATGCAGTAACAGATACGAGTACCGCCGAGTAAAGACAAATAGCAATTATAGGAAACAGTTGAAGGCGTCAGCGACCAAACTTCAACTGAGAAAATGGACTTAGATTCAAGACCTGATGTAATTCAAAAACCTGAAGAAAATGCGAACATCAAAACAACAATAGAGGAACTCGAGGCTGTGGTGCTATTCGAACAATGGCCAGAAAAAAAAGTTTACGTAGGAGCCAATCAAAATCCTAATATGCGAGGTATGTTAATTGAATTTTTAAAAACTAACGTAGACTATTTTGCCTGGTCCCACGCTGATGTGACAGGTATTCCACGGGATATGATGACTCATAAACTCAATGAAGACCCATCTTTTATTCCAATCAAGAAAAAGAAAATAAACCAAGGGGCTTTCAAAAATCAAGTAATCTAGGATGAGGTCCAAAAGTTGTTGAAAATTGGGTCAATTCGTGAGGTAAAGTACCCTGATTGGTTAGCTAACACGGTGGTCGTACCTAAGAAGAACGGTAAGTGGCGAGTTTGTATACTGATCTAAACAAAGCCTGTCCAAAATATTCATTCCCTTTACACCATATAGATTAATTGATTGATGCAACTGCATGTCATGAACTTTTAAGTTTTTTAGATGCATATTCGGGATACAATCAAATTAAAATGGACCCCAGTGATGAGGAAAAGACTTGTTTCATCACAGACCGAGTGACTTATTGTTATAAAGTAATGTCCTTTGGTCTAAAAAATGCATGGGCAACATATCAAAGGTTAGTCACTAAAATATTTCAAGAACATTTAGGGAAAACTATGGAGGTGTATATAGACGATATGATCGTCAAACCTTGCATTCTCATGATCATATCTCTCATTTAGCTATTACCTTTGAAATTTTGCGAAAATTCAATATGAAACTCAACCCTGAAAATGTGCATTTGGAGTTGCTTCAGGTAAATTTTTAGGTTTTCTCATTTCTAACTGTGGTATTGAGGTAAATCCTTCTCATATTAAAGCAATTGAAGAAATACCTGATGTTCTTTCCAGTAAAAAGGAGGTTCAAAGATTAACAGGAAGAATCGCAGCCTTAGGGAGATTTATTTCCAAATTTTCAGAAAAGTGCTTCAAATTTTTCTCTGCGCTCAAAAAACAAAATCATTTCGAGTGGAATAAATAATGTCAACAAGCCCTTAAAAATTTGAAAGCATACTTGTCAAACCCTCCTCTACTGGCAAAACCTAAGGAAGGTGAAAAGCTACTCATTTATTTGGCAGTTTCACAAGTAGCGGTAAGTGTTGTTTTAGTTCATGAGGACCAAGGTAAGCAATCTGCTATTTATTATGTAAGTAAAACTCTACTGGATGCTGAGACAAGGTACCCGCAACTAGAAAAGTTAGCATTAGCTCTCATCATGGCATCTAGAAAATTAAGGCCTTATTTTCAATGTCACCCTATTATTGTTGTTAATACCTTTTCATTACGAAATATTTCCCATAAACATGAACTATCAGGAAGATTAGCAAAATGGGCCATAGAGTTAAGTGAATATGAAATAATTTACCAACCTCGAACTACTATTAAATCTCAAGTACTCACCTATTTTGTAGCTGATTTTAGTCAAGAAAGGCATTTAGAAGCAAAAAAAGAGTTACAAGTTTTTAATGGAGCTAATCCGGGGACTTGGACATTATTTACTGATGGTTCATCTAATGTAAAGGGGTTAGGCTTAGGAATTGTTCTTGTACCACCTACGGGTGAGATAATTAGACAAGCTATGAAATATCACCATATAACTAACAATGAAGCGGAGTATGAAGATGTAATGGCAGGCCTAGAGTAAGCACTGGTACTCGGAATCATGCAAATCATAATCAAAAGTGATTCACAGCTTGTAGTAAATCAAATGTTGGGGATTTACGTGGCCAGTGAAACTCGAATGCAAGAGTATCTTGGAGAGGTACGAGAACTGATAAGACAGTTCCAAACTTGGAAGGTAATACAAATCCCAAGAGAAGAGAACGTGGAAGTAGATTCTTTAGCCAATCTTACGTCCGCAGCAGATATAGCGAAAGATGCAAATGCATCAGTCATACATTTATTTCATTCCGTTCTTGACTCTGATATAAATAAGGTAAATTTTAATCACTTGACTTGGGACTGGAGAAAAAAAATCATATCTTTTTTGCAGCATGGAACCGTATCTGAGGATAAAATAAAAGCTCATGCGCTTCGAAAGAAAGATGCTCGTTGTTGCTTATACCAAGGGAAACTTAATCGAAAAATATTTTGTGGACCATTAGCCATATGTCTCGGGCCTTCTCAAACAGAATATGTGATGAGAGAAATACACGAGGGACATTGTGGAAATCATGCAAGAGGTAGATCACTTGTAAAGATGTTGATTCGAGCAGAATATTATTGGCCTAAAATGGAAGAAGAAGCAAATGACTTCGTATCTAAATGTGATAAGTGTCAGAGGTACGGAAACAACATGTAGAGACCAGCTGAGCTATTACATCCCGTTATAGCTCCGTGGCCTTTCATGAAATGGGGAATGGATATCGTAGGTCCATTACCCCAGGCAAAAGGACAGGTAAAGTTTCTACTCGTGCTTACTGATTGTTTCACTAAATGGGTAGTAGCAGGGGTGTTTAAACAGGTACGAGAGAAAGAAGTTAAAGATTTCGTTTGGAGAAATATAATTTGCCGCTTTGGCGTACCAAAGTGCGATAATGGACCACAATTTATATGCGCACAAGTCACAGAATTCTTTCAAAGTTGGAAAATCAAAAGAATTACGTCAACACCATATCATCCAATGGGTAATGGACAAGCAGAATCTACAAACAAAGTAATCATTAATAACCTAAAAAAAGGTTACAAGACTCAAAAGGTAATTGGCCTAAAGTACTACCAGCAGTATTATGGGCATATCGAACAACGACAAAAACAAGTACCGGAGAAACACCGTTCTCAATGGTTTATGGTGCGGAAGCTTTAATACCAGATGAAATAGGAAAACGTAGTAACCGTCGTGTTCAAGCAGAGGAGGACTCGAACAATGAAGAGCTACGAGTAAATATTGATCTACTCGAAGGGAGAAGAGAAGCTGCATTAATAAGTATGGCAGCTCAAAAGCAAGTAATTGAGCGATATTACAATAGGAAGGAACGCCTCAGGTTCTTTAAAATTAGGGACTTCGTGCTAAAAAAAGTGTTCCAATCTACAAAGACAGCTAATTCGGGAAAGCTAAGTCCAACATGGGGAGGACCTTATAGAGTTCGTGAAATTGTAGGGAAAGGAGCATACGAGTTGGAAACAATGGATGGTAAGGTTTTACCTTCGCAAAGGAATGCAGTTCACTTTAAGAGATTTTATTTCTAAGGAAGTACCCTCGGTCAGGTATCGTCATGTTAAAATTTTTTCTTTGAATTGTTAAAATTTAACTAACGATTTTAGATGCTAGGCAAAAACCCTAACTCGTGCCAAATGATGAATCACGGCCTGCATGGCAAAATGGAATATTCTTAAATTCCTAGACCGGGGTTACATTAACCTGATGAAAATACACACGAGTTATGCAATCTTCATCTATAATTGCACCTCCGAGTCCCGTATATTTTTTTGTTTCAGGAAAAGGACCAAGTTGGGAGAAAACACACAAGTGCTCGAGGCTTCATACTTCAGCGCTCAAGCACTTGGGGGACTATATTATATATACACGAGTATATGCAGAAGAATAGATACGAGTTACCAAGATTTAAAATCAAGCTACAAGAAGTCAAGTATCAAGCAACGAAGTCACTTCTTAAACCCTTCCTAATATGTAAAGGCAGATTCATGACTATGCATTAAAAACAGGTTACGAAAAACCTTGTATATTTTATAAATCTGTTGAAAGAAAACAGTTACGAGAAAGTTGTAGATGTACTTCAATACATGTAATTCTCAAACTTGTCAAAGTTCATGAATAAAAAATTGTAAGGTTATTTTATACAAAATATGTATATTTCTATTTCTTTCATCGTATTATAACACCATTTTGAAGTTGAGACGTCTTCTTCATTAAGTGTCGATAAATAAAAGGGTCCTCTTTTATTTTCCTCATGATGATTATCCATGAGAAGAGTATAAAAGCATTTTCTAAAAAGGTAAAAATGATAACCTATCTCTAAGTCCTACAAAAATAGGCAAAAATAGGGTAAGTAGAAAATTATTCTATGAGTCCTAAGTAAATAAATAGGCAAGAATAAGAATCTAAATAAATACTCGTAAAACCTTCTTAAAATAAAAGACTAATAAACAAACTTAGTCATCAAAAATATATGTTTACAAATGCCCCATTGTAATAACTGGGGACTTCATCAACATTACTAAAAAAAGAGGAACGAAAACAGCGAGAACTTAATTGTTCATTGAAGGAGTTGGAACTTCAGAAGTTGAAACCTCACTTTCAGAAGCAACCAATTTGCATGGTAACAAATCTAAAGAAGCAGCAATAGGGATCGGGTCAGTTAAGTCCGAAGTTTCAGCAAGGGTAGTACTAGTCAAGGGAACTTCAATTCCCATAGACTTTTCCATACAAGCTTCACCTTCAGAAACTGGAATCGTAGCTTCAGCCACATCAGTAATTGCTTCTGAGTTCAATAACTCATCCGTTCCATGAGCTTCAAGAGCTAGGGAAGGGTTACCAATGCTTCCAAGGGTAGGAGAGGAGTATCAGCAAGTTGTTGGCTTTTCTCAATAGTATCCATGACTTTGGCCAATTCAGATTGTAGATCAAAATTTTCTTGTGTTGCCTCCATCAAGCATCACGGAGAGAATTCAGAAAATCCCAACTCACTTCTATGTAAAAATTCTCCAAAGCCTTGTATTCCTTTTCCCACATAGCAATATCATTTTTTGCTATTTGGTGCTCAGCTAAGTGGGAATCCAATGAAGTTTCAAGAGAGGCATGAGAATTCTCCAAGGTACGAATTTTCTCTGAGGAAATCCTCAGATCATTTTGATCACAAGATAGGTTATCTGCCAACTCCTTTGTGCATTCCTCCTTCTTCTCCAAAAGAGCCTTGAGATCTTTAACCTCATCGTTGGCTTTAGATAAAGAGCATTCTAAAATCTCATTATCATTTTTAAGTTGACCCCGTGAGGCGTTAGCGATTACCAACTCTGAGGATAAACTACGATTCTGCTGCTCCAAATGCACCTTGATCCCCTGTAATTCCTCTGTAGTCCCTTGAGCACTTTCAAATTGATCCTTCCAATTCGCTGCTTCAAGTAAGGCATCCTCAGCTATTTTCCTAACTTTGGAGATAGCCTTTGTGGACTCATGCTCCTTTTTCTCAAACAAAGATACTCGCCCCATCAGCTCGGTCCCAATGAGATTAGCCTACGGTTATAAAACATAAAAGTCAGGACATAGAAAGGAAAAGAAGAAAAACATTCTAGGTCAAGAAATAAAGTTGAATGAACTATGTCATTCATCAGGGTGTACCAGATGTGGCTCTACATCTTGTTCCTCTCAATATCCCTGATAAGAGGCTCGAGCCAAGTATCTGCACCTCCAGATTTTCTTATAAGGCTTTGAGTGGCAGGGACTTCGAAGAAAACACTCTTCATAGCCACGCCTTTACTACTGGAGCTAACCTCTACTGGAGGAGCAGATGAAGATGGAATAGCAGAGGGGGTAGTAGTAGAAAAAGTAAACACTATAGGAGTCGTAGAAATTGAAGCAGGAAGGGAAGGAGACGTTGTATAAATTGATTCAGGAATGGGAATGGAAGTACTCAAAATTGGTGAAAGAACGAAAGCAATCATTGGTGATGATGAAACACCTACAATTGGCAAAAGAACGGAGGAAGTAGAAACCAATGAAGAAAGAGGGGCTTCATCAAAAACAGGTCCGAGCTCGCCAGTCCAAAAGCCACTATCCAAGGGGGGCTGAGTTGGTTCACTCGTATCTTTTGGCACGGTATCCCATCTGAAAGAATCAAGACAGGCTCGGTGGTTGAAGGTTGAGCAGGAATATCTTCAATTTCATCATCATTGATGACTCGTCTTCTAACCCTTGGCTTGTCTATTAACGAGGTACCTTCCTCTTCTTCATTCTTCGTGCCTTCTCCTATAGCTTTTCTTTTTTGAAGCAGGGCTCGAGCCTTGTCCAAGTCTAGTGCAGCATTGCCAGACATACGAATGGCCATAGCCACTTCGGCTGCCATTCCTTTGTAGCCAAATCCTGATCAAAATAAGAATATGCAATAAAAAATAAGGGAAAGGTGCTTAAGGCGTAAAACATATGTGTAAGAAATATTGTACCATGTGTTTTGAATTTCCAGCCATGTATGGCAGAAATTGATTTCCAAGTCCTTTGCTCCTTAGGAGCAATCTTCAAAAATTGAATCTACCCAACAACGGAAGTTGGAAACAGGTTCCACATCTCCCATGGTTGCTACAAAAAAACAAAAAGATGTGAAATCAGAATCAAAATTCTTAAAAAAATATAGGTACGGCCTAATAGGAAACATTTACGTGCAAAATTCCACTTCTCAGGGAAGGGTATGTTTGTTTCGCCAAGCAAATCCACCGTACGAACAATAACTTAACGGGCATACCATCCTCGATCTTGGTCGTCTTCTGGGCTTACCAAAAACTTCTTACTCCTCGCAGTCAAGGTAAAAATACCATGGCGTATTAAGTTAGGATGGTATAGATGAATGAGGTGAGAAAAAGTAAAATTGATGTTAGCTTTGGTGGATAGAAATCTTAAACAAGCCACTGTCCTCCATACCAGGGGACCAACTTGGGCCAAACAAATATTAAAGAAACAGAAAAAATAAAGAATAACCGGGTCGATTGGAGGAGTAAAGCCCAAAGTAAAAGGGTAAGTGTAAACAAAAGAATACCCAATCCTGAAAGAAGAAATTCTTTGATTTGGAGTACAAATAGACATTCTGAGGCTGATTTTCCAGTTACACTCTTTTCTAATGGAAGGGATTGTGAGTCCGGTCACTAAAGTAGGATAAGTATCGGCTTTATCCAAACCAAAAACTTGTTTTACAAGAGATTATCTATCACTGATAAAAGATAAATCGCCGGGTACGATTTCGTCCACAAAAGGTTCTCGAGAGGAATCGGAAACTTCTTTACCTTTAGAGGAAGGTGTCTTCGAAATAGAACTCCTGGAAGAGGAACCATAAGAGCCGCCTCGAGTAGATTCTGGTCGAAGTCTTCCGCCTCTGCCTCTTCTATGTCTATAGGGGCATTGGGAAATTTGTCCAAAATTGGAACTCTTTTGGGGTTAGGTTTTGGAATGCCATTGTTGAACAAAGATGGGTTGAAAAGAAAGTAAAAGTAAGGAAGAGAGTATTTGCTAAAGGTTTGTGAAGAAGAAGACAGAAAGAAAAAGGTTAAATATGAATGCGATGACAACCGTCAAAGTTAGAAGTATAATGATGGAAAGCCTACAATAAAGGTAACTATCACTTCGTAAATAGTGGAGTAAAGAGACTTGAAAAAGGGTGTAAAATTGTGGATCCAATTAAAGGATGACACGTGTATGAAGCATTAAATGAGAAAGACAACCGAGACGTCAATATTGTCAGATGCATTAATTGTGACAAAAATTCCCTTTTTTATGAAGATCCACTTTCCAATTATTTAATTGATAAATAAATAGAAAGTGGGGGGATTATCTGTATTGGGAAAAAACTAAATTTAAATTAAAAATGATGTGGCATGACACATGGGCTGGTCAAATTGTCAAAGTGTAATAATCCAATAAAAGGCACGGAAGATGACAGATACGGGAAGAGAAATGTAAACAGGTACGGGAAGGAGTTTAGACACGAGTTTCGTACCAATTCAAGTCATTTAATGCCAACGGGTAAAAAGAGCGCTGAAGACGAAAATCTGGTGGCAAAAAGTAGTCTAAATGCATTATTAAATGTCTGATACGTTAGAGAATCAATATTTAATAGCAATGATTGTGTAACGTCTCATTAAATGTCCTTTATTATTTAGATTAAACTGTTACTCATTATTACCTATAAAAGGAGGAGGTTTCATCATTTGTAAACACATGAAAATCATTCACATCATATTAAAATACAAATATTTTATTGCTTTATTTATATTCTCACAAAGCCTATTATTCTTTTTGGTCTCTTTATTATCAGTAGCCCAATTTCTTCTCTCAAAAGTCTAGTTTCGACCAAATAATATTTTTTGGTTAAACAGTAATCTGTCTCTACTCCTTCTATTTCTATCTCTTTTTCTTTAGGTATTGATTTTTTATTGTTGATGGCCATTCTAAAATCTAGAAGTCCCAAATAAACTTCAAATTTGATAGATACAAAGCCGAATATGCATTTAATTTTGTCATGGTAAGTACAGTTTATATATCAATAATTACCTTCATTTTATTGTAGGAGAATTTGCTTCTTTTTTCCCAAACAAAAATAGAGCAGTGATGGTGAATCATTTGTATATAGATTACAATTGGTATTTCACAGAGATTTGTGTTGGAGCAATTTTTCCTTTTATATTACCATGACATTATTGTAAGGTAAACTAGATTTCCTTGTGGCAATGTTTCTTTCTCATAAAAATCTTTTCTAGAAGAAGGATGTTTGGAAATTAGTAAATTTCTTTCATTACAGTTTTTCAACAAAATAATGTTTTCCAATGCAAACTTGGAATGAAATTGGTTACTTCACTGTTAAATTTGAAAAATAAATATACTCTCAATTTGTCTAATTTTCATAACTAAATCGTCTAAAGCAATTTTTAACCTGTAACTAGCATTTTTTTATATCTAGAAAATATATAGTTGTAGTTATCCTCATTTTCATATGACAAAAATATTCATATTAACATCTTAGTTAAAGTTATTTTGTCCGAGTTTTAGGAATAGGAAAGTCAAGCATTTTGGAACATATGAGAGTATTTTGGAACGGGTACAGAGACTTGTTTACTCATTTAATAGAAATTTTACATGCTTTCTTTGGACCTATATGAGATTTAAACTTATTTGTGTCAGCCATATTTGAAGTAGTTGCAGAAGAAGAAAGGGCATGATATGAGCCAGAATGGTAGAAATCGTAAGTATTACTGAGTCCTAAGAAAATGATGTCTCCTTATTGCTGTATTTGGTACTCTAGCTTTTCTATAAGCTTATGTTTATATGTCCAAATGACACTTAAGTCTATTTAAACCATGTCTATATTCTCTCACATTTAAGAGTATGCATAGTAATTTTAGTTGTAAGATGATTTGGTTAGAATGCTTTTCACTTGGCTGACTTCGGTTGAATTAATTCTTCATGTGTCATGGATGCAGCTTTCAAGCCTGTGTTAGATATGAAAGGATTAATTCAGCTTCATTTTTATACTGACTTAGTATCATCTTAGTAGTAGGATATTATTAATAAATTACCTTTACTTATCAATTTTAGTTTGATGGTTTGCTATTTTGATCATTCTCCATATGTGTGATAAGATTCAATCTTGTTTTGCTCTTCCACCAGGTTGGCTTTTTCTACTAGCATATATATTTTCATGACCTGGAAACCTAATTTGTGAAGTTGCAGTTCATTGATCTTGTAGAATGTTCAATAGTTGTATAGCATCTGCTTGCTACTAAACAACAATTAATATTTAAGTCATGCAAGCTGAGCTTGATGTATTTGATTTGTGAAGTTTCCATTTGTTAGATAATATTCATACTGAAAGTTTTGATGAAGCTTTCTTTCGATTAAAGCACAAAAGGATTGATGCAACAGATCATGGGAACTTCAATGTAATGACCAAATTCTCTTTTAGTGAATAAATTGTTGCTCTTTTATCAATATTTCACTTAACCATAGTCATATTTAGTATGCTACTAATTCATTTATGAATTTCATATCCGATTTCAGAAAAGCATTGATAGCATGCACAAAACTTGTATCATGCTGGTGTAATTTGAGAAGTTGATCTAGTAGAATGTAGCTCCTTATCCTGGTAAGAATTGATCTGGTGCAATCTAGCCCATCATTTTGGTTCACTAAATCTTTAAGCTTGTGCAAGTACGTGTGGCACATATGGAAGACTTTCATGATCAAGGAATGAAGAAATTTGTTAGACTTAAAAATGTATTGGATTCAAATGATTTTCCTCCTCCTATGTATTTTCACTTTGAAACAATAAATTAGCAGTTGTATTTGTTTTGAATGTAATACATTTTGCTTCAATGGATTTGATATTAGCATGTTTTATTTTATAAAATAATATTTTGTCAACTATAGAAAAACCATTAAGGACATCAATAAAGAAAAATTTCAGAGTAGTATCAGTCACCATTACAACTGCCGCTAAAATAGTTCCTCTTTCACATCAATAATCGATCTTTAGCGGCAACAATAAATGTCACTAAATGTATGAGCCAGCATATCTTTCAGGCAGGTTTAGCGACTATTGGAATTGCCGATAAATAATTGTCATTAAAAGTAATAACCTTAAGCGGAAATAATTGGTATCTTTACCATCAATTGGTAGAATTGCCGCTAAAATCTTTAGCGACGTTGGATACAACGGCAAAACATCAATAGCCGGTAATAGTTAGTGGCAATTATTATTGCCGCAACAAGGAAAATAAATTGCCGCTAAAGATCATTTTGTTGTAGTGTGGCCCATTTGAGATCCTCGATCGCGTGGGAAAGGTGGCTTATAGACTTGTCTTGCCGCCTAGCTTGTCAGCCGTGCATCCAATTTTTCATGTATCCATGCTTCGGAGGTATCACGGCGACCCCGCCCACGTGTTAGATTTTAGTATTGTCCAATTGGACAAGGATTTGTCATATGAGGAGGAGCCAGTGGCTAGTTTAGACCAGCAAGTTCGACAGTTGAGGTCGAGGAGTTTCCCTTTAGTGCGTGCTCAGTGGAGAGGTCGGCCTCCTAAGGCATCGACCTAGGAATCCGAGTCTGATATCGGAGCCGTTATCCCCATCTATTCCCGACTCAGGTACTTCTTTCTTTTGTTCGTTCGAGGATGACCGGTTGTTTTAGAGGTGGAGGATCTGACGACCCAAAGGGTCATCACCGTAATTCTCCCTTCTCCGTGCTTCCGAGGCCTTGAAAACCTCTTATTTGGTTGCCTCGATTTGCGTGCGCAGTCCGGGCGCGAAGCCGGAAAATTTTTGTGTGAAATTATATGAACTCTGTGTTAAAAACTATGAATTTTGATAATAATATTGATATAGTTGACTTAGTCAATATTTTGGGTAAATGGGCCCGGACTGAGACTCGTGATATGACGGTCCAGGAGGATCCGTAAGAGAATATGGGACTTGGCCGTATTTCCGGAATCAAAATGTGAGTCCCCAGGCCCGAGAAAAGAATTTTTCCGTGAAATTGTTTTCTGAAAATGTTTAACGAAAATAAAAATAAAATTTGATCAAAAAGTAATGGAATCGGGCTCGTATTTTGGTTCTGATGCCCGGTACTGGGCACATATGTGGTTTAAGCGCTTCCTGTAAAATTTGGTGGAGATCGGGCGCCGTTTGACGTGTTTCAGACTAATAATAGAAAATTTTGGAAGTTATGAACTTTGAAATGAAAATCATGAGTTTTGAGGCTTGATACTATGTAAATTATGTTATTTTGGCGATTTGATCGCGCGACTGAGTCTGTAGTATGTCTTCGAGGTTATGCGCATATTTGGTTTGGAGCCCGAGGGCTCGGGAGAATTTTGGTGAAGCCAAGAGTTCATTTTGCATGTTGAAACATGCTTCAAGGGTAGCAGACCTGCGAAGCCTGGTTCGCAAATGCGAACAGGATCCTGGGCTGCTAACTTCGCAAATACGAAGAAGACCTCGCAATTGCGATGTCCGTCCATTTGGCCCTGCCTTCGCAAATGCGACTTCCCCAGTCAAACCCTGAGTTCGCAATTGCGACATTCCTATCGCAATTGCGAATCCCGCTCTTTCTGCGTAAGTTCGCATATGCGGACAAAATTCTCGCAATTCCCATGTCTGCAGGGTTCGCAATTGCAAACCAAGCTTCGCAATTGTGATACCTGCACCTGAACATTTTACACTTAACCGATTTTAAAGCTCATTTTTCATATTTTCAAAACTCAAAACATCCATTGGCGTCAAACCCTCTCATCTCCAAAGCATTGGTAAGTCAACTTTTTCTTGATTTCTTCAATCTCTAACATCATTAAACATGTTTTCTTCTTAAAATCTAGGAATTTCATGGGTGAAATTGGGGATTTTGGGGTAGAACCTAGGTTTCTTAAAATTGAGGATTTGGACCTCAATTTGAGGTTCGATTTTAAAATTATATATATATATATATATATATATATATATATATATATATATATATATATATATATATATGAACTCGTGGGGAATGGGTAACCCGGTTTTGGTTCAAACCTTGAGTTTTGACCATGTGGTCCCAGGGGAATTTTGGGAATTTTTGGGCAAAACTTTGGGAAATTCATTCACGCATTCAAATAGGTTTTACTAGTATTTATTGATACATTTGAGTAACTTGTGACTAGATTCGAGCGGTTTGGTGGCGAATTCGAGGGGTAGAGCTATCCTAGAGGTGTGAGTTGAGTTTGGAGCTTTCGAGGTAAGTGTTTGATCTAACTTTAGCTTGAGGGAATAGGATTAGGACATTATTTGCTATGTACTATGTGGAGTTGGTGTATAGGTATGGTGACGGTTACCTATGCGCCCGAGTCTAGCATGACTGTCGGTTATAAATTGCTTCAATTCGAATAATGTGGCATGACTTGTGGCCTAATTTGATTGAGTTCACATGATATGGTCAGTAAGTACAAATAGAGATATATAAAGATTATTGAAGCATTTGCTCGATTTAGAGTTGTTGGTAGTTAAGCGCTAGAAGTGGAAGTCTTGTGATTATTCCCTTGCCGGGTTTTGGTGTAAATTTATTTCTCCCTTGTCGGGATTTTGGTATAAATTGAATCCTCCCTTGCCAGGATATTTGAGCTGTTAGTTATATTCCCTCGTCGGGACCCTTGTATTTGTGATGTTACTCCCCTCACACTTGAGTTGCGAATGATGTTGGGTGAGTTTCGTTGATAATATCGAGGATCGTATTGCACGCCGCAATGGATTAATTGTCGATGATCGGGTTGCACGCAGCAACGGTATAAAATGTTAAGGATCGGGTTGCGCGCCGCTACGGAAATATGAACTGAGTATATGGTTCTGTGTGTTGAGCTTTCCGGTATTTCTTTATCAGTTGTTATTCGCTCGGTTTCCTTTCTTGTTAGTTAATTTCTGTACTTGAACTGTTGTACCCCACAACATGCTTCCCTCCCCTTTTTACTGTTTAAATTAGCATATTCTCCTGTTATTGCATATATTTATATAGGCTACTTGTGGTAGGTCCTGTCCAGCCTCGTCACTACCTCGTCGGCGTTAGGCCAGGCACTTACCAGCACATAGGGTCGGTTGTGATGATTCTACACTTCTGTGCCTCTTGTGCATAGGTCAGGAGATAGCTTACGGACTGTCGCAACAGTTCTAGATCGGGAGCCGACCTTCAGTTCAGAGACTCCTAGATAGCTTAGCTGACGTCCGCGGGCTCGGAGTCTCATCTATGTTATTTCAGTTTGTATATTTGTATCGAGAAAGACTCTTGTGTTTTTTCTTTCAGACTGATACTTTTAGTACTCCTTAGTAGTCCATGTGTGGTGACACCAGATACTAGGTAGAGACATGTTTTAAACTGTCACACTTTGCTATTGTTTTTGTTAAAAGTCTTCCGCATATTTAAGTATTTATTTCAGCTTATTATACTGATTAGATTAAAGTTTTGTGAAATATTTAAAAAGGTTGGCTTGCCTATCTCCGATAGTAGGCGCCATCACGGTCCCCGGTGGTGGAAAATTCGGGTCGTGACAGAGAAAATTACATGCTCGTATTGCAAGCTAACTATTCGCAAAACTTGCTCATTTCGTACACTAAGAGAGTATATAGTTGTATGGGATATAACTATAAAAACTATTAATACACATAATTTATGTCCATCGGTACACAAAATTCCGTCATTATTGCTACTCATATTGATATAAATAATTTCATAATTGAATTCACTTAAAATGCAGCTAAAGCAACCAAAACAATGTTCAAACTACCATATGATACCAATATAACATATAACAATACCAACATAGTATACAGTTTTACTAATTAACTCCCGGCTACTATATGACTATACTACTATTACATAACACACATAAAGAGAAATAAAATAAAAAATAGTATACCACATATTAATATAATAAGGTATTTCAAGATATTGTACTATATTACTATTATTAAAAGAAAATCAAATATAATATCAATTAAATGCAGCTAATACAACCAAAACATAATTCAACTTGCATATGATACCAATATAGTATATAGCTATGCTAATAGGGTATATAGTTGGAATGAATTGTATACTAAAATGGTATATTTATATATTATTTGGGTATACAATACAAATTCGTCTTCTGGTTCAACTATATTTCAACCCAAATTTTTACAATTTACTACAAATTCTCGATCAAATTGACTAAAACTTTGGCTAAACCTCCAATCAACTTTTCAAACTAACTCATACAAGATCGGATCAAAATAATTAAAAATTCAAACAAACCAAGTTATGAGTTTCAAGCTTCAAGGTCCGTCAATGGTGAATTTAAATTTGGGGATATGGATTTTGCTCTGTAGTGGGTGTTGTTAACATGGCGTCTTCTTGTTCATTTACCGAAGCGAAAGGAGGAGAAACATTGAAGGTGAAGGTGAACAATGAACGAAAAATGATGGAAGACAAAGTAGAACAAAAGTGACTGAAAAATTGATTATTCCAGCGAAGCTTATATTTTCCGGCAAAGCTATTTGTTGCAACTTATAACGAAAAAAAGAAGAAGAAAGAAAAGGATTTCATCTAGTCAGATCACCTACATATTCTTGTTGAAGTTGGATTGGAATTTCTTTCAGCAATAAGCTATACTCCTGATTCAGCTCACGGTTACAATTATTAAACTATCTTGGCGGGTAAATAGTATTAATTGCATAGGCAGAAAAAGTAAATAATTTAGGTATGAGTATTTAAGGGTAAATAGTTTGAATCTAATATATAAAGTAAGATTTTTTCTAGAATTAATGGGTATAAAGTGAAATTTTTTCTTATTTTTTCCCAATTAAATTTCATCACGTGAATTTGAAGGCGGGGCCAGAATTTTAATTTTATAAATTTTGGATTCTAAACGAAAATTTCAAATGTTAATAATTAAGTTCTAAAATAATAATTTAATATAAACATACTTGTTCGTACAGTTTAGCCGCGATGGGCTTTTAGCTCTGCGCGTACGTGAGAAATGGAAGTAATGCACTTGTAGAATATCAAACATGGATTCCACTCATCCTTATCCACAAAGGGAGGGAAGGAATATAGTGTATCCGGTTTTTCTGGTAACTTAACTGTCCTAACTCTCTAAATCACAAGTCTTACGTGCCACCACGTTGCTCGTGGAGGAACCGCTCCAATCAAAACTATCGAACCCCACCAATAAATAAATAATAATAATAATAAACTTTGACACCGTAATAAACTAAAAAATCAGATTCAAGATAGAATTTCAAAAAAGAATTAGACTAATTGTAAGAAAAGCCAGTGTGGGTTTCGAATCATTAAAGATATGTATAAAGGATATAATTCCTTTTCAAATTTGAAGCGTAAAAATAAAAAGATTCTGACAGAAAATATTTTCTTCTTTAGTGAACTTTATGCAGACGTGAGTCTGAACTCTGAATTAACCGAATCCTGAAACAAACAAATGTAGTAGTATGGATAAAATCTCTTTATCCTTAGTAAGGGTCTTAGGCCTCATTATTATGATTGGGATCGTGTGGCATGCCGACCACGAGATATTATGATTGGAATTGTGCGGCACGCCGACCACTGGATATTATAATTGGATCGTGTGGCATGCCGACCATGAGATATTATTAAATAGGAACGTGTGGCAAGCCGTCCACTTATGAATTAAGAAATGGGATCGTGTGGCGCGCCGACCACTTATATATGAGCTATGATATTGAGATAGCTTTGTTGTTACATCCGTTGATCTATTTTCACTGTATCTCCCCCGATCATGCCCCTTCCCCTTTTAGTTGATATTTTCTGTTGTTATTTCCGTTGCTTCTATATATGTATATATCTGTACAGGTTATTTAAGTAGGTTCTATCCAGCCTCGTCACTACTTCGCCGGAGTTAGGCCAGACATTTACCAGCACATGGGGTCGGTTGTGCTGATGCTACACTCTGTGCATCTTTTTGCACAGATCCAGGCGTTGGAGCAGCATTTGAGTAGCAGTAGCATTTCGGGAGCGAGCTTCCAGTCCAGGGACATTCGAGGTAGCATTGCTGACGTCCGCAGGCCCGGAGTCCTTTCTATTTCATCTAGTTTGTTATCATTGTACCGTAGCAGACACTCTATGCTTCATTCGAACCTTGTATTTAATATTCTCTAGACGTCTGTGAGTAATGTGATACCAGTCTTGGGTAGAGGATTTGTTAAACTTCCGCATTTCTTTCACTAAATTATATTTGAAACTTCCCTTTTAATGCTAAATGTTTTATTGTTGTTAATATTGTCGATGTTCGTTTAAAATGTATTTGATAATTGGCTTGCCTAGCTCTCATTAGTAGGCGTCATCACGGCTCCTGATGATGAAAAATCCGGGTCGTGACAATTAAAATTTTAGGAAAGAAAAATTTAACACTTCTCATTTAATAAATTTTTATGACACTAATTCAAATTAATCATAATCTATCTCGAATATTAAATTTCTAATGAAAAACAAAAGGCAAAATACATAAACAGTCCCTTCAAGTTGTTTTTAACTGTCAGATGTACACCTCAATTATACTAATTACCAGAGAGATGCTTTTTCTCGGCTAAAGTGTGTCTCATAAACCTCTCATGATGATATGACAAAGTGTGTACTTTTTACTCATGTCTAGGCGCGTAAAATCCTCAAAATTATATATATATATATATATATATATATATTTTTTTTTAAATTAACTTTATTTTAATAACCCACTTGCCTTCATCTTCATACTTCTTTCTTCTTCAAGTTTCACCATTGATGAAAACAAGAACAATTAATAAGTTTCTTCCAAATTATATCTCTCCCTTATCTAAGATAGTAATCTCCAAAATTTGTGCGCACAAATTCCATTGCGATATTGTTCCCACGCAATTTCTTTTTGTGCGCACTAATTCCATTTTTGTTCCCACGATATTGTTCCCACGAAAAAATCTGGCTTACACGCAATTTCTTTTTGTCTCAGATGAGTTATGTATTTCAATAGCTAAAAAAGTAACTAAATCAAAAATAAAAAAATAAAAAACTAGAAAACTGAACAAAAAGAAATGGGTTATTGTTGTTTTGTTTGGAGTTACAAAATAAATTCTTGAATAAATAGTCATGGTGGGGGAGGGCTTGGAAGAAGAACAGATGAGGTGGGAGAGGAGAAGGGAGGGGGGTGGTTTAGACTAAGGGGTGATCAGTGGTTCAATTGGTTCTTAAAATAATCTTCGACTGTGTATTACACGCGATATGGCTTGGCTGGATCGGTATTTATTTGATATACTTTGTAATTACTTGAAGTGTGTAAGTGGAAATTAAATCAGTAAGGTGTCTATCTAATGTACAACTTAAATGGACCCTTTATATATTTTGCCAAAACAAAAAGTAAATTCTAGTATCTAATAAGAGGGAGTTAACACACAGCTGGACGACATGTCTGCTTAGGATTTAAAGGACAATTTCGTCATTTCAGAATAAATGAGGTAACATGATTGGCTAAAACAAATTAAAGTACTACAAACTTTAAACTGCCTCGACTAAATTGCCCCACGTGATGTACTTGTATTTCGAAAAGCGTGTGGGCCCATTAATACAGCTGTCAGTTAGCACTCTTTTACTCTTAAATCAACATTGGAGCTTGCACCCAACTTCCTTGGTTAATATGATACGTTGTGTGTATGGAACCTTTAGAATACTCTTATATATTTATATCACTAAGGATATATTAACTGATAAAGTTTTATAAATTTCATGCTCCATTAGTTATTATTATTTTTTATTTCAATAAAATAATTTATGTTATTAATATCTAATAGATTATCTAAATTTAATCAAATCTAAATGCAAATTCGCTTACCATGTAGTTCGAAATTTTACTCAAACTTCTATTTTTAATAACAACCTCGATTGTTTATATATATTGTAACAACTATAGTAAAATATTATTATATAAAATATATATTATAACATAATATAAAAAAATAATGCCAATAAAACTTAAACAATATGGTCAATTATCGTTATAAATGATGATTGTTACATAACGATTTGACTATATTACAAGTACCGAATATATAAATATTCATTAATCAAAAGTTTTGTTAATAGGGTATAATCTATTTTAATGTAAAATATACTTTTCTATTGAAATGTTATGATGATAGAGTACACACGAGAAGTGATATTGATTACCAAAGAGAATATAGTTTTTTAAATTTTACGAGAGAATAGCTATGAGATTTTTTATTAAATAATTTTCGGATCTTAGACATGAATATAGGAGTGTTATTACTGAGTGAGATTTTGAATATAGAAATATTATCAAAATAATAGGTTATCAAAGATTATATATATTGAAGGATATTATGATTAAATCAATCACAAACTTTTAACTTAAGTTGGATTTGACAAAGTATTTACTTCGATAAAACTTTTATTTAATCTAAGATTTCCTTAAATCAAGATGATAACAAATACCATTGATCTTAGTGAGAGGTCTAAAAATATGCAGGGTTAACAAAGAATATGGCAAGATAATATAAACCTATTTTATTTCAAGAATAGGAGGATTCATGCAAGTTTAATTATAAAAAATAAAAAAATATTCTTCGCATAACAAAAGGAAAAACTAATACATAAAAATACTGCAAATCCGACTACTTTGAACAAAAATAAAAAATCAAGTTCCAACTTTATGTATAGTAAAAAAATAAAAATAGTTTTTTCACTACGGTAAATTTGTCACAATCAAAAATTTTAAAAACTTTAAACGGTAACTGCCAAATTGATAACATAACAATTTATTGATTAATGTTGGTAAAATAACATTCATCTTTTTTAGAGATCTTAATCAAATATTAAGGTTAAGAGATAGTAAGATAGTTTTATATATATTGTAACAACAATAAACTCAATATAATTTCCTAGGTGAAAAAAGTTTAGTTGAACAACAACAAAATACTCCTAACATAACGAAAGGAGAAAAGTATGTAAAAATACCCAATATCTTCACCTAAAAATATAAAAATCAATTAACTAATTTTACGTAGAAAAAAATTAAAAATATTTTGTTTAACATGAATAAAACTTGTCAAGTCAACAATTTAAACTTTCAAAAGGATGAATTAGTTGCAAACAATATTTAATATGAGTGATAAATAAAAGTGAGAACTTGAAGTTCAATATAAACTAGAATAAATTATTTGATATAGTTGAAATTTTATGTATAAATTGTTTGAACTTCTTATCATAAGAAAAGAGTCTATATTATATCACATTATAAAGTCATGAATTCCTTCATTACATTATGAGTGCAAGATTTATACGTAAACCATTAAGTTTTTTCTTTAATTTTTCGGGTGTCCGAGTTTCTTTGAGCTGCGACTAATTCCGGGGGTGTACAGGTGTCGGCAAGAAGTTTCCCGCAAGTGCACCACGATTAATTCAGGTTTTACCCAATCCAATAGTCCTAAAAGGGAGCAAACCCTAAGACTCAAGTCAATTGCCACCAGACCAACCCCTGAGAGTTACGTAAACCATTAAGTTTTTTCCCCTCTGGTAATATTAACCGGTGCTATATCCAGAATTATAAAATTTATTTTCAGAATTTTAAAATTTATTTGATACAAATATATATTTGCATGAGCTTAAATATTCGGCCCGTGCATAGCACGGACATCACCTCACTAGTTAGGTGTTAGAAAAGCCAGTGAGGGCCCCACAATTATCCAATTGTAATAACCCATTAAATAGCCAGCGAAATCCTGTCGGCAAGGGAGTGTAACTGTCCACGTGTCATGTAGATTATTGAAGATTAGAATCAGCTGGCTTAGTCACTGTTGCTAACGTTAACACTTTCACTATCTTCCAAACTCAGATTTTTGTCGTCAGTCCCACACTTTGCTAACGCTGATTCGTCATGTCACGACAGAAAAAACAAAGGACGAGTAGAATCCGGAGAGATCATTTTTCTGAACCTGAAGGATAAACGATATTTGCCGTAGATTTTGTCAAACTGTCTCCAACTTTTTTTAACGAATATTCTCTCTCTTTTATTTATAGATTTTATTCAACAAATTTTTAACCCAAAATTAAGTCAAGAGCTATTTATGGCCCAAAACTTTACCAAATGAATATTTAGTGCCCTAAAATTTTTGTATTTTATAAAAAAACTCACTTTATGTTATTATGACCCAACAATTCATATCTACCCACTTCTCCCTAATTAAACTCACACGGCTTTGTCCTTCTATATAAATAGAAAAAAAATTCGCCAAAGTTGTTGTGCCAATATGTGGCTACCACCGCAAAGATAAAATTTGAAAGTTATTTGCTAAAATCTGCTAATGTTTGTATAAATTTTCTTTTGATTTTTTTCATTCGTTTTGTATGAATTTTCTTTAGATTTGTTTTGCTTGTTTTGTACGAAATTTTTTTCAGAGTTGTTGGGTATTTTTTATAATTTTTAAAATTTATGGGTATAAATCATGACATTTCATGTTTTTTCAAAAAAAAGTGAAATGTATTTTGAAAAATTATTTCCAAACAGATTTATATTTTCAAACCAAACTTCACCTAAGTTAGTTGTTTTAAAACAAATTTGGGAATGCCAAACGCTAGCTTAATAGAATTCATTCCAATTTCTGCCCAAGCTAGTTGGATGGTGAGGAAAATTATCCAAGCCAGAGATGCACTACAAAGGATCCGGAATTGGGAAGAACAGAAGTGCTCGACAAGACAGTTGTACCATTCTCAGATGCAAATAGTGTCGAGAGTCCCATGGAAGAATTTAATCATACAGAACCAAGCAAGGCCTAAATAAACATTCAACCTATGGCTATTCCTCCAGGATAGACTCCCAACAAAGGATAGACTACACATCTGGGGAATGACTATTGATCAGCAGTGCCCATTGTGCCAAAGCCACCCAGAATCAAGAGATCACTTATTAATGAACTGCCCTGTCACTGTGGACTTATGGGAAAGAACAATGAACTGGCTGCAGGAAGCCTACACACCAAAATATGACTGGAACCAGAAAATTCAATGGTTGATTAGCAAAGCCAAAGGTCGAACACCCCGTGCTGCCATCTTCAAATTGGTCACACCTGAGTTTGCATATGCTATCTGGCTGGAAAGGAATGCTAGAGTCTTCAACAAAATATTCTGATTACACTGCCTTACTAAGAGACATAGTGTATAATTGTAACGTTAGAGGTACCCCAATAATTAGACAAATATTACAACACCTTCACATATAGTAGTGCTAGATAGTTATGAAAGTAGAACTAGTATGTATGTTAACCCCTAGACAGTCAGCTAAGCTGAAGCTCGACTGTGATTTTGTAAAGCTCTTTCATTGATGATTAATGAAAATCCTTAATTATAAAAAAAAAACTAAAATTGTTGGTTAATTATCTTAATCTTTGAATTGTTTATAATCTATTTTTGTTCAATGCACCAAAAAATAATGATACGTTTTTATTTAATATTTAATAAAATGTGAAATTTAAACAAAAATAATGAGATATTTATATTTATGAAATATTAAACACCAAAAAATAATATGCTTTTATTCAATATTTAATAAAATGTGGAATTTAAACAAAAATAATGAGACATTATATTTATGAAATATTAAACAATCTTAATTTACATGATTATAAAATATATGATTGATGTAATACATTATAGTAACTGATAGCAACAACAACAACAACAACAACTACCTAGTATAGTCCCACAAAGTGGGGTTTGGAGAGAGTAATATGTAAACGAGCCTTACCCCTACCCGAAAAGGGCAGAGAGGCGATTTCCAATCGACCCTCGGCTCAGTGAAAGAAAGGGAAAACAAAAGCAAAAACAACAGAGCATTAGTAAGTCCATCAGAAATAGCGTAAATAATTATTTAAACATAAGAATCATAAACAAAATAGCATGCAATAGTATCATACAGTAACTAACATAAATAACTACCATAAGGGAGACACAATCCAAAACACAAATCATCTATCCGGGTGAGTAGTACGAAAAACTCTAGGGTCCCCTATCCTACAACCATAATACTAGACCTCCAGACTTTCCTATCAACGGCCATGTCCTCGGAAACCCGCATTCTAGCCATGTCATGCCTAATCAACCCTTCCCAATACCTCTTAGGCCTCCCTCTGCCCCGCCGAACGCCGACCATCGCCAGCCGTTCACAACTCCTCGCCGGGGCATCAGGACTTCTCCTCCGCACATGCCCGAACCACCTCAGCCTCGCTTCTCGCATCTTCTCATCCATCGGGGCCACCCCCACCTTCTCTCAAATAACTTCATTATAGTAACTGATAGCGGCGATGCTAATTGACAATAGTAGTAATGGTTAATTACGCGGTAATAATGGACGAAGTGTGTTGCATGAAATTTTACGTGAATTACAACGAACTCCTATTTTATAAAACTAAATAAACATGTTCTGTTCTGAATTGATAGGTCTGAATTCAGTTATTCAAATTCAGATCTTTTTGACTCAAAAGATGTTAAATTTTTTTGAACAAATTAATTGAAGATAAGGGGGTAAATCGTAACTAAAGATAATAAATTTTAGGATAATAATAATAATAGAGATAAGAGAGTTGTAAATTTTCTTTTCATTCAAGGTTGGTGAGTTTTACAAAGTGTTCACGACCTGTCACGAGGCTTTCGTTCCTTTTATATAATGAGGAATTTCTTCCCCTCGTAGAAACGACATGTTAAGGATCATTTAAGGAATATTCTCAATGTCTCCTAATGGGCTTACTCTACTGTTGAGATCGTATTGTTTCCTCTTTTACTACATGGTCATATCCTTCTAGGCGTCAACTCGAAGGTGCTCGGTCATTTGTCCTGCTTATTGTAAGTCGTGATCGGTCAAATTCAGACTCATACAAGATCCCCATTAAGTAAAAGTATATGAATATTGTTTAGCTCAAAGTTATCACATACTTTGCAAGCATAAAACAATAAAAATAAATTGAGGACCAATCATAGCAGATCGTAATAATATTTTCCTTGCTTAGTTAGTTCATCTTAGCTCTTGCTCTTCGATTGTCGTAATCTTCACCTTTCTTCGTCGATTCTTACTTCTTTCTGATTTCTATGATCAAAATGGCAAATGGTTGCACCTGAAATGTTGCTCAGGCAAGTCTTCCGGCCAATCTCACGGTGGCGGAAGAGCCTTCTCTGATAGTAAAAGGTGCAGAACTAGTGGGGGCCGATGGGGTTCCACTAGTGACTGATATCCTGTCCTTGACCGGAGGTCTGGCGATCAATTTCATAGCCGATGGGGGGGGAGGGGTAAGATCAGGTGAATGAAGCCTCACTGATGGGAGAAGCGAGGATTGGTCAGTTACGAGAGCAGTGGGACATTCCCCGCTTTGCTGATATTTTCCTCGCTAGACGCGAGGAGAGGGTCCACACCGACCGTAGGGGGTATTGAATTTTCTACGCTTATCATTTTACATTGGAATTCAGGATCCCTCTTCCGATGTTGGTGGTGGAATTCTGCCATTATTACAGAGTGTGTCCTGACCAGCTCGTTCCCTTCCTCTACAAGATTTTTGCTAAGCTCATCAAATATGCGGAGCTGGCCCGAAGGGAGATCACGTTGCGGTACGTGCTTACTCTCTACGCCTCTCAGAGGGTCTGTGGTACGATGACCCGGGTCGACCCTTGTGGGGCGAGGGGCTTGACTGCGGAGTTAGATGATGCAGTCGAGCCTCACACTTATGAGAATTTCTTCTACATCAAAAATGAACATTTGGTGGCGTGTGCTACTGAGTTCCCAGAGACTTGGAACCATGCACGTAAGTCCTTTTATTCATCAGATTTTGCATTTCGTCTCTTTTCTTTTGTCATGTTCTGATAAGTATTAACTTTACCTCCTGTTTGTAGCTGAACGGCCGCCACTGGCTCCACTGCCCTGCGTTCGCGAATGGGTCAAGGCCGTACTCTCTTACACAATAGGGATTCGTACGTGGCCGTCTTTTTGGGAAAGGCATGGTCGTAGACCTTCTTATGGTAAGAATTTTAGCTTCTTTTTGTCTTTGCTTTATTCCCTTTCCCTATTCTCAACTTTGTTCTTTCTTTGATTAGGGAGGGCACGCCGCGTGAGGGCTCAACTAGCCTTTCGCAGACCGGGCGCGACTGCACGACTCGTGACAATTCTGGTGCCACGTCCACTTCTGAGGGCGACTTCGGTTGAATCTTTGACGACTTATTCCCCAGCACGGTATGCACCTCGGGCTGAAGAGCCTTCGGTGATGGTACACCATAGGGCGGAGTCACCTTCGAGCGAGAATGAGGAGGAAGAGGAGTGGCCACTGGTCAGGCGTAGGGTTGCATTTATGCCAGCTCCGATGGTGATAAATTTGGATTCCCCCGCCATACGATATGGAGGAGAATGCAGCGAAGACACCTGACATTGAGGGCGGACACTCAGTGGGGGTTGCCCTGGTTGGCTCAAGCCAAGGTGACATTATCGCTTCAACAATTCAATTAACAGTTTCAGTTGCTGAGAGGGGTGGTAGTTCCTCAGCAACTATTTTGGTTGGAGAATCAAGTGCCAATGTGTTGGCGGGTGCGCGAGCCTCAACTTCCCGATCGACGGACGGAGGGAGGGACGCCGTAGGCGAAGGGTCTGACTCCGAGTCTGACCTAGACCCTGGCGATGTCCGTATGCTTCAGGACGGCCACACTCGCACAACGATGCATGCGGAAGGGCAGTTCCATTATGTTGAGATTCCCATGGAGCAAAACTTGCTGCTTCTAGAGGAGAACCTGGTGCCGTTGTTCGAGGTGTTGTGCTTGGAGGCAGAAAGCACGTCGCTGAGGGGCATAATGAATATCGGGCTGATGGGTAAGGCGGTCGCGCAGGGCCTGAAGGTACGTGTAGCGACTTTTAGTTTGTCTTTTTCTTTGTTTTACTTGGTTTATTTTTCTATTCTGATTATCGCTTCATTCTTGTAGCTATTTTTGTTGAAGGTGGAGAGCATCCGCCGAGCTAACTTCTGCTCAGAGATTTGTTCGCGGGCACTGAAGAAGTACCATTGCTACCGGGACCGGTGCCGCGAGATGCGTGAGCGCATGAGGAACGACCCCCAAAGTCGGGGCCTCATCGAAGAGCTAACGAGGCGAGAACTTCAAATGCAGCAGACCCTTGGCAGGGTTAACACTCTTGAGGGGCAGCTTCGTTGTAAAGACGAGAAGATGTAGGCCGAGAGAAGGGCTGATGTTGAGAGGGAAGCCAGGATCGGGCTAGGGCAGTAGAGGCCTCTAAGACTTTGACCAGGCAGCTGGTCGCTTTGGAGGCCAAGGCCGCTGCCTTGAGGCTGCAAGCGAGGGACGCTGTGTTGAGGGTTGGGACATTGGAGACGGCGGATCGCGTTCGCATATGGGAACGAGAGATGGAAAGGGATGCAACGGCCTTTTAGGAAGGAGCGCTAGAGGACCGCATTAACGTTTATGAACGGGTCACCCAATCTGTGGTGAATCAGATTACGGCCTTAGAGGCTGAGAATTAGTGCTTGAGGGATCATGCTGCCTCTTTCGGCCAGCTCGTGATCTTTGGAAATTTGCCAAGGCTCAACTTGATGTGTAAAGAGGTTGTGGGAGGCCGACATTGTGCCTGAAGCCTCTTATTAAGAGGCTCATCAAAAGGCTCGTGAGGCCCGTGCCAACTGCGGCTTTGATCCAGCTTCGCCAGGGGTTGATAATGGAGCTGATGGTGCTGGTGGCGTTGATGGTGGTATGGGCGACGCAGAGTGAAAGGCTTTGATGTATTTTTTATTTTGTTCGCCATTGGGCGTTTGGATATTTTTAGATTTTTCCTTTCTTTCTTTCGTACTGACCGGCCTTAGCCGAATATAAGCGGGCGTTGCCCGCACAAGATTGTAAATATATGTATATATAAGCTTACTTTTTCCACAGCTGGTGTTGTGCTTATTCTGAGTTTTCCCTTGTTCTTTAGATTTTTCTATGCATGTGTTCAAAGGGTGATATGCCTTAGAGTGAGACTCTAGTAGGCGTGTTAAGTCCCATATGGCTTTTGGTCGTAATGATGCCGGCGGCCTTGGCTATGATATCGTTGGTGGCCTTGGCTAGGTAGGTGACTTCGACTGTCGTCGAGTCGCTTACTTGTCTTAATCAGAAAATAGGTTGGCTGTTTAGCGGTGATGTCCTTGGCCATGATTAAGCGCTTCTTGCTTATCGTTTTCTTTTAATTGGTGTAAAAAAGTTGTGGCCATTATTTGGCGATAGTGGCACTTAGCCTCAGTCCCAGCTCGGGCGTGGCCGAACTACTGGTTGCAATGGTACTTCGACCGGAGCCGAACTTTACGTGGCCTGAACTTTAGCTCGAGTTGGGTGTACTTACTTGAGTGGCGAGGGAGCTTAACTTGTTTCTCCGCCCATTACTCTTTAGATTTGGGGCAAAAGCTTTCAGCTTTGTTGTTTGAGCGAGATTGGGCTTGTGATTGTGAAGACATATGGCTCGAGTCTCAGTTCGACTTGTAGTTGAACTTTTCGGCAAGGGCACGTAGCCGGAATCATTGCTCAACCGTAATCGGCTCTTGTATTTTTTGGTGGCGAAGGCACATGGTCTGAGTCACAGTTCAACCGTAGTTGAATCTTGTAATATTTTGTTGGCAAAGGTGCATGGATTGAGTCCTAGTTCAACCGTAGTTGAACCTTGATAATTTTTGTGGAGAAGGCGCATGGCCTGAGTCCCAGTTCAACTTGTAGTTGAATTTTTCGGTTAAGGCACTAGCCCGAGTCACTGTTAAACCGTAGTTGAATCTTGCAATTTTTTGTTGGCGAAGGCGCATGGCCTGAGTCCCAGTTCAACCGTAGTTGAACCTTGATAATTTTTGTGGCAAAGGCGCATGACCTGAGTCTCGGTTCAACTTGTAGTTGAACTTTTCGGTGAAGGCATGTAGCCTGAGTCGCTGTTCAACCGCAGTTGAATCTTGCAATTTTTTTTTGGCGAAGACGCTGCCCTGTGTCTCAGTTCAACTTGTGATTGAACTTTTCGGTGAAGGCACGTAGCCTGAATCACTGTTCAACCGTAGTTGAATCTTGCAATTTTTTGTTGGCGAAGGCGCATTGCTTGAGTCCCAGTTCAACCATAGTTAAACCATGATAATTTTTGTGGCGAAGGCGCATAGCCTGAGTCCCAGTTCAACTTGTAGTTGAACGTTTTGGTGAAGGCACGTAGCCTGAATCGGTGTTCAACCGTGGTTGAATCTTGTAATTTTTTGTTGGGAAGGACGCATGGCCTAAGTTTCAGTTCAACCGTAGTTGAACCTTGATAATTTTTGTGGCGAAGGAGCATGGCCTGAGTCCCAGTTCAACTTGTAGTTGAACTTTTCGGTGAAGGCACATAGCCTGAATCGCTGTTCAACCGTAGTTGAATCTTGCAACTTTTTGTTGGCGAAGGCACATCGCCTTAGTCTTAGTTCAACCTTGATAATTTTTGGGGCAAAGGCACATGTCCTGAGTCCCGGTAAAACTTGTAGTTTAACTTTTCGGTGAAGGCACGTAGCCTGAGTCTCTCTTCAACCGTAGTTGAATCTTGTAATTTTTTGTAGGCGAAGGTGCATGGCCTGAGTCCAGTTCAACCGTAGTTTGAACTTACTGGAGAAGGCTCATTGCCTGAATCTTGTTATGTCGGTGTGTGAGAGCTGAAGTTCGGTTTTGATTCGAGATCTTGAGCAGCGCACGTGTTATCTTCCCAATCAGGATATATAGGCTGGCTTGAGGTGACTCTCGGTTCGAGATATCTTCATGCCGATTTCCGGCTGGATCGCGCATCAAGGATGCGGGGGGTGCCTTACTAGGATCCTCCCTTGGGGGGGGGGGCTGCTTCTTCTTTTTTCTTGCATTATCCGAGAGAGGTGTGACAGAGGAGTTGGATCTCGATTCGAGATTTTCGGGATCCTTTTGTCTGATATACCGCTTTAGCTTATTTGAGCTGGGATGTTCTTTGGCGTTTCTTTCATTTTGGTCCAGGGAAGAACTATGCGATTCTGCGAAATCCCCACAGAGTGCGTCAAATTATTTAGCTTAAAGTTATCACATACTTTGCAAGCATAAAACAATAAAAATAAATTGAGGGCCAATCGTAGCAGATCGTAATAATCAAGAGACCAATTGAAAAATACAATAGACAAGTGTTATTCGTTAGAGAGAAATGTGTAGGGATCTTTTATTGATAGCATTGATTCGGTCTGCCTCTCCATGGACAGCTTCAGAGCCTTACAATTATGTTCTCTCTTTTTTCGACAATAGTGATGAAGAAGAAGCAGCAACCCCCTTTTAAAGTTCTTTCTCTTAGTATTTATAGCAATAAACTGGGAGAGCTGGCGATAAAAATAGCCGTGGCCACGTCGGAGTTCCTTCTTCAAGACGGCTGACAGGCCGTGGCCGTGCGTAGGGTCAAATTCTGACCAATACAAATATGTTGTATGAAATTTTAAATGATTTACGTCTTAATAATTAAATCCTCTATACAACATTAAATAAATCTGTTCTATTCTGAACTGATAAAGTGATTGAAGATGAAAACCAAATACATTTAACGGCTTATTAAAATTTAAATTATTCGAATCCATATCCTCGATGGGTGAAAATATAGGACGCGTTACAACCTTTTCATTATCTAAAAGGTTAATTGTTCTAAAATCTAAAGAGAATCCAAAAATAAAATAAGTCAAAGTTTGAATTCATTTAATTTTTCAATGAACATGTATGTTTTTTCATACACCTTTAATCACATCAACAATTTAAATAATGGAGGTATACGTGGAACTTTATAATCCACACTTATGCTAACAAAAGCGAAAGATCTTGGAGAAAAAGACAGAAGCTATACACTAGTAATTATTTACTAAAATAAAACATTAAACTATTACTACAATCATTTTCTCCCCTTCCCTGCCAACTAATTTATCATATTTAGAATCATTTTGGCTGTCTTTTTTCCTTTTTTTAAAGTTTCAACATCCTGTTAACAAAAAAAAAATTATCTTTTGCGTCGAGCCATGAAATAAGGCTGTATTCGGTTCCGATTCTGGGTCTATTTGGGTCTGCGGTTCCGGTTCTGGCGGTTCCCGGTTCTGGCGGTTCCGGAACAAGAACCATACGGTTCCGGAACTGCCCGGTTCCGGTTCTGGCGGTTCCGGAACCGCAGGTCTGGCGGTTCCAGGCGGTTCCCGGCGGTTCCGATTTTTTTTTTTTTTAAATTAATATCTTGTATAGTAGTGATTAGTATATTGTAGAATATATTTTTATATGGTGTACTATGTTCTTACTATAGCATATATTGTGCTTGGAAATTAGTATATATTCAAAATAAGTAGTGTATATTTTGTATATAAGTAGTATATGTTGTAGTAAAGTAGTATATATTGTATATAAATAGTGTATATTGTGTAGTAGTTAGTATAAATAGTATTATGTGTTGTATGTTATATATTATATGTTATATAAATATTTATATTCAAAGATTGATATAGAAGTAAAGACAAAGAAATATTGAGACAAATATATTCAAGTATATGATAAAAAGCATATTTATTGACCAAAATGATATATTTTTCTTATCTTCCTTCCCCCAATGGAATGAGCACAACATGGTACTAATACCACCATTAAAAGGAAAAAAAGCTAAAAGAAGACATGCCAATGTACAAGTTACATCATAATTTATGTATTATTTCTAACAAATCTCATAAAACCTTCAAGGTTTGGAGTTGGTTGTGTTGGCGGTGGTGGAAATGAAGCTTGTTCATCACCACTTCCAGGTGAAGATGATTCCTGAGCAAGTTCTGCTAGCATTTCTTCATAGCACTCATCTATTTCGGGTTGAGATTTAGCTAGCCCAAAGTTCCTTCTTTCAGAGCGGATCCAATCTCGGAAGAGCACTGATTTTTCCAAGATGTCCCACATCGACGCTCTATGATCTGCTATTTGTTGTCTGGCTTGACTAAATACGCTCTACGATGCAACAGTTGACGCTTGAATGGACAGAACATCCCGAGCCATCCTTGCAAGAACGGGAAAATGCTTTTCCCTTGTCTTCCACCAATCCAAAAAGGTCGAAAAATCCGTCTGGATTATCATTCTCTAGCCCATGCGACAAATAAACTTGAAGTTCGTTTAGATGGGAAATATCATCTAAATTCTTACCTTGAGTACCCCTGAACTCCGTCCACGATTTAAGAGCTGTTAAGCCAGCAACTCTTTTAGACGCTTGTGATGTTGACGAAGTAGGGGTTGGAATAGTAGGCCTCGCATGCTCTAACGCCTGTTTATAAGCATTATAAACAGTTTGAGCATTCACTGTAATTGATGCTTTCGCATCAGATAGTGTAGCCATTTCTTCTGGTGAAAGATCTAAAGATTGATAAATACTATTATACCAAAAGTTAGGACCTCCTGCTTTCATAGTAGGGTTTAACATAGCAGCCACACCAAAATAGGAGGGATTGGAAAAAAATATTTTTTAAATTTCTTTTTCATTTCAAATATTGCATGTTCATAAATTTCCCCTCCATCGTTAAAATCAGCAAATAAATTAGCAAGTGCGGCAATATATACTAAACAGTTTGAAATTGTAGGATAATATTGGCCAGATAAAGCAGTTGTAGCCACACTAAAATGTTCTAATAAATCTAAAAGAATCTTAACGTTATTCCAATCTTGATTAGTTAGCATATCATTATCTTCATCCTCACAATCCCTAGAATTATAAGCAGCGGTAATTGGGTTTCTATATTCGTACGCCACTACTAAGCTTTCATACATGTAGTTCCACCTAGTCGGGCAAGGTTTAGGAACCTTTCTTTCTCTAAGGCCACTTTCGTCACATTTTTTATAATATTCTCTAAGTCTACTTCTACGGTTTGAATAAAAAAGCCAATTAAGAGCGAATTTAACTTTTTCAAGGTTGTCTACTAAAAGTGGGAGTTTGTACGAGTGGGTGTTCTGGGTCATTAGGAGCAGGACTAGTAGGTGTATCATCTAAATCTACCGGAGGTTGGGTTTCGTCATCATCATCACCCTCATTTCCCTCTGATATTGGTGCATTAGGATAAAGCAAATTCATAATATCATCATCTATTCTATCACCGACTGCTATATCATGTAGAAAATTAACATCGCTAAATTGAGAACACGGGTGATCACTATCAAGTATTCCTAAGTTTTCATTAGTATTTCTAGGTTGGCTACTAGTTTGAACTTGTTTATCTTTTCTAATGCGGGGAGCCGGGGGAGGGGTAGGATTTTGGCGACTACTTTCACCGGATTTAGATGTACCTTTTCCGAACATTTTTTTCAATGAAAATGCCATACTAATTATAATTAAGCAAAATAACAACACTCAACAAATATTCTTAGCCCGTAAGAGTTGAAACGAGTTTACCGGATTGACGAACAACTTCTTGAAAATTGAAAATCGTTGTAATTGAACACTTGAAAACTTCAATTCAACAACTTCACAATGTTTCACGAATTTGCAACAAAAATTAAGCACTTGCACTAGAAAGATTGAAAGAGAGCTTGAGAGAGATTGAGAGAGATTGATGAATTGATGAATTAGAATGAAAGAATGAGGGGGTATTTATAGTTGAGAAATGGGAAATTGTGTAATTATATAAAGTTTGGGGTTAAATTAAATTTGAGGGGTCAAATGGCTAAATTTTAAAAATGCCAAACGGCTATTTCTGCAAGACCAACGTTCTGATTTCAGAATTTTAAAAAAAAAAGAATTTTTTTTTTAAAAATCTGTCCGTTGGGAACCGGATAGAACCGGAACCGGACCGGTTCTATCCGGTTCCAAACGGTTCCGCCAACGGTCCGAATTTAAATTTTTTTTTTTAAACATCGGACCGTTGGCGGAACCGTTTGGAACCGTATGGAACCGCCGGAACCGGTCCGGTTCCGGTTCTGGCGGTTCCGGTTCCACGGTTCTAATGGGTGGAACCGGGACGGAACCGCGGAACCGAAACCGCGGGAACCGAAACCGCGGAACCGGAACTGCCGGAACTACGGAACCGCCAGAACCACGGTTCCGGTCCCGGTTCCGATTCGGAACCGTTACTCCATACAGCCTTACCATGATGAAATCAGAAGCCACATAACATCTCCTTGAAGTTTTCAAATTTTTTGTAAACACATAATACTTCATACATCATACCATTTTTTTTTTCCTTCGCTTGGAACATAGGTTTAGTGATATTTATGTATTGGCAAAAAATTAATCATATATAGGACGAGGGATGCATTTTGAGGTGGAAAATGTTTTACTTAATGAATTCATATTCCATAGGTAGATTAAAATGCTTAAAACGTTTACTTTAGGGGGAAAAAGAAACTAAGTAATCACAATTTAGAGCTAGGGGTAATTTAATCATTTCAGTCAGGCAAAAACAACACTTTCCTTTTCCACTCTTCCTTTTATTCTGTCCAAAAATCTGCCACCTATATCCACTTTGCTTCACTCTCACCTCTCTCTCTCTCCTTCACCTCTTTCCTCTTTTTGCATTAAAAGAAGTCGACAGAGGGAGTTGGATAAAGAAAAGCTAACACATAACACACACACTATTCCCACGTAATCTCACACACTGAAACATCTTTTTAACAATATAACACCCCACATTCCACAAGTTCCAATCATGAACTGGCTAGATATTTTCTTCTTCTTTTCTCTCTTATCTACATTAAATAAATAAAACATTAAAATTCATAGTTTCAAAACCACTCCATTTTCCCTTCCAACGGTTACTTTATTTTCCCATCTTTCAATAATCGAAACCAAAAATCATACAAAGAAGCAGAAATATAAACCAAAACACACAAAAATTTTGCATTTTAGAACCAAAACGGAGAAAAGATTGCATTTTTACAGCCAAAACAGTGAAAAGATTGAATTTTTAGAAGATCCCAGATGGATTTTACATCATTCTTGACGTCTTTAGGAACTTCCTTTATAATATTTGTGGTTTTGATGCTGTTATTCACATGGTTTGCAAGAAAACCAGGGAATGCTGAGGTATACTTTCCAAATCGGATCCTCAAAGGTATGAACCCGGTTGAAGGCGGGTACATGACCCGGAACCCGTTTTCTTGGATCCGAGAAGCTATGTACTCATCTGAAAATGATATCATCAACATGTCTGGAGTTGATACTGCTGTCTACTTTGTTTTCCTTAGCACTGGTAAATACTGAATTTTCTCTTTTTTTTCTTAACACTTTGACCTACTATAGCATGTTACTTGCCATTTAATTTAGGTTGCTAATTAGTCCTTATTATATAATTACGTCCTATTATCTTTTAAATGACATGATTGTGCATAGAACATAAGCTCAATTTTGAGCAATATTATTGTTATTTAAAGTGGATATTTATGTATATTTACATTTTCCAGCCTTATTTTGGTAAATTTTTTAGTTTGGTACTTTTAGAATTTGGTTATTTTTGTGGGGTAGAGAGTTTGTTAGGAAGCATAATAAGGAATTTAAGTGGTTTGCTCTCAAAGTAAACCAATTCAACCACTTTTCTAGGATCTAATTTACTTACAAAGAAGGGATTTGGTGGTAAGTACAAAAAAAAAAAAAGTCTTTGGAGAAGGATTTAACTTATATACACACAATTTAACTGCAAAGAATTTTGTATATATAGTAAGTTGTCGGCCTTATTTTATTGGTAACTAGTTTCACTTACTATAGGCGGACAATTATTCTGGCATATCTTTTAGATGACTTAATAGTGTATAGAAGTTGAAGTCTAGAAAGAAAGTGGATAAACTTAACTAAGTAAATTACCTTTAGTTGTTCTAATAATATTGATGCATTTTCGACTTGTTACTATCCCCTGTTATCTCAACCAGTTTAGAATTGTGTTCCTCTACCAAAATGCGGTACTAACTGTAAGAGTTGATATTATTTGTATACTTCCTAACATACTCCCAGTTCAAAAAAAAAAAAAAAAATTCGAATTGTGGCGTTTATTGTTGTAGTACAAGCAGCTGCAACCTTTAACTTAATGAAAAGTCTTGTGGACTTGTCATCTCTGCTTATATTCTCAATATGTTCAAAAGTTGCTTGCTTTCCATTCATTTGAACTCCAAAGTGAATGGACTGGTAATCCGTTTACAGAAGTCATTAGTGTAGCCAAGTTGTTGAAACGTCAAATGTGAGAGTTTATTTTTTTATATGCTAAACTCAGCTTGAGAGTGTAAATTGTTATAACACCACCATTTATTTTTTCAGCCTTGGGAATATTTGTCTTCTCCGGCATTGTACTGCTGCCTGTACTTCTACCAGTTGCTTCAACCGATCATAGTATAAAGGCAGCCAACACCACCAGCAAGGGGACTTTCAATGAACTTGATAGGTTATCTATGGGGCACGTTGGCGTAAGTTCTTTTCACCTTTCCTTAACCTTATCCATAAATATACCACTGTGTCATGGTTTTAACTTTGCCTAATTTGATAATGCAGCACTAAGCTATTATACCTTCGCTCAATGAATTCTTATAATACCTTTTTTTCCCATTGGTGTTGCAGAATTCAGGACCGCGGTTGTGGGCATTTATAGTTGCTACATATTGGGTTTCTGTTGTTACTTACTACCTTTTATGGAGAGCATACAAGCATGTTACAGAATTGAGAGCTAAAGCTCTTATGTCTCCAGAAATCAGAGCCGATCAGTTTGCTATTCTTGTCAGGGATATTCCTCCTGCCTCTGTTGGTCAAAGTAAAAAAGAGCAGATAGATTCATTCTTTAGGGAAATCTACCCCGATACATTTTATCGATCAATGGTGGTGACGGACAATAAGGAGGTGAGCAAAATTTATGAAGAGTTGGAAGGGTACAAAAAGAAGCTTGAACGTGCTGAAGCCATCTATGCAGAGTCGAAGAAAACAAATCCTGATGCACTAAAACCCTCACATAAAACTGGTTTCCTTGGTATTGTTGGTGAAAAGGTAGATTCAATTGAATTCTACAATGATAAGATTAAGGAGCTGATCCAACAGTTAGAAGTTGAACAGAAGGTGACTCTCAAAGAGAAACAGCAATCTTCTGCGCTGGTCTTTTTCAACAGCAGAGTCGCTGCAGCTTCTGCATCACAGAATTTACATGCCCCTATAGTTGACAGGTGGACTGTTATAGATGCTCCAGAACCACGTCAGTTGATTTGGACTAATCTTTCGATAACGTTTTATGTGAGAATAATTCGGCAGTATGTTGTGTACATTGTTGTGTTTTTGACCATATTCTTTTACATGATTCCAATTGGGTTCATCTCGGCATTAACAACTCTAGACAATCTGGTGAAGCTTCTCCCGTTTTTGAAACCGGTTGTGAGTCAGAAGGCAATCAAGACTGTGCTAGAAGCATATTTGCCTCAGCTTGCGCTCATCATATTTTTGGCTTTGTTGCCAAAGTTTCTTATGTTTCTATCCAAAGCAGAGGGCATCCCATCAGAAAGCCATGTTACAAGAGCTGCTTCAGGGAAATATTTTTATTTCTCAGTACTGAATGTATTTATTGGTGTTACTCTCGGTGGAACTCTATTTGGTACCTTCAAGAGCATTGAGAAAGAACCCAACTCTATTTTTCGTGTATTGGCAGAAAGCCTTCCACAGAATGCAACTTTCTTCTTGACCTTTGTGGCTTTGAAGTAAGTCTTGAGCTTGATTTCACTTTTATTTTCGCAGCTACAAATTTTATCTTTTTTTTTTTTCCCTCTAACGGTATGTTGTCTTGAAGACAAGAGGGGTTGCTTTGATGGTAAGCAACCCCCACTTCCAACCGAGAGGTTGTGAGTTCGAGTCTCCCCAGAGCAAGGTGAGAAGTTCTTGGAGGAAAGGATGCCGGGGGTCTATTTGGAAACAGCCTCTCTACCCAAGGGTAGGGGTAAGGTCTGCGTACACACTACCCTCTCCAGACCCCACTAAGTGGGAATATACTGGGTTGTTGTTGTTGTTGTAACGGTATGTTGTCTTGAGTTGCGGCCGATATGTTTTCTGATCTTTGATAAAAACCATTCTCTTTATACTATTTTCTTTGTTGACGTTGAGTCATTATTTTTATTAAGTGTGTGCTTCTGTGGTCTTAAAGCTCGGTTCAGAATGGTATAGCTAGTGAAAGAATATTAATTCTCCTTTTAATCTCAATAATGGTTCATTGAAGTTTATTCTCTTCACACAATTCAAGGTGTTTTTATGGTTCTGAATCTTTTTACCTTTTTGCTAGTAGTTTTCCTTCTGCTTCTCTTGTTGATATAACTAGTCAAATGATTTTGCTAATAATTTGTTGATCGCAGGTTCTTTGTTGGCTATGGGCTGGAGCTGTCCAGAATAGTTCCTCTAATCATATTCCATCTCAAGAAGAAGTATCTGTGCAAAACTGAAGCAGAGATAAAAGAGGCTTGGGCTCCTGGCGATCTAGGCTATGCAACTCGATTTCCTAGTGATATGCTGATTATGACGATTGTCCTATGCTATTCCGTCATAGCTCCTATTATTTTACCGTTTGGAGTCGTTTACTTCGGTCTGGGCTGGCTTCTTCTACGGAATCAGGTGAATAATACTGCCTATGTGTCATTTAATCTCACTTTCTTTTTTAGTTTATTCCAGAAAGAATAATATGTTTCCATATTTGGAGACTCTTTTTGCGTTAAACATCCAATTTAACCCTGAGTTGTTGCATGTTTAAGACCACACGTTTTGAGGATACTTTTGTTATGTGTTAAAAGTCCTTTCTTAAACTCGTTATTGAATCAAATACCTTGATATAAAATGAAACGGACAGAGTAGTTGTTTTGGTGTCTTAGTGTTTATGTATCAATAAACTAAGCTTTAATTCCAAATTAGGTGGTCGATTATATGAATTATTTATATCCAAAATGGATATATAGGTATATAAGTTTCACATGCACTGGTATATAGACGTACTAGTTGTTAAACCAAAATAACAAAGAGTACATGCTGATGTTTTAATCTCATTCGTTCTTTCCTGATTTTTTATTTCAAACAGGCACTGAAAGTGTACGTTCCTTCATTCGAGAGCTACGGAAGAATGTGGCCGCATATTCACACGCGCATGTTAGCTACCTTGATTTTGTATCAAGTTACCATGTGTGGTTACTTTGGAGTTAAAACGTTTGCGCCTACTCCAGTTCTTTTCCCACTTCCAATATTCTCCCTTATCTTCGCGTTCATTTGTCAGAAGAAGTTCCGTCGGTTCTTTGAATCTCCAGCCCTCGAAGTCGTCTCTCATGAACTAAAAGAAGTTCCGAACATGGAAATTGTCTTCAGATCTTTCATTCCACCATGCTTGAGTGCAGGGAAGTCCGATGACCATCAGTTTGAGGGCGCATTATCTCACGTATCAAAAACAGGTTCCTCTTCAGTATGATATGAACATTTGCAAGTATCTTACCACGTGGTTTCATTTTGTTATAAATTGTAATTGGGATAGTTCATTGGATAGTTGGTTTGTGTTGATAGTTTCTACTTAGGAGTTTAGGTAGTTCTGCATTGTGTGTTGATATGATACTTCATTGGATAGTTGCTCTGTGTTCATAGTTTGTTTTGTGATATTTGTGAAATGAATTTCAGTTCAGAAAGTTAAGTTGTATTTTTCTGTAATGATATTAACATGTCGTGCTTCAATTTGCAAGGAATTTGTTGAAACTATTTGTTTACCCATAAAAGGTACCGTTGAATACGTGATTTATAGTTGCGTAAATTAAGATGATTTGATTAATAAAATCTCAAAGTATATAAGGATAGTAAAATAAATATACTACTTTCTCTGTTTTATATTATTTGAGGTACTTTTCTTTTTAGTATGTTCCAAAATAAATGATATATTATTAAATTTGGAAATAATTCAACTTTAAACTCTTCATTTTACTTCTTTTGTCCTTAGGGAGAAACTTTTATAGCCACACAAATGATATGAGCTCACAAATTTTTTATCCGTAATCTTTTAGGACAACAAGTTTTAAAAGTACGAGTTAAACTACCTCAAACAATATGAAAGGGAAGTATTGACTTTACTTTAACTTTGTCCTCTTGGAAGTTAAGACAACAAAAAACCTTCTCTGGTCGTTACTCGTTTTTTTTTGGATCGAAAAGAAGAACTTATATTATAGATAGTTAAACAGTAATATTAGTACATGGAACAAGATGCATCATAGGCATCGTAATAGCTAAAGCTAGAATAAGTAAGATTTCCTACAAGTGCCCCTACATGGTGATCAGTATCAGTAACTAAGATAGGAAGTCATAACTACACAAAATATTGATATTATGCGCAAATACATAAACAGACACTTAAACTATCAAAGAAAGTTTATCTGAATACCTCAACTAAATTATTTTTCACCGAAATACTTTTATTATTCTTTTACTGTATCAGTTTAATACGTCCGAAACGTAATTCGGTGATGTGGCATAGTGTGTGTTGCCCATCTCTTTAGAGAGCGTGTGATGCTACTGTTATGGATCCCAAATATAAAATAAATGTCAATAGAGAGAAAAAAATAAAAATAAAATAACTTTCTTTCTCTCACCTTTCCAATCTTCTCATTCCACCATATCCTGTCAATTAACACCATGTGAGCTTTATCAAGCTTCACCGTAAATATCCAAAATAACTATGTCTAGCAATCCCTTCAAGTCTTTAAACGAGCAGCCCCAACAACTACGTCCAACAACCCCTTTAACATTTCCGGCAATTTTTTTTTCGACGAAGTTTCGTTTTTCTCACGAAATAAAACTTTGTGACTTAAATCTGAAAAAAAATCAGATTTACATCTAAAAAAAAGGCGAGGCTTTGTTTTTCCCAGCGAATTATTGTGAATCTAAAGGAGATCAGAAGGGATTTTGAATCCCAAAAAACATTGATATAAAATTCTCCCTTCCCCAGATCTGATAATTCATCTTAAGGTCAGTGAGAGACTCAACAAGAAACTAGAAATGTGTAAAGAGGGTTATAATTAGAAATAGGGTAAATAAATTTGGTTTTAGCCGGTAAAATAATCTATGTTTCATGGTAAAAAAATGTCAATTTTTAATTGGTTAGATTATCCATACTGAAAGCACGTGACCAAACGCGTCAAAAAAATTTATAAACTCAGGTCGGACGTGTTAAACTGGTGCAGTAAATGTATAGTAAAAGTGTTTTGGTGAAAAATGGCTTAGTTGAGGTGTTCAAGTGAACTTTCTTTGATAGTTTAATTATCTATCTATGTATTTTGCTTTAGTATTACAAAAAGTAGATATGGCAGGGAGCGATTGTGTTGATGCATGTATGTTGATATTGCCGACCCTCCTTTGTAGTGTTCCTTGCTAATAAGAAATTGTGACAAAAGGTGGTGGGTGTGCAAAAAGTATGCAGTTATCCTCTCATGCGTGGATCCATATTTAGTTTAATCGTCTGCAATACAATTTTGCTTTCTGTAGATATGCTAGATGGGAGGATTACCCAGTTGCAGAAGTAACAACCTACAATTATTAATAATGTTAATATAATGTATAGTAGTTGTTTGAAATATGCCGATGAGTTGTTGCGCGTCTGTTTCAATAACAATGTGTGTGATATGCTGTTATATAGCAATTTTAAGTCCCATTAGTTGTGCAAGGAGTTTTTGTCTGGACGTTTGTACCTAGCTTTGATTGTCCTACAAAACTCATAATCCAACTGCCTATTAATTCACGTTCTTATTTTACGTATAAGTCCTTATTTTTCAACTCAGCAAATGAAACTTAATCTATAAAAACAAGTACTGTAATTTATGAATAGGAACAATAATAACATTTGAAGTTACTTTCTTCGAGTATGGTCTGGTGTGAATACATAAATCTGAAACACATAAATGAAATAGAACTATTTGTGCGTTGGAGTGATGGAAAGCACAAGTTTAAGTGACCCCTCAATTTTGAAACTTAAGACTCCAAATTCTTCAAATTGAAGCCTCAGAGGGTTAATTATTTGAGAGAATTACACTTAAATATAACTCACAGACATACTATACAACCAAGTGACCTACTTATAACTAAGAAAATATATAGCATGAAAATAATAGGCTAAGTGGTGTTTGAAATGTCAATACCACACAAGAGAAGATAATTTGTGTGGTACCTAATTTTTTGCTTTAGAAGAATCTGGTTCTTCTAAGTGTACTTTCTACTACTATTTGCGGAATAATAAATACATAAAATAAAGAACACAAAGATTTTACGTGGAAAACACCCGGCTCAAAAGGTGAAAAACCTCACGACCTACTATTCAGTAGGATTTTTCCAAACTTACTACTAAAATCATTGAGCCAAAACAGTATTTACAAAACTCTTTGTAAACCTAACGATTACCTCTAATCATGTTGTAGTAACCAGCCTCTAACTATTGCGATAACTTCAGGTTAACTATAACTTGAATACTCAAAGTACTTATTACAATTCCTTCTAAATAAGTTGAAAGGTACACTATAAAAACACCTACTACAATTGAATTAGAAATAAAGAAAGACACATAAAACTTTTTATGGAGCTGGTTCTTCAATCAGCCTCTAACTATTGCGATAATTTCAGGTTAACTATAACTTGAATACTCAAAGTACTTATTACAATTCCTTCTAAATAAGTTGAAAGGTACACTATAAAAACACCTACTACAATTGAATTAGAAATAAAGAAAGACACATAAAACTTTTTATGGAGCTGGTTCTTCAATCTGATTCATGTAGCTTTAGGTTTGCACACTTGAATCACACACGAACTGCTTGCAAAAAGACTTGTTGTTTTGCTCTAAATTCACGTTTAACTTCTGCGTTTTTGTGCAACCCTTTTAATGTATGAATATCATGTAATTTATAGAGTTAGTAGATGAAGAAATAACTAGAGTTCTGATGCAACTCTTCCTTGATGGAAGAGTTCTAGATGATTTCAACTTCTAACTCTTTTTATATCTTGGATAGTGTTCTCTTTGGTTAAGGATTCCTTTTCCTTATCAATTATGCAACCTTTTCGATCAGGAGATATTAAATACACCAAGTTAAGCGTATCTCCTTCACGTGCAACCCACATGCTCGAATCTGCCCATTTTTGTGCACTTGAGTGATGGGCCTGGTTCATCCTGAGTTCCTTTGTCAGTCTTCAACACTAACCTTTACTTGGGCCAACGAATTTCCCTTTTTTGATGATGACAAACTCTATGCTTTTCATAAGCTTGGGCCCTGTTTCAACTTAGCTTAACATCAACGCAATGTTAGAAATATTTTTCCTTTTTACCACTTATAATCAAGGACCAGGTACATTAGGTTATGAACATCACTATTCAAAGTGTAAACATCACTTGTTTAAAGAACAACCTTTCCCCCCTTTTGGCATCATAGAAAAGTTGCATAAAAAATGTGAGATAACCAGATTTTAAAGCTTACTCATGGCCACTAGGCTACTTCAAATGCAATCATGGATTAATCATCATAGATCAAGCTAAGAATTTTTAACCATCAAAGAAATATAACAGTTAGAGCAAAAGCCAGTGAATTTCATTGATGGTTGATAAGATTCTACCACAGAGCATAAGAAGAAATAAAAATACTGAAAATATGAGCAACAAAAACAAAACATCCTGAACTAGGTCACTGGTTGATCGGCACTAAGATAGGAGGCTTAAGGCTGGGAAGCGCTATGTGCTTGGCTTTTAACTTGGAGGAGTTTCAGCACACCTTGAAGAATTCTCTCATTCTTCTCTTTTTCTCTTGCCATATCAGTTCTGAGAGTATCTCTCTTAGTCTCCATCTCAACCAACCTCTTCTTCAGCCTTTCAATCTCTACATACTTAGCCTCACTTTCTTGCACCAAGGCACTGACCTTGCTATTCACTGGTACCTTTTTGGATGAACTAGGTTCTTTAGGAGTGATATTAACTTTATAATCACAAACAAACAGTGTATTAACCCAAAAATGATCCATGCTTGTGCTAACCTCCCACCTTTTCTTAGGTACATTGAAATGAGCAGGCACAACTGTGAGAATGATGCCATACAGAATGATATGAGTTTTGGTGCCATTAATAACTCTATCAAGAAGCTGGACTATAGCTTTCAGTCACTTTCTTCTGCAGGTCTTGCGAGAGTTTCTTCTACAGATGAACCAGGTTCATCTCTCCAAACAACCATTGCACCTGCAGTTTTAGTTAAACTCACAGGAGTGGGTGAAGAATTAGCCACTCTTTCCCCTTTCCCCTTACAGTACTCCTAGCACCCTTTGCTCTCCTTTTTTTCTTTTTCATTTTTGCCACCAACTTCTCCAGATTCTATAGTCTCAACACATGCTATAGATCCTACAAGTATATTCTCTAAATTTACAGCAACTTTAGAAATTATCTCTGGATAAATTTTAGAATCAGAAGATACATGTTCAATTTCGGGAGAACCACTTTATTCTCCCTGAGTTGCAGACTTAAAAGAATCTAGGTAGTTTAATAGGGTCATGAGTCTTGAATGTGATTGGTTCACTTGTAATGGATAAGTTCAAAAGAACTTTGGTATTTGGTAGGACTTTGCTCATGATCCAAATATAGTTATTCGAAATTATGCAGAGTGTAAAAAATATACTATGTTATCTTGATGAACCAGGTTTTTCACTGATAATTCTCTTGTGTAAGTCTAAATTTTCCAAAATAGATAAAATATCATTAGAGATTAATGAGTCATTTTACCACATGAAACAAGATTATACTATGGAAAGTATAAGACTGAGCAAGATTTAATCTAACTATACACAATTTACAAACTTTCTAACCAAATATATTTTTTCAATTTAGTTTTATTTTTTTTGTTTAACCCTAAACTAATCCTTTTAGGTGATATTAATCATCCCTAGTTCCAACCTGTTCATCTCAAAGTGATCTCTACTTAAGCCTTTGTGAAGATGTCAGCAATTTGCTCGTTAGTAGCACAAAACCCCACAGTGATCAAGCCTTTCTCATAGTTGTACCTCTAACAAATGGTGTCTAACATCTATGTTATTAGTTCTCTTATAATGAACAGGATTCTTAGTCATACTAATAGCACTAGTGTTACCACAAAAAATAAGGATGAAACTAACTTTAATACCAAGATCCATCAGATGTTTCTTTATCCACAACAATAGAGCACAATCATGAAGCAGCAGCAACATACTCAGCTTCAACGGTAGATAAGGCCACTGAATTTGCTTTTTAATAGCCCATGACACAAGACATGAACCAAGAAAGTGTGACATACCTGAGGTGCTCTTCCTATCCCCTAGGAAACCTGCATAATCAACGTCAGCATATCCCACTAGGATAAAATTACTACATTTGGGATACCAAAGGCAAAGGTTAGTGGTACCTTTCAAGTATCTAAATATTCTCTTTACATTAGTCAAGTGGGACTCCTTTGGATTTGCCTGAAATCAAGCACAAAGACCTACACTGCACATAATGTCAGGTCTACAAGTAGTGAGATATAAAAGAGAACCAATCATTCCCCTATATAAATTCTGATCAACAGATGAACCAAGTTAATCTATATCCAATTTCGTGAATGTTGCAATAGGAGTGTTAATTTATTTGGATGTTCCTTCTTGGATTTGTTACTGAGGAATAGGTTCATGGATAGGTTCCCTCGAGGTTTGATGATCAGTCATCTCTAGTCAGTTCCCCCTGTCATATTGCCCTAGGTAGAAGGACATGTTCCACCACATGTTCCTTCTTATGATGCATATTAAGGATGGACTGTGGTTTCAAAATTTGAATTTCTTATCAACCCAAACTCTTCATTATCTTGTTTCCCGCCTCTCATAAAGAATATTAGTTTCATCAAAAACTACATGTACATGTTCTTCTACACACATAGTTCTTTTGTAGTGCACTTCATATGCTTCTCTATGTGAAGGATATCCCAAGAATAGTCTCTTATCACTTCTGGAATCAAACTTTACATAGGGAGTCTTTCCATTATTGTGCACGAAGCACTTGCATCTAAATGCCCTAAGATGAGATATATTTAGTTTCTCACTTTAAGTGACTCATAAGGAATCTTTTTAACAAGAGGTCTAGTCATACAAATATTTATGATGTAGCATGCAAGAATTAAGCAAGCTTAGCATTTTCAAATTTAGTTCCATGATCAGACCTAATTGATGCATGTTGATTACCTAGTTGTTACACAAGAAGCAAACATGTCAAATGCTTCAACTTTAGATGTTAAAAATAATGTCCAAGTAAACCTAGAATAATCATCAACAAGCACCATCAAATATCTTTTACCACCTCTACTTAATATTCTCATTGGACCACAGAGATCCACATGGACCAGTTTTATCGTTCTAGTGGTGCTTACCATTTTTTTGCTTTTGAAAGAGGATCTTACCTGCGTCCCCCTTGCACAAGCCTTACAACTTTTGTCTTTCTTGAACTTAATGTTAGGCAGTCCTATCACCAAATCCTTGGAGACAGTTTGTTGAGTTGACTTAGACTGGCATGTACAAGTCTCTTGTGCCAAAGGAGGGGATCATTGTCCAACAAACTTAAGCAAGTAATTTTATTTTTTTAATGTGCGGACAAATCTATAATGTATATATTGTTTACTCCTTTTTCCCTGCAAAACAATCTTGTCAGCGGTAAAGACTAATCACAAAATATTTTGTAGAGGTGAATGCTACCAAGTTATTACCTTTATCACCCAATTGCGATTATCTTATTAGGCAGTATTTTAGGCTATCTATAAAGTAGTTATTCTCAATAGAGTGAGAATCAACCTTACCTACCTTTCCAACCCCAATGATCTCACCTTTCTTCCCATTTCCAAAGGAGACATCACCTCCTTTGAGGTCCTTAAGTGAAAGGAATTGGTTATTACTTCCTGTCATATACTTTGAGCAGCCACTGTCCATGTACCATATTTGGCTGCTCCCCTTCACCTGGACCACAAAAGGAAACAAGGAGTTAGTCTTAGAAACCAAGTTAGTTTGGGTCCCTTTCTATAGGTGTTGATATTCACTTTTTCCCTATGTATTCTTATACCCCAAACATACTCTCATTTGAGCACCTCAAAAGATTTTGGCATTTTTAAAGGATTTTAAAACTAATTTATGGCCTATTTTTACACCATAAATCCCAATAATTATTCCCAAAACTTTCCATTTGGAGGATAGTTTATTTTATTCTGACACTTAGATAAAAATATAATTTACATGATTTTTGTATAATTTTACGAGTCCATTTGATATTTTTAAAATTAAATTGCATGAAACTGTAATTTTTGCCCATTTCCAGATTTAATAGCTATTTTAATTACAAAATCAATTCCAATATTTTTAAATTAATACTTACATATTGTTTACTAAACTGTACTTTTAATTTAATTTTTAACATCTTTTGCGATTTTTATCAATTCAAAGGGAAAAAGTAGCTATTTCAATATTGGCCTCAATGCTTTCAATTATAGCCCAATTCTGACTCCAATCCAGCCCAAATTAAATGACGCAATTTTTGATTTTAACCCTCCACTTACCCGTTTAATTAAACCCACCTTAATCCCGGCTGTTGATCATTTTTTATCAACCACCCACAACATTTCTTTGCTTTTTAATATCCCAAATAGGCCTAACCTTAATTCATTCTTCACAAATAGCCACCCTAAAATCCCTTCGTCTCCTAAATCCTCTCTAACCCTCTCCGAAACCCTAGCCCTATCCCGCCGATTTTCACCGTGTTTCACAGGAATCAATGGAATGCCAAGCCTCGAGCAACCTATACTCACCTCCGTGTGCCCTTATACCCCCTACATCTTCGCCGATTCGAGTTCTGCGGTCATCTCCAGCAATCCTAGCCCTATGAGTCCATCTCTGACTCGTTCAATTGGGAGCAGACCCTTTTCCAGGACTCTCTCACTTCTAGGGTTCTTCTGAAACCCTAGCCTTTCGAGGTTTTCCTATTTTTCTTTTGATCTGCTCCAGATCCATGTTTATCTTTTCAACGATTTCTTAAATCTCTTTCAAAATTTTACTTTCAAAACTGTTCATCTTCTCCGATGTAGGGTTTCTACTGTGATTTTTATGTGGTGTTCTTACTGTATTTGTCCTACTGTGACTCCCGTGTGTTTCTACTTTGACTCCTATGCGTTTTATTCTACTATTTTTACTCCTAATGCTTCCTTGTGTTTTTCTTTTGCTGTGTTCTCCCTCATCATGTTTTCACAGAACCATAAGTTCCTTTGGGTTTTCTGAGTTTACTTTTGTCTGATTTGTATGCTTTCGTCCGTACACTGGACTAATGACAAAAACCATAGAATTTGGGGGTTTTCAGACCACTTGTATGTGACTTGCGTGCTCTCACCTCTAAACTAGTTTGATTTCAATTTCTGAAGTCATCTCTGTTTTTCATATGGTTCTGACCTTTTGCCAAAAGCTCTTCTACACTAGATTTTCCTACTGAATCTTTACAATGAAAGTAGAGTCTTCTTTCATGTTTTACGTGTTCGTATGCTCCTTATGTACTATGAATTTCCCCCATAAATGGTTTTTCAAATTTTCAATTAATTCAAAATTTCTTCTGAATATAGCTTGATTGATTTCTTTCCATTTTTGCTCGTGACTCGACCTATGTAAAACCCTTCTTTTTTTTTCGGACTTGATTCATTCGTATAAAAATCTCAAACCTTTTGATTGACTGTTTGTTAACAAGTTTTCTTACCTTATTTGCACAAATCATGTATTTCAAAAACTTGTACTTAAATAACTTTTATGTATTACACTTATTTGTATATTATGCACAATGTTGTTTATTTGATCTCCTTTCCTTAAGTATGTCCTGTCCTTTAATGATCAAATTGGAATTCCTTACTTAAAGGAACCTCTGTTAATTGATTGATCCTGATTGATACTCGATCATTTTATTTCCTTGCTTGCATGCATGACTTCAAGTATAAATACATGCTCCTCTCTTCACTCCGTCATCGAATTCTGACTACAAATCAAATCAGAATTCACATCTCTGTCTTGAAATATTCTTTACTACCACCATTACTACTCTCTAGTTTTTTCTACAGTACTACTGAGCATTCTACATCTTTACTTCCTTCCATTTGAACTCCTAAGTTGTGGGAGCTTCTTGAGTTTGTTCCTATTGACTACATGTCTATTATTTTGCACTTACTATTCTGTTGTTCTAGAATTTGCAACTGGTATGTTCTTCTATGTTAAATAACATTTTTTTTCGTGTTCAACTTCTCTGCTTCTACCCTTCTTTCTTTGTGTGTTTACATATATTTCCTGCAGTAAGTGATTATCTTCAATCATCCTATTCCTCTTTATGTTATGCTTTTAACTCTTTCTCTCTGTTCCCTTTGTATGTGAGTGTTGTCCTGAACCATGGCAGCACTTTGAATTGCTGTCTATGATTTAGAACTAAGACTCTTCTGAGTCTTTACTCAATCTCTTTCCCATTCCCCTTTTCCCCTATGTGCTGAGCTTTACTTTGGGTGTATTGGTGTCCTAATCACCATTAAGACCTAAGTTTGACTCTATAAAAGTCTGCTCTTATTTGTTTGAATCTGAGCAAGAGGTCAGGGGTCTGCTAGTCTATGCGATGGCTGGGTATGACCACCTCCTGCTGAGGTTCCTCCCTCACTTTGCACTTACACCTAGTTTTTAAGTTCTACCCCCCCCCCCCCCCCGGTAAGCCATGCTTAGGGACCCTAGAGCTCCATCTGAACTTGGATGCCTAAGGGCTGATAATTCCACACATTGCACTACTCTGTTGCAACATTCACTCTTTAGAGTGTAAGCATTGCCTGGGCTCTTGAAGCTCCTTGAAACTTTGAAATACTCTAAGAGAAGGCCTTGGAATCTGGAATCGGGATTTGGTAAAACACATGTATTGGATATTGAAATTGCATTAGGCAGTTTCGATCTAGATTTGGGCTATGATGTATTTTATTTTATTTTTTTACTTTTGGTTCTGTAATAATAACTTTGTAATTAGAACTTGGGGAGCATAGTAGTAAAGGGTATGGGAGGGGTTATTAGTTGTTTGCATGCTAAAGGGTAGGAATCATGCCAATAGGATTTTAATACTTTGAATCACCTACAAATCATGCCTATAGGATTTTACTACTTTGAATCACCTAGCTATCATGCCTATAGGATTTTACTACTTTAAATCACCTAGATATCATGCCTATATGATTTTCATACTTTGAATCACCTAGATATCATGCCTATAGAGTTTTATTACTTTGAATCGCTTAGATATCATTATCACAACTGTAAAGCATTTAGAAATCATGCCAATAGAATTGCATAAAAGATAGGCAAACAATAGAGTAGTACAATGCTCGCATGCCTTAAGCGTTTAAAATAGCAATGAATAAATAAATGCCAAAGTAGATATCCTGCCTATAGGATCTCAAAGTTCGCCTAAGTTATATAAGTAATAATCTGTCAACTATTCTCAACGTTTTCAACAAAATTTTTCCAAACCTGTCTGCAACTTAATAAACACGCATTCTTAAAATCGCTTTTCTATCTCTCTGTCTGAATTTTTATTATTCTTGAAGTTACTTTCAAATCAACTTTCAAACTCTTGCCTCCTTTTATAAACACTATACTTCTGAAATTTCTGTTGTACATTTACTTAAACAGTTCTGTCGATTTCGAAACCATTCTAAACTTTTACAAGCCTCTGCTTTTGTTTCCAAACATTTTCTGCATTAGACCCTTAACCAATAATTTGTTAGAATGCTCCAAATCCTAACAATTGGATCCTAATTTCCTAATGTAGACCTTTTATTTAATTCTATGTGTTAAACTGGTCCGTCCGTCGCTTAAGTTTTAATTTAAGACCAACTAGTACATGTAAGACATGCTATACTAAATGCTATGTGATTTATAGGGTTTTAGATGAACCTTTGCATGTTTGTTTGTCAATCCCCTACTTGGTATTTGTTTTGAATGACGAATTAGACTTTTATCCTTTGAAACTCCATCGAAAGCCCCCATCTGTTTCTTCCCCTTTTAGGATTAGAAGTCCTAATACCCCAGGACTGATAGGTTTGGACGGTTACTAGCATGCAACAAGTAAAACGAGACTAATTGTGTTTAAATACCTTGACGGGTTGGGAAGGGTAGAATATGGTTATGATGACTGGTGCGTTAATATCTCGTGTGAGAATGATTGCTGGGTATTGCACCAAAGTGATCCATATTATATTAACACTAGGACCCCTTTTCCTTATTTATTTATTTATTGATATTTTTCTTAGATTAATGCTTTACCCCACTAAGCTTCCTCTTTTCAAAATCATTTATGTTTTCTTTCAAAATTTTCAACTTGTTTATACTTCCTATGTGCAAACTTTGCTTGTGTATTCCTACTCTTCTTAAAGTCACAATTAAGCATGGCCGGGAACCATACTAGTGGATCTTGAGGGGTGCCTAACACCTTTCCATCGAAATAATCTCAAGCCCTTACCCGAACTCTGGTTTTTATTTCAAGATCTTCTTCTCTTTAAAAGTTTCCAAATGCACAATTAAGCCATTACGTTCTTTGTGACTTTATTGGTTCTTTAATTGCATTTACTTTCGGTCTTTAATTGTTTCATCAAGAATAATAACTTTGCTCTTCATGTTTTTCTCTCCCTTTGGTTTCTTCTTTTACTACCTTATTATTTCAATTCTGTTGTAATTTCCATGTATTTATTGTAATCTTTATGAATGTGAAAATACATGCAATTTGCTTCATTATTGTACCTGCATTCCTCAACATCATATTCCAATCGTGCCAAAATAAATCCTATAGCAATGCCTACAATGAGTGGTTGCGCCCTTCCAATATTATAACCCCCCAAATGTGGCAAAGACATATTTGCAGTAAAACCAGTCGATCGATGGTGTAGTCGACAGTTCCGCGTCTTTCCCTCTTGAGTTGTTCGCTCAAGGGTACCTTGTCTAGCACTTCAAAAGTAGAAACCTTATTCCGTTAAAATATTCATGCATCATGGTCAACCCTAGCCGAGTCCTTAAGATAGCCTGAACCAAAGTCCACATAATGACTCCTTAAGATAGCCTGAACCAAAGTCCACCGGGTTTCCTCGAAATCCAAACTGACACCCTACGTTATGTGCATTTATTTGGAGAACTGAATGCCTTTTGCTAGTTATTGATTTAAATAGTCGAGTATGGTGGGCGTAAAGGCCTAACACTTTTTTTGCAGAAAATGAGGCACGAAGTCGCCAGATTAGGTATGGTATCCAACATTCACCCAAGGTTGCTAAGTTGGTGGGAAGATCTTCATGCCAACAATCAAACCCTCGTGCGCAAGTACTTAGGGAATTTGACCTCACTTCTAGAAATCCAGCCTAACAACAAAATCATAGAGGCCGCAACTCTATTTTGGGACAGTGATCGATCGGTTTTCGCTTCGGGGATTTGGAAATGACTTCTTTACTGGAAGAAATAGGAGGTTTCGCTGGTATCCCTTGGGAGACTCCTAGTCTGCTTATGCCAGAAAACCGCAAGAGTAGAGGTTTCCTTAAGATGATGGAACTCAAGAAAATCCCTACCTAGCTTGCTTGAAGGACTCCTACATACCATTTGATTTCGTGTACGACAGGTATGACCATATCAAGTCCTATCGCACCTAAACTGACGAGTTTGCCCTCACCTCTTTGGGGCACATACATAGGAGGGCCTTTGTGTTCATGTTTTGCTTCTTGGGTATGATGATATTTCCCATTAAGAAGGCTAGGATCCACACTAGTCCGGCAATGGTAACCAAAACCTTGATGGAAGGTATTGATGGGCAGACTTTAAGCATAGTGCCCATGATTGTTGCCGAGATGTATGAGCCTTGGGGAAATGTCAAAAAGGGGCTCCACACTTCGAGGGTTGCAATCTGTTACTTCAACTCTGGCTCATAGAACACCTTCGAAAAGGCGGCTACAGACTGGAAATCATCCGCAGAGATTGGGATGACCATATCACTTTTCACCACCCAAAGCGAATGAACTTCATGCCCAACATGTTCGCTCAGCCAGAGGATGCTAGTGGATGGGTAGAGTTGTTTGAAAATCAAAAAAAGAAGAGCAAGTTCAGTGGATGTTTGAGTGGTTCCCAATAGGGGAGTTCATTGTCCGTTCTCGAGACGCGCCATTTCTCATGCTTATCGGTCTGAGGGGAACTCATCCTTATGTCCGTCTCCGAGTCATGAGGCAAGCTGGAAGAAAGCAGATCATACCCGGGATAGAGAAAATGAGTCATTTCAGGGCTAACTTTCAAGATGATGATAGCCTACACAGGTGTCACGCTCAGCATATGTTTCACTACAAGCTCGTCTTAGGACATGAGTCTCTTGAACCAGGCAGGTATTATGCCGGGTGTGTACCACACTACACGGGTTGGTTGGAAGATGATGACATTGGTTTGGGTCATCCATGATTCGTCCATGGTCATAGGATTATTGATGAGAAAACTAAAGCGCAAGTCAAATACAATCAGTTGCGCAAGAGGATGCGAGAATGTGAGAATGAACATCAGGAAATAAAGGAAGCTCAAGCTGATCAACGAGTGGAAGGATATGGCTATCAACGCCAACAATCGGCTGGGGTATCTGGAGCGAGGTATAGTGGAGTAGGAAGGAATATTCTTGAAAAGAATTGAAGACTGTCTGAATGCCGAGGGAAGTGCAGGTGGACATCTGGATCGAGCCTGTCTGCTGTTAGGACTGTGCAAGTTGATGCAACTGTACGAGGGAGGCAAGAGTACCGAATCTGGGGAAGGTCCTTCTGGGACCAAGTAGTTAGGATCCTTTATTTTTTGCTTTCATAATTTAATAAGGCCAATGTCCATTAGTGACATCTTTTATTATTCAGTTGTTTTAAGACTCGTCTTGTTTTATCAATAAAATGAGACATTTAGCATTATAAGTTCTCCAAATTTAATTTGTCGCTAGGCCTACCTTGGGCACAAGCAGGCACCCAAATTAGGAAACGAATTATACTATTGCACAACGTGTTTAAATACCACAATATTATTTTTCGAATCCACACTAACTTTTTACCTTTTTGTTTTTCTTTTATTTTTTATTCCCCCTCCCGAAAGGTTAGTTTGTGCATTCTGGGACCATCAGCATACTCAACAAGATCCAAGGGTCCTCCACCTCCTCCTCCCCTAAGTCGTACCAGAAATAGGAACAAAGGTAAAATGGGAGATGCAAGCGCTAGAAAGGAACTAGAGGAAACTTCCCAGAATGCTGCAATTACCAAGGAGACTGCTACTCATCTTGAGCAAACTCTACTGACATTTCGGGAGAAATTGGACCAAGTTCGGAACCTGGCAAGCCTGTCAATCACTCTTGCCGCTCCTGATGTTAACACCGGAAATCTCGTAACTCCACAACCTCCAATGCAACCTACTCATTCCCAAGCCTGACACACATGCAATAACACTCCACTGCTCATTCCTGAACCTCTAAACACCATAAAATACCATAACGCCCCTATCTTTGTGGACACTATGCCCCACTACACTCAGCCAAACACAAGTGCACCCGAATCAGATGACAAAGGCTCCCTCATTCAGAATTTGGCCGCTGAACTCAAGAAGTTAACTAGCCGGATCCAAGGTATCGAAGGTCGTAAAGGTATTGAAGGGTTGAATTACAAATATCTCTGTGTTAAGCCAGATGTCAAACTCCAGGAGGGGTACAAACCTCCGATGTTCGAAATGTTGTACAGGTGATCCCAGGGTCCACCTGAGAATGTATTATAATAAGCTGGTAGGAGTTGGAAGGGATGAGAAAATCCGCATGAAGTTGTTCATGAGGAGTCTAAAAGGTGATGCTTTATCATGGTATATCAGCCAAGATGCAAAGAAATGGACAAGTTGGGTGAACATGGCATCTGACTTTATGGACCGATTTAGGTTTAACAATGAGAACACTCCAGATATGTTCTATATCTAGAATCTAAAAACGAAACCCACAGGGAACTTCCGTGAGTATGCTAAACGTTGGAGGATGTAAGCTGCTAAGGTCAGGCAGCCTTGGAGGAGGAGCAGATGAACATGTTCTTTGTCCGTTATCAGGACCCGCAATACTATGAAAGGCTGATGCTAATAGAGGGTTGAAATTTCCCCGACATCAAGTTGAGAGAAAGGATCGAAGAGGGCATCAAAAATAGTATAGTCACTAACCTCGAGGCATTTCAAGCTACCAACAAGGCTTTACAGTCTTGTGGCTCTTCAAAGAAAAAGGACGTAAATTTCGTAATTGCTACACTGAGGAACAATTCCCCTATGAAATACCAAACCTATCCCTCAAATCCACTCACATATCAACCTTCCCTAAACTACCAAGCTCCCTCACCCACATACCAAATGCCACCATCTACCTACCAATCACCTCCACCACCCACATATCAACCCACTTCACCAAGATATTCCCAATCCGCACCTGTATACCAAGAATACAACTCCCAACTTTGTCATTACCCATCACCACCCACTCGCCAAAATTTTTCTCGACCCATACCAAATTTCGACCGAAGACCTCCTAAATACTATACCGCCATAGCCGAGCCAATTGACCAATTATATGCAAAACTCAAAGCAACCGGTTACATTTCACCTATCCCAGCCATAACTCCAGAAAATCCTTCCCAATGGATCAACCCTAACAAAACTTGTGCATTACATTCCAGAATGAAATGACATACCATTGATGAGTGTCGCTCGTTGAAAGACAAGAATCAAACCTTAATTGATAACAAGGTCACTACAGTAAAGGAGCTCGCTCCTAATATCCGCAAACACCCTCTACCTGACCACAAGGGTGGGGGCATCAATATGATCGAGGTTGAAGATGATTGGAACCCCAAGGGGGCAATCGGTTTGATAGCTGAAGGAGATGAGCCTAAGAAACCAGCAGTCACCCTCAATCCCATTGTTGTTCAGATCCAACCCTTTAAGGGCGATGTGGTAAATGTGTCTGTACCGCTCGAGTTTTAAGTGCCTCTTGTTAAGGCGCCAAAATCGATTCAGGTTGAGTTCGGAATTTCAAAGACACCTGCACCATTTGAAGTTACTGTGTTACCTTCCCGGACGCCAATTCTTGTTTCCATGATAAATGTGACCCGTTCAAGTCGAATGCCATACCTTGGGACTGCACAACCGAGGCTAGAAAGAAAGGAAAAACATACACTGGAAAAATTAGCTTGTTCTTGCAGATGGGGCCAACGTGGTTAGATATTGACTTCCAAGTCATAGACCTGCCAGCATCCTACAATTTATTGGTGGGAAGACCCTGGATCCATGCCGCTGGGGCTGTGGCATCAACCCTACATCAAGCAGTAAAGTTTGAATGGAATCATCAGGAGGTGATAATTCATGGCGACGATAGCAACCCTATATGCAACCGCCAAACCATTGCGATGATCGGAGGCAGAAGGAGAATAGGTGGAGAAACATACCACCACATTGAACGGGTCATCGCTATAGAAAAAGACAAGTAGTGGGATAATTAAAATTGAGAGCATCCTGAATTGCAGCGGATATGAGCCCAGAAAAGGACTTGGCAAGAATCTCCAGGGCATCACCAAGCCCATCAAGTTGAAGAAGAATGGTACCACGTTCGGCCTGGGATATGAGTACACCTGGGAGGAGTTCAGTCATTGGTCACCACCATGGTAAGCAGTCCGTACTATCCACTGGAACATCCCATACCCCAGCTAGAGCAGACTTTTCAACTGGCCAATGTTATATATGAATCAGAGGAAGACGAGGCGCTGGCAGTAATGAAGAACCTGTTTCTATAGGATGATATGGATTTTTGTGTTATCTTCACGGAGGAAGGAGAGGAAGGCCCTTCCATTCAGGCTGTGAACCGAGGAGAATACCTCATCAATTGGTCAGTCAGGACCACCACTACCCGAAAAGCATCGGGGTATGAAGGCTAAACGACGCACTATGCATATTTTTACTTTTTAGTGGATTTTACTTTTCCGCACTGTCTTTACTTTTGAAAAGAGCTCCGATGTTTCAAATAGTTAGGAATTTAATCGAAAGCATTACCAAGTTTATCTTTATATCTCGGTCTTATTACTTTTTCTAACCATTTACTTTATTTTACACATCGTTATATTAGATATTTTGACGATGAACCAACAACTGTGACTTGCAACGAGGTAATGCAACAAACATACGTAGATCCAGAAGAGGACGAAATACTAGAAGAGGTTATTAGGAGGTCGAGAATTTTGAGAACATGCCTAAGTCTAATTTGAACGATACCTGAGGTTGTCAATCTGGGAGACGCAGAGAATGTCAAAGAAATACGTATCAGCCTACATTTGTCACCACCCGAAAAGAAAGAGTACACAGAATCCTTAATATGGTATGAGGATATCTTCGCTAGGTCGTATGATGATATGAACTGTATCGGCACATCCATTGTAGCTCAAAAGTTGCCGACAGATCTGGCGTGCCCCCCGGTAAAACAGAAGCTCAGAAAATTAAAGCCAGACATGAGTATGAAAATCAAAGAAGAGGTTACCAAGGAAGTCAAAGCTAGGGTTCTCAAAGTGGTAGAGTGTCCAACATGGTTAGCCAACATCGTGCCAGTACCAAAGAAGGACGGGAAAGTTAGAGTCTCTATCGACTACCGGATCTCAACCGGGCCAGTCTTATGGACGATTTCCCTCTGCCAAATATGCACATATTGATTGACAACTGCGCCAAACGTGAGTTGTAGTCGTTCGTTGATTGTTTCGCTGGATACCATCAGATATGGATGGACGAAGAAGATGTAGAGAAAACATCGTTCATCACGCCATGGGGGATGTACTATTACATAATGATGCCGTTCGGTTTGAAGAATGCTGGTGCTACCTATATGAGATCCATGAACACTATCTTTCATGACATGATACATGATGAAATTGAGGTGTATGTGGATGACGCATCATCAAATCTAAGAAAGCTGCAGATCACATGGAAGATTTGAGGAAGTTCTTCAACAGATTGAGGAGATACAACTTGAAACTGATTCCAACCAAGTGTGCATTCGGGGTTCCTGCCGAAATGTTATTGGGTTTCATTATGAGTTGCCGGGGAATATAATTGGATCTGTCAAAGGTTAAAGCCATTTAATAATTGCCACCGCCAAAGAGCAAGAAGGATGTAATGAGTTCTCTGGGAAGACTCAACTATATCAGCCGGTTCATAGCCCAGTCCACTGTTATTTGTAAACCTATCTTCAAGATGCTAAAGAAGGATGCTGCCACTAAACGGACTGATGACTGTCAAAAGGCTTTCGACAGAATCAAGGAATACTTGTAAATCCGGTCAGTCTTGGTTCCACCCGATCCAAGGAGACCTGTATTACTTTATCTCGCAGTATTGGATGGAGGGTTGTTTCTTAGGACAATATGATGAAACTGGCAGAAAAGAGCAAGCCATCTACTACCTTAGCAAGAAGTTTACCTCGTACGAGGCTCGGTATTCCTTATTAGAGCGCATCTGTTGTGCTCTGACCTGGGTAGCTCAGAAATTGAGGCACTATTTCTGTTCCTACACAACTTATCTCATATCTAAAATGGATCCGTTTTGAAATATATCTTTCAGAAGCCCATGCCTACCGGCAAGCTTGCCAAATGGAAAATCCTATTAAGCAAGTTCGGCATTATTTATATTACCTAGAAAGCAGTCAAAGGGCAAGATTTGGAAGATCATCTCGCGAGAATCATATGGGAGGAGAATACGAACCTCTAAAGACATATTTTCCTGATGAAGAGGTAGCTTCCATAGGTGAAGATATTGTAGAATCCTATGATGGTTGGAGAATGTTTTGTGATGGAGCCACAAATTTCAAAGGAGTTAGCATAGGAGCAGTCCTGATATCAGGAACCAGTCGTCCTTACCCAGTATCCGCCAAGCTCAGGTTTCCGTGCATGAACAATATGGCCGAGTATGAAGCCTGCATGTTAACGCTCAAATTGGCGATTGACATGAACATTCAGGAACTAGTAATGATCGGAGACTCAGACCTACTCATACATCAGGTTCGAGTATAATGGGAAACAAAGAATTCCAAGATACTCCCTTTCCTACATCATATACAGGATTTAAGGAAGAGATTCGGAAAGACGGAATTCCAGCACGTTCCCATAATACAAAATGAGTTCACTGATGCCCTAGCCACTTTATTGTCTATGATCTAGCATCCAGATACAAACTTTATTGTTCCCATCTAGGTCAAGATTCACAACCAACCAGATTATCGTGCTCATGTCGAGGAAGAAACCGACGGGAAACCTTGGTTCCATGATATCAGAGAATACTTGACAATAGGAGAGTACCCAGAGCTTTCCAATGCTACTCATAAGCGCACACTCCGCAGGATATCCAACAACTTCTTTCACAGCAGAGGAATCCTGTATTGAAGGACTCCCGATCTGGGATTATTAAGATGTGTCGAGGTAAGAGAAACAACCAAACTACTAGAGGAAGTGCACGATGGGACCTGTTGACCGCACATGAATGGTTTCGTTTTGGAAAAAAAGATACTCCAAGAAGGGTATTTTTTGATGACTATGGAAATGGATTGTATACAGTATGTACGGAAATGACACCGTGATATGATACATGCAGATATGATAAAAGTACCTCCAAACAAGCTTACTACAACAAGCTCACCATGGTCGTTCGCAGCTTGGGGAATGCATGTTATTAGACCAATCGAACCAGCCGCGTCAAATGGGCACAGATTCATCTTAGTGGCAATTGATTACTTTACCAAATGGGTTGAAGTTGCATCATATAAAGTAGTCACCAAGAAAGTTCTAGAAGAATTTCTCCACGACCGTATTGTTTATTGGTTTGAAATTCAAGAGTCAATCATCACCAATAACGGTTCCAATTTCAATAGCGACCTGATGAAAGCAATGTGTGAAACTTTCAAGATCAGACACAAGAACTCTATGGCTTACAGATCGCAGATGAATGGATCTGTGAAAGCAGCCAATAATAACATCAAGAAGATACTAAGAAAGATGATTGAAAGGCACAAGCAGTGGCATGATAAATTGTCGTTCGCCTTATTGGGTTATCGTACCATGGCACACACATCAACCGGGGCCACCCCTACATGCTGGTATATGGTACAGAGGCGGTCATTCCTGCCGAAGTAGAAGTTCCCTCCTTGAGGATCATACAAGAAGTAGAGTCAAAGGATGCAGAGTGGGTAAAATATCACTGATGAGTGGTGATTTTACCACTCATTCTAGCCTCTTTTCCTTAGCTTTTATGTCGTTTTATGTATACAATGAAGTTGTTTGTGGTGGTAATTGTAAGATTTACAGGTACATGATGCTATGAGGTGGTTTGAATGGAACTGAAGTGGAATCGAGCACAAAGAAGATGAAACCATGCAAAAATCTCCAGTGAAGTTCACTTTTGCGGAAGTTTGGTTGCAGGTGCGACTTCCGCCTATGCGGAATCTTGGCCGCTTAAGAGGATCTAGAGAAATAAGCTAGAACCACTTATGCGGTTGAAATATTGCTTTTGCGGGACCGTAGAAGCGGTTAACTTCCCGCCTATGCCATCACTGCTACAATTGGAGGACTCTGCTTTTGCGATGGAATTTCTGCCTTTGCGGAACCGCTTGCTTTGCCACAGAAGCGGAAGTCGTGCATCATGCCTGGGGCAGATTTGGCTTTTCATATTTTCTCACCCCAAATCATTTTTATACTCGTCCAAGAAGATATTTGGAATAGTTTTGGCTTATTTTCAATTTGTATAGACTAGAAAGAACAAGTTCTTGAGCTAGGGTTTGCACAAACACACTTGGGTCTTGAAGATTAAAGCTTGTGGTTAAGATTTTCTTACCCATTTATGTTTCTTTCTTCATTTCCTTGCTTTGTATTATTTATCTAAGTGTGTAGTATTTTATCCAAAACTTAAATCTTATTTATGGAAATATTCATTATTAAAGTGTGGATTTTATACCTTGTTGTGCTTATGTGTTGAATGATTTTTTATATATTTATGAAGTGAGTTATTGTTTTTAGTTATTCTTGTTCTTTTATGTTCCCAAAAGGATTAGCAAACCCTAGGACTCGCCCATTAACTCCGAATTAGTTTTGGGAAAAATAGTTTGGGGTTGGGAAAGATTAGTTAACAAGAACTTGAGGCGTTACACCTCATTTTATAGATTCTACCTAGGGATAGGATTGAACTACTTGTAGCCTTCCGGGTGTGCTTAATCTTCTAATTGTGATTAGGGATAATTCAATTATGAAGTCTTGTTAGTCTTCGAAAGAAGCTAATTAAGAATTATTATCTGTGGCTAATTAACATAAACTCGCTCATATTTGTAAAATCATGAAATACATTGGATCGTTACTTGAGTGTAATTCTCGATGCTTTCATACTTGTAGCCATTGATCATTTTACTTGCTTTCTAGGTTAGTTTATATTTCCGTATTTTAGATATAAAAACAATTTTCAACCAAAATTCTTAGTGTTTGGCACTGCGCGACTAGCGATAATTTTCTTACATTCCTCATTGCCTACATATTGTTCTATGTGGGATTCGACCCCGACATAGTTAGGTATATTATATTGCTGCGACCGTGTCAATTGCTTTTTAGCGGTGGAATTGGACGTCACCAGTCACTACGAGCACTTAGCCCTTATCGATGGAAAGAGAATGAATGGAATTTGCCACGGTCAATTATATAAGAACAGAATGTGCAGAGCCTTCAACAAGAGAGTTAAGCCAAGGAAGTTCACACCAGGAAAACTGGTATTGAAGAAGATATTTCCGCATCAGGATGAAGCCAAGGGAAAATTATCTTTTAATTGGCAGGGTCCGTATATGGTTCACCGGGTTCTAACTGGAGGAGCCCTTATTCTCGTAGAAATGGACGGAGAATTCTGTCCGAAGCCGATCAACTCAGACGCAATAAAGAGATACTACATTTGATCACATGTTTTTCTTCATGATGTAATTTAAACTACGTCTGAACTGATTCCCGTTTAAGAGGGGATACATAGGCAGCCCTATGGGTTCGGTCACATTTTAATAAAAATTCCATTTTCCCCCTCTATTGGAACTAGGGCAGAGTTTTGAGGAGGACCCTCAAAATTCTGAAGTCATCTTATCAGTTTTCGCATCAGCATCAACCAAGTAAACTGGGGTAGAATGAGGAGGACCCTCAAAATTCTGGAGCCGATCCGCCTTCATTTATTCAACACAACCGTCAGTAGCGCTAGTCCAATAAACTGCGACAGAATTTTGAGGAGGACCCTCAAAATACCGGACAAGCGAGGTTGCCGTGTCTTTGAACCACGTTGCAGTTGTTGGTTCATCCAGAACAAAATCGTTTTTCAAAATATACTCACATTATATTTATTGAATCATGCATAAGTATCATTTGCATTGCTTTCGTTTAGCAACATTACCCCAATGATACATGATGTCAAGAGCCAGGGGATACGAACTAACCTTTCCCCTCTACATAACTCACAATTTTACTTTGAATGCAGGTACCCTAGGTCGCAGGTTATTGAATACATTCACACACTCGTACTCTTCAGAATTGAAGAACAATAATTCATTCGCAAAGTTACTATCTAGACCCAACATCCCCAGCAGCCACGATATCACAATCAGCTGTTAGCTAAGAAAATCTCAATACTATTCACTCTTTACATTTCCTGCATTTTTTCATAAGACTATTTTTCTGCCTTCCGAGGTTAAGCTCTACCTCCATCCTGTATAAGGCTACTTTTATTCCTTCTGAGTTTAAGCTCTGCCTCCGTCCTGCATAAGGCTACTTTTCTGCCTTCCGAGGTTAAGCACTATCTCTATCCTGCATATGGCTACTTATCTGCCTTTCGAGACTAAGCTCTGTATCCACCTGCATTGCATATGGCTACCTCTCTGCCTTCCAAGGTTAAGAACTACCTCCATCCTGCGTAACGCTACTTATCTGCCTTTCGAGACTAAGCTCTGTCTCCACCCGCATTGCATAAGGCTACCTCTCTGCCTTCCGAGGAAGCACTACCTCCATTTTTGCATAAGGCTACTTATCTGCCTTTCGAGACTAAGCTCTATCTACATCTGCATTGCATAAGGCTATTTTCTGCCTTTCAAGGTTAAGCACTACATCCATCCTGCATGAGGCTACTTATATGCCTTTCGAGACTAAACACTATCTCCATCTGCATTGCATAAGGTTATTTTCCTCCTTTCGAGGTTAAGCTCTATCTCCATACCGTATAAGGCTACTTATCTTCCTTTTGAGACTAAGCATTGTCTACTGCATGGCTAAAATATCCCCACCTTTTATTCTTTGAATGGCTGAAATATCGTCACCTGAATTTAAATCCCGCTCTGGCTGAAAGATCACCATCATTGCATTCATTTGGCTGAAAGATTGCCACCTTCTCATGGGGTAAAAGATCGCCAACCTATTCAAAGGCTTCATGGTTTGGAGGCACCATCTGCATAGCTCAAGAACGTCATTTCATGGCATGCGAATCTTTAATTTATGCTCTTCATGGCCCAGGACGACATAGTCTAAGGACGTCATCCTAACTGTCCAAAGGCAGCATTCATGGTGTGAATAGAAACTTGCATCATGTTTAAATTATGCACAGTATACACTGCTTCGCTCACGTACAGGTACACCAGCTAGCAAACGGCCGTCTCAGCAGGAGCGCTCCCGCTCCGATTTTCCGCAACCTTTTTGACTTCGTAACCTTTCTCAAATTAGACCATCGAGTCCATTTTTTTCCTAACCCCCATCATTGGTTCCTAAACTACATATGGCCTGATTCCTATAAAACCAGGGATATGTAGGCAGGTTAGAAGCCAGAGCGCGGTCAAAATTCTTTCGCAATCGCCGATTCCGGTCAAAATTGACCATCTTATCTTTACCCAACAACTCTTTCATCATCCTCGGGTAAAGATGGGCATCTGTTTATGCCCAATTTTTCCCTATGTATTCTTATACCCCAAAAAAAACTCTCATATGAGCACCCCCCAAGATTTTGACATTTTAAAAATATTTTTAAACTAATTTATGGCCTATTTTTACACCATAAATCCCAATAATTATTCCCAAAACTTGCTATTTTTGAGGATAGTTTATTTTATTCTGACCTTTACATAAAAATATAATTTACATGATTTTTTTTATAATTTTAGGAGTCCATTAGTTAAAGTAAATTGTATGAAACTGCAATTTTAGCCCAATTCCAGATTTAATAGTAATTTTAATGACAAAATCAATCCTAACATTTTAAAATTAGTACTTACATATTTTTTACTAACCCAGTACTTTTAAATTGATTTTTAACATCTTTTGCTATTTTTATAAATTCAAAAGGAAAAAGTGGCTATTTTAATTTTTGCTTCAATTGCTTTCAATTATAGCCCAATTCTAACCCCAACCCAGCCCCAATTAAATGACCCATTTTTTTATTTTAACCCTCCCCTTACCCATTTAATTAAACCCGCACGATTCCCTTTTTAATCCTAGCCATTCATTTTTTGATGAATGGCCCACAACCTTTCATTCCTTTTTAATTTCCCAACTACCCCTAACCCTAATTTATTTTTCACAAATAGCCGCCCTAAAATCCATTCGTCTCCTAAATCCTCTCTGACCCTCTCCGAAACCCTAGCCCTATCCCGCCGGTTTCCACCTTGTTTTACCGGAATCAATGGCATCCCAAGCCCCGAGCAATCTATACTAATCTCCATGTGCCCTTATACACCTGCTATTTGAAGATTCAAGGTTCACCTTGAAGGTCATTGCTCAGATCTCCGCCGATTCAAGTTTTGCGGCCATCTCCGGTTCAACTCCGGCATATCCTAGCCTTATGAGTCCATCTTTGACTCATTCGACTCGGAGCGGACCCTTTTCCAAGCCTCTATCATTTATATGGTTCTTCTTAAACCCTAGCCTTTCGAGGTTTTCCTATTTTTCTCTAGATCTGCTCTAGATCCATGTTTACTTTTTCAAACAATTTCTTAAATCTCTTTCAAAATTTTGCTTTCAAAACCGTTCATCTTCTCCAACGTAGGGTTTCTTTGTTTTTACCTGTTCTACTGTAATTTTTATGTGGTGTTCTTACTGTATTTATCCTACTACGACTCCCGTCTGTTTCTACTTTGACTCCTATGTATTTTCTTCTACTTTGTTTCCTCCTAATGTTTCCTTGTGTTTTTCTTTCACTACGTTCTCCCTCATCATGTTTTCACGGAATGATTAAGTTCCTTTGGGTTTTTTGAGTTTTCCTTTACCTGATTTGTTTGTTTTCATCCCTACACTGGACTAATGAAAAAACCCTAGAATTTGGGGGTTTTTTGGACCATTTGCATGTGACTTGCATGTTATTACCTCTGAACTAGTTTGATTTCAATTTCTGAAGTCATCTCTGTTTTTCATATGGTTTTGACCTTTTGCCAAAAGCTCTTCTACACTAGATTTTCCTACTGATTCTATACAATGACAGTACAATCTTCTTTCATGTTTGACATGTTCGTATGCTCCTTATATACTATGAATTCCTCCCCCCAAATGGTTTTTCAAATTTGCAATTAGTTCAAAATCTCTTCTAAATATAACTTGATTGATTTTTTTTCATTTTTGCCCGTGACTCGACCTAAGTAAAACCCTTCTCTTTTTTTTTCGAACTTGATTCATTCGTATAAAAATCTCAGACCTTTTGATTGACTGTTTGTTAACTGGTCTTCTTACCTTATTTGCACAAACCATGTATTTCAAAAACTTGTCCTTAAATAACTTTTATCTATTTACACTTATTTGTATACTATGCACAATATTGTTTGTTAGATCTCCTTTCCTTAAATATGTCATGTCCTTTACTGATCATATTGGGATTCCTTAATTAAAGGAACCTCCATTAATTGATTGATCCTGATTGATACCCGATCATCTTCTTTCCTTGATTTCATGCATGATTTCAAGTATAAATACATGCTCATCTCTTCACTCCGTCATCCAATTCTAAGTACAAATCAAATCAGAATTCACATCTCTGTCTTGAAATATTCTTTACTAACACCATTACTACTCTCTAGTTTTTTCTACACTACTACTGAGCATTCTGCATCTTTACTTCCTTCCATTTGAACTCTTAAGTTGTGGGAGCTTCTTGAGTTTGTTCCTATTGACTACCTGTCTATTTTTTTGCACTTACTATTCTGTTGTTCTAGAATTTGCAACTGGTATGTTCTTCTATGTTAAATAACATTTTTTTTCGTGTTCAACTTCTCTGCTTCTACCCTTCTTTCTTTGTGTGTTTACTTATATTTCCTGCAGTAAGTGATTATCTTCAATCATCCTATTCCTCTTTATGTTATGCTTTTAACTCTTTCTCTCTATTCCCTTTGTATGTGAGTGTTGTCCTGAACCATGGCAGCACTTTGAATTGCTGTCTATGATTTAGAACTAAGACTCTTCTGAGTCTTTTCAATCTCTTTCCCATTCCCCTTTTCCTCTATGTGCTGAGCTTTAATTTGGGTGTATTGGTGTGCTAATCACCATTAAGACCTAAGTTTGACTCTATTAGAGTCTGCTCTTATTTGTTTGAATCTGAGCAAGAGGTCAGGGGTCTGCTAGTCTATGCGATGGCTGGGTATGACCACCTCATGCTGAGGTTCCTCCCTCACTTTGCACTCACACCTTGTTCTTAAGTTCTACCCCCTCAGGTAAGCCATGCTTAGGGACCCTAGAGCTCCCTCTGAACTTGGATGCCTAAGGGCTTGTAATTGCACACATGGCACTACTCTGTTACAACATTCACCCTTTAGAGTGTAAGCATTTCCTGGGCTCTTGAAGCTCCTTGGAACTTTGAAAAACTCTAAGAGTAGGCCTTGGAATCTGGAATCCGGATTTGGTAAAACATATGTATTGGATATTGGAATTGCATTAGGCAGTTTGGATCTAGCTGTGGGCTATGATGTATTTTATTTTATTTTTTTACTTTTGGCTCTACAATAATAACTTTGTAATAAGGACTTGGGGAATATATTAGTAAATGGTATGGGAGAGGTTTTTAGTTGTTTGCATGTTAAAGGGTAGGAATCATGACTATAGGATTTTAATACTTTGAATCACCTAGAAATCATGCCTATAAGATTTGACTACTTTGAATCACCTAGATATCATGCCTATAGGATTTTACTACTTTAAATCACCTAGATATCATGCATATAGGATTTTAATACTTTGAATCACCTAAATATCATGCCTATAGGATTATAATACTTTGAATCGCTTAGATATCATTTTCAAAACTTTAAAGGATATAGAAATCATGCCTATAGAATTGCAAAAAAGATAGGCAAACAATAGGGTAATACAATGCTCACATGCTTTAAACGTTTAAAATACAAATGAATAAATAAAATCCAAAGTAGATATCCTGCCTATTGGATATCAAAGTTCGCCTAAATTATATAAGTACTAATCTCTCAACTATTCTCAACAAAATTCGTCCAAACGTGTCTGCAACTTAATAAACACGCATTCCCAAAATCGCTTTTCTAACTCTCTGTCTGAATTTTTTTATTCTTGTAGTTACTTTCAAATCAACTTTCAAACTCTTTCCTCCTATTATAAACACTTTACTTCTGAAATTTCTGCCGTACATTTACTTATACAGTTCTGTCGATTTTCAAGACCTTTCTGAACTTTTACAAGCGTGTGCGTCTGTTTCCAAATTTTTTTGTATTAGGCCATTAACCAATAATCCGTTAGAATGCTCCAAATCCTAACAATTGGATCCAAGTTGCCTAATGTAGACCTTTTATTTAATTCTATGTGTTAAACTGGTCCGTTCGCCCTTACGTTTTAATTTAAGACCAACTAGTATATGTAAGACACGCTAGACTAAATGCTATGTTATTTATGGGGTTTTACATGAGCTTTTGCATGTTTGTTTGTAAATCCCCTACTTGGTATTTATTTTGAATGATGAATTAGACTTTTCTCCTTTGAAAGTCCATGTAAAGCCCCATCCCTTTCTTCCCCTTTTAGGATTAGAAGTCCTAATACCCCAGGACTGATAGGTTGCGACGTGTACTAGCATGCAACAAGTAAAACGAGAGTAATCGCATTTAAATACATTAACGGGGTGGGAAGGGTAGAATATGGATATGATGACTGGTGCGTTAATATCACAGTGTGAGATTGATTTCTGGGTATTGCACCAAAGTGATCCATATTATATTTAACCCTAGGACCCCTTTTTCTTCTTTATTTATTGATATTTTTCTTAGATTAATGCTTTACCACACTAAGCTTCCTCTTTTCAAAATCATTTATGTTTTTTTGCAGAATGTTCAACTTGTTTATACTTCCTATGTGCAAACTTTGCTTGTTTATTCCTACTATTCTCAAAGTCATAATTAAGCATGGCCGGGAACCATACTAGTGGATCTTGAGGGATTCCTAACACCTTCCCGTCGAGATAATCTCAAGCCCTTACCCGAACTCTGGGTTTTCTTTTAAAATGTTCTTCTCTTTAAAAGTGTCCTAATGCACTATAATCATTAAGTGGCTACTTTCCAAAATCCACAACCCAAATTCCCCAAAAATGGATAAAAGAGTTATTTCATCCATAATATCGAAACCTGCTTTTTGCATTAGAAAAATGGGGGCATCGACATTAGGTAAAAGGGTGAATCAGATTATTTTTAGCCCTATATAGCAGCCTACTTGTTTCTTGAACAAATTCTTTATTCTTTTGACTAGCCTTTTCTTTTACAATACATTCAGATTTATAGTGACCGATTTTACCACAGTGTGTGCAAATTATGCTCTTATAAAGTGTGAGGTACTTGCTTTTGGGATCCCACTTAGGTGCAGGGGTCCCGTAGCCAAGTCCTCTCTTATTGCTACTATGGTGTTCATGTAGCAATGAAAGTGCATCGGAGGATCTATTCCATTAATAGGTTCTATCTTTCTCGTGCTAAACCTTGTTTAGATCCTCCTTAAGGACTATTATCTTCTTATCTCTTTTGTACAACTCATCTATCATTTTTCCTAAATTTTCTTCTAAAGTGAGTTCTGTGTGATCTGCTTTTTTTTACTAGTTCCTAATTTCAATTTTAGATTTTCAGATCTAAGCTCTAGGACAGTGGTGTCAAGTTCATGAACCTGTTTCTCAACTCAACATTTTTACAATCACTCTCATTAGCCCTACACTTTAGATTTTTGCACTTGGCTTTTAGGATCACACATTCCCTATAAAGATCTTCCTTCTCATTGTTAATTATCTCAGATTCATCAATGAAGTCTAACAATAGCTCAGACAACCTTTCTTTATAGATGAATTTAATCTTGTCTTTGAGATGAAGGATACTTACCTCTTGTTTATCATCTGATTCTCCCATGTCAATAAGTACTTGTTCATCTCTAGCTTTATATTCTGAGTCCTCATCTGATGTTTCTCCCCAAGCAGCAACCATAGCCTTTGTTGATCCTTTGTTCCTTTTGGGTTGAACCTATTCCTTCTTCACGTTCCTTCATTCAGCTCTTTCCTTCTTTCGTTCAATTTCCCACTGAGGACAATTTTTTGATGTGGTGATTAGTCTTTCCACACTTGTAATACCCCTCATTGGCTTTTTTTTTTCAGGAATACTTGGTTTGATGTAGTTTTTGCTTCTTGACGGACCATTTCCTATCATTAGGTACTTCTTGAATTCCTTTGTGATCATGGTCATTTCATCCTCCTCTAGATCAACACCTTCAGTGATTCTAATGTCATGCTTCTTTCCTTCTTGGATGCATCCATCGTCACGGTTTTCCTTCTAAGTATATACGCGGTGAGATTTCCAATTAGCTCATCAACTTAAGAGTGACAATGTTCTTTGATTCCTGAATAATAATGATTTTGCTTTCCCAAGTGACCAGTAGAACCTTTCTCAAAATTTTTTCAACTTTGTCCTGTTCAAGAATAACCCTTCCAAGAGACTTAAGTTCATTTGTCAGTGTGATAAACCTTGTTCACATCTACTGGATGGTTTCCCCTTCCTCCAATATGAAATTCTCATATTGCGAATATAGTAATGTTCCTGTAGACCTCTTCACTTGCGGTATTCCTTCATGAGCTACTTGCAAAGTATCCCGGATTTCCTTAGCAGTGGTACAACTTTGAAATCTACTGTACCCGTCTGGACCAAGTCCACGCAAGTAAGTTTTTTGCCTTAGCATTATTTTCCCATTCTCTTATTTTTTGCACATATACTCCCTCAACATTCTTTTTCATAGTAGCAAGGGGACCATGAGTGACAATGTCCCATAGCTGATAGTCTTCTCTAATAATGTGATCTCTCATTCTGTTTTTCCATCCAGAGTAGTACTGGCCATTAAAGAGTAGAGGCCTATCGGTGGATTGCCCTTCTCAGTTTCCAGGTGGTATGCTGATCTTGATATTTTCCTAAGGTGTGTTACTCTTCAGGGATAACCTGATATGATACCAATTGATGTTTGAGACGTCAATACCACACAAGAGGGGGTAATTTGTGCGGTAACTAATTTTTCGCTCTAGAAGAACCTGGTTATTCTAGGTGTACTTTCTACTAATGTTTATGGAATAATTAATACATAAGATAAAGAACACAGAGATTTTACATGGTTGGATTTTTCCAAACTTCCACTAAAATCACTAAGCTAGAACAACATTTATAAAACTCTTTGTAACCCTAAGGATTACCTTTAATCATGTTGTAGCAACCAACCTCTAACTATTGCAACAACTTCAAGTTAACTCTAACTTGAATACTCAAAGTACAAATTACAATTGCTTCTAAATAAGCTGAAAGGTACATATAAAAATACATACTACAATTGAACTAGAAATAGAGAAAAGCACAAAAAACTCTTTATGGAGATGGTTCTTCAATCTGGTTCATGTAGCTTCAGGTTTGCACACTTGAATCACACACGAACTGCTTGCAAAAAGCCTTGCTATTTTGCTCTCAATTCACGTTTAACTTCTGCGTTTTTGTGCGACCTTTTTAATGTAAGAACATCCTGCAATTTATAAAGTTATTAGATAAAGAAATAACTAGAGTTCTGATGCAACTCTTCCTTGGTGGAAGAGTTTTAGTTGGTTTCAACTTCTAACTCCTTTCCTATCTTGGATAGTGTTCTATTTGACTAAGGTCTCCTTCTCCTTATCAGTTATGCAATATTTTCGATAAGAAAATATTAAATACACCAAGTTTATCTTATCTCCTTCACATGCAACCCACATGCTCGAATCTGCCCGTTTTTGTACACCTCAGTAATGGACCTGGTTCATCCTGAGTTCCTTTGTCAGTATACAAAACTAACCTTTACTTGGGCCAACACTAAGGTCCGGAAAAAATGACGTAATTCGTACAATCAACTACTGTCATTGTTCCTTTTTATACAACCAACTTTTTCATGCTCTTCATTTACTTTTATTCTTAAGTGTTTGATAGAAAATATAAATCAACCACAATGGAACTCGAAAATACTAAATTTTCTTCCAAATAGATAAAATCAAACAAAATTTAAAATATATGCTGCAATTTTGTAATTTGATAGAGAAATCAACAAGAAATATCGACTTGATATATTAATGTTTTTCAAAAAAGTATAATAAAAACACCAAATAATTCAATTCAATCTTAATTGTACATGTATAGTACATGACTGTATAACTGTCTTAGGAAATTATTAAGTCTATCTAGAAAAACTTATAGATTTTTTTGAAAAGCTTCCGAATGAATACTTTCAAATCCATGGATACTCCTATAGTAAGAGGCAAAACATTTTTTGCCTCGATATGTCTCCAAGGACTTTAATTGAAAAGAAATACTTTTATTTTCATATTTAAATAATGTTGGGAGCTTGATATAAGTTATGTTGTATACTCGCCCGAATATTTATTAGGGAAATTATTAGTTATGTTTATTTATAAGTAGCTTATTATAAAAATTGGTAAATAAATAAAATATTACTAATATTAGTCAATTGGCTGTTTGTAGCAAAAAAATAATATTGAGCTATGGCCGATGCCACTGCTCTCTTAATGGCTGTCACATTATTTCTGTAAACTATTTTGCTTCGATTGTTTTCGCAAAAAAAAATTACCCACAATGTTTATGCTCTGTCCCATCACCATATTTTTTCAAATTTCCTCTGCTTCTTCCTCTGCGTCCCTATTTCCTCCTAAAACTTCTGTTACATCTAATATTTGAATTTTACATCCCTTAATATTTATCAATCTCTTTATTTTCTCTAGTTTTTTACTAGCTAGTATGCAGTTATTGATATTCACTTCATTAATAGCTTCCTTTAGTAGTCTCTCGCACGTCTCCACGTCTACTGAGTTTGACAATTCAGCTCGAAAATAACTATAAAATTCTGGTACATCAATTGTTTTGTTTTGAGTGGGTGCTATTATAATAGATTGGGCATAACGTAAGGAGCTTGAATCTCAGTTTTGAAATGATTTGGTAAAGTTTTGAGGTGGTTTGAATTAAAAATTCGAAGTAAAAGCTGTACATGAAAAAAAAAATATGTATCACACTATTTATCATTTGTGTATCAAATATGTATCATATTTGTATCAATTATGTATCACATATATCTATGTATACCTGTGTGTGAGATACATGCGTGATACATATACCGCAGAAGACTTTTTGAACTCGATTTGATTACGAATTTGGATACAGATTAAGTCCAAATCACCTCCAATCTTCCTCAAATTATATATATTGAATTATCTATACAATTTCAATGAATTTCAAATATACCCATTGAAAAAGTTCCTTTTTTGTTTAGTTTTTTTGAAATATTGTAGAGATTTTTGTATTTCATCACCTTATTTGCTACTCGTCCATAAAACTTCTTTTCCATATTGTATCCAATGTTGCTAATCAAGTGTCACGACCCAAATCTTGCTCTGGTCGTGATAGTGCCTCTATGAAGACAATGCCAGCCAGACCATTCCAAAACACCACTTTTAAGCAATTGATCGGTTATACAACAGTTCGAGCATAAATCAATGATATTAATTAATGTGATTACAATCCAATGCAGCCCAACCGGGGTGTCACAAGTCACGAGCATCTAGAAAAGTCTAATTACAACTACTGGGCCGACAATAAAAAGAATAAAATTTAGAACTAAAGGAGGAAATCCGGTGCCGCGAACGCTGGCGGTCACTCTGCTCAGCTATAATAGTAATACCTTCAATCAGCTCAAAACCCAATACTGGGTGAACAATACCTGCATCTGCACGTGAGGTGCAGGGAATAAAGTGAGTACACCAGCTCAATGTGTAATAAAAGGAAATAATAACAGAGCACCGAGAAATCACGTAAAGCAAGCTATCATGGTATATGGGACAATGTAACCCTTTGAGAAAACAGTGAAACCGTGAAATCTTTAGGAATATCTGGGCTCAATTTAAAACCTCTATTAAAAATATATTTTTACAACACTTAGGCAAATAAATGCGAAACAAATAGTGCAAGCCAGCACAAAAGTCAGCCCCTTGTGCACAACACTCCGTTAACAAGTAACACCGAGATATCAGGTAATTAGTGCGAGAAGTAACATGGAAGCCAATGAAATGAGAGTTTTGAAATGACATGAAAAATAATACAAATAGGGACAAATGCATGAGTGCAATGCAATGCATATGATAATACACCCTGGTACTCGCTGCAGCGTGCAGCCCGACCCATTTAACGTCAACAACGTCACTGGCGGTGTGTAGACTTCAGAGGGGCTGCTATAGCCCAATCGCAATATCAAGCCATCTCGTGGCATCAACCAGGCCCTCGGCCTCAATATCAATATGACACCGCTGCGACATGCAGCCCGATCCATGTTAGGTCCAGGAATGCAAATATAACATTGATTCGGCGTGCTACCCGATCCATGGTCAGTCCAGAAAAACACATAAGCCACTTGGGAAATGTTAATAATGTAGTTCTCAGCTCAAAACATCAAGAAAATATAGTTTAAGTTTTCAAATCTTAGAAAGATGGCTGAGTTTGTGAAACAATATTTAAAACCTTGGACCGAGATCAATACTATACAAAAATTATGCGAAAATGGTGATATCAATCCCTGAAGGACTCCAATAATTGACATGAAGACAAAATACGACAATCAGCCCAAATCATGGAATATCAAATAAGTTTCAGTTAATTACGCGGTAAAAATTAACAACTGGGATGGACCAAGTCACAATCCCCAACAATACTCTACCCACGCTCTCTATCTGGCGTGCAAGTCACCTCAATATAACACTATGGGTGCAAATTCAGGGTTTCAAACCCTCAAGATATGATTTACAATCATTACTCACCTCTAGCCAGTCAAAGTCTAGCTCGCTATGCCTTTTCCTCTCAAATATACCTCCTCGCGCGTCGAATCTTGCAAAAATCACAACGAATACGTTATAGTAGGCTAACGAAACATAACCCAATCAAAAAGATTCAAAAAATATCAAAATTAACAAAATTTGCAAAACCCAGCCCCGGGCTCACTTCTCAAAAATTGTAAAATCCACATCACCGGATTCCTCATCTCGCCACGAGTTTATACATATCAAATTTACCAAAATCGAAGCTCAAATGCCCCCTCAAATCCCAAATTTTCATTTAAAAAGTCAAGCCCTAGTTCTTTCAATGTTACTCAAATTTCATGAATTTACAGATTGATTCTTCAATAAAATGATGTTTCTAGGCCATATGACTCACGTCCAATCAATTCCTATCGAAATACTCTTCAATTTCTACCAAAAAGCTCTCAAGGTGCTAAACGATGGAGGAAAATGGACCAAGCTTCGCGGATGAAATAATATAAAACCCTTCTGCCTAAGTGTATTTTTACCCTATACGAACGCGGTCAACACCCCAGTGTTCGCGATGAACATAAAATTCTAAGCAAAATTTATCCCTACGTGAATGCAGCTCCCAACCCACGAACGCAAACCTTCAGGACCTCCAACTATGCGAAAGCATCCCTATGGCCGCGATCGCGATGAACAAATACTCAGGGGCTTAACTTCCTTCTACGCGAACACGTGATCTCCACTGCGAATGCGAAGCTTCGCCTTTCAGAACTACGCAAACACGACCATATGCCACATATCACGGAGACTAAATTCCAGGCCACCCAAATTTCCTCTACACGTTCGCGACTCACCCATGCAAACGCGAAGAGCAATTTTCTTCTGCAACACAAACAACTGAACCTGCAATTTTTAAGTCCAAAAATGGTTCGGTTGACCACCCGAAATCATCCCGAGGCGCCCGGGACCTCAACTAAAGGTACCAACACATCTTTAAATATTATTCAAACTTGTCCAATCTTCATAATACATCAAACAACACTAGAACTATTAAATCACATCGGATTCAAGCATACGTTTTTTGAAAACTTTCGAAATACGCATTTGATCAAAAACCCAACAGAAACACCTTCGAATGACATAAAATTTTGCACACACATCCAAAATCACCTAACCGAACTACTACGACTCTCAAAATTTCATTCCGACCCTCGGATCAAAATATCTCCTGCCAGCCAGAATCGCCAAAACACTAACTTCGCAAATTCAAGCCTATTTCTACACCGGACCTCCAAAGGCAATTCCGATCTTACTCCTAGGTCACAAATCACTCCCCAAAGCTAACCGAATCACTGAAAATCACATTCGAGCCTTCTAAATCATAAGTCAACATCCAGTTGACTTTTCCAAACCAAACCTTCCTTAAAGAGACTAAGTATCTTATTTCCTACCAAAACCAATCCAGATCAACTCTAACCCACCGAATGCCGATAATAAAACATGAAGAAGCATAACATAGGGGAAACAGGGCATTAACACATGAGACAACGGTTCGAGTCGTCACATCCTCCCCAACTTAAACAAATGCTCGTCCTCGAGCGTACCCAGAGTTTCCCTAGAAGCCAACCAATAGCTAAATGACCTTACCAAGCCTATAACCGGGGGTGATTCCACGTTACCTTATCTCGCATAGTTCCGATAACACCACATAGCTGAAATTCCATAATCCACCTAGTCCATATACCATAGAACCACATTGCACTTTCCGAAAACAGACACGAGATCAGAACCTCACATCTATACTCAGAATAATCCGTAACCAGCTGTAATAATCCATGCCTGCAACCTTGGTACCATTACATGATAAACCACATGAATTGAATGCTCGTAGCAATAAGTTCTATTCAGCGCATATGCACACAACACACTAATGCTGACAGAAGACTCTTATCAACAAATTCTCATTCCAACACCTTTCATACACTGCAAACAATCAATGAAACACGCAATAAACCGTAATTATTTCTCAGATCAACCATTTTTGACGCCACTTATCCTCTGACAATTACCATAGCAAATTTCCAAGTCGAACCTCACTATTTACCTTCCAACATGCTGAAATCGAATCCGTTCATTTTCACTAAAGCTTCCAACAATCTCCTCTAATCCAATATAACCACTCGGTGATATGACACATCAACAGGGGCCTAGCTACATCTAGTATAATCCGCGCACCAATAAGAAATGGTCTGAACATACTCAAATCATGACAATGAATCAAATGAAAGAGATGTATATCAAGATCACCAGTACCACCACAATGCAAGGCGGAGAACCCGTCATATATCATAGAATAGAACACATGATCTAACCCGCAAGGTCATATCTCCACATATCCAAACACTGCTCCAAATGAAACACCTCAAGTGTCTATGCTCGAAATTGACAACCACGCACAAGCAAATAATCATAACCAAGGTGAAGCAAGTAACATACACCATACAACCCTAAAAGGACACAACCGATGCACCATTCACCGAGCAACACCCAATTACTCTTTCCACTCAACTTCCACTATGAATCCCGATAGAACTGCACTAAATATTCCCATAACCAACAAGTCATAATGCCTCACAACATCGAAAGAAAACTCATAGATCTTCCCAGATCACTATAAGCTCAATAATGGTCAAGTCAACCTATCCCTCGACAATACAAATCGGAGCCAACCGAGCCGACTCAAACAAGAACATGCATCCACATTAGCCTGCCAACGAACTCATTATTGAGGAAGCCTGAAGTTGCTCCTTCCACTACCATAACTCCTACAGGAGTTATACGATACGATGCCCGGCACCAAGAAACACATTCGAAAAGTCCTCAACACCAGAACTGAATCAACTATAGCAATTTCTATACTAACATCCATCACGAAGGCCCAATTAAGAAATCAATCCTTCCCAGCCGTCCGCTGGTTCTTTGAAACATAAACCACTCTATTAGAACATATTCCAATGCCCCTCGCCACCCACCTTGTTGCATTTCCGGCATATTCCACAGCGCAATAATCCAAAATAACTCAACACTGAGAAAACCAGTCTAAACCCCGTTATCATACACAGAATCTGATATACCAGACAAAGAAAGATCCACTCGGACCTCCAGATCACGGTGCCGATACACCCAATGTAGAATCACAACATCGCCTGAATATGAGAACTTCCGTCTCCAAATCCACATAGCACATGAATCATAGTACCAAATCCCAATTTCTCCGTCTGAAAGCATACCACCCTTAATACCCAATAATTCTACGATAGATATTCTAAAATTAACCTGTGCCACCAAACCAACTCGAATATTACCAGCCGATCTAACAAGAAAGTGTCGCATTACCACCGAAGTCCCATCCATTTAAATCACATCGCTCTTGATCCGAAATAAAATCTCTTCTCAGATCACTTCCATTTAGCAATACCATTTCCTTAATCATCTGAGTTTATCCACTGCATAATAGTTTCATGAACTTCCTTTCAGATATGAACTGTAACTTTACACTTGCAAATCTCGGTCCTTCACAACATACCGCATATAATATGCCATTCGAGGATACATGAAAACCTTGCCTCCCTTCCGAGCCACAAACATCTATGCACTCAGCTATTCTAGAGCTTTCTACTGATCCCATCTAAAACAAAGGCCATAGAAGACATTCATATTCAAACCACAATAAAACCCAACAAGAACTCTTCCCGTTCTGTTGCACCAACTAAACTGCCAGGATCGAGTCCTTCTAATTAGACCAAGCTAAGCAAGCCGTTGAAGCCCAAGAGCATTGATGTAAAATACTTGTATGAACTCATTAACTTGAACACACACAAATAATTAATCATATCCAAGCTATACTGATCCGATCTACCATCAAGCTACTCCAGCTTTATAAATCTCCTTTCGATTCATCTTCAAATTAATAATTTCTCCTTGTTATAGCACCGCAATTTCTCAACCTAGGCTTACCACATGAGAACCAAGCATAAACTACACTGACTGAACCTAAATACTTTCATAGTTATTCTCAAGTGCACCACGATCAAAATACTTTACTTTGAAGGGACTTCCCGCGAATCTAAATCTGTTACCTTTACCTTCTTAATACAAATACATAGAACCCTATAATTTATATAGAAAAGTACCACAAGTCTTGACATCTTCCAATGAAACTCAATTTCTAATCACAAGTAAAAACTTAAAATACCCAACTGCTATATGTAGTAATTCACTCTATTCAAACTGCAATTAGCCTGACCCAACAAACAGAACCACCCTCGCCTCATTGGTACTCAGATACCTCAGGATGAAATCCTTATCCCGTTATAACCAGGCAAGTTCCTGCTCTAAGAACCAAACATTCCTTGCCAACAACAACTCTAGATATTCCAAAATTCTCATACCCTATGAAGCATAATATAACCCTGGTCAAAATTTTTCTTTACTCTAACCATAGCTAATTCGCTCGCAAGCCTCAAGCTAGAAACAACATAACACCTAACTGTGCAATTAGTTAACCAATAGCACACTCCCCAACTTGGCTCGAAGCCATAAATCAATATACACTCACTAACTCATAATACTTTACTTATTGATGCCCCAATACCATAGTAAGGTTAAAGTCAATTCTTTTATAATGTTGTGAAAACACAGATCATCTAATACGGTATATATATTGCAAATCTCGCATTCATTCCCACAACAGTTAAGCCCACTCTCTCTTGAGCAACCCAAAATTTCAAATTTAGCACGTACTTTTCCATCACACATGAGATCTTCAACATACACATAAGGATTCATGCCACTTCAGAACACTCTACAGGAGATAACCCATTTACTTTGCCTCAATATAACATTTCTGCACACCTTTCATTGACATACACATTACACAATCACTTAGTCTTTCTAAGTCTGGTCTTATGCCGCAACATAAAATTTTTACTTCACCCTCAACTGGAAACATGAAAAGATTTTTCACGCGCCCATAACTCGGGCTATACCTCGAATCAAAATGGAATTCAAACACCTAGTTGTCCGCCCTTTGCCTAGCAGATCCTCCTCGACACTTCTAGGTAATATAGAAACATCATGCAATTCTAGAATACTCATCACAAGCTATCCAACCATCATTCCCACTTTTAGGGACAATACCGAAACATAAGTTCAAAACACTTGCTCACACAATCAGCACCTCGGTTTTCAAGCCATAGGCAAAGATCTGGCCATAAGTCCTTCAGACTGGCCCAACATCAACTAATAAAGATCATGTCCGGGAATCACAAGCCATCAAGGCACATATGATACCAAGCGCTCATGCACGCATACGAACACGTGGAAGGAATTTTAAGAGTTACTTTTCAAGATGAAGCAAGGACGCACGATAAAATTTCAAGAATGTGAAGTTTTTCCTAAAGGTTCTGTAGCCTCCCGAGATAAATACAGACATCTTCGTACCGATTTGCGAGACTCCACTAAAACTGCTTATGACTCGTGAGACCTAGTAACCTAGGTTGTGATACCTACTTGCCAAGACCCAAACCCTGCTTAGCGCTTCTCGTGAATACAAGGCCAGCCAAACCATTCCAGAACACCACTTTTAAGCAGTTGATTAGTTATACAAAAATTCGAGTATGAATTAATGATATTAATTAATGTGTTTTTAACCCAATACAGTTCGATATGGGTGACACAGGTCATGAGCATCTAGAAAAGTCTAAATACAATTACTGGGCCAACAATGAACAGAATAAAATTTAGAACTAAAGGAGTAAATCTAGTGTCGCTAATGCTAGCGGTCACTCTGCTCAGCTACAATAGTAATACCTTCAATTAGCTCAAAACCCGCTACTGGGTGAACAATACCTGCATCTGCACGCAAGCTGCAGGGTGTAAAGTGAGTACTTTAACTTAGAGACTAATAAAAGTGAATAATAACTGAGAGCGAGAAATCACGTAATGCAAGCCACTATGCTTTATGGGACAATGTAACCCTTTGAGAAAATAGTTAAACCATGAAATCTTTAGGAATATTTGGGCTCCGTTTAAAACGTCTTTTAAAAATATATTTTTACAATAGTTAGGCAAATGAATGAGAAATAAGTAGCGCAAACCAGCACAAAAGTCAGCCCCTCGTGCATAGTACTCTGTTAACAAGTAACACCGGGATATCAGGTAATTAGTGCAAGAAGTAGCATGGAAGCCAATGAAATGAGAGTGCTGATATGACATGACAAATAATAAAAGTAGGGACAAATGCATGAGTAAAATGCAATGCATATGACGGTACACTGTGGTACCCGCTGCGGCATGCAGCCTGACCTATTTAATATCAACGGCGGTCAATGGGGGTGTGTATAGACTCCGAAGGGGCTCCGACAGCCCAAGCGCAATATCAAACCATCTCGTGGCATCAACCAGGCCCTCGGCCTCAATATCAATATGACACCATTGTAGCATGCAGCCCAATCCATGCTCATTTTAGGAATGCACATATAAAACTGCTACGGTACGTAGCCCGTGTTGGAAACACGTTTCAATTGCAATATACTAAACGTGTGTTCTTTTGTAGGTTTTGATGAATGTCAAACAAAGCAATAAGCGATATATAGCAGTGCTCAAGGACAAGCACAAAATGGATGCATTACAAGAAGCTCAAGACAAAGTTTAGAAATGTTATAATTGAGTCAATATTAATTGTGATCTTGATTCCTCAATCTTGGCTCATAACATGGCTTCTCTACTAAAATTATTTTTCCAAAATCATGCATATCTAACTTAAGTGTCAAATGATTTTAAACTATGCATATTTATATTTGTTAAAATGTTTTTCAAACATGCCTCAAAAATCTGGGCTAAGATAATCGATTATGTACTTATGATAATCGAGTATCTCTAAGCCAAGACTGCATGACAATCGATTGTGAATTAATGATAATCGATTGTGAGTAAGTCAGTTAACATCAGGTTTTTGCAAACTGCATAACAATCGATTGTGTACTTTTGATAATCGATTGTTAACTGAGGCAAAGTTTTCAAAACTCAGAAAAATCGATTATGAACTAATGGTAATCGATTAGAATGAGAAAAATGTCTCCCAGTGTTTTTAAATAAATTAATAATCGATTGTGGCTTTTGATAATCGATTATATATGAGACAGAAAGTTTTGAAATTAATTAATAATCGATTATGGCTTTTGATAATCGATTATATATGAGACAGTAAGTTTTGAAATTAATTTATAATCGATTGTTCTATTTGATAATCGATTGTTGGAACTAACCGTTGTCATACATTTTCAAATTACCTTCAGGTAATCGATTGTTGATATTTAACAATCGATGTTTTGCGTAAAATCTGGAAAAGATTTTCTGAACGTTGTTAAAATAATCGATTGTTGATTTCCTGATAATCGATGTTTTATGCCAAAAATTGGAAAGGATTTTTTAACGTTATAAATAATCGATTATTGATTTGAAGTAATCGATTGTTGACGTAAAATCTGGGATTGAATTTTTGATCTGATAGGCAAACAATCGATTGTTTAGTCTTGACAATCGATTGTCACTGAGTAATTTCAGCAATCCTTAATTGGCAATTAGACAACGGTAAGACTGAGTTTTTCACCTATAAATACAGGCTTAACTCAGTGTTTTCACAACAACAACATATACAATTTAAGTATTTTCATTGCTAAAAGCTTTCTTACATTGATCATCATTTTCATTCATCCATAAAGCTTTTTGAAGAGCCATTCTATTGAGCTAAGTTGTTGTGATCTTGAGCGTACTATTTCTACTCATATCTACTCATTGAGGAGTACTTTGTAAAGTGAGTTTGTTTTGTGTTTGTAAGAGAATTGCGATTCTCGTTTGTTGAGGAACTTGTGATTCCTCAGTTGAAGTCTTTGGGATTGTTATCCCCGAGCAGTTGAAGTCTTTGGGATTGTTATCCCCGAGCAGTTGAAGTCTTTGGGATTGTTATCCCCGAGCAATTGAAGTCTTTGGGATTGTTATCCCCGAGCAATTGAAGTCTTTGGGATTGGTATCCCCGAGCAATTGAAGTCTTTGGGATTGTGATCCCCGAGCACCTAGGTGAGGCTTGTGTCCTCAGCTGTAACGGTTTGTTAAGCACCCGTAAGCTTGACAAGTTTAGTGGAAATCTCGAGAGAGTCTCTCGGGGACTGGACTAACCACGTTTGTGGCCAACCAGGATACATCATTGTGTAAGTTTATTTTACTGCACTTGTTTTAATTTCTGCAAAGTTTTTAAATTCCGCACTAAAATGCTTAATATTTTTAAAACGCTATTCACCCCCCCTCTAGCGTAAAGCGTTATTTCCAACAATTGGTATCAGAGCCATACTCTCTGAAAGACTTAACCGTTTGAGAGAATCTTTCCATGGCTTCTACTCTAGACTCTTTTGCAGGTATTGATGAAGGACAGTGCCCCACAAGACCTCCTTTGTTCAACGGGACTAATTATTCATATTGGAAAGAAAGGATGCAGATATTCGTCAGATCAAACAGCCCTTACTTGTGGAAGGTGTACACCAAAGGAAATGAGGTTCCTGTCAAACAGGTGGAAGGAATATGGGTGCCAAAAATAGAAGAGGAATTCAACGCCGAGGATAATCGAATGGTCCAAAATAATTTTAAAGCTATTAATTTATTACTCTGTGCTGTTAATGCTAATGATTACAGGAAAATCTCCTGCTGCAAAACAGCGAAAGAAATGTGGGACAAGCTTGAGGTCACTTACGAAGGGACTGACCAGGTAAGAGAAGCTAAAATTGATTTTTTAACTCATGCTTACGAATTGTTCCATATGAAGGAAGGCGAAAAGGTAGACGAGATGTTTGAGCGGTTCTCATCAATAGTGAATGATCTCCACGCACTCAAGAAGACGTTCACAGACAAAGAACTAGTTCGAAAAATCCTTAGGAGCCTAACACCGGCATGGCGATCAAAGGCCGATGCGATTCAAGAGTCAATTGGAATCACGAACGTCACCATAGACGCTCTTAGAGGTAATCTTAAGACTTATGAATCCACTATTCTTAACCCTGTTGTTGACGAACAAAGAAGGCAAAAGATTGCTCTAAAGGCGAGCACAAGTCAATCACCAATTGAAGAGGATGGAGATAGCGAATTTGGACTCATCATCAAAAAGTTCCAAAAATTCATGCGAAAAGAATATGACCGCAAAGGGAAAAAGCAAGGTGAGCAAGTTAAATGTTATGAATGTGGTGAAACAGGGCATATCAAAACAAACTGCCCAAATTTTAAAAAGGAGAAGAAACCCTTCAAGAAGCAACGAGCATACATATCTTGGGGAGGAGATTCCGGAGACGAATCCAGTGAAGAAGAAAATGAAGAAGCGGCAAATCTCTGCCTCATGGCACAGGAAGAAAATCAAAGTGAGGTAAGTCAAATCTCTTCTCAAAATTTTTATACTCTTGATGACATGAGAAATGCCTTTGATGAATTGTATGCTGAATTTCTCAAAGTTACAAAAACCGTCACTAGTTTAAGAGAAAATGCTTCTCTAAAAGAACAAGATTTTCAAAAACAGTTATCATTAAAAGAAAAAGAATTAGAAAAATTGGTTTTGGAAAATGAGAAGCTACTAGAACAAAACAAGTTTTATGGGAAAAGAAGTTCTGACAAGCCCGAGAGTTCTACAAAAAATTGTGCTTCTTGTGTAGACCTTAAGAATGAAGTAGGTAGATTAAAAGGCACACTAGATAAATTCAACTCCTCTCATAAAAACTTGAATGTGGTGCTTGATAACTTGAAATCAACCAAGCATGGAATAGGCTTCATAAATGAAGAAGAGGTTGATGCAAAAACCCAACCACCTAGAGCTCAACCTAGGATTAATAACAAAAATGCCTTTCCTAAAACAAACATGCATGCTAGACAAAATATTAGGAGACCTAGACATGACCTTCCGCCTAGCAATCGTCACCATAGACATGATGCATATTTTAGGCACAACAATGATCATGCTAGAAGATCCCGAAATGTTCAACCTAGAAATGACTATGGTGTTCAAATTAGGAGAAATGAAAATAGAGTAAACAATGTGCATTATTCTAGCTACTATGAGCCTAGACGCATGCATAATCCAAATGTGACATGTCATTATTGTAGACGAATTGGTCATATTGCTCCCGCATGCTTTACTAGACATAGACATGCTACTCAAACATATCATTATAGTATGCATAACCCTCAAGGACCCAAAATGGCATGGGTACCAAAAGAGCATTGATTTGTTTTGCAGGTGTGCTTGAAGGAATCAAGTGTAGTGGATGCTCCAAACACTTGACGAGAGACGAATTCAAAATTCCTTCAATTAAAGCACAAAGAAGGAGGAAGAGACGGAAAAGTCGACTTATGTTTTTTTAAATCGGAAGTATTTTCGAAAAATTCAAAAGGCAAAATTGTGGAAAAAGCTTCGTAAATTGGAGAATGAGCCAAAAGACCAAAATGAACGGAGGATGTTCAAAATCAGGTAATTGGCAAAGTCGAAGGGAAGGTAAGTACCCTAAACCCTCTTAAGAACATCCTAGGACAAAATTCTTAAGAGTTCATTTTTTTTCACCCGACTACACGAGTTTCAAAGTTATTATTTCATTTATAGATTACTGACTTGAGCGTCGGAGATGTTTAATTCTATTTTGCAGGCATCCCCCAAAAGGTAAGAGGAAAGTATGAATTATCTTGATACAAAAAAAAAAAAAATCGATCATAATCGATTATTTATGCTTACAATCGATTATCAGTATCAATAATCGATTATTTGTTGATTCAATTTTTTTGCCATGAAATCTTGTTAAATGTTTACATTGCCTGATAGAATTAAGTCTCATCATTTCAGCATCCCCCTTCCAAACAATCGATTATTTGCTCTGCCAATCGATTATTTGCCAAAATTCAAACTCTCTGTGAGTGAAACAATCGATTACTATATATTGACAATCGATTATCTGTTTTAAACTTATGTTACCGTTTTGGCTCCATAATCGATTCCTGACAGGTCATAAATATGAAAAACAATCGATTACCAAGTTTGACAATCGACTATCTTTTTCAAATTTTCTTACCGTTCTGGCGTGTAATCGATGTGTCAGATCATTTTCATTAATGACAATCGATTATTCCATTCAAACAATCGATTGTTGAACGGTCAGTGAATTTATTTTTACCGTTTCAGACTTCAAATCTCTTCAAATCATTTCCAATAAATGTAAGATTCATTCCTTCTCTATATATAGGCTGCACATATGCTCTTGTATACTCACTCAAGCCTCCCAAGCATCAAATTCTCTTATTTTCTTTGAAAAATCCTAGCACATCCTTTCAAAAAAAATGTCAAGCCGCAACTCAAAACGTGCTCGTTCCAAACAAGGTGCTTCTTCTTCTCGCCATCCATATCAAGATGGATCGGTTCTATTCTTTGAATCCAATGAAGAGCTCACCCGTTTCTTAACCAAATTTGAGAAACGCCTTATTCTCCCTCCTCGCTTTTCAACAAACGCTCTTGTTGCACCATTCATTCCAGCCGCAAATATGCTAAGAGAGTGCAACCTTTTCAATTTCCTACTCCTTACTCACCCCTACTACAACATTTCTTTGGTTGAAGCTTTTTACTCCAACCTTCACAAAGATGATGAGGGTGAACTTGTTACCAATGTTAACGGCATTCCCATTCTAATTTCTGAAGATAACCTCCACCTCATTGCCGGCATTCCGCATGATGGTGAAGACATCTACCAGTACATAAATGATGCCGGGGTCATGATTGATGAAGCTAATCTCTTCCGCCAAGCCGGAGTAGCCTATGATGAGTCCTCTTCCCGTCGTCCCACCATAAAGGGTATGGACCCGAATTATCACTTCATTCTCTATTTCATCACTCGTGTTCTCAAACCCGTAAACTCAATCACACCACCATTTCCCAAGAGGATGCCAAATTTCTTCATGCTATTGTCACCGGTGTTAAAATAAATTGGTGCAAGCTTATTCTATCTCATATGTTCAATGCCACCAGAGATGACATACCTCTCCCCTATGCCCTCTTAATAATGAAATTTCTTGAAGCTTCCGGAGTCAATATTGCTAATGGTCCTCTCAAAAAGAGCACCAAAATCTGGGAAATTTCGGAGTCTTCCTTTCATCATGATGGTGATCATGCTCCCGCTCCTCCTCAAAATCGACAAGCCCGTCGTGCTCATCCTCCTCAGGAGCCTACCCTCCGGACCATTTCTGACCAAATTACTCAACTAACCCGTGAGGTCCATGGTTACTTTGATCACGTGCATTATGCCTATGCTCAGATGGTGCCATATCAGGCGCCTACCAATGATGATGAAGGGGATGGGGGTGATGAATGATGAAATTGTTGTTGTTATGAGAAATTGTTGTTTTTGGTCTGTTTGTTCTTGATTGGTTAGTTATGTTTGGTTTCACCCTTGTAATGTTATCTTAATTTTCCAATAAATAAACTTGTGTTTATTTCACATTTTTTTCATATTCTTCCCTTGTGTAAATTTTTGCTAATGGCAAAAGGGGGAAGAAACGGGATATCAAGAAGTATGCTATATCACTCTCAACTTCATTCATGCTTAAAGTGAGGGGGAACATGAATTGAGGGGGAACATCAAACTGCATACTTTACTCTTGTCTTGGATTATCAAAATAATTATTGCATATATCCCGCTTATGTTTGCCATTATCAAAAAGGGGGAAATTGTTGGAAACACGTTTCAAATGCAATATACTAAACGTGTGTTCTTTTGTAGGTTTTGATGAATGTCAAACAAAGCAATAAGCGATATATAGCAGTGCTCAAGGACAAGCACAAAATGGATGCATTACAAGAAGCTCAAGACAAAGTTTAGAAATGTTATAATTGAGTCAATATTAATTGTGATCTTGATTCCTCAATCTTGGCTCATAACATGGCTTCTCTACTAAAATTATTTTTCCAAAATCATGCATATCTAACTTAAGTGTCAAATGATTTTAAACTATGCATATTTATATTTGTTAAAATGTTTTTCAAACATGCCTCAAAAATCTGGGCTAAGATAATCGATTATGTACTTATGATAATCGAGTATCTCTAAGCCAAGACTGCATGACAATCGATTGTGAATTAATGATAATCGACTGTGAGTAAGTCAGTTAACATCAGGTTTTTGCAAACTGCATAACAATCGATTGTGTACTTTTGATAATCGATTGTTAACTGAGGCAAAGTTTTCAAAACTCAGAAAAATCGATTATGAACTAATGGTAATCGATTAGAATGAGAAAAATGTCTCCCAGTGTTTTTAAATAAATTAATAATCGATTGTGGCTTTTGATAATCGATTATATATGAGACAGAAAGTTTTGAAATTAATTAATAATCGATTATGGCTTTTGATAATCGATTATATATGAGACAGTAAGTTTTGAAATTAATTTATAATCGATTGTTCTATTTGATAATCGATTGTTGGAACTAACCGTTGTCATACATTTTCAAATTACCTTCAGGTAATCGATTGTTGATATTTAACAATCGATGTTTTGCGTAAAATCTGGAAAAGATTTTCTGAACGTTGTTAAAATAATCGATTGTTGATTTCCTGATAATCGATGTTTTATGCCAAAAATTGGAAAGGATTTTTTAACGTTATAAATAATCGATTATTGATTTGAAGTAATCGATTGTTGACGTAAAATCTGGGATTGAATTTTTGATCTGATAGGCAAACAATCGATTGTTTAGTCTTGACAATCGATTGTCACTGAGTAATTTCAGCAATCCTTAATTGGCAATTAGACAACGGTAAGACTGAGTTTTTCACCTATAAATACAGGCTTAACTCAGTGTTTTCACAACAACAACATATACAATTTAAGTATTTTCATTGCTAAAAGCTTTCTTACATTGATCATCATTTTCATTCATCCATAAAGCTTTTTGAAGAGCCATTCTATTGAGCTAAGTTGTTGTGATCTTGAGCGTACTATTTCTACTCATATCTACTCATTGAGGAGTACTTTGTAAAGTGAGTTTGTTTTGTGTTTGTAAGAGAATTGCGATTCTCGTTTGTTGAGGAACTTGTGATTCCTCAGTTGAAGTCTTTGGGATTGTTATCCCCGAGCAGTTGAAGTCTTTGGGATTGTTATCCCCGAGCAGTTGAAGTCTTTGGGATTGTTATCCCCGAGCAATTGAAGTCTTTGGGATTGTTATCCCCGAGCAATTGAAGTCTTTGGGATTGGTATCCCCGAGCAATTGAAGTCTTTGGGATTGTGATCCCCGAGCACCTAGGTGAGGCTTGTGTCCTCAGCTGTAACGGTTTGTTAAGCACCCGTAAGCTTGACAAGTTTAGTGGAAATCTCGAGAGAGTCTCTCGGGGACTGGACTAACCACGTTTGTGGCCAACCAGGATACATCATTGTGTAAGTTTATTTTACTGCACTTGTTTTAATTTCTGCAAAGTTTTTAAATTCCGCACTAAAACGCTTAATATTTTTAAAACGCTATTCACCCCCCCTCTAGCGTAAAGCGTTATTTCCAACAGCCCGATCATGCTCAGTCCCAAAATGTACATAAGTCACTTAGGAAATGTTAGAAATGTATTTCTCAGCTCAAAACGTCAAGAAAATATAGTTTAAGTTTTTACTCTTAGAAAGATGGCTGAGTATGCGAAACAATATTTAAAAACATGGACCGAGATCAATAATATTCAAAAATGATGCGAAAACGGTGATATCAATCCTTGAAGGATTCAAAAAATTAGTACGAAGCCCAAATACAACAATCAGCCCAAATCATGAAATATCATATAAGTGTCAATCAATTGCGCGGTAAAAATCAACGACTGGGACGGTCCAAGTCACAATCCCCAATGGTGCTATACCCCACGCTCTCTATCCGGCATGCAAGTCATCTCATTATAGCACTATGGGTGCAAATTCAGGGTTTCGAACCCTGAGGATATTATTTACAATCATTACTCACCTCTAGCCGGCCAAAGTCTAGCTTGCTATGCCTTTTCGTCTCAAATCTACCTCCTCGCGCGTCGAATATGGCCAAAACCACAACGAATACGTTACAGTAGGCTAAGGGAACATAACCTAATTTAAAAGACTCAAAAATTATCGAAATTCACGAGATTTGCAAAACCTGAGCCTCAGGCCCACTTCGCGAAAAATTATAAAATTCACATCACCGGATTCCTCATCTCGCCTTGAGTTTATACATATCAAATAAACCAAAATCGGAGCTCCAATGCCACCTCAAATCCCAAATTTTATTTCAAAAGTCAAGCCCTAGTTCTTCCAATTTTACTCATTTTTCCATGAATTTACAGATTGATTCATCAATAAAATGATATTTCTAGGTTATAAGACCCACCTCCAATCAATTCCCATCGAAACCCTCTTCAATTTCTACCAAAAAGCTCTCAAGGTGCTCCACAATGGAGGAAAATGGACCAAGCTTCACGAATGAAATAATATAAAACCGTTCTGCCCAGGAGTATTTTTACCCTATGCAACTGCGGTCAACACCCCCGCGTACGTGATAACCATAAAATGCTGACAAAAATTTATCCCTATGAGAAAGCGGCTCCCAGCCTGCGAATGCGAACCTTCAAGACCTCCAACTATGCGAACACATCCCTATGGCCGCGATCGCAATGAACGAATACTCAGGGCCTTAACTTCCTTCTAAGCGAACGCATGATCCCTACTGCGAACGCGATGCTTCGCCTTTCAGAACTACGCGAATGCGACCCTATGCCACGTGATCACGAAGACTAAATTGCATGCCACCCTAATTTCTTCTACGCGTTCGCGATTCTCCCATGTGAACACGAAGAGCAATTTTCTTCTACAACACAAACAGCTGAACCTGCAATCTTTAAGCCCAAAAATGGTTTGGTTGACCACCCGAAATCATCCGGAGGCCCTCGGGACCTCAAATAAAGGTACCAACACATCTTAAAATATAATTCAAAGTTGTTACAATCTTCAAAACACATCAAACAACACTAAAACTATTAAATCACACAAGATTCAAGCCTATGTTTCTTAAAAACTTCTAATATACGCATTTTGATAAAAAACCCGACCAAAACACTTCCGATTGACCTGAAATTATACGCACACATCCAAGATCACCTAGAAGAACAACTGCAACTCTCGAAATTCTATTCCGACCCTCAGATCAAGATCTCATCTACCAACCGGAATCGCCAAAATACTAAATTCGCCAATTCAAGCCTATTTCTACATCGGACCTCCAAAAGTAATTCCGATCACACTCCTAAGTCACAAATCACTCATTGAAGCTAACCAAATCACTGAAAATTACATCCAAACCTTCTAACTCATAAGTCAATATCCAGTTGACATTTTCAAACCAAACCTTCTTTAAAGAGACTAGGTGTCTCATTTCCTACCAAAACCAATCGAGATAAACTCTAACCCATCGAATGTCGATAATAAAATATGAAGAAGTAAAACATGGGGGAAACGGGATGGTAACAAATGAGACAACGGGTCGGATCGTCACATCATGCTTAAAAATATGAATAGTAATTTTTGCATGCGATTCTTTGAGAGAAAGAACTTTATTATATGGTTTTTGTTATGAAACATTAGATTATGGTGGAAGTCCATAACTGCTATAACACCAACTACTCTCATTCATTATCTCCATAACTCTCACTACTCAAATACTTATGATTGTAACTCCCATCCCTCCATGATCTATCTCATGATCTTCCTCCATGATCTCAAATGCTTAATGACATATATATGGAATTCTTAGGTATACCTCTATGTAGTTCTACAAATAGAGGATGAGAAGTCATTTTGTAACACACTTGAATATATAGAAGAAATAAGAATATCTTCTCTTTCTCCCTACATTCTTGTCTATTTTATTATTTTATATTATTACGTCGAGCTAAGTTTCGTAACATGTTATCAACACGAATGCCTCATTCTTCATCATGTTATAATAGGTGTTTCTTAACTTTCATGGCTTGACCTACTCATACTTTTTTGGCAGTCAAGTAACTATTGTTTATATGTTTGCATATAAAATGATAAGATCCTTATGCATTTTTTGGTTCCTTTTCTATCTTTTTGGTTTAGTAAGTAAATACAAGTAGCACTGAAGCAACTAACAGTTTTTACATGTCAAAGTCTAGAAGGGGATAAAATGGATAGCTGTTGTTGAATGCTAATCAAATAGAAACTGTTTTGCTTGAGGCGTGAGACATGCCTTAATATTTCTGAAGAAAGAAAACATGGACTTATAAGAGAAGTACAGTACAGAAGAAAAAATTGATAGTGTTATATATTAAATACAAACAAGTTACGTTGCTAATGTTGTCAAAAATGTTTAAAGGCTCGAAGGTGATTCTAGTATATTTTGGCATATTATATTATTAATTGAGGGTAAGACGCTGGGTCCAAGTTCCACCGCACCATGAGAGTAAGATATAAGGTTCAAGACCTGATGTTCCATGATGATAAGAGTTGGGTTCGTATCCCAACAAAATATGGCCTAACATGCCTTTATATGGGTAAGACATTGGCTTGAGTTACAATGCACCATACTGAAAATATAATGATGACAACAGAAAAATAATATATTTTCATGGAAAAGCATGAAGTTTGTTCCACTTGATTTTCTCCATTATTGAAGTGAATATGATAATGGTTCATAATAAGTCTAAATGAAGACAAGTGGTTGACCGATACATGGCCGTGCCAAAGATCAAAATAATAATAGTCATCATTATGATAATTCTAAAAAAAGAGAACAAGAAGGGTTCTCGAAATAGTCCTTCAAAATGCGAAAGCAATGTTTACCACCAAATTGGTATGAAAAAAATAATAAAGAATGTCGCTGATTATGATCAATTCCTTGAAAATAATGTAATGTATGATAAATATTGAGAATGCAGACCCATTCCTGAACGTGAATGTGACAATATGTGATTAAAGTAATGAATAAAGATGTGTACTGCATGATTGGATACACACCACAACACACCTCTAAGGGAGGTTTGAGAGAAAAAGAGATGAATATTACTGTGTAATTACATGAATATATCATTGGTCGCGTACAAGTGGTACGCCAAAAAAACGTTTGACATGCCTTGTAAAATGTTATTGAAGGCAAAAGTAAAGCAAAAAATATTTTGCTTATGATAATTTTGACCATGACAATTATTATGATATAATTTTCTCCGTGAAGAAGACATTCACGATATGGATGGTGTGACAAAAGATCTTGTAGTACAAAATTATTTAAGAGCTCCGGAAGAGCTAATTTGTTACCACTTGGATAAATAAAATTGTCCTTGACATTGATATTGTTGTAAGTCACAAAAGGAACTTTTTGAGTTTCAAATGTATTAGCCAAAGTGGTTGGCATATTGAGACTATAAACGAAAGGAAGATTGATTATCTTCATATTACTATAACATAACGGGTAAATATGAAAGGTTATCTGATTTTTATTCTATTTTGTACTAAAAATGTATAAGCATGGTAATGGAATCACATGTCATAGAAAATTAAATATTTACCGAAACAAATATTAGTTAGCACGACTGGTTGGCCATCCCGGTTCAATTATGATAAGAAAATTAATTGAGAATTTACAGTGGTATATATTGAAGAAATAGAAGATTCTTCAAGAATTCCCTTGTATTGCTTATTCTCCTGATATACCAGTCAAGGTTGGGACTGAATCCCTTAAAATCTGGAACGAGTAAAAGCTGATATATATGGGCCCAGTCACCTGTCATGTGGACCGTTTACTATTATATAATTTTTACAGATGCATCTATTGTATGGTCACATGTGCGTTGGTTATCAACTTTAAATTTGGATTTGCAAGGTTGCTTGCTCAAGTTATTAGAACACAGTCTCAGAATATAAATTATGGTAATTATATGCCTCCAATTAAGCTAAACCATTGGTTATGAGAATAAAACTCCCAAATAGAAATTTGGTATGAGGTGTATTATTTAATATATAACAGGACTTGTATGCATCTAGCCAACAAGTTATGATAAATTCTCCCTATCATAATGGATTCAAGGTCAGGAACTAAACAATTTTCATCTAGAAATACGATTGTGCTATATGATTTAATTAAGGTATCACAATGCACAAAGATAATTTCCTAAAGAAGGTTGGGAAGTATATTGGTGATTCTAACATTAGGGGGAGAAAATAGGCAGCTGAAAAAATGATATTTGGAATAAATTATTATGAATATATCTAGATCCTCGTACAAGAAAATGTGAACTTGAAGTTTAAGTGATAATTCATTTCCAAAAATATTACCAGGCTCATTTGCTGACCCAAGCTAAATATCATATTTCAGTTGTTAATGCTCCAAATAGATAAAGTCCATGATGAACATATATATGGAATGCATGAAGCGAAATAGACTAATCGGTTCCAAAGGTAAAACTCCTTGAAGAAGGAGAGGAGAAAATGATAAAGATAGTCATACTAATGAGGCAAGTGCTTTGTAAGAGCACCATGACATAACACTTTATAATACTTCATGGAAGAGGATCAAGTACATGAAAATAATGAGGTCTAGATAAGATACGTGTTTATTGTGTGATGATGGAACCAGTGTAAAATGATCATCGATGATATTGGTTATATAATGCAGCGCTGAATATTTATAATATTGATGAGGTCAAGCTCAAATCTGTCATGGAATTTGGAAAGATAAATAATTGGTCAATGAAAAATATGAAATAAAGATTGACTTCATATAGAAAACGTTAAGTTTTGGACTGTTAGTCCCAATAAAGTCAGTGGGGTGACACAAGATTTTATATAAACGTCCTAGCGTTGATTATATGAAAACAGGTTCCTTTATAGTGGGTACAATTGCTTTCAGATTTTAGTATGGCAATACCTGATAAATTTGTTATGCGTATATAAAAATCATTGAAAGATTTAAACTGTTTTAAAGCATATTAAGGTTCCCAAGAAATTCATTCAATAAAGCTTCAGCAAATCCTTATGTGGATTAGAGCAAGCATGGCGTGCATGATTTATTTTCGTGTCTGTTGCAATTGGTGCACTATGTATCTTGCTAGAACCATGAGTATAACAATATTCTAGAGAGATCTAGTTTTATTCCTATATGAAGATATTGGAATACTATTAGTACTATACTGCAAAAGGAATCCTTGATATATTTGTTTATGCTAACAAATATTATCAAAATTTTGTTGGTTATGCAAATGAATGCATTTTTTGAAGTCAATTCTTCGAACAATCTATTTGTCTGTGAGGGAATTGACATATTATCATTGCACAAGGTTATCAATTGTTGATGATTATTCAAGTTATGTCAATATTCTAGCAACTGATGAAGCAAGTGACTCAACACATTACATATATGTGACTTTTCTTTGAAGATAAGATTCCACTAATAGTGAAGATGCTGATGTTTGCTTATCTCAATTTAAAGAAGGATATATTGAAGGAGACAGAATAAATCTTATATTTCATCAAAGTTTTTTGTAAGACACAATCTTCAACAGAATGATGAACAACAAATTTATTCAAGTAATAATTTAGTGGAATAATTCACCAAGACATTGTCGATCTCAAGATTAGAGAAGTATTTATACAAGATTGGAATTTGTCGTCTCCGAAAGATAAAGTGATATTTTCATCAGGGGGAGGTATATTTGCGATGTACTTTTTTTTCCTTTGCTAATGTTTTATCCCATTGAGTTTTCTTGGGAAGTTTTTTAATGAGGCAACAAGTAATGCGTATTACAAGATATGTATACTCTTTTTCCTTCACCGAGATTTTTCCCAAATGATTTTTCTTAGTAAGGTTTTAACGAGACACATTATCTATGGATATCCATGGGGAGTGTTATGAAACATTAGATTATGGTGGATGTCCATAACCCCTATAACACCCATTATTCTTATCCATTATCTCCATAACTCCCATTACTCCAATAATTATGGTTGTAACTCCCATATCTCCATGATCCCTCCCATGAATCTTCCTCCATGATCTCAAGTGATTAATGACATATTTATGAAATTCTTTTGGTATACATTTATGTAGTTTAATAAATAGAGGATGAGAAGTCATTTTGTAGTACAATTGAATATATGGAAGAAATAAGAATCTCTTTTCCCTTGCTCCCTACATTCTTGTCTATTTTATTATTTTATATTATTACTTTGAGCTAAGTTTCGTAACAGTTTTTAATTTTTGTTGGCTAGTTTTGGTAAGTCTATGACTAGTAGCTAGAGGTTGGTAAGTTGAGATTTATTTGAGATATTTGTGTAACTTTTCCTATTTATTATGCTTATGGTATGGTACAGGAGTAAAAATTGCGTGGGATAACCACTTTTTAAAGTGGTATTTACTTTTTATCTAACATTTTTAATATTGAACAAAAATAACCACTATTTTATTAAAATTAATATGAAAAGACAATATTTCCATGTCTTCTATTTCTTTTCCTTCCCAAAACCCTCTACCAGGATTTCAAAACCCTTTCTCCCGATCAAACTTTCCCAAACTCTGCTCCTCTCATTACCAAGAGAACGACAGGCACCTCAACATACTACTTGCAAGGTAAAATGGCAAAATTGAATTTATCACAATTTGTAGACTGGAAATTCGATATAGTTATATCATAAATAATTTGTACTACAAAAAGATAAAAGATAGCTAGCCTCTTTCCCGTGAACACTTTATTCGCATTTATAGGTTCGACAAAATCAATCTATCTAAATCGGGCAGATTTCAACTTGGCTGATGTGCACGCCAGATGGGAGAGGGTTCTATGCCTGACGAATAGTAAGATCCCCAGGAATTCAAGCGTTCTCAGTGCGTGGAACATATTCCTTTGCAAGCAGATAGGCAAACAAATATGTTGAATTAGCACGCAAGACTGTCTCTGTTCAAAAATTAATGATACTTGGTCCTGAATTTAGAATTACATATTCAAAAGTTAAGGATATTTGGTTCTGAATTTAGACTAACAAGCTCATACGTTAAGGGTAATAGGTCCTAAACATAGGCTAAGAAGCCCAGAAGTTAAGACAATAGGTCATGAACTTAGACTAACAAGCTCAAAATTTAAGTACAATAGGTCCTGAACTTAAATTAACAAGTTCAAATGTTAAGGAAATTTGGTCCTGAACTTACATTTACAAGTTCAAAAGTTAAGGCCACTTGGTCCTAAAGATAGACTAACAAGCTCAAAAGCTAAGGACAATAGGTCTTGAACTTAGACTTACAAGTTCAAAAGTTAAGGAAAAGTACTCCTTAACTTAGAGTTACAAGCACAGAACTTAAGGACAGGTGGTCCTGATCTTCGAGTACTAAGTTCAAAAGTTAAGGGCATGTAGTCCTGAAGTCCTGAACTTAGAGTTGCAAGTTCAAATGTTAATGACTTGTAATCCTAAAATCCTGAACTTAGAGTTGCAAGTTCAAAAGTTAATGACACTTGGTCCTGAGCTTTTATGAGTAGAAAGGTATTTTCGTCCGGGCAAATAAAATATATTAAAGCAGTAGCTAAAAACTAAGACATTTTAAATAGTAATTTAACAACAAATACATATATTATTAGTGGCTAACTGTACACTTTCCCGATACATGAGCATAGTGGGCTGGTGACAAAGAATCTACCTCCAATTATGCTTACTGGCTTAATGGAAATGCTATTTAATGGAAAAGTAAGAAATAAACTGTTATGGCCCTTTCAATTGTGAAATCGAGAAGTTTTTTGTTTTGCTAATTAAAAGGATTCTTCGGAGCATTTGGATATTGCAAAAAATCCTGAGGTTCCAAAATTTTATCTTAGTGATCGTCAAGCAGCTATTTCATAAGTAAAAGGACCCTAAATATTAGAGCCAGAGAAAATACATTGATATTAAGTATAACTTGATATACATCATGGCAAGTATAGAAATAATACAATACATTCCTACATAACAATTGTCATGATCCAAAATATAATAAGGGCCGTAATAGCGCCGGACACTACTTTCAGGCAAGCCAAAAAGATTACTTATTGAAAATTTCATTATTAAAACATATGAAATCTAGGATTTTCCTTTCATATTAGAAATTTTTAAAAATAAAGTCTCATATCAAATTTACATGTTAAGCAGTAAATATATTACTTCAAACCATCCCATAACCCGATATCACAAGTGCATGAGCATCTACTGATAAGAGAATAAAATACAACATCCGTCTGGAATACAATGGATAGGAAGTAAATACAGTACACTGGAAAGGACTGCTCTAGCTGCGGCCGCCCCGAATGATGCAGCTCGCCTAGTCCCAGAATCGTCCGTGCTGCTATGCCCTTTAGGCCACTAGAGTTACAAATAACAGTGCAACAAAATACACGGCAAGTGTAGTATGAGTACAAAAACAACGTGTATCCAATGAGTATCCCGCCTAATCTCGAAGGGGTAGAGACGAGATGGTCAACCTTGACACTTACTCATGGTCCAATAATAATATACTAAAATGTAAGGAGTTCATGGATTTATATAGAATGCTCTAGTTCACAAAACTGTAAAACAGGTAAATACATTTAATAATTAGCAAAGATTTTTCAAGATTTCTTTTCTTTTATCTTCAGAAATTTATGTTAGGCAAAAAGACAATATCAACATCAAGTGCTTCAAGTAAGCAATAAACATGCGCATATCATGCCGAGGCAACGATCCGATCTAATAGAAAAAAAAATTGTGCACTGCCGAGGGTCGAACTACCCGAACCAATAGATGCATCTATTTTCCCCGCTCGCGAATCATCCATGAGACATGGTCAACATAAAATAAACAAATACCTTGCACGCGAATCATCCATGCGACGCAGGAACACACAGGAGTACATGTTCAAAAAATCAATTAAGAATTTTCGGGGAATATTTTATCAATTAAAAACCAAAAAAATCTTTTAACAATTTAAGAAAATGTAGTTTAATCCTTTTTGAAATTCATTTACTAGTTCAATTGGATTTTAACAATTCAAATATCAAGATTGCAAATATCCCAACTGTAACATACTTTTGGGTCCTAGACCACCAAGAAAATAGCATAATAGTAGCTACGCACGGACTCTCGTCACCTCGTGCATACGTAGCCCCCACAATGGAGCACATAACCAATTTAACTCACCTATGGGGTAATTTCTCCCTCACAAGATTAGAAAGGAGACTCACCTCGCTCCGAAGATCCACAGCCGACATTCTACATTCTTCCAAAGACTTGACCAATGCACAATGCTCCATAACTAGCCAACGATCATACAAATCCAATAATATATGCTCAATTATACTTTGCAACCCAATTTATAACAATTACCCCGAACGAAAAGTCGACAAAAATGCCCTCGGGCCCACGTGCCGGGAATCCGAATTTCTCGACAATAAACTTTTTCCATGATCTTAGAAACTCAAATATATAATTTTATCTAAATTCCACACCCAAAATCATGGCTAAATTCCATGAATAAAATTTCTAGGTCTTTCTATCATAACCCCAAATATTTCTAGAAAATTCCATGGTTAAATCCATACATAATTAATGTATTTAAATAATAATATGCGGGATTAGCTTACCTTATTATTGATGAATAAATTCGTCTCTTGAATTCTCCAAGAATCACCCAAGCCAAGAAAATATGAGAGAAATGGAAAATTCCCGACTTTTTAAACAACCCTTCTGCCTCCAGCTATTTCCGCTTCCATGGAAATACTTACGCTTCCACGGTCCCCCATTTGTGGACAAAATGCCGCTTCTGTAGACACGGGGCTCCAGCCCAATTTCGCTTCTTCGGACGGCCCACCGCTTCTGCGGTTCCGCTTTAGCGGATCTAGGGCCGCTTCTGCAGTCCTGGCTGCCTTCACATCCAACTGCTTCTGCGACTTCTACCTCGCTTCTGCGGGGCCGCTTCTGTGGTCCCATTTCTGGAGAAGTGGAAATACCAGCAACCAGGCCCTTTAGCTATTCCAAAATACCAAATTTCAATCCGTTAGTCATCCGGAATCCACCCGAAGCCCTCGGGACCACAACCAATCATATCTACAAGTCACAAAACACATTACGGACTTGCTCGAGACCTCAAATTACATAAAACAACAAGAAAATTATGAATCAACCTCCAATTCAAGCTTTATGAACGTTGAGATTTCGAACTTCTATTTCCGATGCTGAAACCTATCAAATCACGTCCGATTGACTTTAAATTTTGCACACAAGTCATATTTGACATTATGGACCTATTCCAACTTCCGAAATCGGAGTCCGACCCCGATATAAAAAAGTCCACTTCCGGCAAGCTTCTCAAAACTTTCAAATTTCTATCTTTAGCCAAATAACTTCATAATGACCTACGGACCTTTGAATTCACTTCTAATCGTTCTCCCAACTACAGATCACCATATGGAGCTACTCCTAGCCTCGGAATCACAAACAGACATCGATAACGCTGAAATGAATTTCAAGCCAAACTTGAAAAATTCCATCCAAAATACTATCTTCTACAATAGGTGCCAAAACGCTCCCGGGTTATCCAAAACCCGAATCGGCCATATGCCCATGTCTGAAATCATCATACAAACCTGCTGGATCTTTTAGATCTCCATTCCGAAGTCGTTTGCTCAAAACTCCAATCCTAGTTCATTCTTTCAACTTTAAGCTTCCGAAATAAGAATTCACTTCCCAAACAACCTCCGTACTTCCCGAAATTCAATTCCAACCACGCGTACAAGTCATATGACCTGAAATAAAGATGCTCATGGCCTCAGACTGCTGAACGACGTGCTAGGTCTCAACTCAACCAGTCGAGTGTTACATTCTCTCCCACTTAATTCGTTCTCGAACGTGCTGAGAACTATACTGAATTAGTCTGAAATCACTGCTTAGCATCTCATGCACCTTCTCGTGCTGCCACAACTCGGTTGAGAACTTTAGCCCGATAAATTCTCAAGATATTCCCTTTTATTCAAGCAAATAAGCCTTAAATCCCGATTCCAACATCTGGAATTCTATGACATGACTGTTTCCAACATATGATCACCATATCGACCACTACACGTTGTACTCAAGCATGACTATATAACTTTGCTGGATTCTTACTTTACAACACATAATCCACAGGACCACGTTAATATTTTCGAATCAACTTAGATAAAATTCCACGAATCGGATGCTCCCATTGCACCTCATGACATACATAGGTCTTGCTCTAGCTTTTACAGCACCGACACGATGGAAGAGATATGCCGAAATTCATAACCAAGTACTGAATCAAGGAATCATTGGATCTATACTTCTTACAAGAAACATTATCTCTCTCTGAACCATCTAATTGTCTTAACTCCTTAATACAACTTCATATAATCAAATTGCACTGGTCTTAAATCGAATAATCTCGTCTCACCCAATATGAACTGCTCAGGCGATAAGCCAGCTCGGAAAGAATCAAAAGTCCTACATGATGTCACAATGTGCCAATAGGCTACCAATTAGGATGCGATACAAAAGGAAAATGAAATCTGAAAAGGAGATCTAGTTACCCCGCTCGCGAATCATACATGTGATGCGGTCTACATGCTAAATGGACACCCTGCTCGCAAATAATACATGCAACGCAGGCTCACAGCTAGAACGAGCTTCCCTCGAAAAATGACAAACAGAACATGTAAAGGCAAATAGGGGAAAATTATACTGAACATCACATTACTGCAGCGTGCAACGTGATCCAAATAACATACCCATGGCGGCGTGCCACCCAGTCCACATATAGAACTCACATAAGGAGATGTATGCCGAGCTACATTGCTCATTGAAAAAAATACCGGATATCAATCATAAAAACCCTATGGAGACATATAAATCTATAATCCACAAACTCGGGCACACTGAGGTGCGAACAAGATCTGAATCTCAAGAGCTATTCTGCTCATATAACATCATCTCCGCGCAGAGCCTCAACACATAAAAATTTACCAAGCTATCTCAAAACTCATACGCACAATACATCATTACCTGGAATAGCTGATGACAAAATAACACCCCGACTGTCCCTCCATAAGGAATGCTCGCTGAAGCGTTCACAACTGGCCTTATATAAAGCCATGTTCACATATAAATCAATCCACTAATCCCAAACCGATTTCTGATTGCACCACCTTGGCTAATAACCTTTCAAAGGTCCATAGTAACTCCCTTTTCCATATAACACATAAGAAGAACTATCATAACCGGAGCAACCTCCTCAGTCCATAACCTAATAACAAAATACCCTCCAGGCTTAAATTTTCAAATAAATGATATTACCACATCCTCATACTTGATTTAAATCTTTAGCCAATCAAGTGACTACATGTCACACTTATACAATCTTTATAGGGGACACGCTCCCTCAACCTTCCAAAATAAATAACAGGTCCGCACTTACGTCGAAAAGTGATCAAGAATCCTTAACCAGGATGCAAAGCCTCTTTCACAACACATCGATCTCAGATGACGCTGAATACAATTCCAAATTACTTTAGACACTCCACCCTTCTCTTGCTCATCTGAGCTTGTGACATCCTTACCAGCACCAAACTGCAACCTTGATCCTCACTTCAATTTTCCATGCTACTCACTGCACCCAATGTGTCAACATACGATAGGACACAATTTTCATCGTAACTCCGAAATCAGTAATGTTTTAACACTTCATCATATAAGACCTTTTCTCTTAACTCACTTTAGGAGACTCATAGCAACACATAGCTAAACTCCCATAACCATAGAATATGAAAATCTGCAAGTAGTGGTCCAAGCCACTATAGCCCTTCCGGAATCCACTTCCACTTAACAAGCCATAACAGAAGAATGCTTTTGAATAACATCAATTACGGCGGCCGACAAGCCTCACACGTACCACCACAAATCATACACATAACTTGATTATGGGGAATGAACTGATCGTTGGCCCCAATATGCCAATTCAACTATGGCTAATCATTCTACCTTCTTCCAATTCATCATTGCTTGCCTTGGGAATAATACTAACTCCATTCAACACATAACATACTCCATCTACACTCATCCCGAGTGACCTTGAATCACGAGACTAGGATGTCTCAATTCCCACGAACTACATCATATCACTCAAATGTTACAAGACAAGTTAATATATCATAGAACATTCTAGGCACCACACTTTAACTTCTGAACTCACTTGAGCCATTATTGAGATCACCCGCTCCGACTCTGTCCCGAATATAATTCATTCCATAAATTTTATAACACATGAATAATCTCTCAACGAAGCACTCGATGAAATCACTTCCTCTGAAACCTTTATCTATACAAGACATAAATCCTGAACCTTTTTCCAAGTCCAAACATGAGCATGCCTCCAACAATTCATTTGCTCAAATTACCACTTATGGTCTTTTACCGTAGCTGAAATAACCCGTCGATATGCAGATAAACGGAAACCTCGCAAGCAATTAACCTTGCAACCCAATCTTAGGCGGTGGGACTCTCCCACTTAGCTTGAAGCCACTATTACAAAACATAGGAAGTCACCAGAATCATTTATCTCTCGTTGACATAACCTCACGCAATCATCCCCCACTAATTCTCAGAATCTTTCTGTAAATCCCCGTCTTTCATATTCCGAATCATCATCCACATTCGTACGACCGATATCTCTGTTGCATAACCAATATAATTCTTTGCAGAAGCTTCGCCAACCACGCGACCGCTAATCTGCTCACAAAAATAACCCGCGTGCGGAAATCACTTCCCAACACCTTACAAGTGCTACTGCACGTGATATAATCACTATGACATCAACAACCAAATCCTGAGTCCAAGATCCCTCTCTAGCTGCACTAGTCTGTTCACTCCTCGTGGACATCAATTAAATGTGCGACAACACCTTTTCAAATTCAGAGTTATGCTGCGTCCTTGTTTATTTCAAGCATCTCCTTCCGTTATACCAAATCTCCTGCCACATAATGGCCCAAACTCCTATTTACATTAAAAGACTTCAATGGGCAGTCTCTAAAGACCCAGATCATTACAAATTCTCCTTTCGAGTGTAGTTATCCTACTATCAAGCCCATATCCAACATCCTCCACTCTCCCACTTTGGGCAGACTCGCTCCTTTAATCAATTACTTGACTGTTGCTTCATATATCTGGTCTTCTAGGAAATTTTGACACCACCTGACACTTCCCACATGTCTTTCCTCAATCTTTGCTGCTCCTTTGCTGCCTTAAGCAAACTCCATCTCCGTGGCACTTGAACCTACAGTTATTGCTAACTTTAAACTTTCCAAGGGTCATCTTCATCGAACCTTCAACATTAGGAAATTCTTATTCGACGCTAAACCACTGTACCATGCGATGTATGATAGTTGTATTTCCAATATTATTTCACAATATCTTGCCATAAAGGTGAATTGTAGTAGATTGTAACACAAACAAACTTAGTACGCTCAATCAGGACCACGACACCCTCTAATAAAAGAAAGCTCTACCACGCTTGAAAATACCAACTCTCATTACTTCCATCATCCCACATCTGGCCATTCTTAGTTCGATTGCCTTTCTCCTGTCGTGAATAAAATTCTAAATCCCTTGATTACACACTGAGTAAAGCTCCCTTCATTTCGTCCACTGCCCCATCGGTAAACATCCTACTATCACAACAACACTGCGGAATAATCACTGATAAGAATTATGGCAACCTGGGCCTAGCCTCAAGGCTCTTAGAAGTTCTATTACTGTTCCGAAACAATGGAATATCTTTCCTTAAGGTGATTATAATAGTTCAATAAGCTATACTAGGAGAATCATCCCACGCCACATTCGTAGTGCCATTTTAATTCTTCAAATTATCGATTTCCAACAAGCGCTCGCGTCACATAAGAGTGTGAAGGAAGGAATCAAAGGCATAAGCCTCGAAGAAATCAAATCACACGATAAACGAATCAAGAAGGGAAGTACTCCTACATCGCGGTAGCCTCCCGAGGACGAGTACAGATATCTCCGTACCGATCCATGAGACTCTATTATACTTGCTCATGACTCATGAGACCGACGGGAACCTAGTGCTCTGATACCATGTTGTCACGACCCAAAATCCAATAAGGTTCATGGTGGCACCAGATACTACTGTAAGGCAAGCCAACCAAATTACTTAATCAAAATTTCGTTTTTAACACTTTTGAAATCAAGGATTTTCTTTCATTAATTAGAAATTTTAAAAAATAAAATCTCATATCTGATTTAAATGATAATAAGTTAATACATTACTTCAAACCATCATAGAACCCGGCATCACAAGTGCATGAGAATCTACTAATAAGAGAATAAAATACAACATCGGTCCGGAATACAGTGGACAAGAAGTAAATATAGTTCACTGGAAAGGACTGCTCTAGCTACTGCCGTCTCGAATGATGCAGCTCGCCTAGTCCCAGAATCGTCGATGGTGCTATGCCCAATAGGCCACTGGAGTTACAAATACCAGTGCAACAAAATTCAAAGCAAGTGTGGTATGAGTACAAAAACAATGTGTATCCTGAGTATCCCGCCTAATCCCGAAGGGGTAGAGATGAGATGGTCAAACTTGACACTTACTCATGGTCCAATGATAATGTACTAAAACATAAGGAGTTCATAGATTTATATAGCATGCTCTAGTTCACAATAGTGTAAAACAGGTAAACACCTTTAATAATTAGCAATGGATTTTCAAGATTTCTTTTCTTTTCTCTTCAGAAATTTATATCATACAAAAAGGCAATATCAACATCAAGTGCTTCAAGTAAGCAATGTAAACATGCATATACCATGCCGAGGCGAAGGTCCGATCTATGCAATGTAAGCAATGTATGCATTGCCAAGGGTCAAACGGCCTGAACCAATAGATGCGTCTATTTTCCCCGCTCGCGAATCATCCATGCGATGCGGTCAACATAAAGTAATAAAATACCGTGTACGCGAATCATCCATGCGACGCAGGGACACACAGGAATACATGTTCAAACAGTCGATTAAGTATTTTCGTGGAACATTATATTAATTAAAAACCAAATGCTCTTTTAACAATTTAAGAAAAAGGAATTTTATCCTTTTTGGAATTCATTTACTAGTTCAATTGGTTTTTAACAGTTCAAATATCAATAAGATTGCAAACAACCCAAGTGTAGCATGCTTTTGGGTCCTAGACTATGGGTGTCAACCGGGCCGGGTTGACCCGGGACCGGCACGGACCGGCCCGGTCAAAACCGGCCCGGACCGGACCGGTTTAGCGCGGGGGGGGGGGGGGGGGGGGCGGGGGGGGTTTGGGGGGGGAAGGGGGTTGGGACGTAAGGCCTTACCGGGCAATTAACCCGGACCGGACCGGCCCGGAAAGAGAAATACCGGGCGAACCGGCCAACCCGGACCGGCCCGGACCGGTTATAACGGTAAATTTTTTTTTTTTTTAAAAAAAAAAATTTTTTTTTAGCTGCTGGGGCCCACTTGCCCGTTGGCAACGGTCCAGAACCGTTGGCCAACGGGTCTTTTTGCATTTTTGGCCCTTTTTTGTTTTTTTTTTGTTTTTATTAAATTACATTAATAACCCTTCTAAAAATCTATAAATACCCTCCCCTCTTCTTCATTTCCTCACTCAAAATTATCTATCTCTCTCTCAATTCTCAAATTAGCAAATATCAATCACTCTCTTCTCTTCAATTTTCAAGAATTCATATTCTACTTTCATAATTTTATTGTCTTTATTTTCCCGAATTTAATTTATCGTAATTTCTTATTTGGAAATCGGCATTCGAAGCTTGACACATGTTTCTGAATCATCGCCTAATTTGCAAGATGTAAATATTGATTATGAACAATTACACCAAGATTTCGGAATAGAAGATAACGAAATTGGAATAGAAGATGAGATACCACCTACACCTACTAGTGCAAATGTTGGTAGTATTGGAGTTGGAGTTGCTAGTGCAACAAGGGGTAGAAGACCACCAGTCGCTCCAACTTCTAAATCTAATCGTAGAAAAAGAAGTCCTGTTTGGAAATTTTTTGATGAGATAGAAGATAGTGATAGAGTTAAGTGCAGACTTTGTAACGAAACGTTTAAACATTTGACCGGAGGTAATTTAGGGGGGACTGGCACACTAATTAGACATATGCAAAATTATCATCCTATAGAATGGGGGGTTAATGGGGATGGAAGTCAAACAACCGGTAACCCTACTACTGCAGGTCTCCTAAAATATGATAAAATGAGGGATCGAGAGGAATTAGCGAAAATGATCGCTTTGGGTTGTCTACCTTTTTCTTTTGCTTCTTCCTCTTATCTTGTTACGTATATTCAAAGGATATACAACCCTATGTTTAAAGGTATCCCTAGAAGTACCTGTAGATCTGACATCTTTAGACTTCACGGCCAATATCAAACATACATACGTTATTTGTTTAGTCACCTTCCTTCTAGAGTATGTCTAACTTCTGATATTGGCCATGCTGTAAATGGAAATGATTATTTGACAATTACATGTCATTGGATAGATGACAATACTTGTATGCAAAAACGTATTATTGCTTTTAAAGTGCAATTTTTTCCCCATCTTTTGTTGTGTTCATTCAATTATTACAAAGTATTAATATAACTTAATATTTATACTATACGTAATTCAAAAAAAAAAAAAAAGATTAACCCGGCCCGGCCCGGCCCGGACCGGCTCAACCCAGCCCAATTGCAACCCGCCCCCAATTGAACCCGGACCGGACCGGCCCGGACCCGGACGGGTCATAAAATTTGGACCCGGACCCGGCCCGGCCCACCCACTGGTCACCCCTATCCTAGACTACACAGACAATAGCATAATAGTAGCTATGTACTGACTCTCATCACCTAGTGCGTACGTAGCCCCCATAAATAGGAGCACATAACCAATTTAACTCACATGTGGGTAATTTCCCCTCACAAGATTAGAAAGGAGACTCACCTCGCTCCGAAGATCTACAACAGACATTCTACAGTCTTCCGAAGACTTGAACCAATGCACAACACAACAAAACTATCCAACGATCATAAAAATCCATTAATATATGATCAATTATACTTTAAAACCTAATTTATAACAATTCCTAACCCCGAACAAAAAGTTGCCAAAAATTCCCTCTGGCCCACGTGCCGGGAATCCGAAATTTCTCGAGGATAAACTTTGCCCATGACCTTAGGAACTCAAATATATAATTTTCTCTAAATTCCACACCCAAAATTGTGGATAAATTCCAAGAATAAAATTTCTAGGTCTTTCTACCAAAACCCCAAATATTTCTGCAAAATTTCATGCTTAAATCCATACATAAGTGATGTATTTAACTCATAATAGGTGGGATTAGCTTACCGTATCATTGATGAATGAATTACTCTCTTGAATCCAACAAGAATCGCCCCAAGCCAAGAAAATATGAGAGAAATGGCCAATTCCCGACTTTTAAAACAACCCTTCTTCCTCCAGCTATTTTCGCTTCTTCGGTCCCGCTTCTGCGTACACAGGGCTCCAGCCCAATTTCGCTTTTACGGACGGCCCACCGCTTCTACTTTTCCGATTCAACGGATCTAGGGCCTCTTTTATGGTCCTAGCTGCCTTCACATCCAACCGTTTTTGCGGCTTCTTCCTTGCTTCTACGGGGCTGCTTCTGCGGTCCCATTTCTACATAAGCAGAAATACCAGCTACTAGACCCTTCATCTATACCAAAATACCGAAGTTCGATTCGTTAGCCTTCGGGAATCCAGCTGAGGCCCCCACGACCCCAACAAATCATACCAACAAGTCCCAAAATAAAATACGGACCTGATCGAGGACTCAAATCACATTAAACAACACAAAAATCATGAATCAACCTCCAATTCAAGTTTTATGAACTTTGAGATTTCCAACTTCTATTTCTGATGCCGAAATCTATCAAATCACATCCGATTGACTTAAAATTTTGCACACAAGTCATATTTGACATTACGGACATATTCTAACTTTTAAAATTACATTCCGACCTCAATATCAAAAAGTCAACTTCTGGTCAAACTTCTCAAAACCTTCAAATTTCTATCTTTAGCCAAATGGCTTCAAAATGACCTACAGACCTCCGAATTCACTTCTGATCACACTCCCAACTCCAGAATCACCATACGGAGCTACTCCTAGTATTGGAATCCCAAACAAACATCGATAACGCTGAAATTCAAATTAAGACAAACTTAAGAAATTCATTACAAAATGCTAACTTGCACAATAGGTGCCAAAACGCTCCCATGTTATCCAAAACCTAACCCGGACATACGCTCAAGTCCAAAATTATCATACAAACCAGCTGAAACTTTCAGATCTCGATTCCGAGGTCGTTTTCTCATAACTGCAATCCTAGTTCATTCTTTCAACTTTAAGCTTTTGAAATAAGAATCTCTTCCCAAATCAACTCCGAACTTCCCGAAATTCATTACCGACAATGCGTACAAGTCATAACATATGAAATCAAGTTGCTCATGGCCTCAGACTACTTAACGATATGCTAAGTATCAAAACGATCGGTCGAATTATTACAACAATTATAGTTGATTTTCTTATATAGTCAATATCAAGAGACATGTTTGAGAAATATCGAGATTCCTGATTTGCCAAGGATATATTAATCTTTATGTATTGTAAAATATTCTTATTATAGTCGTATAGTCATCAATGTATTTTGTTGAGATTATGCTCATATTCTGTATGTATGTGATGACATCCTTGTGAAGCTATATAAGTGTGCCGAACAAAATGCGAAATCAACTCTTTCACACAAGCGATTGCCTTTGACGTCTAGAAATGTGTAGAGATAAGAACTATTGTAGCCTTGAATGGTATAAGGTTGTGAATCTTAATAAAATGGTCAGTCTTGACTAGAGCTTAGACTAATGATTCCACCATCCTCATGACTTATTAATAAGTCAGATGTGAGTTTTTCAAAAGGTTTGATTTGAGGATTGTTTGAATGAAAAACTCAAGTTAGTCATTCGGAGGCGTCTAGACCTAGATCAGTATGGTCTTTAATATTTGAGAATGACACATACACGCCGGATTAAGATAATGACATCATAGAATGTGTTTATATCACATATGCTAAGCGACCAATGGGGTAATAGAATAGTGAATCCCTGCTTCTTCATTATGTGAGATCCACGGTTTGCCCATTACTCTTACTATGAGGGCATTGAATGTAATTGTGGTACAATATTGTAAGAGTTAATACCCTCAGACCCGCCTAAACAATACAATTTCTGTAAGTTTCATACCTAAACTATTGAGTGTCCCTGAAACCACCTGAACTATATCTCCCTTTATAATAACCCCCCTCTTGTCGCTTATGTAGCATATTGTGCGAAATCAGTTGTAAGAGCGCGTGAATATTGAAAATTAGCATGAAATGGGGCCCAACTGGAAGCTTGAATAACGGCTAAGTAGCCCCTTTTAAAAAAAAACTTATATTTTATTTCCTTTTTTTTTATATTACACCATCTTCTCCCTTTCTTCTCCCTTTCTTCACCTTTATTCATTATTTGCTTCACCCTTTTTATCTCTTTGTTCATCTTAATCCATTTGAAATTCTCTCTGTTTTTACGAGTTTATTTTTTATCTTTCTCATTTTATATATACTTCATTGTTACCCAAATTAATTTGAAAGAAGAACACCTATTGTAGAAGAGTCATGCGATTTAATATTTTTTGTGATTGTAGGTAGTCTGCTTCTTCGAGAACATTAATGACAAATGCTAATCCAGATAGATATTTTTTGGATGCAAGTACTATGGGGTAATCATCTTGCAAATCATCATATTCTATGTGATTTAATATGGCTAAATTTGACTTTTTTATTTGAATAGTTTGGTTAAACTTTTCAGGCTAAGGATCGTGTGGCTTGTGGATGTTTCTAGTGGTGTGATCCGGAATTTCCTGGTCAATCGAAGGTGATAATTCTTGGCTTACAGAAGGATAAAATGGAACTTGAGACTGAATTGAAGAAGAAGAAAAATTTGAAGATGTTGCTTATTATTAGTATATGTTTTAATGTGTATTTTTGGTTGTTCAAATGCTAGGAAGTGTTTTCTAATCTGAAACTTGGTTGTTGATGTTGTTTCAAATGCTAGAAAATGTAATATGAAACTTGGTTGTTGCTTTTGTTTGAAATGCGAGAAATATTATTTGTATATGATTAAATTTGTATGTGAGCACGTATTTGCATTGTGGGAATTACTCCCAAAAATTCAAAATAAAATAATTTTATGTTGTTTGCAATTTTGTAGATTTTTGTGGTATTTTTTCATTGTTTGCATTTGTCTGTGCATGTTTATTTTAATTAATTAATAAGAAAATATAAAAATAGGTTACATTTGCATTTAGAACTTAATCTTATAATTTTAAGTTATATTAAATTAATTATTTTAAAAAATGAAGGAAATATGTAAAAAATAATGCACTTGACCATTTAGTTTTCATTGTGTGATTTGTATTTAAGTATTTGTGATAATTGTTTTTAATTAATATTTGTTATGTTAATTTGTTTTTATAATTTTTTATTTTAATTTTGGAAAATAATTTAGGAGGGAAATAAAAGAAAAAAAGAAAGAAAAGAAAAGGGAATAAAAAATGGGTTGAACCAAATTTGATTTAAAAAAGCCCAACCAAAACTAGCCCAAAATCATCCCCAACCCGGTCCAAATCAGCCCCATCTCCAAGACCATGAAACGACATAGTATGGCATTGAAACTACGTCGTTTCTATGTCAACATATCTCAATTGTTCATTCCTCCCATCCAACGGCCTAGATCCCTGCCCATTTTCCAAACCCCGACCCGATCCAGCACCGAACCAGCTCTAGAGTATCTAAATGAGACCATTCTTCTTAAGTGTGTTTTATCCAGGCCTTTAATCTCAGTGTATCTAACGGCCTAGGTTGATCCATCCCTACCGTATATAACTTCCCAAACAGACCCTAACCCCTCAGACCCTCCCCCCGCCTCCTTCACCTCTAACCTCCAGACTCAATCAACCCCAAACCCTAGCTGCCACCATTTTCCCTCATCGTAAACCCGGTGGCCTCATCTCCGATGGCCACAAAAACAACACCACATAACCACCATAACCACCTCTTTCCAAATCCTAGGTTAGTTTCCGCTGAATGACGGCCAAAATTCTCAAATCTTAAATCAAAGAAGCTTGAATGAACCCTAGTTTACCAAATAAGTCCCAAAATAACACCCTGTAACCCCCGTGACCTCCCCTAACCAAATCCCTACCCCTTTTCCTTGAATGCCTTGGGAGCCTTTCGAATCTGTATTTTAACTTGAAGGCCAAAGAGTTGTCTCAAGGATTGAGGTCAAAATTGACCTTATTTGTGTGTTCTCCGTCGAGAACACTCGACTAAGGTCCATCTTGGCCGCAAATCATATTATTTTTGAAGGTTCAAGCCACGGTCCCCATTAAATTTGGTAGGTTTTTTTGTTTCTTGTCTTTTCTCTTAGTTTTCTTCCATTTAATTTCATCTTCTATTCCTATCTTGTTTTTTTTGGTTCGAATGTTGGGTTTCTCTGATTTGTTGGATATCACAATTTGTCAGTTTTTCAATCAGTCAATTGTCTAAGTCCATGACAATTCCTGTAGTATTATTTGTTATTTTAGTCACTATAAAGAATTCAATGTGTAGTTTAATAGCGAAAACATTCAAGCTAACAAGTTCATGCTTAAAATCAGTAATTATGCTACCCCAGAATTCCGAATTCATTTATTTCTTTGGTTCAATTTTGATTGTTTCAATCTTTTATAACTAAACCATGGTCTTCTTTAACTTGGCCTAGGTTTAGGTTCACTGAAATAATTCACAGGGATTAGTTTAGGAACTGAAACCTGGAAATGGTTTAGTTTTAGTGGTCTGCTAGTTGAATATTCAGTGTACCTCTAAACTAAAGAATTATTTAAAAAAAAAGGGGATCAGTAGTGCAGAGTACACCCTGGCTGATATCTTTAAGGGTGGTAAATCAGAAACAACCATGGGGTTAATGATAAAAGGGTCGAAATGCACATGGGAGGGAATATACTGGATGAAAAAGTAAAAATTTAACATAAATTTGATTGTTTCTAGTCTTTAAATAGACACACACACAAGAAGAAGTGGAGATTACAAGAGAGAGTGAGAGCTAGAACATTTCAGACGTTCTGAAAACAGAAGAAAACCGAGAGTTTAAGGCAATTTTCAAGTTGGAAACAATTAGTTGAGAGGGAAAGACTGATATTGATATAAAGGGATATAAAGAGAGATATTCAGAGAGAACATTGGAATATACACATAGTTACTGTTCCATTGAAGTTCTTGATCTGATTTTCAATTTTTCAATTTGCAGAGACTTCTGGATTCATCTGAAAGTTCGAGATAGATTGATTTTGTGTTTTGGATAGCTTTGGCTTAGGCATATTGAGGGTTACTGCTCCATTGGCTTCTCATTTTGAATCTTGAAAAGTTTCTTGTTTTGCTTCTAAGAAATTATTTTCCGGGCTGTGTTTGTTTTGAATTCAAAACCCGCCCTGTGTTCTATTCTTTGGTGGCTGGGAGTTGATTTCATTCTGATTAACTGCTGTTGCTGAGTCTGCTGTGTACTTGCTGATCAATCACCTCTTTTTTCCATTTTCCAGATATTCCTTGAATCTATAGAAGATGAGAAACAAAAAGGGAAAAGTTGTAATTGAATGAAGCTCAATTAATGAATGACCTTTTACTTTAAGTATTCAATAACAACATTTCTGTTTAGAATTTCTGAATTCAGTAGCATAATGTAAAAGTGTTCAGCGCATTTTGTTCATCTTAGTTTGTAGTGTTTCTATGAAGCCATGTTGCTCATTCTTTCTTATTTGAATATTTGTGGTTTTTTCATTTTGATTGAACTTTCGAGAGACTGTGTATGTAGACTATTCACATATTCATATTCTCTTCACTAGAATCGAATTTAGTGTGGTTTAATTTTAGTATATTTAAGGTGTGGCATCTTGTTAGTTGAAACTGTTAAATCTGGAATATGATTGAGCCTGAAAATGGTCCTAGTAATAATATCTATGCTCAAACCATGAATTCCATGTCTAATAGATAGTTGAAATGGTTTTATACTTCAATGCTTAGTGTCGATAATCTTAGCATGGATATCATGTGATTAGAGTTTCAAAAGTTTCATCTCCTTTAGTTTGGACGTTTAATTATTGTAATTTGTATATTAAACTGCATATTGAATGTAAGGGCTGATGCATTAGTATAAATTTATTCGTATAGTGGTTTGAATCCTATAGACCATAAATATTGGGCCTGAATGCATAACAAACAAGCCCAAAGGTATCCAACCCATTAATTGTTTCCTGGGTTTAAAAATTTTGGGCCTGTAAAGGCCTGATGTTGGGTCCATGGCTTTGAGCCCAAAAGTGGACAGCCTTTTCCGTATGGAACTTGAATTATTTTCTTTTCCCTTTGGGCCTCCATGTTTTGGCGATGGGTCAATCCCATTGCCCAATTATTTCTCTATTCATGTAAATCCCCATTTAGTTTGAAATAAATATCTCTTGCTACTTTTGGGAAAATTAATCAACTGTTAAATAAGTGGTAGGAGAGCCATAATTAGGTAACTCATAGTGTATGACCCTTATGAATTAGTTTAGAAACCTCTACCTTAAAATAAATTGAGGCATGCCGAGCCAAACAAAAATATTAAATGCTTGGCCTTCGCTTAATTATTTCTTTTAAAATAATTAGAAGTCAAGGCATGTCGTTTAGCGAATTTTCAGAGCCCTCACAAAGTTGAAACGCGTAGTTTCTTTAGGCACGACTTTTAATAATTTATCTTCTTAAACTCGGGTTTGCATTTCATGTGACCCAAATCAAATCCTCAAATATTGTATAAAATGTGTTCAAGATTGCGGGTGCATTTCATGTGACACAATTCAAGGAGACGTATTAAACGACGTTCAACTTTCTTTCAAAATTAAACGAAAAGCAGCAAAAAGGTAAAAATCAGCACAACGGTTCATCATGTAATAAAATCAGATAAATAAGCCGAATATGATAGTTGAACGACCGTGCTAGAACCATCAAACTAGGGAATGCCTGACACTTTCTCCCGGGTTAACAGAATTCCTTACTCAGATTTGTGGTTCGCGGACTGTAATACAGAGTCAATAATTTCCTCGATTCGGTATTCAATCAGTGACTTGGGACACCATAAATCTCCCAAATAGCGACTCTAAATATTAGTAATAAATCCCGTTTTGATTATCCTTTATTTAGAAAAACTCCTTTACGCCCCTGCGGGCACGTGTAGTGAAGTAGGATATGTGACAGCTCTGGCGACACTGCTAGGGAGTAGAAACTCAACTTTTGTTCAGGGTTCAGAATTCGAGCTTAGAATAATTGTTCTGTTTGGCTTTATGTGATTTTGCTATATGATCTGTGCTTAATGTGCTAATTGACCGCTTGTATCACTTTGATATTTCGTGAACTGTATATAAACTGTGCCGAAACCCCTCTCCTCTATGAGTCTAAATCATGAAGAAGGCTGCACTTTGTGTGACTTCATTTCTATGTAGAGTCTAATTCCCAATTTAGAATGAGGTTCGGATACGTTCCTAAGCCGGTAAAACTTCTGTATTTCTGATACGCTGCCTCCCCCTCGACTTGAGATGTCTGCTCGGGCAAGCCAGGATTATAACAAACACCCATGTTTTGAACCTATAAAGTCACAGCCTCATACCGGATTCCTAGTAGGAACGATTATTTGCATCACTTGCATGTGACTTAGGGACTCAACATAGGGGTTGGGTCCGTATAGGACAAGCAACCTGAAATGAAAAAGACCATATTAATGCATCCTACTTGTTTCCTGTGCATTTATCTGCTCGGACTTGCATGCTGACCGGCTTTTGAAAATCGGGAATATTGGAAAATTGCGAAAAAGAGAAAAAGAGAAAAATAGCAGTGTAGAAAGGTAATTACCTATTTTAGAAAAACCCAATGCCTCAGTGGTGTCGAAACTCTGCCGAAATTTTGAAAAAATAAAAGGAAAATGATTTTTTAGTTTGATTTATTTGAAAAGCAAAATGAAAAAAAGTCTTTGTTTTCAAATTTAGTTTGTTATCTTGGCCCGAACTATGCCGGTTTGTATCTCACAGGGTGTGAGATACGTAGGCAACCATCATCGGGTCCAACTCCCCTCTTGCAAAAATAGCCAAAAGTGTCAAAATTTTAATTTTTGTCATAAACAAATCGGGTAATGCCATTCTTGTCAAAAATAGTCGAATATTCCCGAAAGGGACGCCGGAAGGGTGAATTCGCGTAAACGACCACCTTTGGTCATTTTTTCGAATTTTAGACCGGCTGACTTACACAACCTAAAAATCTTCGTGCTTGAAGTGCTGGAAGGTCGTATTCGAAAAATCGAGTCTTTTTTTTTAATTTGAAAAAGAAATAGAAAAAATAGTCAATTCTGTATTGGAGTCAAATAAATTTTACCTTTTACTTAATCACCTTAATAAATGTGGAGAATTAGCACAAACAAAATTGAACCATTCATAGTCCTAAGTGAGGTCCCTTTACAGCTCTGCATGTGGTGAATGATCTGGAAGAAGGTAACTAAGAAACGACAGTGAGAATTCTGGGGGGTTTCGTCGATCTTATGAATATCAAGCCAAGGTCAGATATCATCGAGGACTTAATACAGTTTTGGGATCCGACCCGCAAAGTATTTTGCTTTTATGATTTTGATCTAACACCCACGCTGGAGGAAGTCTCGAGTTATGAGGGTCTGAATAGAAATCTGAGGGGTAAATATTTATTGTCACCAAGACCAGTAACTCCGCACCGATTTCTGGATTTGTTGAATTTTAGCCACAATGAGCAGAATGAGGATTTTTCAGGAGGGTGTTGCATTCTCCAATTCCTGTATTAATGGTATGGCAGTCCTCAGGGTTCAGAAGATCCAAATATAGGGCTCACTTATGCTGGAAACAGAAATAAGTAGGAGGCACAGCGAACTTTGGCGTTCATAACGACATTCCTGGGAGTCGTGGTTTGTCCACGCAAAGATAAAAAAATAGAAATAAGCCTTGTGGGAATGGTTGATGTTGCAATAAAAAAGTCCAACAGTATGTGGTTCCTAGGATCGTGTCAGAAATCTACCGAGCCTTGACCCTATGCTAAGAAGGGAAAAATTTCTTCCAGGGTTTCAATCTGTTACTCCAGTTATAGATGCAAGAACATCTTTGCCACCGGTTAGGATACATGAACCACGGGTTGACTGGATTAAGCTGCATCAAGGGGTTCGAGAAGCGGGTAATGGGTGTTGTATTCCCTGAAGGTACTGGATCATGGCTCGTGCAATTAAAGTCATTGAGTGCCGATCAAATTTATTTGGAATTTGGTTGGTTGCCCACTACTGAGGTGATATACATGTTGGCCAGAGAATGTCACGTTCTTTTGATGGGTGTCTTTAGTATCCAACCGTATGCTCCCCATCGGGTACTGCGTCAATTGGCAAGGTTTCAAATGGTCCCTACTGATGAAGACCTAGGAAAGAACGTCATTTAGTTAAGCCGGGAGCTAAATTTCCGGAGGATAAGATTCGAAAGCTATGGAACGAATGCAGATTCCTCGAGCCTAGAACAATGGTCCGAGACCTAACTAAGGGTGAGGTAGGCCTGAAGTACATTGCTTGGTTGGGGAAAAGGTTTCAGATTCCGCAAAGACCTGCCAAAAGAGCTCATGTCCAATATTTTACTGATGATTCACAAGAGCAATGTGGTTGGTTAGCAAAGGAAGAAAGCTACAGGGCAAAAATTGGCAAACTGAAACAACAGGTTAAGGACGTGAGATTTGAAAATAGTGTGCAAGTGATGCTATCATCGAACTTCAAAGCCACATCCTTCTCAAGCAACCTGCACAAGGGAGAAGAAATTCTCGAGAAGTCTTTGATAAAATGACGATAAAAGCCTGCATGGCCCATGAAACTACGAATGCCTTTTACAGAAACTGGTGGAGATAATTTTTCAATCACTTCCACCATTGCTTTATCCACCTGTAAACCTTCTTTGGACACTTTGTGTCTCAAAACTATTCCTTCACGTACCATGAAGTGTCACTTTTCGCAATTTAGCACCAGGTTAGTCTCTTCGCACCTAGCAAGTACTTTCTTGAGGTTCATCAAGCAAAAATCAAACGAGCATCCAACAATAGAAAAATCATCCATGAATATGTCTACAAACCTCTCAACCATATCAATAAAGATGGCCATCATACACCATTGAAAAGTCGCAGGTGCATTACAAATACCAAAGCGCATTTGTTTGAACGCATACATGCATAAAGACACGTAAAAGTGGTCTTTTCTTGGTCCTATGGGGGTATGGCAATTTGGTTATACCCCGAGTAACCATCCAGGAAGTAGTAATACTCCTGGCCAGCCAATCTGTCAAGCATTTGGTAAATAAAGGGAAGGGGGAAGTGGTCCATCCGGGTGGCATCATTTAATTTTCTACAATCAATGAAAATACGCCACCCGGTGGCAGTTCTCGTTAGGATAAAATCGTTATTATCATTTACCACCACAGTCATTCCCTCTTTCTTGGGGACACATTGCACCGGACTTACCCATTTCCTGTCAGAGATTGGAAATACAATACTTGCATCAAGCAGCTTAATCACTTCTTTTATTACCACCTCCTTGATGATTGGATTGAGTTGATGTTGTTGCTCAACACTGGGCTTATGTCCCTCCTCCATGAGGATTTTGTGTATGCAAAAGGCTGGACCGATGCCTTTAATGTCATACATAGTCCAACACAGAGCACGCTTATGCTCACGTCGCACTCTCAACAGCTTTTCTTCCTGCAATTTAGACAAGTTAGAAGAAATAATAACAGGTAAGTGTCAGACTCACCAAAATAAGCATATTGATGGTGAGAAGGGAGTGGTTTAAGCTCCAACTTTGGTGCTTCTTCAACTAATGGTTTTGGAGGAGGTCCCTCAGGCCTGTCCAAGGGTTCAAAGGGGTGTTTCCCCTTCATGTATGCACAAGATGTATCAAAGATGTGCATTATCTCCTCGACCTCCTCATCATTCCCCAAGTTATCAAACAACATAAGTGCTTTCTCTAAAGAATCGTCTAGATAAGCACTTGGATCATATACTTGCTCGTCAACTTCTATAACCGATATCATGGAGAGCTCCTCACAGTGACGGGGGAGCTAGATTGCTTCGTATACATTGAAAACTGCTTCCTCATCTTCTACCCTTAAAGTCATTTTTCCCTCTCTCGCCTTTATAATAGCGTCACCTGTAGCCAATAGGGGTTTCCCCAATATAATTGGAACTAGCTCATCAGCTTCATAATCGAGTATAATGAAATCAGCAGGGAAGATAAATTTCCCAATATGCAGCAATACATCTTCAATTACCCCCTCAGGATGTGCTATTGACCTATCAACTAGCTGCAACATCACTCTGGTTGCCCTGGGAGCTCCCAGGACCAGTTGTTTGAACAAAGATAAGGGCATCAGATTTATGCTTTCCCCTAGATCACAAAGAGCACAACCCACATCAATGTAACCAATGCGCACAGGGATCGTAAAGCTGCCATGATCCTTAAGCTTTTGAGGATGCTTGTTTTGGACTCTTGACGTGCACTCCTCAGTAAGTGCAACCGTCTCAAATTCACTCAGTCTCCTCTTGTGAGCTACTGTGTCTTTGATGTACTTGGCATATTTTGGAATTTCACGCGACACATCAACCAATGGAATATTCAGTTGGACCTGGCTCAACATGGAGAGGAACTTGCTAAACATGCAATAATCATTTCTCTTCTACAGTCTCTGGGAAAAAGGTGGTGGTGGTCTTGGGACCTCCACTGGCTTTGGATTTTCAGTAGTTATCTCTGGCTCTTTTGTCACTTTAGGGATCAAGTCTCCCTCAGGTACGGGCTTATCTCTCCTTTTCTTGGTACTTCCTCAAGCTCTCTCCCAATATGAAGTGTAACCACATTCACTTGTGGATTTTTCACTGTGTCACTTGGGAGGGCACCTACAGGTCTAGTGTTTTGATTTGTGGCCAATTGCCCCAGCTGCCTCTCAAGATTTCTGAAGTCTATTCTGAGCTGCTGATCATCATTACTCATATGTTGATTTTCTGTCCTTATTTGTTGAGTGTCACTCAACAATTTCTTCAACAAATCATTAGTGCTTTCTTCCATCTGTTGAGGTGGCCTCTGAGGATGGATGAAAACCCCTTAAGGTCTGTGCTGATTTTGACCCTGCTGATTTCTACCCCATGAGAAGTTGGGATGATTTCTCCAATTCGGATTGTACGAGTTTCCATACTGTTCATGCTGATTTGGTGGACCTCTATTCTGTTGTCCCACGTAGTAGATTGGCTCTGGATTTGTGGGGAACATGTCACTCGTATGATTTTCACCACACAGCTCGCAGCAGATGGCCATTTGGTTTACATGTTGCATTGGTTGTGGTTGTTGCATTGCCACTCTAGTCATCTGATTTGACAGCTTTGCTATTTTGGCTCTCATGTCTGAAACCTCGTCTAGTTCAAGTACCCCAGCTTCTTTCTGCTTGACTTCCCTTCGTGAATCTCCCTCACCCTATAAGTTGTTATCATTAGATTTGAAAGTATTGAGCAAGGTTTGGATTTCACTGTATGGTCTGGCCATGAAACTACCCCCACACGCAGAGTCTAGATTCATCTTGGAAGCATCATCTAACCCAACTACAAACGTATGACCCAACACCTCGTCTGTCAGACAATGAGGAGGTCTCTGAGCTTCTTCTTGTATCTTTCCCATGCCTGATGAAGTGTCTCGCCAGCTTACTGTTCCAACGCAAGAATTTGAATCCTCAACACTTTTGCCTTCTTGGTGGGGAAGAACTTGATCAACAATTTCCTAGCCAGATCACCCCAAATGCGGATTGAATTTGCTGGTTCTTTATTCAACCACTCCTTACCATCCCCAATCAGTGAAAAGGAGAACAATGTCATCCTGACGTAATCCTTGGGAACGTTTGAATAGTTGTATGTATAAGTGATTTCCAAGAAGTTATGGACATGCCGTTGTGGGTCTTCATGAGGCAGACCATAAACAGCCCTGCATTTTGAATCAGCTGCACCATGTATTGTTTCAGCTCAAATTGCCAAGTTATGTCAAGCTTCACAATTGCCTGAGTCATATTAGCCAGAATGTGCCTTGTGGTTTCAATAACCGCCTGTTCATCATTGCCTGCTATCTCAATTGGCTGTGGTTGAACTACTATGTCTACCTCTCTTTCAATCATGGTTCTAGTGTCCACCTCCCTCCTCAACCTATGAAGTGTCCTTTCAATTTATGGATTGAGAAGAAGGAGATTGTTTGCGCTTCTACTTCTTCACATTATATAGAAAACCCTATATTACCACAATCAAAGTGAAATGATAGTTAAATCTCGGATAAATAAATAATAAAAGCTAAATTCAGTCAAATGGCTAATTTCTAAGTCCTCGGCAATGGCGCCAAAAACTTGTTGCGATCAAAATACTCACGCAAGTGCACGTGATCGTCAAGTAATAAAGTAATGAGTAGAGTATCGTTCCCATGAAGACTTATGACTAGCTTATGACCGATTCAAACCCAATGTTTTTATATATCCAAGAATTTATTCACAAAAGAGATTTGATTGTTTTTCTAACTATCTAACAATTTAATCTAGCGAAAGCAATTAACTAAATGACCAGCAATTTCAGTTAACAAGCAATAGAGGAGGATATTCCAGGGTCACGGGCATAGTACGAATCATGTTGTGTTTTTAGCTTCAAACGACAAATTCAGTTATATGGGTTATTGATTGACAAGGTTAATATTACTCGTAAGATTCTGTCGATTTCTTACTCGTCTCTTTAAGTCAACTTAACACCTATATGTCTATGGAATCAAGATTAACAAGAATGCATTCAAAATCTCATGTTTTTCAACCAAGCAAGACAATTTGGTATATGTCTATCCTAATTGCGAATTCATTCCCCGATGCCCAGGTTCATGAACTTGCTCTATTTACTTCTATATGCAATCTAAAGTTCCCACTTTCGAGTTCAACTAGAGATTCATAAACGGTATTTCACTGTTAGCTACTCAGCAAAATAACTAAAACCAGAATTAAATAAATAACCCAATATGATCAACCGACTTCGTCGAATCAAACTTCAAACAACAACATTCATGTTTTACCCATGACCCTAGAACAATGAGTTCTAGCCACTCATTCTATTGTTCAACATAATTAGGTTCAATATCATCACAATTAGCAAAAACAAAGTGAAGAAAAGTAGAACTTGATGATCCAAAATTCTCCTTGCCCCTTGCCTCTCTAAATCTTGCAATACCCTATGAAAACCTTGATAATCATGTCTTGGGCGAGCTTGACTTTATATAGGTTAAGTAGTTTTCTCTAGATTTCCACTGTTACCCCTTACACAGAATTTCCGTTTGCTGGACATGCGCGGGCATGCAGGTGGACGCACATTTGGCCGCGCAAAATGTGAACTCTCTGTAACGGCCGTGCTTAAATATGCGCGGGCATGTATATGGGCGCGTATGCCCAGTTTTCCAGCTTCGTATTTTTATTGTATTCTTCGATCACACATCGTACCGAGGGTCTTACTTGCTCCCAAATGGTCCCAATCATACTTCCTTTCACAGAATAGGCTCATTAACATGCATTTCTTGTAATTCATTATTAGAGCCCATAATTCTTTAATTAAGCATAACATACGACTGGGATATAATCAAGTAGAGGCACAAACAACGACTAAATCACCTAAATTTCGCCTATTATCACCTATCGAGTTGGCAGCTTCCAACGGCCATAGTTTTATTCTGGTAACCATCGATTATTTCACTAATGGGTTGAAGGCAAAACTTTCAAGTCGGTAACCAATAATGCAGTGATGGATTTTATTTATTCCCAAATCGTCTGCAGATTTGGGATCCCAAAGGTGATTGTCACGGACAATGGTGCTAATCTTATTAGCAGTTTGATGAAAAAAGTATGTCAACAGTTCAAGATTACGCACCATAATTCCACCCCGTATCATCCCAAAGCGAGTGGAGCAATTGAGGCAGCAACAAGAATATATAGAAGATATTGAGGAAAATGGTAGAACGATCTGGGCAATGACATGAAGAGTTACCCTTTGCATTGCTGGGTTATCGCACTACTGTTCGCACTTTGGTGGGTGAAACGCCTTATTTGTTGGTATATGGAAATAAAGCAGTGACACCAACAGAAGTGGAAATTCCTTCACCCCGAATAGTTTATGAGGATGAGACTGATGATGATATGTGGGTCAAAACCCTATTGGAGCAATTGAGTTTGATTGATGAAAAGAAATTGGAAGCTGTATGTCATGGCCATTTATATCAAAAAGTATGGCAAGAGCATATAATAAGAAGGTGTGTCCCAGGAAATTTGAAGTGGGACAGCAAATATTGAAACGGATCCTTCCACATCAGACCGAAGCAAAGGGCAAGTTCGCCCTGAATTGGAAAGGGCCGTTCATTGTGACCAGGGTGTTATCCAACGTCGCTTTATGTTTGACAAATGTCGAGGGAAGATGTATCGACATGACTATCAATTCTGACGTAGTCAAGAGATATTATGTATGATTTCTTCGATTGTAATTGTTATTTGTTTATTAGTACTTGTCATTGTATCGGAGAAAGAAATGATAGATGCAATTTGTTCTTCTATCCAAATACATTAACCTTTGCTTTCCCTTTTGAGCCTGATTTGTTCTTTCATACCCCTCTTTTGGAATCCGTAATAAAAATGAAAAAAAAAAAGAGAACAGAAAAATAGTAACAAAACAAAAGAAAAGTCACAGGAAAAAAAAGAATTGAGTGAACTACATTCAACATGATTCCTCAAAGAGGATACGTAGGCACCTCACGGCTCGCTCATAGTATAACAAAAATCAAAAGATCCCCACGCAAGAAAACTGGGGCAGAAGTTGTATTTGTAATTTTGGGAAAGAAATTTGATTCCACGAGTTGTAATGTTTTACCCATCAAATTGTTTTGAACTTTTGATACCCTTTTATTTTTTAACCATACACAAAAATCCATAGTGATGTCCAAAGAAAGACCTCCGGATCAGTCTCCGAGGAGTGCCAAGTCAGGCAACTGGAAGTTGAGAATAACACTCTGATCCCCAGCATAAAAGAAATAAAATGAGAGAGTCTTATCGGTGAAAACCTTCACATACACCATAAGGCAATGGGAGTTGAGAGAATGAGAAAGTCTTATTTATAAAAACCCCTCGAAGGGCACTATAAGGCGACCAGGAAGTAAAAAAGGGGAGCAAAAGAAAGGATCCACTGAGGCATCAAGTGGAACAAAAGATGTTTGATTCAGCAAAAGAGTTGCGTTGCGGGACCTTTGAAATGCAAAGTAGGGACATCAGAAAATTGATTGAAATAAATAGACTGCTTAATTAATCTGAAATGTACGACATGACCATTGGGGTCGGTTATACCATTCAGATAAGTTCTTTTCCTTTTTCTTTTCTTCAAACAATTGTTTAGAAAGATTTTTCTTGTTCTAGCTTTTGATGTCATCAATTTTTGTTTATTTGGGTTAAGATTAATTCAATAGTAGTTTATTTTTAAGAAGGAGTTTTAGAGCTTACTACCAATTTCCAATATGGTGCAAAGTAAAATGTGGATAGGACATGTCAAAGATAATGTAATGGGATGACAAAGACATCGTTGCAAGACCAAATGATGGATAGTCTAAGATTTCAGGGAAATTATAGAGTAAAAGTGGAAACAACAGTTGAGAACTTTGTGACTAAGGAATCATCAAGAAGGTCGGAAGTTATCAGACAAGTTTCAAGATGGTCGAACAACACAGAGCATGGAAAAGAGGAAAAGGAGCGTCCCCACGCATTAAACTAACAAGTTTTATTTGATTTGAAGTAGGGACAGGAAATGTTATTAATGATGGAAAGACATGCCATAAGAAAAATTATCAAACTGGGGTAGAAAATTTTCTTTCATTTTGAAAAGATAGGTACCCACTTGGGGAAGATGGAAGATAACATATGTTTTGAAGGAAGTGGTATCCCCAGCAGTTTACGGAAGAAGGCAAGACAAGTTTTAAAGAAAGCGATTTCGGGAGGAAGATAACACAAGTCTTAAGGGAAGTAGTTCCAGAGGAAGGAAAACACCAGCTTAAGGGAAGTAGTATTTGAATGAGGAGAGTAACATATTTTTGAAAGAAACACCAGTGTTATCCCGAGCAGTTTTAAGAGAAATGAAACACCCATTCTTAGGAAAGCAGTTCTGAATGAAGATAATTCAAGTGAAAAAGAAAATGGTTCAGGAGACAGGAAGGAACGACGACAATAGAATGCATTTTTAAGAAGTCATTGATGAAGTCAGGAGCCCGCCTGGAGAATGGAGATGTTATCTTTTTTGAGTCGTAATAGAAATTCGGAGCCCGCTTGGAGAATGGAGCTTGTTAACTTTTAAGTTGTAGGTGAAGTCAGGAGCCGGCTTGGAGAATGGAGGTTGTTATCTTTTAAGTTGTACTTGAATTCAGGAGCCCGCCTGGAGAATGGAGGTTGTTATATTTTAAGTTGAAGTCAGTAGCCCACCTGGAGAATAGAGGTGTTATCTTTTTAAGTCGTAATGGAAGTCAGGAGCCTACCTGGAGAATGGAGGCTGTTATATGTTAAGATAAAGTTGAAGTCAGGAGCCTGCCTGGAGAATGGAGGTTGTTATCTTTTAAGTTGTACTTGAAGTCAGGAGCCCACCTGGAAAATGGAGGTGATATATTTTTAAGTCATTGATGAAGTCACGAGCCCGCCTGGAGAATGGAGGTGTTATATTTTATGTAGTTTTTGAAGTCAAGAGCTCGCCTGGAGAATGGAGTATTATATTTCAAGTTGTAGTTGAAGTTAAGAGACCGCCTAAAGAATGGAGGTTGTTATCTTTTAAGTTGTACTTGAAGTCAGTAGCCCGCCTGAAGAATGGAGGTATTATAATTCAAGTTTTAGTTGATGTTAGGAGCCCGCCTGGAGAATGGAGGTTGTTATCTTTTAAGTTGTACTTGAAGTCAGGAGCCTTCTTAGAGAATGGAGGTTGTTATCTTTTAAATGGAGGTTGTTATCTTTTAAGTTGAAGTTGAAGTCTAGAGCCCGCCTGGAGAATGGAGGTATTATCTTTTTAAGTCGTAATAGAAGTCGGGAGCCCACCTGGAGAATGGAGGTTGTTATATTTTAAGTTGAAGTTGAAGTCAGAAGCCCTCCTGGAGAATGGAGGTGTTATCGTTTTAAGTCGTAATAGAAGTCAGGAGCCCCCCTAGAGAATGGAGGTTGTTTTATGTTAAGTTGAAGTTGAATTCAGGAGCCCGCCGGAAGAATTGAGGTTATTATCTTTTAAGTTGTACTTGAAGTCAGCAGCCCGCCTGAAGAATGAAGGTGATATATTTTTAAGTCATTGATGAAGTCAGGAGCCCGTCTGGAGAATGGAGGTGCTATATTTTTAAGTGTTTGTAGAGCTCTCCTGGAGAATGGAGGTTGTTATATTTTAAGTTGGATTTGAAGTCAGGATCCCGCCTGGAGAATGGAGATGTTATCTTTTTAAGTCGTAACAAAAGTGAGAGGCCCGCCTGGAGAATGGAGGTTGTTATATTTTAAGTAGTTGAAGTCAGGAGCCTGCCTGGAGAATGGAGGTGTTATATTTTTAAGTTGTAGATGAAGTCACGATCCCGCCTGGGAATGGAGGTGTTATATTTTTAAGTTGTTGAAGTCAGGAGCCCGCCCAAAGAGCGAAGGGTTACGACCAAAATCCTCAGCGTAAACAGAAGTTCAGAAATCAGAAGGAAGGCAACAGTGGTCAGAAGAAGGCAGTTCAAGCTTCGAAGGAAAAATAATTCGAAGCACACAAGAAGGAAACAAGCAGTTCAATTTCAGCAATCAAGAGAAGAATACAAGTCAAGTCAGAGAAGAAAGAAAAATTTGAGGAAACACAAGCCAATAAAATAATTACTCCCAGACAAAGAGGGGCAGCTATGAGCACGTGATTTTTGCCGTATGAGAATTACTCCTAGAATTCAAAATAAAATAATTTTGTGTTGTTTGATATTTTGTTGATTTTTGTGGTATTTTTCCTTTATTATTTGCATTTGTCTGTGCCTGTTTATTTTGATTAATTAATAAGAAAATGAAAAAATAGGTTACGTTTGCATTTAGGTCTTAATCTTATAATTTTAAATTAAATTAAATTACTTATTTTATAAAATGAAGAAAAATTATAAAACATGATTCACTTGGCATTTTAGTTTCAATTGTGCGATTTAGTATTTAAGTGTTCGTAATAATTATTTTAATTAATATTTGTTAAGTTAATTTGGTTCAATAATTTTTTTATTTTTTTTTTGAAAATAATTTTGGAATGAAATAAAAGATAAAAAAGAAAAGAAAAGAAAAGGGAATCAAAAATGGGTTGAACCAAATTTGATTAAAAAAATCCCAACCAAAACCGACCCAAAATTATCCCCCAACCTGGTCCAAATCATCCCAATCTCCAAGACCATGAAACGTAGTATGGTATTGAAACTACATTGTTTCTATGTCAACGGATCTCAATCGTTCATCCCTCCCCATCCAACGGCCTAGATCCCTACCCATTTTCCAAACCCCGACCCGATCTGGCACCGAACCAGCCCTGGAGTGTCTAAACGACACCGTTCTTCTTAAGTGTGTGATCTAAGTCGTTGATCTAACGGCCTAGATTCATACACCCCTCCCGTATATAACTTCCCAAACAGATCCTACCCCCTCAACCCCCCCCCCCCTCCCGTCTCCTTCGTCTCTAACCTCCAGATCCAATCAAGTCCAAACCCTATGATGGCCACCAAAACGACACCACATAACCATCATAACCCCCTCTTTCCAAATCCTAGGTTAGTTTCCCCGGAACCACGACCAAGCCTCTCGAAACTTAAATCAAAGAAGCTTGGTCCCAAATTAACACCTTGTAACCCCCGTGACCTCCCCTTACCAAATTCCTACCCCTTTTCCCTCGAATTCCTTGGGAACCTTTTGAATCTGGATATTAAGTTCAAGGACAAAGAGTTGTCTCAAGGATTAAGGTAAAAATTGACCTTAGCTGTGTGTTATTAGTCAAGAACACACTAAGGTCCATCTTGGCCGCAAATCGAAAATTTCTGAAGGTTCGAGCCACGATCCCCATTTATTTGGTAGGCTTTACTGTTTCTTTTCTTTTCTCTTTAGTTTTCTTCCATTTAATTTCATCTTCTACTCCTTTCTTTTTTGTTCTGTTCGAATAATGGGTTTCTCTGATTTTTTAGATTCACGAATTAGTCATTTTTTAATAGGTCATTTGTCTAAGTTCGTGACAATCCCTGTAGTTTTTTTTGTTAGTTGAGTCACTATAAAGAATTCAATGTGTAGTTTAATAGCCCAAACATTTAAGGTTAACAAGTTCATGGTTAAAATCAGTAATTGTGCTTCCCCTGAATTCTGAATTCATTTGTTTCTTTAGTTCACTATTGATTGTTTCTAACTTTAATAAATAAACCATGGTCTTCTTTGACTTGGCCTAGGTTTAGATTCGCTGAATTAATTCACATGTGTTTTAGGGGTTAGTTTGGGGATTGAAACCTGAAAATGGTTTAGTTTTAGTGGTCTGCTAGTTGAATATCTCAGTGTACCACTAAACTATTATTTAATCAAAAAGGGGATCAGTAGTGCAGAGTACACCCTGGCTACTATCTTTAAGGGTGGGAAACCAGAAACAAGCATGGGGTTAATGATAAAAGGGTAAAAATTCACATGGGAGGGAATATACATGCTGAAAAAGTAAAAATTTGAATACAAATTGACTGATTTTGGTCTTTAAATAGACACACACAAGAAGAGATGGAGATTAAAAGAGATAGTGAGAGGTAGAACACTTTAGACGTTCTGAAAACTGAAAAAAACTGAGAGTTTAAGGCAATTTTCTAGTTGGAAGTATTTAGTTTACATGGAAAGACTAATATGTATATAGAGGGATATAAAGAGAGATATTAAGGATGAACGTTGGAATATACAAATAGATATACAATTCCCCTATTCCATTGAAGTTCTTGATCTGATTTTCAGTTTTTCAATTTGCTAAGAATTTTCTGGATTTATCTGAAAGTTTGAGATAGATTGGTTTTGGTGTTTTGTATAGCTTTGTCTTAGGCCTATTGAGGGTTACTGCTCCATTGGCTTTTCATTTTGAATCTTGAAAATTTGTTGCTTTTGGTGCTCTGTTTGAAATTATTTTCTGGGCTGTGTTACTTTTTTGAATTAAAAAATCACCTTGTTGTCTATTCTTTGGTGGCTGGGAGTTGATTTCATTCAGATTAACTGTCGTTGCTGATTTTGCTGTGTATTTGCTGATCAATCACCTCTTCTTTTTATTTTGAGGTATTCTTTGAATCTATAGAAGATGAGATACAAATATGGGAAAGTTGTAATTGCATGAAGCCCAATGAATGAATGACCTTTTACTTTAGTCTTCAATAACAACTGTTCTGTTTAGCATTTCTAAATTCAGTAGCATAATGTGCCCAGTTTTTTCATTGTAGTATAAGTAGCGTTTCTAGGAAGCCAAGTTGCTCTTTCTTTCTTATTTTAAAATTTGTGGTCAGTTAATTTGATTGAACACTCAAGAGACTGTGTATATGGACTATTGACCTATTCATATTATCTTCAGTAGAATCAACTTTTGTGTGGTTTATTTTTAGTATATTCAAGGTGTGGCATCATGTTAGTTGAAATTGTTCCTGCAAATGGTCCTAGTAATAATATATATGCTCTTACCAGTAATTCCATGTATAATAGATAGTTGAAATGGTTTATACTTCAATGCTTAGTGTCGATAATCTTAGCATGGATATCATGTGATTAGAGTTTCAAATGTTGCATCTCCTTTAGTTTGGAGGTTTAATTACTGTAATTTGTCCATTAAACTGCATATCAAAATGTAAGGGCCTGAATGCATAACAAACAAGCCCAAAGGTCTCCAACCCATTGATTGTTTCCTGGGGTTAAAAACTTTGGGCCTGTAAAGGCCTGATGTTGGGTTCATGACTTTGAGCCCAAAACTGGACAATCTTTTCCGAATGGAACTTGAATTATTTTCTTTTCCCTTTGGGCATGCATGTTTTAGCGATGGGTCAATCCCATTGCCCAATTATTTCTCTATTCATGTAAATCTCCATTTAGCTTGAAATAAATATCTCTTGCTTCTTTTGGACGAATTAATCAACTATTAAATAAGTGGTAGGAGAGCCATTATTAGATAGCTCATAGTATATGGCTCTCATGAATTTGTTTAGAAACTTTTAAGATAAAATAAATTGAGGCGTACTGGGCCAAACAAAAATTTTAAATACTTGGCCTTCGTTTAGTTTTTTCTTTTGAAATAGTTAGAACTCGAGGCATGCTGTTTAGCGGATTTTCACGGCCCTCCAAAAGTTGAAACACGTAAATTCTTAGGTACGTATTTTAATAATTTACTTTCTTAAACTCGGGTGTGAATTTCATGTGATCCAAAACGTTGAATAAAATGTGTTCAAGATTGTGGGTGCATTTCAAGTGACGCGATCCAAAGACACGTTTTAAACAACGTTAAACTTTCATTAAAAATTACATGAAAAGAAGAAAAAAGTAAAAAAGAACATAGGTTCATCAATAAGTCGAATATGATAGTTGTGATTACAGGTACTATACCGGTGTGTGATAGAGGTTCTTCAGTATTATTTGATCTGCGATCTACGTACTCTTATGTGTAATCCTATTTTGCACCCTATTTGATCATGCCTAGTGAGGCTTTGGGTATTCATGTATATGTGTCCACACCGGTTGGTGATTCTATAGTGGTCGACTGAGTGCATCATTATTTAATGGTGGTATTTGAGGGTTTTGAGACATGTGTCAACTTATTGCTTTTAGACATAGTGGACTTTGATGTTATATTGGGGATGGACTGGTTGTCTCTGTATCATGCTATTTTGGATTGTCATGCCAAGACCGTGACTTTGGCCTTGCCAGATTTGCCCCAACTTGAATAGATGGGTACCCCAGGCCATGCCACCCGTAGTGTTATTTCATATGTCAAGGCTCGACGTATGGTTGAGAAGGGGTGTCGAGCATATTTGGCATATGTTTGTGACTGCACCGTAGAGGTTCCATCTATCTACTATGTTCCTATTGTTCGGGAGTTCCCCAAGGTTTTCCCTTCAGACCTGTCGGGTATGCCGCCCGACATGGAGGATATTGATTTCTGTATTGATCTGGCTCCTGGCTCTCAGCCTATTTCCATTCTGTCGTATCGCTTGGCCTAACCAGAGTTCAAGGAGCAGCTACAGGACTTGCTTGATAAGGGTTTCATTAGACCCGGTGTATCACCTTGAGGTGCACCAGTGTTGTTTGTGAAGAAAAGGGATGGGTCGATGAGGATTTGTTCTGACTACCGACAGTTGAACAAGGTGACAATAAAGAATAAGTATCCACCACCGAGGATTGGCGATTTGTTCGACCAACTTCAGGGTGCTAGGGTGTCGTCGAAGATAGATCTGAGGTATGGTTATCAACTGTTGAGGATTAGGGCATCTGATGTCCCTAAGATAGCATTTTGTACTCTGTATAGGCACTATGAGTTTTTGGTCATATTGTTTGGGTTGACCAATGCCCCGACATCATTCATGGAGTTGATGAACCGAGTGTTCAGGACCTATTTGGATTTATTTGTGATTGCATTCATTGACGCATCTTGATATACTCCCACAGTCAGGAGGAGCATGAGAAACACCTCACAGTGGCTCTTCAGACTCTGAAGGCGAAATGGCTTCGTGGCTACTCAAACTTGCAGCCGATTTTAAACCCGATACACGAACTTTGATTTTTTTTATTTGAACACTCAAACTTGATAAAATGAGTACTAAAAAACACATTCACTAGAGCGTGTATATCAATTGCGATGACGTGTATATCAATTGTGGTGACATGTACAACACATCATGCTAAGCTATTTATGGCTTACCATATGTCATTTGTGGGTCCTATTTTAAAACATAAAATCAGAAAAGAAAAGTTACTAATACAAAAAAGGAAAAAAGAAAAGAAAAAATGCCTAAAACATACCATATACCCAACTACCCCTTCTTCTTCGTTCACCCTCCTTCATTCGTTTCTTTACTCTTCTTTCTTCTCTTTCTCTTTTTATTCATTATTATTTCTCTCTTATTTCTAATTCAAATTCACAACATCACTAAATAGAACAAAATATTGATAGGGTCAGCTTCGAGTTCTACAAAATCGGCGAAAGAATCCTCCTGAGAGGGGTTCGTTGATGAGTCTGCTAATATTGGATGATAACTGTCTTTAGAAAATTCGACATCACGCATTTCTACAGCAAGATGATGATCATGCCTTAGTTCTTGTAATTCGGAGAACTGAGGGGTCACACTGTTATCTTTAAAGAAGCTACCTCTTAAACATTCTCGCATCTCAGTGTCGAACTAGCGCTTTCGGTTGGGTTTCTTTTTTTCTTTTCTTTTATTGTAGTAATGACCAATTTCAACCTTTTCCTTTTTCAGGAAGACAACAAGTAGCGTAAGACATTCGCCATGGAAGTTAACTATTATGATGCCACCATTAACTTCGACTGAAAACATACATCATAATATATGAGATGTCTGAAGATGCCATGTTTTGTAAGACATTGAAGGGAAATATGAAGGGCAAAAATAGAGAAAGGTGAGGGGAAGAGAAATTAGGATGAGAAATAAAAAGTTTGGGTGAGAATTGTGCTGGAAAGACAAAAGAATTGGAGGGGAGGATAGAGAAGGGAAAAGTGTTTTATTTTATTATAATTTTTTTAGAAAAACAATATCATTCAAGCGTCTTGGCAGCGTGATTTGCACACATTTTAGCCATGTCAGTTGCAGTGGTTCCACATAGGCATGGTCAACGGTCAAAAGTGTTTATTAGTACTCGTTTTGTCAAGTTTGAGTGTTCAAATGGGAAAATTCAAAGTTGGTGTATCGACTTTAAAATCGACTACAAGTTTGAGTGGCCAGGAAGCCATTTTGCTGACTCTGAAGGATAGTCAGTTGTACGAGAAGTTCTCGAAGTGCGAGTTTTGGTTAAGTTCAGTCGCATTCCTAGGTCATGTCGTATCAGCATAGGGTGTTCAGGTGGACCTGAAGAAGATAGAGGCAGTCAAGAACTGACCTCGACCAGCTTCAGCTACAGAGATCCGGAGCTTCTTGGGGTTAGCTAGTTACTACATATGTTTTGTGGAGGAGTTTTCATCCATTGCATCCCCGATGACTAGATTGACCCAGAAGGGTGCCAAGTTTAGGTTGTCATATGAGTGCGAGGCGAGCTTCCAGGAGCTCAAGAAAGCCCTGACTACGACACCGGTATTGCTTTTGCCCACGGGATGGGCCTTATTCTGTGTATTGTGATGCTTCCCGCATCGGGCTTGGCGCAGTGTTGATGCAGAATGGCAAGATCATAGCATATGCTTCGAGGCAGTTGAATATCCACGAGAAGAATTATCTAGTTCATGACCTAGAGTTGGCAGCCATTGTTCATGCTTTGAAGATCTGGAGACATTATTTGTATGGTGTGACTTGTGAGGTGTACATGGATCACAAGAGCATTCAGTCCTTGTTCAAGCATAAAGAGTTGAATTTGAGACAGCGTAGGTGGTTGGAGTTGTTGAAAGACTATAATGTTTCTATCTTATACCACCCGGAGAAGGCCAATGTGGTTGCCGATGCATTGAGTAGAAGGTCTGCCAGCATGGGTAGTCTTGCCTATATACAGGTCAGCCATAGACCACTTGCCTTGGATGTTTTGGCCTTGGCCAATAGATTTGTGAGATTGGATATTTTTGATCCCAGCAAAGTGTTGGCTTTCACGGTTGCTCGTTCGTCATTGATGGAACGTATCTGGGAGCGGCAGTTAGATGATCCGTATTTGTGTGTCCTGAGAGACACGGTGCAGTGGGGAGTTCCAGGGAGATGACTTTGGGAGATGACGGCGTATTGAGACTGCAGGAGCGAGTTTGTGTGTCCAATGTTGATGGTATCCGGAAGTCGATGCTAGCGGAGGCCCATAGTTCTCGGTATAGGATACACAATGTTTTACTTTGTCTTAAAATAATAAATGATATCATAAGTGGCTCATGTACAATTGTAAAAGTAAAAAATTTCAAAACAAGTTTACATCCTTTTCAAATGCGTAAAACCATCATAAATAACTCATTTATAATTTTGAATTAAAGAAATTCAAAATAATTTTACGTCTGTTATAAAATAAAGACTTATAGTAAAGAAACCAAAGACAAGTAGAGAGAGAGAGAGATTTATTATTCTAATTTCAAACCGATGTACATAATGAACTGAACTCTCTTTTATTTATAGAAGAAAAGAAGTAGTTGTGTAAGCTGCTATGTAAGCTACTACAAGCTGCTACAACAAGTTGTTGTGTAAGCTGCTACAAACTGTTGTGCAAGGTGCTACTGCAAGCTGCTGTGTAAACTACTACAAGCTGTTGTGTAAGCTATTACTGCAAGCTGTTGTGTAAGCTGCTACGCAAGCTACTACTGCAAGCTTCTGTGTAAGCTACTACAAGCTGTTGTGTAAGCTGCTACTACAAGCTGCTGTGTAAGCTGCTACGGCAAGCTGCTGTGTTAGCTGCTACTATACCAGATATGGATAATCTTCTACCGGGGATAATGTTTATCCATAAACGGGTACCAAAGTGATAAGCTTCTTCAGGAAGCTTATTTAAAACAGAGTACTAAATGAACATCCATAATATAATATATTTATAACACCCTCCCTTGGATGTTCATTAAAAGATAATGTGCCTTATTAAAACCTTACTAGGAAAAACCACGTGGGAAAAAATCCTAGTGAAGAAAAAAAGTACAAATATTTAGTAATACGCATTGCTAGGCGCCTCATTAAAAACCTTATAAGGAAAACCCCATGGGAAAAAAAACCTTTGTAAGGAAAAAATAGTGCATCGCGTATTATTTGAGTCTCCGCATTCCAATCTTGTATACCATCTTCTCAAAAGTTGATTTTTTTAGAAAATATAATCCACCACTATTTTAGATGGATTAAATTAATATCATCAAACCAAGAACCTGCTATAAGTTATTTCATTGAGTTGCTTGCAACCTTCCTGCATCAGCTGCTTGTAGAAAACTTCAATGGAGTACTAAATGGATAATCTTCTTCAGGAAGAATATCTACAGCGCAGTAATAAATGGACATCCACAAAAATATTTTCAAACTATTCCTCCTTAGATGTTCATTATTATGTGCCTCGTTAAAACCTTACTAGGAAAAACCCCGTGGGAAAAATCCCAGTCAAGGAAAAATAGTACACTAATAATATACATTGCAAGCTGCCTCATTAAAAACCTTACAAGGAAAAAACCCAATAGGAAAAAATCCGAGCAAGGGAAAAAGAGTACAGTGCAGAGACTTGGATATATCTGGACCAAATAGTTCATCATTCTCTTCAGGAGGTAAGAACGGATCCTTACTCCGTGTAGGAGAAGAACTATACCTTGCTAGTAAATTAACAGAAAATGCTATGTCATGCCTTGTAGCATTAGAAGATACATTAGCGTACGAATTGCACTGAGATATGGTACTTCGGGATCAATGAGTTCCCCATCCTCTTCTGGAGGTTGAGACAGATCCTTATTCACTTGAAGTGATTGGATATCCATTGGTGTACTTAATGGGTACACTTTGTCCATGTAAAAGCATTTTAAGACCCTTTTGGAGCTCTTCTGGAGTTCCAACAAGATTTCTGTCACCAATATAAACAGCAAGTGTAACAAATTGTGATAATGTTTTCTATATAATAATACATGCACAGATAACATAATTTATGTAACTTTTTTTCAGCAAATATTCTCTGAGGCGATTATACCACATGCGCCCAGATTACTTTAAACGGTACAATGAACTTTGTAATCTGATCGAGTACATTTCTCGATATTTTTGAACTATATGCTTCAGGCATTTTAAATCCTTCAGGGATATTCATATAGATTTAATCAAATAATCCATATAGGTTATGAATGGCATGACATCTTCAGGTGTCTGGACTGCAGGTCCGATCCTCACAATCTTTTACAATATTGTGTACTATATTGTATCAAATATATCATCGAAGATCATTTTTGTATCGGCTCACAAGCGACATAACATGTTGAGATCTCATCACTTTCTTTATTTTCATCCACCTGAACTTCTTCGGGAGTTTCATGAAATATTATGTCGTGGGCTCTTCAAGAGCTCATTTCCTCCTTATTATGATCATTTTGATCATTAGCTCCTTATCATTTCTCAAGGGTTGTTACCTTCGGAACCAATTGGTCTACCACGCTTCATGCGTACAGTAAACTCTATCCTTCAGTGACATTAATTTTAATAGGAGCATTTGCAGCTGAAATATGATATTTAATTTTGGTTCAGCAAATGCTTCTAGCATTTTACTTGAATTATCTTCTGAGTGAGGATCATATTGATGATAATTCGATTCATATAGCATATATTCAGCTGTTTATTCCATCCCCTAAATGCTTGAAAACTAACATATATTCCCAATCTTCTTTGGAAACTATCTTTGTGCATTGTGGTAGAGAAATTAATCATATACCACACATTAAAAGATAGTAAAATGTTTGGTTTCTGATCCTAAACCTATTGTGCGGGGATGAATTATCATATATTGTTGGTCTAATACATACAAATGTTGCTGTATGCAATTTAGAAAATCTTAGACCAACATATGAAGCTTTGTTCTCGCAAGCAATAGTTTAGCCATTCGTAGGAGGAATTCATTGCTAAACCAGCTTGGATATAAACCAGCATTATCAATATGAACTATCTTGATATCATAATCTGAAAGTTATGCTCTTAATTGAGAAAAGCAATCTCAAATGTCAAACTGCAGGTTGACATAAACATACATGTAACCATCTTATATATGCATATATAAGTGGTTCACATGACAGGTGAATGGGCCCATATTCATCTTTTATATATTTCAGAATCAGGGGTCTCAATCCCAATTTTAGCTGGTAGAATCAATTTATTGTGAGAACAAGCAACACAGGAGAATTCTTTGAAGAATCTTCTAGTTCTTCAGTATATGATTATCTGCATTCTCAAATAGCTCATCTAAAAATGGAAAATGAAAACATCATGTTTATCATGGCATGTGCTATCTCTAGTAAACTTTTGGTTTACTATGGCATAAACTTTTGCTTTAGTAAACTTCTGATTTACCATGGCTACATGATATAGTACAAATTAAAGAATAAGGCGGGTAACTTCTCACAAACATATTATTTTATCCCCTATGATTGTGGAAACATGAAGATTATCAATTTTTCAATTATTTGTAGTCTCAATATGATAGCCATTTGTACAAGTAAACTTCAGGTGTACATATATTTTGACCACAATCATATATTATGAATGATATATTTGTATACAAACTCTTCGAGAGCCTTCATTTATTATCCACAATCTACTATTTATCGGACACTATATGTGTCATGTGTCTTCTAGACAAACAGTTAGCTCTTCAGGAGCTTTTTATAACTTTTGTACTACCAAATATTGCCCAGACACTTCTGGTGTCATGAGAGAAAATTATAAACAAATGAACAATAGAAAGACAATACTAAATTAATAACTGTAAAAGATTAAGAATTTCAGTATTTCTATCACCAACTTTTGGACAAAATATCTTCTTTAGGGAGATATACCATTAACATCAAATCCGCAACCACATAGTCATTACATATTTTGGGGAAAGATACATGAGTTGTTATTTCATTCGGGGAAGTCGATAGCTAACCATAACATATTTAATGTGGTTGTAGTAGAAAGCATTCTACAGGAATATTTTTCCCTTATAATGATATTTCATAAAATATTCCAAGATATTTTACGTACAACAGGTACGTGCGGCAATGATCTTTATACCACAATAATGATATTTATATTCTTTGTTATTCTACCTCGTTAGGAGGTAAGGTGCGGTATTTCTTCATTCACTCCAGGAAATAAAAATGTACTTCAAAAATAACTTTTAATAGCTCCTTATTTTGTTTAAGCATAAAAAGACATAGTTTCATAATATTTCCTACTTCAGGAGGAAATTTCAATTATGTTACTTCTTTAGGAGAAATTTTAAAATATGAAATATTGAGTATATACTCTCTCAATCATATTACCTCCTCTGGAGGTAAATTGTAATATATTTATATCAAGAGCGCGTTTATACTTACGAGCTTTATTACAATTATCACATTCACTTCAGGGAATAGATTAATATTATCAAAAGTTCTCTTCCTTCAGGAAATCGAATATAATTATCTGAACGTATATTAATCACATCAAATTGTGATACTTCAATCTCTTTTAAAATATTTACTACTTCAGGAGCAAATCGAGGAGTGCATGCAATATAGAGAAATTTTCTCTAGCTTATCTTCAATTGTAACCATAGAAAGCCTAAATTATCACTTCTGGTGATTATAGACATATACCACTTTTGGTGGTTAACAAAATTTAGTTACAATGAGATATACAAAACGTAACCACTTCTGGTGGTTATATATTTCTAGAAAACTCTGATGGAGTTTAAGTGGATCCAACAATGTTATCCACTTTATAATCCTTTACTAAGATAATAAGGATGAAAATAAATACCAAAATAGGTACTGTATACGTAGCATATAACCAAGCAAGCGATGATAAAGATATTAAACCAAATATAAGCAAGAAGCTCAAATTACTTTACACAAATTTGGCCACTCCAGGCGTACGTGATATCCACATCACTATTTCTACGGAGAAAAGCTCATCACCTCAAGAATATAACCTGCCTTATGATGCGCGGAGTGAAAAATATCTAACCACGGATGTAAGAGCATCGCCTTACATCAGAGATGAACATTGAAATAGAAATTAAATTCAAAGTAAGTGCTCAAAATGGCAGAGTCTCATGCTGATAACGTGTTATAAAATAAAGACTTAAAGTAAAGAAACCAAAGACAAGTAGAGAGAGAGAGAGATTTATTATTCAAATTTAAGACCGATGTACATAATGAACTGAAGTCTCTTTTATTTATAGAAGAAAAGAAGTTGTTGTGTAAGCTGCTACTATAAGCTGTTGTGTAAGCTACTATAAGCTGCTGTGTAAGCTGCTACAGCAAGTTGTTGTGTAACCTGCTACTGCAAGCTGCTGTGTAAGCTACTATAAGTTGCTGTGTAAGCTACTATTAGTTGCTGTGTAAGCTGCTACAGCAAGCTGCTGTGTAAGCATCTACTGCAAGCTGATGTGTAAGCTTCTACAAGCTGCTGTGTAAGCTGCTACTGCAAGCTGTTGTGTAAGTTGCTACTGCAAGCTGCTGTGTATGCTGCTACAAGCTGTTGTGTAAGCTGCTACTATACCAGAAATTGGATAATCTTCTACCGGAGATAATGTTTATCCATAACCGGGTACCGAAGTGATAAGATTCTTCAGGAAGCTTATTTACAACGGAGTACTAAATGAACATCCATAATATAATATATTTATAACAACGTCCTTTTTGAATGTAACCCAAAAAATTGACTTTTATGTATATGCAGGATTTATATGTATTGTAGATTCAAATTCAATGCATAAATAACAAGCTATATAGATAGAGAAGCTTGGTGGTAGACTTCTTGCAGAAAATGCTACAAGAGGGTACATATTGGAATCAAATTGCTAACTGCAAGACGTCGATTGCGAGGAAGATAAATAGATAAAAGAATCTTTCAATTCTTCTTTTAGTTCTTTAGATTATACAAATGTGTTTCTAATGTAACTATATAATACTTTTTAGATACTGTTTAAAACTTGAGGTGTTCAATGACAAATGATGTTACACTCTTTGATGCTATAAAATACTTGCTAGGTTGTGATGTTTAAAAGTATACCAATTAATCTCTCAAAAAGCTATCATCTTTCAATTTTATTTTTAATATGCTAAATATACAATTTGATGACAAATAGGATCTTCGGCTAACAACAAAGACATATATAGAATTTAGTGAATTTTTATTTTATATCAGCAATAAAAACGAGCACACAATAAAAGATGATTGGTCCTTCTTCCAAAACAATTTGTTATCAAGTCCAATAACGATATTAGATGTGAAAACCGTTTAACAAGGTATATATTTTCATCACTAAACAAAAATCAAAAGTTGAGCAAAGTACGTGACACTAAGTTTTAAATTTCTTTTGACAGTTAAAAGCCTTTAAATTTTTTTACGTTATTTTGGTTTATTTTGTATTTTGTGGTGCATTAGCTTTTTCTTTTTTAATTGGTAGGTGCTGAAGATATTATTATTAATTTAAAAATAAACTTCCATTGTATACATGTTGATTTGAAGCAAAATACATTCATCATGTTACTGAGAAACTTAATTTCGTCAAATAGCTTATGCAATAGTATAACAATGGTACGTAGAGATTTTGACAACACCACTTTACATACAGAACATGATAGGTCAATGTACTTTCAAGCCTGTGTTTATCCCCGTAATTCAATTTTCAGGAAATTCCAAATATTAAACTGTATATATTGCAACCTATTTTCTCACATGAATAATTATATATTGCACTTTTAAGAGTAATATCAATATTCACAATGAAGTTCTAATCATGACGGATCAACCAAAATATTGTCTACAAAGAAGAGTTCACTAAAATAATAATAGGTATACAATAATATTATCTAACTTGATCATTTTTGCAGGTTTAAATGACAATACTTAATCACTTTAAATTCACATTTTATGTTAATGTAATGATATTATTTGGCATTTACTTCATTGTTGTATTATATATAATTTTCTCATTAATTAAATTTCGTATTTCTTCATAAAAATAATTGGCTAAATTATTATGTGTAATTTTTAATGTGCAACGCATGTTCATAAAAACTAGTGAGAAAAAAGGAGCAATGTGTGAAGATATATTCTAAAGATTCCGGCTCATTTTACAGTTAGGACAAAACTCACTAATATTTCGGTCAATTTGACTCATGTAAGCTCTAGTGGGAGTAACAATTGTAATAATTATTTGATTGAATGCGAATAAAAATACAAACAAATTAAAAGTTTGTCGGCCAGGCTCCATATTATTTGTGTATACTATCTACAGTATTTTAGAATATGAATTGAAGATGAACGAAACTATTGCAGCACTTTATCTAAGTTCGTTCAATGCAATTAGCCCTTGAATGAAGGAATACAAACGTGACCTCTACCGGTGTACAGAGGTCTAGTTTGTTTGAATTTTACAATTAATAAATCAAATTAATTATGTTGGGTTATTAAATATAAAGATCAAACCAAATCAAATCAATAAAATTTGGGTTTTTCAATGTCGGTTTTTTTCGGATTTTTCCGGATTATTTTTCCAGTAAAATCTTCGTAGAACAAAACATATAACGTATGCTCAAAATACTTCTTTAATTCGCGTAAGATACAACTATGTAAAGTATTTTTCAAGAAAATAATATAAAAGATGAGATGTGTCATTAACATTATCCTAAAATATTCAACAATAAAGACGTTAAAATTATGTAATATAAATATTGCTAATTAAGAAGCCATAATAAAAATAAACATAATCTAAAAGAACTAAGTCATGCTAAAATAAATAGACTAATAAGGGAGTATTAATTACTTGACTCAAAGCTAAAGCAAAATAAAAATAGGTTATGCTTTTTGATCTAAATTATTACAAAAGATAGAAATATAATACATTCTCGTTCGTAGTATTGAATTGAATGTTTTTTTATCATAAGTATTGATTGTTAGTATTATTTAACTTACTAATATTAATGGCTATAAAACTTATTGGAGCATTCAAAAGTTCTAAGTCCAACCTTGAAATAATACCTTAAAAGATAAAATTATGAAATTTCTTAAGAAATATTTATAAATTACATTACAGTAAGTATATTTATATATTAATATATCTAAGAATTTTATATATGTGATGTCGGGTTGGTTTTGATTCGGTTTGACTTTCTTTAGTTAAAACCAAACCAAACTAATTATGGTCGGGTTCTTTTTCCAATACCAAATCATAGTCGGATTTTTTTCTCGATTTGACTCGAAATATAGGATTGGTGCGGTTTGTCGGTTTCCTTTGCATAAATGTGGTGTTAGTATTTCACATTTTTTCCACGTGATGTTTTGTGTCACAGCCGTATTACCAACAACAAATATTTTTAATAGTCATAAAATGCATTAAGACCATATTCAACTTGTCCTGAAAAGTCATTTCACACCTAAATTTTACGGGTGTCCTAACACCCCACTATTATTTGAAGAACTGTATTTATTTACTCCCTCCTAAGCCTGGCCAGCACTGCGTGTTTGCTATATTTTAATCGTTAAAAACACCTAAAAAAGAAAAAAAATAAAATTTTAAATTCAATATAACCCTAACCATCAGTAAAATCCATTCTTCCCCAATATTTTACCAAACCTAATTGGAGAACCCTAATTTCTTCTTCAACCTTTCATTGCTCTATCTCACAAAAAACAATGGCACTTTAACTCCAGCTCTAATGCCCTAATCTTCCATTACTCATCCAACTCAAGCACAATTCACCCTTTAATAAACCTCAAAATTTGTCATATGGGAAGAAATAAATTCACCAACTAGTTGCAGAAAACGAAACTTAGTTAAATCAATATCTCTACAAATTTTGCACAAATCCTAGAAAAATTCAAGAACTGAAATTTCTGAGTCTGAAGCTAATTTAAATGAGAAAAGCTCAAAACTTTTGATATTGGGAGCTTTATATGTTGAGGTAATTTTATTTTTAATGGGTTTTGATGATCAAAATAAGGCATTGGGCTTTGGGTCCACAAGGTCCATTAATGGAGGAATTTTGGGATAATATGAGGAGATATACCATTTATGCATTGACAGTTAGTACTGGAGTTCTTTGGGCTGTTTATGAAGCTCTTGTTTCCTACTCAAATTAATATAGCTGGCTCATGCCTTAAGAAAGAGTAAATAAATACAGATCTTCAAACAATAGTGAGTTGTTAGAACATCCGTAAAATTTAGATATGTAAATGACTTTTCTAGGACAAGTTGAATGAGGTCTTTATGCGTTTTTTCTTTAATATTTTCTTTAATTGTTATTGTAATAATAAATAAGAATATCGAATAATTTAACTGTAAGAGTTTTATATGAAATTAATATAAAAAGTTATACTTTTATTAGTTGATGTGATCGTTGATACGAGCAAATATTTTTCTTGACTTCCATAACTCGACTTCTGCCTCCGGCCCTACGTAGAAAACTCCGTTCAATCTATTGCATCTAATCCAAATCCGCCGCTATGGAGAAGAAGCCTAACAAAGTACAAAAGTTGTCGACGTTTGATATAAAAGCAGAAGCAAAACATGAAGAGCACCACCTTTCTGATTTCTGCTAAACACGTGTTTCTACTATTATAATATTTAAATATAACCACTTCTGTGATATTTTCTTTTCCAATTTAAACGCACGTGTGTAAAAAAACACAGAGATGTGTGAGAGCATTCCGTAAATAAGAGAGTTTGGATTTAATATTGATTTGGGTGATGATTTCTGGGAGCTTGAATAAATTTGAGTATTTGACAGTAGATTACTAAGTTTAGTGATTTATCCACCGTAAGGAAAGTGATCCACTTCGAATTGAATTAAGCTATTGATTTATTATGTGGGGTCGATTTGATCGATCACATTCCAAAGTCAACACGATCAACCAGAGAATACTTATGAGTCGATACAAGGAAATGACCCGGGGTCAAGAGGAGAAACGACCTCACATCATCGTCGGCTCTGTTATACAATGTACTTTAATTTTATCATTCCGATTACTAAGTAAGGATCCTCCATTGTATAAGGGGGATCAGAGCCTTGTAATAGGAATATGATTTTTAGTAAAAGCTGATTCTCTCCCTCTAATCTTTATCTATCTACTGATCTCTCTCTCCTTTAATGCTATTGTGATTCCAATTATTAGAGTTATTTTAGGGTTCATTATCTTCGACTACGATTTACCCCTTCATCTTTTTCGATTGATTTGCTTAGAATGAGTTTAACATCTTTTGAGTCAAACAATTTGGTGCCGTCTGTGGGAATTTCCACAGTCAAAATCATAGTTCTCACCTGGGATATCGAAAATAACGATCACTGTTCTTCACCCTCAATAGAAACCAACAATGACAGAGGAAGAAGCGAGGTTGAAGATGATAGCAAATGTCTCAAATAACCTCTTGGACTCCCTCAACGAAGCCGCTAGAGAAGATACTGAGAATATAACACCAAGAGATACACCGGAGGGGTAGATTTCACCATCTCCACTCGAGGATCTGACGATCTTGCGTGAAAGAGGAGCTTCTACGTCTACGGCGAAAGAAACACCACCAGCAGTCAAAAAGGTGCTAGAAGAGTGGTTGACGAGCCTTCTAAGCAATATGCTCGAAAAACCCCCTCAAGGAAATACCGAAGATTCGCTAATGGTAGAAATCGTTATTGTAACCGACGAGCCAAGTACTGTACGAACGAGCAACACCAGCACTGTCATCGATGCAAGTGATGATGCACTCTCAACCATTCTAAATAAAATGGAAGAAATGAAAAATCGAACAAAGTGCTTCGTGGTCAAATGAAAGAATACCAGGAAAGAGTTGACAAGATAACTGGTGCCCCTAAGCTGCTGCCAAAACGGGATGTGGGAAGGTTTATCGAACAATCATACAGTGAGAAAGCTGCTCCCATCCCATCACGAAAACTTTCAAAATGCCACCATACTTGAAACTATATGACGGTACCACAGATCTAGAAGATCATCTAATTCATTACGTCAGCGCGGTAAAAGGCAATGACTTGTCAAAATAACAAGTGTCATCCGTAGTGTTGAAAAATTTCGGTGAGACTTTGACAAGAGGAGCATTAACATGGTATTCTCAGCTGGCACGGTCGATATCAAAGTTCAAGGAGATGGCGGAGAAATTCGCTACCACTCATGCAAGAGAAAAGAAGGTCGAAGCTAGGTCAATGACATCTTTGCCATCAGGCACAGGGTGGGCGAAGGACTTCGGGACTTTCTGGACCGATTCAATAGGGTAAGAATGGGACTACCAAATGTGTCAGAAGGAATGGTGGTCGCAGCCTTCCAAAATGGGCTGCGCAGAATCGGGTCAAAGGCGCCCAAGAAATTGCTTAACAGACTCATAAAGTATCCCCCACCACATGGTAAGAGATTCATAACTCTTACTGCGCCGAAGTAAGAGCAGATGAAGACGATCTCAATGGTCCTAATCAGCGACTAACGTCAATACAGTCCGAGGTAAGGGAGATCGATGTAACGATTGGCGAAGGGATCAACTCCCTCACTTCAACAGAGAAAGGCATCGGCCCTATGTCAGAACTTCCAATCTGCCTCCCCTGAGGAACACATATGTCGTGCCACTACACAACGTACCACTTCGAAATGAAAGAGGTATGCCTCCATAGTTATCTGCTTATGTCTTTTGTGTTTCCCCTTCAAAAATAGTGTGTGCACTAGAGAAGCTATGAACGAAGGTGCAGTGGCCACAAAAAATAAAATCGGACCCAAGTGCAAGAAGGCTGAATGTCCTATGCGAATTCCATCATGAAAGATGACACAAGAGTAAGATTGCATAGGTTTACGACATGAGGTGGTCAGGATGTTGAATCAGGGATACCTGAAAGAACTGCTCAGCGTACAAGAAGGTCCAATTCTACCAGAGGACGTGACCCGTCCCAAGGACCGCCAAAGCCACCATCACCAGCACGTACCATACAGATGATCATCAGTAGTGGAAACAACTCGGTGATCAACCACGTGAAGATCACCACCACACAAAAGCTGAAGTGTATGATCGCTCATGAACGGTATGATGACTTCGAAGACAGTATCACCTTCAAAAAGTCAGATGCCAACGATTATTCTTTCCCTCATTATGATTCTTTAGCTATAACATTACACATCACTGATACATATGTGAAAAGAATCATAGTAGATGACGGAAGAGGCATATGTTATCCACCCGATAATTCTCATGCAAATGAGGCTCGAGGATAAGATAATACCGGGTTGCAATACTAACGTGTTTTAACAATGTAGTAAAGCGGACATTCGGAGAAATAGCACTGCTTGTCCTGGCAAGGGAAGTCACACTCGAAACCACATTCCACGTCATGGATCACAAAGCAGCTTATAATGCCATTATCAGAACGCCCATGGATACACGCCATGCGAGCCGTCCCCTCAAGTTTTATCAAGTAATCAAATTTTCCACCCCGTGGGGAATATTCAGCATACGAGGCAAGCCACGCACCGCCCATGACTGCTATGGATCACACCAAATTGCACGCATACCAAATAGTTAAAAAGAGCAAGCGTGGAGGCATAGCAATCAGCCATGCCGGGAACTAAATCCAACCCGCCAGCAGAGGTCATCAAAGACCTAGATGTTGTAGAAGCTTGCAAGGGGACTATTGAAAATCTCGACCCAGTCCAGCAGGAGGATGCCTACAACACAAAAAAGGCTTATATCGTACACAACCTCTTCAAGCCAGGTAAGCATAGCAATTTTTTAACTATTAATGCTGACCTATTTGCCTTCTCCCACTCGGGTATGCCGGGGATCCCAAAAGAATCGCCACTTATAGTCTGAAGTAGATCCACGCATTCTGCCAGTATGGCAGATGAATAGGAAATTCAATGCCATGATTAATGAGGTGGTCAGTGAAGAAGTGGACAAAATACTGGCCAATGGTTCCATCAGAGAATCAAAATACCCCCAATGGGTCACCAATGTGGTCATGGTCAAAAAGAAAAATGGGAAGTGGAGAATGTGTGTGGACTTCACCGATCTGAACAAGGCATGTCCAAAAGATTCCTTCCCATTGCCCCATATCGACTAGCTGATCGACGCAACAGCGAGGCACGAACTGATGAGTTTCTTGGACGCCTACTCCGGCTACAACCAAATCCTAATGGCCGAGGAGGATCAGGAAAAGATAACTTTCATCACCCACCAAGGGACTTACTACTATAAAGTGATGCCATTCAGAATCAAGAATGCAGGAGCCACATACCAGAGGTTGGTTACCAATATATTCAAGGAACAGCTCAACAACACAATGTAAGTCTATATCGATGATATGTTGATAAAATTGGTAAATAAGGAGGACCATATCAATCATTTGAAAGAAGCCTTTTAGATATTGAGGCGGTACGACATGAAATTGAATCCGGAAAAAAGCTCCTTCAATGTGGCCTCGGGAAATTTTCTATGCTTCCGTATGTCAAAACAAGGAATCGAAGTCAACTCGGATCAGATCAAGGCCATAGACGCAATACCTGAGTTACTTAACAACAAGAAAAAGGTACAGAAACTGACGGGGTGAATAGCCGTCCTATCGAGTTTCATTTCACGATCCTCGGACAGGTGTCACAAGTTCTTCAATGTACTGATAAAAGATCGTGGGCTACAATGGAACGAGGAATGCCTCGACGCCCTGAGGAAACTGAAAGCGTATCTATCCCCACCACCACTACTCGTCAAGGCATACGCAGGCGAATGTCTACTTGTGTTTTTTGCCGTATCCGAAGTCGTTGTCAGCGCATCTCTGGTCCGCGAAAACAAAGGTAGCCAATCCCCTAATTATTATATCAACGAGACCTTAATAGATGCTGAGACAAGGTATCCTTACCTTGAAAACTGGCTCTATCACTAGTCGTAGCTTCACGAAATCTTTGACCATATCTTCAATGTAACCCCATAAAAGTAATAACAACCTTTCCCCTAATGGGCATCCTACATAAACCCGAGCTCACGGGCAGGCTAGCCAAATTGGCTATAAAGCTTAGTGAGCATGACATAACTTATCATCCACGAACTGCCATTAAGTCGGAGGAGCTCCCTGACTTTATCGCCGACTTCAGCGCAACGATATTGCTAGAGATGGAACAAGAAGCACTTCGTGCCTCTGCTCATACTGGCCTCTAGACCTTCTACACCGACGGTGCTTCAAATGCCTGGGGATCGGGACTGGACTTGTCCTTGAAGTCACTACGGGCGAAGCAATTCACCAGTTCATACGATGCCCGAGATGACTAACAACGAGGCCGAGTATAAGGTTGTGATTACAGGTATGAAGTTAGCACTGAAATAAAAAGCTCGGTGACTCATCCTCCACTACGACTCTCTACTAATCGTAAACCAAGTCACCGGGACTTTCCAATTCAAAGAACAGACTATAGAAGTATAGATCATAGATCCATAAGCTGATGCAAGAGTTTGATGAATGTCTTTTTGAGCTGATCCCTAGGGCACAAAACATTAAAGCAGATGGCGTGGCCAAGCTAGCCGCGGCCAACAAGAATATCAACAAAGAAAATGTGGTTACCCTCCTCCATTCATCCATAGATCACGTCGTGGTATTCTCCTTGAACTTAACTTGGGACTGGCGCAACCACCTAGTAAAGCATGACCTCAACAAGAGAACATTTGGCATCCCCCTCGCTAAATGCCTTGGACGACACCAAACAATACATGTATTGGAAGAGGTGCATGAGGGCCATTATGATGACCACATAGGGATCTATGCCCTCGTGCGATGCCTCATCCGTACAGGCTATTACTGGACTACTGCGAAAAATGAGCAAAATACTATGTCCGGAGATGCGAGCAATACCAAAAATACGCCCCCATGATACACCAAGTGGGAGAATTCCTCCATTCAGTCACTTCGCCGTGGCCCTTCATAAAGTGTGGGATGGACATAATCGTCCCCATGCCAGCCGAACAAGGAAATGTATGTTTTCTTTTAGTTTTAACTAACTATTTCTCTAAATTGGTGGAAGCAAGTGGTGTACGCCTAAATTCGTGAGAAGGAGGTCATCGCTTTTATATGGAAAAATATTATATGTTGTTTCGATATCACCAAAGAAAACAATTGTGACCATGGGCCTCAGTTCATCGGAAAGGAAACGACCGAGTTCTTCAAAAAATGGCACATCAAGCGGATACTCTCCACTCTTTATCAACCCGCCACCAACGGCCTAGCCGAGTCTTCTAACAAAGTAATATTAAATATATTTAAAAAGAAGCTCGAGAAAGTTAAAGGGCTACGACCCAAATTATTACCTGAAATACTATGGGTATACCAAATTATGCTAAAGTCCAGCACGGGAGAAACGCCATACTCACTGGTCTATGGGACCGATGCATTCATACACGTTGAGGTCGGGGAACCAAACCTGAGATACTCCCATGTCACTAGGGAAAATAAAAACGAAATTAGGTTGAAAGACCTAGATGAAGTTGAAAAGAGGAGAGACATGGCCCATATAAGAATAATAGCCCAAAAACATCAAGTAGAGATATACTACAACAAAAAAGCCAAAGTGAGATCAGCAAAAGTTGGCTACTACGTCCTCAAGACCAAAACACTACATCGAAAGACCCAAACGAGGGAAAGTTGGGAACCAACTGGGATGGAAAAAATAAAATCATAGCAGCCACAAACAAAGCAGCGTTCCCACTAGAAACAATGGAGGGAAAACCTCTTCAAAACAACTGAACGTCGCCCACCTCAAGTAATTCCACTTTTGAAAGGTGTCTCCTAAGTCGTACTCTTTTTCCCTTACCTGAGCTTTGTCCCAATAGGGTTTTCTCGGGGAGGTTTTTAATGAGGCAGCGAAGGGGATACCATGTGGACCAAAGCGCAGTTCATCCTCGGCCTATCGACACGGTCTCTAGGCCAAAGTAATGAAAGGACTACACTAGTAAATCTATATTATATAAATAAAATTCTCCATTATATGAATGGAAGTCAAATCTCCATTGTATAAACAGAATCTAATCTCCATCAGTTCGACCTCGCTCAAACCATGACGGATACCACTTCGGTGACAGTCGAAGAAACATCATAATGGTGAAGGCCATCGACATCAGTTTGACCTCGTTCGAACTATGACGGATATCACTTTGAGGACAGTCGAAGCAACATCCTAATGGCCAAGTCCGTCGACATCAGTTCAACCTTCTTCGAACCACGGCAGATACTACTTCGACGACAGTCGGAGCAACATTGTAATGGCCAGGCCATCGACATCAGCTCTACGTCATTTGATCCATGATGGATACTACTTCACCGATAATCGAAGCAACATCCTAATGGCCAAGGCCATTGACATCGGTTCAACCTCGTTTGAACCACGCGCATATCACTTCGAAGACAACCGAATAAACATCCTAATGTCCAAGGCCATCGACATCAGTTCAACCTAGTTCGAACCACGATGGATACTGCTTCGATGATAGTCAAAGAAATGTCCTAATTTCCAAGGCCATCAATATCAGTTCGACCTCGTCTGAACCATGACAGATAGCACTTCGACGATAGTCGAAGAAACATCCTAATGGACAAGTCCATCGACATCAGTTCGACCTCCTTCGAACCACGACGGACACTACTTCGACTGTAGTAGAAGTAGCATCTAAATGTCCAAGGCCATCGAAATCAATTCGATCTTGTTCGAACCATCACAGATACTACTTTGATTATTATCGAAGCAACAACCTAATGTCCAAGGCCATTGACATCAGTTCAACCTCGTTCGAACCACGAAGAATACTACTTCGATGACAGTCAAAGCAACATCCTAATGGCCAAGGCCATCGACATCTGTTCGACCTTGTTTGAACCATGACGGATATTACTTCACGACAGTCAAAGCAACATCCTAAGAGCCAAGTCCATTAACATCAGTTCGACCTCGTTCGAACCATGACGGCTACTACTTTAACAATAGTCGAAGCAACATCCTAATGGCCAAGGCCATTGACATCAATTCGGCCTCATCTGAACAAGACGGATACTACTTCGACGATAGTCAAAGCAATATCCTAATGGCCAAGGCTATCGGCATCAGTTCAACCTCGTTCGAACCACGATGGACATCACTTCGACAAAAAGCGAAAGCAACATCCTAATGGCCAAGGACATCGGCATCGGTTCGACCTCGCTCAAACCACAATGAAATCTTTTAACAGTAATAAAAACAACCTCCACCGGAACTAAGTGTAATGTTAAGATCCAAAAAGGGAAAAGCAGTAAATAGATGAAGCAACAAAAACAAAGTTTGTATTACAACAAAAATCATTTATATTCGTCCCTACGGACGGGCCTTAGTACAATCCACAACAAAAAATGCGGAAACAAAAATAGACAAACTTAAACTACTCATCACCCTCAACGGATAAGCATCTTCTTACCACGAATCTGAGTCAAGGAGATTCACGTCCTCAGAGGTAGCACCCTCCCTATCAGAAAAGTTAGGATCGTACCCATATGATTCATGAGCTGTACGTGCCTCATCATGCACCGCCTGAACCTCCACCTTTGTTTCCCGACCCTCGACATGAAAAGCTCTATATACATCAAGTCGAGCCTTCGCATAAATCCACATCTCATATATTCCATTAGGCAGGCCCTGGCTAGATGGGGGATGAGATGAGGAGGGCTGAAAATGATAATCTACTTCCTCTTACCACAGTGGGGCTACCTGCCTTTGCAACGCAGCCAATTTATCGGCGTTACCATTTAGCTCGCCCTTGAGTCCATAAACTTCCCCCATCTTAGCATCCAGCTCAGAGGTCAAACCAGCTACCTTCTGCTGCAGGTCGGCGTTCTCCGTCATCACCCCTTTACTCAGTTCAGACTCATCCTCCTTCGCCTTAATAAGGTCTTCCAACTCGCTGTTTCAAGCGACAGCCCTCACCAGCTCCTTGTCCCTCTCCCTCAGCTCTTCAACCTTGCGCTCCAACTTGGCCTCCTATTCCTTAAACCCCTCAAAGAACACCTAAAACTCGGGATCTTGTTTGAAGATGTCAGACATCGCGCGGTTTTTATTCCGGTGCTACTGATACTTCATCGACATCTATTTGTAGAGGTCTGTCCTCTTTAGGTCACGACGTCCTCTCGCCATCTCCAGGATGAGGGTCTGATACAAAAAAGAGTAGTTAGGAAAAAATGCACCATTTCAACAACACCCTTCGCGATATAAAGAAAAAAAGGAGCCTACCTGTAATACCATACTTGCAACCTTATGGGATTGTTTAGTATCACTCATAGTCCCAAGAATCTCATTCTGGGGGGAAGCGCACAAAGGGCCAAAGACCGGTGCAATCTGCTCGCTATTCAAAAGCAAATTACAACCCCCTGGAATCGTGATGAGACGATCAAACCCTACAGTATTCACTTTCACGTGGGTATGGCCACCCAACAATTTGTCAACATCCTCAGGAGCAATATCGGAACGTGATCCTTCCTCCTCTACGTGGGTCCTCCCCCCTCCCCCCCCCCCCCCATGTTGGACGACACAGCCATTTTAGCGGAATGCGCCAAACGGACACTTGGGACGACCTCTCTATGCACGGGCAAGCCTCCCTAATCGAATGGTGTTAGCCATAAATGTGGCCATCGGGGCCTCCTGAGATGCTCCACTTCCATCAACTTCAGTAGCCACCCCCTTTCCTATCTCCAGTAGTCTTCTTTTTCTTTCCAACGGCTCTTCACCATTAGAAGATTCGTCGACAGGTTGCGAGGCTAGTGCCAACAAGGTTGACTCCCCCATAGCCGCAGAAGTGGACGTGGCTCCCTATTGGGAACTTAGAGGTCGACCCTCCCTGTCACGGCCCAAACCCAACCATGATGGCGCCCAACCCTAAAGCTAGGCAAGCCTGACCAACAATCGCTTTCAGTTTAACACTAAGTCTCAAAAGTGACAATTTAAGAATATTATAGTAATTTTAGAATAATAATCCAAAAATATTAATAGAATAATCACTCCTAAAAGATCTGGGTCACGAGTCTAGAGCCTCTAAAAAAATTGGATAATAATATCTGAATGAAAAATATAAAAGTCTTGAAATGTACATATAATAATGAACTAAAATATGAAGAGTAGCCAGGTCCGGCGAACATCAAGCAGCTACCACAATGACTCCGAAGAATATCTGGAGACTACGAGTGTCAGCTAAGCCTCCGATGTACCTGAATCTGCACACAAGGTGGAGGGAGTAAGGGTGAGTAATACCGACTCAGTGAATAATAAGCATATATAATGTCTGAAAGTAGGAAATCCACGAAATGCCGCAAAGCAAAGCTTGGACTAACAGTCATATATCTTAACTACCAACTAACAGAAAACCAATATCAAATATAGCAGTCAAGTATCATGTAAGGATGCAATGCAATGCACATGAATTCGCTATGACGTGCAGCTCAATCTGTTTAACGTCGAAGACGCTCACTGGGGGTGTGTACAGACACCGGAGGGGCTCCTACAACCCAAGTGCAATATTATCATATCACCGCTGCGGCGTGCAGCCCGACCCATGCTCAGTCCACAATATGCATATGATTCACATAAGAGATTTAATCTAATTTCCCATTTTTCCAAATTTTTAGATGAATGTAATTCAATTAATCAATTTCAGGAATAGGGAGACTTAGCCTTTAATAACAGTGATTAAGCACATGACTAAGATCAATGATTATGCCAATCATGTTATCACACGGATAATCACCCTAGACGGGTACTACCGATAGGCACAAGGCCCCAAACGTGGCAATAAGCCCAATTATAAACAATACAATGTGCATATCAGCCGCCAATAATTTTGATTTAGCTCTCAAGATGGACCAAGTCACAATCCCCAATAATATACCATGCCGAACCTTCCATGGGGTGCGATTCACGCCCTAACATAGCATCACAATGTGAAAACACCGGGGTTTTAAACCCTCAGGCATCATCTATACAAACTACTAACCTCTAACCGGTCGTAGACTATTCGCAATGCCTTTTCCTTTTGTATCAACCTCATTGCGCGTAGAATCTATCCAAAATCACAATGAATACATAAATATGAGCTAAAGAAATATAACCCAATCAAAAATACTGGAAAAAACACTAATATTCACGAAGTTGGCAAAACCTGAGCCCCGGGCCCACTTCTCGAAAAATTCTAAAAATCGTATCTTTGGATTCCTCGTCTTGCCACGAGTACGTACATATAAAGTTCATCAAAAACGGAGCTCGAATAACCTTTCAAATCCCCAAAATTCGTTTCTAAAAACTAAGCCATAGTTCTCCAAAATTTCTACCCAATTTCATGAAATTAAGGGTTGATTCTTCCTAAAAATGGTATTTTTAAGTCAAGAGACTTACCTCCAATAAATAGCCGTTGAAAACACGCTTCAAATCGCTCAAAAACGCTCCCTTGGTTGCTTAACAATGGAGGAAATATTGTTGGGTTCGCAACTGAAATTACCCTTAAAAACACTCTGTCCAGCTAAATGACCCTTCTTCGTGAACGTGAGGCCCTTCTGCATTCACGATGAACAAAATCCACTGGGCCAATTTTTCTTCTTCAGGAATCCGGTGCCCAACTGCGAAGGCGAAGGCCAACTCAGGACCCCCCAACATTCCCTCTTCGCGAACGCGCAGAAGGAATCGGGAAGCCAAAATTTTGCCGATCTGTAGTACCCGTCTAGGGTGAATATCCATATGATAACATCATTTGCATAATAGTTTATCTCAGTACTATGCTTAATCACTGTTATTAAAGGCTAATTCATCATATTCCTTAAATTGATCAATTGAATTGCATTCACCTTAAAAATCGGAAAAGAAATTAGATTAAATCTGTTATGTGACTCATATGCATACTGTGGACTGAGCATGGGTCGGGCTGCACGCCGCAGCGGTGATCTGATGATATTGCGCTTGGGCTATTAGAGCCCCTCCGGAGTCTGTACACACCCCCAATGAGCGTCGTCGATAGTAAACGGATCGAGCTGCACACCACAACGAATTCATGTGAGTTGCATTGCATCCTTACATGATACTTGACTGTTATATTTGATATTGTTTTGTTGTTAGTTCCTAGATAATGTATAGGACTGTTAGTCGTAGCTTTGCTTTGCAACATTTCATGGATTTCTTACCTTCAGACATTATATATGCTTATTATTCACTGAGTCGGTAGTACTCATCCCTACTCCCTGCGACTGTGTGAAGATTCAAGTACACCAGAGGCTTAGCTGACACTCGTAGTCTCCAGATATTCTTCGGAGTCGTTGAGGTATTTGCTTGACGTTCGCAAGACCTGGCTACTCTTTATATTTTAGTTCATTATTATATATACATTTTCAGACTTTTATATTTTTCTTTCAGATATTATTATCCAATTTTGTATAGAGGCTCTAGAACCCAGATCTTTTGGGAGTGATTATTCTATTAATATTTTTGGATTATTATTCTAAAATTACTACAATATTCTTAAATTGTCGATTTTTAGACTTAGTGTTAAACTGAAAGCGATTGTTGGTCAGGTTTGCCTAGCATTAGGGTTGGGCGCCATCACGACTGGGTTTGGGTCGTGATACTCCTGGACAGACTCGCATAGAATATCTCGAGCATCCTCGGCGCAATTGATTCGTATGAAAGTAGGGACCGGTGCCCTCCTCCTAGAAGCACCTCGATCTGTCACCACAGAATCATACAGTTAAGTAAGTTCATATAACCAACGAAAAAAAATTAGAATTTTACCTAACGGAACTTTAGGGCCGTAACGTCCAACGAAGGTAGGACAAGTCCAATTCTCCTCCGCATGAGGTAGTAGACCGGTGACCTGATTCCTGATACAGATAACGGGATGGGGCGGGCGAGCCATTGCTGCAATGCAAAAACTAGAGTTGCAATAACAGCATGTGATGAAGAACCTAATGAACAACAATACTTACGAGTCTTGTTCCACCTCTCTGGAAATCAGGTGGGGTTAGAGACCACGTGTTCCGTCTTGGCAAAAAAAAACTTGTGCCAGAATTTACGGCTTGCCTGGTTGTATATTCTGACCACCAACCCCTTTGTACCGTGGACTCTCAAATGCACCATGGTCCCTATAAGGAAACTGGTTGTAAACAACTGCAAGAGATGATGAACAGAGACATCACATTCAGCTAACTCTACGTACACGGCCAGCAGAAGAAGAACTTTGAGCGTGTATGTCGTAAGCTGAGCCAGGCAGATGTGGTAGAATCTGTAGAAATTTTCCACCAACGGAAAAAGAGGAGAGTCATAGCTTATCAAAAAAGGGTATTTGTAGAAGGAACAGTACCCTGGACTGTGAACGTCAATGTAGTCTTCCCCCGCCAAAACCATCCCCACGTGGGCGGGGATGCCACATTTTTGCGGAGGTCGTCCAAATGATTCTGTTCCATCTCAGAAAGCACTAGAATGGGAGTAGCGGGTGAATCTTTGGTGAAATCACTCCAAGAAGAAGAATGCCTCGGTAATAACGCTTCCACTGTAAGAGGACTGACATCCTCTCCCATATCCACCTCTCTGCCGTCGGAGGAGGGTGGTGCATTTGCTGGAGCAACCTAAGGTACCCCATCGTTGATACGGCGAGATCTAGGCATGATTTTATTCGAAGAAAGTCGCACAAAATGAAATAAAGGAGAAGAAAAATCCTCGATCAAGAACGAAAACGCAGGAATATAAAAGTAAAAGAAAGGAGGGTTGGAATGTTCTCAGGAATGACTAAAGTTCTTCAATGGAATTGAACCCTTTACCTATTTATAGGGTTGGGTGGCGCCAGAATTGAGGCATCAGGCTTCAAATCAGTGCGGGAAACCAAGCGCTAAACCATCATCTTTTCTACCTTGAAAATACACATAATGATGACGCATGTGAATGCCGACGTCACCCATGTAAGAGTGTTTACTTCAACGTTCTGATAGATATGATTACCATCTCCCATTGGTCACGTCATAGTATTTCGATGAGTCAAACTCTCCCTAACGGAAGCATTGATTCCGCCTATCGAGGACTTATCTCACTGCGACCCTGACGAGTGGAGGACTAACTGTATGGGGTCGAATTTGATCGATCACGTCCCAAAGTCAACATGACAAACCACTGAATACTTATGAATCGATACAGGGGGACGACCTAGGGGCAGTAGGAGAAACGGCCTTGCATCATCGTCGGCTCTGCTATAGGACGTACTTTAATTTTGTCGTTTCGATAATTAAGTAAGGATCCTCCATTATATAAGGAGGATCCAAGTCTTGTAATAGGGAGATGATTTTTAATACAAGCGGATTCTCTCTCTTTCCAATCTTTATCTCTCTACTAATCTCTCTCCTTTACCCTATTGTGATTCCAATTATTAGAGTTATTTTAGGGTTTATTATCCTCGACTACGATTTACCCCTTCATCTTTTTCGATTGATTTGCTTAGAAAAAGTTTAACATATTTTGAGTCAAACATTTATGCTCTGTCTTCCTAGGTATATGTCTTTTTATAACTGATTGGATGAAGTTCATATTTCAAATGGTAAAGATATTTATTCGATTTTTAAAATATATAACACTGTTTATTATTTACAAAATTGAACCGCATTTCTTTCCTACTAGTTTTCAAATATTTTAAACCGTTTTTGAGAACAAATAATTTGATTTATATTACGTTCCTTATTATTTTTAGATATTTAAAATCTTAAAGTAAACAATCAATATTTGCTTTTGCATAAAACATTATATGAATTAATATAATTCACTTAACATCCAATACACTGTGGGAGTCTTGTGCACTTTATCTTCTCCTTCCTAATCCTCGAGTTTTATATGAAAATTATCAATAAAAAGAAGAAGTACAAAATAAATGAATCACTTGTAAAATTATTCATTGAATTAAGTCCTGCTATATGAATACTTCATGGGATGTTTCTCAAACCCAATCCTTTCTTACCTAAAACGTGATATTAATATTACGGCTGACCAATTGATACTAGTCATGAGTCAAACACTCAAACAAATGGCTGCTCTCTTTTAAATATTGAAGTCTTCTTCTTTTATAACTTTTGACAATTTCCGACCACCCCACTTAATAAATATCACATATAATTTCAACCCCAATTGAATCATAATTCTATTTTTATATCTTCTCAATATTTTAAAACCACCATGAAAGCAATCCACCACCTCCATACCACCCATCTCCACCAATATTTTTAGCCACCAATTACATAACAATAGACTTTCCATGGTCTATGCCTACAAAGATGGTTCAATTGAATCTCAAAGAAAAACCTCAAAGAAATCAAATAGACTTGGTGAAACATTATCAAACCTTTTAAACATTCAAAAACCATATCAAAAGATCAATAATCTTAGTATTTATCAAATTGGAACACTTTGAACATTGAAGACAAGGCTAACACACCTACAATATCCCCTAAGGAGGACATATCCGATCGATGGCGCGACATTCATGGTGTTCAAGAATGGGAAGGTCTTCTTGATCCACTCTCACCCTTGCTACGTCGAGAAATTGTTAAATATGGCGAATTTTCTCAAGCAACTTATGATGCATTAGATTTCGACGCCTTCTCAGAATATTGTGGAAATTGCATGTATAATAGTCATAAGTTGTTTGACAAGTTAGTTCTTAGCAAAAGTGGCTATAAAGTTACCAAGTATATCTATGCAATGTCATATATAGATATGCCACAATGGCTTGAAAGATCAAAATTGACATATACATGGAGCAAAGATTCAAATTGGATTGGCTTTGTTGCTGTGAGTGATGACGATGAATCGCGACGAATTGGAAGGAAAGACATTGTTGTGGCATGGAGAGGGCAGTGACACCTTCGGAATGGTATGAAAAATATGCAGAGGAAATTAGAGCCAATTGGACATATGGACTCAAAAGTGGAACATGGTTTTCTTAGTATATACACATGTAAGAGTGATTCAACAAGGTATAACAAGTCAAGTGCAACAGAACAAGTCATGAAAGAATTGAAAATATTGGTGGATTTTTACAAAAGCAAAGGTGAAGAAGTTAGCCTCACAATAACAGGACATCGCTTAGGGGGTGCACTAGCTATCCTAAATGCTTATGAACCAGCAGCAAAATTTCCAAAACTACCAATTAGTGTTATTTCATTTGCAGCCCCAAGAGTTGGAAATATTGCATTTCGAGACGAGATTTACCAGATGGGAGTCAAAATTTTACGCGTTACAGTAAAACAAGATTTAGTCCCTCGAATGCCCGGAATAATTTTTAATGAAAGTTTACAAAAATTTGCAGGGACATTGGAGGGGATTTACACACATGTTGGAGCAGAATTGAAGCTTGATGTTAGGTCATCACCTTATCTTAAAAGGGGATTTAATTTCATAGGGTTGAGACATATCTTCATTTAGTAGATGGTTTTGTTAGTACAAGTTCAACTTTTAGGTCTAATGCTAAAAGAGATGTGGCATTAGTGAATAAGGAATGTGATATGCTTGTAGATGAGTTAAGAATTCCTACTTTTTGGTATCAACTGGCCAAAAAGGGGTTAGAGTGTAATTCTTATGGTAAGGCCCTAAAGTGATCAAGAAGATATTCCTTCACCTACTAGAGAAGATTATAGTTATGGATTGCAAGAAATTAGTTATGCATTTTTTCTATTTAATTTAGTCTAGTATCTTAGTCAACTTCAATTTTTCCTATGACGGGCATATGGATTTGACTATGATTTTCAAAAGATAGCTGAAGCAACATAGAGAACAAGGAATAAAGCAATATATATATTATATATAAAAGACGACTCCATCCGAAAGATGCCTCAATGTAAATGTGCCTAGCTAAGTAGAATAAGAGTGTGGGGCAAGAGTTGTAATAAAGCTTATTCAACTTACCTTATCCGTTAAATAAGCTTCGTTATCTGACTATTCATGCTAATAAGATTATTAAAAATTACATTAGACCATGTGTTTGAGTTACAAAATTAAAATATGTGAATTTTCTGAACTGATGAATATATATCTATTTTCTTGTTATATGAAATAAAGTACTTATAAAAAGTTATAGCTAATTCGACTAAGAGAACATATGCTATTTAGATGTTTGCATTCTCGTTTCAAATTGATTTAAATCAAATTAGTAAAACCTTCTGTTCCAATTTATATGTGAGTATTTAATCGAGCACAAAGTTTAAAAAAAATTTTTAAAATTTGTAGTTTAAACAAATCATCAAAATTTGTGTAACTATAGATCATCTCATCGATAAAAAAGAAAAAAATAAAATTGAATTTTTACTAAATAGAAATAATTTTTGTCTTGGGAAATAATTTTAGTCTTGTTGGGACTAACTTAAAAAAAAGTAAAAATACATTAAAAATTAATTAAAAATCGGTCGAGTGAGAGACCTAATTATTGCATTCATAATGATTGAAATATCTTTAAAAAGTTGAGAAGATGGAATTCAAAACAAATTAGTTGTATAATGTAAGCGAAAGTCCATATAATTTGAGAGAATATATTATGTTTAAATAATCAAACTCTCGCATCATTCAAAATGATAAATTACACTTGACAGCATGAAAAATAAATTACTACTACACCCTAAGAAGAAAAGAAAAGAAAGAATGATAAACTACAATTATATGCACACCAGATTAAATAAAACAAAGGCAAAAAGAATGATTACATCTCAAAATATGAATAGTAAATTGAAAAAATAAATGATATAGATAATTAATTGAAAAAGAACTCTTGCCCCTTTTGGATTTGGGTACTAAGGAAAAGAAAAGATTAGATGGGATAGTATCAAGACAAGAATAAAACTGCACGATTTCTAATTTTATTAATTTTATTTCAAAGCATAGAGTTATTTCCCTCTTTATTTCTTATATATTTATTAATTGACAAGGCAAAAGTTATTGAGGCTTTTGAGCTTTCAAGTCAAAAGGCACGACTGTTACTTGATTAAAAAAATAAAAATGATTTTATCTATTAAGAACGGCTGTGTCTTTTGGGATTTCTAAAAGGAACAAAAGGTGGCTTGTAAACAGTAATGGCATTTAAACGCCTATTCATCCACTAATAAAGGAGGAAATGGAAAAAAAAGGAGATAAAATAAATAAGATTTCTATTTTTTTTAACATACCACGTCACCTTAATTAACACCACAATATTATATAGAGAGAGATTAATGAAGAGTTGCCTTTTCATTTGCTTTCAGATTCAAATTAGCCGAATGTAGTGTGATAATTCAAGTTACTTAAAGGAGTGCAATAATAATGATAGGAATTAAAGAGATATATATAAATGTAGATTACACTTTTTGTCCAAAAATGTTACAAGTATAGTATTTGCTTGAAGGGTATAAAGGTCACTTAGTTTTTGAAGGTTATTTCAGTAAAACAATTTTATCTATGAAAATTCATAATTATAATATAGTATGATAATTTCAGTAATATAACTTTATTTAAAAATCTTCATACTTATAATATAGTATGATTTAAGCAAACCAAGTATGAATAAGCTCTTATATTAAAATCATATAAAAAATAGCTAACGAAACTTTAGCAAACCAATATATGAAAATCTAATTAACCCATTGTTTAGCTCAGAGTTTTCATTTACTTAAGAAGCATAAAACAATCAAAATAAATGAAGGGCCAATCATAGCAAATCGCAATAAATTCAAAAACCAAAAGAATAAAAAAATATAAGAAATAACGGTTATAGATTAAAGGAAGGAGGATGAAGATCTTTTATTAATGATGTTAGTTTGGTCTGTCTCTCCATGGAGAGGTTCAGAGCTTTACAATGATGTATTCTCTTTTCTTTTAGAAGAAAATATGAAGAAGAAGAAGAAGCAGCCCCCCTTTTAGGGTTCTTTATCTTAGTATTTCTAGCTAGGAGATATACCAGCTGGCGCCAAGGGGTTGGGACCACGTAACGACCAGGCCGTGGCCTTAGTTGTCACATTAGGTAACCGCCCGATAATCTTGTTAATAAATGGTCGTACCATTTATTAATCATGAATATGCTTTAATAAACACGTTGATCTCATTCATTATCATGAGGTCAAGTTTTGACTCATACAGATAGTCCCTCCGCTTATTGAGGTCGTGCCCAGGCCGAGCTCGATGAGCGGATTCTGCCGATAACCGTAGCCGTTTATGCATTGGGGCGATCATAGCCCCTTATTCTTCGGAGGTGGCCGTAGCCATTTTTACTTTGGAGGTGGTCGTAGCCATTTATCTTTTGGAGATGGCCGTAGACATTTATCTTTTGGAGAAAGCCGTGGCCATTTTTACTTTAGAGATGGCCGTAGCCTTTTAACTTTTGGAGATGGTCGTAGCCATTTTTACTTTACAGATGGTCGTAGCTATTTATCTTTTGGAGATGGCCGTAGCTATTTTTATTTTAGAGATAACCGTAGCCTTTTATCTTTTGGAGATGACCGTAGCCATTTTTACTTTACAGATGGCCGTTGCCATTTTTACTTTATAGATGGCCGTAGCCTTTTATCTTTTGGAGATGGCCGTTGCCATACTTTACAGATAGCCGTAGCCATTTGTCTTTTGGAGATAGCCGTAGCCATTTTTACTTTACAGATGGCCGTAGCCATTTATCTTTTGGAGATGGCCGTAGCCATTTTTACTTTAGAATGGTCGTAGCCATTTTTACTTTAGAGATGGTCGTAGCCTTTTATCTTTTGGAGATGGCCGCAGCCATTTTTACTTTACAGATAGCGGTAGCCATTTATCTTTTGGAGATAAACGTAGCCATTTTTACTTTAGAGATGGTCGTAGCCATTTACACGCGCCTGTAGAGAATATGATCACGCTTATCGCGTATGAGGGGGACATCTTATGCATTGTGACGCATGGGACGTGCCCATAGTGCTTCGAGGTCGTCACATCCGTTTCATGGGTGACGCGCCGATTGATGGTTGAACGACCGTTCAGTGGTATCTGTCATAATGGTGCCCGTTATTGTAGGCCTGAACCGTTTTGCGGTTGGTCAGGTAGTTAATGGTGACCTTTCGGATTCGTGAAGGTCATTTATGCTTCGTCTATTAATAGGGGGTTGTATCGTTCAGTTCTCACTTTTCCAATATTTGTCTAAGTGGAATTCTGAGAGATATAGCCCTTCTTGTTTTCAGATTATCTGGTCTTTTATTCCTCAATAATTCATTCTCCGTCATTTTTGTCGGGCCTTCGTATTCTCTTGTCTTTTCCGGTGAATTTTGCCCCTTTTCTCTCGTTATACTGATAATGGCGAGCAAGTCTCGTTCTGATATAGCTCCGGTGGCGGTTGCGGCAGCTGAGGGCCCATATATGGTGGTGGGAACCACCGATCCACCGAATGTTGACCTGTTCCCGTCGTCGATGGACATTCTTTCCCTGCCCGGCGGCACGGCGACCGATTTTACTGACCTCGAGGGAGAAGATCAAGTGGACGAAGCTCCTCTGATGGGGGAAGTTGGCATTCCTCAACTGAAGGAGCAATGTGATATTCCTCGCTTCGCTAATATCGTCCTGGCCAGGAGCAGCAACAGGGTACACGTCGATCACCAAGGGTACTGCGTTTTTTATGCCTACCGTTTCAAGCTGGGATCTAGGCTTCCTCTACCCATGCTGGTGGTGGACTTTTGTCGCTTTTACAAGGTCTGTCCTGGTCAGCTCGTCCCTTCTTGCTAAAAATTATTGGCGATGCTGATCAAATATGAGGAGCTGGCATGGAGGGAGATTACACTTGGGAACATGCTAACTCTGTACGCCTTTCAGAGGGTACGTGGCACCATGATTCGGTTGGTCCCTTGTGGGGCCGACGGCTTAACAGCGGGGCTCGATGACGAGGTCGCTACCCGTCCCTACGAGCATTTCTTCTACATCAGGAGCGAGCACCTGGTGGCTTGTGCTACTGACTTCCCAGAGGAGTGGAACCATGCACGTAAGTTTCTCTTACGCTGGCTTTGATTTCTTTTGGCTAAACGTTTTGCTTTATGTTTGTACGTAATGATCTTCTTTTTGTGCCGTAGCGGGAGGTACGCCACCGGTGCCATTTACTGGAATCCGCAAGTGGATCGAGGCCGTGCTCCCTGTGACAATGGGGATTCGCACGTGGGCTTCTTTTTGGGAGGTTCATGGCCGTAGGCTGGCTGCTAGTAAATTCTAGTTTGCAGTTTATTGTTCTATTTTCTTAGTCCTTAATTTCTTTGGCCTAACCCTTCTTCTTTGGCTGGTCAGAACGGCCAAGGCTCCAGAAGGCTCCTCAGCTTTTTTTCTGCAGGCCGGGGGCGACTGCCCTAATGATTACAATGTCGGCGCCTCGTCCAGTTCTGATGGCGACTTCAGTGGAGTCTTCGGCTGCACACTCTCCGGTACGGCCCATGCGCCGAGTTTAGAAGTCTCCAGGGGTTGTTTGTTCCAGGGCGGAGCGATCACCAAATGAAGATGAGGAAGAAGATGGGAGGCCGCTGGTTAGGCGCATGGTGGCGTTCACCCGGCTCTTCTGGTGGTGATAAGATTAGACTATTCACCATCGGCGGAGGAGGAGGGCGCATCGAACCTTGCCCCAGAGGGCGAGTGCTTAGTGGGGGTTGCCCCGGTTGGCACAGGCCAAGGTGACACAATCGATTCGGAGATTCAAGTTTCTGTTCCTGTTGCTGAGAGGGAAGGTAGTTCCTCAGCAACTGTTTTGGTGGAGAATGCAGGCGCTGACAATTTGGCGAATGCGGGCGCTTCGACGTCTCGGGCGGCGGAGGCCTCGACTTCCAGGGCTTTGGAAGGAAGGGGCGCCTCAAGATAGGGGGATGATTCAGAGTCTAATATTGATCCCGAGGACATCCGTCTTTTTCAGGAGGACTATACCCGCCCAGCGGTGCAGGCCAAATGGGGTAACCGTTATTTGGAGATCTCTAACGACCTGAACCTACTGTTCGAGGAGGAGAACCTGGGGACGCTGTTCGGCATTCTGTGCTCGAAAGATTAGAGTGCATCCCTGAGGGGCATCTTGGACGTCGGGTTGATGGGCGAGAAGGCCTCCTTGAGTATAAAGGTATGTATAAAACTTTGATTTGCTTTATTTCTTAGCATGTCTTCTTGTATTAACTGTCGCTTTGTTTGTTGTAGACATTTTTGCTTGAGATGGAGAGCATCAGGCGGGCTAACGTCCGCTTGGCGGTTTTCGTGCGGTTATTGGAGAAGTCCCGCCGGTACCGTGACCGGTGCCGCGTCTTGCATGAACGTATAAGGAACGACCTGCGGAACCTGGAGCTAGTAGAAGAGCTGGCGCGGAGGGAGCTTCATATGCAACAGACCCTCAGCAGGGTAACCGCTCTTGAGGGGCAGCTTCGCCAAGCGAACGAGGGGATAGATGTTGAGAGAAGGGCGGCTGCTGATAGGGAGCGCCAAAATCTGGCTATGGCAGCAGAGGCCGCTGCAGCTTTTACTAGTCAAGTGGCTGCCCTAGAGACTGAGGTCACCACTTCAAGGGAGCGGGCAGAAGTAGCCTTGGCATGGGTGGAAACACTGCAGGCGACCAACCGTGCCCAAGAAAGGGAGCATGGATTAGAGAGGGTCGCCGCTACCTTTCGAGAGCGGTCGTTGGAGGGGCGTATTGCCGTCTGTCAGCGGGAAGCCCGTGTTACAGCGGACCGGATTGCGGCCTTGGAGGCCAAGAACCAGCGCCTAAGGGACCATGCCGCTTCTTTTGGTCCTGCTCGTGAGCTTTGGATGTGCCGAGGCCTAGCTCGGCGATTGTGGGAATCCTATGTCGTGTCTGAGGCCACTTATGAGGAGGCACGCCGAATGGCTCGTGAAGCCCACCTCGACGGCGATTTTGACCCGTGTACGCCCGGGGGCGATGATGGCGCCGAGGGCGCTGATAATGCTGAAAGGGGCGTTGGGGGCGCCAAGTGAACAAATGAAAAATTTTGTAATGTTTGTTTAGTTTATGTTCTCTTTTTCTCTTTGCCGGACTTGGGCTAATGTAATTGGGGATAACCCCGTGTAAATATTATAAATATATGTGGCTTTCTTTCCTTCTGTTTTTTTATATCGAATACAACTTATTCCTTTTTTTGTGCTTGTTTGGAAGGGCCTTGCCTTAGAGTTTTTCTAGTGAGCATGTTAATAGTCTCAACCAGTTAGGTGACTTCGACCATTGTCGAATTGATTCCTTGCTTTAAGGAAAGTTGGTGTAGATGGCCTTGGCCATAGATAGACGATTTTGGTCATTACCTTCCTCCACTTGTTGGGAGGGGATTGTAGCCGCATTTGGGTAGTGGCGGCACATAGCCTTAGTCCCAATTCGGGCTTAGCCAAACTATATGCCAGGGTAACCAAAAATGCGGCCTTGTAGTTTCGACTTGGGCCAAACTTTACGCGGGCTAATACTTTAGTTTCTAGTTAGTCGTACTTACTTGAATGGCGAGGGCGCTAGGCCCGACCCGGAGTTTGTTCGTGGCTGGGCATTTGGAGGCGTTTGTCCTCGCCTGATCACGGTCTGGCTCATGGCCTCATGGACGTGTGTCCTTGGCTCGTATTCGTCCGTGGTTGAGTTTGTGGCTTTTTTGGCGGAGGCGTGTAGCCTGAGTCCTGGTTCAACTCATAATTGAATTCTTTTGTAATTCGTAATGGCAGGGGCACTTGGCCTAGGTTCTGGTCCAATTCTCAGTTGGACCCTTATGATATTGAAGGCGCATAGCCTGGGTTGTCATTCAACCGTAGTTGAACTTTTGTACTTTTTGAAGGTGCGTAGCCTGAGTCAAAGGCACGTAGCCTGAATTAATGTTCAACCGTAGTTAATCCTTTGTAAAATCTGAAGGCGCATAGCATGAGTTGTCATTCAACCGTAGTTGAACTTTTGTAATTTTTGAAGGTGCTTAGCTTGAATTTCCATTCAACCGTAGTTGAAATTTTGTAATATTTGATGTCGAAGGCAGATAACCTGAGTCCCAGTTCGACTGTAGTTGATCTTTTTGGGTGAAGGCGCATAGCCTGAATTTACGTTCAACCGTAGTTGAACTTTTGTAATATTTGAAGGCGCATAGCCTGAATTGTCGTTCAACCGTAGTTGAACTTTTGTAATATTTGAAGGCACGTAGCCTGAATTTCCGTTCAACCGTAGTTGAACTTTTGTAATATTTGAAGTCGAAGGCACAAAGCCTATGTCCCAGTTCGATCGTAGTTGAACTTTTTGGGTGAAGGCGCATAACCTGAATTGACGTTGAACCGTAGTTGAACTTTTGTATATTTGAAGGCGCGTAGCCTGAATTTCCGTTGAACAGTAGTTGAACTTTTATAATATATGAAGTCGAACATAGCCTGAGTCCGAGTTCGACTGTAGTTGAACTTTTTGGGTGAGGGCGCATAGCCTGAATTGACGTTCAACCGTAGTTAAACTTTTGTAATATTTGAAGGTGCGTAGCCTGAATTGTTGTTCAATAGTAGTTGAATTTTTGTAATATTTGAAGTCGAAGGCACATAGCTTGAGTCCCAGTTCGACCGTAGTTGAAATTTTTGGGTGAAGGCGCATAGCCAGAATTGACGTTCAACCGTAGTTGAAACATTGTGATATTTGAAGGCGCGTATCCTGAGTCGAAGGCGCATAGCCTAAACAGAAGGCACATAGCCTGAACTGGAGGCGCATAGCCTGAACTGCCACTTAACAATAGTTGAATCATTGTGATATTTGAAGGCGCATAGGCTGAGTCGAAGGCACATAGCCTGAACTGAAGGTACATAGCCTGAACTGAAGGCGCATAGCCTAAACTTCCAATCAACCGTAGTTGAAACATTGTCATATTTGAAGGGGCGTAGCCTGAGTCGAAGGCGCATAGCCTGAACTGAAGGCACATAGCCTGAACTGAAGGCGCATAGCCTGAACTGAAGGCGCATAGCCTGAATTTTTATTCAACCGTAGTTGAACTTTTGTAATATTTGAAGTTGAAGGAACATAGCCTGAATCTCAGTTCGACCATAGTTGAACTTTTGGGTGATGGCACATAGCCCGGGTTGACGTTCAACCGTAGTTGAACCTTTGTGATTTTTCCCACATAACCCACTTCGTGGTGGGGGTTAGGATTTGCTCATGGTTCTAGATCTTGCCCAACATACGCTAGTGGCCTTTTTGACTGGATCGCGTGGGTCACCACATTACAGATCTCGGTTAGAGAGATGCTCTCGTGCTGTCCTCCCTTTTGGCAAGATCCCGTATGGAAAGGTGGTGAGGTACCTTAGGCCTATTTTCCTCATAGGGATGGGGGATCTGCTTCTTCTTCTTCTGCCCTTTGCTCGGAGACGCGGGGATGTGGAAGCAAGCTCATCTCGAGGTTTTTGACATCCTATGATCTGATATGCCGCTTGGGCTCGTTCCAGCTAGGTCATTCATTTTCCTTGTTTGGTCTAGTGATAAACTATGTGATTCTGCTATGAAATCCCCACAGAAGGCGCCAAATTGATTAGCTCAAACTTTTCATTAACTTTAGAAGCATAAAACAATCAAAATAAATGGAGGGCCAATCATAGCAGATCGTAATAAATCCAAAGACCAAAAGAATAAAATATAAGAGACAACGGTTATAGATTAAAGGTAGGAGGATGAAGATCATTTACTAATAATGTTGGTTTGGTCTGCCTCTCCGTGGAGAGGTTCAGAGCCTTACAATGATGTATTCTCTCTTTTTTTAGAAGGAGATATGAAGAAGAAGAAGAAGAAGCAGCCCCCCTTTTAGGGTTCTTTCTCTTAGTATTTATAGCTAGGAGATCTGCCAGCTGGCGCCAAGGGGTTGGGACCACATAGAGGGAATGCCCTCGTAAAGACGGCCAGGCCGTGGCCTTAGTTGTCACATTAGGTAACCGCCCGATAATCTTGTTAATAAATGGTCGTACCATTTATTAATCATGAATAGGCTTTAATAAATGTGTTGATCTCATTCATTATCATGAGATCAATTTTTGACCCCTATACCCATCAACGACCGTCATGAGCCTCTAAGTGTTTAATCTAAAAATAGATTTTTCGGTCAAAGTCAATAACAAGAAGAAATCGAATTACTGATAACCAAAATTTACTTTGCTTTTTCAATAGTTTAAAGAATAAGACAAATAGGGGACATAATAGACCAGAAGAAAAAGGTCAAAGTAGATTTATAATCATTCTCAAAATTGCGGTTAGAACTGTATGAATAAAGTAAAGAATAATTGCATATATTTTATAAATAATCAGATACTATTACAAATGAAAAATTTGCCCTTATATCGGAGTACACAGTTATAACAGTTTCCTTACTCAATCCGGGCTTGTTAATGGTATTAACCTGTTACCATATGTAACTGTAACAGAAGCATTTATGACTAATAATTTTGCTTAACCACGATTAATGTCAACTTTCCTTCCTTATTTAATACAGATTCGTGCATCTTCCTTCTTCAATGGTCTTTATACATTCCACTCATGTTTCTTATTTCCCAGCTGTCAGAGCTGATTCCTTTCCTTGAGAAATCCTGGGGGTGTTTCTCATGTGCCTTCTTGAATTCTTTAACCCATCTAATTCGAAAGGCCACCTATCACTTTATTGATGGTTCATGTGTCATGCCTCTTATATACCAATACAGATGCCCCCCCTCAACACACTTTTTGGATATTCTCAGACTAAACATTCAGAAAGTGATAAGTATTTATGGCGGAAATGTTTTGTCGTCGTTTTGTCGAGTATCATAAAGTTTTTTTCTAAACTGATGCGACATACGTCACATCCTTTTAATACCTAAGACAGGTACTTTACTTGATTGGTTCTGCAGTTTTCAGAGCTTTTTTAGGGCTTTTTTGTGGCTAAATCATTGACGAAGTGACTGTTCTATTATGACAGTTCATAATGATCAACTTTAATGACAATTTCTTCTTCTTATAAATGCTTTTTCTTTCTTCTTTGCATTCATATTTCCTTGTACTCCTTTATCTTCTTCTTTATTTTCTTTGTTAAATATGTCTCTACACCAGACCCTCGAAAAGTTGTGATTGTTAGTGAACTTGCTCCTTCTACTGCCCCTACTAGGAGTAGGAGAGGCAGTACACACCACAGTCTTCGTTCATTATCTACTTGTAGTTTTACTCCCCAAAGTAGTTTTGTCAAACCATCTTCATCTAGGTTAAAAGTCTCTTTAACTCCTAGATCTTCTTATAAGGGTAGGGATTAGAGCGAACCCATGTGTGAGCATATAGTTTCTAAGATTGTTGCTCAGGAGTTTTCTTTCGTGTTAGACTATAAAGCCATGAAAAAGCAGGTTTCTTCTATAGCTTCCCTTTACCCTGCTGAACACTACCCAAGTTTGACCACTACAGGACTTTTTTCTTTAGTTCGACGTGGATGCCATTAGAAACAAGATTTCCCAATTTTAATTCCTCGTGCCAATCAAATAATTACTTTTTACCATGCTGGATTTTCTTTTGTTTATACCTATCGTTTCCTTTTAGGGTTTAAATCTCCCATTGACCCAGTGATATTGAGTATTTGTCGTTGCTTCAATGTTTTCCTCAGTCAAATTGGTCCCATAGTATGGAGCGCAGTTGCTTGCCTTCACTACTTAGCGAATTTGGTTTCCGCTCCTTTTACCTTCCGTTATTTACTTCACCTTTATTCTCCAAAAAAACTTCGTGAAGGTGACCTTTCTCTTGTGGCTTGAAGAAAAAGAATTTTAGTCAGACCCGAAGATGGCCGTTGTCATAGCTGGTATGCCCGATTTGTAGCTTCCCCTACTAGTAAATTAGTGAGTGATGAAAACATGTCTTTTCCTGGAAAATGGAACTTTGCACTTGCTATGGGAATTATAGGAGGTTTTAGCCTTTTGGAACTTGATTCCTTTCTTGTTTCTGCCATTACTCTTGTACATAGACGTTAATACATTAGAGGACCATGTACATTTAAGTGACTTATCATGATCATTTTAACCCTTATCAAATCTTCAAAAAGATGTCTAGTCTTTTCAAGCTCGGCAACAAAACTTGTTCTAACTTTCTTAAGCTCACTCTCAAGCTCAAGTTGAGCTTTACTAGCCACTTCTTTACCCTTAGTGTTGTTTATCCAATTTTTTGTTTGGTATTTTAACAAGTTATTTTCTCTTGTTACTTCTTCCACTTGATCCTTCAAGTATATAATAGAAATTAACATATCATCCCTCTTTTGTTCTATATCACCAATTTTCTTCGATTAAAGTATTTTTCTCATTAATGAGACTATGATAGGCATCAATCAACACATTTGCTAAGGACATAAATTTTTTCTTAGAGTAAGTTTTCAAATTTATCTGAACATCACTCATCTTCCTCCTTGCCCTCGTCATGATCAAATTTAGCCATGAGTGTAAAGATTGACTCATATTCTGAAGATTCATTGTCAACAACCATCATAGATAGAGAACACAGAGGAACCATATTCTCTATTTGTTCTCACAATAAATGGGCTGTAAATAAAGAACACAGAGGAATTTTACTTGGAAAACTCCTAGATCACGGGATTAATAACCACAACCTACCCTTGTAGGATTTCAACTTCAATATTGAGTAATCTTCATATTACAACCTATTGTAACCTAGGAATTAACCTCTTAATTCCTCACAGACTTGTCACTACACTATTACAAGTCACTTTGTAATAACTCTATTACAAAGGCTTAATCACTCACTAACTTGTAACAATACTATTATAAGCTACTTTGTAATAACTTTATTATAAAGACTTCACAACTCGACTAACTCTAACCAAGACACAGACACAAGGGTTTATGACTCAATGCTTCTAAGTACCCTAAGTAGGAATTACAAGTAAGAACTTCAACAAAGAACAACACAACTAAGAACATATAATAACTCAATATGGGGAACTGATCTGTTGCTATGTTATTCTTTGTTTTTGATGCCCTTGAGAATCATATGCAAGATGGACACACACTTGAGACAATGCTTGATGAGTTCTTTAATGCATAAGTGATTTGTTTTAACTTTGCTTGATGTTAATATCTCATTTGTGACATCACTTGGATAATGCAAGCATGTTAGGTGAAGGGCATTTCCCATAAAGTTAACTGTTGCACTATTTCTGCATTGTAGCATGTGCAGGCAGCAAAGTGGAACAAAAAATGTTCCAAACTGAAACCTTTCGACCTTAAGATCTTGAGAATGTCTAAGAGGTTCCTTATCTGGTTCTCTTCAATCATCAAAACAAAAGATGCATAACTTATCACCTTGATTGTCATACACTTGCTTCCTCGCTGAAGAGTATCCCCCAGATGAGGCCTATTTTAAGGCTCTAGCATTAATAGCTAAGGTTGCTTTTGCTAACCTAGCTAACCTATATGTTTTGGACAGTGATTTGGGTTCATGCATCTTAATAGGATGTACTAGATCTTCCTTCAAACCTCCTAGGAAACAGAAAATGGCATGATCAATAGTTAAACTACACTAGGCTAGCAACCTATCAAATGTGCACTGGAATCCCCTCACAATACCAATTTGCCTTAATTGCTTGAGTTCTAGCATAGGATCAAAAAATTCCTCAACAAATATTTTAATTAATTTCTAGATATATTTATCCAAGCATGCAGTGTAGGTACATTTACATTTTTAATAGGATTGATGCCAAACTAAGGCATCATCATCCTGGTTCATATTAACTAGTCCCACTCTCGGATTGAGAGGAGTTTCATCCTCAGCAAAGTATTGGTCAATCCTATATGATCATGTTTTGAAATTTTCCCATTGAATAGAGGAAACAACAAGTTATGGCCACGACTAAAGTATACACAATAAGTATTGGGTGCTAAAATGCCTTGACTTGATTGAGATACCTTATTCCTAGCTGTTGTTGAAGTAGATGCATTGTCCCTTAATTGTTGACTGAGATGTATTCCGTCAAAAGGATTTTTCAGAGAATGCACCAGATATAGTAGCTCAGCATGTCGCTTATCCATATCCTCCTTTAGCTCCTGATGTTTCTGAGTCAATTCAGTGCGCAAATCCGCTTGTTGAGCTACAACATCTTCATATTGTTCGTGAAAATATAGTGGTTGATTACATGTTATCACATAAACTTCTTGTCGAGGTCCCATAATTCTCCGAGCTCTAATAAAAATTGATACTCAATTGTCGAGTATCAGCTAATAAACGAATGGAACAGTAGCAAAAGAAAAGAAAAGAGGCATTAGAGAAGAGAATGAAGTAGAGATAGACATAACAATTGTGTGAATTAAATATACAATTTTCTATTTATAAGTGCTAGAATTTGAAATGCAACAACAGGAATTACAGAATTTGAAATAAAAAAGATAACTATTTTACCCACCGCTTTAGCTTAACTAAAATTGAAATAGTTCCACTGTTAGCCACTAATATTTATATCAGTGTTCTTCCGACTTCCAAGCCTTCGCTTAAGTCTAGCTTTGTTGGATAGGAGACCAAGCTGGAAAATAACATAATCCACCCACATCGACGATCTCTGCAGTTCGGCCTGGCTTCGCCGGAGTGTTTGTTGTTTGCCAGAGTTTGGTTGGTTGTAGCAGCATGCAAAACTAAAAAATTACGTAAACCATGTGTCCGATGTTGATGGAAGATAGAATAATCCGACTCACTACAGATCATCTCCAGTGTTTAGCTAAAAAGTTAAGTATTCGTTAAGCTCAATAACAATAAAAAATAATAGGGGTTAATCGGAATTTAGGGTAATACGAACTTGACAAAATCATTTTGTTAAGATATATGCGAATAGTGAAGGTAGCTTAAAATGTAAGAATAATGAATCAAGTAATGATCTTTGCACAAGAAAGAGAGAGAGAGGGAGTTGTATATTCTTATTAATAAGATACACCTGAGTCCTTTACAAAGGGAAGGTCCCCTTTATATATTAAGGGACCTTCCCAAAATAATCAAAGAAAAGTACAAGGGGTTGGTGGTCTCGTTGTACAGGAAAGACGGAACATTAAGCGACGTCGTCTTGAGTCATGTCGCTTGGTCCGTCCGCTTACTGGGGCCGACCTTATGCGAATCGGCCTCAATTAGGCCATTCTCTACGTCGAAGGCGTGCATAGATAACCTAAGAATATAGGGAACCAAACTTTTCCAATACAGATAGTCCCTCTGTTTGTTGGGGACGTAACCGAGAGATGTCTTCAACGAACGGATATGCGTACTCGTCCTTTCTATACATTTGGCTGTTCCCGTCGACACTGTGGAAAGGGGGGCGTGATCATATGCGGAGGGGTTACGCCATTGACATAAAACCTCCTTTTAGGGCTCCTTTTATAGGATGACATCATCAATCACGTGCCTGATCATTACCTTTTCTCCTGAGCGGTTCAGGACATAAAATGACGTTTTGGTTTCTTGCGCCGGTTTTCGAATTTTTTGGAGAGCACTTTCTCAACCTTTACCTCGTCTTTCTCTGGCACCCGTTGATCTTTTCATTTTAAAATATTCGTTCCTGGGAATCGAACCTTGTATCTTTAAAATGCCTTTCTCTCATAACTTTCATTATGCTAAACGTCGTTACGATAGTACAAGGACCAAGGTTGATGCCCTCTCTAGGGCTTCCTCGTTCTCGGATGATGGGGAAACCGAGGAGGTTCTGGTTCCTCTATCAATGGCCAATATTCTTCCACTGAGTATGGCTACACGGAAAGATTTTAAGAACCAGTGTAAAGTTCCCCCTTGGGAACTTTGTGAAGTGACGCCATCTCATTTGGCTACTCTCAGGGAGTCGTATAATATCCCTGACTACATCGAGATGGCTCCCGCCGGGGTGGACTATGCCAACGTATATAGGCCCGGGTTTGGCACATTCTAAGAGTATGATTTTCAAATCGGGTATAGCCTCTCACTTTACCTGTTGGCGGAGAAGCTTTGTCGCTTTTACGGGGCATGTCCGGCCCAAATTACTCCGTACGCGTTGAAGGTTTGTAGGATTCTTACCACCTATGCAGCGAAGGCTGAGAAAGAGGTTACCGTTCACCACCTCTTGCAAATGTTCGGCGTGAGCTATATGAGAGGCTCAATGCTCCAGTTAGTATGACGGGGCAAGAAGAGTTTTGTGTCTCAAGCGGACGACAAGGCCAGCCGAAAATTTTGGAAGAGATTTTTCTATGAGCGTACCGAGCACCTGGTGTCTGACCCTGAAGGGTTTCCGAATGCGTGGAACGACGCATGTAAGCATTCCTGTATGTAGCTTTTACTACAGCAATCTTATTTTGGTGGTTTTCACCATTGTAGATTTTCTTTTGCCTTCATGTAGTGACAGCTCGCCCTCCTCGAAGAATCGATGACATTAGGTCGTGGGTGCGAGCGTTGATACTGTTTTCGGAGGAAGGTCGTATCTAGCCGGAATTCCTCAAGCTCTATGGCCTGTCAGGTAACAACCTTGCTTAATTTTTCTTTTCCGTTCTGACTTGGGGGTTCTCCATAATTTTCATACACATCTCATATGCATTCTGGTAGGTCCGGGCGCCTCTAAAAAGGCGCGGAAGAAGAAAAAAAAGAAGAGAGTTGTGGCCGGCCTTCTAGGGCAGCATCTAACCTTGGTGATGAGGATATGATCCTCGTAGGTACGTCTAGGGGTAGTGTTTCTTCCCCCCTCAAGATAGGAGAGTGCATCAGAGGTGGCTCCGAAGTTAGTGTCTGAGGCAGTATCAGGGGCCATATTTGAAACAACAGTCGAAGAGATACCGGCGGTTGTGCCTGGGACCATCCCCAGGGTTGCCTCCATCAAGACGCCCACCGTCGAACCGTCCCCTTCTGAACCGTCTTGCGTCCCACTGAGGAGGACCTTGAAGAGGAAGAGACGTCAGATTCTAACCGACAAGGTTATGGTTACTCAAACGGCGAAGGTTAAACCACCCCGTCCTAAATCTAGGCCAGTTTTTATGGTCGAGGCCATTCGCTCAGGGTGGTTCGCTCTGAGGAGGGAAGCCGCGTATAGAAGGGGCGAAAGTGTGGAAGGGGCGAAAGTGTTGAAGTGGCAAGCCCGGAGGTCGCTATGGAGGACGCAGGCAGAGGAGGCGGGTTCTTGGACCAAGTTGAGATGGTGGCTGGCCAGCCTTCCCATCGAATAGTGATCCCTAGTCACTATTATATTTGGAGAAATATGATGAGGCGGCCACCAGCATGACACTCCTATGTGCGGGCGCTGAGAGCACGGCCCTGACGGAGCTCAGTGATAAGGGCTTGGCCCGAAGAGTGGCGGGGGTGGCCTTGAAGGTATGTCTTTTTCCTTGATTGATGATTTTTCTTTTGCATTAGTGGAGGGAAATTTTCCTTGTACTCACATTTTGTTTCTTTTTTTAGACTCTTATCTTGGAGGCGGAGAGGGGTCGATGCCTGAAGAATAAGGTCGCCAAATACAATAGGGTGGTGCAGACATATAACAGAACACGTGAGGCGCACCAGACCTTGCCCGATATGTACAAGCAGGACCCTAAATTCGGGGTGGTTTGTGAGGGCCTCGTGCAGTCCGAGGAGCAGCTGAAGAAGAGGGTGGTCGAGCTAGAGAAATTTGACAAACAACTTATGGCTGTTGTTACTCGGACTGTGAAGATGGAGGTTCTTATTCAAGCTAAGGATGAAGAGTTACAGCTTGGCCGTGTAGTGGCGGAGGAGGCGGTAGAATTGCGCACTCGGGATGAGACCTTAACTGCGGATATCGATACCAAAAAATCCGAGGTTGAGGACCTTAGGCGTACCATTGCACGGGCTGACGCGTCTTCTAAAGCACGCGAGATGTGGATGTACGCGGAGGCTCGACTGGTCGTGCTTGAAGAATTTTTGGCAGCTAGGAGAGCATCTAAGGCAGAAGTTGAGAGCCAACGCCAACTGGTTAGAGCTGCCCGTGAAGCGGCCAGCTATATTCCAGAATCGCCACCCCGAGAAGAGGGTAACTCTGCAGATATCAACCGTTTGGAGTCCAACTCTTGGATTTTGAAAGCGTATCCTCCTGCGAACAAAGATGGGCTGGCATGAAGGCCAGGCGGGGTCGGATAATCAGGGGGTCGGAGGCCTTTAGGACCTTTGTAAATATGTTTGTAAATATTGATTTTTGTATCGTGGGTGTTGACCCTTTTGAGGATAAAGATATACGACTTTTGTTGTGGTTTATCTTTTATGTTTTCTAGAACATTATATACATTATTTTTCTTTCACCGTAGTTGAAGCTAAGTGGGCCATTGGCCTTGACTGTGTGAAATGATGGTCGTAGCCAAGTAAGGTTCGACGGCCATAGCCGTGTAAAATTCGACGGCCTTAGCTGTGTTAAAACAATGGTTGTAGCTGTATAAAAATGATGGCCTTAGCCATATAAAATTTGATGGCCTTAGGTGTGTTAAAACAATGGCTGTAGCCGTGTAAAAATGATGGCCTTGGCCATATAAAATTTGACGGCCTTAGCTGTGTTAAAACAATGGCTGTAGCCGTGTAAAAATGATGGCCTTATCCATATAAAATTTGACGACCTTAGCCATGTTAAAACAATGGTCGTAGCCGTGTAACAATGATGGCATTAGCCATATAAAATTCGACGTCCTTAGCTGTGTTAAAATAATGGCTGCAGCCATGTAAAAATGATGGCTGTAGCCGTATAAAATTCGACGGCCTTAGCCGTGTTAAAATAATGTCCTTATCCATGTAAAAATGATGACCTTATCCATGTAGAATTTAACGGCCTTGGCCGTGTAAAAATGATGGCCTTAGCCATAAAAATTTGACGGCCTTAGCCTGTTAAAACAATGGTCGTAGCCATGTAAAAATGATGGACGTAGCCGTATAAAATTTGACGGCCTTATCCGTGTTAAAATAAAGGCCTTATCCATGTAAAAATGATGGCCTTAGCCATGTAAATTCGACGGCCTTAGCCATGTTAAAACAATGGCCTTAGCCATGTAAAAATGGTGGCCTTAGCCCCTTCATGCATTTGGAGTTGGCCGCAGCCTTTTCATTCTTTTGGAGATGACCGTAGCCTTTTCATTTATTTGGAGATGGCCGTAGCTTTTTCAATCATTTGGAGATGGCCATAGCCTTTTCATTCATTTGGAGATGGCCGTAGCCTTTTCATTCATTTGGAGAAGGCCGTAGCCTTTCTATACATTTGGAGATGGTCGTAGCCTTTCTATACATCTGGAGATAGCCGTAGCATTTCTATTCATTTGGAGATAGTCGTAGCCTTTTCATTCATTTGGAGATAGCTGTAGACTTTCTATACATTTAGATATGGCTGTAGCCTTTCTATTCATCTAGAGATGGCCATAGCCTTTCTATACATCTGGAGATGGCCATAGCTTTTCTATACATCTGGAGATGGCCGTAGCCTTTCTATTCATCTAGGGATGGTACTAATCCAGTCCTTGTATCATGTCGGGCTTGGAGAGCACATGGAGGGGCTGACATGATACACTTGTACTGCAAACATCTCCAGGTGTTCCCTTTGTCGCCTCGTTAAAAACCTTCCCGAGAAAACCCAATTGGGACAAAACTCGGGTAAGGGAAAAAGAGTATGACTCGGGGGATGCCTTTTAAAAGTGGAAATGTTTGAGGTGAGTGATGTTTTAGTTATTCTGGAGCGTTTTTCCCTCCACTGTCTCGAGCCGGAATGCTCCTTTCCCGGCTACCGCTGTGATCTTGTAGGGTCCTTCCCAGTTTTTGCCCAATTTTCCTTCATTTAGGTCTTAGGATTCCAACGTCATGGCTTTGAGGACGTAGTCTCCTACTTTTAGTGGTCTTACTCTTGCCTTTTTTTTGGTAATACCTTTCGATTTGTTGTTTTTGGGCTACCATCCTAATGTGGGCCATTTCCATTCTTTCTTCGGCTTCATCAAGGTCTTGGAGTTTGCTGGTGTCATTTTCTGTTCCAATGGTGTGCGAATACCTTAAGCTGGATTTGCCTATTTCGACAGGTATGACAACGTCGGTTCCATAAACCAGTGAGTATGGGGATTCCCCAGTGCTGGAATTGGGGGTAGTTCTGTGTGCCCACAAGACTTCAGGCAGTAGTTCGGGCCATAGCCCTTTGGCATCTTCCAGCTTTTTCTTCAGTATGTTTAGGATTGTTTTGTTGGAGGATTCCGCTTGGCCATTGGCGGCGGGGTGGTATGGCGAGGATAGTACCCCTTTGATGCGCAATTTCTCGAAGAACTCTGTCATTTTCTGACCGATGAATTGACCCTCGTTGTCACAACTTATTTCTTTGGGTATGCCGAACCGGCATATAATGTTCTTCCATATGAAGGCGATGACTTCTTGTTCGCGTACTTACGCATACGCACCTGCTTCTACCCACTTAGAGAAATAGTCAGTTAAGACAAGTAATAATCGTACCTTCCCTCGTCCTGCTGGCAGCGGGCCGACTATATCCATTCCCCATTTGATAAATGGCTAGGGTAAATGACGAAATTGAGGGATTCTCCAGGGTGATGTATCATTGGGGCATACTTTTGGCATTGTACGCATCAGCGGACATACACGGCTGCCTCTTTTTTCATAGTGGACCAGTAGTAGCCGGCGCATATGATACACCGCACGAGGGCGCGATTACCACTGTGAGCACCGCAATGGCCTTCGTGTACTTCTTCAAGTACCGACCTCATTTGGTACGGTCCTAAGCACTTGGCTAGGGGGCTACCAAACGTCCTCTTATTAAGGTCATTGTTGATCATGCAGTATCGGGCGGCCTATGCGCGAAGCTTTTTCGCCTCCTTTTTATCGGGGGGAAATGTCCCGTCCTATGAATAAGACATGAACTGGTTGCGCCAGTCCCAAGTTAGGTTTAAGGAAAGTACCTCGGTGTGGCCAATGGGTGAGTGGAGGAGCGTGACCACACTTTCTTTGTTGAAGTTTTTGTGGCTGCAGCCAACTTTGCCAGGCCATCCGCTTTGACGTTCTGTGGTCGGGGAATTTTTTCAAAGTGGCATTCATCAAACGTAGCCATCAGTTTGTGAATTTCTTTCTGCTACTTTTGTAGCCTCTGCTCGTTCACTTGATAAGTCCCAGTGACCTGGTTTACCACAAGTTGGGAGTCGCAGTGGAGGAGGATTCAGCGAGGCCCGTATTTGGTGGCAAGTTTCATGCCTGCAATGACAGCCTCGTACTCAACCTCGTTGTTAGTCATTTTCGGACATCGTATGGATTGGAGAATTGTTTCGCCTATGGGAACCTCGAGAATGAGTCCTAGTCCCAATCGTGATGCATTGGCGGCGCCATCCGTATAAGGGACCCATAGGTCTTTATTAGAGGATACGCGTTGCACCTCGAGTTCTTCCTTTGGCAGGACTTCCATGCTGAAGTCGCCAATGAAGTTGGCAAGGAATTGCGACTTGATGACGGTCCTTGGAAGGTATGTGATATCATGCTCGCGGAGCTCAACATCACGTCTGGCAAGTCGTCCTGAGAGCTCGGGTTTGTGTAAGACGCTCTTTAAAGGGAAGGTCGTTATTACCCTTATGGGGTAGCAATGGAAGTAGGGCCGAAGCTAACGTGAAGCTACTACAAGTGCCAATGCCAGCCTCTCAAGGTGTGGGTACCGGGTTTTTGCGTCAACTAACGTTTTGCTAATGTAGTAGATATGAGATTTCGTACCTTTATTTTCGCCCACCAGGACGGCGCTGACTTCAACTTCTGATACAACCAGGTACACCAAAAATGGTTAACCTAGGTTGGCTTTGACCAGCAGGGGTGGCGATGACTGGTATGCCTTCAAACTTCTTAGGGCGTCGACGCTTTCATCATTCCGTTGTAGTCCTTGGTCTTTTTTCAATACACCAAAGAATTTGTGGCACCTACCGGAGGAGCGTGAGATGAACCTGGAGAGGGCGGCTATTCGACCCGTTAGCTTCTGCACTTATTTTTTGCTACTCAGTATTTCCGGGATGCCTTCTATGTCTTTTATCTGGTCTAGGTTGACTTCGATGCCTCTTTGTGATACCAGAAACCCCAGGACTTTCCCGAGGCTACGCCGAAGGTGCACTTTTCGGGATTCAGCTTCATACATTATCTCCTTAGTATTTCGAAGGCTTCCTTCAGGTGGTTGAGGTTGTCCTCTTTTTTCGACGACTTCACCAGCATGTCATTGATATAAACCTCCATCGTCTTTCCGAGTTGCTCTTTGAACATTGTAGTCACGAGACTCTGGTATGTAGCCCCCACATTCTTGAGCCCGAAGGGCATTACCCTGTAGCAGTATGTTCCTTAGTGAGTGATGAATGTCGTTTTCTCCTGATCTTTCTCGTCCATCATGATCTGATTGTAGCCGGAGTATGCATCAAGGAATATCAACAGCTCGTATCCTTTCGTGGCGTCTATCAATTGGTCGATGTGGGGTGGCGGGAATGTGTCTTTTGGACATGCTTTTTTTAGGTCGGTGAAATCTTTGAACATTTGCCACTTCCCGTTTTTCCTTTTGACCATTACGACGTTGGCGACCCACTCTAGATAGTTGGATTCCCTAATGGATTCATTAGCCAGCAGCTTGTCTACCTCTTCACTCACCGCTTCGTTGAAGGCGGCATCTAATTTTCTCCTCGCCTGCCGCACGGGTGGGTGTAGCGGATCAACATTAAGTTTGTGGGAGGCAATTTCTTGTGGAATTCCTGGCGTATCTGCATGGGAAAAAACAAACAGGTCTGTGTGGTTAGATAGAAATTCACGACACTTACTTGGATTTGAAAGACCGTGGTCTATGTAAGACTTCTTTGTGGAATCGTTGTTGCTCAGCTGGACGGAGTCGATGTCTTTGACTGTGGCTTTATAATAGCTTGCTACTTGGCTTAACCACAATACACACGTTGTTCCTTTAATAGATATCAGCAGGTCGTTTATTCAGAAAATCGTATACTCACGTGACGACGGGTTGGGTCGTCACAATTTATTAATGTGATATTTATAATCATGTCAAATTGACTTAATATTTTGATACTTCTCTATTAATATAACATGGTATATATATATATATATATATATATATATATATATATATATATATATATTCTTACTCTAGAAATATTTTTATTCTTAAAACTTATGTTATACTCTTCAAAATTCTTCAATTGTCTAAATTTATTAATAATATTTTTAGAAATATTTACTAGTCTTTTATTTATTAATTAATTCAAAATATAACTATCATAAAATTATCCTTATCCCCCTCTTTTCGTCATTTTTTCTACTATAATATTTGATTAATTTTCTCAATTTGTAAGTTATTGATAATTTAAATATGGTAGTATTTATTATTACTAAATTAAAATTTTAAATTCATCGAAACTATAAAGAGATAAGCCTTTTATTATTTGTATAAAAACCTACCAATATTTTTAAGAATTATTAATTTATTTTATGTATATAATATACTTATCTTATTTACAGATATAGATTTGAACGTACAGTTTTTTTACTTTATGTTTTTTATTATTAAATATTTATTTTATTATTATATAGATATTTAAATTAAAAAATAATCAATAACTAGATAACTAATTATTAACTTTTTACGCCATGTGAGTTTTTAATAATTGCTGCTTGACTTAAGGAGGGAGCTTATTATACATACATCTTTATCTTTAAAATTAGTTAAATAGGGGTATGAAGTAGGTCGGATCTTTTGAGAAATCTTATTTACTATCTTCCCATTTAAATTTAAAAAACTCTTACCTTTTAATTTAAACTAAATGTTATTGTATATATTGTCCTAAATTTTTAATTGGTTTTATAGTAGCTTGCTACTTGGCTTAACCACAATGCCCACATTGTTCCTTTAATAGATATCAGCATGTCATATTCAGAAAATCTTATTCACTGTCCTCCCATTTAAATTAAAAAAAAATCTTACCTTTCAATTTAAATTAAATGTTATTTACATATTGTCCTAAATTGCCAAATGGCTTTATAATAGCTTGCTACTTGGCATAATTACAATGTACACGTTATTCCTTTAATAGATATCGGCAGGTTGTATATTCAGAAAAATCTTATTCACTATGTTCCTACTTAAATTAAAAAAAATTCTTACCTTTCAATTTAAATTAAATGTTATTATACATATTGTCCTAAATTTCCAAATGGATTTATAATAGCTTGCCACTTTGCTTAATCACAATGCAAATATTATTTTTTTAACATATATATAAATTCAAATTATTTTATTTTAATTCAGAATTATTTTTCAATTTAATATATTTATTACATTTATTTTTCGGTGTAAAAATTTGATTTGAGCTATTTAAGAAAAGACATGGAATTGAATTAAAGATTACTTGAGTTAATTAATTTTCCTCATTCTTTCCATTAATTATTAAAGGGGAGAAAGGTAAATTTAAATTTAAATTAATTTGTTTAAATTTTGATTTCAATACTTAATCATCTCTTTGTTCTAAGTTTGCCAAATGGCGTCTTCTATAAAATCTTATTTTACTGTTTGAATTTTTTTATTTCTTAGAATTAATAAAACTTTAATAACTTAAGTAAATTTTAGTTTTATTTTATATCTTAAGTTAAACCTAAGTATAAATAGTCATAGATTATCTCCATTTGCTTCTTTTTATATTTTTTATATTTTTAATTAATTTTGTATCTGGATATTTCCTTGTAATATAGAAAACAAACGTATGGTTGGATCAATATAAATAGATATAGATATAGATATAATTATCTAAGATCTATTTAGATTATATATAAGATTCATTCACCAACTTTCATTAATTATGTTCCATTTATAATTCAAATTTTAATGTTGTCTTAAAATTGCCAAGTGCCTTCATTTAAGCTTGCCACTTGGCTTAACCAAATGCTTCACTACTCTCCTTTTAATATAATATAGATTTATTTCATACACTAATATGTTTAGACATTTAATAACAACAACGACGACAACAATCCATATCCGAGACCGAGACTGCAAGAAATGGCAAGCTGCATTGGTCAAGCTCAACAAATATCCTTAGCTCTAGTCACTGGAAATACTACAATGTACTTAGAGCAAATTAGAACTTAATATAGGAAATGATGTAAATGAGTAGGAGTAGTCCAATCTCTTACCGAACCTCAAATTGTAAAATTTTTTGGGATATCCATGAAAAGAATCGTTTAACAAAAAAAGAAAGAAAGAAAGAACCGAAGAAACAAATGGCAGAGAACAGTTGCGTCTTCATTTCCAAACTCTTCTACGTGTTGTTATTCCATAATTTTCCTTCATAATCTTAAAGCTTGCTAACCAGATTCTCATTTTGCTAAAGTTCTTTTTACTAGTGATAATATGATGTACAAAATTTGTAATTTATAAAATAGCCCTTGGTTTTTTCAATTTTGGTTAGAAGCTCAAACTTATGTTTGAGGAACGAGAAAACAGATCCAGTTTTGTCACTTGTTTCTTGGAGGAAGGTGGGGAACGGCTCCTAGGGGTAAAGATGGGGTGAGGTCGCGGATGGAGGGTGAGGGACGGAGTGGGGTGGTCAGCGGATTTGGGGTCACCTAGGGTTCAACTAGGGTGTTGGTTCCCTTTAGGAAGATGAAAATGCGAAGAGAAAGGGCGTTCCTTTGCACTGTAGCGGCTCTTTCCTATATTCTCCGGTCTTAGGTCTTTTTAGGTGTGTATTTATGGTAAGAGTTCTAGGGTTAAGGATGAGGTAATGGGCTTGAGAGAAATTGATTCATAAAAATTAGTTGGACCATTTTAAAAATTGGCCCAATTTTAAAAGGAACAAAACCAAAAACATATTATTATTTTGCTTTTTTTCTTTAATTAATTAAAATCCTAAATTATTTTTGTAGACATTAAAATAACTAATTAACATAAAACTAAAGAAAAATGCTAATTTTAAAGATTAAAAGCTAAAGATGATCATTTTTTTTGATTTTTCTTAATGAAATTAGTTCCCATATGAAAATTGAACCTAAGGTGACATAAAATTAAAATATGATATTTTTTGTAATTTTTCTATGATTTTAAAATATTAAAAATGCATAAATGCAACTACAATAAGAAAAACTTTTAAAATCCATAAAAATTATTTTTTTTGGTTTATTTTAGGAATTATCTTAATGTAGGGCAAAAATCACGTGCTTACAGCTGCCCATCATTGCTCGAAAACACGAAGAATTTTCGGGCAAAGATAAAATAAGCAATGTGAGGAATTTTTGACCATTTGATAGTCCATGAGAAGAATTTTTGAAAAACGTTCTGACCGAACCTTGATTCAAAGGTTGCCTACATATCATTGGCTATAAAGGAATAAGGTCAGGTGTAGTTCAGAAGTGAATGAGGTGATTCAAGTGCCGAGGTTGAGAGCCGAGCGAGGTTCTTGTTCGCGGTCCCGCTTATTACATCAAAATGAATATTAAAAAGCGTAAGTAGTCCTATCAGGTATGAATTACAAGATTCCTCTCTCTATATATTTCTTGAAGCTTGATCTCGAGTCTTGGCTAGGTCTTGTTGTAGACTCCAATCTGAATCTTGATGCTCATTAGCTTAGGTGCTGGTTCTTTTCTTCAGCAATGGGTCAAAACACGATCACCGAAGCTCGCGACTTCAATTAGATTAGAGCAATCCTCATCTTTGTTTGCTTCAACCTTTGAGTTCATTTCCTTTATTCTTTTCTTATTTTCTTTATTCCGAATTGAGGCTCATCCCATTGGCCATCTCGCACCTTGTGTCTTGAGGTCAAACCTTCTTAAGACACCAAAACAAACAAACGAACGAAATTTTCTGCCCTAGTTTTATTAGGAAAATTTCGTGAGTCTGTTGTGACACATACGACAATTAAACTAGAGAAAGCTCTTCGATTCTGTCCCAGAGATTCTCGATTTTTAGACCAGAGTTTGAAAAGAAAATGCTCCACGGTTTTATGGCCGGAAGATCCTCGGCTTTCTGGCTGGGATATTATTAAAAGAAAACGCTCCACGATTTTTTGGCCGGGAGATCCTCGATTTTCGGCCGGGATATTTTGCAAATGAAAAAGCCTCACGGTTTTCTGGCCGGGATATATGGAAAAGAAATGATCCACAATTTTCTGGCCGGGAGATCCTCGGTTTTCTGGCCGAGATATTTTGCCAATGAAACAACTCCACAGTTTTCTGGCTGGGAGATCCTCGATTTTCTGGCCGAGATATTTTGAAAATGATAAAGCTCCACGATTTTTTGGTCGGGAGATCCTCGGTTTTCTAGCCGGGATATATGGCAAAGAAACGCTCCACGATTTTCTGGCCGGGAGATCCTCGATTCTCTGGCCGGGATATTTTGCAAATGAAAATGCCTCACGGTATTCTGGCCAGGATATATGGCAAAGAAATGCTCCACAATTTTCTGGCCGGGATATCCTCGGTTTTCTGGCCGAGATATTTTGCCAATGAAACAACTCCACAGTTTTCTGGCTGGGAGATCCTCAGTTTTCTGGCCGGGATATTTCGCAAATGAAAAAGCTCCACGGTTTTCTGGCCGGGAGATCCACGATTTTCTGGCCGGGATATTTTAAAAATGAAAAAGCTCCACGATTTTTTGGTCGGGAGATCCTCGGTTTTCTGGCCGGAGTATATGGCAAAGAAACGCTCTACGGTTTTCTGGTTAGGAGATCCTCGATTTTCTGGCTGGGATATTTTGCAAATGAAAAAGCTCCACGATTTTCAGGCTAGGAGATCCTCGATTTTCTGGCCGGGATATGTGGCAAAGAAAATGCTCCACGGTTTCCTGGCTAGGAGATCCTCCGTTTTCTGGCCGAGATATTTTGCCAATGAAAAAGCTCCACGTTTTTTCCGCCGGGAGATCCTCAGTTTTCTGGCTGGGATATATGGCAATGAAAATGCTCCACGATATTCTGGCCGGGATATCCTCAGTTCTGGCCGGGAGATCCTCGATTTTCTGGCCGGGATATTTTTCAAATGAAAAAGCTTCACGGTTTTTGGCTGGGAGATCTTCGGCTTTTTTACCGAGATTTTTTGCAAAGAAAAAGCTCCACGGTTTTCGGGCTGGGAGATCCTCGATTTTCTGGACGGGATATTTTTCATAGAAAAAGCTCCACGGTTTTCTGGTCGGGAGTCCTCGGTTTTCTAGCCGCGATATTTTGCAAAGAAAACGCTCCACGATTTTTTGGCCGGGAGATCCTCGGTTTTCTGGCTGGGATATTTTGCTGATAAAAAAGCTCCATAATTTTCTGGCCGGGAGATCCTCGATTTTCTAGCCGGGATATATGGCAAAGAAAATGCTCTACGGTTTTCTGGCCGGGAGATCCTCGATTTTCTCGCGGGGATATTCTGAAAAGAAAAGCTAAGTTACCATGATTTTATTCTATTTTGGGGGATTTCATTTCCCATTTCATTCCTTTTTTTTTTTTTGGGGTTTTCTTTTTAGATGTTATTTCTAATTATTTTTCAGAATGCATGAAAGAGTATTTGAGAAAACTTTCTTTTTGGTCGTTTCTCCTGCCGCAGCGCTATTTCAGGGCTTGCGCTTTTCATTTCTTTTGGGCTGCACCTGCTTTTGGCAGAGCTTTTTTGAGTAAGACCTGTTTTCAACAAAGAACAAATCGTTAGTTGAAACAGTGGTTGGTTTTGTGGCCTTGATCATCTTCATCGCCCGATCCTGGCTCCATTTCGATTGATAATTTTGCTGCTTGTTGGCTTTGAGGGTGACTTTCTTTCACACTGACCGGGTTCAGTCATAGGATTTCATGATGACTCGCCCATGTGGGCTCCGGTTTTCCACCTCATTTTGCTTTCCAGACCTTTGCTTTTGGCTTTCTTTCTTTTCTAACTTCTTTCACTTTGGAGGCAATCAACCACCATGGTCAGTCGGGATTGGACTGGCGCACCACTGAGGGTGAGTATTTTCTTTGACCCTTGCCAGACGGAGCCCTATGAAACCGGTCCTGCCACCTTTATTTGTAATTACTACGAAATCAAAGTTAAACCGAAAGGGATTCAAAGAAACATGCAAGCATATGAGTTTAAAGAGAAGCGTCCCTTTCGGGGGAAAAGAACGACTTATCTGGGGTGCATGCTGGATCCAAATGAACATGACATGCTTCTTGGACTGGACGCCCGACTCGCACCAACTTCCAACTTCTCGTGAACCCATTGAACCATATTTCCAATTTTGGGAACCTTGCCAGGACTTTTAGTGATGAAGTATCTGCTTTTCGGCTGACAGAGCCCTTTGCGGGTTTTTCGCCCATTCGACCTCTCTCATTTCTCTTCTCACTGTCGCCAGATAGTGCTCTTTGTGAGTTTTCACTAAGCAGACTCTCTCATTTTTGTTTTCTCTCCTCACCTTCGCGTTATGGTGCCCGAAGGTTTTCACCGATAAGACTCTCTCATTTTATTTCTCTCTATTTGAATTGCATCAGATTCCAACAATGATATTTCCCACTTTCCTCTCTTTGCCAATTGATCAGAAGGACTTGGACAAGGTCTTTGGGTAAAAGGATTTTGGGCGGAACTACAACTTTGGAACCATTTCGGCGGTCTCATGGCCGAACCATTATATCATTTATCCCACTTTCACTTTTTAGGGGAATTGGAATTTTTTGTTTTGGTGTGACTGAACCTCAGGAAGAGGTTGTCTACATATCCTTTCGGAATCAAGTCAGACGTAGTTCAGAGAAAAATTTATTTTTTTTGTTTCGGTTCTGTTTTTGTTTTCTTTCCTTTCCTTATTTTTCTTTTCGTTTTCACTTTCTTTTCTTTTCTCTTTTCTTTTCTTTTTCACTTCTTTTTTTTTGTCTTTTCTTTTCCTTTCCGTTTTCTTTTCTTTATTTTCTTTTCCTCAATAGCACTTCCTGGTTCCAAAGAGGGTAATCAAAGAAAGGTAACCGGTTCAAAGGGCTTGCGAGGGATTGATGGTATTTGGATAGCGGGAATGAAAGCCTTCGTCATCTCAACTGTGCAAAGACATCACCGGAGCAAGTTTAGACATAGTACCTTTCACAACTGCTTCGGGGTCATTTCCTGGAATGTCACCCAGATACAGTGCTCCTCCTGGCAACATTTCCAATGATGTATGGACTCTTCCGATTATGAGCGAACGTTCCTTCTAGTTCCTGATGATGAGGCATAATACGCCTTAACACTAGTTACTCTACTTCAAAATTTATAGGCGCGAGCCATTCTCTGTTGGTACAACTGCCCGTGACAAACTGCCGTCATCCGTTTCAAATAAGATCAATGTTCCATACGAGTCTAGACCCACTCGCTGTCCTCAGACTCTGGTTTCAGTGACGGACCCTTCCCAAACCACAAACCAATTGTCCTATGTTATTCCGATTTCTTTTCTTTTACTTTCTCAAATTTAACTTCTTTGTATTTAAACTTTTGATTCATCATTTCGAAGTCTGACAGAGTTCATGGGATCTGGGCATGAAGTCCGCGAGCATGTCATGTTATTTATAGGTGCATTATTAGGATTGAAGAAAAATAAAAGAGAAAACACATCAAAAATCTAAATAAAATAAAAAATGAAAGATGAAATATTGACTTCATTTCTTGGAATTGGGAAGATAACAGGGTTAGACATTCAGGAATTTAAAGACAGGAAACTAAAGAAAACATTCGAGTCCCACCCCGGGATAGTTTGCGATACAGAAAAAGTGGCAGGACAAGTTTACCCGGACTCCCGCCTGACTGGGAACGTCGTAGCCTTCCAATTTTGAAGTTTTAGCATCTGGTCCCATGTATAGCACCTCAACGGTGCTAGTGCTTTCTTCTAGCTGAATCATGTTGGTTTCATAAAGAATTTGCCTCATAGCTCCACATATTTCCTCACTTCCTTCAACCGTGAAAAGCTCATCATCTTTCTCTTCATTTTACGTAGGCCTATGTGGTATGCGTCCAATAACCACTGGATCATTCAGGCGAGGTGGTTTGATTGTCCTCCATACCACATAGGCTTTCTTGGGTAGATCAGTTTTCTTTTCCGGTTCTGTCTCGGTGTTTTTACTATTCTTTTCCCCTTTCTATTGTTTTGGGGTTGCCTTGGGTTTTCTTTTACATATAAGCAACAACAATTATGGCCTTTAAGCGCCAGATCAAATTCTTTGTTTTCACAAATCATCCCAATTACTGGCCCGTTGTTTTGGGTGGGCAATGGATTGTTGGTCACATTGAGGACATCCTCATCCTTCAATACAATTTTACCTTGCTCTATTAAATTCTCCACCGCTTGATGTAGGCTGTCCTAGCGGGACGTTTGGGTGGCTGATGAGAATGTTAAAGGTACCCGTTAGTCTTGGGAACAACTCAGGAAATCCAGGTATGACACTCGAGGGTTCTTTTCAATTTGGTCAATGCGCCCCACATCTCCATTACCCTCGGACATAAGATTCTATTTTCTTTGGCCACTACAGACTCTGAGGTCGGGACACCCGAGAGTGGGCTATTTTCCGAAATAGGGATTGTTGGCAGGGTCATTTCTGATGACATCTCTGTACTGCCTTTAGATCTGATAAAGTTGTGGTGCGAAGCGAGTTTACCACTAAACCGACCACCTGTTTCTATAAACCTGGGCTCTGGAAATGACAGCAGCGAACAGTTAGTGTTGAGACAAATAGGTAATCACACATCAACGGCTGCATGTGTCATCCCAGTTTTTCTTGTGTTTTCCTTGCTTTTTTTTTATGTTTATCTCACTTTGTTTTTTTCCCTATGTTTTTCTCATTTTCTATTTTTCCATTTTTTTGCAATGATTTTTCTTTGATTTTCTTCCGCTTTTCGTTTCTTTTGTTTTTACTCTATTTCTTCCCTCTCATTTTGTTTTTCTCTTATGGTAACGGTCGAATCCTAAGAGGATTGCCTACATATCGCGACAGCGCACGAATCAGACCAAGCGTAGTTCGTGCAAATAAGGTAAATAAGCTAACTCTTTTTTTTTTTGGAATTATGAAAGAAATGCTTTATAAAAAAATTTTTGATTTTCGTTTCTAATTTTTATTTTTGTTTTTGAAAGAAAGACTTCAAAAGTTTCTTTTCCAAATTTGCGTATTTTCTTTTATTTTCTATTTACAAAAGACACCTAAGAAGTATTTTAATGATTTATTTGACATAAAAGAAAAAATGGCTATTCTTCCAAAATTTCTTTGTTTAGAAAACGGGGACTTGGTTTCGCAGATATGGTCTTCCAGCACATCTGGGAGGAAGATTTTAAGGTTGTGCCCGCAACCGTTTAAATGACTCAGGGTGGCTGTTCTTACAAAAATAGCCTTCCGGCGCCCTTTTGGGGACATTCGGCTTATTTTTGACAAGAATGGCGTCACCCGACTTATTCATGGCGAAATTAAAAATTTTGACATTTTTGGCTACTTTTGCAAATGGGGAGGTTGGACCCAATGAGGGTTGCCTACGTATCTCACCTCCGGTGAGAATCAAACCGGCGTAGTTCGGTCAGATCGAGAATGGAGTAAATGTACTAACTCTTTATTTTTGGAGTTTTCTGAAAGAAATACTTTAAAAGAAGAAAGGAAATATTATTTTTTTACTTTTGATTTTGATTTTTGTTTTGCTTTTTTGAAAGAAAGACTTCTAAAAAATCAATTGCTTTTGGTTTGGACTTTGGGAATTGTAAGAAGTAAAAAGAAAATATTTTTTGTTTGAATTTTCATTTGTTTTCTCTTTTTCTAAAGAAGAAAGAATTTTTTTTTATTTTTGAAGTTGTCTTTTAATTTTTGAAAGATGGACATATAAGAAAATACTTTATATTTCTTAATTTTTATTTATTTACAAAAGTACTTCTCAAGAAAAGTAAAATATTTTTGGACTTTAATTTTTCAACATTTTTATGGATATTTACAAAAGAAATACATCTAAAGAGTATTTTTGGATTTTTGTTTCTGAATTTTTTTTTGGATTTTTTTTGAAAAAATACTTCAGAATGAAGGAAACCATATTTTGAATTTTAAGTTTTATTGATTTTTTTTTGTACGAAAGATATAAGAAAGAAGGAAACCTTTTTTTTAGTTTTATAAACTTTTTATTTTCTATGGAAAGATTGCTAAAGAAGAACTAAAGGAAAATATTTTTGAATTTTTAAAAATTGGGGTCGGAATCGATAAGGTTTGCCTAAGTATCTCATATCCGGTGAGAATCAGACCCGCGTAGATCAGTAAGTTTTTGACAAAATATACAGTACTTGACTCGCTCTATTTTTTGAAATACATTTTCCTTTTTCTTTTATTTTCCAAAAATTTGACAGAGTTTCGGGACATTTTCAAATACAGGAATTTTTAGAAATCGGGTAAATTTCTATCCTACTTCACTCTTGGTTTTTCTCTTTATTAATCGTCATCATGCAAGCCGAAACAAATAAATATTCACATAGTACGTAGTATGCATCAGGATGGTCTTTATTTTGGGAACACCTATCCTAGACGGGCACAACAGGGGGGAGAGTCCCCAAGGTCGAATGCAACGTGATGCAAATAATCGTTCCTACTAGGGATTCGACATGAGGTTGCGTTATTCTAATTTTAAAAACCTGGGGTTTGTGGTCTAAACTTGGGTTACCCGAGCGGACCGCTGGGGCCGAGGAGAGGGCGATGTACCGGGAGCACTAAAGTCTGCCCGGTCTTGTCGCTTGCCCAGCCTTGCTCTATTTGGTGTATTTTCTACAGAAAAAGCGGGCTACGCGAATGTATGCACCATTTTCAGAAGACTCAGACGGGTGGCTAGGAAGACATTTAAATACATTTCAAGTAATATCAAAGCAGTAATTGCAATTAGCACATTAAGTCCATAAAATACAATAATATCAACAATAGAGCCAAATAAAAATTACATTAACAAGCTCGAATTCTTGAACCCTGAACCGGAAGTTCTGGGTTCTTTATCCCCAGCAGAGTCGTCAAATCTGTCACACCTCCTTTTTCTACCCCACCCTAAAGAGATAGTATATAAAGAGAGTTTTTCCAACTAAAGTGATATTATTCGATATGAGATTATTTAATTAATTACAGAGTCGCCACTTGGAATAAATTACGGTGTTCCAAGTCACCGATTTATTTTAAATCCCAAACCGAGAAAGTTTTTATTTTAAAAGAGTCTGCGAAACTAGAAATTTTAAGTAAGGAATTTTGTTAACCCGGGGGAAGGTGTTAGGCACCCCCGGATTCCGTGGTTCTAGCACGGTCGCTTAGTAATTTATATTTAGCTTAATTGTTTGACTACTCATTTTTAAAACCTATGTGCAATTATCTTTTTATCACTTTTAAACACTTGAATTATTCGTAATTATAAAGAACTGAGTTACGCGTACGTATACTCTTTCCTTTTGGCGCATCAAAAATCGTGTCATGCGAACGTGTCCACAATTAATAACGCTTTGTTTATTTATTCAGAAAAATTTGGCCAAAGTTGCGCGCACACATACTCCAATTTTGTTTTTGGAGATCGTAGTCATGTCACGCGAACGTGTCCACGACCACGTTAGTATATTAAATGTGTCTAAAGCATACTACAAACATTTGTCATTTTGTATATCTAGGTTATTATATGAGGGCCATGATTGATTAAACTGGTGGATGGCACGCCTCGGGCTATATGAACTAAATTTAATTAGTAGCCTATGAAAACCAATTTTATTATTAAGAATGTTTGATCGAAGTTGCACGAACGCATACTCCATAATGATATTTAAATCATTTTTCTCAAGTTCTTTTTACTAGTGATAATATTATGTACAAAATTTTTAATTTATAAAATAGCCCTTGGTCTTTTGTAAATCAAATCGCAGTAAATCAGGAAATATCTAAATTTGACACCTCCAAGTACAGCAAAAATGGACTAACATTATGAACAAAATAATTGCATGGAAGAAGAACAAATACCTAAAACTGTGGATCCTGATTAGTAGCAAAAGCTTTAATTTACACTTTGAAATTCCAAATAAACAGCCGGATTGACGAACCAGAAATCCTCAACATCGACCTCGTCGAAAAGAAACTCGCACCTCATCGAACTCGATCGAAGCTTGGCCGAAGCATAAGGATTGTGTTTGGACTAATTTTCCGAAGCTATTTTTGAATTGTTCAGCAGCTATTTTTCCTTTCCTTTGCTAAAGTTGTAAAAGAATATTTTTGAATACTTCTATCTTCAATTTTATTTAGAAGCTCAAACTTATGTTTGAGGAACGAGAAAACAGATCCAGTTTTGTCACTTGTTTCGTGGAGGAAGGTGGGGATCGGCTCCTAGGGGTAGAGATGGGGTGGGGTCGCGGATGGAGGGTGAGGGACGAAGGAGGGTGGTCAGCGGATTTGGGGTCACCTAGGGTTCAACTAGGGTGTTGGTTCCCTTTAGGAAGATGAAAATGCGAAGAGAAAGTGCGTTCCTTTGCACTGTAGCGGCTCTTTCCTCTATTCTCCTGTCTTAGGTCTTTTTAGGTGTGTATTTATGGTAAGGGCTCTAAGGTTAAAGATGGGGTAACGGGCTTGAGGGAATTTGATTCTTAAAAATTAGTTGGGCCATTATTAATATTGGCCCAATTTTACAAGAAACAAGACCAAAAACATATTATTTTTTTCGTTTTTTTCTTTTTTTTTTCTTGAATTAATTAAAATCCTAAATTATTTTTGTAGACATTAAAATAACAAATTAATTTAAAACTAAAGAAAAATGCTAATTTTAAAGATTAAAAGCTAAAGATGATCATTTTTTGTGATTTTCCTTAATGAAACTAATTCCCATATAAAAATTGTACCTAAGGCGACATAAAATTAAAATGTGACATTTTTTGTGATTTTTCTATGATTTTAATATATTAAAAATGCATAAAATGCGACTAAATAAAGAAAAACTTCTAAAATCCATAAAAATAATATTTTGATTTATTTTTAGGAGTTATCTTCATGTATGGCAAAAATCAAGTGCCTACAATCATATGCGGGAGGGGCTAAGCCGTTGACTCAAAAATCTCTTTTTAGGTCTCTTTTTTTAAGATGACATCATCGATCGCGTGCGTGAACATTACTTTTTCTCCCGGGGTGGTTCAGGACATGACGTGTCGTTTTGGTTTCCCGCTCCGATTTTTCAACCAAGCCTTTTCGATTCCCATGTATCTTTCCTTATAAATAGGGGAGAGATTGAATCTGAATCATCTTACGAACCTTTTGGAGAGCATTTTCACAGCCTTTATCTCGTCTTTTCTAGCTCCCGTTGATCTTTCCTCATAAAATACTTGTTCCTTTGAATCGAACCTTGTACCCTCAAAAGCGCCTTTCTCTTGTTTTTTTGTTTAGACTCTCATCTTGGAGGCGGAAAGGGGTTGATGCCCGAATGAGAAGGCGGCCAAATACAACAGGTTGGTGCAAAAATATAACAGAACACGTGAGGCGCACCGGACCTTGGCCAACATGTACAGGCAGGACCCTAATTTCAGGGTGGTTCGCGAGGGCTTGCGCAGTCTGAGGAGCAGCTGAAGAAAGGGTGCCCGAGCTAGAGAAAGTCGACGAAAAACTCATGGCCGCCGTTGCTCGGACTGCGGAGATGGAGGTCCTTATTCAAGCTAAGGATGAAGAGTTGCAGCTTGGCTATGTAGTGGCGGAAGAGGCGACGGAGTTGCGCGCTCGGGTAGCGACCTTAACGGCGGAGCTAGATGCAAAAAGGGCCGAGGTTGAGGACCTCAAGCAGTCCTTAGGACAAGCCAACGCTTCTCGTGAGGCACACGAGATGTGGGTGTAGGTGGAGGCCCGGCTGGTCGTGCTCAAAGAGTTTTTAGCGGCTAGGCGAGCATTTGAAGCTGAAGTTGAGAGCCAACGTCAACTGGTTAGAGCTGCCCGTGAAGCGGCCGGCTATAGTCCTGAATCGCCACCTCAGGAGGAGGGTAACTCTGCGGACGTCAACCGTTTGGAGTCTAGTTCTTGGATTTCCAAGGCGTATCTTCCTGGGAATGAAGATGGCCCGCTTGAAGGCCAGGCGGGCAGGATAACCAGGGAGGCGGAGGCCTTTAGGATCTCTGGAAACATGTTTGTAAATGCTAATCTTTATATAGTGGATGTAGACCCTTTTGGGGATAAAGATATACATTTTTTTCTGTAGTTAATCTTTTTCATTTTCTGGAACATTGTGTACTTCCTTTTTTTTTATTTTCTTCTTGCCGTAGTTGAACTCAACGGCCTTTCATTTTCTGGAACATTGTGTACTTCTTGCCATGTTAAACTCAACGGCCTTAGCCGTGTAAAAGTAGTGGTCGTAGCCTTTTCACTCACTTGGAGATGGCCGTAGCCTTTTCCCTCACTTGGAGATTGCCGTAGCCTTTTCATTCACTTGGAGATAGTCGTAGCCTTTTCATTCATTTAGAGATGGTCGTAGCCTTTTCATCATTTGGAGATGGCTGTAGCCTTTTCATTCATTTGGAGAAGGTCGTAACCTTTTCATTCATTTGGAGATGGTCGTAGCTTTTTCATTCATTTAGAGATGGTACTAATCTAGTCCCTGTATTATATCGGGCTTGAAAAGTACACGATGGGGCCGATGTGATACACTTGTACTACAAACATCTCCAGGTGTCCCCTTTGCCGCCTCGTAAAAAACCTTCCCGAGAAAACCCAATTGGGACAAAACTCGGGTAAGGGAAAAAGAGTACGACTCGGGAGACGCCTTTTAGAAGTGGAAATGTTTGAGGTGAACGACGTTCCAGTTATTCTGGAGCATTTTCCCTCCATTGTCTCGAGCTGGAATGCTCCTTTCCCGGCTACCACTGTGATTTTGTAGGGTCCTTCCAAGTTTGTGCCCAATTTTCCTTCATTTGGGTCTTTGGAGGCCAATGTCTGGGCTTTGAGGATGTAGTCTGTTGTTTTGAGTGGTCTTATTCTCGCCATTTTATTGTAATACCTCTCAATTTGTTGTTTTTGGGCTACCATCTTGATATGGGCCATTTTCCTTCTTTCCTCGGCTTCGTCAAGGTCTTGGAGTCTGTTGGCGTCGTTTTCTGTTCCACTGGTGTGCGAATACCTTAGGCTGGGTTTGCCTACTTCGACGGGTATGACAGCGTCGGTTCCATAAACCAGTGTGTACGGGTTTCCCCGGTGCTGGACTTGGGTGTAGTTCTGTGTGCCCACAAGACTTCAGGTAGCAGTTCGGGCCATAATCCTTTGGCATCTTCCAGCTTTTTCTTTTGTATGTTTAGGATGGTTTTAGGGATGCCAAAGCAGCATATGATGTTCTTCCATATGAAGGTGATGACCTCTTGTTCGCTCATTTGCACGTAAGCACCTGCTTCCACCCACTTAGAGAAATAGTCAGTTAAAACAAGTAAGAATCGTACCTTTCCTTGTCCTGTTGGCAGTGTGCCGACTATATCCATCCCCCATTTCATGAATGGCCAGGGTGAAGTGACGGAATAAAGGGTTTCTCCAGGCTGATGTATCATTGGGACGTACTTTTGGCATTGTTCGCATCAGCGGACATATTCGTCCTCCTCTTTTTTCATAGTGGGCGAGTAGTAGCCAGCATGTATGAAGCACCGCACGAGGGCAAGATTACCGGTGTGTGCGCCGCAGTGACCTTCGTGTATTTCCTCAAGTACTGGCGTCGTTTGATGTGGCCCTAAGCACTTGGCTAGGGGACCACCGAACGTTCTCTTATAAAGGTCATTGTTGATCATGCAGTATCGTGCGGCCTGTATGCGAAGCTTCTTCGGCTCCCTTTTATCGGGGGCAATATCCCGTCTTGTAAATAAGATATAAACTGGTTGCGCCAGTCCCAAGTAAGATTTAAGGAGAGTACCTCGGTGTGGTCAATGGGTGAATAGAGGAGCGTGACCACACTTTCTTTGTTGAAATTTTTGGTGGATGCAGCCAACATTTCCAGGCCGTCCGCTTCGACGTTCCGTGCTTGGGGATTTTGTTCGAAGCGGCATTCATCGAACGTAGCCATTAGTTTGTGGATTCCTGCCTTGTACTTTTGCAGTCTCTGCTCTTTGACTTTGTAAGTCTCAGTGACTTGGTTTACCACGAGTTGGGAGTCGCAGTGAAGGAGGATTCGGCGAGCCCGGTATTTGGTTGCCAGTTTCATGCATGTAGTAACGGCCTCGTACTTGGTCTCGTTGTTTGTCATTTCTGGGCATCGTATGGACTGGCAAATTATTTCGCCCGTGGGAACCTCGAGAACAAGTCCCAGTCCCGATCTCGACGCATTGGCGGCGCCATCCGTATAAAGGGCCCATAGGTCGTTATTGGAGGATACGCGTTGTGCCTCGAGTTCTGCCATGGGCAGGACCTCCGCGCTGAAGTCGGCGATGAATTCGGCAAGGACTTGCGACTTGATGTCGGTCCTTGGGATGTATGTGATATCATGCTCGCTGAGCTCAACAACCCATCTGGTGAGTCGTCTTGAGAGTTCGGGTTTGTGTAAGATGCTCCTTAAAGGGAAGGTCGTTACTACCCTTATGGGGTGGCACTGGAAATAGGTCTGAGGCTTTCGTGAAGCCACTACGAGCACCAATTCCGGCCCTTCAAGGTGTGGGTACCGGGTTTCGGTGTCCACCAATGTTTTGCTAATGTAATAGATAGGAGATTGTGTACCTTTATTTTTGCACACCACGATGGCGCTGACTGCAACTCCTGATACAACTAAGTAAACCAACAGTGGCTCGCCTTGGTTGGCTTTGACCAGCAGGGGTGGCGATGACAGGTATGCCTTCAAACTCCTCAAGGCATCGATGCATTCCTCGTTTCATTGTAGTCCTTGGTCCTTTTTCAATACACCAAAGAATTTGTGGCACCTATTGGAGGAGTGCGAGATGAACCTGGAGAGGGCGGTTATCCGACCCGTCAGCTTCTGCACTTGCTTTTTGCTGCTTAGTATTTCTGGGATGGCTTCTATGGCTTTGATCTGGTCTGGGTTGACTTCGATGCCCTTTGTGATACCAAAAACCCCAGGAACTTTCCCAAGGCTATGCCGAAGGCGCACTTTTCAAGATTTAGCTTCATGCTGTACCTTCTCAGTATTTCGAAAGCTTGCTTCAGGTGGTCGAGGTGATCCTCTTTTTACGACGACTTTACTAGCATGTCGTCGATATAGACCTCCATTGTCTTGCCGAGTTGTTCTTTGAACATAGTAGACACCAGCCTTTGGTATGTAGGCCCCGCATTCTTGAGCCCGAAGGGCATTACCCTGTAGCAGTAAGTCCCTTGGTGAGTGATGAAGGTTGTCCTCTCCTGATCTTCCTCGGCCATCATGATCTGATTGTAACCAGAATATGTATCGAGGAAGCTCAGCAGCTCATGTCCCGCCGTGGCGTCTATTAATTGGTCGATGTCGGGTAGTGGGAATGAGTCCTTTGGACATGATTTATTTAGGTCGATGAAGTCAATGAACATTCCCCGCTTCCCGTTCTTATTTTTGACAATTACAACGTCGGCGACTCACTCGGGATACTTGGATTCCCTGATAGAGACATTGGCCAGCAGCTTGTCTACTTCTTTGCTCACCGCTTTGCTGATGGCGGCATTGAATTTTTTCCTCGTTTGCCGCACTGGTGGGTAAAGCGGGTCGACATTCAGCTTGTGGGAGGCGATTTCTTGTAGGATTCCTGGCATATCTGGATGGGAAAAAGTAGACAGGTCTGCGTGGTCTGATAGAAATTCACGATACTTGGATTCGAGAGACCATGGCCTATGTATGCTTTCTTGGTGGAGTCGTTGTTGCTCAGCTGGACGGGGTCGAGGTCTTCAACCGTGGCCTTGCTAGCTTCGACGTCGTCGGGATCTTTGATGGCATCTTCTGTCGGATGGACCTTAGTCGCCGACAGGGCTGATTTATGATTCCGCACTTGCTCCTTGAAGCTGCTTGGTGTGAGTGTAATATTGGGCTATTTTGTAACATTCTTGGGCGGTGCGTGGCTCGCCCCGTATACTGTACACTCCCTATGGAGATGGGAATTTGATCACTTGATAGAAGCTGTAGGGGAATGCCCTCATAGCATGTATCCATGGACGCCCTATGATGGAGTTGTATGTCGTTTCTTGATTCGCTAGGTGGAAGATGGTTTCCATCATAACTCTTCGTGCCAAGAAGGGCAGTGTTACTTCGCCGGAGGTTCTTTCAACTGCATTGTTAAAACCGGTTAGTGTTATGCAACGCGGAATTATTTTGTCCTCGAGTCCCATTAATGTAAGGACTCTTGGATGGATGATACACGCACCGCTGCCGTCATCGACCATAATCCTATTTACATTAGTATCTACTATGGTAAAGTAATAACTAAGGCATCATAGTGAGGGAAAAACAAATTGTCGGTATCAGACTTATCAAAGGTGATACTATCTTCGAAGTCGTCATACCATTCATGAGTGATAGTTTGCTTCAATTTGTGAGTGATGGTGAATTTGACATGGTTTATCGCTGAGTCATTGCCATCCCAAATGATCATGTTGATTGTATGCGTTGGTGAGGGTGGCCTCGGTGGACCATGAGGTTGCTCTCGCCCGCATGCGAAGTTGAGCCTTCCCTTGTCACTGAGCAGCTCTTTCAAGAACCCTTGGTTCAGCAACCAGACCACCTCCTGTCGGATACCTATGCAATCTTCAGTCTTGTGCCCCCGTTCCTGGTGGAACTCATATTGGGCGTTTGATTTTCTGTTGGTGGGGCCGGACTTCATCTTCTCTGGCCATTGCACTTTGTTGCCCAGCTTCTCCAGTCTGCACACTACTTCTGAAGGAGACACACAAAAGTTATGTGCAAATAATGAAGGAGGCGTACCTCTGTCGTTCCTTAATGGGGCGACGTGTCATTGCAAGGCATTCGCGTGTCTTGGTGGTTGTGAAGATCTGATGTAGGTTCATGTCTCTCCATGTTGAGGCGTGGGACTTGTTCCCGTCGTCCCTCATTGCATCGGTCTCTTCGGATTTCTGGGTTTACCGCTATTAGCCGCCTGGTCAGGCCATTGAGGTCATCGTCATCTCCATGTACCTCGGCGCAGTTGGCATTGTGGATTTCTTCCCAGGTGGTGGGGGGATATTTCATAAGACGGCTAAGCAAGTTTTTGGTCGCCCGTCAGCCGCCCATGCTAAGTCCATTCTGAAAGGCCGCGACTGCCATGCCCTCGGACACGTTGGGCAGGCTTATCCTGACCCTGTTGAAACTGGCTAAGAATTCTTTGAGCCCCTCTCCTGAGACCTGCCAGACAACGAAGATGTCGTTGACACGAGCTTCTGCTTTCTTAGCTTCCGCGTGGTCGGTGACAAATTTGTCGGCCATTTCCTCGAACATGGAGATGCTTTTGGCCGGCAACTGGGAGTACCATGTTAGGGGCCCTCTGTTAATGTTTTGCCGAACTTCTTCAAAAGCACTGATGGTACCTACTTTTTTGACAAATCATTACCTTTGACCGCCGTAAGATAGTGGATTAGGTGGTCCTCGGGATATGATATCCCGTCATATACCTTCAAATAGGGAGCATTCGGAAGGTTTTTGGGATGGGATAAGGTGTAGTTCCTTCTGTGTAGGGTTGTTCGACGAACCTCCCCACATCTCGCTTTGGCAGCATTTTAGGTGCCCCCGGGATCTTGTCCACTCTTTCTTGGTGTTCCTTCATCTGGTCGCGAAGTGACCTGTTTTCGTTTTCCATTTCTTCCATATTTTTTAAGATAGCTGTGAGCGTCCCTTCGTGAGCTGGAGCATCGACGAGCACGTTATTTATTCGTGTGACCTCGAGTTCAATTTCAGTTATGGCGTGCTCCATCGCTGGTGTTGGTGTGCATCTGGTGTTAGGTGTTTTTCCGGCTAGGCTGTTAGAGCACTTGTCAACCATTCTTCCAATAGCCTCTTTACCTCTGGGGGTACTTCTTAATTTGTGGATGTAGAGGCCTCTTTTTCCCGTGGAACCACCAGATCTTCCGAGGGGGAAGGTAGGTTTTCACGCTTATCAAGGTGCTAGGGGTTGCATGTGGAGCATGTCCTTCAGTAACCGCGTTGAAAGGACCCATGAGATCGGCTCTAGCATCCATGATAGCTTTCATTCTTGCGTCGTTTTCAGCCATTCTGGGTTGTAGGAGGTGGTTTTTTGAAAGATCTCTAGAAACAATCTACAACTTTGATTCACGAAATCCCCACAGACGGCGCCAAATTGTTTGGCTAAAAAGTTAAGTACTTTGTTAAGCTAAAAAACAATCGAAAAATAATATGGGTTAATCGGAATCAAGCGTAATATGAACTAGAGGAAACTACTTTGCTAAGATCTGAGATAATATTGAATATAGCTTGAGAGATAAGAACGGTAAAGTAAGAGAAAGTCGTTGCACTAGAAATAGAGAGAAAGCGAGTTGTATATTCTTAATAATACGATACACATGAGTCCTTTACAAAGGGAAGGTCCCCTTTATATACTAAGGGACCTTCCTCGAAATAATCAAAAAGGTACAAGGGGTTGGTGGTCTCAGTGTACAAGAAAGTCATAACTTTAAGCGACGTCGTCTTGAGTCATGTCGCTTGGTCCGTCCGGTTGCTGAGGCCTCCCTTATTCGAGTCGGCCTCGATTAGGCCGTTCTTTACGTCGTAAGCTTGCATATTGTAACTTAGGAAAGTAGGAAACCAAATTTGCCCAATACACTATCTTTTGTCCAAATTTACTCTTAACATTTAATTATTTTAGAATAAAGAAACATGTAAATAGACAAAGATCAAAGAATTAATAAAGGATAGATTAGTCAAATTACTTTTCTTACTAATAATTTCTAATGAGCTTGTAAAATCTTACCCGGACAACCAAATAGAAACGAAGGGAGTACCTTGCTCAACCATCAGTCCCTTTAGGTATTGTTCTTGAAAAATGATCCGGTCTGGCTCATTTCTCGAATAACGTTTTTATGGGATATCCCTGTCTACCAAAATAATTCATCATAAATATTTCCATTAAGTTTTAAGAATTTTACGAAAGTGGATAAACCAAAGAAAATGATAGATTTGGCTTTGACATCATAAAGAGAAAACGAATCTTGAACCTAAATTAACATCGAAAGTTAACTCATGAACAAAGAAATTATTCCAATAATTTCTTCAACGAATGTGAGCCACTCTAATGCCGGACATTTACTCATGAGCAGGGGCAGATTTAAGTCATTTTTACTTTGCACATGAACTCATGATTTTTTTGCCAAATAAGGTAATTTATGTACTATATATTTTGTAAATATAATATTATCTGTTGGCTCCTATGTTCCAAAAAGGTTTAATTGTGCTCCTGTTTGAGTGCTGAGTTATTTATTTAAAGGAACATGGAAAGATTCCCATTTGCTACTTCTTTTTTCTCACTTTTTCTGTAGTTTTGTTGATGGATCTGGTTTTGTCGAACAAGTCCCGATTCGAGGTTCGAAGACAAAAGCCCAATAGCCGAGCTGAATTGGTTGCTTTTGATGTCCCACGATTCTGCTAGTTTAGAAACAAAGGAGGAGAAAGACATGGGTCGCTATGTGAAGTTATTCGGCCTCTCAAGCAGCCCAACACAGAAGTAGTTGCCCAAGCCCAACTTGTAATTAGTCCATTATTTATTCTTGGCCCAATATAGAGTAGATATTTTTCTGTATATACACTGATGTATATGAGAGGTTCAGGAAGCTTCTACACAGTTGTAATATTCACAGAACAGAAATAAGAAAACTCTCTCAGTTTTTCTCTCTTTTTCTTCTTCATCATCTGCGAACACTATGGTTCATCCATGGAGATCAGTAATTTTGACATGGTATCAGAGCGGGGATTATGATTCCGGTTGTCACGGACTCCATCGCAATGTTATTCTGTCTTCTCCGACGAATCTAGGTTTTTTCTCCTTTTCTCTTTTTTCCTATTTTTCTCTGAAAATCCTTTAGCGATTCCTCAATTTTTGAGTTTTCTCAGTCTCATTTTCTTGTCAGTCAATCGATTCTTGATTTTTTTTAACATACGAGCATTTAGGGTTTTTTAATTTTACAACTTTCGAGCCCAAAATCCTTTCCTAGTCAAAATGGTTAATGTCGGTGATACATCTGAGTCTAGGACTGATACATTTGTACTTGACCACTCAAGCCCTCTGTTTTTGGTGTCTTCTGATGTTCCGGGTATTTCTTTGGTAAGCAACCACTTTTCAGGGGTTGGATTTGGGGGATGGAGACGTAATATAATCGTCTCCTTATCTGCTAGGAATAAACTAGGGTTCATTGACGGAACGATTCCCAAACCTCAAGAAAACTCTCCTCAGTTTAGGCAGTGGGATAGATGCAACAATCTAGTTATCTCTTGGCTTACTAATTCCCTTGCGCCAGAGATAGCCGAGAGTGTTCAATACTCCGACACTGCTCAAAGCATCTGGAATCAACTTAATAGTCGATATGGGACTGTCAATGGCACTAGGTTATTTGAGATAAAACAGGAGTTGGCATCAACCAATCAGGGGTCTCTGGATATAGCTTCCTATTTTAACAAGTTAAAGAAACTATGGGATGAACTGAGCTTCATGCGTGCTACTCGTGGGAACACTTGCACATGCAATTCCAGATCCGAGCTTCAAAGGGAGGATGATGAAAACAAACTACATCAGTTTCTTATGGGGCTCAATGATGTCTATGTAGGAGTTAGAAGCAATATCCTTATGCTACAACCTCCACCAACTCTGGATTGTGCATACAATATTTTACTCCAAGATGAGAGACAAAGACAAGTCTCTTCGCCTTCTCAATTTCATCATGATTCGAGTGCCTTCAATTCTCATTTCAGCAACAAACCATCTATTCCAAGATTTCCTCCCACTGCTGCTGGTTACCCTAAACAATTCAGCCCAAGACTCAATTCTGATTCCAACAGAGCAAACTTAGTGTGTAGGTATTGTAAGAAACCTGGACACCTGATTGAAAAATGCTATAAACTTCATGGATTTCCACCTGACTTCAAATTCACAAGAGGATTTCCATCAGACTTCAAATTGACCAAAGGAAGGAGGAGTGCAGCACATGTTGAAGTACATGGGTATACAAACCCTGCTGGAACTCAAAATACTGCTGACAATTCCCAAGGGGTTTCTGATTCAGAGTCTCTCATACCTGTTTTAACCAAAGACCAATATTCCTAGTTTATGTTGATGCTCTAGCAGACACAGATTCCAGAATCTAAGCAGCAGTCCAGCCTTATGGCCTCAGCTAACTTTGCTGGTAATTTTTCTCCAACTACTCATTTACAGAATGTATCCTATGGGGCTTTCATGCTAACCAAAGTAAGTGATTGCATCTGGATTATAGACTCTGGTGCCACTGACCACATGACATCAAATAAAGAACTTCTCTTTGACATTAAGCCTTTAGTAATACCATATCTAGTTACCTTACCCAATGGCTATAAGGTTAAGGTAACATGCACTGGTTCCATCCAATTCCTTTGTTTCACTCTTCATCATGTCCTTTACATTCCCAGTTTTCACTACAATCTTATTTCTGTGTCCAAACTTTTGTGTCAGTTGAATTCTATTGTTCTATTTACTAAAATTCTCTTGATTAGTACAGGCCCCTTCTCTGAAGAGGCCACTGGAGATTGGTTAATTGGATGATGGTCTCTACAGGCTTGTGCAATCTTCTTCCCTTAAAACTCTTGATCCTTGTAATCAACATGCTCCTTTACCTGTTAGTTCTGTTTCTTCTTCTCACTGTACGTACCATTCCGAATTGAATAAAATGGAGATGTTATGTCATAATAGACTAGGGCATATACCTTTTTTTAGAATGAAAGACATGCCTTCTATAACATGTAGTTTTTCCACAAAGCAACCTTTTCTCTGTACTATATGCCCTTTGGCCAGGCAATCTAGACTACCCTTTCCTGACAGCTCCATTAAAACAACTCATGCTTTTCAACTGATTCATGTTGATACATGGGGTCCCTATGCCACTTCTACTCATAATGGTTGTAGATATTTTTTGACAATAGTTGATGATTTTACCAGAGCTACTTGGACCCATCTTATGGGGTCCAAGAGCAATGCCTTTCCTCTCATTAAAGCCTTTATTGCCATGGTTAAAACTCAATTCCAGTCTGTGGTACAAACCATTAGGAGTGATAATGCATTTGAACTAGGTTCTAGTGGCTGTGGCAGCACCTTCTTTGCTGAACATGGCATACTGCATCAAACTTCTTGCTCTCACACACCACAACAAAATGGTGTTGTTGAGAGAAAGCATAGATATCTGCTAGAAACCTCCAGAGCTCTGCTCTTTCATTCTTAGTTACCCATTTGATTTTGGGGTGACTGTGTGCTTACTGCCACATACCTGATTAACAGATTTTCTTCCAAACTACTCAACAACAAATCCCCTTTTGAATTGCTGTTTGGCCAGATTCCTTCCTACAAACACCTTAAAACATTTGGTTGCTTATGTTTTGCCTCTGTCCCTAAACAGAATAGAGATAAATTCCAGCCCAGAGCTGATCCCTGTGTTTTCCTGGGTTACCCTTTGGCTAAAAAGGGTTACAAGCTGTATAACTTGAAGTCTAAGATCACCCTGATATCCAGGGATGTCATTTTTCATGAGGATGTATTTCCTTTTGCCTCTCCAAGGACTTCTTCCCATGCCTCTTTTCCTCCTGTCAATCCTCCTTCTGCCTGGGTTCCTCCTGTTGATGACTCTCTGCCTCATCCTTCCTCTTCTTCCACTCATCACCCTCTTGCCTACTCCTCTTCCTCACCTTCCTCTCCATCACCTACTTCTTCAGTACCTTCTTCATCTGCACCCAGAAGATCCACTAGGGCACATGTCCTTCCTGCCCACCTGCATCAGTATGTCTGCACTCTCCCTCCTTCTCTTTCTGGTCCCAGTGCTTCTTCCACATGTCTTCACACTTTGGTTAGCAGTCCAGAAGCAGAACCTACCACCTATCAGCAAGCTGCTTCTATTCCTGCCTGGCATGAGGCTATGTGCAAGGAATTTGCAGCTTTGGAGGCCAATAATACCTGGTCAATAGTTCCCCTTCCCCCTGGTAAAAGACCTATTGGTTGCAAGTGGGTGTATAAGATCAAATGTAGGGCTGATGGGTCTGTGGAAAGACACAAGGCAAGACTGGTTGTTAGGGGTGATACCCAAATTGAAGGTGTAGACTTCACTGAGACCTTTTCTCCTGTTGTAAAGTTTTCAACCATCAATTCCCTCATTGTTGTGGCTGTTAAACAGAATTGGTCCTTATTTCAACTTGATGTGAATAATGCATTCTTACATGGTGACTTAGCTGAAGAATTTTATATGAAATTGCCCCCTAGACTGGATGTTGCCTGTTCTGCCTCTTCTTCCCTTTTGGTTTGTCTGCTTCAGAAGTCTTTGTATGGGTTAAGGCAAGCTTCTAGGCAATGGTATGCCAAGCTCTCCCAGTCTTTATGTTCTAAAGGTTTTGCTTCTTCCCTCAATGACTATTCTCTTTTCCTTAAGAAATCTGGTTCTTCTATTGTCCTGTTGGCTGTCTATGTTGATGACATTATCCTCACTGGTAATGATTTAGGGGAAATTAGTTCTTTGAAGAGTTTTCTTGATCAATAATTCAAAATCAAGGACTTGGGGGTGCTTAATTACTTTCTTGGTATTGAGGTCAGTTATCACTCTGCTGGGCTCCTGCTCTACCAGAAAAAATTTGTCACTGATCTGCTCAAAGCTTATAACTGTGAGGCTGTTACTCCTGTGACTTGTCCCCTTGACCTCTCAGTCAAACTCAAACTAGATTTAGGGGATCCTCTTCCATCTCCTGAATCCTATAGGTGCTTAGTAGGGAAACTCAATTTTCTCACTCATACTAGACCTGACTTAGCCTTTGCTGTCCAGCATTTAAGCCAATATCTCCAGAAGCCTACTACCTTACATATGCATGCTGCTTTGCACACCCTCAGATATCTCAGAGGCACTTCTGACCTTGGAATTTTTCTCAACAACTCTCCTGATCTCTCTTTATCTGCTTACTGTGATAGTGACTGGGCATCCTGTCCAGATACCAGAAGGTTTGTCTCTGGTTTTTGTGTTATGTTAGGTGACTCCCTTATTGGTTGGAAGGCTAAGAAGCAGCCTGTGGTATCTCTGTCTTCTGCTGAGACTGCGTATAGAGCCATCAGCAAGGTTGTTGGTGAGCTCACCTGGCTCATTCGATTACTGTCTGATTTTGGGGTTGCTATTCCCTATCCTGTTCCAGTTTATTGTGATAATCAGGCAGCCCTCCACATTGCCAAGAATCCTGTATTTCATGAGATGACCAAACACATTGAGGTGGATTGTCATTTCATCAGAGACAAGCTTAATGAGGGACTTGTTGCCTTGCACCATGTCACCACTACTTCTCAGCCTGCTGATATCTTCACCAAACCTCTCAGTGGTGTTTTGCATCACTCTATTTTGCTCAAGTTGGGAGTTCAGTCACCCTCCAACTTGCAGGGGGTGTTGGAGTTACTGAAGTTACTGGGCCACTCAAGCAGCCCAAGCACAAAAGCAGCTGCCCAAGCCCAACTTGTAATTAGTCCATTATTTATTGTTGGCCCAATGGCCCAATATAGAGTAGATATTTTTCTGTATATACACTGATGTATATGAGAGGTTCAGGAAGCTTCTACACAGTTGTAATATTCACGGAACAGAAATAAGAAAACTCTCTCAGTCTTTCTCTCTCTTTCTTCTTCATCATCTGCGAACATTATGGTTCATCCATGGAGATCAGTAATTTTGACACGCTAGGTCAGAAAAATGGTAACTAAAAATTCTCCCCGATTAGGAATCACGTTCTAGAAATTCTAAATCCACTTCAAGTTATGTTTAGTTTTAGGAAAACAAAGAATATGAACAAAGTGCATTCCAAGCTACAGGACGTTTACATAGTTTCGCATTCTAGATAGAGCATTAATGTAATTTGTCCTATTTTCTATTATATACAATATACACGATATCACACATATATGCATTAAAAAAACTATGGGCAAATGAGAATATTAATAAGTGAATAGGTATGGACTCATCACATGAAGCCAACTGTTCTGTCTAAAAAAGTCAATAACAGCTAACAGCCAATCAATAAGTCAATTAATTGCCAATAATTGCGCAAAAATTACTGCCATGAGCCAACCAATCTCTCTGATGAGCTAACATCCAACAAAAACATTGAATATTATAAAAAATACAATAATAAGACAACTTGAAAATAATTCCTTTTTGTTTTTTCTCAAAGTGCTTAATAAAACTTCTCAGATAATGAGAGAATAGAAGAAGAGAAACAGAAAGAGGGTTTGCAAAGCAATCTCTCTTCTTTGGATCTCTCAAAATCATATCAATTTTTTATATTTAATTAGTAATCTGACCCCTCAAAAAGAAAAAAAATAGTTTAGAAAGTACCCTTTTCTTCTGAATTCAGAATTGCCTTCATTATAATTTCCCATATACTTCATTCCTCCTCTATCTTTCTTGAAAATTTTCTCTACATTTTCTTGAGATATTAATCATGAGTAGATTTCGTGTAAATTCGTCTCCTCATTTAGTTGCTAATTTACCATCAGAACTACTCTATGATGATTCAGCTTTAGAAGGTAATGATTGTTCCTTTTTTTTCTTGCTCATGTTTAGTTTCTTGTGTTGTTCTTGACCTTTAAAGTATTTATGGGTGATCATAAGATTCAATGACCCTTCAACGGTAAAGTTATCTCCGTATGACCTATAGGTCACATGTCTGTACCGTGGAAGTAGCCACTATTACTTGCATTAGAGTGCATTGTCTACAGTATATCCTTTTGGTTGCAGCTCTTTCTCGGACCCTACATGAATGTGGGATACTTTGTACACCGAGCTGCTCTTTTGCCATAAGATTTAATGAAGAAATTAAAGGAAGCAAAGTTTTTGTATAAACAATGTTAGGACTTTTATCTGGAATTTTATGGTATTTACTCTGTTTTTTCTTGACTTGCATGATAAATCAGACTTGATGGCCTAATCACATAAATATAGAAGAAAGAATTTACAAATGCAACAATTTCTTTTTACTTTTTCCCAAATTTTTAGTACTCGACTATTGCAGCATTGTATTTATTGATAATTGTTATATATGAGATAGTCGTGTTTTTTATTTAATTTTTTCAGATTTTCTGTATTTTCAGTGGTTGCAGCCAACATTAAGTTATTGCTAAAGTTGACTCAAGAGCACAAAAATGCTTGTAACAAAGAGAAGAACGACGGCCGGAGAATGTTGAGGGTGGCAACCATGATGGCCATTCTTGATAATGTTAGGACAAGAATTCAAAAATGTCAATCATTTGGTAACAAGTCATCATCAGAAGCTGAATTAAGTCGATGTAATTCAACGCTTAAGGTTACTAGTCATGTTCCAATAGACAAGAAGCACCACGAGCCGATGATTGACGAGAAAGAAAAACTACGGAAGCAGCTCAACGCGAGTTTGGTAGCACGAAAGAGCCTCGAGGCCATGTGTTCAAGCTTAGGGAAAGAAAAAGAGATTATGGCATCAGAGCTATCGAAAAAGGTCCACGAGTTGAATGAAATGGAGGACCTCATCAATGATCTAAAAGAACAAAATGAGAGTTTAGTGGAAAGGTTACACGGATGTGCCACCGAGCAAAAAGAAAGGAGGTATAGCAGTGGTGGAGAAACACAAGGAAACATTGCCCTCCAAGAGAGAAATAAGGCACTTTCAGAGAAACTCCTAAAGTCATTGGATGGTTATAGGTCCATTAAGAGGAAATGGAAGGATGCTCAAGCGGAAAACATGGCGATGCATGCAACCATGGAGGAAATGACAGCAAAAGTTGGAGCTGGACTTGCTCGAATCCACAGCTTTAAAGAACGAATTGCCTCAGAAAGTGTGCCCTCGGCAGATATTCAAGAGGAAATTGTTGAATTAGAGCATATGTTTGAATGCTTTGAAATGCAAGTTGCAAAACATGGTCAAAAGGAAGGGGAATGTGTCAAACCAAAAGCAGAGATTAGTGCTTGCAAGCCTATAGTTCTTGCATAGAAGATATGCTAACTTAGAAACAAGCCCAACACAAAGGAGAAAAGATGGACTTCAACTCAGTCAGGTTATCTTTAACATGGTCCACAATCATGGCGTTCCACAAATGTACTGAGATTGGGAAAAGATAGCACATTCTTCTCTGCTATAGAGTTCACGTAATGAGTCAAGTATATGGTATGTAATAGGAAAATAACTATGTGATGTTGCTTTTTTCATGTGTAATTTACAGGTGTAACCTATTCTGTCTTTCACTTTTATATTAGTGCTAATGACATCAATAATCCGACCTCATTGTCATAACTTGTATTATAACTCATCTTGCAAGACCTTGAAGTGCTATTATGGAATTATAATGAAGAGAGGAGTCTCCTTTTTAAAGGAGTAGAGGGTCAGGGAGACAGCATGACAGATTCCACAATTTTAAGTTTCTCTTATCCGCAGACTTGAACGCACCTTTCAAACTATAGAATGTGCAAACTAAACTGAAATTTAATTGAATCTTTTAAATTATTCATCAAGATTTTTTGGGTACAAGTAACTGAATGATGAAATAAACTTTACAGACAGATGCTTTATAAAACCAGTCACAAATAGGCTAAGGCTTGCCTGCGGTGCTGAATGATGTGAAAAACTTAGCTAGAAATGTTAACACTATTCCAGCTCCAGCAACTTGGAGCCAGCAATGCAGTTGAGTATCCAAGTGCTGCTGGCCGCTACAGCTCCGGTGGAACTAGCCAAAGCTTTTGCATCAGATTGTTTTTTTTCTATTACTTCAGACTTATCAAGTTGCTCGCCACTATAAATTACAAAAGGTGGAAGGCATCCAGGTGAAAGAACTTCCTGATTCACTGCTACAGGCTTCCTGTTGAGGACAATTCCTCCAGCAGCAATAACAAGGTCATGTAGATAGCTCTTGTAGGAAGGTGAAAAGACACCCATAAAAAAGAACTTGTATCCTTTGAAAAGCTTCGGTTGCTGCAAAACAGGAATTTTGGCGTTTAAAGAACACATAAGAGGATTTTAATGCAAATGATGAAATGTCCATCCTAAAGATTATCTTAGTTAAAGCAGGAAATTTGTATGTACATCCAGCAGAAGATGAAAATGCAGCAAGACCTATAAGCAACCAGTAGAACAGAGGGAAGTGAAGGTTGAGATTTAAGTTCATCCTTCTTGAATCTAAACTGATATCCTCGCTGTCCAGATATTGGGGTTGGGGGGGGGGGGGGGGTAAGGAATTAAACTGACATTCTTAACTCTATAAACATTCTAGTTGAAGTTCCATTCTCTTTCTGGAACAGGAATGCATAGAACCTAAAAGAGTGATTTATCCACGTAAGGAATTAAACATTTCTCTTAACTGCCATTACACCCAGGAACTGAAATGCGCTTGATTAGTTTGTTGTTAATGATAAATCCGGAGAAAGGTGTACCTTGCCCCTACCCGGGGAAAAGAGGTTGTTTCCAGGATACCCTCGGCTCAAGACATCAACAAGAAACAATAAGTTAGTACTATTAATAAACTCATACTAAAAATAATATAAAATACACCATATAACATAAAATAATAAAATAGCAACAATATAAGAAATACGAAATAGAAATAGATGAAATGTATACTAATATCTAACAGATAGCTCCCTGAATCGGTAGCTGAACAGTAACATTCTAAGATTACCTCATAGCTAGCTATTCTCACTCTAGTGCGCTGTAGAAATATCCACAACTTCCCCATAACCTAACCTAACCTACAACTTTAATGCTCCACCTCCACAATCCCCTATCAAGGGCCATGTCCTCAGTAAGCCTAAGACGCGCTAAGTCCTGCCTTATCACCTCTCCCAATACTTCTGAGGTCTCCCTCTACCTTTCCTCATGCCCACCACAGCCAGTCGTTCACACCTTCCCACCGGTGCATCGGTGCTCCTCCTTTGAATGTGCCCGACCATCTGAGTCTTGCTTCCCGTATCTTGTCCTCTATGGGGCCCACCCCAACATTCTCTCGAATATCTTCATTCCTAATCTTATTCATCCTTGTATGGCCGCACATTCACCTCAACATCTTCATCTCTGCTACTTTCATCTTCTGGGTGTGTGAGTTCTTGACCGGCCAACGCTCGGTCCCATACAGCATTGCAGGCCTAACCACTGCTTTATAAAACTTACCTTTTAGTAACGCTGGAACTTTCTTGTCACACAGGACTCCCGTTGCTAACCTCCACTTCATCCAACCCACCCATATACGGTGTATAAGCAACTAGTAGAACAGAGGGAAGTGAAGGTTGAGATTTAAGTTCATCCTTCTTGAATCTAAACTGATATCCTCGCTGTCCAGATATTGGGGGGGGGGGGGGGTAAGGAATTAAACTGACATTCTTAACTCTATAAACATTCTAGTTGAAGTTCCATTCTCTTTCTGGAACAGGAATGCATAGAACCTAAAAGAGTGATTTATCCACGTAAGGAATTAAACATTTCTCTTAACTGCCATTACACCCAGGAACTGAAATGCGCTTGATTAGTTTGTTAATGATAAATCCGGAGAAAGGTGTACCTTGCCCCTACCCGGGGAAAAGAGGTTGTTTTCAGGATACCCTCGGCTCAAGACATCAACAAGAGACAATAAGTTAGTACTATTAATAAACTCATACTAAAAATAATATAAAATACACCATATAACATAAAATAATAAAATAGCAACAATATAAGAAATACGAAATAGAAATAGATGAAATGTATACTAATATCCAACAGATAGCTCCCTGAATCGGTAGCTGACCAGTAACATTCTAAGATTACCTCATAGCTAGCTATTCTCACTCTAGTGCGCTGTAGAAATATCCACAACTTCCCCATAACCTAACCTAACCTACAACTTTAATGCTCCACCTCCACAATCCCCTATCAAGGGCCATGTCCTCAGTAAGCCTAAGACGCGCTAAGTCCTGCCTTATCACCTCTCCCAATACTTCTGAGGTCTCCCTCTACCTCTCTTCATGCCCACCACAGCCAGTCGTTCACACCTTCCCACCGGTGCATCGGTGCTCCTCCTTTGAATGTGCCCGACCATCTGAGTCTTGCTTCCCGTATCTTGTCCTCTATGGGGCCCAATTCTCTCGAATATCTTCATTCCTAATTTTATCCATCCTTGTATGGCTGCACATTCACCTCAACATCTTCATCTCTGCTACTTTCATCTTCTGGGTGTGTGAGTTCTTGACCGGCCAACGCTCGGTCCCACACAGCATTGCAGGCCTAACCACTGCTTTATAAAACTTACCTTTTAGTTACGCTGGAACTTTCTTGTCACACAGGACTCCCGTCGCTAACCTCCACTTCATCCAACCCACCCATATACGGTGTGTAACATCCTCTTCGATCTCCCCGATGACTGACCCAAGGTACTGAACTACTCTTATTAGGGATGATTTGAGAGTCAAGCCTCACTTCCGCTCCCGCTTCCGTCGGCTCAGCCCCAAATTTGCACTCGACGTATTCCGTCTTCGTTCTGCTCAACCTGAAACCTTTAGACTCAAGGGCATGTCTCCAAACCTCTAGCCTTTTGTTGATGCCATGTCGTGTTATGTCAATTAAGACTATATCATCCGCAAGTAGCATGCACCATGGCATCTACCCTTGAATATGATGCGTTATGGCATCCATCACCAGGGAAAATAGGAAAGGGTTGAGTCCAGACCCTTGGTGCAACCCCGTAACAACTGGAAAATGCTCAGAATCGCCTCCTACTATCCTAACATGAGTCTTAGCTCCTTCATACATGTCTCTAATCACCCTAATGTAGGCTACCGGAACCCCTTTAACCTGTAAGCAGCTCCATAAGACCTCCCTAGGAACCCTGTCGTACGCTTTCTCTAGATCAATAAACACCATGTGGAGATCCTTTTTCTTATCCCTGTACTGTTGAGCCATCCTCCTAATAAGATGGATAGCTTATGTGGTAGATCACCCCGACATAAACCCGAACTGGTTATCTGAGATAGACACCGTCCTTCGCACTCTCATCTTTACCACTATCTCCCAGTTTTTCATGGTATGACTCAGTAATTTGATACCTCTATAGTTGTTACAGCTCTGGATATTGCCTTTATTCTCATACAACGGAACAATTGTTCTCCACCTCCACTCTTCAAGCATCTTATTAGTCTTGAATATCACATTATACAACCCAGTAAGCCATTCTAATCCTGTTATTCCCACACACCTCCAAAGTTCAACCTGAATTTTGTCTGGCCCGATAGCCATTCTTATCCTGCTCTACCCACACACCTCCAATATTGACTCTTGAGAACCAATTTCCCAAACTTTTGAATCACAAGTAAATTTTTCCTTAGTAACTAAGCTTGCAAGTAAATTAAACAACTGTAAACTAAAATGCTAAGGTTGTAAACAATGATGAGAAGAGGCTAAGGCAATGATTTCCCCTATTGATGGAATCCCTTCTGTTTGTGCTTATACGAATTTACCAACACATCTCTATCAATCATGAACGCTCATCTTACCGTCAATCTCTCCCGAGTAATCATAGTAATATACTAAATTCACTCTCCCGAGATACACTAGCTTATTTTATTTAGCACAATTCACTTTAGATTACACCCAAGGCTTCATTATCCCTAATCCCGCCTTTAAACCTGCAGTTATTGATCCCTCACATATTTTGGGAGTGGTTTTTCAACAGTAACCTAAATATGAACTCTCTCCTGAGTTATGCACACTAAATAGGCACAACTAATTGAGGATCCTGTCAATTAACTACAATAAACACAAAGTTGAACAAATAGAGATTGAAAATAGCAATTTGTATTCACATAAACAAGAAGTTCATCCCCCAATTGGTTCCATCAAGACATTAGACAATGGATTTAGCTACACATGGCTACGGGAAAATAAACTATAACAAGATTCATCATAAACTAGCAATAAATATCAAAAAAGAAGAAAGATATTTTGGGTGATCTCTCACAATTATTTATGTTGCCAAGAACTCTCCAAACTCAATACATGCCTCTCTTGGGCGAAGTCTAGTGTTTAAAACAGGGTTCTAGGCTAAAAATCCCGTATTTTGCACTTTAGTCCCTGAAATTTTCATCCTCCGCCGCGGTTCTACCGTGGTCGCGGTAGAACCGCGACAAAACATGCTCTCTGACTGTCAGTTTGTCTGCAGCCCTCTTTTACCGCGGTTCTGCCCCGGTCGCGGTGGTACCGCGGCAGACCCAGCTCTTTGATTCTTCAGGCCTGTTTTTGTGTGGTTCACTTGGCGAAATTTTACGGTTGCCCTCTTTTTCTTTATTTTTGACTCCAAAAGTACTTCTTAGCCTTCCATGGTCATATATAATCTGCAAATCATGAAAAGCACTAATAAGAGCATTTTGTTATCACTTTTATTATCAAAACTATACAAGAAGGTGGTTATTCAGGGCATGATTATAGTTTAATTCACCTATTATTAACACCCCACACTTAAGCCTTTGCTCGTCCTCGAGCAACTTAAATCATACTTCTAGGCCTAACCGTTTGTTGCATTTCCCCGATTTTCATGGCACACCCGCCATTATGACGGAACAACCTATGCAATGTAACAGTCATACCTCATATGCATACTCTAATGCCATGACGTACTCGCGCTCACTCTAGTTACTCTAACAGAGGTGAAGCTCACTCTTTCTTCCTACGTCACATGCCCTCACATTATACTTCTAAGAGAAAATCCACACACATAAAATTCAAACAAATAGGAACCAAGGATAAAAAGAATTCACTCACTCTCAGCAAAAGAGCATTCACATGCCACACAGACACACCATAAGCTTGCCCCTAGCTGTTCAGTCAAATATCAAGAGGTCTTCATTTGGTTGTAATGTAGGCTAACGGACAGGTATGATATATTTGGATATAGTGACTAACCTCCCTAAGCACTTTTAATACACACTTCCTTTTATTTCAATTTCCATGCTCAGCCCAATTGTTCTTCCACATTTTTGTTTCACAGGTGACCCCCACTTTTCTTTAGGTGCAACTGGCTTCTTCTCTCTTTATTTTGCCTCGTTTTTTTTGTTCTTTTACAACGCCAGTGCACCATTCAACTAATTCATTATTTATTTCCCTTTTTTTTCGCTGACTCCCTACCACCCCACACTTTGATTTTTGTATTCTTTAGTGATTCAAGTGCTTCTAGGAGGTATAGGTTCAAACAATCAAGCTATTCAAACGCAGGGATATATGTCATTATAGGGTTATCAAAGAACAGGCTCCAGGCTCAAAGGAGTTAACTATGTCAATATATACAATGGATTCACATTTATAAAGGCTTACACAAAGAAATGCCTCAATCCTTTCTAAAACCAAACAACTTCTATTTCACTTTGCAAATATACAGGGCAAGTTCTAGGTATCGCATGCAAGCACAAAATGCAAGTAATATCTCACACACACTTTGCATGTAACTCATTCCGAATCAGTGCATCAACACACTCATATGAGCATTCAAGTAAGACAAGATTTGCAATATGAAGCATAAATTTACGAGTCCACGAACGAGCCTAGACGTCGCACCCTCAAGTTCGTTTTAGTTATTTGCAGGTGTGAACATTAAGGATTGCATTCGAGCCTTCACCTATCTTGGTCCAAGAGAGTCCTAAGATCCTAAGACTACAAAAGAAAAATCTACGTAACCCGGTTCAAGAAAAGCCATTGGAAAAGAACCGTGGTCAAAAGAAATACCAAGGGAGAATTGCTACACTACCTTAAAAAAATAAAAGAATTAAAAAAAAACTACAAGGACTACTTCCCTCAAGAGTATTGTCCAAGTGGTTCGTCCTTAGGAAGAGTCCTCTAACTTTGTTTTTGGGGGTTTATTAGATTGCATTAATTACGACTTTGACCCTCAAGAGACCCGTCGACAAGTGTCTGTCGTTGGGCCAAGTCAGTTACTCCTAATATGAGTACGAACAATTATATACAACAACAACATCCAATGCTACAACACATACAACGCCTATATACATTACAGCTCACCAACAGAGTAAGTCTCCCACCCCACACTTAAAAATCATGGCATGTCCCCATGTCATATCAAAAATAAAGAGCAAAAGGGTAAGAAGACTTCCCTGAGACTCAATCAGAGTCGGAGACGGTGCTGGGGTCCACAATGCAAGCTCTCCCTAATGGACGCAACCAATACATGAACCGACTATAAGACCTAGCCTGCCTCTGAGACTTGGCATCCATTTGTGTGTAGGCCATCCACCAAAGTGCGAAGATCAGCAACCTCTTCCTCCATAGTAGCAACATATGATGGGTGGACTATGATCTGGATAAGCCTTCCCCATCATGGGGGTGCCGAGAAGGTCAAGCACTGTGATAGGATATCCTAGATGGTGCCATGGGAACCGGGTCATCATCATCATCATCGATCTGAATGGTGGTGCAGGCACCCCTTCCCACTCTGATGCACGAATCTTTGAAAGGTGCTTTACGGGGCAACTCTCTATCAGTAGGATTGGTGGGGACATTCTTCATCTGGAACAATGTAGTCACCAGGGAGGGGAAATAGAATCCATGTGACCTCATCGGGGACCGTATGATCATTTCATCACCATTTAGTCTTGGCGCATCAAAATCCTTCTTTGTGACGAAACAACACGTCAAGAGGGCTCTTTGGAAGTTCGCATCAGTCGTGGTGCCTGAGGGAAAGAACCGACTGCAAATGATCGTGAGCTAACACTTAGCCAAACGGGTGAAGGAATTGGAGTTTAGGGTGATATGGTCACGTATCCAGATAGGTTTCCCCCCAGTGTAGAGCGCATCAGTCATAACATCCCAAGTGACTCCTGGTGCGTCCTGGTAATAGTCGACATCACCGGTAAACTGGGCAGCCGCAACACCTGGCGAATAGCTTCAACTGAGTCATTTACCCATTTTCCTCGCACAGTCACCTCCCACAATGTATGTGATGGCAGTTCGCATAGAACTCCCTTACAAGCATCTTGTTCACCGTTGTACGTTCATCAAATAGGAACTCCATTTCCCTCTGCCTAATTTCATCATACATTTCCATCTGTTCCGCACGGAGGTCTTCCCAGTCTATAGGAATCTCAGGGATGAAGCTCTTTGAGGCCTTGGCATGGAAGTCGTCCTCTTCCTGATTCAAACCTTGAGGCATCATAAGTAGGCTGTTTGGACGTGCCCGCCTATCACTTTTTCTTCTTATGAGCCATATTACCTACAGAGAATTAGAAGAACCATCAAATGTGTTCTAGCTAGTGCTAGGCGGAGAAGTACTCAAACTTCGCCACCCGATGGCACAAAAAAATAACCCCCATTGACTTCTTCCTTTCCAACGATCCCAACTATCAGGGTGGTGAAGGTTACAACCTCCACACAGGCCCTCACAATGACCCTCAGTTACAATATTCAGCATACGACACCCCATCCCTCACGTGTTTCACTTCAAATAAAACACCCCCATTCACAAAATACAACACCACACAACCTAGAATAGGAACAAAATGCCTCAAAACATCACAACAAGCCTCCAAATTTTAGGCCAAAATGGGACCTTCACCAAACTACACCACAAAAATTATTTCTAGGCCTCCAAATCATCTAAACAACCCCCACAAGTGAAGTATAATGTAGTTCCGTCCATTTTAGCACCAAACAAATCCCAAAGAATCACATACAACAATAGAAACAACAAAATGAAGCAAATATTTCAAAGAAAATTAAACTACTTCTACCTCGGGTTCAATTTAAACTAATTGAGACTAAATTACACTAAGTATAAGAGAATTAGAAATAAGAAAAAGAAACAACTACTTGTAGAGCAATGGGGATGGTGGGTAGTGAGGATGGAAGTTAATTTTGAGGACGATGATAATGGAGTTTTTGGAGAGAGAGGGGAGATTTTAGAGAGAAAAATAGAGAACTAGAGAGAAGAGGGGGTTGGGGTGTGTGCTTCTAATATAGAATGGAGTGGGGATAGGGGTTTGGGTAGGTGGAAGGGTAATTAGAAAAGGGGGGTTTTAAAGATAAAAAAGTTACAGAATTTTCAGACTTACCTGGGTCGGACGCGGTCTGTCGCGGTTATACCTTGGTAGGACCATGGTAGATGAAGTTCGGAGAGGGGTTTTCACCGTGGTTTTACCACGGTCGTTTTGGGACCGTGAAAGGTTAGATTAAGAGAGGGGTCTTCACCGCGGTTTGACTGCGTTCGCGGTGTAACCGCGAAGGTTGAAGTTTAGAGATGTGTTTTGACCGTGGTCACGGTGGAACCGTGGCCTGGGAATTTCTTTGATTCTGACGCTTTTTTTCATATAAAATGGGTTACACTTACAATAATTTCATGGGTTGCCTCCCACGCAGTGCCTGATTTAACGTCGCGACACGATTCAGATGAGCGCAATTAAGGCTCCCTCGACCTCTGTGGTTCATTCAAATGCAGCTCAGACACTTCCTTAGGCTTTCTCATGCCCACATACTATTTCAATCACTGACCATTGACTCTAAATGTACAAGAGTCATTCTCGGCGGCAACTTCAACAGCTCCTGACTGGAAAACTTCAACTACTCAAAATGGTCCAGACCATCGTGACTTCAGCTTACCCGGGAACAACCTTAGTCTCGAGTTGTGGAGCAATACCATGTCCCCAAGTTTGAAATTCCACTCAACAATGTTATCATCGTTTCCTTGTATAGCCTTGTGCTCTCAAAAGCAATATATCTGAACTCCTCGAGCTCATGCAATTCAGTGACTCTTAACGTGCCCACAAATTCCATGTCTAAGTTCAGCTGTTTCAGTGCCCACCATGCTTTATGTTCAAGTTTCACTGGCAGCTGGCAGGCCTTCCCAAACACCAACTTGTATGGTGACATACAAATTGGTTTCTTGAAAGCAGTTTTGTAGGCCTAAAGTGCATCATCTAGCTTCCTCGCCCAATTAGTTCTTGTGGCGTTCACAGTTTTTGTTAATACACTCTTGATCTCTCTGTTGGATACCTCAACTTATCCACTAGTCTGCGGGTAATATGGAGTAGCCACCTTGTGGCACATCTCATACTTAGCCAGCAACTTTTCAAAAGCTCTATTGCAGAAGTGAGTGCCCCGTCGCTGATAATCACTCGTGGTGTCCCAAAGTTGGTGAATATGTTCTTCTTTAGAAATCCCACCACTAGTTTTTCATCATTGGTGGGCAACGCTATAACTTCCACCCACTTGGACACATAGTCTACAGCAACAATAATGTACTTATTGCCATAGGAGCTGACAAAGGAACCCATGAAATCAATCCCCCAGACGTCAAACACTTCCACCTCCCGAATTGGGTTCATAGGCATCTCGTGGTACCAGGAAATGTTAGTATGTTGACACTCATTGCAAACCTTTACCCATAAATGAGCATCTCTAAACACTATTGGCTAAAAAAATCCGGCCTCTAGCACCTTTGTTGTTGTCCTGACCCCTCCAAAGTGTCCACCATAAGCCGATGCATGACAAGCCTGCAAATAGAAGGTTGTTCTATCTCAGAGACGCATCTCCGGATCATGTTATCAAGGCATATTCTAAAAAGATAGGGCTCATCCTAGTAGTACAAGCAGCTTTCATGAAAAAATCTTTTCTTTTAGGCCGATGAAAGGTCGTGAGGAACTATACCACTGGCCAGGTAATTAGCAAAGTCTGCATACCATGATGCTTCTTGATGAGTGGTGGCGAGCAACTGCTCATCTCGAAAAGTTCCCAGAATTTCCTCAACCTCAATTGCATTCTCATCTCCCTCAAGTCATGATAGATGATCGAAGACTTGATTCTTAGTGCCTTACGGTAACGTATTTCAAGATCGCACTTTGCAACAACAACACCCAGCGAATCAGGCATGGCTTAGATTCTTTCTTTTCTATTAAGTACATGAGAGCTGCATGGTCAGTGTATACAATTACCTTGGATCCTATCATATAGGACCAGAACTTGTAAAATGCAAACACCACAGCTAGAATCTCCTTTTTCGTCACCGTGTAGTTCAACTGGGCTTCGCTCAGCATTCTACTAGCATAGTAGCACTGCCCCCACTGTGTAGTCACTAGCATCACATATTAATTTGAATGGTTGCTCACAGTTGGGGGCAACAATGATGGCTGTTGTGATCAGCCTCTGTTTCAACTCCTCAAAATGCTACCATGCAATCATCAGAAAATACAAACGGGTGATCTTTCTCTAACAACTTACAGAGAGGGTTGGGATTTTGGAGAAGTCTTTTATGAACCTCTGGTAGAAACCGACATATCCAAGAAAGCTTCTGATGGCTTTGACTGAAGTTGGTGGAGGCAGCTTTGCTATTACATCAACCTTTACGCAATCAACCTCTATTCCCTTGCTTGACACCCGGTGCCCCAAGAATATTCCTTCTTGTATAATAAAATTGCACTTCTCCCAATTTAGAACCAAGTTAGTCTCGATGCATCGTTTCAACACACGTGTCAGATTTATTAGGCACTCCTTAAATGAATTCTCCACCATCGAGAAGTCATCAATGAACACCTTCATTATATCCTCTACCATGTCAGTGAATATGGATATCATGCACCGTTGGAATATGGCGGGTGAATAGCATAGGCCAAAGGGCATCCTCCTAAAAGCATAAATGCCATATGGGTAGGTGAAGGAGGTCTTCTCTCTGTCCTCCTATGCAATTGAGATCTAGTTGTACGTTGAGTACCCACCCAGAAAATAAAAGTGTGACCTTCCTGCCAGTCTGTCCAACATCTGATCAATGAAGGTAAGTGTCTTTCCGGGTGATTAGATTTAGCTTACAATAGTCCATACAAATTCTTCAGTCTGTGACGGTTCTTGTTGAGATCAATTCATTGTTGTCATTTGTCACAACTGTCATGCCACCCTTTTTTGTAATACATTGAATTGGGTTAACCCAGCTGCTGTCAGAGATTGGAAAAATAATTCCCGCATCTAACGACTTTATCACTTCCTTCTTCACCACTTCCTTTATGTTGCGGTTCAGCCTCCTCTGATGTTCTCTAGAAGGTTTGTGCCCCTCTTCAAGCACAATCTTGTGCATGCAATAGGCGGAGCTGATCCCTTTGATGTGTCACGACCCGATTTTTCCACCTTTGGGAGTCGTGATGGCGCCTACTAATACGAGTTAGGCATCCCAAACTTTAGATAATCTCCGATAAATCTCAATAATATAACCATGCGAAAGACAATTAAATAAAAGCGGAAGACTTAATTTTAATAAAAATGAAATCATAATGCGAAAGTTTAAAACATATCTCTACACAAAATCTTGTGTCCTTAGCTCACGGACTACTAAAGAGTGCTATAACAAGAGTATGAAAGAAATATATAGAAGAGTCTATCTCGATACAAAGGAAAGCAAAGTAATAATATAGAAGGGACTCCAGCCTGCAGGCGCCAGCTAGGCTACCTCAGAAATCCCCGGATCGAAGTTAGTGCACGAGCAAATACTGCTACTGAGGTCCAATAGCTTCTCCCGGGTCTGTGCAAAAAGATGCACAGAGTGTAGTATCAACACAAACGACCCCATGTACTGGTAAGTACCTGGCCTAACCTCGGCGAAGTAGTGACGAGGCTAGACTGGACCTACCACAATTAACATGTACATATATATATATATATATATGTGTGTGTGCAATAACAGAAAGATTTAAACAACTAGGAGGGAGGGGAGCATGCTATGGGGTATGACATTTTACATATAGAAATCATCAGATAAGAAGTAAAGCCGTACAACAAAACTTGATAAGGAAAAACACAAGAAAGCCGTACATACAAAAACAATATACTTGATCCATACTCCGTTGCGGCGTACAACCTGATCCTCAAATGTATCCGTTGCGGAGAGAAACCCGAACCTCAAATACATTCGTTGCGGAGAGCAACGCGATCCTCGAGTATATCCGTTGCGGTGAGAAACCCGATTCTCGAATATATCTGTTGCGGCGTGAAACCCGATCCTCGAATATATCCATTGCGGCGAGCAACCCGATCCTCAAATTCATCCGTTGCGTCGAGCAACCCGATCCTCGAATACATCCATTGCAGCAAGCGACCCGATCCTCGAATATATCCGTTTCAGCGAGCTACTTGATCCTCGAATATATTAGTTAGGGCGAGCAAACCGATCCTCAACACTTAATATCGTTGCAGCGTGCGACCAGATCCTTAATGTTTAATACCAAAAATTCACTCAACAATAATTGCAACTCAAGTGCGAGGTGGGTAACCACAAATACAAGGAGTCCCGACATGGGAATACAACTAACAGCTCAAAAATCCCGGCAAGGGAGCATTCAATATATACCTAATTCCCGGTAAGGGAATAATCACAGTACTTTCGCGCTTAAACACTTAGTCATCAACAAGTTCTAGGTGGAGCCAAAGACCCAATGTTATACAAATCACTTTTTTTCCTAAACCGTTCATATCATGCAAAATATATCAATTCAAACAAGAAGCCGTATCACATTATTCGAATTAAAAGCAATTAAGACTCACGGTCATGCTAGACTCCGGTGCATAGACAATTGTCATCATGCCTATACACCATACTCTACACTTAGCGCATAGAAAATAATATCCTAGTCCTATTCCCTCAAGCCAAGGTTAGATCAAACACTTACCTCGATAGCTCCAAACTCAACTCAAGCCTCTAGTACAACTTTACCCTTCGAATTTGCCACAAAACCGCTCGAATTTAGTCATAAATTACTCAAATGTATCAACAAATGCTAGTTAAATCAATTTGAATGCATAAGAATGAATTTCCCGAAGTCTTGCCCAATAATTTCCAAAACTTCCCCAGGAGCACATGGTCAAAACCCGAGGTTCGAACCAAATCCCGGTTACCCATTCCCTATGAGTTCATATCTCAGATTTTTTTTGAAATCAGACCTCAAATTGAGGTCTAACTCCCCAATTTATAGAAAACCTAAGTTCTACCCAAGAATCTCAATTTTACCCATGAAAATCCTCGACTTCAAGTGAAAAACATGTTTAATGATGTTAAAGATTGGAAGAATTGAGTACAAATCAACTTAAAAGTGATTTTGGATGACGTTTGCTCTTAAATAATTGCCTATGGGGTTTGGGTTTTGAAAGAATGGTGAAAAGTGATGAAATTTTGACCAAGTATAAAAATTGCTGGGCTGCGGTTATGGGAATTGTGAACCTTGGTTCGCAATTGCGAGAAACACCGGCTTGGGAATTGAGGTATTTTGGTTTGCATTTGCGAACACTGGGACTGGGTGTGAACATAGCATTTGCGAAGCCTTGATCGCATTTGGGATCTGGTCCTTTTCGCTTTCGTGCACAATTTGATCGCATTTGCGATCTGGACCAGATTTTTCTTATTTCACATTTGCGAGGGTTTATTCACATTTGCGGGTCTCGCATTTGCGAGAAATTCATTGCAAATGCGAAGATACCAGAACTGAGGAACGCCATCTTTTTCAACAATGAGAAATGCAATCCGATGCCTATCCAAAACTCTTCCGATCCGTCGGGGCTCCAAACCAATTATGCACCCAACTTCAAAAACATCCTACGGACTTAATCACACGATCAAATCACCAAAATAACATCATACACATAGAATTCACACCTCAAAACTCATGATTTTTCTTCTAAGTTTCATAAACTTTCAAATTTGGAACATATAGTCTGAAACACGTTGTACGACGTTCGTTTTCAACTAAACTTCACAGAAAGCGCTTAAACAATATATGAGACTTTTACCGGGTGTCGAAACTAAAATACGAACCCGATACCATAGTCTTTTAATCAATTTTCATTCCCATTTTCCTTAACAAATTCAGACCTCCCAGGACCGTCACATCACGGGTCCGGGTCCTTTTACCCAAAACTTTGACCAAAGTCAACTATATCAATTAATATTAAAATTCTTCAAAGTTTCCACAGAATTCACATATTATCAACATATAAATTTTCCGGTTTCGTGCCCAGACTGTGCATGCCAATCGAGGCAGATAAAAGTGAGATTTTCAAGGTCTCGGAAGCACGGATAAAGGGAGAATTATAGTGACGACCCCTTTGGGTCGTCAAGTGATGTCTGCCATGGTCCACCCAATGGCAGCTTTGCACTCCCTTAGCACCTGCAAAAGCTGTTGAACCTGCACATCTAACAAAGCAGATGAGATAATAATAAGTAGTGTTGAGTCGGGTCCCAGAAATTCATACCTGAGGTGAGCTGGCAATGGCTTTTGTTCCAGCTTAGGTGGTTCTTCAATGGATGGCTTTGCTGGAGGGGTCTCTCTCTTTTCTATGTGTGAGGGCTCAAACTCTAGATTTCTATCCCAGAACCCTCTACCTTCCAATGACAACACCCATTTCGCTAAATCCTCACCATTCTCTTCATCTAAATTCATCAAACATGGAGCAAGAGGGTCCTCTATAGTATATACCATCATCAGACTCCACTATTACATCCACATCATCAGAAAGCGAACAATTGGCGAACTCGCTTGGACGCCTCATAGACCTCTGCACATTGAATGTAATTTCTTTATCATTGAGCCTCATCTTGAGCTCCCTAGTCTCACAATCAATCAAGGCTCTCCCCATGGCCAAGAATGGTCTTCCTAATATTATAGGAATTTCTTCATCCATTTAGTAGTCTAATAATACAAAATCTGCGAGAAACACAAATTTCTCCACATGAATAAGCACATCATCAAGGATACCAAATGGACGCTTCACAGTAATGTTGGCCAGCTGTGACAACATAGAGGTGGGTTTAGCTCTCCTAATGCCCAACCTCTTATAAATAGCCAGGGGCATGAGATTAATGTTGGCCCCTAAATCACAGAATGCCTTAGCAAAGGGAAATTTACCAATAGTGCAAGGAATTGTAAAGCTGCCTGGATCAGACAACTTTTCAGCAACAGGTCTAGTCACCACTGCACTACAGGTCTGAGGAAATGTCACCGTGGCCAAGTCTTGGAAGTCAAACTTCCGAGATATCAAGTCCTTCATCATTTTTGCATATCCAAGCCTCTCCTTTAAAGCTTTAATCAATGGAATGTTTACCTGGATTTGTTTTAGCATCTCAAAGGAGTTTTCATACTACTCCTCCTTTTCATGCTTAACCAACCTCTGTGGAAAGGGTGCAGGAGGTCTCTTCTTCCCAACCACTTGGGACTTCTCTTTCTCAGCTATCTTAGTCTCCTGCTACATGTTCTTTTCTTCTGGAGACGGCTGGACTGTCAGCTCTATCAATACCGTAGATTCATCCACCTCAATGGGCAATGCAATGAGTGTCTCAACCTTCATATTTTCTCGACCTCTCTCTTGTTCAACATCTAGATCCCTTCCATTACGGAGACTCACCGCCATCAGATGCTTTGGGCCCTGATCTTTTTTGGATTGATTTGGGTATCTGCAGGTAGTGTCCCTTGAGGACGGTTGTTAAGAGACACTGAAATCTTGCCCGCTTATATTTCAATATTTTTGATAGCTGCGTCATGTTCATCTACTCTTTCATTTATCTTTGCATTGGACCCAATAACCTGCTACATCATTGCTCCCAGTCTAGCAAACCCATCTTCTTGTCTTCCACCACGCTGTTGTTGAGGTGGGTGGTACCCTTGTTGCTAAGTGTTGTACCCCTGTGGTCTAGGATACGGTGCCATGTTTTTGGGGGGGGGGGTCTCATACCTCCCATGTTTCTGGCGTTATACTGTGGATGAGGTGGCCTGTACTGCTGCTGAGTTTGCTGACCGCAGTTCTGATTTCCTTGTCTCTGACCCCCATAGTTAGCCACATAGTTCATATCTTCAGGGTGTTGATGATGATGATCATGCTCGGCATTCCTAGGATTACCAATTGGCTAGTTAATGCAAGATGTGCAGAAGCCCCCATTGGTAGTATCTACTATATGTACCTGCTGTTTCTGCCCTGATTCCTCCACCTTTTTGGTGAGGATGCTCATTTGTGTCAGGAGATTCACCATATTTTTAGCCATAGTGTTTGAAGGATCAAGAGACACTGAGTGCACCGCTGGAGTGATAGGTGCATTTCTGATTGTCCAACCCGAATTTTGTGACATTTTATTAGGTAGACTCTAACCTTCTCTCCAAGTCTTGCTCGGCAATTCCCCACCAGCTGAGGCATCCACAATATTCTTCAATCCATCTGACAGTCCCACATAAAATCGATGTCCCAACATCTGTTCTGGAACACCCTAATGGGGACACATAACCAACATTCCTTTGAACCTGTCCCATTTTTCATGCACTGTCTCCATCCATTTTACTTGAGGCTCATGATCTCATCAATTTGTTGGGTAGTTTTGTTGGGTGGATGAAGCTTGTTATGAAATTGCTTGACTAACTCATCCCAAGTTGCGATAGAGTTTAAGGGGAGTGAGTTTAGCCAAACCTGTGCAGCTCCTGTCACCGAGAATGGGAACAATAATAACCCGATTGCCTCTGGAGTGACATTGGGCTGCCTTTGAGTTTAGCATATAGACAGGAAGTTCTTCAGGTGCTGCTGAGGATCTTCAAGTTGTGCCCTAGAAAAGAGTCTCTTATTTTGCAACAAGTGCAGCATGTTATTTGTTATCTGGAATGACTCATCTTGTATTGCGGGCAAAACTATGGCAGTGGCCAAATTGTCAGTTGTAGGATATGCCCAGTCATATAGTCCACCCCCCGGCACAAGAGCTGCCTCTTCTCTGACATTCAAGTTGACTTGCACATTCATGCCATTTACGTTGGGGTCGTTTATGTCTCCCATGTCAATTTAAGAGTTTGTTTGTTTGTTGGGGTAGTTGAGGTCTTTTGTTGGCACGATTCAATACCCGGAATATTTTCTCAGGGTCTAAGAGTCCTTCAAGTAGTTATCCAGTCCTTGTAGAGTTTCTAGGCATGCACACGTGCAACTAAGTCAACAACCATCAAAAGTTTCAATCTAAAATTGGATGTAGATAAACTGGCTACACTAAGAATTTTTGTATTTCTATCAATGGAAATTGATAATTCCATTAACTCCCCGGCAACGGCGCCAACATTTGATCATGCCCAACTATGCCTTATAAAAAGTTCTCTGCGGACGCTACAAATATAATCCGAGTAATACACCCAGGATCGAATCCACAGAGAGTTAGCCTATCAATCACTATCTCTAGACCCACTTAACTCTTGAGAACCAATTTCCCAAACTTTTGAATCACAAGTGAAGGTTTCTTTAGTAACTATTCTTGCAAGTAAATTAAACAGCTATAAACTAAAATGCTAAGGTTGTAAAAATAATGAGAAGAGGCTAAGGCAATGATTTCCCATATTGATGGAATCCCTTCTGTTTATGGTTATACAAATTTACCAACACATCTCTATCAATCATGAATTCTCATCTTGCTGTCAATCTCTGCCGAGTAATCACAGTAATATACTAAATGCACTCTCCCGAGATACACTAGCTTACCTTATTTACCATAATTAACTTTAGAATACACCCAAGGCTTCACTATCCCTAATCTCGTCTTTAAACCTGCAGTTATTGATCTCTCATATACTTTGGGAGTAGTGTTATTTAACAGGAACCTAAATATGCACTGTCTCCCGAGTTATGCACACTAAATAGGCACAGCTAATTGAGGATCCTGTCAATTAACTACAACAAACACAAAGTTGAACAAATAGAGATCGAAAATAGCAATTTGTATTCACATAAACAAGAAGTTCATCCCCCAATAGGTTCTATCAAGACCTTAGAGAAGGGATTAAGCTACTCATGGCTATGGGAAAATAAACTATAATAAGATTCATCATAAACTAGCAATAAAAATCAAAGAAAAGAATAAAGATATTTTGGGTGATCTCTCACAATTTTATTTCTTGCCAAGAACTCACCAAACTCAATACATGCCCCTCTTGGGCGAAATATAATGTTTAAAATAGGGTTTTGGGCTAAATATTCCGTGTTTTGCACTTTAGTCCCTGAAGTTTTTCGCCTCCGCTGCAGTTCCGCCTCCGCTGCAGTTCTGCCGCGGTCGCTGTGGAACCGCGGCCAAACATGCTCTATGACTCTCATTTTGTCTACAGCCCTATTCTATCACGGTTCTGCCTCAGTCGCTGTGGAACCGCGACAAACCTAGCTCTCTAATTCTTCAGGCCTGTTTTTGCATGGTTCACTTGGGGAATTTCACGGTTGGCCTCTTTTTCTTCATTTTTGACTTCAAAAGTACTCCCTAGCCTTTCCAGGTCATATATAACCTGCAAATCACCAAAAGCGCTAATAAGAGCATTTTGTTATCACTTTTATTATCAAAACTACATAAGAAGGTGGCTATTCAGGGCCTTATACAAGATCACTATTCTATTTTACTAAATCTTGCTAAATCTATCACGCGCCACACATCAACTTTTCGTTTTGAAACCACGTGGATGAGTAATCTCGGATTTACACCTCTTATTACTAATATTTGGTCTCATAAGGATGATTATTTAGCTACACTTACACCATCACCAGTGTAGTCAATAGTTGGAATCACACATGTTTAGGTAATATTTTTAAGAAGAAGAGATCCTCACATCCAAAATTAACAGCCTCCAAAGAATGTCTCCTAATCGCAAATCGGATTTCCATCTACCTTTCGAGCATACCCTCGTACAATAATTTAACCCCCTACTTCGAAATGAAGAGGCCTTTTAGAAATTAAAATCAAGAGTTCAAAATCTTTATGATGGAGATGCTAATACCAAATTCTTTCATCTCTCTACCGTTCATCGACGCCGTAAGAATCGAATTCTTGGTCTTCGTGACTCAATTGGCAATTGGACATTTGACCCTTCGACTATTCTAAACCTTATTACTGATCATTTTATTACTACTTACAATACAAAACTACTTATAAGCTTTAAAAAAGTTGTTGTGTTAGCACCGAATGCGCTTGATGATACAGATTCGTGCCACTTAGCACAACCATTCACTACTATAGAAATTTCTAATGCAATTTACTCTTGTCAGCTCCTCAAAGAACTTGGACCTGACGGCCTCCACCATTTTTTCTTTCAAAAATTTTGGGTTGATACCTGAGATGCAATTAACAAAATATGCTTTGATGCGTCTTCAACTGGAACTATTCCTCTAGACATTAATCAAACATATATCACTCTTATGCATATAGTCAAGAGTCCTCAGAGAATAACCCAGTTTCGCCCTATTAGTTTTTTCAGCATCATTTATAAAATTATTATTTGTTAATCGACGTTGTATTTATCTTGATTCTAATATCAACCCCTACCAATGTAGCTTTATTCCTGGACGTCGAACCGTGGATAATGACATTATAGTTCTGGAAGTTGTTCGCTCCTTTAAGAATAAAAAAAGGCCGTTGAGGTTACATACTACTCAAAATTGACTTGGAAAAACCGTTCGACCACTTAGAATGGTCTTTTATTCACTACTCTCTCTCTAGTCTAAACCTTCCTTTGCCCTTGATCTCCTTAATTATGAATTGTGTCAATGAAAAATCAACTTCTTTATTCTCCCGGCTAGAGGTATTCGTTAGTTAAACCCTTTATCTTCCTACCTCTTCATTATATGTATGGAAAACCTTACTAGGATTATCAATCTATCTACCGATAATAACACTTGGTCAAACTATCTAGTAATGGCCCTGCCTTACCTCATCTATTCTATGTTGATGATCTTATCTTATTCACGAAAGAAAATACCAAAAATGCTACTACTATTAATAGTGCGCTTCAACAATTTGTTTCTCTTGCGGGTCAGAAGATCAAGCATGATAAATCCCAAATTATGTTCTCTCCGAACACTCCTCAATCTACACAATTAGTTGTCTCCACTATTCTCAATACGCGTATCTCTACTATGGTAGGTCAATACTTAGGACTTCCAATCATAAAATTTCAACCTAAAAGTCAAGACTACCAATATATTCTAGACCATATGAATATTCGTCTTCAAGTCTGGAAAACTAAGTTTTAAGCTTGCCCGCCGACCAAGTTGATCAAATCCGTCCTTACTTCCATATTGACAAAATTCAAAGGAATTTTCTTTTTGGTTCTACACCTGACAAAAAGAAAAATCATTTAGTTAATTGGGACCATGTTACCTTACCACATCAAAAGGGGGTCTAGGCAATCAAAAAACAAAAGGAAAGAATTTGGCGCTAATTGCGGGTTTAGCATGGCGATTCTGCCACAACCCCATGCCCATAGGGTTAAAGTTCTTTCTTCTAAATTGTATTGGGAAAAACTGAATTTAAATTAAAGGTGATGTGGCATGACACGTGGATTGGTCAATTGATCAAAACCTCATGATTAGTTAAGAGGTACGAGTGACAGCAGATACGGGGAAAGGAAAGCTAAGTAGGCACGAGAAGCAATTCAAATAGTACAAGCTTCATACCTATTTAAAACCAAGAGATCAGAAGGCATTGTAGACATGGATCTGATGATGAAAAGGAGTCCAAATTCAATATTAAATACCCAATACATTAGAGAATTGATAGTAAATAGGAATGATTGTGTAACGTCTTATTTAATGTCATTTATTGCTCATAATTATCTCATTAAGACTAAGGTATTACTACTTTACCTAGAATCAACTATAAAAGGAGGAGGTCTCATCATCTGTAAGACAATATCATCGATATTACACTGGAATACAAAATCGTTTATTGTTTGTTTGCTATCACAAAAATTCTATTACATATTTTTTATCTCCCGATTATCAGTAACCCGAATTTCTATTTATCTTGAGCATTAACCAAAGAATATTATTTTGGTTAAACAAATTATTTTTGTTACTGGAAATCTGATAAAATTTTCTTTGAAGTTATGTTATATTCGTTTTTATCAACATGTCGAACAACAACAACAATAACAGTGATAATACATTGGGAAGCCATGAAAATCAAATCCATCAAAATCAAGGAGACCTACCAAACATTTGCGTGGATTCTTCCCCTACAGATTCTCCACGTTAGTCTCGTGAAGGCACTCCTACTCCTGAATCCCATGCTGATCAACACGAACAATTTGAACATTTTGAAGGAGGTACAAATGAAGCTTTACAAATGATAATTGATGCACAGGTCGGCAAAGCTCTTCACGCTCTAGTTAATTGATTTCCAGCCGCACCACCCACACCAACTCCTAATAATAATAATACATTGGAGATTCTTTGTTTTGGCCTTATTAATTCTGGAAATGGAGGAACTACTAATAAACCACAAGACGGGGAACCAGGTAATTCAAATAATTCTTACTTATAAAATTTAGTACTAAACTTTCAGAAATAGATTAAGGAACAAGATGAGAGTATTAAGCAAGTCCCTGGAGTTTTGCCTGTAATAAAATGAGTAGACATGGACAAATACTCACAACAATCTTGGAAGCCAAGTGCTGCTCCCCTTCCAATTCCGGAAAAGTTCAAAATTTCTGACATTCCGAAATATAATGGTACTATAGACCCACGTGACCACGTGACTGCATTTACAACCGGCATGAAAGGAAACAAATTGACCAAACAAGAAATTGAATCGGTATTGGTGAAAAAGTAAACAAGCCTGTATGAAAAATAGGCAAGAGCCACCAAAACCTCTTTCGCCCAAGAGAACAGTGAATCTAATAAGTGGGGGAGAAGATATCCATGGCATAACTTACACAGCTTCCAACAAAGTTTGTAAAGTAACGATTACACATGGGAAACGGGTACGGGAGGTCTTAGAAAATGAAAGTATTTCATTCGATGATGCAGACACCGAAGGAGTGATAACCCCGCATAATGACACACTGGCAATATCTTTACTTGTACATGATACTAATGTAAAATGAGTTTTGATTGATCCAAGGAGTTTGGTAAATATTATACTACTAAGGGTATGATGGGAAATGCAAGTTGAAGACAAAATGATAACCAAGTTGCATTCTTTGTCAGGCTTTGACAATTCGTGTGTGGTAACAAAAAGAGAGGTAATTCTAACAACCTTTGCTGCAGGTGTTGTTAAAGAAACTAAATTTAAGGTAGTTGAAATGGAAATTGCCTACAATATGATCATGGGGAGACCTTGGATCCATGATATGGATGATGTTCCATCAACTCTGTATCAAGTTATTAAATTTCCCTCAACGTGGGGGATTTTTCAAATTTGAGGGGATCAACAAATATCCAGGAGCATCAACACTGTAACAGATACAAGCATCGTAAATAAAGAAAAATAGCAATTAAAAAAAATAGTGGAAGGTGTCAACAATCAAACCTCAACTAAGCAAGAGAAAAGAGATTTAGATTTGAGACCTTATACCATTAAAAAACCCGAGGAAAATAAAAATATCAAAACAACCATCGAAGAACTCGAGGCTGTGGTATTATTCGAGTAGTGGCCTGAACGGAAAGTTTATGTTAGAGCTAATTTAAACTCAACCATGCAAGGTATGTTAATTGAATTTTTAAAATCTAACATGGATTTTTTTGCTTGGTCCCATGCTGACATGACAGGAATACCACCGGATGTGATGACTCACAAATTAAACGAAGACCCATCATTTACACTAATAAAGCAAAAGAAAAGAAATCAAGGGCTTTCAAAAATCAGGCGATTCAAGATGAGGTCCAAAAGATATAAAAAATTGGGTAAATCCGTGAGGTAAAGTGCCCTAATTTGTTAGCCAACACAGTCGTTCTACCTAAAAAAATGGTAAGTGGCGAGTCTGTAGATTATACAGATCTTAATAAAGCTGGTCTAGAAGACTCTTTTCCTTTACCACATATAGATCAATTAATTGATGCAATTGCAGGACACGAACTTTTAATTTTTTTAGATGAATATTCATGGTACAACCAAATTAAAATGGACCCTAGTTATGAAGAACTTATTTCATCACAGACAGGGGGACTTAATGTTATAAAGTAATGCCCTTTGGTCTCAAAAAAGCTGGGGCAACCTATCAAATTTTGGTCACTAAAATATTCCAAGAACATTTAGCAAAGATAATAGAGGTATATATAGATGATATGCTCATCAAAACCCAGCAGTCTCATGATCACATTTCTCATTTATCCGTTACATTTGGAATTTTGTGAAAATTTAATATGAAACTCAACCCAGAAAAGTATGCATTTGGAGTTGCATCAGGTAACTTTTTGGGTTTCCTTATTTCTCACCGTGGTATTGAGGTAAATCCTTCTCAGATCAAAGTAATAGAAGAAATCCCTAATATTCTTTCTAGTAAAAAGGAAGTTCAAGTATTAACGGGGAGAATTGCAGCTTTGGGGAGATTTATTTCCAAATCTTCAGAAAATTGTTTTATGTTTTTCTTTGCACTCAAAAAGCAAGATCGTTTTGAATGGAATGGAGATTTCCAACAAGCCCTTATAAACTTGAAAGCTTATTTGTCAAAACCACCATTATTGGCAAAACCAATGGTGGGTGAAAAGCTTCTCATCTATTTGGTTGTGTCTGAAGTTGCGGTAAGTGCTGTTTTAGTCTGTGAGGATCAAGGTAATCAATCTCCCATTTATTATGTAAGTAATTCTTTACTAGGTGCACACGGTACCCACGGCTAGAAAAGTTAGCATTAGCTTTGATCATGGCATCTAGAAAATTAAAACCTTATTTTCAATGTCATCCTATTGTTGTAGTTACTGCTTTTCCGCTTCGAATATTTTGCATATACATGAATTATCAGGAAGATTAGCAAAATGGTCTATATAATTAAGCCAATATGAAATCATTTATCAACCCAGGACCGCTATAAAATCTCATGTATTAGCTGATTTCGTGGCTGAATTTAGTCAAGGTATACATTTAGAAGCAGAAAAAGAAGTTCAAGTTTTTAATGGTGCGAACCTGGGGACTTGGGTTTTATTCACTGATGGTTCATCTAATGTAAAAGGAGCAGGTATGGGTATAGTTCTCATACCACCTACGGGTGAAACTATTAGGCAAGCTATAAAATGTCATTCTATAACTAATAATGAAGCATAGTATGAGGCTGTACTTGCAGGTTTAGAACTGGAAAGAGAACTCGGCATAACACAAATTATAATCAAGAGTGATTCTCAACTTGTGGTTAATCAAATGATGGGGACTTATACAATCATAAAACTCGAATTCAAGAATATCTCGAAAAGATACGGGAACTAATAAAGCAATTCCAAACGTGGAATGTAATACAGATCCCAATAGATGAGAATGTGGAGGCAGATGCTTTAGCTAATATCGTATGTACAGCTGACGTAGCAAATAACACAAATGCTTCAGTTATACATTTATTTCATTCCGTTCTCAAAACTGACAAGAATGAGGCAAATTTTAATCATTTAACATGGGATTAGAGAAACGAAATTATTTCTTTTTTACAACGTGGAACCGTGCCTAATGACAAAAGGAATACTCATGCACTTCGCAAAAGAAGTGCTCGATATTATTTATATCAAGGAAATCTTTATCGAAAGATGTTTGGTGGACCACTAGCAAGGTGTCTTGGACCCTCTCAAACAGAATATGTAATGATGAAAGTGCATGAAGGACATTGTGGAAATCATGCAGGGGGAAGATCATTGGAAAAGACGTTGATTCTAGCAGGATATTTTTTTTTCTTAAATTTAACGTTCGACTTTCATTGATATCAACAGATTTACAATGAGGAGTTCTTAGTAGTAGCATAGACTAGCTACTACTATACAAATGTATCTATGCTATTGCATTCCTTCCACTATTGACTAAGGGTAGTTATTAAGTTGTCGCAATCCCAATTGCCATTTCTTGCATTTCCTGCCTCTAATATGTACAAGAATAGCTACTTCACGACAGAATTGGTGTTCATCAAATGACCTTCCTTCAAATCTTATAGAATTTCTACTTCTCCATATAAGTGATATTGTGGTGACAAAAGCAGTAGCCACCACAGCCTTCTGCCACACCTTGCTTTTAGCCAAGTAGCATATCCATTGCAATTCAACATTCCAGCAGCATATTGTTCTACTGTATCCCAACCAATAGCAGATTCTTTGCCAGAGCCTCCTAGTAACTGGACAAGTGAATTACAGATGATCAAATTCTTCAGTTGCTAGATGACAGAACACACACTGCTCCACCACATTAACTCCAAATATCAGAAGTCTATCAACAGTGGGCTGTCGACCCTGAGCAGTCAACCATGTGGTGAACAGATGCCTTGGCAATACATTTTTTGTCACCATAACGGTCTTCCATTCCACTCTTGGAAAGACTGGTAGCATAGAGTGATAAAGGGTCTGAATCTGAAACTTTTCTAATTTGCATATGTCTGCCAGTCTGCTCATAAGATCCCCATGCATTCTGCTATCTGCCATAATAGGGGTCCTGCATTCATTAATCTTCCTAACTACCCATGAAGCATTCTTGGGAGTAATCATAATATCAATGGCATTACTCTTTATATAGTAATAATGGATCCATTTAATCCATAAGCAGCCTTTTTTCCTTGCTAAAACCCATAACAGTTTGGATATAGCAGCCTTATTCCAAACCTGTATGTCAATGATATTGAGGCCACCAGCAGTGAATGGTCTGCAGACCCTGTTCCAAGCTACCAAAGATCTTCTTGACACTGTTTCATTGCCAGTCCAGAGAAAGGATCAGCAAACAGCTTCAATAACTTTGATCACCTTCTTGGGCTAGATAAATATCTGTGCTCAATATGTTTGAATTCCAAAGATTACTGATTTTATAAGCTGACTTCTACCAGCATAAGACAATAGCTTGGCAGACCAGCAAGTTATTCTGTCAGTAATTCTTTCAATCAATGGCATGTAGTGATGTATGTTGAGTTTCTTTGAATGTAGAGGGATGCCTAAATATTTGAAGGGGAGCTGTCCCTCACTGAATCCCAAAGCTTCAAGGATAGCTTGTTTATCTTTCTGATGTACTCCAGCCAGGTACACAACACTTTTAGAGTTGTTGGCAGATAGACCAGAAGCTGCAGAAAAAACATGAAATGCGGTATGCAATATTTGAATAGATATGCAATCTGCTCGACAGAATAATAACAGATCATCTGCAAAGCAAATATGGGCACATTCAATTTTCCTGCATCTGGGATGATAATTGAAATCACCATTCCTATGCAATTGAGCCAATAATCTGATTAAGTACTCCATAGCAAGGACAAATAGGTAAGGAGACATAGGATCCCCTTGTCTAATACCCCTTCTAGCAGGAAAAGGTTTAGTAAGTCCTCCATTTATCACTAAAGAGTATGACACAGAAGAAATACATGCCATAATCCAATCAACAAATTTGGCAGGAAATCCCAGATCAATGAGCAGTTGTTTGAGGAACCTCCATTCCAAAGTGTCATATGCCTTTCTCAAATCCACCTTTAAAACACACCTTGGAGAAATACCTTTTCTGGAGTATCCCTTAAACAATTCATGACTGAACAGAACATTATCAATAATACTCCTACCTTCAATGAATGCAGGCTGAGATCTACCAACAATGTCATCAATTACAGCTTTCAATCTCCTAGTGATGACCTTTGATATTATTTTGTATATAGTGGTACAGCATGCAATAGGCCTATAGTCCTTCACTGTTTTAGGGACTTTAACCTTAGGCACAAGGGCTATAGCAGTAGTGTTGACCATATGAGGTATCTGGCAGGTAGTAAAGAACTCCTTTGTTGCAGCATATACATCTCCCTTGACAACCTCCCAGTTTTTGGTAAAACATTCCACCGGGAAACCATCTACACCAGGGGCTTTATCCTTAGGCATGTCTTTAACATCATCATATATTTCATCCAAAGTGACATCCTGTATTAGTGCTATTTGCTGGGCTAAAGTAATGCATTTTCCTTCCTTGACAATAGAAGAATTACTACAAGGTAGTTCACAAGCACTCTCACCCATTAGTGACTGGAAAACCTCAGTAAATTCCTGCTCAACAGCCACTGGCTTAGTTAACTTCACACCTGTTTTAGAATAGATAGATGTAATGTTATTATGACTGGTCCTTATCTTCCACTGAGCATGAAAGTACTTAGTATTTCCATCTCCACATCCAATCCAATTTGCTTTTGATTTCTGCCTCAATATTTGTTCTTCAATATTACTCCACTTCTCAATGGCATGAAGAGCTTCTTTCTCCTCCTTAAGTAGTTGATCTGAAAAGGGATTCTAGATCAGTTGGCTTTGAGTAATGTCCAAAAGTTCTCTAGCATGAATCAGTTTCTGTTGGTAGGAAGCCATCTGCCTGTTCATTTCTTTTAGATGCTGCTTCAGATTCTTCAACTTATACCATAGCTGATTTAAAGGAGAGCCCTCACTGCTTTGAAACCATACCTGCTGCATAATATAAGAGAATTTAGGATCCTCCATAAGAGCATAATATAATCAGAAAGGCTTAGGATGTAATAGCTTTTGTCTCCCAAACTGTTTGAGAATAGGTGAATGATCTGAGACACAAGGATTCATAAAGTCTGCTTCCAAATGGCCAAACTGTTGTATCCATTGAAAATTACCAAGTGCCCAGTCAATCTTGCTATAAACCTGCTTATTAGTCCATGAATACTTCCATCCTTTTGATCTAATAGGAGTAAGCTGGAGGTCAGAAATAAGCTCCTTGAAATCCTTGACTTCAGCATCTGTCACAGGTGAACCAATCCTATCATCAGAGTGTAGAACTGAATTGAAGTCACCACTAATTAACCATATGTCTGAATTTGGAATGCTGATGCCTCTCATGTCATTCCACAGTTGCATCCTCAGAATTGCAGTATTGTAAGCATAGATAACACTCAACTGCACTCTGATCTTGTTAACAGGATCTTCGACCAGGCAGGAATAAGTTGCTCAGTTACACAAGAAACCTGTAACTGTATATGAGGCTTCCAAATAAGCCAAATTCTGCCATTAACTGCATTGGTGTAATTATATTGAACCTTCCAACCTCTAGCAATCTTATGAACAACCTTAAGTGCTTTGTGCTCTTTAACTCTTGTTTCAAGGCATCCTAAAACATCAACCTTATTCTTAGCCAGAAAGTTTTTCAGTTCTTTCTGCTTATGGGCTTTATTAAGCCCTCTAATATTCCATGTAACTATAATCATGAAATATTAGGATGCTTATATAAAGAGGGTCCAGCATCCTGTTGCTGCAGCATAGTTCCAGCAATAGCTTTGCCTCTTTCTAGCTCCAGCATTGTCCCAATAAATCCACTGTCATCACATACTTGGTTACCAGTCTCTACTTCAGATCCATGGCTTGCAACCATATCAGTACTGATTTGAATCCTCTGTATACTTTCAAGTGGCTGAACAGAACTCACAAACTCATTAGGTAAAGTATTTGCATCCAATACTGCACTCATCAGTGGATCTGTTGTGATACCAGGCTGGACAGATTGCACTGGCATGTTAGGCAATGTGGTAGAGGGCATTGCTTCACTAGCCAGTGAATCTTTATTCTCTGTATCAGCTTTTGGAATCCACTCCTTCCTTGGCTTATTCCCTCGAGGCCTTCTCCTAATCTCCTTAGTCTGCTTTGGTATATTCTGTTGCACAACATTGTGACCATTATACCAACAGTCAAGGGAATTGTGGCCAAACTTCAAGCAATGGTTACAGAATTCAGGCTTCCAATCATACTCTACCTTTTGAATATTCAATCCAAAAGGAGTCTCAATTTCAACTTCCTCAAGCAAAGGGAAAGCAGCATCAACCTCAACCAGAACTCTGGCATAAGAGATCTTCTCAAAATGGGCTGTGATTTTGTCAGTATACAAAGGCTTTCCAATTGCACTAGCTAATTTGCTTAGTATTTCTGATGACCAATATCCCACTGGTAAGCCAGGAAACCTAGCCCACACTGGAATAGTACTAAGCACAGCATTCTGAAATGAAAAATTCACAGTCCATGGCTTAAGCACCGGCGGCTTATTTCTGTAGGAATAAGGACCATATTGCATTACTTGGTTCTTATCCTCAATACTGCTAAATCGAAATATGCAATATCCATCTGTGTGCATCAGAATCTGTGGTTTAGCCACAAAATTCCATACATGCATAACATAATTTTCCAAGGATTTCTCAGTAGGGTTGTCTCCGATAATGTACCCAATTAATGAGGCACTCCAATACTCCAACTGGGATTCCAGTTCATCAGCACTAATTTTAATCACTTTTTCCCATCCCTATCAGTAGGTGGTACAAATGTTAAAACCTTACCCATATTATGGTTGCCTCTGACGACTTCAGCCATGGTAGGAGATGAGTGTTCAGAGATGGCCATATCAGAAAATTGAAGTTTCCTCACAGCAATGTTAGCAGGATCCGCAACATTTACCTTAGATTGAGGTACAACACTATCACTTTCATCTGCAAGCAAGGGGATCTTAGCTTGAAATTTCTCGGGTAAGAAGGTTCCGAATGTTAATGGTTCTAGTTCACGAGTTACTCCAGGAGCAGGAGTAACAATCTGAGAAGTAGAAGGCACTGGTTGACGCCGGCGACGCGCCATGAACAGCGAGAAAGCTTCTTGCCAACATGCGCCTTGATATCACTGTTCCATTGCCTTTCGTGCACCGAGAGAACCAGTTTTTCGCCGCCTTATTCTAGCAGGATATTATTGGCCTAAGATGGAAGAAGAGACAAGCAACTTCGTGTCCAAATGTGATAAATTTCAAAGATATGGCAATAATATGCACAGACCAGCTGAGTTATTACATCCTCTTATAGCCCCTTGGCCATTTATGAAAAGAGGAATGGATATCGTAGGTCCACTACCACAAGCAATGGGTCAGGTAAAATTCCTACTTGTACTCATAGATTATTTCACTAAATGGGTAGAAGAATGAGCATTTAAACAAGTACGAGATAAGGAAGTTACAGACTTCATATGGCGAAAGATAATATGCCGCTTTTGGAGCACCAAAGGAGATCGTGTGTGATAGCGGACTGCAATTCATAGGAGCTCAAATCACAGAATTTCTTCAAAGTTGGCAAATTAAAAGGATAACATCTAAGCCATATCATTTAGTGGGTAATGGACTAGCGGAATTCACAAATAAAGTCATCATCAATAACTTGAAAAAAAGGTTATATGATTCAAAAGGTAATTGGCCTGAGATATTACCTGGAGTATTATGGGCTTATCATACAACGACAAAAACAAACACTGGAGAAACGCCGTTTTCAATGGTTTATGGTGCAGAAGCCTTAATTTCAGTTGTAATAGGAGAACCGAGCACATCGTATGTTCAGGCAACAGAAGAATCTAATAATGAAGAGATGCGCGTCAACCTTGAAGTAAGAAGAGAAGCTACATTGATAAGAATGGTAGCACAAAAGCAAGTGATTGAACAATATTATAATAGGAAAGCACGCCTCAGATTTTTCAAAATTGGGAACTTCGTACTTAAAAAGGTGTTCCAATCTGCAAAGGTTGCTAATTCAGGAAAGCTAAATCCAACTTTTGAAAGACCATACAGAGTTCGTGACATTGCGGGAAAAGGAGCATACGAGTTGGAGACAATGGATGGCAAAGTTTTACCTTCACATAGGAGTGTCGTCCATTTAAAGAGATATTACTTTTGACAAAGTACCCACGGTCAGGCATCGCCATGTTAAAATTTTCTTTTGAATTATTAAAATTTTACTGACGATTTTAGATGCGAGGCAAAAACTCTAATTCGTGCAAAATGATGAGTCACGACCTGCACGTCAAAATGGAATATTCTAAAATTCCCAGCCCAGGGTTACAATTAATCTGATGGAAATACACATGAGTTAGGCAGTCTTCATTTATAATGGCACCTCCGAGTCCCGTATATTTTTCTGTTTCAGGAAAAGGACCAAACAAGTGCTCGAGGCTTCATACTTCACCGCTCAAACACTTAGGGGACTACATATTATACACAAATACGTGCAGAAAAATAGGTGCGAGTATCAAACAAAATTCGGACGAGTTTGAGCTAGAAGAAAATCCAACCACAAAGAGACAAGTATTGAGAAAACGTTATGAAGTCTTCCGCATTCATCATCGTGCTCAACAAACACAAGCCATTCATCACGATTTTTTTCCCATGAGAACGACAGAGTCACCTCTCAAACCCTTCCTAATATATAAAGATAGGGTCATGACTAAGTACTGAAACAGGTTATGAAGAAAAACCTTGTTTATTTTATATTATGTAAAAATCTGTTACAAGAAAAATAGATACGAGAAAGTTATAGATGTATTTTTAATACATGTAATAGTCAAAAAACTTGTTAAAGTTGTTTCATACAAAACATGTGTATTCGTATTTCTTTCATTGTATTATAACACCATTATAAAGTTGAGACGTCTTCTTCATTAAGCGTTGATTAAAAGGGACCTCTTTTATAAGCCTCATGTTGATAATTCATAACAAGAATCATAAAGCATTTTCAAAGGATAAAAATGATAAAGCTATTCTATAAGTCATAGATAAATAGGCAAGAATAGAATATACAGAAGTATCGATAAAACTTCTTAATATAAAAAAGGCTAAGTAAAAACTTAGTCAGCAACATATTTGTCTTTTACAAATGCCCCATTATGATAACAGGGGACTTCATTAAAAAATCACTTAAAGTTACCAAGGGATAGCAACATCAATCAACAAAAAATAGTAAAGTTTGGGATACATTTAACTAGTCACTGAAGGGGTTGGAACATCAGAAGTTGCAATTTTATTTTTAGAGGAAGCCTCAGGCACGATAACAACTTCTGAAGGAACAACAACAAGAGCGGTTTCAACTGGGCCCAGAGTGTTAATTTCATCGAGGGAAGCAACAGTCATGGGAGCTTCAACTTCTGTGGACTGTGTCATAGAAGTTTCACCCCCGGGAGTCGGAATTGCAACTCTAATTGCCACAGTAGTTACTTCTTCATTTAAAAGCTCTTCTATCCCAGGAGTTCAAAGTGCAGGAGAAGGAGTATCAACTGGTTGTTGGCTTTTCTAAATAGTATCTAAGACTTTGGCAAATTCAGATTGCAAATCAATGTTTTCTTGAGTAGCCTCCATCAAAGTGTCACGGTGAGATTTTAGAAAAGCCCAACTTACCTCTATGTTGAAAATTCTCCTCAAGAAGTCCATATTCCTTTTCCCACATAGCAAAATCATTTTTGAATATCTACTGCTCAGCTAAGTAGGGAATCAAAAGAAGCTTCAAGGGAGGCATGGGAACTCTTCAAGGCACGTATCTCGTCAGAAGAGGTCCTTAAGTCTGCTTGAGCTTGATTCAAGCTTTGCACTAACTCCCCTGCATACTCTTCTTTCTTCTCCATAAGTGCCTTAAGCTCTCTGATTTCTAGACTGGCCTTTGACAGTTGTTCTGAAAATGAGCACTCCAAAAGCTCCTTATCTTTTTCAAATTGGCTCGAAGAATCCTTGGCAATTGCTAGCTCAGAAGTCAAACCACGCTTTTGCTAGTCCAAGTGATTTCCGCTTTCTTGCAACTCTTCTATGGTCCCTTGAGCATTCTCAAACTGCTTATTCCAGTTTGCCGCCTCAAGCTGGTCTTCCTTGGCTATTCTCCAAGCCTTAGAGATGGCCTTTGCACACTCTCGATTTTTCTTCTCTAAAGTGGAGATTCTCCCCATTAACTCAGTACCAATGAGATTAGCTTACAAGGGAAAGGCATCAAATGTGAAAATATAGAAAGATATAAAAAAACTTGTAAGCTATAAGAGAAGTACCTTTAAGGTAGAATGAACAATATAATTCATCAGAGTCAAGCAATTGTGGCTCTCCATATTCTTCTTCTCAATATCTCTGACTAGAGGCTCGAACCAAACATCAGCTCCACCAGTCTTTCTCAAAAGACTACGGGTAGAAGGAACTTTGTAACGCTTCTTATAGTCATGCCTCTGCTACTGGAACCTGCTTCTGTATGTTGAACAAAAGGAGGGGAGAAATGAAAGGAGGAGTAGTAGAAGGGGTTAAAACAATGGAAGCTGGAGGAGTCAAAGCAGGGACGGAAGGAACACATATGGGAACCAAAGTTGGCAAGGAAACATGAATCAATAAAACTGGCAAAGAGATACCCGTGGTTATCAAAGGAACAGAAGGAATAGAAGAAGTGGGAATAGAGGAAGAGAGGGGAGTTTCATCAAAAACAGGTCCAAGTTCACCACTCTCAAAGCCACTAACAAAGAGACGTTGAATTGATTCATTGGAGTCTTTTGGAGTGGTATCCTCATCGAAAAGGATTTGAATAGGCTCGAAGATAGAGGCTCGAGCAGGAGTGTCTTCAACTTCAGTAATGATGCGTCTCCTGGCTCTTTGCCTCGCTATCAAGGAGGTATTCTCTTCTTCCTCATTCTCAGAACTTCCTTCTACAGCTTTTCTTTTTGGTAGTGTGGCTCGAGTCTTTTCCAAATCAAGTGCAGTGGTTGAAGACGCTCGAATGGAAACGGCTACCTCAGTTTTCATACCTCTGATACCAAATCCTGATAAAAAGAGGGATAAGGAATTAATATAAGAGAAAATTCAATATACGGTAATGTACGAGGAAATATATACCGTGGGTCTTCACTTTCCAAAAGAGAAATTGATTTCCAAGTTCTCGCCTCAATTGGTGCAATCTTCAAAATTGAATCTACCCAATGACGGAAGTTAGAAACGTGTTCCACATCTCCCATGGTTTCTACAAAAAGACCAAAAAGGGACACGATTAAAAAAAAGAAATCAAAATTCTTAAAAAGAAAATAGATACAGTAAGTAAAAGAACATTTACATGCAATGTTCCACTTCTCAGGGAAGGGAATGTTTGATTCACCCAACAAATCCACCGTGCGTATAATAACATAACGACAATACCACCCTCGATCCTTGTCATCTTCAGGGTTTACCAAAACCTTCTTGCTTCTTGCAGTTAAGGTAAAAACTCCATGGCGAAATAATTTGGGGTGGTATAGGTGAATAAGATGGGAAAAGGTAAAATTGACATTGACTTTGGTAGATAAATACCTTAAGCAAGCCACAACTCTCCAAACAAGAGGAACTGCTTGTGCTAAGCAAATCTTAAAAAATCGGCAAAATTCGATTATAATTGGGTCATTGGCAGTATTGAATCCCGAACTAAAGGGGTAGGTATAAACGAAAGAGAATCTAATTCTAAAGGAAGAGATTCTCTGATTTGGGGCAGGAATCATCATACGAATATTATTACTCCAATTACAGTCTTTTCTAACAGTGGGAATTACAAGTTCAGTTATTAAAGAAGAATAGGTGTCAGCCTTCTCTAAATTTTTAACTTGTTCTTGGAGAGAACTCTTATCATTCCCAAAAGATAAATCGTTAGGTATGATTTCTTCAACTAAAGGTTCTTGAGTAGGTTCAGATGGTTCTTTACCTTTAGAAGAAGGGGTCTTTGGAATAGAGCTTCAAATTCCATAAGAAGAGGAAGCAGAAGCAGAACCAGATGAACCACCACGAGTGGACCCTAGGCTCAAGCTCCGAAGCCTACCTCCTCTACCTTTCCTATGTCTTACATGAGCATTGAGGAATTGATCCAGAATTGGAACTCTTTTAGGGTTAGGCTTTGGAGACGACATTGTTGTAAAAGGATGAACTAGAGGAAAGAAAGAGCAAAGATGAATAATAAATTTCTTGTTGAAGATCTGTGAAGAAGAAGACAAAAGGAAGAGGATTAAATATGTTTACAATAACAACCGTCAAGCTTAGAAGTGTAATGATGGAAAGCCTATAATAAAGGCAATTATCACTTCGTGAATAGTGGGAATGAAGAAACCTTGAAAAAAAGGTTGCAGAACCAATCAGAAAGTGACACGTGTATAGAGCATTAAATGAAAGGTGACACATGTGCAAAACATTAATTAGATGAAACAATTGAAGCGTCAGTACTATTATAATATTAATTACGGCAAAAATTCACTTTTTATGAAGATCCACTTTTCAAATATTTAATTGATAAATAAATGAAAAGTGGGGGGAACTATCTGCATTGGGAAAAAACTCAATTTACATTGAAGGGGACGTGGCATGACACGTGGATTGGTCAATTGGTCAAAACATGATGATTAGTTAAGAGGCACGAGTGACAACATATACGGGGAAAGGAAAGCTAAACAGACACAAGAAGCAATTCAAGAAGTACAAGCTTCGTACCTATTTAAAACCAATAGATCAGAAGGCATTGAAGACATGGATCTGATGACGAAAAGGGGTCCAATTCAGTATTGAATACCCAATACGTTAGAGAATTGGTATTAAATAAGAATGATTGTGTAACGTCTTATTTAATATCATTTATTTCTCATAATTGTCTCATTAAGACTAGGTATTACTCATTTACTAGAATCAACTATAAAAGAAAGATGCCTCATCATTTGTAAGACAATAACATCGATATTTCACTGGAATACAAAATCTTTTACTGTTTATTTGCTATTCACAAAAGTCTATACACATTTTTTGTCTCCTGATTATCAGTAATCCGAATTCTAATTATCTTGAGCTTTGACCAAAGGATCATATTTTTGGTTAAACAAATTGGTTTCGTTACCGGAGATCTGATAATCTTTTCTTTGAAGCTATGTTATATTCATTTTAATCAACATGTCAAACAACAACAACAAAAACAACAATGATAACATATTGGGAAACTATGAAAATCAAATCCATCAAAATCAAAGAGATCTACCAAACTTTGGCGTAGATCCCTCCCCTCCAGATTCGCCACGTCAGTCTCGTGAAGGCACTCCTGCTCCTGAATCATGTGCTGATCAACAAGAACAATATGAACATTTTGAAGGAGCTACAAATGAAACTTTACAAAAGATAATTGATGCACAGGTCGGCAAAGCTCTTCAGGCTCTAGTTAATCGATCGCCAGCCGCACCATCCACAACAACTCCTAATAATAATATATTGGAGAATTCTCGTTCTGGCCTTACTAATTCTGGAAATGGAGGAACTACTAGTGAACCACAAGATGGGGAACCAGGTAATTCAAATAATTCTTATTTACAAATTTAGTACTAACCTTGCAGAAACAGATTAAGGAACAAAATGAGCGTATTGAGCAAATCCCCGGAGTTTCGTCTGTAATAAAAGGAGTAGACATGGACAAATACTTGCAACCACCTCGGAAGCCAAGTGCTGCTCCCCTCCAATTCCGGAAAAGTTTAAAATGTCCGATATTCCGAAATATAGTACATACTTCAACCCTTATTCATCACGCCCTGATATGTTTTGCTAGTTCCCTAATCAAAGCGGCACTTCTTCCACGAAATCAACATACCAACTATATCTACAGGAACTTCAATCTGCCGAGATGAATGCTAGCCCAATCTCATGGATTTGGAAACTACATATACCGAATAAACTTAAAATATTCCTTTGGTTAGTGTTGCAAAACCGACTTCCTACCGCTACTTACCTTCACTCTTTACATATTCTTCCTCACCCCACCTGTCAATCATGTCTTTGCGCTCCAGAAACTATAAAACACTTTGTTTTGGGACTGCAACAATGTCCAAACATTGTGTACTTTCTTCCATGTTAACACTACTGGTCCCAACTTTTATGATTGGTTCACGACCAAAGCATTCATGTTCCTGCTATGTAAATAGTTCCTTTCATTATTTGGCATGTTTGGATAACAAGAAATCATAATCTTTTTAACAACCTTCACAATCAGGTGTCTGTTAATACTATTATGTACCATCTTATACAATTTCACTTTCTCTCAATGACTCATAATCCTACAACTGTCACACGCACTCTTTATATCAAAATGGCACCCTCCGCCTTAACACTTTTTTAAACTTAACACGGATGGTGCCTTTGATCCGGCTACCCTAAAAGTTGGTGCGCGAGTTTTTTTTTGTAATCATAACATTCAATGGGTTCGCGGATTTACGACTGCAACTGAATCAAAACTAGCAGCAATTTTGCTTGTTTTGCAGTTAGCTAAGGAATTACAATTGTCTCTCCTTCAAATATAGACTAATTCTCACCTACTATGCACCATGATCGAACATGGAAATGAACTCCACTCACACACTCTTTCTGATTGCAGGTCATTGATAGAGGAGTTGGGTCAAGTGGAACTTAGGCATATCTATCGAGAAGCAAATACTGTTGCAGATATCTTGGCTAAGCATGGATTGAACCTCACTCCCTCTGATAATAGGCAACCGTGGCAACCCTTACACTACTTACCTCCCCCCCCCCCTCCCCCCCCCCCCCGGCTTCCTTTGTGTTATTCGCTTTCAATAACGATTGTTCTGGAGACTTGTCCACTCGAACAGTCCCAGCTTGTAATAACTATAACCCTCACGTTACTTAGCTGTTAAATATAAATATCTGATTTAGTGAAAAAAAAAGGATTTTATGTTATACTTTGCTTGTCGCACCACCAAATCCTGTTGTACCCTATATATTTGCATTTTTTAGTATTCTCATGGAGTTTATAATGTAAATGATTTTTTTATTAAAATACAAAAAAATATTTTAATAAGAATTACTACAAATAATTATTTTGTCGTAAAATAATTATAGGATGATCTTACTGTTGGATTAGTAGTGTTTAAGATTGGGCACTCGTTGTGTCAATTTCTATTTTGTCGTGTAACATAAATTGGGCTTTTGCATCTATACCCAATTTTGAGGTCACAATTGAACCAATATCCACTTTGCAAAAAAAATATTGCAAGCCTACCTACTTTACGACCAACTTCAGACTTATCGGGTCTAAAGTTAAAAAAATTGGTCTGAAGTGAAAAAATTAAACTTAAGAGCAATTAAGGCCAAATATGCCTGAAATGCAACAAATAATTTCACACTTAAGGCCAATAAGTCTGATGTCAAAAATTGCACTTCAAATGCACTTAAGGCTTGTAACCAATGTTTTCCTGTACTTAAGGGCAAATAGGTCTAAAGTGCAACCAATTGTGGTTGAACTTTTAGGTCATTGGGCTTTAAAGTATAAAGAGTGTGAATTGGAAAGGGAAATAAAATGGAGGGAAAATAAAAATTTGAAGAAGTGAGCTTTTTAGCTTTTGTCTTGCACTTTGTCCCTCATTGGTGATGGACAACTACATTTGTATGCTTATATATAGAATCACTTCTTAAAGCTCTTAAAAGGAGTTGAAGAGAATGAACCCTCGCATCGTCGTCGCTCGCTTGGCTCGGCTTCGGCTTTGATTTTGGCTTTGGATTTGTCAAATGATGGATAAGATTATTTTTGGATAAAATTTATTTATTTATTTAATAATCAATTAAATACCATATTACACCTAAATATTCAGTAGGATAGTCTGGCCGCGGTCCTGGCGTAACCGCGGTAGGACCGCGCCAGAACCGTGCTGCAGATTCAGAGAGCCGCTCTGACCGTGGTCCTGGCATAACCGCGGTAGGACCACGACAGAACACCTTTTCCGAAAAGACACATTTTCCAGACACCTCTTCTGATAATTGCCTATAAATTCTGAGGCATGGCTTTATTTTCTGCACACGAAAAACATAAGAGAACTTCCTTCTTTCAGAAAATACTATATTCTAATTCACAGTCTCTCTCTCTCAAATTCGTAAGTATGATATTTCTCCATTCTTTGAGTTCGTTGGTATCCTACAGTTTGTATTGTCATTGTTGCAAGAAGGTTTATTCCGTTTTATCCTATGAGGATTTAATCCATTATCTTGGCAATGTGTGAGGCGGTTAAAATTCCTTAAGGACTCACAAGAAAATTGTGGACTCGGAATATTTCTAATTCTTTACTGTTTTTAACATTTCTTTATTCTTCTAACAGTTTTCTAAATTTTTATTTTAACACAGTAACGCTAAAAAGTTTAAGGAATTTTAATTTATACTAACGTTTTTGTGTTAAATTATATATTAAATTATTTTCTATATTGCATTAGGGACTAAAGCTTTGGTACTTTCTACTCTAATAATTGTTCTGTCCGGTTTAAAGTATATAAAAGCTTTGCCAGAATAATAAACACATGGGTTTGAAGTATATAAAAACTTCACCATTATTATGTGTTATCTGTTTGGTTTTGTTTTCAGCTTGAAGATATCAAAACTTCATTAATTTGACAAAGTTCTGTTTTGTTTCCAACTCTACAGAAACATGACGAATGAAAACCAAGCTAATGGGGGAACGGGTGCTACTGTTACGAGTGTTGCTACCTCTTCAAGCTGTTCAACACCTGCTCATGCTATGGAACCAACGAAAACCCCAAAAATATTTCCGGTATTGAAGTCAAACTTTGGCAAATGAAGACGCTCTTCTATCTTACTACGTTTAGTTTGCAATGTTTTATCAAGGAGGATCCTCTTGTCATTGCAGAAAATACTCCAGATGATGAACGACTTGTTGCAACTGAAGTATGGAAGCATTCCGATTTCTTGTGCAGAAACAACATTTTGAGTTGTTTGGAAGATGGCTTATACAATGTCTATAGTATCATGAAAACTTCGAAAGCGTTATGGAATGCGCTTAAGAAGAAGTACAAGACTGAGGATGCCGGACTTAAGAAGTTCGTGGCTGCAATATTTTTGGATTTCAAGATGATTGACACTAGGCCAGTGTTAACTCAAGTCAAAGAATTACAAGCCATTGTGCATGACCTCCTTGTTGAAGGTATGGTCATAAATGAGGCCTTTCAAGTCACCGCTTTCATTGAGAAATTACCTCTGTTGTGGAAGGATTTTAAGAACTATCTTAAACACAAGCAGGAAGGAAATGACTCTAGAAGACTTGATTATTTTTTGGAGGATAGAAAAAGACAACAAAAATGCTGAAAAGAAGTCACGTGGAAACTTGACAATTGTGGGGGCAAACATTGTTGAGGAGGAACCACAAAATAAGAAGAGGAAGAATGCTTCTGGACCAAAGAATTACCCAAGCAAGAAAAATTTAAGGGTAATTGCCACAACTGTGGAAAATCTGGGCGTAAGCCGTGGATTGTCGTGTGCAAAAGAATGATAAGAAGAAAAAGAATCAAGCTAACATGGTTGAAGATGAAATGAAGGACTTGTGTGCCATATTGTCTGAATGCAACTTGGTAGAAAATTCGAAAGAATGGTGGATAGATTCTGGAGCCACCCGCCATGTTTATGTTAACAAGGAGTTATTTCCTTCTTATGTCCCCGCAGGACTCGACGAGATACCAAAGTTTAAGGAGTTGGCAAGATTGCGTTGAAGATGACGTTGGGAAAAATAGTGACTCTAAACCAAGTCCTCCATGTTCCAGAAATTCGCAAGAATCTTGTGTCTACCTCACTTCTTGTCAAGAATTCAAATGTATTTTTGTTTCTAATAGTGTTGTACTAAGTAAGACCGATGTATATGTAGGAAAAGGTTACCTGAATTAGGGACTTTTTAAGCTAAATGGAATAGCTGTTCCGATCAATAAAGTTAATGTTTCTTCTTACTTACTTGACTCAAACATTTTATTGCATTCACGTTAGGGCACGTAAACTTCAATACATTGCGAAAAATAATAAATTTAGAAGTATTCCCAAAATTAGATTGCATCAATTCCAAATGTCAGATATGTGTGGAATCAAAGTATGCTAAACATCCTTATAAGTCCGTAGAAAGGAGCTCAAGTCCTTTAGACTTAATTCACACAGATATTTGCAACATGAAGTCAACACCATCTCGCGACGGGAAAAAGTATTTTATTACTTTTACTGACGATAGCAGGAGATATTGATATACTTATTTACTTAATAGTAAAGATGAGGCAATTGATGCTTTTAAGCAATACAATAGCGAAGTTGAAATGCAACTAAACAAAAAGATCAAAATTATAAGATGTGATAGGGATGGCGAATATGAATCTCATTTGAAGAAATATGTTTGGAAAATGGAATTATTCACCAAACAACTGCCCCTTACTCTCCACAATCTAACAGAATTGCAGAGAAAAAGAATTGAACGTTGAAGGAGATGATTAATGTGTTTCTGATAAGTTCTGGCTTACCATATAACTTGTGGGGGAAGCTATACTTCCAGCTAACCGAATAATCAACCGTGTACCTCATGGTAAAACACATTCCATTCCTTATGAAAAGTGAAATTGAAGGAAGCTTAGCCTGAAATGCTTCAAAGTGTGGGGGTGTTTAGCTAAGGTACAAGTTCCTAAACCTAAAAGGGTTAAGATAGGTCCAAAAACGGTTGATTTGTTTTTATTGGATATGTAACCAATAGCAAGGCATATCGTTTTCTGGTTTATAAATTAGAAAATCTTGATATTCACGTTATTACAATAATAAAATCAGATAATGCTAGAACCTTTGAAAATATTTATCTGTATAAAAAGGAAAGTGAAGTGAACTACCAAAGGTCAAAATGACCTCGGGAGGAGATAACAAATGGTATGCCTACTGAGGAAATTCTGAGAAGAGGTAAACGTCAAAGGACATCTACTTCATTCAGTCAAGATTTTCTGACTTCTCTGTTAGAAAATGAGCCCCGTACCTTCAAGGAATCAATGTATTCCTCAGAAGAATAATATTGGAAAGAAAATGTCAATAGTGAAATAGAATCCATATTGAGCAACCATACCTGGGAGTTGGTTGATCTTCCTCCAGGTAACAAAACATTGGGTTCTAAATGGATTTTCAAGAAGAAAATGAAAGACGATGGTACTAGTGAAAAATACAAGGCAAGACTTGTTGTCAAAGGATTTAGACAGCGAGAAGGTCTTGACTATTTTGACACATACTCGCCGGTAATAAGAATTACATCCATTCGGATGATAATAGCATTAACCATTGTATATGGTCTTCAAATCCATCAAATGGATATGAAAAAGACTTCTTAAATGGTGATCTAGAGGAAGAAATTTATAAGAACCAACCTGAAGGGTTTGTGGTTCAGGGAAAAGAAAAGAAGGTATGTCGACTTGTTAAGTCCCTTTATTGACTAAAACAAGCACCCAAGAAATGGCATGCGAAATTTGACCAAACAATGTTGTCAAATGGCTTAAAGATTAATGAATGTGATAAATATGTTTACATTAAGAACGTTCCAAACCATATAGTTATTGTTTGCATATATGTTGATGATATGCTAATAATGAGCAAAGACATTGCTGACATTCAAGCTACTAAGCGAAGGCTGGCTAGTAAGTTTGATATGAAAGATTTAGGAGTTGCCGATGTAATTCTAGGAATTAAAATCCAGAGGACTCCTCAGGGTCTAGCTTTGTTTCAATCACATTACGTGAAAATGGTGCTTGAAAAATTTTCACACTTGGCATTTAGGAGTGAAAGAACTCCAATTGACTTAAGCCACCATCTTTTAAAGAATAAAGGTAAAAGTATGTCTTAATTGGAGTATGCTCGTATGTTGGGAATCTTAATGTACATCATGAACTGTACACGACCTGATATAGTGTGTGCAATAAGTAAACTTAGTTGATTCACAAGTAATTCCAACAAACATCACTGGGTGGCAATGAAACGAGTTCTGGGATATTTAGAGTATACCCAAGACTACGTTTTGCACTGTAATAAATATCCTGCAGTTATGGGAGGATATAGTGATCCAAATTGGATAACCAACTTAACAAAAACAAAGTCCACAAGTGGATATGTTATTGCTGTTGGTGGAGGAGCAGTGTCTTGGAAGTCTTCCAAATAGACGTGTATCGCTCGCTCTACAATGGAATCAGAGTTTATAGCTTTGGATAAAGCCGGTGAAGAAGATGAATGGCTTTGAAATTTCTTAGAAGACATTCTGTTCTGGCCAAAACCTTTGGCTCCTATTTGCATACATTGTGATAGTCAGGGCTGCAATAGCACGGGCAGGGAGCGTTATGTATAGCAGAAAGTCTCGTCATATACGATTAAGACATAACACCATTAGTCAACTACTTTCTAGTGGAATTGTCACTATTGATTATGTAAGATCAAAGGATAATATGGCGGATCCGCTTACAAAAGGCTTAACTAGAGAGGGAGTTGAGAAATCATCTAAGGGAATGGGACTATGACCGAGGACAAGTCTACATGGCGGTAACTCTACCTAGAATTTTGGATGTTCCGAGATCGAGGTTCAAGGAGCTCAAACAAAGTTGTGATGGACCGGTTCAACATTTTCAAAATAAAATCTTTGGTCCATTATCGTGATGAAGACAATGTTCAGTAACAAGGATAGAACTTTACACGTTCTTTAATGATTACCTAAGTTTGATGACGGTTAAGGGTTGGTTATGTGACATATGTTTGTCTAGGTATACACTAAAGTTCGACGGTTCAAAGATATCAAATCTACCGATGGACTCAGGATATCCGATATATGTTCAGTATTGAAAGTTCAATGGAAAACCTAATTATCCAGATGCAATTAATCCTTACTTGCAAAATCACATAGCTTTCATCTATGATCTTTCTTGGTACCGCCATTCCCATTCATGTGGGGGCTTGTTGGACTTTAAAGTGTAAAGAGTGTAAACTGAAAATGAAGGGAAAATACAAATTTGAAGAAGTGAGCTTTTGAGCTTTTGTCTTGAACTTTGTCCCTCATTGGCGAGGGACAACTACATCTTTGTTCTTATATATAGAATCGCTTCTTAAAGCTCTTAAAAGGAGTTGAAGATAATGAACCCTCGCGCCGTCGTCATCGCTCGCTCGGCTCGGCTCGACTTCGGCTTCGGCTTTGGCTTTGGCTTTGGATTTGGATTTGTCAAATGATCGATAAGATTATTTTTCGATAAAATTTATTTTGTTATTTCATAATTAATTAAATGCCAGATCACAACTGAATATTCAGTAGGATAGTCTGGCTGCGGTCCTGGCATAACCGCGGTAGGACCGCGCCAGAACCCTACTGTAGATTCAGAGATTCAGAGAGCCTCTCTCACCGCGATCCTGGCGTAACTGCGGTAGGACTGCGAAAGAACACCTTTTCTGAAAATACACCTTTTTCAAATATCTCTTATGATAATTGCCTAGAAATTCTGAGGCATGGCTTTATTTTCTACACACGAAAAACATAAGAGAACTTCCTTCTTTCTGAAAGTATTACATTATAATTCACAATCTCTCTCTCTCTCTCAAATTCGTAAGTGTGATTTTGCTCTATTCTTTGAGTTCCTTGGTATCCTGTATTTTGTATTACCACTGTTATATGAAGGTTTATTCCATTTTATCATGGGAGGATTTAATCTATTACCTTGGCAACGCGTGAGGGCGTTAAAGTTCCTTAAGGACGCACAAGAAAATTGTGGACTCGGAATGTTTCCGATTCTTTACTGTTTTCTACATTTCTTTATTCTTCTAACAATTTTCTGATTTTCTATTCTAACACAGTAACACTAACAATTATTTTATGCACTTAAGGCCAATAAGTTTGAAGTGAAAAATTGCAATTCAGACGCACTTGTGGCCAAAAGGTCTAAAGTGCAACCAACGTTTTCATGTATTAAGGCCAAATAAGCATGAAGTGCAAATTACCTAGAAACATAAATATGTTCTTCGAATTTTGACAATCCAATATACGATTTAATATTTAAATCTATTCTAAATGGGCTCAAAATTGAAACATAACCTTCAATATCATTAAGAACAAACGTCAATTATCAATTTGTCAAAAGAACAACAAATCTAACGAAACCATTTTGCAATCTAACTAAACCCTAAGAAATTGTTAAAAATAAGGTGTCACAACAGCTCACCACTGTAAAAGAACATAAGCTATCTTAAAATATGTTTACAAACACTATATAAAATTATTGTTACTCGAATAATAATAATAATAATAATAATAATAATAATAATAATAATAATAATAATAACAATAAGTAGTAAGTAAGGTCCGAAGTTGTTTAAACAGTGGACATAACTTTTTTTTTAAAAATAAGTACATATTAAATGGGGGAAATAAAGCGCCCCGGGTAAGTTTTATAGGATAAATGCACAATCTTCCTCCCTCTTAATTTATCAATGATGATAGTGTATAAGCCAACAAGGAAAAATCGGTAACAAAGTAATACGATCTTGAGTAGTGTAAATTTTTTTTATGGTTTTTCATCCGGTGTTTAGTATCCGTATTGGAGCCCGACTATATTCGGATTCGCGCATGATAAGGCCTAATTTGGGAGGTAGCGCTCCCTACCAAGGATTTTCCATGAAAAATTACCAACTATGTCCATTTAGAAGTAGCTCATTACAAAAATTAGCCAATTAATAAAATATTACTAATATTAGCCAAAATGAAAAATTAGCTATTTGGAACAAACAAATATCAAAATTTTACTTTCTTTTGAGAGGGTGCTATTAGAATAGAGTGAATATATCTTAAGGAGCTTGAATCTCAGTTTTGGAATGATTTGGTGAAGTTTTGAGGTGGTTTGAATTTAAAATTCGAAGTAAAAACTGAATATGAAAAACAAATGATACGTGTATCACACGGTGTATTATATTTGTATCGATTGTGTATCACATGTATATCCATGTGTATCTGTATGTGAGATACATGCGTGATACATGCTAGATACATGTGTCACAAAAGAATTTTTTGACGTCGATTTAATTACGAATTTTGGTACCAAACCAGTCCAAATCACCTCCAATATTCCTCAAATTTTGTATATTGACTTATCTATATGTTTTCAATGAATTTCCACAATACCCATTAAAAAAAAAAGAAAAACTTACAGAAATATCCCATATAAGTTTCAACTTACCAACCTCTAGCCAATATCCCAAAAATCGAAACAAACAAGGAATATTTTAATGGGTATAGTCGAAATTCATTGAAAACATATAGATAAGTCAATATACAAAATTTGAGGAAGATTGGAGGTGATTTGGACTGGTTTTGTATCAAAATTCATAATTAAATCGATGCCAAAAAATTCTTCTTTGACACATGTATCACGCATGTATCTCACACACAGATATACATGGATATACATGTGATACACAATTGATACAAATATGATACATATGTGATATACAGTATGATACACGTATCATTTTTTTCATATTCAGTTTTTTTTTCGAATTTTCAATTCAAATCACCTCAAAACTTTACCAAATCATCCCAAAACTGAGATTCAAGCTCCTTAAGATATATCCAATCTACTCTAATAGCACCCACTCAAAAGAAAGTAAAATTTTAATATTTTTTGCTACAAATAGCTAATTGGCCATTTTGGCTAATATTAGTAATATTTTATCAATTTGGCCAATTTTTGTAATGAGCTACTTCTAAATGGACATAGCTGGTAATTTCCCTTAAATAAATTCCTTGTTTGTTTCGATTTTTGGAATATTGGCCAGAGGTTGGTAAGTTGGAACTTATATGGAACATTTCTGTAAGTTTCCCCTTTTCCATACCCAGGGCTCGAACTCGAGACCTGTGGTTAAGGGAGGAACAACTCCATCCACTGCACAACACTATTTGATGGTGAGTAGTGTAGAACAAACAATTCAGTGTATAAATTAACAGAATTCAGATATAATATTATATTAAAAAATCTGCACGTGTTTATATGAAGAAACAAGTGCAACAATATAAGAGAAAAATTATACGACATAGCAAATATATACATTGTATTTATCATTCGTAGTTATACTTTTGGAAAATATCATTCATAGCTTTATTTGAATTTTATAACTTATTACCTTGATTTTATTACATGTGTATTTTATTTTTCTGTAATATTGCCTTGGTTATATTGGTTGCACGAACGATTACAGTTGGTGGATGTCGTATTATTTATATACACCCATGTATTTTGCCTTAGTTTTATTCGTCGCGCGATGAACATAGCTGATACATGTTGTATTCGTTGCGCGGATGAATATAATAAATACAGGTTCTATTCGTTATACATTTAAATATAAATAATATACGTTGATAACAATTAAACGGTAACTACAAATAATAATTAGGTAAAATATAATTACATATGATAATTAAGCTTTAAATTGTAACTTTTTGCGAAAATTCATCTATAAAAAATGTATGCACGTTTCTGACATAACTAACCCGACTGAAGAAACCACATGAGTTGTGACACTTCACTTGCAAAGGCCTAAGATTACCCAAAAAAAAGAATTAAAAAAATTGGGGTTGAGAAGTGGACATGGACTTCTGATAGTAAAAATTATACGGGGCGTCTTATTTGCTAATATTTGGTGGTCTGGTAACTAATTAGATCTTTGCTTTCATTATAAGTAGGAAAGTAAAACCAAAAATGACTGTTCTGTTTCCTTGCAGAAGATTTTGAGATGGGATTCATAAGCACAATATTGGGATTCTTCGTATTTGGAATGGGGATCGTGATAGGGCTTAGTGATGAGAGTTGAAATTCGTCAGTTACAAAATATCAGCTCTAGAGCTGAAGTTTGCGAGCTACAAAAATAAAAGTTTTAAATTTAGAGCTGAAGTTCGCGAATTACAAAAATAATAGCTTCAGCTCTAGAGCTGAAGTTCGCCAGTTACAAAAATAAAAATTTCAGCTCTAGAGTTGAAGTTCGCCAGTTATAAAAATAAAAATTCAGTAAATAGAGAACAAAACTTCAGCTACTATGCCTAAGTTCAGCAATTATAAAAAAAAATTGAAGTACACTTGGTTCAACACACTTGTTATTTCAGTCCCGTCTACTAGAATGCTGAATTTTTTTTGTGATTGCCTTTGCTACTTCAGCCGTGTATATTGAAGTTACGCGAAAAAGTAGGTACGATTGTAATGTTCTTTGCAATGCGGGCACATGTTAAAACGTGAACCAAAAAACGAGTATAAATGCAAATGCCCCCTTCTGATATGCCATTAGGATGATTGTGTTGGGCCTTATCTTGCTCAACACCCGCCCCAACTTGGAGAGTGAATGAACCCGGAATTGATAAAATCTTCAGTCAGTTGGTTACTTGAGTTTTCACCTTATTGGTGAGAGTTCGATTTCCCAATTTGTAACCCCTTCCTCTATCACTTGAGGTTTCACCTTATTCGCTTGAATTAGTGACGAATTATTCATTACAAATATGTGTTGAGAGTTTGATTTTCCTATTTTTTATCTAATAATTTTAATGTTGAACAAGAATAGCCACTGTCATATTAAAATTAATGTAAAAAGATATTTTTACTCTTTGCTTTTCTTCCAAAACCTTCACTTCTCTCTATGCGTGCTTTCTCCATAATACAAAATGAATGTTTGCCTTATCAAAAGATTGACAATACTTTATTTATTTTTTATTCTTTCAAGCAAAGAATGTTGGTGGCCTTGAATTTGTAGGAAGTGGTCGAACACATCGTAGCTTAGAAATCATTGAATTTATCCAGATGCATGTTTTTTACAGAGGAGTGAAGAGCGGTTCATCCAGTTGGCATGTGTTTCTCTTAAAATTCAGCTTGCTATTCTAGCATCTTTCCAATTCTTTTTGTTGTTTTCTAGGTCTTGTCCCAAATCCCAATTCATCTTATACAAGAGAAATCCATTTGCTCCCATGGATTTTTTTCTTTCACAACGAAAGATCAAGACCTAACTGGCTTCCATGGAAGTTTCTTTAATCTTTAACGGCTGAAGGTTTAAGTTAATGGAAATCAAAAATGATTATTTTTATAGAGGACTACATATGTGCTAGGGCCATATTTAAAGGATTGTGTAAACCTACTCTCAAATTATTTATATCATTTTTTCTCCGTAGCTTGGTCCTGAACTTAGAATTACAAGTTCAAAAGTTTAGAGCACTTGGTCATGAACTTAGATTAACAAGCTCAAAAGTTAAGGACAATAGGTCCTGAACTTACAGTTACAAGTTCAAAAGTTAAGGACAATAGGTCCTTAACTTTGATTTCCAAGTTCAAAAGTTAAGGACAGACAATCCTTAACTTACAGTTATACATTTAAAAGTTGAGGACAAACAGTCCTTAACTTACAGCTACAAGTTCAAAAATTAAGGACAAACTTTGACTTACAATTTCAAAAGTTAAGGACGCTTGGTCTTGAAGTTTGAGTTCCAAGTTCAAAAGTTAAGGACATGTAACCTTGAAGTCCTAAACTTAGAGTTCAAGTTCAAAAGTTAAGGACTTGTAGTCCTGAACTTAGAGTTACATGTTAAAAAGTTAAGGACATGTAGCATTGAAGTCCTGAACTTAGAGTTTCAAGTTCAAAAGTTAAGGACATGTAGTCCTGAAGTTAAGGACATGAGCAAAAGGATATTTTCGTCCAGGCAGTTAAAGTTTGTTAAACCAGTGGCTAAATGCTAAAAACATTAAAAATACTGAATTAAAATAACGACATGAGTTGTTAGTGATTATTTGTGCACATCGCCCTTACAGTACTAGATAAGGGCTTATTTTGTATTTGGACCATTATTGTAATTAGAATTGGCCCATGTTGTATTTGTTTGTAATAGGGTCGCCGGGTCATGGCCCACTATTTATAAGTGACTTTCCCTATTACAAAGACACAAATTTTTCATTTTTACTCAATACAAGATATCTCAGCTCATGAACTTTATTTTAATTTTGTCATTTCTTCTCCATATCTCCGTACTTAATATGATTTTTTCTCGTAATGCTTCTAACTCATCTCATTGAAAGCTTTCCTACCATCTTTTGTTTTCCCTTCCATCTTATTCTCGCGATATAGCTCCATCTCTCACTATGTGAGCTCTGATTGAGATTTTGACTGGGTAAGAGTTGAACAACTATTAATCTCCTTAGTAAAATACATAGTAAAAATTTGGAAAAGTAAAAGATAAAAACTGAAAAGATTTTTATCAATCAAATAATTCCCAATTTGTGGTAGCAGGAGGTGGATCAAAAGTTTCCCACATGGTGGTGACTATAACTGGCTTTATTTTTGCATTGGCTATTTTTAGCACATCAAGGGTTTCCACACATGTTTGCACTGTTTGTCCCTGCAACCATAAGTCCTCAACTTACCAAAAACTCTATAAACGAAAGCACAAAGAATATTATATTACAGAATTCATAGGGGTGAGGAAAAAATTAAGGTCATAAGAAAAGTATGATATTCATTTATACAATCGAGATTATAGAATACTCGAACTCTAAACAGCCTCTCTACCCTAGGGTAGAGGTAAGATCTGCGTATATACTACTTTTCTCAGACCTCACTATGTGAGATTATACTGGATTGTTGTTGTTGTTGAACTCTAAACTAACAAAAATCTTGCTTTTTAATAATTGAAAAATAAAAAGACAGTCCTAGTCATAATTAATTAGGTTCTTACCATGATTAACCTTTTATTTTTTAAAATTACCTTATGACTTCCTTTTTCCATTTTAATCATTAGGTAAGGGAAGCCACTTTTCTGCTTAATTGAAATTCGCATCACTTAAGATTTATTAAATGCAATATTTCTAATCAGAAATATATCTATTCTCAAGACTAGAATCTGAACCGTCTACTTAAGTGGGAGTGGAACTTGTACATACCATCTCATCTCGTGGTGGCCCTTTGGATTTAATATTTTAGGCCTAAATTATAGTGTATGTAAACTCATAATCTTCGAGCAAATGACATATTTTATGTACATATTTTTAGATTTAATTTATTATATTTATTGGGCTCGTGCTCCAAAAAGATTGAATAGTGTATTTGGTATAATATTGAGTTATTTATTATATAAAGGACGAGGAATCATTTGCCACTATATACTTTCTTTTAATTTCTTATTTCTTTAGCGGTGCTCTTATGTTCTAAAAATCATAAATTCACCTTTGTCCGATTATATGTATAGACCAGAACATTTCATATTAAAGATAGTAAAGATACCATCTCTCACGGGCTATAGAATAATATATGACATTATTAAAAAAATTACATAATTATGAAACTTTTTTGAGGTAATCTTTAATTTTTTATCCCTATTGTCTCGGGGTAGAATTTCAAAATCAAAAGTAAAAAAGTGTAACGAAAGACAATATTGATTCGACTTGAAGTTCTGCCCTAGAGCAAGCGGGAACATAAATTCAAAACTATCTACTTTGAAAGCTATTTGTGTACTTCACCATATTATTACCACGTTGAATTTTTAACAAACAACTTATGAAAGAAATAAAATAAATAGAGGGAAAAGAAAGAATAGGTACCTGCAAATTCTTTTGGGCACATGCATCTCCTTCTACGGAGATGTTATCCAACTTGACAGCTTGTCTCATTAAGATTAAATTCAAAATTTTAATTTTAGTTTTAATTTGGTAAAGAATTCAGGAGTCTTGTACGATTGAGGACACAGAGAAAACAATCCGTGCATTTGTGTCCCACCACTTTTCCTCTAGCTATGTACAATCATGATACTAATTGCCGTTTCAACTACCTTATTTAATTTCAATCTTACATTATGCATCATAATACCTAAGTAATTGAAAGACTAGCAGTTTGTGTTTGACCAATTTATTTGAGCTCCTCACATAAAATTATTAACTCTAGAGATATAGTAATACAGAGAAGACAAAATTGTTTCAAGCACCGACAGAACTAGAAGCGCCCCTTCTTTCAAAGAGAAGAGGACGGGGTACTGAGCCAACCTTTTAGATCGAATAAAATTACTAAGCTAGTCACCTCACCTCTCTTTCTTACCCGCCCTTATTAGTAGTAGGCAACCTTTCTTTTTCGCCTTTCTTCCCGCTTTTTTTCAGATAAAGGTCTCTATGAAAGTATTTTGTGCACAAATATACATATAAAAAAAATGGATATCAACAACTGCCCCTCTTTACACGGAAAAGATGAAAGAGTTGTCGGGTAAAGATAGAGTATTTTTTGCAACGTTTGACAAGTAAATTGTGTTTGGAAAATACTTCCAAAAAGTACTTATGAGTATCAATTACAAAAAAGACAATATTAATGTTCAATTTACAATTAGTATTATTTACAAGAGAAAAATAAATTTAAAAATTTATGTAAGAGAACTTAATTTAATTTTTATTTTATTTAAATAAATATAGAAAGCACTATCTATTCTTGAGAAACAACAAACTAAGTGGTATTGCATTCTTTCAACTATAATATATGCATGCACGCAAATAAAAAAGAAAGAAATAAAATTATAAAATATAAATTGGATTATTTGATATTGATATATATGAAGAAAAAAGAAAAAAGGAAAAAGAAATCATATCTCGTGAAGAGTGTTTGAAGTTGGTGATTAACATTGTAAATTATTTCATAGAGGAATAGAAAATGAAGGAAACAAAATAAAGGCAGTATAAAAAGAAAATAAGAGATCTATATATAGTAGAGAGACTGTTCCAAAAAGATAGTAGAATAAAATACAATAAACTGAAAAAGAGAAGAAAGGGATGGTAAAAGATAGGAAAAGGAAAAGATTAAATTAATGAAGGATAATTTAAAAAATAAAAATTACGCTAAAGATATTTTTATCTGGAAAAAATAATTTTCTACGTCTGCTTTCTAAAAAAGGTTAAAATTTGTAGTTTCTTCCCAAAAATAGAAAGATCTTTTCTGCTGCTACTCAAATTCTTCAAACACTTTTTTCTTTAAAAAAACATTTCTTTTTGCAAAAAAACATTTTTGCCTCTAAGAAGCTTGGCCAATCAGGCTTTAGGTCGTATTTTACTTCAGATTGTATAAGTAGCCTCTAGTTATATAAATCTGTTGAGTTGTCCCACATCGGAGGGATTTGAGGTCCTTGCTCTCCTTATATGACTTGGGCAATCCTCACTTCATAAGCTAGCTTTTGGGGTTGAGTTAGGCCAAGGTCCATTCTTATCATGGTATCAGAGCCAGGCCCATCCCAATTATTATTACCGATGTTGGGCCCCCATTTATGTTATCCACGCTCCAGAGATCTGGGCGTGAGGGGGGGTGTTGAGTTGTCCCACATCGGAGGGATTTGAGGTCCTTGGTCTCCTTATATGGCTTGAGCAATCCTCATCTCATAAGCTAGCTTTTGGGGTTAAGTTAGACCCAAGGTCATTCTTATCAAAATATGTCATTAGTACTTTCTCTTTAGAATACAGATAGTTTAATGCATATTTTACACTATCAGTTTTCACTTCAGTGTTATCTATTATGGTAGATTACTTTTTTATTTTCATTTTTCTGGTTCCTAATCTTTATTAGTGTATATGATTATCAATAGTTACCTATCAAGTTACCTGATTGTACATAATTCCACAAATTGTCAATGTATAAAAAATAAACTCCACAAATTACTCCATCGGTGTGCAAAATAAGTGTTATTTAACATTTTAATACACCCATTAAAAAGCATCTAATAACATTAATAATAAAAGTTAATTAACTAAATTACCTTTTATTATTCCTCGAATTATTATATATCTCTCTTCAAACTTTTTAGATCATTACTTTATTGGAGTACAACAAGAGCAATTTTAGAAAAAAAATGTTTAATATCTTCTCGGTTTATTGAAATAACACTTATTTTGGACCAAAGTTATTTAAGTAAAAAGACATTTAAAATGAACCGGAAACAATAATACGGTATTTAATTAAAAAGTGCTAATTACCTGTTCAGCCAGTTTATCAATCTCTGTGGATACATCGTTAATCAAGCGATGTGCGGCTTGGATTTTGGCGTTCTTCCTCATTTGCATGAATCTTTTCTCCTTGCTTTCTGGATCCTCGATTAGGATGATTTTTGATCGATTTTTGACTCCACACATGTCTAAATATTCTTCATTTTCTCTTTTTTTTCCTCTGATTATTAGTATCTGTTCTCCAGGTAGTAATCCTGTTTCTTCTGTTAATAACTTTTTTAATGCCCCAGCCACCACCAACCAACTGATGTCACAACACTGTAGGGTTGTTTGGTACGATGAATAAATAAAAATAACTTTGGAATAAAAATTTAGGATCCGTTTGGTTTTGAGTTTTGTCAAAATAAATTTGGAATTTATTTTTAAAACTTTTGTTTGGTCATAAATTTTTAAAACACATTTTCATCTTCAAACCAAACTTCACCCAAGTTAAATTTTTCAAAATAAAATTTGGGATCTATAGCCAATCGCTAGCTTAGCACGAAATAAATTCTCTCGGGATTAAAAATAATATTGAGATAACTTATAACTGCCAGATGGTGGAATAGTAACCAGGATAAAGCAGTAAAATTGATAATCCCATAATTAAACATACCAATAGATTGTTATGGGTCAGCAGGTTTACCCATAGATGATTTGTGTTTTAGCTTAGCTTATGTCCCCCCTATGGCTGTTTAGTTATGGTAGTTACTGTGTGATATTATTGCATGCGATTGTATTTATGTTTCTTATGTTTAGATAATTATTTGCGCTATTTCTGCTGGAGTTACTAATGCTCTATTGTTTTTGTCTTTATTTTTGTTTTACTGCTGTTTTTCCTTTTATCCTATGAGCCGAGGGTCGATTGGAAACAACCTCTCTGCCCTTTCGGGTAGGGGTAAGGCTCGTCTACATATTACCCTCCCCAGACCCCACCTGGTGGGAGTATACTGCGTAGTAGTTGTTGTTGTAATACAACATACCAAACGGTCAACATGAAATAATACTAGCACAACTAATCATTGCATAACTTGTCTTCAAACCAAACAACCCCGAAACGAGTTATTTTGGGATTATTCAACTTTAAAGGAATAAACTAACGCACAAGATTAATTTAAAGGAATAAACTAACACACAAGGAGTGTCTGCATTTTGTTCATTTTCCTATAAAGAAGGCATACCACAATCGATTGTATTTTTGCGTTCCTCGATTTATCACTTTCTCTTTTTCTGGTAGTTAAGGATTTTTATTAATTACCAATGAAGTAACATTACAAAACCATAGTCTAGCTCTAACTCAGCTGACTATCTCTAATATAACATTTTAAACTGTATCTAATATCCTAACTACCTATCAATACTATATTCGAAGGTGTTGTAACTGTTTTCTAATTCGTGGGTTACCTCTAACATTATAAGTGTATACTATGTCTCTTAAAAGGGCTTCATTGCAGCGAAATATCTTGTTGAAGATTCTTGAGTTCCTTTCCAGCCAGATAGTATATGCAAACTCAGCGACAACCATTTTGAAGATGGCTGCTCGACATGTTCGACCCTTGGCTTTACTTACTAGCCACTGCATTTTCTGGTTCCAGTGATTGAGGTGAGGATAAGTCTCCTTCAGCCAATGCATTGTTCTCTCCCATAATTCAACAGTGACTGGGCAGAATAGTAGCAAATGGTCTCTGGTCTCTGGCTGATTTTGGCACAAGTTACATTGCTGATCAACACTCATTCCCCAGCTGTGCAATCTATCTTTTGTTGGTAGTCTATCTTGTAAGAACAGCCATAGATTGAAGGTTGCCTTTACCTTGCATAGTTTTGTATGATCGAGTTCTTCCATGAAACTCTCTGCGGTTCTTGTAGCTGTGAATTGTATAACTGTCTAACTGAGCAGCCCTGCTCCTTCAAGTGTTGGCCCCTCTGCAAAACTTCTCTCGATTGGATGATCTTTCTGACCATCCAACTTGTCTGTGCAGGAATTGGCATGGTTTTAATAGGTCTATTTTTGATGTAGTATACAGTGATCCACCTAATTCACAATTTGTCCTTTTTATGAGCTAGATCCCAACATGTCTTTGCAATGGCAACTTTATTCCAGAGCTTGAGATTAATGAGATTCATCCCTCCTGCTGATTTTGGGGTGCACATTCTGTCCCATGAGATATATGCTTTCCTAGTGATAGAGTTCATCCCAGACCAAATGAAGCTCCTGCAAATGCCTTACATCATCTTTAGGACTTTAACAGGGAATGTGAACAGTTGTGCCCAGTAAGCTTGGATACCAAAAATGACAGATTGGACCAGTTGGATTCTCCCAGAATAAGACAGTGTCTTGGCAGTCTATGAGGTGATCTTGGCAGTGATCCTTCCCACTAGAGGTTGCCATTGGAGCAATGTGATTTTCTTGGTGGACAAGGGGACTCCTAGGTACTTGAATGGTAATTCACCTTGCTCATAGCAAAGGTGGTCGAGAATCTGTTTCTGAATATCTAGTGCAACCCCCCCAAAGTAAACAGAGCTCTTGTTCAGATTAGCCTGTAAGCCAGATGCTTCAGAGAAGTGAGAGAAACATCTGGATAGGGCTATGACAGAAGTAGTGTCACCTTTGGCAAACAGCAGCAAATCATCAGCAAAGCACATGTGAGTAATGCCCAGTTTTTTACATCTGGGATGAAACTGATATGCTGGATTTCACTTTAGTGAGTTACATGATCTTCTTAAGTACTCCATGACCAGAGCAAATAGGAAGGGGGAAATAGGGTCCCGTTGCCTAAGTCCTCTAGCAGCAGCAAAAGGTTCAGTTGCCTCTCCATTGACTAGCACAGAGAAGCTCACTATTGAGATGCATTCTATTATCCATTTGGTGAAATTGCTGGGGAAGCCAATCTGTTCCATAACCTGCTGTAAGAATGTCCATTCTACTGAGTCATAAGCTTTCTGGAGATCGATTTTAATCATGCATCTAGGTGACACATGTTGTTTGGTGTAGCTTTTGACTAGTTCCTGTGCCAGAATGATATTGTCTTGGATCTTTCTGCCTGGGATGAAACCTGCCTGGGCTTCACTGATAATGCTTGCCATCACCTTCTGCAACCTGTTTGCCAGAATTTTTGAGATCATTTAATAGAGGACAGAGCAGCAAGTAATTGGCCTATACTCTTTGACTGTAGATGGTTTGGACACTTTAGGAATTAGGGTAATAAGTGGCACAGTTGATGGGTTTGTACATCTTGGTTTAGGAGAAGAACTGCTTGATGGCAGTGGTAACCTGCCTTCCAATGATTCTCCATCTCTTTTTAAAGAACACAGCATTGCAGTCATCTATCCCTGGTGCTTTGTCATCTCCAATAGCCTTGAGACTCTCCACAATTTCCTTATCAGTTACATCGGCACATAGATCCCTTCTTTGTTGTTGTGTCAGTTTTTGGCCATTTGTCATGTACAGTTGATTTATAGCTGGTAGGGTGGATGCAGAGGTTCCCATCAGTGCCTTGTAGAATCCAATGATCTCCTTTTTGATACCTTCAGTTGTAGTATTGGTACCCATTGCAGTGGTAAGTTCAGTAATCTGGTTGTGTTGAGTTCTCTCCTTCATGACTGCAGAGAAGTATTTAGTGTTGGAGTCTCCAAGCTGTATCCATTTTGCTTTGGCCTTCTGCTGCAGAACACTTTCCTCAATCATTGACCATTTTTCCAGTTTCCGCACCAGCTCCTTCTCCTTCTGCTGCAGGACATCAGAGTATGCCTTTGTCATCTGGCCTTGTATTGTCCCCAGTTCCTGTCTGCTTAGGTCTATTCTCTGTGAGATAGTCTTGAATTCCTTAATATTTAGGTCTTTTAGAGGACTTTTCAAAGCTTTGAGTTTAGACCATATTGCTTTCGTTGTATCTGAATTTCCAGCATGCCAAACTCTTGCCACAATCTGTTGGAAATCTTCATGATAAGCCCATACATTAAAGAACTTGAAAGTCTTTTTCCCATCACTTTCTCTTTTATATCGCTTGCGCCAATAGATTGATTTGGATGAATTTTATTTATATTCATCTATTTTCATAGGTTACAAAAATACTTATTTTTTACCTTCTGCGTCTTGTTGATTTGGTTCAGAGCTACCAGAATTTACTCATTTTGAAGCTTTTGTGAGTGCTACAGCAAATTTCAGTTCGTGATTTCAAAATTCTCGTAGAATCCATACAGATCTCTTCTCAGTTACAGATCTGGTGCTGTTTTACTTCATTTTGACTTGGAAGTTCGATTGATACTTAGTGTCGATGCTTATATGATTTAATCAGAGATCTACTGTTTGCTGTTGTTTCTTTTGGTTTTACTCTTGATCTTTTTGCTCCTTTGCCAGCCCTTCCATCTCATCCATTTAAAGCCCATATGTATTTTTCCTTTCTGCATCAATCGCTAATTATTACTTTATTCAATTCCCATTTAAGAAACAAGTTCACTATTACTTCTGTAACATAATCCATAACCATCGAGGCAACTTGGGTAATAAAGCTTTATCTTTGAGGACACCATTGAAGCTTCACGAACCACTCTTTCAAGAAATCATTGCCGACGATTTTTCCGGCGACCCCTGCTCTGTCTTCTTTTTCCTCGCTCGCTTTTTTCTTTTCTTCCTTTTCTATCTTCTACTTTTTGTGAGTATGTGTGGGTGTGTTTTGTTTTCTTGGACAGGTGCCTTATTTTTCCGGTGAGGATTTCCGGCAAGCTATAGTACTTCCGGCGACTCAAGTTCAGATTATCGGCAGGACACAACAGAACTACCCGTCCCGATAAGCTTCAGGAAAACTTGCCCCATGTACTAGTTGCTGCGGCGAGGCGAGCTTGTGGCGTTTGGGAGTGAGGAGCTATGCAACACCGGCCGGGACGAGCAAGAGTTGGTAGCAGTTGACTTCGGGCGCATCAAATCCAATTTTTCAGGTTTTTCCACCGGGAGTTGGTACACCTTTTTACGTATTCTAGATAGCATTCCGTGTGAGGTTTACACTGTTGCCATCTAGTTTGCATCTTTTTGCGTATTCCGCTATAGTGCGTGTGTGCAACACTATTCTCCATAGTCGGTTGGAGGGGACTTGAATGATCATATTGGGGCTGATGCTGGTGGTTATGGTGAGGTGCACGGTGGCTTCGGCTTTGGGGTTAGGAACGGAGGAGGCACGTCACTGCTTGATTTCGCCAGGGCTTTATGATTGCGAACTCGACATTTCAGAAAAGGGAGGAGCATTTGGTCACCTTCAAGAGTTCGGCGGCGAGGACTCAGATTGATTACCTCCTCCTCAGAAGGAACGATAGGGGTATGTGCAAGGACTGCAAGGTTATTCCGGGAGAGTCCCTTTCGACTCTTCATAGACTCCTAGTGATGGATGTCGGTCTCTAGGCGAAGAGGAAGAGGAGGGGTGCTAGGGGACAACCGCGGATTAGATGGAGTGCTTTGACTAAGAATAAAGAACATGAGTTGGAGAGGAGGTTAGCTGAGCATTATAGAGACCTTGCGTACTGCAGGCGCATTAGGGCGGAGGAGGTCATGGGGGATTTACGTAGGATGAGTAGGGGTCGAGCGACCGGGCCTGACGAGATCCCGGTGGAGTTCTGGAAATGCATGGGTAGGTCAGGAGTGGAGTGGCTCTCCAGGTTGTTCCATGCGATCTTCTGGACCAAAAGGATGCCGGAGGAGTGGAGGTGGAGTACAGTGGTGCCCTTGTACAAGAACAAAGGGGACATCCAGTGTTGCAACAACTATAGGGGTATCAAATAAATAAGTCACATCATGAAGGTTTGGGAGCGGGTGATCGAGGCGAGTGTGAGGGAGATGAAATTTACATATGTGAACCAGTTCGGTTTCATGCCGGGCCGCTCTACTACAGAAGCTATCCACCTTGTCAGGATGCTAGTGGAGCAGTTCAGGGATAAGAGGAAGGACCTGCACATGGTGCTTATTGACTTGGAGAAGGTGTATGACAAGGTCCCAAGGGAGGTGCTATGGAGGTGCTTAGAGGCGAAGAGCGTGTCAGAAGCCTACATCAGAGTAATCAAGGACATGTACGATGAAGCTAAGACTAGGGTTAGGACGGTGGGTGGCGACTCAGACCATTTTCCAGTGGTTATGGGGCTCCATCAAGGATCGGCGCTTAGCCCTCTCTTGTTTGCCTTGGTGATTGATGTTCTAACCCGACATATTCAAGGGGATGTGTCTTGGTGTATGCTATTTGCTGATGACATAGTCTTGATAGACGAGACGAGGGTCGGTGTTATTGAGAGGTTAGAGGTATGGAGACAGACTCTCGAGTCTAAGGGTTTCAAAATAAGCCGATATAAGACAGAATCCATGGAGTGGAAGTTTAGCGCCGAGCCGAGCGAAGTAGGCAGGGACGTGATAATTGGATCTCAGGTCATCGCCAAGAGGGAGAGTGTCAGATATCTTGGGTCGGTGATTCAGGGGGACGGAGAGATTAACGGGGACGTCACTCATCGTATAGGAGAGGGGTGGTCAAAGTGTTGGCTTGCATCAGGAGTCCTTTATGACAAGAAAGTTCCACAGAAACTCAAGGGGAAATTCTATAGAGCTGTGGTTAGACCTGCCATGTCGTATGGGGCGGAGTGCTGGTCAGTGACGAACTCTCATGTTCAGAGAATGAAGGTTGCGGAGATAAGGATGCTCAGGTGGATGTGCGGGCTCACCGGGTTAGATATGATTAAGAATGAAGTTATTCGAGAGAAGGTGGGGGTGGCTCCGGTGGATGAGAAGATTGGAAAAGCGAGGCTGAGGTGGTTCGGGCATGTGCGGAGGAGAAGTCCTGATGCCCCGGTGAGGAGTTGTGAGCGGCTGGCGATGGTCGGCGTTCGGCGAGGCAGAGGGAGACCCAAGAGGTATTGGGGAGAGGTGATTAGGCATGACATGGCTAGAATGCGGGTTCCCGAGGACATGACCCTTGATAGGAAAGTCATGGAGGTCTAGTATCAGGATTGTAGGATAGATGCTCTTAGAGTTTTTCGTACTCCTCACCCGGGGTTGGGTGAGGCTTGGCAGGGCTATCTATAGATGATTTGTGTATTGGATTGTGTCTCCCTTATGGCAGTTATTTATGACAGTTACTGTTTGATGTCATTGCATACTATTTTATTTATGGTTCTTATGTTTAAATAATTATTTATGCTATTTCTGCTGGAGTTACTAATACTCTTTTATTTTTATTTTTGTTTTTGTTTTTGTTTTCCTTTCATTCACTGAGCCGAGAGTCGATTGGACACAGCCTCTTTGCCCTTTCGGGTAGGGTGAAGGCCCGTCTTCATATTACTCTCCCCAGACCCCACTTTGTAGGACTATATTGGGTTGTTGTTGTTGTTGTTGTTGAATAAACTAACACACAAGATTAAGCATAGTAGACATTTTGCAACTTAATCTAGGAGTTGTTGTTTATAGTAATGGACTGTAAATAAAAATAAAAATCAAACAACGCGGAAATCACAATTATATCTGGCACAAAATAAAAATTCAATAAATAAGAAATTTTTTGAGTTGCCATTGCCATTAATATTTCATTGTATTTTCCTAATATTTTTTAGAAACTAAACAAGCCCACAGACATGGGTAATATTTTGCAACAATTTCATTTAAAAAACATATAGTATAATATGCTTAGTTTTTTATCATTCGCCTAGCTACTTGTATTATCTCTAGCTGGTCAGGAGTTGCTATGATATTGTTCTCGGTAAGTTGATAATAAGTAATGATTATAATTGCAAAAATAAAGTATTGACGGTGAAACACAAATCGTAGGTAATCTCAGGACGCATTAGCTTCTATAGAAAACTATTATTTTCCAAAATATTTCGACATTTTTCGAGCGACTTTTGATTATAGAATTTCAATCTTAAGATGTGAACAATTATTAAGAAAAAAATTATCGAAGTCTCGAGGGATACTATTATACTTATTTTGTTGAAATCTAACCGCATTAATCTTTGATATTTAAATTGGGAAAACTATGTAGTATAATTGTTCCCGAAGATTATAGCCGACAAAATATATATTTTTATATATTAAAATATAATATTCATATACTCTTAATACATATTTTATGCATAAGTTAATTTGCATATTTGGCTTGTGCATGTAATTAATTTTGGTCGATCAGCAGGGGCATATCTAAAGTATAGTATATGGGTTCTTGGGAAACTAGCAACTTTTACGTAGACTTTGTATTTTTATTAAAAAATTACTAAATATCTATAAATATCTAATGGTGAACCCAATTATTATGGTATATTTAATTTGAGATTGCGACAGGAACTCATAAACTTTAAATTCTAAATCGGCCTCTGGCCATTAGCCAAATATATAAGTTGCCATTTTAAATTATAAAATATTAGTAGTGTAAATTTTACACCATAAGCACAATGGAATTGAGTTCAAGTAGTTAATTTTTTTTCTCCAATATTATGTCAAACTATGGAATATTACATGTTATTATAGGCCAAAATTAATCTAATTGTATCAAATATAGTGAAAGGTTTGACTTACAAAAAGTGGCGTGAGGATTGACGGAGATCTCATAGCGAGCAGCACCATAAGCCACACGAATCCGCAAATTCAGAGTTATTGGAACGTCGGAATTATCACTCCGTCGCTGGACTAACATGCCCCCGGGCCTCATCTCCCACTCTATTACCTCCTCTTTGACGGCGGCAGTCGACGGCATCCTATCGGCGCTCTCGGCTTTTCTGCCGTTGAATTTCAGTTTCCTCTTCATCATTTTCTTACCTTCGCCGGCAACTTTTACCGGAAGAAGATATTGCGGGGAATAAGCTTTGAGGAAGTCGTAAAGACTAACTACTATTCCCCCACTGTCTACCGACATACACCAACTGTTTTTTGAAAAGGGGATAACAGTTATAATATCACTCTGTGGCCCCCACTCCTCCAAAAAGAGGGCGAACGGCGCAAATAGCCATTAAACGCGGTGACTTTTATTTTAAAGTCAATATTTTTAATGTATTTAGACTTTAGCTACTCCTTTAATAAACCTTAACTGGACCGATGAACATACCCTTCTGCTCATGTCCTAAACTTCAACACTTCAGGACTACATGTCCTTAACTTTTAAACTTGAAACTCTAAGTTCAGGAATTTAGTATTATATGTCCTTAACTTTTAAACTTGGAACTCTAAGTTAAGGACTTCAAGGTTACATGTCCTTAACTTTTGAACTTGGAACTCAAACTTCACGATCAAGCGTCCTTAAATTTTGAACTTGTAACTGTAAGTTAAATACTGCTTGTCCTTAACTTTTGAACGTGTAACTGTAATTTAAGGACGGTCTATCCTTAACTATTAAACTTTAAACTCAAAGTTAAGGACTGTCTGTCCTTAAGTTTTAAACTTGAAACAATAACTTACGGACTGTCTGTCCTTAAGTTTGGAACTTGAAAGTATAAGTTAAGGACTTTCTGTCCTTAACTTTTGAACCTGAAACTCAAAGTTTAGGACAGAAAGTCTTATTGACCAAGCATGAAGAAAGCCTGAACATGTTCAATTTTCATCTCATGTCTCGTAGGAAAATATTTGCTTTTGCAGAAGGGAAGACCACCAATATTGGTGATATAAAGGTCACAAATTTTCATCTCCCTCAGATTGAATTTGCAAACACTAAAGCATCATCTCAAAAAAATAGGGTTTTGTTAAAGAAAACCTACAAAAGCTGATTTACAAGTATTAGGATAAATGGAATCAGTTAATGTAGGAGCATGGACTATTCATGAAAAACGCATCTCATAATACGGTAGGGGTATGAGCAGTAGGCATCAAAACAAGCGAAAGAGAAGAAGGAAAGGTAAAATTGTCTTTTTTCTATTAGTAGTGGCTATTTTCGTTGAGTATTATAATTAGTGGATAAAAATTAAAGACACCCTTAATTAGTGGTTACTACACGCCATTTTTACCCAAAAAGAAACCCCACCCCCACCAATTATACGAATCACTGAATGCGTATGCTGTTTATTTATTTATTTTTTATTTTTTAATATATATATATATATATATATATATATATATATATATATGTATATATACATATAAATATATATATAAATATATATATTTGTTCTATCTTGTAATTATAGGCAGAATATGCGTTATCCTAAACTTACACTTTTTGTTTAGTGTATATTTGAACTATTTTTTATTTTGGTTACCTTCCGAACTTGACAGTTTGATAGTCTAGAGGCAGATGTACTCCATTCGTTTATTTTTACTAGTTTAATATATTGAAAATATATTTTTGTTTTTACTTCTCCATTATACTACTTTCTTCGGTCGACTTTAAGTAATTTTTTGATATTTTTTATTATTTATAATATTTAATTTTTTCAAATATTCAGAAAACATTATTTTCTTTCAAAGTTGTCTTTGGAATAAAGAGCCTAAGAGTATTTGTGTATTTCTTATGAATACATTATGGTTAATATAGTCAATTATATCATTAATACTAAAATATAAATTTCTTAATATATGTGAAAACAACCAAAAAATCATTTAAAGTGAACCAGAGGGAGTAAATCAAGAGAAAGACAATCTTTCTTCTTCCTTCGTATTTTAACCTTATCACTAACTATTTATTCCTTAAATCATTTCTCAAGACTTTTAAAAATACTATCATTATTGTGGGTTAAATTATAAATTATATATTTTATTTATTTTTTCTTAAAGGAGTACAAATAAAAAATAAATAATTAAAAGTGAATAAAGGGAGTAGTAAATAACGTGTATACACTCTTTTTAAATGTGTGGAGTAAAAAATATCCAAAAATTGGCTTCTAAGTAAAAAAAATCCATATGTTAATTGTCATGTAGTTTTTGATTTACTTGCTCCAAATTTGTATTTTTGCTTGTTGCTTCTTATATACAATGCATATGTTATTCCAACTTTATACTGCTTTCTATTTTTTATATAAATGTAATGACCATTTATTTTAAATGTGTATTTTTTTGGGGCCAAATATGCCGTCAATGAAACTTAGCCCCAGTTTTGCCAAGTTTTTTTCCAAATATTTTAAGGCAAAAGATGTTTGTGTATAGATTTTATCCATGTTTTGGTAGATTTTGAAAACAAAATAAATTAGCTCTAGACCTGTTTTTGGCCCAAAATATTACTATTTGATTTTTAAACAGTTTTAAAAATTACCCCAAAGTTTTATATTTCAAGAAAAAAAACTCACCATCTATTATAACTCACCATTTGACGAATTATAGTGGATATTAATTGTGTTATTAGCAGCTGATGTTAAAATATCAGGTTATGATTTTAGGATAGTATATTATATATTTCATTATAAAAATGATAATTTTGAGCCGGACTTATCGATGCTCAAGACTAAAACAACCCGATTGTTCGTTTTTCTTTCTAGATCCCTGTTCCCTTAAATAAGACTCCCTATGTGATATTACTATTTTATGACTTGAAGGAATGGTTAGTTCGGTTTGAAAGGGTTCGAGTTGAAATCGAAACAATGTTGGCTTAAAAGGGTTAAATTTGACTTGAGTCAATATTTTGAGCAAACGACTTCGGAATCGGGATTTGACGGTCCCACTAGGTTCGTATGATAATTTTCTACTTAGGAGTATGTTTAGATTCGGTTTCGGATGACCCAGAAGCTATGTACGCACGAGGTGACGAGAGTCCGTGCATAGCCAATAATTATACTTAAGTTCGAATAGTTTAGGACCTAAATCATGAAATACTTATATTTTTTGCACTCTACTTGTTAACATAAGTGCCTAAATTATATCAAAACTTGATAAAGATTTGTAAAGACCGAATTTCGCTTACTTTGAGTTTTGGCGGGTTACTTGACCAGTAATAGAAATTGTGCTTCCTTGTGTATTAGTCTTGTGGTAGCTTTTAAATTGGATGTTCATAGAATGTTCTCTTGTTTTTTTGTGGAGTGGGCTGAACACCTTGGTAGAATAATAGATGCACCTATGGCTCGTGCCGCTCGATACTCGGTAGTGTATTTATTATTTTGGATCGGGCCGTACAACCTCGGTGTAAATAGTGGGTGATAATGTTTGAGCCCAAATACACATGATATTATTTTATGACTTGAGAGGTTATAACTTATTTAATGGCCTGAAATTGTTGAAGTTAGTATGTGTTAATTGGAGACTCTTAAATTGAATATAAGTTAAAGAATCATTTATTCATTTCTAGATATCGTGTTATTATTATTAATGTATTCCATGCTTATTTAGAATTTCAATATGCATGTATTATTGGCCTGTAGTAAGTGCGATATCGAACCCTCGTCACTACTTCTTTGAGGTTAGACTGGATACTTATTGGGTACATGTTCTTTTATGTACTCATGCTAAACTTGTGCACTAAACGTGCAAGATTTGATGCAGGCGCATCTAGCAGTCAGTCAGGAGCGCACCCTCATTTCCCCGAGGCCTAGTCCTGAGCTGCACTATATGTCTGTTCTGCAGCACCTGCAGTCTCTTTTTTATATTTACTTTATGTCTACCCTGTTTCAGATAGTGGCATAGTATTTTGTATATTCTACTAATTGCTCATATACTTGTGACACCAGGTCTTGGAAACATGCTAGTAGACACTTGATGACTTTTAAGTATTTATTTTACCGTACTTGCTCTTTTATTAGTTCACGCTTTACTTTATTAAAATTTTCATTTCTCATTTACTTAATAAATACCAATCAACTACTTTGAGATTATTAAAAAGAATAAATACATGGCTAGTTTACCGTTGGTTTGCCTAGCAGTAACGTTGGGCACCATCAGGGTCTATATAAGAAATTGGACAGTGATAACATGATATCAGAAAAATAGGTTCATGTAGGTCTCACAAGTTATGAGCATGCCTAATAGAGTCTTGTGGATTGGTGCGAGAATGTATGTATTTATCTTCGAGAGGCTATAAAATATTAAGAAACTACTCTTTCTTCATCTCCCATTATGCAATTGATGTTGTGTAAAGTATCTTTATTTTATTCTCTCACAGATGGTGAGATCAAGCGTGACAAATGTACCCAACCATGGAGGAGATGCTCCCCATATTGCTAGAGGCCGAGGCAGAGGCCGATGAAGGGCTCCAGCTCGTGACAAAGGATGAGGGCATTCTAGAATTACTCTAGTGGTGCCAACAATGGATCCAGTGGAGGATCTATTATTGAGGAGCAGGGCGAGGTACCTGCAGCGGAGCCAACCCAGTGGATTTCATGTCCGCTCCAGTATTCTAGGAGGTCATGTGCCGTATGTTACGCTTGATGGATTCTATGACTCAAATTGGTTTATTTCCAGTAGACCCAGCCACATCTCAGGTGGGAGGGGGAGCACAGACCCTTATCGCTCGATCTCCAAGCCATGCAGCTGCCGTATATCAGACCCCGGGGGCACTACCTATGGGCAGAGCCCAGACTAACTGCGGCCAGCGAGCCGCATAGGCTATTAGATAGATGGATCAGGCTACATCCTCCTGTATTTGGAGGTGAGCGACATGAGGAACCCCAAGAGTATACTGATCATTGCAGGGAAAGACTGCATATAACATGAGGATATTGGAGTCCCACATGGTGGACTTTACCACCTTTCAGCTGGAGGGCAGGTCCCCTAGATGGTGACGGTCCTATATTCTTGGTAGACCAGTAAGTTCTCCTCCCTTGACTTAGGACCGGTTCACACGTCTCTTTCTGGATAGATAGATTCTACCCTCTCAGAAGGAAGCATTCTGATTTTAGTTTGAGCATCTACAGTAGGGTCAGATGTCGGTGACCGACTATGAGGCGAGATTTTCTGAATTGTCTCGCTATGCACTTGTGATACTCCCCATCGATATAGAGAGAGTAAGAAGGTTTTTTCAGGTTTGAATCTTGGTATCCAGGCCATTTTGGCCCGAGAGGTTGTGATAGGGACTTCTTACGAGCTGGTTGTAGAGATAATTTGGAGGATCAAGTGTGTTCGTCAGCAGGTCCGAGAGCAAATGATGCGGGACAAGCAGTTTCGATATGCTGGAGGGTTCGGTGATGCTCAATCTGAGGGTAGAGGTCAATTCGTGAGGGGTAAGTGTCGCGCCCCTTTTCTCCTCGCGGAGTTTGGGTTTTGACATTTTTCGGGACAACTAATTTCCTTTTGGGAAGGGGAATGGAATTTGAAGAGTCACCACCTAATGAATTTAAGGTGCATTAGGGAACCTAAAGAAAATAACTCGTAAGATTGTTTGCGTTACCAAAGATTGGGTATGTGTTTGAAATAATCTTGAGGGAAATGTGTTAGGTACCCCTCGAGGTCCGCAATGGTGGGTCCTGACCAAACTCGAATTAGGTGAATTAGTCTTTAGCAAATAAAAAAATTTAGACAAATAGATATTATGTTTGAAATAAGGGGTAAAGGAGCCGTAAGTTTTTTATCATATAGGATCACTTCTGTGCAATGTTTGGTAATCGTCCCCAAGGTGGGGTGCTACACATAGCATTTGCACATAGATCATCGTATCCTTTATTTCCCAATTACCTTCCCCTTAGTGGTTATATAAGTGATTCTAATGAAACGTACTATATGCATGCATTACCCACCCCTTACCTATGGCTTCAAGATTTTAGTCGTCCAACAGGCATGGTGTTCAGGTGTTGAAAAATAACCACTAACGTTACAAAACTAGCCTTTTATATAAGCATGATATCTAGATGTTGTGATTGCTTTTACACTTATTTCCTATAGGCATGATTTTCTACTAAAGAAATTGATTTTTATACGATTTGACTGCAGGTATGATATCAAGCTGAGTACAATAGAAGTCCTAGAACGATTTCTAATGCACATAGGATAATTTATGAACACGATTGTCAAGGCTGAATTAACAACAATCTAGAGATAGGATTAATAGCGCGGATGTGAACATGCATAAATAGAAATTAAGAGCGACTAATGTGATGAAACTATAAGCGTGTTTTAATGCACTCAACCTATAGACATGGTTTCAAATGCATGTAGATAATTATAATAGTTCTAAGAGCATGATTTCTACCCATATTTTCCAACAAAACATATATAAAATCCCTTCCATTTTACTAATATCCCCAATATCTATTTTACAAAAATTGTTATTGCATCTAAAAAATGTGTCATGACCCAAACCCCGGTCCTGATGGCGCCCAACACCTTGTTAGGCAAGACCGACCATTAAAACCTTTTCCAACCAAATCATTTACTTAAATACTGAATTTAGTATAAATTCTCGGTTTAATATTGATAAAATATTTCGGAATCCGCAAAGTGAAAATAGCAACAACCCAAAAGGAACCGGTGTCACAAGTCTGAGTCTCTAAATATAGCTGAACAGTACTATAAACAAAGAATATCTAGATACAGAAACAAAGACAGATAAAAGGAGAGATAAGGTCTTACGAATGCTAGTAGCTACCTTGACTACTCCGAAACTGAGCTGAGGGACAACCGACAGTCACAGCTATGCCTCCAGGATCCCTGCATGTGCACACAAGGTGCAGGGAGAAAAGTGAGTACTTCCAACTCAGTGAGTAATAGCAATAAATAACAACTGAATGTAAGAAATCCGATAAGAGCACAATACAGTCCTAGTATCAACAGTAACGACAATGAATAATGCTAAATAGGGGGAACAGTCTGGTGAGTACTCCTATTTTCGTTCGACTAGTTACTAACTCTGCTGCGGTGCGCAGCCCTATCCAATAGCGTATATATATAGTGCTGTGGGGCGCAGCCCGATCAAATACAATATATAGTGATGCGGCATGCAGCCAGATCCAATATAGTATGTAAAATGATGCGGCGTGCATCTCGATCCTATATATATATATGTATATATATATGTATATGTATATATATATATATGTATATGTATATATATATATATATATGTATATATGTGTATATATATATGTATATATGTGTATATATATATGTATATGTATATATATATATATATGTATATATGTGTATATATATATATGTATATATGTGTATATATATATGTATATATGTGTATATATATATGTATATATATACATATATATATATACATATACACACACACACACACACACACACACACACACACACACATATATATATATATATATATATATATATATATATATATATATATATATATAAAATGCTAAGGCGTACAGCCCGATCCAATATAATATATCATTGCGCTCACAGGGGGTGTGTGCAGACTCCGGAGGGGCTCCTTCAGCCCAAGCGCTATAATACTACGCGTGCAGTCCGATCCATATAATATATTGCTGCGGCGTGCAACCCGATCCGTATAATATATTGCTGCGGAATGCAACCTGATCCGATAATATATATATATATATATATATATATATATAATGTTACGGCGTGCAGCCCGATCCAATACAACAACAACAACAACTACCCAGTATATTCCCACCAGGTGGGGTCTGGGGAGGGTAATATGTAGACGAGCCTTACCCCTGCCCGAAAGGGCAGAGAGGCTGTTTCCAGTCGGCCCGATCCAATACATGTATATGTATATACTGCTACGGCATGCAACCGGATCGGGTATATATCAAATACCCTAACTACGGGGTCCTTGACCCCTCGCAGTCAATATAGACTTGGTGTCGACGCCCCTTTTTCAAAAGAGAAATCGGGTTTCACGACATAATGGGCAAAACAACTCTCATTCCCGTTTGGGATTTGGGTTATGGAATTTGAAGAGTTGCCACCTAATGATTATTGTGCATTAGGACACTTTTCAATATGAGAGGAGTATTTTGAAAGAAAACCAGAGTTCGGGTAAGGGCTTGAGATTATCTCGAGGGGAAGGTGTTAGGCACCCCTCAAGATCAACAAATGTAGTTCCGGGCTGTGCTAATTTTGACTTTAAATGAAGATGACGCAAGCAGACAAATAAAGTGCACATGTATCCACATAACTTAAAAGCTGGAAAAGGACATAAGTTTGAAATAAGAGAGGATTAGTTTGAAAAGCATTAATAGAAGAAAGCATTCAAATAAAACAAATGAAAAGAAGGGTCCTTGGTTTAACTATAATATGGATCATTTGATGCAATATCCTGCACATATTCCCAAAGAGGGATCGCTCTATGATTTTATCGCATCGTCATCATCTACATATTCTATCCTTACCACGCCGTTAAGGTTTTTAAACGCGTTGGGATCGTTTACTTATTGCATGCTAATACCCGTCCTAACCTGTTAGTCCTGGGGTATTAGGACTTCTAATCCTTAGAAGGGCGAAGAAAGAGATAGGGTATATATATGGAGTTTTCAAAGGTAAAACACTAGAGCGACAGTCAAAACAAATAGCATATAAGGGGCACACAAGTAAATGGTTAAAGGCACAATTAAACCCCATAACACACAACACATAGTTTAGCATGACTTCAATTACTGATTTGGTCTTTTGAAAGAGATTAGATGGGCGGACAGATTCGTTTAACATATAAGAGTTGGATAAAAAATCTGCTTCAAGCTCCCCGGGCCCGTTTAGGAGTTGACAGGATTTAGAAAACCACTAGACTTTTGGAGGAAAACATTAATTTCAGACAGGAGTCTGTTCAAAGATCTAAAGTTGCAGAAAAGTTTTGAAAAGGCTTGTAAGTTAGCCGAATTGTTTGAATACAAGAGAGATGCAATAGGGGAAGTTTAGAAGACCTCGAAGCATTATACTTAGCCAGACAAACAATTGAAATCATAGACTTAGCACTTAAAAGATGTTTACAGGTTTAGATTATTGTAAAAGGGGCAGACCTGGGCCCGATTGAAATAATTAGAAAAATGTTTGAAGCATTGGGAGAGTTTGGACTTATAACATACTTATTACCCCTTGTTGTTACCACTTTTACACATTTAGACGACCTATTGTTTTGCCTAGAATTTATATAATAGGTGAGAATTATAAGAATGCAAACCTATAAGCATGGTTTCTATATGAGTATGGAAGAATGCAAACCTATAGGCATGATTTCTATTGTGGAGTTGACGCAATAACGAAAAGCTTATAGATATGGTCCATATGATATCGATGCAACAGTGAAACTTATGAACATGGTAACTGTATGAGATGGATTCCATAAAGTAAAACCTATGGACATGTTTTCTATATGGAATTGTGGCAAGAAAGTAAGTACTTATAGGGTCATATATATGATGTTGTTGGAATAATAAAAAGCATGAGTGATGCAAACCTATAAGCATGGTTTCTATATGAATGCAAGAAAAGTAAATCCCTCTCACGTCCCTTTTCAGTATACCCCCCGAGTTCTTTATTACAAATTAGTATAAATCTGGGCAAAGAAGGAAAAGAACATTAAAAGAAACAAGAAATTAAAATACATCAGTAGCTATAACAGGCTCGAGGAATCTCGAAGCAACTTTAATGTCCAACAATATGTCTTCTACCAAATATGAGCTCCCAAGATCCAAGGCTTTTCTCTTTTTAGAGTGTTATAAAGTTCCTAGGGCTTTCAAAGGAACATAGGCATTGCTTACACTTTACCTGGAATAGTGCAAGTGTGGAATTACCAGCCCTAAGGCATCCGAGTTCAGAGGAGACTCCGAGGTCCTTAAGCAGGGCTTACCAAAGGGGGGTGGAACTTAAGAATAAATGTAAAGGCGATAGATCAGAGGAAGACCATCATATGAAGTGGTCTTACCCAGCCAATAGAGTGAGATTGGCACACCCCAGACTTCTTACAAGGTTTAACAATCAATAGCAAACTTGTAAACAAGTTAGACAAATGTCTGAATGGTGATTAGGACACCAACAGGCCTTTTTCGAGGCTCAAACACATAAGATAGGGGATAGGGGATAGGATTGCTTTGAGTATAGGCTATTGACAGCCTTAGTTCTAGACTAGAAATGGCAATAAGGTGCCACCCTTGTCCAGAACAACTCACAAAAAAACAAGGAGCAAAGGGGGAGGGGAATCATATAAAAGCACTTAGCAGACAAGATTAGATTGAAGCATAATAATGAACAGTGCACCAGCAAAAGAGAGTATTTAACATGCTTGACTTAATAGAACATTGAATGTAAACAACCAAAGGGAAATGGAATAGGAATTGACATGTTGTAGTTTGAACTAAAGGTATAAGCAGACAAGGATCGGGGTTCAAGATTATCCTGAGCACAAACAGACAAGGGAACAAGGGGAAGGGAATTATCATGAAACTTAATTGAAGTAGACAGTAGGTAAGGTGGCATGACAAATAGGAAATTAAACATGCTAGCACTCAAATGAATTACAGAAACAAACTAACAGACAAGGGGACAAGGGGAAAGGGATTGAACATGCAAGCTTAACTGAAATAACATAACCGAAAAAAAAAGGAGAGAACAAACAGATACTTGAAAGTTAATAAATGAAGTTAGGAGCTACCCGTGCAAACTTGAGTAACAAAACAAAGAGAATCCTTATAATTAGCCTTGGCTTTCATCCGACTAATTCTTAGCAAGAGATCAAGTAACAGAGAAGGAATGTAGAAGAAAAGAGAGTTTTCAGTAAGAATTACAGAATACTCCTGTTTTCAGTGTCCTAGTGAGAAAAAGTGAAGGCCTATTTATAGTTTGAAAGAGATGCAACACATAAGGCAAGAAAATATTCAACAGTACCAATCATACATAATTAAGGAGAAGGTTCCCTTTAAATAAGGAACCAGCTGGAAATAAATAAACTTTGGTTTAATTTTGGAAAGAAAAATCAAGTACCAATCATAGAGTATCGGGTAAATATATATGTAAAGAGCTTGAAAATTACACGAGTAAATATATAAGGCAGGTAATCAACTAGAAAATCAAGGAATCGAGATACTAGTTTATTCGAAATTAGTCAGAAAACAGGGGTTAATTAGAGAATCAGTAAGCTGTACAAAATTAAGTTTTCCAATTAGTGTTTCAGAGAAGGGGGAATGTGACAATATAAAAGAGGTATAGGTTAGAACCTACAAAAACTGGAAAAACACACAAGAAAGTAATTAGGCGGTTATGGTTTCACAGAGAAAGAAGGATTAAAAATACTTTTAGAAATTAGGGTTTTCGTTACAAATTAGAACATAATGAGTATAATAGATGAAGATGGAAAAAAAAGGAGAACAACATACAGAAAGCTTGGAATATATGAACTGAAAACCCTAGAAACAACAGTAAAGTAAAACACCTTAGGGTCATGGTGGAAAGTGCCTAAAATCATAGCAAAGACATAGAAAAGAACGCTCAGTAACAAATAAAGCGAAGAAATTAGAGAAATCATAGAAAGTCATAGAAACCCTAAGTTTGACAAGATGAATCGTTTGAAAATGAGCAATAGGTGAAGAAAAGATGAGAAATACTTTAAAATCTTCAGAAAATAACTAGGACTCAGAAATAATCGTAAAAGTAAACATAGAGAAGAACCTCGAGAAATTAGGGTTTTCAGAGAAAGGTCTTAAAGCATCGAGAAAAGCCTGGAATGGACTCATTGGAGCCGGCAAAGGACTCGGAGCCTTAAGACTTGCTGGAGAAAGCCTGGACACAGCTGCAAAACCCATTAGAGGACCTCTGGTCCAACCACCCTTGAAATACAGCTTCGATCTTCGAACCCAAGGACCAGGAGAGGTGAAGAGTGAAAAGATGAAGGCATTTTAGGGCTTGTTCGGCCATGAACGCCGGTGAATTGAGCAGGAGGCAATTAGGGTTTCCTAGAACCTTGAGAGCATTTGGGGAGTGAAGACGGCTGGTTTGGGAGAATGAATGTAGGTTTAGGGGTGTTAGGGGTTTAATTTGGTAAGGTAAAGCGTGGGCCGTTGATCTGAGTGATCAACGGCCACGATTAAAAGAGGGAAATGGGACGAGTTGGTTTGAACGCTTTTGAGTCGAGTGGGTTGGAAATTGGGTAATGTAATTGGGGATAATTGGGGGTAGAATTTGGGCTAAAATTGAAATAGAAAGGGGCTACAATTTAATAATCGTTTTCCCTATTTAATTTTATAAAAAATGGTAAACAATTTTGTAAAAATCCAATAAAATTACTGAGTTAATAAAATATATTTAGGAAGAAACTAAAAAATATCAGGAACAATTTTGTACTTGAAATTCTTATTAAATCGAGAGATAGGCTAAAATTGCAATTTAATGCACTTTTAGTTTAAAAAATACCTAATGGCTTTTGTAAAATCCTGTAAAAATTACAGATATTATATTTTTTTATGTAAATGAGAGAATAAAATAAATTATTTTTTAAATAAAAATATTTGAGGTTAAATATTGGATTATATTGTACACAATAAGTTATAAATTGGTTTTAAAATGCTTGAAAAACTTTTAAAAAAAATACTAAACTTTTGTGGATGCTTATCTGTGCATTCACGGGCCATTTTGAAAGTATTTTGTGAACAAAAGATGCATAGGAAAAAATTAGGTATCAACAGCTGCCCCTCTTTACTCGAGGAGGATGAAAGAGTTGTCGGGTAAAGACAAGATGGCCAATTTTGACCGGAAATGACAACTGTACGAGAATTTCGACCATGCTATAGCTTCTGAGCTGCCTACATATCCCTGGTCTTACAAGAATCAGGCCGTATGTAGTTCAAGAGCCATTGGCGGAATATGCCAGTGAAAATTTGAAAAGGTGGAAGGAACGGGGCTTGAGTTTTGTTAAGGGCTCGGAGATCGGACGATTGTGAAAAACTGGAGCGGGATCGCTCCCGCTGAGATGACCATGCCGGCCGGTGCACCTGCAAATGAACGATGTGCGGATATTTTGCATAATTTAAACATGATGCAAGTTCCCATTGGACCATGAATGCTGTCTTCGGACAATTAGGATGGCGTCCTCAGACTATGACGTCCGGGCTATGAAGAGCATCAATGTAAATATTTGCAGGCCATATGATGGTGTTCTCGGGCCATGCAGATGGTGCCTTCGAACTATGACGCCTTTGAATAAGCTGGCGATATTTCAGCCCGTGAAAAGGTGGCAATATTTCAGCCGAATGAATGCAGACGGTGGCGATATTTCAGCCGAGCAGGAATCTAAAATGTAGGGTGGCGATATTTCAGCCAAAAAGAAATAGGGTGGTGATATTTCAGCCAAAATACAAAAAATAAGGGAGGTAGAGCTTAACCTCGAAAGGTAGAAGATAGCCTTATGGAATGCAAGAAATGTAGATGGAGACAGAGCTTAGTCTCGAAAGGCAGAGAATAGTCTTATGCAAGGGTGGAGGTAGAGCTTAACCTCGGAAGGCAAAGAAAAGCCTTATGCAATGATGCAGATGGAGACAGAGCTTAGTCTCGAAAGGCAGAATATAGCCTTATGCAGGATGGAGGTAGAGTTTAACCTCGAAAGGCAGAGAATAGCCTTATGCAAAAATGCAAGATGGAGACAAACCTTAGTCTCGAAAGGAATATGATAGCCTTATGCAGGATAGAGGTAGAGCTTAACCTCGAAAGACAGCGAACAGCCTTATGCAAAAATGCAAGATGGAGAAAGAGCTTAGTCTTGAAAGGCACAAGATAGCCTTATGCAAGAATGGAGGTAGAGCTTAACCTCGGAAGGCAGAGAATAGCCTTATGCAAAAATGCAAGATGGAGATAGAGCTTACTCTCGAAAGGCAAAAAAATAGCCTTATGCAATGCAAAATATAGATGGAGACAGTGTTTAGTCTCGAAAGGCAGAAAATAGCCTTATGCAATGCGAGAATACAAAAGGGAAGATAGTAGAGTTTGCTTACCTGGTACATGATTATAATATTATGACTGTTGGGGAAATGTCTGCATGTATATAGTAAATTTCTGTGAAGCAGGGGTCGTTTTGGGAATTTCGACTCCGTGGAACAGTTGCGTTATTGGCTTGTGTCTTGCATCCAAAAAAAAATTGTGAGTTCTGTAGGAGGTTAGTTCGTATCCTTCGGCTCGTGGCGTTTTGTACTGTTTGGGGTAGCGTTGCTCAACGATAGTGATCCAAATGATTTTATGCAAAATTTTGGCACACATGATGCAAACGTATATATATAAGTAGAGAAAAGATAGTTTTATTTTATGATGAACCAACAACCGCAACGTGGTTCAAGGCACGGCAACCTCGCTGGCTCCGGAATTTTGAGGGTCCTCCTCAAAATTCTGCCCCACTTTACTAGACTGGCGCGTTGATGGCGGTGCTGAATGAGGGAAAGCTGATTGACCTTAGAATTTTGAGGGTCCCTCAAAATTCTGCCCCGGTTTACTGGGTTGATGCTGATACGAAAAACTTGACACGCTGACTTCGGAATTTTGAGGGTCCTCCTCAAAATTCCGCCCTAGTTCCAAATGTGGGGGAAAATGGAATTAGGTCAGACGTAGTTCAAATTACATCATAAAGAAAAGCATACTTATTAAGTGTAATATCTTTTCACTGCATCTGAGTTGATCGATTTTGGCCAGATTTCTCCATCCATCTCTGCAAGAATAAGGGCTCCTTCGGTTAGAACCCGGTGAACCATGTACGGTCCCTGCCAGTTGGGAGAGAACTTCCCTTTGGCCTCATCTTAATGTGGAAATATCTTCTTCAACACCAATTGCCCTGTTGTAAACTTCATTGGTAGAACTCTCTTGTTGAAGGCTCTAGACATTCTATTTTGATATAATTGACCGTGACAGACAGCATTAATTCTCTTTCCATCTTTAAGAGCTAGCTGCTCGTAGCGAACCTTGACCCATTCTGCGTCATCTAGCTCAACTTCTTGTATGATTCTCAAGGATGGAATTTCTACCTCGGCAGGAAGTACCGCCTATGTACCGTAAACCAGCATGTAGGGAGTTGCCCCGGTTGATTTGTGAACTGTAGAATGATAACCCAATAAAGCGAAGGACAACTTCTCATGCCACTGCCTATGCCTTTCGATCATTTTCCTTAATATTTTCTTGATGTTCTTGTTTTCTTCTTCCACGGATCCATTCATATGAGGTCTATAAGCCATAGAGTTTCTGTGTCTGTTCTTGAACGCTTTCATCTAGTCGGTGTTGAGATTGGAACCGTTATCAGTGATGATTGACTATGGAACACCAAATCGACAGACGACTCGATCTCGGACAATGTCTGCCATGACTTTCTTGGTTACTCCTTTGTATGATGCTGCTTCGACCCATTTAGTAAAGTAGTTAATTGCTACAAGAATGAACCTGTGTCCGTTTGAGACGGCATGTTCGATTGGTCCAATAACATCCATTCCCAAGGCAGAGAATGGCCATCGTGAGATCGTTGCAGTGAGCTTGTGTGGGGGTACCTTTATCATATCTGCATGTATCTGACAGCGGTGGCACTTTTGGACATATTGGATGTAGTCCGAGTCCATAGTCATTCAAAAATATTCTGCTCGGAGTATTTTCTTGGCTTGAACAAAACCGTTCATGTGCGGTCCACAAGTCCCTGAGTGCACTTCCTCCAATAACTTCGTTGCTTCTGTCGCATCGACACACCTTAACAGTCCCAAATCAGGAGTCCTCCTATACAGGATTCCTCCGTTGTGAAAGAAATTGTTGGACAACCTTCGAATGTTCATATCAATGGCCAGTTTGAGCCCTAAGATGCAAGTTTCATACTCGGCCATATTATTGGTGCATGGGAACCTGAGCTTGGCGGATACAGGGTAATGCTCACATGTTTCTGATACCATGACTGCTTTGATTGCAACTCATTTGAAATTTGCGGCCCCGTCGAAAAACATCCTCCAACCGTTATAGGATTCTACAATATCCTCTCCTATTAAAGCTACTTCCTCATCACAAAAATATGTCTTCAATGGTTCGTACTCCTCTTCCACAGGATTTTCTGCAAGATGATCCACCAGAGCATGTCCTTTAACTGCCTTTTGGGCGACATAGACAATGTCGAATTCACTCAACAAGATTTTCCACTTGGCGAGCTTGCCAGTGGGCATGGGCTTCTGAAAAATATACTTTAGTGGATCCATTCTTGATATAATGTAGGTAGTGTAAGCACAGAAATAATGCCTCAACTTCTGAGCTATCCAAGTCAAAGCACAACATGTACTTTCTAGAAAAGAATACCGAGCCTCGTACGGGGTAAATTTCTTGCTAAGGTAGTAAATAGCTTGCTCCTTTGTCCCCATCTTATTGTGTTGTCCCAAAACACATCCAAATGCTCCATCCAAAACAGAGAGATAGAGCAATAAAGGCCTCTCAGGCTCAGGTGGAACCAGGACTGGAGGCATAGACAAATATTCCTTGATGCTGTCAAAAAGCTTTTGAAATTCATCGGTCCATTTGGTGGCAATATCCTTTTTCAACATCTTGAAGATAGGTTCGCAGATGAAGGTAGAATGAGCTATGAACCGGCTGATATAGTTGAGCCTCCCCAGGAAACTCATCACCTCTTTCTTGCTCTTCGGCGGTGGCAACTCCTGAATAGATTTGACCTTTGATGGATCCAGCACTATTCCTTGGCGACTCACGATGAAACCCAATAACTTTCCCGCAGGGACCCCAAACGCACACTTGGCGGGATTCAGCTTCAAGTTATACCTCCTTAGTTTGTTGAAAAACATTCGGAGGTCCTCCATATGATCTGCAGCCTTCTTGGACTTAATAATGATGTTGTCCACATATACCTCAATCTCCTTATGTATCATGTCATAAAAGAGGGTAGTCATGGCCCTCATATAAGTATCTCCCGCATTCTTCAACCCGAACGGCACCGTTTTGTAGCAATACATTCCCCAAGGTGTGATACACGCCGTTTTCTCTGTATCTTCCTTATCCATCCATATGTGATGATACCCCACAAAGCAATCGACAAATGACTGCAACTCATGCTTGGCACAGTTGACGATCAGAATGTGTGTGTTTGGCAAGGGGAAATCATCTTTGCGACTGGCCCGGTTGAGATCCCGGTAGTCTACACAAACTCTAACTTTCCCATATTTTTTCGGCGCGGGCACAATGTTAGCTAACCAAGTTGGATACTCTACCACTTGAAGAACTCTGGCTTTGACCTGCTTGGTGACCTCTTCTTTTATTTTTAAACTCATATATGGCTTGAATTTTCTGAGCTTCTGTTTTACCGGCGAACATGCAGGATCTGTTGGAAACTTGTGAGCGACGATGGATGTGCTGAGGCCATGCAAAGATATCCTCGTATTGCTTTAAGAACTCTGTATATTTCTCTTTTTTCGTCTGTGATAAGTTCACACTGATGCGCGTCTCTTTTACATTCTCTATATCTCCCAAATTGACGACTTTGGTTTCATCCAAGTTGGACTTAGTTCTATTTTCAAAATTATCTTCCTCTTTGACAACTTCTTCTGGTACATCATCCTCCTCTATGTATGTTTGTTGCATAGCCTCATTGCAAGTTACAATTGTTGGTTCATCATCAAGATACGTAATAGTAATGCTGTGTGAAAATAAAGTAAATAGCAGAGAAAGTAATAAATAGCGAGATATATTTGATAAATTGAAAATGCTTTTGATTAAATTAATAAATTTTCAAAATATCGGAGCTCTTTTGGAAAGTAAAGGCAAATACGGAAAATAAAGAAAACAACTAAAACAAAGATGCATGATGCTTGTTCAGCTTTGCTACCCCGAAGGTTTCCAGGTGATGGTGGTCCTGATTGACCAGTTTGTGAGGCGTTCTCCTCGGTTCACAGCATGAATGGAAGGGCCTTCCTCCCCTTCCTCTTCAAAGATCACACAACAGTCCACGTCCTCTAGAAACAGGTTCTTCATTGCCGCAAGAGCCTCGTCTTCTTCTAACCCGTAGAGAATGTCGGCTGGCTGAAATGTCTTCTTCAACTGAGGTATGGGGCGCTCCAGCAGGTAATATGGGCTGCTCCATGGTGGTGACCAGTTTCTGAATTCTTGCCAAGTGTATTCGTACCCCAGTCCGAAGGTAGTACCATGCTTCTTCAACTGGATAGATTTGGAGATTCCTTGAAGATTCTTGCCTAGTCCTTTCCCTGGTTCATACCCACTCCAATTTAGAATGCTTTTGACCTTGTTTCTCCACCACTTGTGCTTGTCCACTGCGTTGACCCGCTCAATATGGTGATATGTTTCTCCGCCTATCCTCCTTTTGCCTCCAATCATTGGAATGGTATGGCGACTGTATATGGGATTACTACCGTCGCCATGGATAATTACTTCCTGATGGTTCCTATCGAACTTCATGGCCTGATGTAAGGCTGATGCCACAGCCTCAGCGGCATAGATCCAGGGTCATCCCAGCAGTAAGTTGTAAGATGCTGGTATGTAGATAACTTGGAAGTCTACATCAAACCAAGTGGGTCCCATTTGTAAACATAGCCTAATCTCCCCGGGAGTGGACCTCTGAGAACCGTCAAAAGCCTTAACATTAACAGCCCCATCCTTTTTCTCATGCAATCCTTTTCCTAGCCTCTTAAGGGTGATCAGTGGACAAATGTTGAGGCTGGAACCTCCATCGACTAAGATTCTGGTGATAAAATGATCCTCACATTGCACAGTGATGTGCAGTGCTTTGTTATGACTGAGCCCTTCAGGTGGCAATTCATCCGCGTGGAAAGTGATTTTATGACTTTCCAATACCTGCCCTATCATGTTTGCCATTTCACCTCCTGTTATGTTTCTCGGGACATAAGCCTCGCTCAATATCTTCATCTAGGCATTCTTATGCGCCTCGGAACTCTGCAACAATGCTAAGAGGAAAATATGTGCCAGAGTCTTTTTAGCTGTTCAACAACTGAATATTACTTAGTTTTTATTATTCTCCAGAGATCGTCAGGTCCACTTTCAACGGGACGTCCAGAGGTCTGCTTGCTAGACTCATCTAGGTGTTCTGGCGTGTATAACCTGCCTATTCTAGTCATACCTTGTGAGGCGATTACTTCACCTGTGCGCGCTTTTTCTTTTCTTCTCGCCTCGGCTATGTAGTCCCAGGATATGGCATTTGTTTGAAATGGGGTTATGTCTAGCATGGTGACCGGAATGGGCACCTTTGGAGGCAACATAGTAACTTCAATCGGTGTGGCGCCTTTGGAGTCCCGAACTCCACTTCAATTGGTTTTGAAACCTTTGCAGGAGGTGCCTCAAACTCAAATGGTACATATATATTCACCACGTTGTCCTCAGATGGCTGAATTTTCACAATAATAGGATTAAGAGTGACCGCTGGTTTCTTGGGCTCATCTCCCTCAGATATCAAGCCAATCGACCCTTCGAGGTCCCAGTCGTCTTCGATCTCAATCATGTGGATGCCTCAACCCTTGTGATCTGGTAGAGGTTTGTTGCGAACATTAGGAGAAGGCTCTTTAGCCACGATGACCTTGTTGTCAATTAAGGTCTGAATTTTGTCTTACAACGAGCGGCACTCGTCGATGTATGGCCCTTAATCCCCGAATGGTATGCGCAACTTTTATTTGGGTTGATCCATTGGGAGGGGTTTTCTGGGGCTACGGCTGGGATGGGTGTATCATATATGGCGGCTTTGAGCTTCTCATAAAGTTGGTCAATGGGTTCAGTAACAGCGGTGTACTGTCTGGGCGGTTTTTGGTCAAAGGTTGGTCTCGGTTGCAGGAAGTTTTGGCGGGTAGGCGGTGATGGATAGTGAGGAGGTTGGTTGTTGTAAGCTTGGTATACGGGTGCGGGTTTGGAATATACTGGCAAGGTGGGCTGATATGTTGGTGATGGAGATGTTTGGTAGATGGGATGTGGGTTCTGTTAGGTAGGTGAAGGTGCTTGGTAATTAAGAGAGGGTTGGTATGCGAGTGGAGTTAGAGGGTAGGGATGGTATTTCATGGGAGAGCGGTTTCTTTGAACAACCATTACGGAGTTCACATCTTTCTTCTTCGATGAACCACCAGATTGCAAGGTTTTGTTGGTGGCCTACAGTGCCTCAAGGTTAGTAACCATAACATTTTTGATTCCTTTTTCAATTCTTTCTCCCAGTTTGATGATATCAGCGAACTTTTCCCCCTCAGCATCAATCTCTCGTAGCACTGCGGGTCCTGAGCACAAACGAAAAATCTGTTCATTTGTTCTTATTCCAAAGCCGAACTGATTTTGGCAGCTTCTAACCTCCAACGAGTAGCATACTCGCGAAAGGTTTCAGTGGGATTTTTCTTCAAATTCTAGATATAGAACACATCTGGCGCGTTCTCAGTGTCGAATATGAAACGATCCATGAAATCGGATGCCATGTTTACCCAACAAGTCCACTTCTTCGCATCCTGGCTGATATACCAAGATAGCACATCACCTTTCAAAATCCTCATGAGCAGTCTCATGTGGATCTTTACATCTTTGCCAACTCCCACTAGCTTGTCACAATACATCCTCGGGTGAACCCTAGGATCATCGTACTATCAAACATCTCAGACTTAGGAGGTTTTTACCCCTTCCGTAGTTCGACATCGGGTGGAACACATAAATCTTCATAATTCATACCTTCTACGCCTTTGTTACCTTCCACGCCTTGAACCCGACTAGTGAGTTTCTTAAGTTTAGCAGCCAAGATTTGAATGAGTGAGTATGATTCTGGCACATCTGATATGGGCTGTGTATAATATGGCACAATATCCACAAAGATAGGGGTATCCTGGTGGTTTGGAGCATTTTGAGGCTCAGGGATGAGCGGTGGACATTGTTGAGAACCTGGGTTGGAATCTTCTGTGAAGGTGTAGGGACCTGGTTGTTGACATCTGCAGCATCAAGGGAGATGTAAAAGCTTGCCAAACTCCGGACCTGGTCCAGTTCCTTTCAAAACCTTAGCAAAGTTTGCTCCAAGTGAGCATCAGTTTCTTTGGTGATTGGGGTACCTTGAGAAGTTCCTTCGCTTTCCTACCTTGTTTCATTATCTCCCATCTTTCCTTTGTTCCTGTTTCTGGGAGGACTCAGAGGAGGAGGAGGAGGACCCTTTGATCTTGTTGAGTATGCTGATGGTGTCAGAATGCACGAACTAACCCTTGAGGAAGGGAATAAAAACAAAAGAAAAGAAAAAGGTAAGAAGTTAGTGCGGATTCTAAGAAAGAGAACATCGCGGTATTTAAACACGTTGTTGCAAAAATTTAAGTCGTTTCTTATTTGGGTGCCTCATTGTGCCCCAGGTAGGCCTAGCGACAAATATTATTTAGAGAACTCGTAATACCGAATGCCTCATTTTATTAATATAAAATAGGACGAGTCAAAACATACTGAAATAAAGTAAATTGTCACTAATGACCAATGACCTTATTACATCAAGAAAGCAGTAAAATCCTAAATACTTGGCCCCAGAAGGACCTTCCCCAGATTCGGTATCTTTGCCTACCTCGTACAGTTTCATTAGCTCGCGTAGTTCCAGTAACAAGTAAGCTCGAGCCAAGTGCCCACCTTCGTTACCTTCAGCTTCCTGACAGTCGTTGATCCTTTTCAAAAACTTGCCTTCCAACTCCACTAAACCCTGCTCTAAGTACACCAAACGGTTTCTTGTACGGATAGCCATGTCCTTCCATTCATTGATTACCCTCTCTTGTGCCTCTAGCATTTCCCTATGTTCACTTTCACACTCTCACATTCGCTTGTGCAATTGATTATACTGGACCTTTGCCGCGGCCTCCTCATCAATAACCCTGTGACCATGGAAGAAACTCGTTTTCCCAAGCTAATGTGCTCATCCTCTAACCACCATGGATAAAGTGGCGTATACCCCGCCCGATACTTGTCTAGCTCCATAGACTCCTTTTCCAAAATGATGTTGGAGTGCCACATATGCTGAGCCCGACACCTGTGTGGGCTATCGTCATCCTGGAAATCAGCCCTGTAGTGACTCATCTTTTCCACCCTTGGTATAATTTTCTTCCTTCCCGCTTGCTTCATGACTCGGAGAGGTACATAAGGGTAAGTTCCTTTTAAGTCGATGAGTAAAAGTGTAGAAACTTGCATATCATGTTTTCAAACTCATTTGGTTCCCAAGTTCTCATTCGAGGATGAATGATCTTAAGCGGGGGAGGATGTAAGGCCCCGCGAAAATGAGTGCTCAGGTGCTAGCAGCTCATAAAGTCGAGTCTACCCATGGGGATCAGATCCTTTTTACTTCCTTGAACTAAAAAACAAGAAAACAAAATTTTTCCAGAAAATGGTAATATGCGGTCCAAAATGCGGCCGCAGATTAGCTATGCGGACCGCATTCCTACCGCAGAGTGAATCAGAGAGCAATCAATTTTTGATGTTGAAAATGCGTTCAAATCTGCGATCACATAATCAATATGCGGACCGTAGAGTGATCTCATATTATCCCTGGCGAAATTCGAAGGTCAGTTCTGTGGTGCATTCTGCGACCGCATAACGCAAATGCAGACCACATATCTATCGCATTCCCAACCCGAGAGGTTTGAAACTTGAGCCATTTATACGGTCTATTTTGCGGACCTCATGTCTGTTCTGTGATTGCAGAGTTGCATCGCAGATTGAGCTCGCCCAGTTATTTTTCTAAAAATCTAAGCGCGACCCCTCTTTGATAAAAATACCCCATCCCTTATTTTTAACCCATTTCATGAACAAAATAAGAGAGAGGAAGAGAGGGTCCTAGAGAGAGAGCAAATTCTTCATCAATTGATCTTTCAAAATAATTGGAGCTTGGGAAAATCTTGGTGCATTGTCTTCTCTATTTATTTCTCAGGTAAAAATTCATAACCCATTTCCTCCAAATTTCTAAATTTTGTTTGGGAAGGGAACCCCATAAACTTGCTTTGAATTTTCTTCATAAAATCTTCATGCATGGCTTCAACACTCAAAAATCTTATAAAAAGGGAATTGGGTAGTAACTATGAGTTTAAATTTCTAAAACCTAAGTGTTGTTCATGAACTAGACTGGCTTCTTTATTGCTTGGAAAATCGGACTAAAGGTTTAAAGGGGAAAACTCAACTCCAGGTATGTATGGCTAACTGTGATCCTTGTGAAATCGCCCTATGCTAGTTGTGAAATTGTTGATAGTTGATATTCATATGAGAATCATTATGAAGCTTTTATGTGGTATAATTGTGTGGTAACATTTCTTGGTGAATGTTGTGGAACTTGTAATTGGAAAAACAGAAATGGAAATAATGTGGAACAATGGAAGTGGAAACAATGTGGAACAATGGAAATGTGAATGACGTGGAACAGTGGAAATGAAAATATTGTGGAACGACGTGTGTGATTGGTTGTGAATAATTGTTTTGATGATCTAAAATTGTGTACCAATTTGATGAACATGAGGAAATTGTTGTTGCTAGTTGTGGAATTGCATTACCCTTGTTGTGGATCTATGTTAACAATGTGCCATAGTTGATTTCTTGTATTTGTTGTTGTGCTGTTTGTTGTTGTGAATTAAAAACTGTCAGGCAGGGTTGGGTTGCGCGCCGCAACACGGTGAAATAAGGTGTGGGTTGGGGTGATAAGGGTGGCCGAGGTAATAAGGGTGGAAAATGTGATCCAATATCACTATTGATATGAATATGAATCATGAAATGATTAAGTTGAAAATGTGAAAGGAGACAGCAGGAGAGTTGTAACCTGTGGGGCTGTGATTGCCCCTTTGTTTGACTACTTGAATAATTTGTTGTGAAATATTTTGTTGTTGCTCCATGGCTGTACTTGTACTATTGTTGTTCAGTTCTATACTTGTATATACAATTTGGCTTGAATTTACTTAGGACAGAGTTTGTTCATACATGCCAGTACAATTCAAATGTAACTGACGTCCCTTTTGCCGGCGGTGCTAATTTGTGTTATGATTGTAGGCGGATCCTTTACAGGCATTCCATTCCACCGTTCGTAGCTCCTCCTTCTTCTCAATCGGCGGTATTCGTGTTTGGTGAGCCCCTTTCCTTCCGGGGCCTTGTGTGGCCCATGCCACCTATGTTGTTGTAGTTTAGAGTCTTGTGTCCTTTTGTAAAGGTATACCCGGGGCCTTGTCGCCGGCAAGTATTGTACTATCTTTCTGTTAGAGGCTCCGTAGACAGTGGTATGTGGGTAAGAACTTATGTATAAAGGTGTATGTTTTGGGCGCTATAAACTTGCATACGACGTTTCCTATTAATCATAATGTATGTTTTGTGAAAGATGTTCCATGTTAATCATAATGTGTGTCTATAAAAGAGAAATCAAATATTCTTCCAATTGTAAAATTTGGTATCTTTTGGCTAATTAACATAGAATGAAGTGGGGTAACACATGGGAAATAAGAAATGCACCCAGGTCCACTCGACTAGGGATACCCGGTTGAGTGCCGGTCATGCCCTCGGAATTGGGGCGTGACATTCTGGGAAGTTCAGAGTTGATCCGGAAGGTGAATTCTCAATTCGGAAGCTTTAAGTTGGAAGAATTGAATTAACTTTGACTTTAAGTAAACAACCTCAGAATCGGGATTTGAATGTTCCAAAGGTTCGGATGATGATTTCGAACTGGGGCGAATGTTCGGGCTGAGTATCAGGTGGTTCGGGAGCATTTCATCGCTTATTATGAAAAGTTGTCATTTTGAAGGTTTTGGAATTTTCAAAGTTTGGTTTAAAGTAAACATTGGTGTTATTGATATCCATCTGGGGTTCCGAGCCTTGGAATATGTACTTATCGTGATTTACGACTTGTGTGTAAAGTTTGGCATCATTCCATAATGTTTAAGCATGGATCAGATACATTTGTCGAAGTAGGAACGTTTGAAAGTTAAAAGAAGGATTTTGATCATCAATTCGTAGTTTTGATGTTATTTGGTATAATTTGAGGCCTCGAGTAGGTTCATGTCATGTCTAGGTACTGGTTGGTGTGACTGGTTAGGGTCTTATGGGCCTCAGGTGTGTTAGGGTGGTTTAGGATCAAGTTTGGATGATTTGTTGTTGCTGGTATGCTGGTGTCCATCACGATCTCGAAGGTAGTCCTGGGATCACGAAAAAGACTAGTGAAGGTCCCTTGTTTTTCTCTTTGCGAAAGCGGAGAAGGACCTGGTCGTACTTTGTAAATGCATATGCTTGATCAAAAACACGAAAAAGGCTGGGAGAGGGGATAGCTGGGAGGCAACGCGAGGTGTGGAACGCAAATGCAAATGAGAAGAGTAGGGTCAGCTGGGCATCACAAACGGATAGGGAGGTCGCGAACACAAAGGGTAAATGGGCAGGTAGGAGGAGATGGCCTTCGGAATCGTGGGGCTTTTTCCGCGATCGAGAAGAAGAGAGGGCCTGAGTAGAGTTTATTTAATACGGGATTTGGCTCATTTTCTTCCAGTCCTCACTTGGTTGGGCAATTTTTAGAGCTCTTGAAGAGGAGATTTTCATCATCTATCATGAGGTAAGTAATTCTTACATATTGTAAGTTAAATACATGGATTTAATAAAGATTTAAACATGGAAATTGTTAGAAATTGGGAAATTTTTTTAAGAAACCTAGAATTTAGTAATTTTGGATTTTGATCACGAAAATGGATATGGAATTAAGAATAAATTATATGAGTTCGCTGTGTTATGGGTAATGATTATCTTCAAGAATTTTCGAAATACGAGCATGTGGGCTCGAGGGTTGACTTTGTTGACTTTTCGAGTGGAGTTCAGAACTAATATAAATTGATTAATTATGATTGTTGGAGTATATTTTTATTGGTTTGCATGTTGTTTGACTAGTTTCAGATCGTTTGGCTTTGAATTGAGGATTACAGAGGCATTGGAGCAAGTTATTGAAACTTTGGAGCGGTGTAAGTCTCCTGTATAACTATGAAAGGGAAAAACTATCCCCTAGGTAATAAAATTGTTATGTGCTACTAGTTGTTGGTGCTATGCATGCACGAGTTTACAAGAGTTCGTACGTAGCTAAAAGCATGTTTATGTCCGGATAGACTTAGAAGTTTATCATGTAATATTTTAATTTTTTGAACTCATTTTGTTAGATCAATTAAGTGAATTTATAACAAAAATTTATTTTGATAATATATTAGGCCGAGCGCCTTGAGTTGTCTGGCAAAATATTTGATGAACGAAAAAAATCATGTTTAATTTATGCTCTTGCACCTGTTTTGTAAGCACGTGACTCATAATTTGATAAGTTTATTCCTTTCTTGTGGATCAGGCCGAATGCCTTAGTAGCATATTTTGATGACCCGATAGGTAATCATACATATTAGAATTTACTTTGGTTCTTTGAAGCCTTAAATACCTCATTTTAGCCCTCCTCGATCTGCCTGTGTAGCCCGAACGTGTTTCCAGAAAGTTTTTATGTTAAAAACTAAGAAAATATGAAATTTTTTTCATAAAATCTTTTTAAGTTGACTTCAGTCAACATCATGAGCAAATAGACCGAAACTCGTGTTTTGACGGTCCCGGTGGGTTTGTATCGTAATTTAGGACTTGGGCATATGTACGGAATCAAATTCGGGAGTCCCTGGCCTGAGTTATCATACTTTCTTGAAATTTGAAGGTTTAAAGGCTTAATAACTTTGAAAGGTTGACCAATGCTTGACTTTGTTGATTTCGGGTCCATATATTAGTTCTGAAACCCGGTGTAGGTCCAATACTACATCTATGACTTATTTGTAAAATTTTGTGAGAAACGGAGTTGGTTTGATGTGAATCGAATGTCCGGTTGCGAAAATATATGTTCGGGAGGTTTCATAATATTTCCTTTGATTTGATGCTAAATTCGTAGTTCTAGGTGTTATTTTAGCTATTTGATCATGCGAGCCACTTCATATGTACTTTTTTGACTTGTGTGCATGGTTGGGTTAGAGCCTGGAGGGCTCGGATGAGTTTCGGATAGGCAATAGAGTTGTTTGAACTTAGAAAACTCGGCTGGTGTTCTTCAGTTTCTGGTTGCGAGGTCTGGCCTCACTGTGCGACATGGCATCATACCTGCCAGGTTTGCATTTGCGATCAGATTCTTCATATTTGCAAAGAGACATAGTTGCGCAGTTGCGAACTGGTCTTGGATTTTACGATGGAGACTTGGGGGGGGGGGACTTACTTTGCATTTGTGATCAGGCCTAGTTCGGCTTTACGAATCATCGCTAGTAGAGATTGAGGAACCTTCGCATTTGTGAAGCAATTCTCGCAATTGCGAACCCCAGGTCGTATTTGCGATATCTGCGCCTGAACTTATGATGGGAATAATACTAGTTCATCTGTCAAATTTTCAAACTTAGAAACCCTAGAGGCTATTTTTTCCCTAGTGCACTTCTTCTCAAATTCATTAGTAAGTGATTATAACCTATTTTCTTTCAATTTTTCACTACATTTCATAAGATTTCAACTTAAAATCTAGTGTTTTCAAGATGAAAATTGGGGGTTTGGATATAATTAAGGATTTTCATAAAATGGGGATTTAGACCTCAAATTGAAGTCGGATTCAAAAATAAATTACATAATGGGGGTCGGGGGTGAAGGGGTAATCTGGTTTTGGTCCGAATTTTGGCTTCGCAGCAAGCGGGCCCCAGAGTTGAATTTTTCAATAATGACCTAAATTGAATCCTTTGCAATAGTTGGTAGTTCCTATGGTTTAATCTGGTTTGGTTGGTAACTTTCTAGATTTTATTGGTTTAGAAGCTTGTTTGAAAGGCAAGGTTGTGGTTGAGCTTTGAATTGGTCCTTGTAGCGAGGTAAGTGTCGTGGTTAACCTTGACTTGAGGCATTATGATTTGTTTGTCTATTGGCTACATATCTAGATGTTGGGTATAATGTATATGTGAGGTGAGGAGTACTTATGCGTTGTTGTCTGGTCAAAGCATGTTTTTGGGATTTGTTCCTTGAACTTTATTGCTTATTTTGATCTTGTTATCCATACTTAGACTAGTTACTATTTAATTGATCGTTCTCTAACATGTTTGTGGACTTTTGTGATAATTGCCTATTTTTTCTAAGGTTGAGATTGGTATTGTGGAACCATTGTTGACGTATGGCTTATTCTTTTTGATTTTATTTCCCTGTTGTTACTTGTTCATTGTTATGCAGTAAGGGAGAGTCTTAATGCACGAAAGGATATGTCGTTCCATTTGTGAGTGTTAATGTACGAAGGGTGATGTTGTGCAATATATTTGAGAGTCAATGCACGAAGGGTGATGTCGTACTGTATCTATTGATTTTTGATGAAAGTGAGTGTAAAAGCACGAAGGGTTATGTCGTGCCGCTATTATTGTTTCTCTGTGAGGTTGAGAGGAAAAGCAAGGAGGGTGATCTTGTGCAATTTTATCCATTGTATTTACTCGTTTTGCTAGTTAAAGACTTATTGACTATTATGGTTATTATTTCTGCTACAATTACCGTATTTTTTGCTACATGATTAGCTTTTATTTATTGTTATATTGTCCATATACTATTATCATCACATGTTCCTTAATTAGGTGTCCTGTTATAGCTTCGTCACTACTTCGTCGTGGTTAGGCTCGACACTTATGAGTACATAGAGTCGATTGTACTTATACTACACTCTGCACTTCTTGTGAGGACTTTGGTACTGACCTCAGTTGTTCGTGAGGCATAGCAGCTTGTATTTACTCATTGGAGACTCGAAATCTACTAACGTTCGCAGACCTTGAAGTCCCCTCATATTTTTCCTAATTTGCTATTTCTTTTCATTTAAAGTAGTTGTAATTATTTCAGATCCAGTTTTTTTAAATTCTAGAAGCGCGTGAGTTATAACTCCAAATACAAATTGTATTAGATATTATCGGATTTTATGTTATTCCGCACTTAATTTTAACTGCTGTTTGGCTTTATTGATTCTAGAAGCTCGTGAGTTATAACTCCAAATCCAGATTGTATTAAATATTATGTGCTTTTATGTTATTCCGTACTCAGTTTTAACTTCTATTTGGATTTATTGAAATTGACTAAAATTTTCTTACGGAAATCCTCTAATGTTGGCTTGCCTAGCAAGTAAAATGTTAGGCACCGTCACGGTCCCGAATGTAGGAATTACAAGTCGTGACAAGTTGGTATCACTGAACTAGTTTGACTAGGTCTCACAAGTCACGAGCAGGCTTAGTAGAGTCCGGAGGATCGGTATGAAGACATCAATACTTATCTTCTAGAGGCTATGAAATTTTGGAACAAATTTCACTTTTATTCTTCTATGTAGTGTTATTTTGTTTTCTCATTGCTGATTGATTTTTTCTACTCTTGTTCTCTCATAAATGGTGAGAAAACATACTGCATCTTCAGTTGAGCAGCAGGCAGAGCCCAATGGCAGCTCCTATGAGGGGCAGAGTTCGAGGTCGAGATCATGCCAGAGGCCGAGGCAGGGGTAGAGCATAGCCTAGAGCTCGAGGAGAAGCACTAGTAGTGGGCCTCCGATGGTGCTTGATTAGGAGGTTCCAGCTCAAACTATGCATGTTGTACCAGCTCAGGCCCCGAAAGGGTTCATCTCCACCCTAATACTTCAGGACGCTCTGGTTTTTTTTTTGTGGGCCTTATGGATAGTTCCTCAAACCATTACATTCTCTATGGCACCATCCGTCTCTGAAACTGGGAGAGGAGCATAGACTCGCGCTACCCGCACTCCGGAGTAGATGACTCCCCAGTATCAAACTCCAACAGCCCAACCAGTTGGGGTAGTTCAATCGGTTGTTGTGGTACAGGCCGGTGATGGGCCAGCCATATCTGCTGAGGTCTTATTGAGATTGGAAAAATTTACCAAGATCTTTCTAGTTCACTTTATTGGTGTACCTTCTGAGGACCCATAGGATTATCTTCACCACTACTATGAGGTGCTGCGGAATATGGGGATAGTTTAGACCAATTGGGTCAATTTTGTTGTGTTTCAAATGATGTGTTCCGCAAAGAGATGGTGGAAGGATTTAGTATCGACTAGACCAATTGGGTCGCCTGCTCTTACTTGGGGCTTGTTCTCTCAGATATTTCTTTATAAGTTCCTTACATCATACTAAGAGGGGATTATCGCAGGTAGTTTGAACGTCTCCACTAAAGTAGTATGTCAATCATTCAGTATGAGACCCGTTCTGTGGATCTTACCCATCATAATAGTCTTCTGCTTCCTACCGAGAGAGGGGGGGGGGGTTAGGAGGTTTATTGAGGGACTCATTAAACCTATCAAGTTGCAGATGGTCAAGGAGACATGGAGTGAGATTTCTTTTTAGATAGCCACCAATATCGCTAGGTGAGTCGAGATAGTTATTGTATATGGGGGAGGTCAGGGGTTTTACAAGAGGACTCGTCATTGCGATAGGTCCAGTGGTGCCTCATTAGAGGCAGGGGTACATTTGGTAGAGGACATCCTTCTAGGCCATTTTATTCGGCACTCCACGCATCCCACGGTGCTTTAGGGGATCATGGTCCTCATATGCCTTATTCTGCCCAGCTAATATACATTGCACCACTAGCACCTTTCACCTCATCTCCAGAGCTTTTAGGGTGGTTACTCTGGTCATTAGGGTCAGTTTCAAGGTCAGCAGTCACAGTCGAGGTCCTGTTATACTTGTCGTAATCCGAGTAACATTGCTATATTTTCCTCTCGGGCATCAAGCATCTTACAACATCAGGTTTCTCATGCCATAATCATGGAACCAGAATCTTCACCATTCGTTCAGGCAGCTAGATGTACGGGTCAGGGAGCTAAAGGCGGAGGTCAGCCAGCTAGGGCCTATCCTAGAGATGTAGTTTAGAGTGGTGGGGCGTAGCCCTGATGCTATACTTTCCATCCAGGCCTGAGGTTGAGTTATCTGACATTGTTATCATCGGTACTATATCAAATTCTTGTAGAGATGCTTCAGTTCTATTTGATTCGGATATTAAATATTCCTACGTATCATCCTATTTTACATTGTTATCATCGGTACTATATCAAATTCTTGTAGAGATGCTTCAGTTCTATTTGATTCAGATATTAAATATTCCTATGTATCATCCTATTTTACTTTATATTTAGTTGGGCCTCGTGATTCTTTGAGTGCTCATGTGTATTTGTCTACACCTGCGGAGGATGCTATTGTTGGATATCGTGTTTATCATTCTTGTGTGGTTACCATTGAGAATCTTATGACTAGTGTAGATCTTCTACTTCTTGATGTGGTAGATTTTGATGTTATCTTAGGTATGGATTGGATGTTACCTTATCATGCTATATTAGATCTTCATGCCAAGGTTGTAACCTTAGCCTTGCCAGGGTTAATACATAAAAGGTGATGTCATGTGTTATGTGAGTATTAATGCACAAAGAGTGATGTCATGCCATATTTTTGAGAGTTAATGCATGAAAGGTGATGATGTGTCGTATCTATTTATTTGTGATGAAAGTGAGTGTAAACGCATAAAGGGTGATATCATGCCGTTATTATTGTTTTACTGTGAGGTTGAGAGTAAAAGCATGAAGATTGATTCCATGCAGTTCTATTCATTGTGTTTATTCTTTTTGCTCGCTAAGGTTTATTGGTTATTCCAGTTATCATTTCTATTGTAATTATCGTATTTTGTACCCCTTTCACGTGCCCCTGCCTATTCGTACATGTTTAGTTTCTATTTGTTGTTATCTTGTATATATACTGTTATCTGCACAGGTTTATTATGTGGGTGTCTTGTCATAGCCTCATTTCTACTTTGTCGAGGTTAGGCTCGACACATACGATTACATGGGGTCAGTTGTACTCATACTATACCTTGCACTTTTTGTTGAGACTTTGGTACTGCACCCAACTGTTCGTGAGGCGTAGCAGCTTGGATTTACTCATTATAAACTCGAGGTAGATCTGCTTTGCAAACCTTGAACTCCGCTCATATTTTCCCTATTTGTTGTTTCTTTTCGTTCAGAATAGTTATAATTATTTCAGACCCAATTTGCAGAAATTCTAGAAGCTCGTGAGTGGTAACTAGATCCGAATAATATTAGGTATTATGGGCTTTTATGTTATTCCGCACTCAGTTTTATTGTCTATTTGGCTTATTGATTATGTTATTGAAATTGACTGAAATTGGCTTATGAAAATCTTCTAACGTTGGTTTGCCTAGCAAATGAAATGTTATGTACCATCACGGCCCCAAAGATGGGAATTCTGGGTCATGACATATATTGAGATATATTTCTGGTTCACTCCGGTCAACCCTCGGTAATGTACACACCATTCTGGATTGCACCATACGACCTCGACATAATCGTGCGTATAATAGGGCAAGGAGTCCGAATATTCATGAAATGCCCTATTATTGAGACCTGGCATTTATATAATATTCCTTATCTGTTTGAGGCTACATTTGATATTTCTGATATGTTTATATCGTCAAAAGATATGTTGGAGAATTATTTTATTTACAGTTTTACCTTATTATTATTGTTGTGCTTCATATTTTTTTATGATTTATTATACAGATTTATTGGACCACTAGTAAGTGTTGATGTAGACTAGTTACTACTTCTCGGGGTTAGTCTAGATGCTTACCGGGTAAACGTTGATTTACGTACTCATGCTATACTTCTGCATTAAATATGTAGGATCTGACAGGTTCATCTTGACGCGTAGGCGCAACAGGCCGAGGAGACTTTATGGTGAGCTGCATTCCATGCTAGGTATCGCAGCCCATAGAGTCTCCATCATAATATTTACTTTATCCTGTCAACTGTACATTCCAGGCATACGTTTTTTTTATTGTATTCCTAAGTAAATGCTCATGCATTTATAACACAGAGTTGGAATATTCTAGTTGATTTTTTCGAATTTGCATATTATTATTACTTTTAATTTTTATGCATTACCAATTATGTATGAACCCGTGATTTTAATTGTGTATATTTCTTTACATAAACAAAATTTATGATATCGAAAGTAATAAAATGATCAATTAACGTGATAATTTACTATCGGCTCGCCTATGGAATCACGACCTATAGCGAGTTTCGGATCGTGAAATTCATAGTTTGACGAATTTGCAACAATTTGCTAATCCAAAATGAGCTTTATCTCTAATGCGTCAATGGCGATAACGACGAAACGGAAATCAACTTCATATCCAACGATTCATCTCAAATTTTATCTTCAATGGCAATAATGGGCATCAATTTCATCACCAAAGCTTTAAACCCGAACACAATAATATTCAGAAATAACAATCGAATTGATGATGGAAAAGAAAATCTGATTTAGTTGGAAAAATTTACTACACAAATTAATTCCAAAACAACAAAAAACCAAATCTTGCCGGAAAAGGGATATACAACTTCATACAACATTCACAAGAATTTGATACATCTTCAAATATGGGTTAACTGCCAGATACATTTTTCACGTCTTCATACAACATAATATAAATTTTATATATTTTTTCCACAAACATCTACAACTTTCATATAACGTCGATACGAACACGGAAGCAATAATAAGAAGAACATAAATAAAAGGCTAGAAAGATAGAATTTAGGAAAGAACTAATTAGGAAATTGAAGAACACTTGAAATAAAACACATATACTTTTCAATTTAAATCCTAATCAACCCTAAACTATAGTATAACCCTCAAGGGGAAGAACCCCATAAAATCCACCTTAATGGTTTTCAAGCAACAATGGAATTCATCCATAATATTCACTCAAGGAGTTCATAATCTCATTATCAAAATAAGATAAGTCTAAAACAGTATCCTTAAGGTTTATATAAACTAGGGATCTAATTAATTTAAGTATAGACACCAAATGTAATATAGTTTTAATTGTTGGTGAAATTGCACATGTCGCCGCCCATTTATGAAAGTAGTGTCCAATTAGAATCCAAATTTCATAGAGATATCTTTATTGTATCATCCTCCTTCCCTTAAAAATTTTTTTTCCTAGAATTTGGACCTTTAAACAAAAGAAAGGAAGCTTCCAGTAGTAGAATTTCAACTTGGACATAAACAAGTGCGTCAAACTAACAAACAACCAACATATTAACAAGTTTATGGTAAATCTAAGCATCCAAGCAAATAATTAAGACAAATCTATCATTCAAAACCAAAATCTAATTATACCCATGGATAATACAATGCATAAAATCTAACCAAAATATGAGAATTATCATAAAATACCTCTAATTTACACCAAGTGTGGCTAATTATAAGAATCATCAAGAAGAGTATTAACTCTCATAGATTTATCAATTCCAAGTATACGCATAAGCCAAATAAGTAAGCCATTCTTGAATTCAAGTCGACATGAGATATCAAGAATAAGAATAATATTGTCAAACAATACATGTAACGACCTAAACGGTCGTCTTGTGTAATTGTATCTTGTTTCCCCTTTCGATGCTTTACACATGTGTGTTTATGAATTTATGACTGTTGGAGTTGATTAATTTCGTTCAGGGAAAATTTCGGGTTGATTTAGATCATTTGATTCTTGACTTGGAAGCTTATGTTAGAAATATTAACCAAACTTTGACTTTTTGAAATGACCCTAGAACGATGTTTTGATGGCTCCGATAACTTTGTATCATGATTTTAAACTCGGCCGCATGCCTAAAATCGAATTTTTTGTAGGTTGATTTGTGTTGTTTTACCAGAATTTGATAATTTAAAGTTGAAAAGCTTGACCGTATGTTAACTTTTAGCTATCGGGTTCAGAATTTGGTTATGGTACTTGAAATAGGTTTATTATGTTATTTAGAACTTGTCTGAGAAACTTGGTGCCATTTGGAGTTGAATTGATAGGATTCAGATGCTTTGTTTCAATTCTAGAGGTTCTAGAAATTTACTTTGAAATTAATGTAGTTTGGTATTTGATTCATAGTTTTAGATGTTATTTATGTGTATTGATCGCACAACCGAGTTCGCATGATATATTTAGACTTGTGTGGATGTTTGGTTTGGATCCACGAAGGCTCAGATGAGTTTCATACATGTTTCGAAATGGATTTAATTGAAAATGAACTACTGGTGTTGCTGGTGCTTATATCGCAATTGCAAGCACCAGCACCAGCCTCGCAATTACAAAGATGACAATGTGAGGCTCAGATATCGCAATTGCGACTTTCCCTTCGCATTTGCAAAGTCAGCATGAATTTGGCTTAGTTCACTTTTGCGGAAAAGTGCTCACTTTTGTAAAGGATCTAGCTTCACAATTGTGAAACCTCTATCGCGTTTACAATAAACATTGAGGATATCAGGGTTCACAAATAAGATCCTTGATCTGATGTAACAATCCGGTCAGTCGTTTTGAGAAATCAAGCTCATTTCGGTAGTGTAAGGTCTAGAACAACTTCATAATATGAGTATCGACGTGTGTGCATGGTTAAATATAGTTAATAGATGATTTAGAGTGAAATTGGAAAAAGGAATCTAGTTTTGGAAGTTTAAGCGGTGAGAATTTAAGTGGAATTTAACTTTTGAGTAAACGGGCCGTAATGAATTTTGGGTGATCTCAACAGCTTCGTATGATGACTTTGGACTTAAGCGTACATCTTGATTTAGACTTGGAGGTCCGTAGGTTAAGTTGAGGCATTTTGACAAAAGTTGGAAAAATTGAAGTTAGAAAAATGTAGAAGTTTGACCCATAGTTGACTTTTGTGATATATAGATCGGAATGTAATTTCGAGAGTTGTAGAATCTACGTTATATCATTTTGTACTTTCTTGCAAAATTTAGCGTCATTCCGGTTTGATTTAATCGGTTTCAGCGTGAGTTTTGAAAGTTGGAAGATTTGAAAGTTCCTAAGTTTGATTCATGGCGTGATTAGTTGTTTTAATATTTTTTAGTTTTGATTTAAGACCTTGAGCGAGTCCTTGTTAGGTTATATGATTTGTTTGTGTTTTTAGATGGGCTCCTGTAGGCCTCGGGTGTGCTCGGGTCTGGCTACGGGTCTTTTTCACCTATTTTCTGACTGTTGATATCTGTTAGCTCGTTTTATCCTTTGTGTTCAGTCTGCTTCTCTGTGTTCGCAAAGAGTAATCTTGGAGGAGGAATTTATTGTTCTCGGTGTTCACGTTTAACCTCTTGCGTTCGTGAAGGTTTTCCTTTCTCCTTCTTCGCATTTGCAGTCACTCCAACGCATTCGCGTAATAGAATTAGGAGCTGGGAGTTGGTGGATATCTCTTCTTCACGTTCGCGTCACTCTCCCTGCGTTTGCGAAAGCTTATGTTCCTTACTCTCTGTGTTAACGTCCCTTAGCTCGCGTTCGCGATGGACTTTTCTTGGAAGCTTCAATTTTCTTTTTTGTGAACTCAATAGTTCCTCCGCGTCACGATGCACAAATAACTGGATGGGCATAATATTCCAAAATCGAAGGTTACACCGTTTTCATCATATCTTGACTTGTGGAGCATAGTTTTGAGCGATTCTTTGCAGGTATTTCATGAAAAATAACTGGTAAGTGTTATTCACCTAGAATCAAACATATTCCATGATTTTATCTACATTTTCATCATTTAATTTGTGTTTTGCGTTGAGGAAAATGTTAGTTTTGAAAGAAAAATTCTATAACGAAAAATCGTAATTTGAGGGACCAAATGGTGTCGGAGTTTTATAATTTTTGTATGGTTAAACTTGTATCAAAATGGGTATTCGATTTTTGTAAAATTTTTCGGGATCCGAGATGCTGGCCTCGGTGTCGACTTTTGGACTGATTTTTGGATTTTGGTAGAAATTGAGAATTATGATCCGGAATAGTTCCTTATGTGTGTTATTTATGCTTTGATGTTAATTTTGTTATATTTGAGCCGTCCGGAGGTCTTTTCACCTGATAAGTACATTTTTGAATATCAGTCTGTCATCTTTGAGGTAAGTATCTTGCAAAACCTTGTGTGGGGCACTTCCCCGTAGGACTATGTTGATTTTATTTCGTGTATGCAAGGTGACGAGTGCGTGCTCAGACTTATTTAAGAAAAATTAGCTTTTTAAGGTTCTCAGGTCTTTATATTCACTGTGTATGAATGTGTTCTTGACATGACTCAGTTTTCTATTCACTAGTCTCACCTCTGCATACTTAATTGGAATTAATTGATTTATGATTCATTATTATTGCCTAATTGACTTCTATTTGACTTAACCGAAGAATTTTTCCTCTTCTATTGTCATGGTATCTTTTCATAGTTTTTTGTATTATTTGGGAATTATCATGATCTCCTCCTATAATTGTTTAGTCATAAGTGAAGCTAAGATCATCATTCCTTAATTGAATTGCCGAATATCCTCGAAATTGTTCAACCTTAAAGAAGGAGTTTAGATAACTTCTATCTTTGTGACTTGCCTCTATTTGGGACTACTTGACTTATGTTGATTCCGTTGTTATTTACTTGTGTATTGTAGGATCATTGCTCCATCTTATTTTTCCCTTTGTTGAATTTTTTCTTTTATTCCAGCATTCTCTTCTGCGATTATCCTTTGTGAGCTAGTTCTACTGTTTCTTTGTGATTTACAGTTCTTGAGTTGATTTACTTATTGTACCTTATATTATTGTCGTTGTTACTATCGTACGTGTTGCGATGATGTGCGATTTTTCAACCGTGCTGAAACTGTTATTCTGTTAATTGTGCTATATATTTACTTTGGGACTATGAAACGGTATTCTGGGAGACCCCCTTACATATTTACGATTTGGACTATGGGATGGTGTCCCGAGAGATCCTCAGCACATTTACGTTGGGACTACAGAACGATATTTCGGGAGACCCCCCTCCACATTTACATTTGGGACTACAGGATGGTATCCCATGAGATCCCCTTTTCTGCATATTTACTTTGGGACTATGGAAAGGTATTCTCGGGAGATCCCCGTGCACATTTACGTTTGGGAATACGGGACGGTATCTTAGGAGATCCCTTCTTATTATCATCGTGTTCTGAATTATTGTTTTCATTGATCTTATTCATATGTAAATAGTATATTTGATGTATGTTCATGTCCTTATGCTTACGAGCTGGTATGAACTATGTTAGGACACTTGCACAAGCATACACGTGGCAAAGCACTCTTATCATATATGAGGCTTCTTGATATTGCTGTGTATAGACGCACACCCTTGTTTGTTTTCCTTACATGTTAGAATGACACTTTTAGCCACACGAGTTGTTAGTATGATTATGAAGTGTGGTGAGGGCACACGATTCCAAGTGTTAGGGTTCAACTATTAAGACCCATATTGTATGATATGAGACGAGGTGTCACATGGTGGCTTATATTCGAAGGTTATTCATGTGAAAAGATTATATTTGAAAGTAATTTATTTGGAAAGAACTATATTTGAAAAACAATATTTATTTGAAGGAAGTATATTTTGAATCATTTTTCATCACTTGAAGGATTTGACTAATTGATTGAAGTTTTCTAGCTAAGACCAAATGTGAAAGTTGTCGTACTTGCTGAACTATGACTTTTCCTTGTTGTATATGTGATTTCATATTTGGGTTGTATTTACGTTCATTTTTCTGTGTACTTATTATAGTGTTCCGATGTTACTTGTTCTTTCCTTTCCTTATTGCAATTACTGTGTTGTTAGCCATATCGTGTATTCTTCATATAGATATCCTACTCTGTTGTTTCTATACTTATAATTGTTATGCTTATTAGACCAGTAGATGTCTTGACTGTTGCTCGTTACTACTCCACCGAGGTTAGTCTTGATACTTACTAGGTACCGGCGTGGTCTGCTCATACTACACTTCTGCACATTTTTGTGCAGAACCAAAAATTGTTCATTAGTATCTGTGTGGGCCATTTGTGTGGAGACTCAAGGTATACCTGCTACTGTGTTTGCATGTTTCAGAGTCACCTTCCTATTTTGTATTAACGCTGTTGTACTTATTTCCATACAGTTGTGTTTAGAAATTTTAGCGAAACTGTATAGAGCTTATGACTTGTATCGCAGGTTTTGGGAAGATGTATATTTCATAAATATTTCTATGTTGAAGCTGCTAGGGTTTTCTTTATTATGGTTGATATTAAGTAAATGTTAGGCTTACCTAGTCCCTAAGACTAGGTGACATCAGGAAAACTAACGGAGGGGAAATCAGGTTGTGACATCCGCAATTGCAAGGGTTCGCAGTGTGTCACAAGTGTAATATTTGCAATTGGTAATAAGGGCAAGGACATGGGAGTTTTTAACATATTTTCTTATTTTAGAACGCTAGACTCGATATGAAGTGATTTGGAGAAGGGATTTTCATCTACAAATTTTGGGTAAGTAATTCTTTCTATTTCCAACTTATTCCATCAAAGTGAAAATTCGTGAAACGTGTCAAGCTTTTTAGAAATAAGAATTTGATTTTAAGAGTCGATGTGGACTCGAATTTTTAAACTAATCACTTATATGAACTCGTGTGGTTATGGGTAGTCATAATTTACCCTTGGACTTGAATGACTAGGCGGGCCCCGGATTGACTTTTATTGACATTTTGAGAAAAGTGTAAAGATCATAACTTTATCTGCTGTAGCTAAATTCCCTTGCATTGTTTGATGATATTAAGTTGATTTTGTTTAGATATTAGCCATGTGGAGGTAAATTTTAGGTGAAAAGCTCTTTTTGAGGGTTGAATTGGCCAAGTTGAGATAAGTATCTTGCCTAACTTTATGTGGGCGAACTACCCCTTAGGATTTGGAGTTGATTGTGTCATTTGTTCTATGTCAAAGCCGTGTATGCAAGATGACTAGGGGAAACATGGATGGTATGTGGTATTTGATCGGTTTAGGCTACTTAGACTCTTCTCGTGCCTCAATTAAACTGTCATATCATGTTCTAAATTATGTCACGACCCCAAATCCGGTCGTGATAGTACCCAGCCGCGAGGCTGGCAAGCCCGACAAAACCACAACCAAGAATGGCAATTCATCCAAAAAGAAGAAATTTAAGATAACACAGCTGAGCAAGAATATTAATCCTCCCAAAACCGAGGAGTCACGAGTACAGAGCCTCAAATAGAACAAGATACAAGTCTGAACGGAAATGATACAAGGTCTGACAAAATAGCAAAAAGGAACATGACTGATAGAAATAGAGTAAGTGGTCCTGCAGATGTTGAGCAGATACCTCAATACTCGGAATTGCTCGAGTAATCAACAGCAGCAACACTAGGTCTCTGGAGCACCTGGATCTGCACACAAGGTGCAGGGAGTATGGGGTAAGTCTACCAACTCAGCGAGTAATAAGCATGTAGAAAACCTGAAGATAAGAAAACACGAAATAACACAAAATGAAGCTATCTAGAAGCTCTATGCAGTACAAACCTTAGATATATACAAATAAAGCAACTTTAAAAAGATGCATGACATGCAACGCAATGCATGAACATTGTGAAACGTGTAGCCCGATCCATATTGGTACCCGCGCTAACTGTGAGGGTTCAGACTCCAGAGGGGCTCCTACAGCCCAAGCGCCATATCATACAGTACCAATAGTTACCACTGTTTCCATTACAATACATGGTGTCCTTAGTTACCTTTGTTTATATTACAAGACATGGTGTCCTTAGTTACCACCGTTTCCTTTTAAAATACACGGTGTCCTTAGTTACCACCATTTCCATTTAAAATAATATACAGTCCAAAAATAGTGAGATAGTACTCGTCAACCCGCAAAATCATTTTAAATCATTTGAGTTTTCAAAACGTATAAATGTGGCTGAGTTTGCAAAAATAACATTTAATCCTGGACTGAATTCAAACAAAAAGAAAGTCATGATTATTTTGAAATAACGATCCTTGAAGAATTCTACAAGTCGGAACAAGGCCCCAATCATGGCATCAAGCCCAGATATCATCAATATACTATGCGAAACAATCACTAACATAGTACAATATATCTGTTGGATTGGACCGAGTCACAATATTCAATATATATGACCCCGCACTAACCATGGAGTGCGTGCCCATCCTCATAATAGCGTTACAATGTGATATACCAGGGTTTCAAACCCTCATGTCATAATCTACACCCATTACTCACCTCAAGCCGGCTGCAAACTAGCTCGCAATGCCTTTCCCTACAGAATCAACCTCTGCAGATGCCAAATCTGATCAAAACCAATAGGAATACGTCAAAATAGGATAGTGGAACATAACCCAATCGAAATAACTCGAAATACACCCAAAAAGACGAAGTTGGAAAGACCCGAGCCCCGGGCCCACTTCTCGAAAAATTGTGAAATTCACATTACAGGAATCCTCATCTTGCCACGAGTCCATACATATAAAATTTACAAGAATCACAATCCATTTAACCCGTCAAATAAACACTTAAAGTCCACTTGGGTTTTAAGTCCTAACCACCATTTTTAACATTGAAAACCTTGATTCTTTATTTTTAATCCATGGTTTTACTCCATATTGATGTACTTTAGGTCCAAGAGATCATACCTGAAGAATCCCCTCGAACATCTCTCCAAAAATTGCCCTAAATCGCCTATGTCCGAAGTCCAATTGTTCCTCCTCTTTTTAAATTATATGAAACACTGCTCCACTAAAACATCCCGAATTCCGCTTCCGCTGCTCCCCGACCGCTTACGCGGCTCTCGCTTCAGCGTCCAGTTGACCGCTTCTGCCATCTCGTTCAAATCCTCACCGACCGCTTCTACGGTCTTTTACCGCTTTCGCGGCTTCCGCTTATGCGCTCACCGCACCGCTTCAGCGCTCCCAGCCTGCTCCCCAATTGCCGCTTCTGAGGCTCCTTCGTTGCTTCAGCAGACACCTCTTAGGCGGTCCTCCATCCGCTTCTGCGGGAATACCAGATGGTAGGCACCCAAAACCGAAGCAAACTCCAAAATCATTGTTTAACCTTTCGGAATCACCCCGAGGCCCTCAAGGTCCAAACCAAAAACACAAATATGACCAAATACCTCATTCAGACTTGCTCGAGCCCTGAAAACACAAACATTAACCCAAAAATCCTCATTTTCTTCAAATCAAAGCCCAGGATAACATATAGTTTCCCAAATTCTCATTTGATGCCGAAACCAACCAAACGAAGTCCGAATGACCTGAAACTTTGCACACATATCCAAATTCACCTAACGAAGCTACTGCACCTTTCGAAATTCCATTTTGACCCTTGGATCAAATTCTCACCTATCAACCGGTTTTCTCCGAAATTCCAACTTCGCGAAACTAGGCTAACTTCCACACCGGACCTCCGAATTCACTTCCGTTCTCACTCCTAAGTCACAAATCACCATTCGAAACTAGTCAAATTGCCGGAAATTCACTCCGAGCCCCATAACTCTTAAGTCAACTTCTAGTTGACTTTTCCAAAACAAGCATCCGTCTAAGAGGCCATGTGCCTTATTCTCAACCAAAAAAATTCAATTATACCCCATCAACTCTTATTCTGATATTGAAACACGAAGCAACACATTAAGGAGGAAACGTAGTAGAAACACATAAGACGACGGGTCGGGTCGTCACATCCTCCCAAACTTAAACAAATGCTCGTCCTCGAGCGTACCAAGAGTTGTACTAGAAGCAACCCAATAACTGAGTGACCTTACCAAGCATATACCCGGGGTGATCCCACGTCACCTAACTGACATAGGTATCGATACCACAACACAACTGAAATTTCTCAATCCATCTGGCCCATAAATCGTAGAACCACACTGCACTTCCCGAAATCATGCACAAGATCAGAACCGCAAATCTACACTTAATATCAATCCGAACCAGTAGTAACAACCCACACCAGAACCTCAGGTGAATTCATACAATTTACACCACATTCCAACACTCGGAACAATAGTCTCTATTCACAGCAGTTACCCACAGTACTCAATTACCAATAGAAAACCTCTTATTTAGCTAAAGTCTTATTCCAACACTTTCGTATACTGCTAATGATAACTAAAACACGCAACAATTTGTAGCAATTCTTCAGATCAACAAATTATGAAGTCACTTCCATGTTGACTATTACCAGAACAGATTTTTTGGCCAAACCTTGATAATATTCTTCTAACCAGCTGAAATCAAATCTGTTCATATTCATTAATCACCTCAATGATCACCTCAAATCTAACACACCACTTCTGGTGATATGATACCTCAATACAGGCCTAAGCCACAATTCCATAGTACACACGCCAACAAGAAACGGTCTACACATACTCAAATCAGGCAAATAACTCAACCTAAAGAGTTGTAACTCATGCTCATCAATACCTTTACAAAACCGAGCTGAGACCCCATCTCACATCATAGGAATAGAGTATCTGAATCTTCCTTGAGAGGTCATAACTACACGTGGCCTCGCCACTGTTAGGATTTATGCCCGTCACTAGAGGGGGGGGTGAATAATGCGGCACGAGAATATTGATAAATATTGCGGAATTAAAATTGCAGGAATAAAATAAATTCGGTAATTAAAAGAGTAAGGAAAGAACACACCGAATTTATCCTGGTTCACCACAACGTGTGGCTAGTCCAGTCCCCGAGAGACTCTCTAGAGATTCCACTAACTCCGTTAAGCTTACGGGTGCCTGACAAACCGCTACACTTGCTCGTAGATGTACACTCTACAAGACTTCAACTTGATCGAGGATACCACACCTCAAGACTTCCCCTTGCTCGTGGATACCGCACCGCAAGACTTCAACCACTAAGATTGAGGGTACTTAGCAAACCCGACAACCAATGAGAAGATATGGTCTTCTCAAACACCTTTCTCTTTTACAGCAAGAACTCTCTCAAAAGAGTAGATAAAGAGATACAATATTAGCTCTATGAAAAACTCAAAGTTGTCTCTCAAATGGCTCAACAAAAGCTCTAAAATGATGCACAAATATGATCAATATGTATATGAATAATGAGAGATGTGTGTGTCAATTCAGCTCAAAAGACCTCTATTTATAGGTGAAAGAAGTAGTATGTCCGTTGCTTAATTGGCAATCAATTATGCTGATTTTATGCCAAGATAATCGATTATCAGATTTGGATAATCGATTATCAACTTACCGTTACAAAATCTGGAAGCTGATTTTATACAGGATAATCGCTAATCAGATATGCATAATCGATTATTCTGTTACAGTGATCAAACACTTGGCAACGGATACAAGATAATCGATTATGCACTTCTGATAATCGATTATTTTGCTGTTTTGGGAATTCCGGTTTACACTGTCTTAACATAATCGATTATCAACATAAGCATAATCGATTATTGCTGTCCAACTTTGAAAGACATGTTTAAAATTCATTTTGGCTAAAATGAAAATGTTTAAAATCATTTTGTTTGAAGTATTTGAAATATGATTTGATAAAATGATTTTATGCATATTTATGATGACCTATGTTGAGCCAAAAGACGAGATAACTTTAAATGTTGCTCTTACATTTGTTCTACCAAACGACGTACACCTTGGGTCTTCGGTCTTGAACTTTTGAGCTCGTCTTTGGCTTGTCTATGCAATTCCGTCATCAATATGCTTCTCGGTATTCAATCTTGATTGTTTGTCATATAATAACTTGTTCTACACTTGACTTCATTGTTTGTCAATCATCGACTTCGTTGTTAGTCATTCATCTAAACCTATACCTGAAAATCATGCTAATACAACCAAAGCACACATATCATGCATATCATGGATAGAATGATTTTCTACAATTTCTCCCTTTTTGATAATGACAAACAACAGGAGATATGCATATCGGATTCCCTCTAAATTCATGCTATATCTCAACATACAATTCATGCAAGCAATTCCCCTTAATGATAATTCTCCCTCAAATAAGGCATACTATAACGTAGATACATTCCCCCTTATTTGATGCATATCGCCACGAGACTTCAACTTGCTCGAGGATACCGCACCTCAAGACTTCCCCTTGCTCGTGGATACAGCACCACAAGACTTCAACCACTAAGATTGAGGGTACTTAGCAAACCCGACTACCAATTAGAAGATATGGTCTTCTCAAACACCGTTCTCTTTTACAACAAGAACTCTCTCAAAAGAGTAGATAAAGAGATACAATATTAGCTCTATGAACAACTCAAAGTTGTCTCTCAAATGGCTCAACAAAAGCTCTAAAATGATGCACAAATATGATCAATATGTATATGAATAATGAGAGGTGTTGTGTGTGTCAATTCAGCTCAAAAGACCTCTATTTATAGGTGAAAGTAGTAGTATGTCCGTTGCTTAATTGGCAATCAATTATGCTGATTTTATGCAAAGATAATTGATTATCAGATTTGGATAATCGATTATCAGCTTACCGTTACAAAATCTGGAAGCTGATTTTATGCAGGATAATCGATTATCAGATATGCATAATCGATTATTCTGTTACAGTGTTCAAACACTTGGCAACGGATACAAGATAATCGATTATGCACTTCTGATAATCGATTATTTTGCTGTTTTGGGAATTCCGGTTCACACTGTCTTAACATAATCGATTATCAACATAAGGATAATCGATTATTGCTGTCCAGCTTTGAAAGACATGTTTAAAATTCATTTTGGCTAAAATGAAAATTCTTGAAATCATTTTGTTTGAAGTATTTGAAATATGATTTGATAAAATGATTTTATGCATATTTATGATGACCTATGTTGAGCCAAAAGACGAGATAACTTTAAATGTTGCTCTTACATTTGTTCTACCTAACGACGTACACCTTGGGTCTTCGGTCTTGAACTTTTGAGCTCGTCTTTGGCTTGTCTATGCAATTCCGTCATCAATATGCTTCTCGGCATTCAATCTTGATTGTTTGTCATATAATAACTTGTTCGACACTTGACTTCATTGTTTGTCAATCATCGACTTCGTTGTTAGTCATTCATCAAAACCTATTCCTGAAAATCATGCTAATACAACCAAAGCACACATATCATGCATATCATGGATAGAATGATTTTCTACAATTTCCCCCTTTTTGATAATGACAAACAACAGGAGATATGCATATCGGATTCCCTCTAAATTCATGCTATATCTCAACATACAATTCATGCAAACAATTCCCCTTAATGATAATTCCCCCTCAAATAAGGCATACTATAACGTAGATACATTCCCCCTTATTTGATGCATATCGCCACGAGACTTCAACTTGCTCGAGGATACCGCACCTCAAGACTTCCCCTTGCTCGTGGATACCGCACCACAAGACTTCAACCACTAAGATTGAGGGTACTTAGCAAACCCGACTACCAATGAGAAGATATGGTCTTCTCAAACACCGTTCTCTTTTACAACAAGAACTCTCTCAAAAGAGTAGATGAAGAGATACAATATTAGCTCTATGAACAACTCAAAGTTGTCTCTCAAATGGCTCAACAAAAGCTCTAAAATGATGCACAAATATGATCAATATGTATATGAATAATGAGAGGTGTTGTGTGTGTCAATTCAGCTCAAAAGACCTCTATTTATAGGTGAAAGTAGTAGTATGTCCGTTGCTTAGTTGTCAATCAATTATGCTGACTTTATGCAAAGATAATTGATTATCAGATTTGGATAATCGATTATCAGCTTATCGTAACAAAATCTAGAAGCTGATTTTATGCAGAATAATCGATTATCAGATATGCATAATCGATTATTCTGTTACAGTGTTCAAACACTTGGCAACGGATACAAGATAATCGATTATGCACTTCTGATAATCGATTATTTTGCTGTTTTGGGAATTCCGGTTTACACTCTCTTAACATAATCGATTACCAACATAAGCATAATCGATTATTCTTGTCCAGCTTTGAAAGACATGTTTAAAATTCATTTTGGCTAAAATGAAAATGTTTGAAATCATTTTGTTTGAAGTATTTGAAATATGATTTGATAAATTGATTTTATGCATATTTATGATGACCTATGTTGAGCCAAAAGACGAGATAACTTTAAATGTTGCTCTTACATTTGTTCTACCTAACGACGTACACCTTGGGTCTTCGGTCTTGAACTTTTGAGCTCGTCTTTGGCTTGTCTATGCAATTCCGTCATCAATATGCTTCTCGGCATTCAATCTTGATTGTTTGTCATATAATAACTTGTTCGACACTTGACTTCATTGTTTGTCAATCATCGACTTCGTTGTTAGTCATTCATCAAAACCTATACCTGAAAATCATGCTAATACAACAAAAGCGCACATATAATGCATATCATGGATAGAATGATTTTCTACAATTTCCCCCTTTTTGATAATGACAAACAACAGGAGATATGCATATCGGATTCCCTCTAAATTCATGCTATATCTCAACATACAATTCATGCAAACAATTCCCCTTAATGATAATTCCCCCTCAAATAAGGCATACTATAACGTAGATACATTCCCCCTTAATTGATGCATATCGCCACGAGACCTCAACTTGCTCGAGGATACCGCACCTCAAGTACTTCCCCTTGCTCGTGGATACCGCACCACAAGACTTCAACCACTAAGATTGAGGGTACTTAGCAAACCTGACTACCAATGAGAAGATATGGTCTTCTCAAACACCGTTCTCTTTTACAACAAGAACTCTCTCAAAAGAGTAGATAAAGAGATACAATATTAGCTCTATGAACAACTCAAAGTTGTCTCTCAAATGGCTCAACAAAAGCTCTAAAATGATGCACAAATATGATCAATATGTATATGAATAATGAGAGGTGTTGTGTGTGTCAATTCAGCTCAAAAGACCTCTATTTATAGGTGAAAGTAGTAGTATGTTCGTTGCTTAATTGGCAATCAATTTTCTGATTTTATGCAAAGATAATTGATTATCAGATTTGGATAATCGATTATCAGCTTATCGTTACAAAATCTGGAAGCTGATTTTATGCAGGATAATCGATTATCAGATATGCATAATCGATTATTCTGTTACAGTGTTCAAACACTTGGCAACGGATACAAGATAATCGATTATGCACTTCTGATAATCGATTATTTTGCTGTTTTGGGAATTCCTGTTTACACTGTCTTAACATAATCGATTATCAACATAAGCATAATCGATTATTGCTGTCCAGCTTTGAAAGATATGTTTAAAATTCATTTTGGCTAAAACGAAAATGTTTGAAATCATTTTGTTTGAAGTATTTGAAATATGATTTGATATAATGATTTTATGCATATTTATGATGACCTATGTTGAGCCAAAAGACGAGATAACTTTAAATGTTGCTCTTACATTTGTTCTACCTAACGACGTACACCTTGGGTCTTCGGTCTTTAACTTTTGAGCTCGTCTTTGGCTTGTCTATGCAATTCCGTCATCAATATGCTTCTCAGTATTCAATCTTGATTGTTTGTCATATAATAACTTGTTCGACACTTGACTTCATTGTTTGTCAACAATCGACTTCGTGGTTTGTCATTCATCAAAACCTATACCTGAAAATCATGCTAATACAACCAAAGCACACATATCATGCATATCATGGATAGAATGATTTTCTACAGCCACAACGCCCGATCCTATCCCAACACTGTTACACATGAAGCACCTCATGTTACCATGCTCAAAGTAGACAGCCATGCACATATCGATGCCTGAAATCAAAACCACCCATCACACTCATGGTGAAACAAGTAACATACACCATTCAGTCCTGAAAGGACACAACCGATACACTATCCGCCAAGAGATTCTCAATACGGATTTTCCTCATAAGCCAGGAAGTAGGGCATAGAAAGTAACAAATGGAAGGCCATTATTAACATCACACAATTGCGGCGCGCAACCCAATCCAGATAACATACTCGTGGCAGCGTGCCACCCGATCCACACAATATCTCACATAGGGAGGTGCACATCGAGCCACATTAACTCATAAGAACAAAATATCAACATTTGTCGTAAGCAAACTGATAGCATAAAGATATCTATTTAGCGTTGTATGCTACAAGATTCCACTTCCACTACTATGACTCATGACGGAGCCACACGATATGGTGCCCAGCACCAAATAATTACCAAAATCCACGGTCTCGCCTGGCGACATGCCCAGCCACAAGGAGACATCTGAAAAGACCCTCAATATCTGATCCGAAACAATGGTAGAATCCTCTATACTGACATTCGCATTGAAGGCCCAATCAAGGAACAAAATCCCTCCCAGCCATCCGCTGGTATTTAGAACACAACCAGTCAGCTAGAACATAGTCGGATACACTTCTCCATGCAACCTGCGGCATTTCCCAACATGACTCGTAGCACAATAGTTTAGAATAATCCAACACTGAGACAATAACTCTTCAATCCAATGTCATATCCAGAACTTAATATACTAAGCAAGGAAAGATCCACCCAGATTCCAAACTCCCAATAGCCGCTGACAGTACCAACACAACACATACGATTGATAACCACTACATAGACTGCACCGGAGAACTCCCCTTGTCCAACTAACCATAACACACGAATCACTGAACCTGAACCCAAATACAAATACAGATTACACCTAGAGTATCAAATTATTCATGAGAGATATTCAAAAACACCCTTGTACCATCACACAATTCGGATATCAGCAATCTATCTCATAAGAAAGTTCTGTAACACTATTGATGTAGCATTTATGGGATTAACTTTTTTTTGAAACATATGCCATCATCAAATCACTTCCAATTAACAGTACCGGTTCCTTGATTACCTAAAGATATTCGCTATTTAGGACATAGACAAATCCACCATACCTTTGAGAACTGAACCGGAACCTCGCACACGCCCATCTTGGGCCTTTACAACATACCGCATATACTAGATACTCCAAGGATAACACGAGAACTTTCATCTCCCTTCTGCGCTGCAGACATCGACGCACTCAATTAGTCTAGAACTTTCATTGATCCTATTTAGAGGAAGAAAATTATTATACACTCCTTGTTCTGCATGTTCATAGAAAACATACATCTCTAACCCATGATGATCTCAACAATAATTCTCTCCCAATTATATTTGCACTTTCCAAGGACGGAATCCCTATACTTGAACCAAGCTAAGCAGACTTTCAGAACTCAGGAGCTTCGCTGCCCCACGCTTATAAGAGCCCATTACCTCGAACACACCAACGATTGGTCATATCTTTACCATACCGATTCGGTCCCTTAACAAGTTACTTTATTTGTCTGGATTTCCACCTGGTCCATTTTTTTTTCAACTTGATATACTCTCTTGTTGTGGTACCAAAAATGTCTCAACCAGGCTCACTAGCCAAGACCCAACTACCATACCACACAGTCTAAAGACTCATAGGCCACTAAATACTTTCTCAAATGTGCTTATAATTACCACATTACAAAATACTTTACCCGAAGAACTTTTTGCGACTCTGATTCCCTTTCCTTTACTTTCCAAATATTGATACCTAGAATCCCGTAATTAACATAGAAGTACCAAAAGTCTTGACCTGTGCTAATGAAAATACTAACTTGGTCACACACTCAGTCTCAAAACACCCGAGTGATACCTATCGAATCTCGATCACATCAAAAACCATTCTCGAAAGTCGACCAGATTTATACACACTGTAATTCACTTGACTTAATGAATCGAACCACTACTACCTTACCAGCACTCTGACACCATACGACGAGATCTTATTCCCATACAACCAAACAACTTCCTTCTCCTTGCGCTAAGCATTCTTGATCAACAACTCGAGACATTCCCTTATTTTCTCACATATAAGAAGCACCATAGAACCTTTGGCAAAATTTCGCTTCACTCGTACCACCCTCGACTCACTTTCTGCAACCAGAACTGATTCACTCACATGCATCGAATCGGAATTAACATAGTACACAACCGTACCACCAGTTCATCAACAACAACCTCCCCAACTTAGCTCGAAGCCATGTACATCACAACACATATACTTTATAGCCAACGCAATATCATGGAGAGATTAAACTCACTCTTTTATAAGCTTGTGGAAATACGAATCAATAGAAATTCTAACACCTTCTGCATCTGCTTTCATTCACACAACCGCTAAGCCCACTCTTCTAGACGACAAGATTTTTGCTTAGTCCTAAATTTTTCAAAAATTTCAGCAGAGTTACCTTTGTAATTGAGCCTATCCACCTGCCAGAGAACCACCAAAACTATCCTAACAACGTGTCGACAACTTGACAAGACATCACAAACAGAAATCCCAATGCTACACATGTAATATTATCAAAATTGACATATGAACATGCGCTGCACCTGTTCGGATCATTGCATATAGAAAAACCTTCTAACATACACATAATGATCATACCACTTCAGAATAATATGTAGGAGATACCTATCAGCTTGCTTCAATATAATATTTCAGTACATCATCCACCGTCATACTCTTCACGCAATCAATTGGTCTTCCTGAGTCTCGACTCATTCCGCAACACACACACTCCCAGCTAGGGGACTCGAAAAGACTCTTCACGCACCCATAACTCGGGGCAGCACATCCGATCGCAATAGAAATCAAACAATTAATGGTTCGTTTATCACCCAGCAGACCTTCTTCGACACTACCAAGTCATACAGACACATGACATGGCACCAACATACTCATCATAAAGCTATCCAGCCGCTATTACCACAATTAGGGACAATACTGAACTTAAAACTCATAACACCAACTCACGCAGTCAGCACCTTGGTGCTCCAATGATAGACAATATCTGGCCTCAAGTCCTCCAGACTGGCCCAACATCATTTTCACGAAGATTGCATCTCGCCCCTCGATCGGGTAATCGCAAGCCATTGAAGCACATATAATACCAAGCGCATATGCGTGCATGCGAACATGTAGAAGTAATTTCAAGGGTTACTCTTTCAAGCTGAATCAAGGACGCACGATAAGATTTCAAGAAAGTGGAGTGTTTCCTAAAGGTTCTGTAGCCTCCTACTTATTAGTTTGGTGCACGACACACCCATAAGCAAGACTCTACTAAACCGGCTCATGACTCGCAAGGCCTAGTAACCTAGGCTCTGATACCAACTTGTCACAACCTCAAACCCGATCGTGATGGCTCCCGGCCGCAAGGCTGGGCAAGCCTGACAAAACCACAACCAAGAACGGGAATCCAGCCAAAAAAAAGTAATTTAATATGACACAACTGAGCAAGAACAATAATCCTCCCAAAACCGAGGAGTCATGAGTACAAAGCCTCTAACAAAACATGATACAAGTCTGAACGTAAATGATACAAGGTCTGACAAAATAGAAAAAAGTAACATGACTGATAGAAACAGAGTAAGTGGTCCTGCGGACGTTGAGCAGCTACCTCAATACTCGGAATAGCTCGGGTAATCAACAACAGCAACACTAGGTCTCTGGAGCACCTTGATCTGCACACTAGGTGTAGGGAGTATGGGGTGAGTCTACCAACTCAGTGATTTATAAGCATGTATAAAAGCCAGAAGATAAGAAAACATGAAATAACACAAAATGAAGCTATCTAGCAGTTTTATACAGTACAATCTTTAGAGATATACAAATAACGCAACAATAAATAAATGCATGATATGCTATGCAACGCAATGCATGAACATTGCAGAACGTGCATCCCGATCCATATGTGTACCCGCACTCATTGTGGGGGTTCAGACTCCGGAGGGGCTCCTACAACCCAAACGCCATATAATACCAAATAGTTACCACTGTTTCCATTAGAATACATAATGTCCTTCGTTACCACAGTTTCGATTATATACATGGTGTCCTTAGTTACCACTGTTTCCTTTTAAAATACATTGTGTCCTTAGCTACCACCGTTTCCTATTAAAATAATATACAATCCAAAAATAGTGATATAGTACTCGTCAGCCCGCAATATCATTTAAAATAATTTGAGTTTTCAAAACGTATAAATGTGGTTGAGTTTGAAAAAATAGCATTTAAGCCTGGACTGAATTCAAACAATATGCAAATCATGATAATTTTGGGATAACGATCCGTGAAGGATTCTACAAGTCGGTACAAGGCTCCAAACATGGCATCAAGCCCAGGTATCATCAATTTAGTATGCGAAGCAATCGCCAACATAGTATAATCTATCCCTCGGATTGGACTGAGTCACAATATTCAACATATACGACCCCGCATAAACCATGGAGTGCGTGTCCAGCCTCATAATAGTGTCACAATATGATATACCGGGTTTCAAACCGTCAGGTCATCATCTACACCCATTACTCACCTCAAGCCGGCCGCAAACTAGCTCGCAATGCCATTCCCTCAAGAATCAACCTCTGCGGATGCCAAATCAGATCAAAACCAACTAGAATACATCAAAATAGGCTAGTGGAACATAACCCAATTGAAATAACTCGAAATACACCCCAAAACATGAAGTTGGCAAGACCCGAGCCTCGGTCCACTTCTCAAAAAATTACAAAAAATTCACATTTCTAGAATCCGCGTCACGCGACGAGTCCATACATATACAATTTAGAAGAATTTGAGTCCATTTGACCCCTCAAATCAACACAAAACGTTCACTTGGGTTTTAAGCCCTTACCACCATTTTTGACATTGAAAACCTTGATTCCTTAGTTTTTAATCCATTATTTTACTCTATATTGATGTACTTTAGGTCCAAGATATCATACCTGAAGAATCCTCTCGAACATCTCTCCAAAAATCGCCCTCAATCGCCTAAGTCCGAATTCAATTGTTCCTCCTCTTTTTAAATTATAAGAAACATTGCTGCACTAAAACAGCCATACTTCCGCTTCCACGGCTCCCCGACCGCAATACGCGGCTCCCGCTTCAGCGTCCAGTTGACCGCTTCTGTGGTTGGTTCAAATCCTCAGTGATCGCTTCTGCGGTCTTATACCGCTTTCGCGGCTTCTGCTTACGTGGTCACAGCACCGCTTCAGGATCCCAGCCTGCTCCCCATTGGCCATTTCTGCGGCTCCTTTGCCGCTTCAGTGGAGACCATTTAGGCGGTCCTCCATCCGCTTCTACGGAAATACCAGAAGGCAGGCACCCAAACAGATGCAAAATCCAAAATCTTCGTTTAACCATCCAGAATCACCCTGAGGCCCACGTGGTCGAAACCAAAAACTCAAATATGACCAAATACTTCATTCAAACTTTCTCGAGCACTGAAAACACAAACATTAACACTAAAAATCCTCATTTTCTTCAAATCAAAGCCTAGAATAACTTATAGTTTCCCAAATTCTCATTTTATGCCGAAACCAACCAAATAAAGTCCGAATGACCTGAAAATGTGCACACATATCCAAATTCACCTAACAAAGCTTCTGCAACTTTAAGAATTTCATTCCGACCCTCGGATCAAATTCTCACCTATCAACCGGTTTTCTCCGAAATTCCAACTTCGCCAAACTAGGCTAACTTCCACACATGACTTGCAAATTCACTTCCGTTCTCACTCCTAAGTCAACAATCACCATCTGAAACTAGTCGAATCACCGAAAATCTATTCCGATCCCTATAACTCATAAGTCAATTTTCGATTGACTTTTCCATAATAAGCTTCCGTCTATGAGGCCATGTGCCTTATTCTCAACCAAAACCAATTCAATTACATCCGATCAACTCTAATACTGATATTGAAAAATGAAGAAACACATTAAGGGAAAAACGGAGCAGTAACACATAAGACGATGGGTAGGGTCGTCACTAATTATCGTAGTCAATATATTCTTACTTGTGTTATTGTACCTTACATGCCTTAATTCACTTTGGTAATACTTATTCTATATCCCACTTGATAATTTGCTCTTATGCATTAGTTGAACTTGTTTTTTCTTTTATTGTTACATGCTATCTCTTTCATTGTTAATTATCATTATTTGAAGTCATTGTTATATAATATCTCTTTCATTATTGATTATTATTATTTCAAGTCATTATTACATATTATCTCTTTAATTGTTGATTATCCTCATTTGAAATCATCGGTATATGTTACCTCTTCTAGTGTGAGTTATTGTTATTGAGTGTCATGGTCAGACATTATCCTTCTCCTTGTTGAGTCATAGGTATTGAAGTTGTGAAAGCCATTATCATATTGAAGTGAGGTGTTAATTGTCGAAATATATTTCCTTTCTGAGAAATTTACATTCATTTTTATTGTTGATATTCTTATACACATTGTGGTTATGCCATGAGCTATGATTGCTGAAACATTGATATCATTGATTATTTTCAAGTTGTGACATATTCACTTGTGGTGTGAGTTATTATTGTGGTATGATATTGATGAGCGTGAGGTGGTATACATATAGGGGTTAATATGCATGTAGCGACATAAGGTGGGACTTCATATGTGTGTTTCTTGTTAGGGATACATGAAGTAGCGCAACATCATAAGGTGAGCTAAAGTGCATGTAGCTATTTCGAAAGAAATATTTTCTAAACTATTCAAATGTAAGGCTCACTCGTCAGATTAAGAAAAATGTTGTGATTAAAATTGAGATGTGTGAATATAAGGTGGTACCTCGGTTGTGATTCTTGTTATATATGAGACGGTACCTCATTTGTGACTCTTATTTTGCATGTGGCGGTACCTCGTTGTGATTCTTGTTGTTATCTCATGTTATAACGAGTTTTTGGTGGGAACACTTGTTGTTTTATTCTTCCTTGCTATCGGTTATTTTCTTCATATGATCATTGTGGTTCTATTTAATTGATTCCTTTATATTATCTCCATGCTTACAATTTTTGTATTAGTTCATGTTATTAACTTGTTTCGTATAAGTTATTTTCTTTGTCTTCTGTTATTTGTGGTTATTACGTTTTTATTCTGCTTATTATGTCCTAGTAGGTGTATTGACTTGAATTTGTCACTATTATACCAAGGCTAGGCTTGATACTTACTGGTTACCTTTATGGTGTACTCATACTACACTTCTACACATTTTTTGGTGCAGATCCAGGTATGTCTGCTCGTGCCAGACATTAGTGATCGACTGTTAACTGCTATCCGGGGACTTCAAGATATACCTCCTCGGCGTCCGTAGGCCTCATAGCCACCTGCCTTTATATTTGTTTCCTGATGTATTTTCATTTAGACATTGATGTAGTAGACGTTCTAGTTTACTCTATAGAGCTTATGAGTCAATTCTACAAATTTTGGAAAGTGTGTTGTTGAGATCCTATTTTGGAAGGTTGTATGAGCTTATCGGTCTTGCATTTGTATTTGGGTTAGTTATTTCCGTAAAGTTAATATTATCACTATTATTATTATTATTATTTGTTAGGCTTACCTAGTTGTAGAGAGAAGGTGTCATCACGATATGCTAAGGAGGGAAATTGGGATCGTGACTCTACAAGCCTCTTGGCTTCACCAATATTATCATTCAAGAGATATTTAACATGATTTTTCTTAGTTTCATTACACTAATCCACATGAAAATTGTTAACTTGTATTAAATTCAAAGCACTTGTGTAGCGCATCAAATTAGCTCTATCAAATATATGAGCAAAAAAAGATAAATGTTTTACACTAAGTGAAGAACTTTCTTCTTTTTCAAAAACATTAGCTTCCAAAACAATCTCATTAGTAATCTCAAACGACTTCTAAAAAATGGAACGTTTGATGGGTAAATCTAAATCAAACTCAAAAGATTCTATCTCACAATCAAACAAGTAAGAATGAAATGGCGTAAATCTTGAAATTTTACCATTTCAATTCACCTTCAAATAAGCAATATTACCAATTAAAGAATGATACTAAAATATAAAGCATTAAAAATAGGAATCGACGGATCAAACTCAATTATATAAAACTGCAACCTTTACGCTTTCCTCAACCTTAATCAATGCTTCTTCATAAGAAAATAGGTCACTCAACCCATCGAACCGTCTAGAATCACTACCTAGTGTATCTTCACAACTCAAAGAATCATTAGAATCAATAAATGTTCCCAAAATAACACTTAAAATATCACTATGCTCATTACAAGAGGAAAGAGTGTTAGGCTTAGCAATCATATGCACTTATAAAGATTCTATTTACCTCCATGATGAATAGAAGAATCTTCACTTTGGTCTTGGGGGGGGGGGGGGTTCGATCACCTCACATGAAGTTCTTTCTTGAAGACTTTCACTTGAATTTTTCTTCAAAGGATCTTCGATATTGAAACTCACCAATACATGTCTAGTCACCTTAAGTTCACCACATTTATTAAGCCATTGGATTTTAGAAGGACAAGTATGTTTTTTAGTCTTCAAGATAAACTTGTAAACAATAGAAGCACTATAAATATTAGCATAACTACCAGCATAATTAATCAAGAAACACACTTGAGCTTTAATCTTACACCTTCCATGGAACAACTTCTCTCATTGGTTCATATCTTTTATCACTTGGGCTCTACACTCTCCTAACAGTATACGAAGGTCAATTAGGAGTGTCTACTTCATCATCACATTTAACCTCCTCTTTTTCATAGGATTCTCTACTTCCTTCCAATTCATAAGCTTCTTCCATAAGGATTACGGTTCTTCTATTAGGATATTCACACATTTTATGATCATAACCTTGGCATTTGTAGCACTTATTAGAGCTAGGATTTTTGAAATAAGGTTTGGAATTGATATCTCCCTCCTTAGCCACCACCTTTTGTTTGCCTTTATTATTTATCCACCTGAGTCAACTTTTGACTTCGTTTCATTTGAAAGAGATTTCCAAAGATCCTTGTTATTATCCATGGAGTGTTGTAACTTTTGTATTTTCTCTCTTTGTGTTGCCTCTGTTCTTGGAGTTTATTTTCAACCTTGATAGCCCTTTGTATTGCTTCATGTATAATAGAAAATTTGTGCAAAGTCATTTAGCTAGAGATTTCATGCTTAAGCCCTGCCAAAAATCAACAAATCATTAGTCTTCCATTATCATTAATATTGGCTCTAACCTCAGTGGTCGCCAACTCATCAAAGTAAGCCTCCACATTCTTGTTTTCTTGCTTCATGTTGCAAAATTTTGTAAGCAAGTCATTCACATACTCATAGGACAAAAATCTTGCTCTCATAACCACCCTAAGGAACCCCAAATAATCAATGACAATATCTTCATTTCTATTTCTATCCCATTTCTTTTTTTCCCACCAAGAAGAAACATAACCAACCAGTTTAGAAATCGCATCTTGAATCTCTTTGCATCGGATACATTATTAAGCTCAAATATCCTTTCCATTTGTATTTACCCCTCTAAAAATTATTCGGTGTCACTACTTTCCTTGAAAGTAGGAGGTGATGTCTTGATATTGTAAAAACATCGGTCTTCTTCATCTCCCCACCTTCTACCATGTTCTTCACTCCTAATATTTCCACCATAATCATAATTATGCATACCATCTATGTTTCTACCTTGATATTCCCTACCATGCCTTCCACCTCTCCATCTTAACTCACCTTGTGCATTTCTCCTCGTTTGGACTCTAAACGGTTCATCATTTTTAACATCAATCTCTAAATCTAATCTAAGTTATTTTTTTGATCGTTACCACCTAAGAGCTTGTTGTTAATTCTTAACTCTTGCTTGTCTAGCTTGTGTTATATTAATTACCCTTGAAAAATATGGCGTAATTGGAGCAGAACTAGTTTGTGGTGTTCCACTAGCTCCCACTCCTTGGTTAGGATTGGCGACAAGCCTTGCATAGGTTACGTAATAACCCAACTAATTATTTTCAGTGCTAGTGCATCATTCGGTGAATGGAGGGCCGGAGTAGCTTCACTTCATATTTTATGACTAGTACGCAAAGTTGGAATTGAATATTAGAAAGTTCGGAATTGATTCAGATGAATATTCTCAATTTGGATGATTTAAGTTGGAAGAGTTGACCAAGGTTTGATTTTTTCATAAACGACCTCGAAATCAAGATTTGAAGATTTCAATAGGTTTATATGGTAATTTGAGTATCGAGTGGTTGGGGAGCATTTCGGCGCTTATTGTGGAAAGCTGGCATTTTGAAGATTTTAGAATTTCCTAAGTTTTATTTGAAGTGGAATTTGATGTATTGATATCCATTTGAAATTCTGAGCTTTGGCGTACGTTTGTATTATGATTTGGGACTTGTACGAAAAGTATGGCATCATTCCGAAATGTTTAGATATCGTTTGGACGTGTTCATCAATGTTTGAATGTTTGAAAGTTGAAAGAAGGATTTTGATTGTCGATTCATAATTTCTATATTATTCATGGAATTTTGAGACTTTGGATAAGTGTAGATAATGTATTGCGACTTGTTGATGTGATTGGACGGGTCCCGGGTGCCTCAGGTGAGTTTCGGGGTGGTTTTTCATATTATTTCTCCATGTTTTGTTGTTGCTATTTCTGGTGTTGTTTATCGTGAATGCATAGGGAATATCACATTTGTGAAGAAGGATTTTAGCTGTTGAGATTTTTTGCTTTGCATTTGTGATTGTTGTCACACGTTCACGAAGGTTTGGGGCAATGCTTCGTGTTTTCGATTCTATGTTTGCATTTACGGTGAAGAAGCTTGCCTGGTGGATGACTTGATTTTTGCGTTCGGGAAAGAGAAGATGCATTTGTGATTGATAGGCAGGTAAAGCTTCCCATTCATGTGCCCTTTCTCACGTTCACATAGAGGAATTTTGGAGCAGAAGTTAGTTGTGCTTCGCGAATGTTAAGGAATTTCCTCGTTCGTGAAGAAGGTCGTCTGGGTAGTGTATAAGATTCTAAAAATGGATTTTGCTTAATTTTATCTCAAATATTCCATGGGAGCCGAGCTTGGGGCAATTTTTGAAGGATCGTTTTCATCATCCATCGCTAGGTAAGTGGTTTCTACATATTGTCGGTTAAATATATGAATTATACATCGATTTGAACATGAAAATTTGTGGAAATTGTAAGATTTAGAAGAAAAACCTAGAAATTATATTTGTTGGTTTTGACCACAAAATTGGACATGGAATTGAAAATAAATTATGTACTTGAGTTCGCAGTATTATGGGTAATTATTATCTTCAGGAGTTGTTGGAATCCGGACATGTGGGCTCGAGGGTTGACTTTGTTGACTTTTTTGAGCTGAGTTGAGAATTGGTACAAATTAATCAATTATGAGTGTTGGTGTATTATTTTTATTGGTTTTCATGTTGTTTGAGTAATTTGGATCGTTTGTCTTTGAATTGAGGAGTTAGAGAGGAATTGGAGCCGGTTATTAGAACTTCGGAGTGAGGTATGTCTACTTGTGTGTAGGAAACTGCCTCATAGGTATTAAATTATTATATGGTAATAGTTGTGGGTGATACATATGCACAAGGTGACGAGAGACCGTACGTAGATAAAAGCATGTTTATGTCCAGATAGAGCTAGGACTTTATCGTGTAATGTTTCAATTATTTGTACTCAACTTCCTAGTTGAATTATTTGAGTATATAATTGAAATTGATTCTGAATATATTAGGCTGAGCTTATCACATTGAGTTGTTTGGCGAGATATTTGATAAACGGTAAAGTTATGTTTATTTTATGCTCCTATATCTTCGTAATTCGATAAATTTCTTCCTTTCCTGTGTCTCGGGACAAACGCCTTGGCAGTATATTGTGAAACATTGAAGATCAAACACGAGAACTCTACGACTTGCAGATCACAGATGAATGAGGCCGTGGAAGCAGCCAATAAGAATATCAAGAAGATACTAAGAAAGATGATTGAAAGGTACAAGTAGTGGCACGAGAAATTTTCATTCGCTCTGTTGGGTTATCGTACCACGCTCCGCACATCAACTAGGGCCACTCCCTACATGCTAGTTTTTGGTACAAAGGTAGTCATTCCCACTGAGGTAGAGATTCCCTCCTTAGGGATCATACAGGAAATAGAGTTGATGATGCAGAATGGATAAAAAGTCGCTATGAGCAGTTAGCCCTTATTGACAGAAGGAGGATGAATGCAGTATTTCACGGTCAGTTAGATCATAACAGAGTGTCCAGAGTCTTCAACAAAAGTGTTAAGCCAACAAAGTTCACGCCAGGGTAGCTGGTAATGATGAAAATATTTCCACATCAAAATGAAGCCAAAGGGAAATTCTCTCCTAATTGGCAGGGCCCGTACATGGTTCACTCTGTTCTAAAGGAAGGAGCCCTTACTCTCGCAGAAATGAACGAAAAAGTTTGGTTGAAGCCAATCAACTCAGACGTAGTAAAAAGATACTAGATTTGATCATACGTTTTTCTTCCTGATTGTAATTTGAACTACGCCTGACCTGATTCCCGTTTAAGAGGGGATACGTAGGCAGCCCTATGGGTTCGATCACGTTTTACTAAAAAATCCATTTTCCCCCGCGATTGGAGCTGGGGAAGAATTTTAAGGAGGACCATCAAAATTTCGAAGTCAGCTTATCAATATCTTCATTAGCGCCAACCCAGTAAATTGTTGCAGAATTTTGAGGAGGACCCTCAAAATTCTAGAATGGATCCACGTTTAGTTACTTAGCACAGCTGTCAGCAGCACTAGCCCTGTAAACTGAGGCATAATTTTGAGGAGGACGCTCAAAATTCCTGAGCAAGCAAGGTCGCCGCGTGTAGAAGCACGTTGCAGTTGTTTGTTCATCCAAAATAAAACCGTTTTTCAAATTTATATTTACATTATATTTACTAATTCATGCATAAATATCATTTACATCACCATTGTTTAGCAACACTACCCCCAATGATACGTGATGTCAAGAGCTAGAGGATACGAACTAACCTCCCCTCTACAGAACTCACGATTTTTTTTTGGATACAGGAATTCAGGCCATGGATCAAATAACATTTTCTCTTTAGAATCGAAACCCTCAGAGGGTCACTATCTATACCCAACATTCCCCAGCAGTCCTAATATTGCAACCGTTCGCATTCCTGCATTGCATAAGGCTACTTATCTGCCTTTCGAGACTAAGCTCTGTCTCCATCTAGATTTTCTGCATAAAGGCTACTCTCTGCCTATTGAGGTTAAGCTCTACCTCCATCGTGCATAAGGCTACTTATCTGCCTTTTGAGACTATGTTGTGTCTCCATCTGCATTTTTGCATAAAAGCTACTCTTTGCTTCTGAGGTTAAGCTCTACCTCCATCCTGCATAAGGATACTTATATGCCTTTCGAGACTAAGCTCTGCCTCTATTTCCATTTTCTGCATAAAGGCTACTCTCTGCCTTCCGAGATTAAGCACTACCTACATCCTGCATAAGGATACTTATCTACTTTTCGAGATTAAGCTCTGTCTCCATCTGGAATTTTTGCATAAAGGCTACTCTCTGCCTTCCAACATTAAGCTATACCTTCTTCCTACAAAAGGCTACTTATCTACCTTTTGAGAGTAAGCTCTGGCTCAATCAATATCACATAAGGCTATCTTCTGCCTTCCGAGGTTAAGCACCTCCATCCTGCATAAGGCTACATGTCTGTCTTCCGAAACTAAGTGTCGTCTCCATCCAGCATGGCTGAAATATCGCCACTTTTAGTTTTTGAACGGCTAGAAAATCGCCACCTGCATCTAAAATTCTTGCATCTGGCGAAAGATCGCCACCCTTTGCATTTATTTGGCTGATAGATTTCCACCTTCTCATGGGCTGAAAGATCACCAATTTATTCAATGGCATCATAGTTCAGATGCACCATCCACATAGCCCGAAAACACCACTTCATGGCCTGCGAATCTTTATTTTTGTGCTCTTCATAGCGCAGGATATCATAATCCGAATGTCATCCTAACCGTCAGAAGACAACATTCATGGTCCAACGGGAACTTGTATCATATTTAAATTACGCACAATATACACATTTGTTCATTTACAGGTACCCTGGCTAGCGAATAGCCGTCTTAGGAGGAGCAATCCCGCTCCGGGTTTTCCTCAACCTATCTAATCCCAAACGTCTTTTCAAGCTCAACCATTGTCTCCGTCCTTTCGAAACTCCACCGACACCTTCTGTCAATGGATCCTGAACTACATATGGCCTAATTCCTATAAAATCAAGGATATGTAGGTAGATCAAAAGCCCGAACATGGTCATAATTTTACAATCGCCGTTTTTGGTCAAAATTGACCATCTTATCTTTAGCCGACAACTCTTTCATACTCCTCTGCTAAAGAGGGGCGGCTGTTGATACCCAGTTTCTCCCCATGTATTTTTTTATACCAAAATACTTCCAAAATAGCGTATATGTGCATATATGAACTTACCCATGAGTTTTGGTATTTTAATGATTTTTAAACCAATTTATCGTCTATTTTAATTCACAAAAAAAATTTTCAAAGTTATTCAAAAAATTATATTTTGGTGAATAACCTATTTTATCCTCATATTTACATCAAAATATAATTAATATGATTTTTCCATATTTTTACGAATTTATGTGGCATTTCTAAAGCTAAATTGTATATAATTGCAGTTGTAGCCTATTTTATAATTAATTGTATTTTTTGAATGTAAAATAATTACTAATATTTTTTTATTATTATGTATATTATAAATTAGTTCAGTATTTTTAATTTTTATTTAATTTATTTTTTACTATTTTAATTAATTAGAAAGAGGAAAATGTCTAAATAAGAACTAGCCTATTTTTTATTTCAATTTTAGCCTCAATCCACCCCCAGTTTTAAACGTAATTCAGCCAACCCACATTCCAAATTAGGCCTGACCCATTAGCCCAACCCAGTATTGATTCAATCTGAACCGTTGATCAAATGAGATCAACGATCCAGATTAAGTTAGCTAAATTAAATTCTAATCTACCGCCCCGAAACCCTCATTTAATTAAAGACCGGTCTCTCTATCACGTTTGCTCTCCCTTCTTTCTAGAACCGTCTGGTTCTCTCCTTCTCCGATGAGCTTCATCGCCTCTCTGACCATGCTCTGTCCTCACTTCTCTCGACCTCTACTCACCATGGTATCCTGTATCATTGCTCCTCTCCAAGCTTTGAAGCCCCAGAAGATTCCACCATGAAAGATGGTCAATGAAGCCTCGCCGGGGTCTGTTTCGGTCTTTCTCTGGTGGGTTTGGTCCGATGGTGCTTTAAACTCTATTACCCTTGAGTTTCACATCCGGGTTTCTCTTACTTCTCTCACTGGTTTCTTATGAAACCCTAATCTTGATCCAAACCTCTCAAATCTCTGATTTTTTTAACAATTTTAACTCGTACCTTTATGTTTTTCACTATTTTTTACTCGATCTTTATGATTACTCTAGTTTTAAACGATTTTGCTCCCTTTTGAAACTAGGGTTTTCTAACCCTTTGGAAATCATTTTAGTTTCTGATTTTTGAGTAATACTCGTGATTATTCTAAATATTTTTCTTAAGTCTAATGAAACCCTAGCCTTATAAGTTTATGTTTGCCTTATTTGCTTGTTTGTATGTTCTTCTGGATTCTTCTCTAAGTCACGTGCTCTTTGCATTAATTTTTGTTACTAGTGTTTCATTCTTCTACCATTCTGTGTGCTCCAATTAAAGTTTCTCGGACTATTTGCATGACGATTTTATACTGATTCTTACAAGCGTCTTTTCGAAATTGTGATACTTGCCTTAAAATTAGATTTCGCGTATTGTCCTTATTGTTTTGGATTAATTTCAAAATTCTTCCTCAATCTGTGGGATACTTTCCTCAATTAATATTGGTCTCTTAAGTTTACAATCTTGTTCCTTATTTTTGGGGATTATTGCCCAAAATTGGAGCAGCATCCCGCCCCATATGTGCGCATGAGTATGTAGTTTGATTTGCCTGACCTATTTTCCAAATTAGACTATTATGTACCTAGTCTCTGCTGCATACTTTGTGGTATTCTGTTCCTTATGTGATCATAACCTGTGGTTTGTTCCTTTTAAACAGTTTCTTATTACCTTTTGACTTTGATTCCTTAATTAAAAAGGAGTCCTTATACTAATTTGATTATGATTGATGCCAGTTACTTAATTAGGGATTGCTGCCTTGTTTGTTTACTCATATTCAGTACTATAAGTACCCTTCCCATTCTCTTTTGCAAACACCAATACATTGCATATCATTTGACACACACAGACATGAATACACTCAGTGTTATGAACTCTCTCTCTTTCACGCAAAAATCTTTGTGCTCTTTGTTTCTACATAATTTCTTTCATTTTCCTGTTGAATTCCAATCACTCAATTGGCTGAGATTGAGTGATCCTAGTTACTATTATGATTCTGCTGGTCTCTACCGTGTTACTTGCTTTGGGTCTGCCTGCTTCTTACTTCTTGCATACTGCTGCCCTGCTCTCTGTTTCTCTCTTCACACTATTGCTCACTTCTATGCACAAGATTTCTCATCATTGATTTTTGTTTACATAATTTTCAACCGGTATGTATCCTATTTAAACAACAACCTCAAAAACAATATGTTTTTATTGGTACTGCACTTTCTTTTGTTCCTTGTGCGTTTCTACTTGTGGTTTTGTTGTCCCTGTTGCAACTAGCATGTATCTGTACTAATTAGTAAGCCTAGCATGTTCATTACCCCCTTGCCTACCCCAATTCATGTTTCCCCCTTGCTTCTGCATTTTACTAGCATCCTCTTAGCTACTCCATAGCCTCAAAACCTCTTTTGAGGATGATTGGTTTGGTGTCTGGTGCTGTAAGAACTGGACTCCTGTTTGAAGCATGAACTCTCCTTTAATGTGTGTGACTTCTTTTTTGTGAGCTATTTATTCCCTTTATCTTTACTTTTGTTTGTGAGACTGTCACTTTTAAAAATTGGCCCCAAAGTAACTATTTTCAAACTCAGTTAAAATTTTCACTCTTCTACTTTTTTTTCCTCTCAAACTGCCCTTCATGTAAAACATTTTTCAACTCAACTCTTTCAAATTCTATCACAATCACACTACTCTTAGAATTAGGTTATGTCCCTTGTGTAAGCATTGCTTTGTGTACCTTGAGTACCAACTGAACTTTGATGCACACGGTTGGTAATTCTACACTTACACTTATCAATAGTGATTTGTTTGGGTGCCTGGTATTGGCCGGGGTCTCAAGAGGCCCCTAGGGAACTTTGCCGCACCCAAACTCTTAGTGAAGGCTGTGAAGCTCGAAAGAAGTGAGGTTTGAGGTCTGGGCCTGGCTGAAGGCTCCTTATGGAATAGCTTTCTTGTTTTACTCTTCACTTTGTAATAACTTGTAAAGAACTATGGGGTTTTATAGTGAAATTGGGGAGGGTTATGCATGTTTATTAAGGGTACGGGTAGAGAACATGCCTATAGGATTTCATTTATATATTCATGCAATAGAAATCATGTTAAAGCATGCATTCTACATATAGAAATCATGCTTCTAGGATCCTTTGCTTTCAACCTGACGTCTTTCATGACCATAACCAGTTAATAATTATAATTCTACTACTTCATTCAGGTATCCTGTATTTAGGACAATCACCTGCATTTAGATATCCTGTCTTAGGACCATCCCGTGCATTAGATATCATGCATTAGGAGTCCATTCGCAATGTTTTGGCCATCCTATTAATTATTCAACTGCATAAACTGGTTTTCTAAAACTGAAGAACGATGTGCATGTCTCCTTTCTTTCATAACGCTCAGTCAAGACTTAGGTAGAATAAAACTATTTAATTGCCTTAACTCTAAGTCATTCGACCTCTTTAATCGTCCAAACTTGAATGCCTCCCTGAAATCTCTTTGGTTTTACTACTAAGTTCCTGTCTTATTTTTTTTCCCCTATATGTTTTATCCAAGTTATTTTTTCAGTCCAAGACTAGACTACTGTTTTCCCAAAAACATAATACGACCTCTGTAATTTTCAAAGGCTATATTTAGTATTTCTTAAATTCTGAATAACTTTTTTCCATACGCTATTTTAAGTCTAGCACTAAACTACTCTTTCTAATAGCAGGATACTGCATACGTATATGGCTGTAACCGTGTTTGAAAGAATAAATATTTTCTTTATTCCTAAATGACATGTATTTTTACTGATTTATCTTTAGTTTTTTCCAACTTCTCCTACTTAATCCTGCCCACACTTTCAGCTTTCCACATTAAGATTTTTTAAAAAATCTCTCTATCTCTCTCTCTTTCTTAGACCTTAAATATGATTGAGGTGTGCTAACTCTATGTATATTTGTGGAGGGGTACTTGAGCCGTTTACATGCTCTTTACATGATCCTTTATCTGAAGTCGTACTTGGTTTTGTATGTCACTTAGTATTTTGCCTTTAAACCTAAGGGTCCAACGTAGTCCTCGCCTTATACGAATAGTGGTCCTAATACACCCTCAAGGACCTGTAGGATAGGATGGGTAATATCACGCGCTAAGCACTCGTGACCAATACACACGTTTAAAACTACCTCTATGGGGCCGGAAGGGTAGAATATCGATATGATGACCGGTGGGTGTCACGGCCCAAACTCGATCATGATGGCGCTCGGCCGCGAGGCTAGGCAAGCCCGACCAAACCGCAATTAAGAAAGCCATCCCAGCCCAAAGAGAATCAGTTAAGGAATAACCAGCAAAATTCAATAACAAACTCCCAACCCAAGGGGGAATTCATACCCAAGAAGAACACATCTGAATAATAATCCTCCCAAAAACCGAGGAGTCACGAGTCCAGAGCCTCTAACAAAATAGAATACAAGTCTAAACGGAAATGATACAGAGTCTGATAAAATAGCAAAAGAACATGACTGATAGAGACAGAGTAAGTGGTCTTGCGGACACTGGGAAGCTACCTCAATACAAGGTGCATGGAGTAAGGGGTGAGTCTGCCAACTCAGCGAGTAACAAGCATGAATAAAAGCCCGAAAGCTTGAAATCCACAATAAATCACAGAGTAAAGCTAGTTTAACAGTTCTATACAGTACAAGTCTCAGATATAACCAAATAAAGCAACGGTAAATAAATGCATGAGATGCAATGCAATGCATAACCACTGCGTAATGTGCAGTCCGATCCATTTGGGTACCCGCGCTCACTGTGGGGGTTCAAACTCCGGAGGGGCTCCTACAGCCCAAACGCAATATCATAGTAACATACACTGCGGCGCACAGCCCGATCGACTATCTGTCCAGCTACATGCATGCAAGCCTCATAGGCACATATATCTTGCCATTTCTAGTTCAGATAGAAATCATTAGATTAGGTGTCAATCCTCAAAATTTACCAAATCATGTTTAACAGTGTTTTAGTGCACAGGTTGTCTGTTAAAAATTCCAAACTAATGATGTTTCTTGACTTTTAGCAGGTTGTCTGTTTAAAGCTGGAGTTTCTATAGGTGGGTCGGCCGGTGCATTACTTGAGTTATTAACAGGACTAGTAGGTGTATCATCTAAATCTGGTGCTTGGGTTTCATCATAATCATCATCATCATCCTCATTTTCCTTTAAGATATGTTCATTAGGATAAAGAGCATTCATAATTTCATCATCTAATCTATCACCTACTGCAACATCATGTAGAAATTCACTATCGGTAGATTGAAAACAAGGGTGATCACTATCAAGAATTACGGTAGGAGGAGGAGGACGTCTAGGTTGGCGACTACTTTCAACTTGCTTATCTTTTCTAGGTTGGGGAGCCGAGGGACGGGTAGTATTATGGCCACTACTTTCACCGGTTTACCTTTTCCTTTACCAAACATTTTTTTCAAAGAAAATGCCATATTAATTATAATTATTCAAACTAAATCACAAAAAAATATATTATTAAAACATAAGAGTTGAAACGAGTTTACCGGATTGCCGAACAACTTCTAGAAAATTGAAAATCGTTCAACACTTGAAAACTTCAATTCAACAACTACAATTTTTCACGAATTTTCAAAAATAAATTAAGCAATTGTAGTAGAAAGATTGAGAGAGATTGAGAGATATTAATGAATTGGTGAATAAAAATGAAAGAATAAGGGGGTATTTATAGTTGAGAAATGGGTAAAAGTGTAATTATATAAAGTTTGGGGGCCAAATTTTCATTTTTAAACCCCCAAAAGGTCAAATCGTAACCCAAACGGATACTTTTTAAAATATGTCTGTTGGTGATTTTTAAAACCAAATTTTTTTTTTAAAATATAGCCGTTGGGCCCGTTTAGGCCCTCTAGGCCCGCCAGAACCGGCCTAGGCCCGGCTGACGGTCCCGGGTTCACGGGCAAAATGATGTGGACCGGCCCGTCACGGGCTTAAGAGTAACACCAGGTCCAGCACCACCAAGACCGGCCCATCACGCTCTTAGGCTCGCCAGAACCGCGGGCCTGGTCCGATCCGGTTCAGGCCCAGGCCACATTATAGGGTTATCTTACAGTATTTGCTCCTAGATTGGTTTTCCCCTTTGTTTCAATAATGTAATACTTTTACGCGATGAAATGCTTGTTTGTAGACCAGAATGCTATTATTTAGTGGAGCATTTTTTTTATAGCATGTCTGACATTTATTGTCTTTTCTAATGAAAGTCTGAGAACTTTATTATTCCGTCGACTTTCTGGTTTGATGATGATTCCTAACGTCAGCAAAACTAGAATTTCGGAGAAAACCTTGCTTGGTGCAAGATCAAAACTTTGCTGTCAGGAGACTAACTTGTCGTCAAGATATATTTTGAATGATCAACTTGTTGTCAAGATATAAGCTTGACCCTCTCTGCTAATATAAGAGCCCGTTTTCACTTCTCGAATTTGTTCGTAAAATTTTCATTTTTCACTAAAAGATATATTTTGTAAATTTTTGAAAATTTGAAAAAATTCAGAAACCATTCAAATCACTCACAAAACTTATAAAACAACCCAAAATCATCATATTCATGTCCAAACACAACTCTAAATTTCAAATATCATTTTCACTTGAATGGTTTTTTTTTCATCCGTTATTTTGGAATTTTTCATTTTTTACATCCAAACGCCCACTTAATTAGTCACACTTATGAGGATCCATTATTACATGTACTTATAGAGGCAATTATCTAGTGTTCTATAGCACGCCTCCTCCAGCAAGCACTTCTATTGCCAATTTTATCTAAAGTAACCATCTTTATTTCCATTGAAGCATGCAGAAGACTAATATATGATACCCTGTGTTTTTTGCGGATACTCTATGTATCTTTTTTCATTTTAATGGTCTGGTAATACCTTCCAGAGAAGTGGCTCAAAACATTTTATAGCTTTCTTCTTTATAAACAATCTCAAATCATTTTCCTACTCATTGACAGTGTAGCAGAACTCTATAAAATAGTGGTCAAGAAGCTGAAATATGTATTGTCTGAAATAAATTTGTTCTTCAACTTTTCATCATCTCTTTTGGTGGAAAATCTCCTTTTTGATTGATCATGTTACTATATTCACTGTCTATCAGAGCGTCACGATGAGAAAAATGCTCGTTAGGTTTAAACCAGTGATAGAGCAAAATTGGAGCTTCACAATGCTTCTGATCGTAAAAAGATCAGTTGATGAAATTTGATGAATGTCTTAAGTTGACTGCTCTAACATGTGTTATTGCCACGATTTATTAGATAATGGTTTTCTGGTATAACCTCTGTCATCATACTGTTCATGACAAGTCTCGAGCATCTTGAGCAATCACAAGGATGTTCTGATATACCAAAAGTTAAAGCGAAAAAAAAAGATAATATATTAAGTATCTTCTGTCATGGGTCCTTTTATTCAGCTAGGCAACACTTCCTAATATTTTAAGTTTTACAAGGTTCTAGCAAATTTCAACAGTTTTCTAGGGGTTGCACATGTTCAGCCTCATTCAAAACTATTAGCTGGGATTTTGTTATGCAACCTTATAGATTCCTTGTTAGTTCATTAACTTTGATGTTGTCCATGTACAAGTATTGCTGGGACGTTTCAGTCACGCTTTTCCCATCACCTTGTTTATCATAAAAGAGACTTTTATTAGGATTTGAAGAGCATGAAGTGGTTATGAAAATCTGGCTTTAACATTAGCTTATCCAATGCTTTTACATTCTCGCTATCGGATATTCATTATCTGAATGGATTTTTCCCATCACGTGGGCCTGTTTTTTGTGCACTGATTACCTTCTCAGAAGCCAAGAACTGATGGCAGTGGAGGTTTTCCTGGTATCCAAACATACCAGAAAAATGAGCAAAATAAGGTAACTTTCATCTCACACTGTTATTGAGCGGTTTTTTCTTTAAATAGAAAGTCCATAGCGATGTGGGTTAACTTTAGAGGCGGATCTAGGATTTGAAGATGGTGGGTGCCATAATTTTCTTTAATACACACCTTCTAATTACAAATGTAGAGTTTGTTAGAAACGCGTATTCGGTTCGGTTCTGTCTTTTAGAATTCATTCGAGTCAACTTAATAGGCATTTTTTATTTGCATATATGAAAATTACATCTCAAATATCAAGACAAAAATAATTAGCAGTTTATACCATTATCATCTTCATACCCAGTATAATCCCACATGTGGGGTCTAGGGAGGGTAATGTGTACGCATACCTTACCCCTACTTGGAGAGGTAGAGAGACTGTTTCCGATAGACCCTGGCTCAAGAACGTGTGGAGAGGAAGAGGAAGAGAAGGAGAAGAAGAAGATATAAGGTGAGGAAAGAAACAACAAGGACAATAGTTTATACCGAAATCATACATCTATTTTTATTCGGGAGCCGGATATCCTGAAGACTGCTTTCAAGACTCAGTATAGTCATTACGTGTTCCTTGTCACGTCATTTGGGCAGACCAACGCCCCAGCAGTTTATATGCATTTGATGCACAGTGTATTCAGGCCCTATCTCGAGTCGTTTGTCATTGTTTTCATAGATGATATTCTTGTACACTCCCGGAGTAGGGATTATCATGAGCAGCACCTGAGGACAGTGCTTTAGACCCTGAGGGAAAAGAAATTATATGCAAAGTTCTCAAAATGCGAGTTTTGGTGAGTTCTGTGGCATTCCTAGGCCACGTGGTATCGAGCTACAGAGATCCGTAGTTTCCTTGGCCTGGGGGGGTATTACCATCATTTTGTGGAGGGGTTCTCACCGATTACAGCCCCTATGACTAGATTGACCTAGAAGGGTGCTCTTTTTAAGTGGTCAGACGAGTGTGAGGCGAGCTTCCAAAAGCTCAAAATGGCTTTGACTTCAGCCCCTATTCTGATTTTTCCTACTGGTTTGGGGTCCTATGCGGTTTATTGTAATGTCTCACGAGTTGGACTTTGAGCGGTGTTGATGCAGGACGGTAGGGTGATTGCCTACGCATCCAGACTGTAGAAGATACATGAAAAGAACTATCATGTCCATGACCTTGAGTTTGTCGCTATTGTTCATGCCTTGAAGATCTGGCGTCATTATTTGTATGGCGTGCCTTGTGAGATTTATACGGATCATCGGAGTTTGTAGCACTTGTTCAAACAGAAGGATCTGAACTTGCCCAGAGGAGATGGTTGGAGCTACTGAAAGATTATGATATTACTATTCCTTATCACTCGGGCAAGGCATATGTAGTAGGCGATGCCTTGAGTCGCTAGGCAGAGTTTGGGGAGTTTTGGCATATTTACAAGCTTCATAGAGACCCATGGCGATGGATGTTCAGGCTTTAGCCAGTCAGTTCGAGAGATTGGACCTTTCGGAGCCTAGTTGGGTTCTAGCCTTTGTGGTTTCTCGGTCTTCATTGTTTGATCGTATCAGAGAGCGGCAGTATGATGACCCTCATTTTCTTGTCCTCAGGGACATAGTTCAGCATGGCGATGCTAGGGATGTGACTATTGGAATGACGGGGTATTGAGGATGCAGTGTCGGATCTGTGTATCCGATGCTGATGATATTCGGGAGTTGGCATTGACAGAGGCCCATAGCTCGCGGTACTCCATCCATCCGAGTGCCGCGAAGACGTATCAGGATCTGAGGCGACATTACTGGTGGAGGTGGATTAAGAAGGACATAACAGAGTTTGTAGCTAGATACCTCAACTGTCAGCAGGTAAAGGCTGAGCACGAGAGACCAGAAGGGTTACTCCAGCAGATGGAGATTCCGGAGTGGAAATGGGAGAAGATCACTATGTATTTTGTGACTGGTCTCCCTCTGACGGCGAGGAAATTTGATTCTATTTTGGTTGTTGTAGATCGACTGACCAAGTTCGCTCATTTCATTCCAGTGTCTACTTCTCAATCAGCGGAGCGGTTAGCAGGGATTTATACCAGGGAGATTGTCCTTCTGCACGACATTCTAGTTTCTATCATCTCAGATAGGGGTTCAGTGTTTACATCACGGTTTTGGAGAGCCGTCCAACACGATTTGGGTACCCTGGTGACTATGAGTACAACCTTTCACCCTCAGACGGACGGACAATCCGACCGCACTATTCAGATTCTTGAGGATATGCTCCTTGCGTGCGTGATTGAGTTTAGAGGGTCTCTGGATCAGTTCTTGCCATTGGCTGAGTTCGCATACAACAACAGTTATCAGTCCACTATTCAAATGGTGCCTTATGAGGCCTTATATGGTAGGAGATGCAGATCCCTGGTGGGTTGGTTCGAGCCGGGCGAGGCTAGGTTATAGGGCACTGATTTGGTTCAGGATGTGGTCGAGAAGGTTAAGGTAATTCAGGATAGACTCCATATGGCCCAGTCCACACAGAAGAGTTATGACCGGAAGGTTCGTGATGTTTCCTTTATGGTTGGTGAGCGGGTATTACTTCGGGTCTCGCCTATGAAAGGTGTCATGAGGTTTGGAAAGAAAGGGAAGTTGAGCCGGAGGTTCATTGGCCCATTTGAGATTTTGAAGCAGGTTTGGAAGGTTGCTTATGAGCTTGCTTTACCTCCCAGTTTGGCTTGAGTTCATCCGGTATTTTATGTTTCGATGCTTCGGAAGAATCACGATGACTCGTCTCACGTGTTGGAGTTCACTTCAGTCCGGTTGGACAATGACTTGTCCTACGTTTAGGAGCTAGTGGCAATATTAGATAGGCAGGTCCGAAAGCTCAGGTCAAAGGATATAGCTTTAGTAAAGGTTCAGTGGCGGGGTCAGCCAACCAAGGAGGCTACTTAAAAGACCGAGCGGGATATGCGCACTTGATACACTCATCTTTTTGCTACTTTAGGTATGTTCTCTATGCTCTTTCGAGGACGAACGAATGGTTAAGTGTAGGAGGATGTGACGACTCGGCCGGTCGTCTTTAGAATTTATGCCCCATTCCCCCATTAAATTCTTCCCTTAATGTCACGCCCCAAATCTGAGGGACATGACAGAAACTCCACCGGGTATCCCTGGTCGAGTGTCAGTCATGTCCCTCTGATTTAGGGCGTGACAAACTTGGTATCAGAGCCTACGGTTTTCAAGAGTCCTAGGATGTCTCGGAGCCGTGCCTAGTAGAGCCCTTCTTATCCGTGTGTTGTCGACCACATCTATAAGTTGGGGCTACACGGGCATTAAGGAAAAACTATCCTCTTCTTATTATTCCAAGTTCGTGTGGTAAAGTGATGTTGTGTCTAATTCGTGCTCTGTTTCGAATTTTCAGAAATCGCACCTACGAAGTAAGCTAGACTTGGCCTAAGGGCCAATGCCACTTCCAGTGCGGTTGTGGATCATGTGCCGACTGCCGTGAGTGGGTGTGATTCCCCAGTTCTGAATTTTCCTGCTCGACCCGTACCTAATCTAAGAAATCATGTTCCAGCGGTGGCCGAGGGTGCCACTATCCCTCTTGCCAATGCTCCTAATCCTGATGCTGCTCAAGCTTCCGATCCCGGGATTTCCGATGGGGACCTTAGGGGAGCCATCCGCATGTTGACCAAGTTAGTGGCCGCCCTAGAACAGAGATCTCATGATGCCCCTGTGTCCTCCAGCGGACAGGGAGATTCTTCAAGCTCAAGAGTTCATCAGTTTCTGCGATTGTCCCCTCTAGAGTTCTCAGGCATAGACCCAGAGAGGCCAATCCGCAAGACATCCTTGATGAGATGTACAAGTCCCTTCGAGTGATGAAGGCTACAGAGATAGAAGGGGTAGAATTGGCTTCATACAGGTTGAAGGGAGCAGCACGTTAATGGTTTTAGATGTGGGAGGATTCCCGTGAATAGGGGAGATCTCCAGCTAGATGGGATGAGTTCGTAGATGCCTTCATGGACCACTTCTTGCCCGCTGAGCCTGTGAGCACGTGATTTTTGCTCTCCCGACAATTACTCCCAAAAAAAATTCAAAATATAATTGTTCTGCATTGTGTGTGGTTTTTATGGATTTTTGTGTTATATTTTATTTTGAGTTTGAATTTTTTGTCTGTATGTGTTTATTTGTTAAATTAATGGAAGAAAATACAAAAATACATGTCGCATGCATTTAGGAATTAATTGTGCATTTTAGGAACTAATTAACCATAAAGTAGTTAAAAAGAAAATACAAAAATATGCTTTTTTGCGCTTTGTCATTATGTGACTTTATTTAAATGTGTAACTCGTGTTAATTATTGAAATATTAATTAATATGTGTGAGATTTAATTTCTTTTGATTTTACACAATTGTTTAGGATTATATTTTAATTCTAGTTGTAGTTAGTTAAGAAAGAAGGGAAAAGGCTATTTTTCAAAGAAAACCAGGCCCAAATATTCTTGACCCAGTCCATAGACAATGTCTCTGAGACCGTCCCCAAACGACGCCGTTATGGAACTTGTCATTTGAGTCATTGATCAAACCAATCGAATTGCCCACATCAGACCTTTTATTAATCCAAACGACGTTGTGTGAGGACGTTTAATCTAAGCCGTTCATCTAATCTAATCTAAGGGCTCCCAGGCCTTCCTCTATGCCCGACCCGTTTTACCCCGGAGACCGACCCAACCTCATTAAATCAAACGACACCGTTTCAATCCCCCCAATCAATCCTGGCCTTTCATGTAATCTGATCCTGCGGCCAGGGTCAATCCACCCCAATCCATATATAAGCTTTATCTCACACCCTGCACCCCCATAGCCACCCTACCCCTCTCTTCATTATCGTCTCTCAAAGACAAACCAAACCAGCAAACCCTAGCTGGCATTGAACCCCTGAGCTTGAAACCCGGCGGTAATGATGCCAATGACCACCAAAATAACAACCCTTAACCACTTGAACACCCTGAACATAAATCCCCTACCCGTTAACCTCAAATCTCCACACAGCTACTCGAATCTTCATTTGAAGGTTCGAGTCAAAACTCAAATAACACCAACGACCACCCAAATAACACCCTTGAACCACCTGAACCCCCTAAACATGAATCTGTTACTCGTTGGCCTCGAATCAAATGGCAATTTCTCGAATTTTCATTTGAAGATTTCAGCCCAGACTCAATCTATGCCAACAAAGCCCAAAATGATACCAAACACTCCCTAGACCTCCCTCGTCATCAAACCATCATTGGTTTGGTTCGAATCTAGCTAGAAAACCCCGAGTCCCAAATCACCTATATGAACCCTAGAGATTGAAAAATTAGAGGTCTGGCAAAATTGGTTAGAGATTGAGGTCTAATAGACCCTAGTTTTGGTGTTCTCAACTGGGAACACCTTGATTAGAGTCCATTGGACCTCAAATGGTTGAATCCGTTTCATGACAGGGTCGTTAATTCAGGAACTTTAAAAGGTAAGTGCTTCTCTCTCCTTCTAATTCTATTTGTGAGTACTTTGTGTTCATTTGCATATTTGTCTTAACTGATTTGATTATTGTTCTGTCAAATCCTTCATCTCCCACAGACCTTTATTTGGTCGATTTTCTTTTTTTGTTTATTTATTGTTTGTGATAAATTAAATGTTCAATTTGGTTAAAATTGCCCAGTTGTTATTTCATGTCAAATTCCCTAGTTCCCCAAAGTCATGAATCACTATTTTCCATGTTTAGCTATGTCTGTTTTTGGGGTATATTTTGTCTATGAAATAAGTGTCGTTGATTAACTTTACATGTTTGAACGTTGGAATAACCTGAATTAAGAAAAACATGTATCATTAATTGCCCATATCATCTCTGCCTTTACTTTTGGCTAATATCAAACATAGGCAAAAATTTGATAATTAAACCTTAAGCCTCAAGACGAGATGGCCCAGGCCTCATTTGTGTCCTGCGTTGGGCCTGGGCCAAAGAGAATTCAGAAATTAAGAGGCCCAGGCATATGATGTTGCACTTTACATTGGGCCAGGGCCCAAACCGCTCTGCATCCTTAATGCCCCCCTTTCAAATTTATTTGATACCATGTGTATAATTTAGGCCAATAATTCTGACATGTAAATAATATATGATTTTTCATTTCGTTTTAGAGACGCAAACAAATAGAAAATATTAGTCGCTTTAAGACATCCTTTAAAAATAAATGAGGTATGCCTCACCGAAATAAATTACAAATTGCGTGGCCCTTCATTAAACACACATAATAGTTGGATAGACTTCGGAATATGCCATTTAGCGAATTCCGTGGCATCCTCCCAAAATAACACACATGTTAGACTCTCTTTTGGACATGTCTTAATTAATTTTACCTTTATAAACTCGGGTGTGCATTTATGTGGCCAAATCTAAATCTCGACGAAGCCAAAATGTGTTAACAAACTACGTGTACATTGGTTGTAACGTGGTTCAAGATGCATTTCAATGACGTCGCAATTCATAAAAAAAATATAAACAATTAAGGGTATTGCCTCGCCAAACAATAAATCACAAAACTGTGGCGCCCTCTATACATACTTGTTGTATAGGATTACTTAGATTCTGGAACGGGCCTTCTAGCCATTATCATGGTCTTGTCCAAAACAACACTACGCTAGTCGCTTAGGGCACATATTTAATAAAATTACCTTCTTAAACCTGAGTGTACATTGATGTGACCCAAATCCAAATCTCAACAAGTACGCTGGTTGTGACGTGATTCGAGATGCTTTTTCACAACGTTACAATTCTTTGTTAAAAATGACAGAAATAATAATAAAAGTGGTAAAAAGTCACAATTTGCACTAAGTACATAATTGTTGAAATCAGATAAATAAGATCAATATAACAGTTGAGCGACCGTACTAGAACCACGGAACTCGGGAATGACCAACACCTTCTCCCGGGTTAACAAAATTCCTTATACCGATATGTGGTACGCAGACTATAATTTAGAGTCAATTCTTTTCCTCGATTCAAGATTAAAACCCGTGACTTGGGACACCCTAATCTTCCAAATGGTGACTCTAAAATAATTAAATAAATCCCGTTCGATTGTCCTTTAATAGGAAAAACTCCTTTATGCCCTTTGCGGGGTGTATAGCGCAAAAAGGAGGTGTGACAACGCTGGCGACTCTGCTGGGGAGCAAATAACCCAGAATCTCTTGTTCAGAGTTATAAATTCGAGCTTATGATAAATTGTTATAATTTTGCTTTGTTATCCAATATTTTCATGTGATATGTGTTTAATGTGAAAAATTTACCACTTTGATATTATTTGACTGTATATATAAACTGTGCCGAACCTTTCTCTCTTCACCTCTGGGGATGTTCTTACTGGTTGAAACTCCTTATTCTGTTAGTGTCATACCGTGAAATAAAAGAGGCTTGAAAAGTTTCTAAGCCGGCTGGCCTTTTGGTTCCCGGAAAGGAGCTCCTTCCTCGACTCTAGTTGTCCGCTCGGGTACACTGTCTAGAACATATACCCAGGATTTAAACATAGTAAAATGTGACTTCATGCCGGATCCCTAGTAGGAAAGCTTATCTGCATCATGTTGAATTTTACTTAGGGGACTAAACACAGGTTTTGGGTCCGTCTAGAACTACCAACCTGAAACAAAAAGACCATCTTGTTGCATCTTATAAGTGTTGTGCATTTATTTTTTCTTCGAACTTTCATGTTGACCGGCGTGTAATATCAGGAATCTTGAAAATTTAAAAAAAAAAGAGAGAGGAAAAATAGGAGAGAGATAACTACTCGGTTTTAGAAAAAGTCATGTCCAAGTAATGTCAAAACTCTGCCAAAATTTTGATTTTTTCCGAAAATAAGAGAAATTGGGTATTTTTACTTGAAAAAAAAATGAGAATAATAATAGAGTCTTGTTTTAATTTAATTTAGTTTTCTTACCCGAACTATGTCAGTTTGATTCTCACCGGATGTGAGATATGTAGCCAACCCTTATCGGGTCCAACTTCCCATTTTTTGCAAAAATAACCAGAAAATGACAAAAATTTCTATTGTCTTCATGAAAGAGTCGGGCGACACAGTTTTTTGTGAAAAAATAGCCGAATTTTCCAATGCCAGAAGGCTTACTTTGCACAAACGGTCCCCTAGTCATTTCTTTTGAATTATTTTTTACTGGTGGACTCAAACAACCTTAAAATATTCATACATGAGGTGCTGAAAGGCCGTGTTCGGAAAGCCGAGTTTTTGTTAAATTGAAAAAAAAATTTAGTTTTTGAGTCAAATAATACTTTGCTTTTACCTAAAAACGCCTAAATAAATGTGCAAGATGGACCCAACTCAAAATGAACCCTTTTCAATCTTGAATAAAATACCTGTCCAGATACGACTCTGGTGGAATGATTTGGGCAAGGAAAGGCATGACAAGGTCAATAAACGTCTAAAAGGGCTTACAGGGTTGTTGGTGATCAGGCCTCGAGGGGATATTATAAGAGCATTGGTCACTCATTGGGACTCGGTGCGCAACGTCTCTCACTTCTCGGATGTTGAACTCACCCCGACTTTGGAAGAAATAGCCGGGTATATCGGAAGCACCGAAGCTCCATTAGGGGAGAAATACCCAGTGGCTCCAAGAGCTGTAGCTGTGTACCGGTTTTTGGACTCATTGAAAATAGTCAAAACGATCCATAATCCAGATTTGGCAAAAGGCTTTTTTACTCTAAGCTTTGTATGTCAAAGGTACGGCCACGTGGGAGGGTTTGACAAGCCAGAAAACAGGTTGTGCACCAGGAGTGACCGTCAAAAGCGGGATGAACATAGACGGGTTGATTTTATGATTACCTTCTTAGGGAATTTAGTGTTCCCAAGAAAAAATGGGAACATTGACATAAAGATAGCCGGGATCGTAAGTACTTTGCTCGCTAAAAATGATAGCACTCTAGCTCCCATGATTGTAGTTGATATCTTCCGAGCTCTCACAAACTACAATGCCAGAGGAAATTTCTTCGAGGGGTTTAACTTGTTATTGCAGATGTGGATGATCGAACACCTGTGTCCCCCCTAATTCTTGAGCCATGGGTTATTATCTACAACTTGCATAGAGGAGTTTGGCACCAGAATTAATGGGGTCCCCTGACCCGAAGGAGTCACAGCATGGACCTCATACTTTCGGATCCTCAACGCTCGTCAAATACAGTAGACACTGGGATGGTTACAGGTCGACAAAGTCATATACATGCCGGCATCTAGGTCTCATTTTCTCTTGATGGGACTTAAGAGCATTCAACCTTACGCACCATATCGGGTTTTGACGCAGCTGTGGAGATGTCATATAGTGCCAAAATATGAGGATCTAAGTACCCAAGTGATTGAGATCAACCCCGATGGGCAATTCCCTGAAGCAAGAGTCCGCCAGATCTGGAGCCAATGTCAATACCTAGAGGCAAATACTTGTGTACTGAATCAGGCAAAAGGAGAAGTTTCACCCGAATACCACACTTGGTATAGAGGGGAAGTGTCATCTAGAAGACCAGCTAAGAGACCTCACCTCCAGGAGTTCGCCAAGTCCTCACAAGGGCATTGGGACTGGTTGGCCAAAGAACGCGAATACAGGGTCCGCATAGAGGAATTGGAGAATCAGGTTCAGGATCTCCAATACGATAGTAGTTTGCAAGCTGCAGCCGATGAAGGAGATAGAAAGAAGTTAACCCAATAAAGCAACACTCCTATGGCTCGAATACAACGAGTCAGAAAGAATGCCGACAACCAAGAGAGAAGTCGGGCTGAAAAGAGGTTAATATACGGATTGAACAAACAGCTCAAGGAAAGCCAAGAAAGTTTGTAGAGGTCTATGGCTCGCATAGCAAGGATGTGGATCAGATGGGAAAAGGGTGCAATGGAACGGAGAGAGTATCTGCAACAAGTCAACATGGATTATGAAATAAGCATTGGGATATTAAGAGCAATGAATTCCGCTCTTCAGGAACCGGTCTTCAGACAAGCCAGAGAGGCTAGGGCAAACAGGAAACGCTGTTATGATATGATGGCTAGGATCGAGGAACATATGGAAAAATTCCAAGATTGACTCGCCGACAATGCCCAAGTGTTGGGGTTAAAGAACCGAAAAATAGAACAATTGTTCAGAGAAAGGGATTGCATCCGGGGAAAGATTGATGAGATTAGGCATTATATTCACATGAGAGGCCTAACATGTAACAGATGCCCCGGGGTGCCCTCTTCTCCTCCGTCATGGGTTACGTTCATCAAATCATGGGTGAACTAAAAAATCTGCGAAGGGGTCCCGCACCAAGGACCAAATCCAGGCCGAACAGGACCCCACGAGCACAGAAGTTCAAAGCCTTAAAGCATGTTTAGTTTGAATTTACATTTTTCCTGAGTTTTGAGTGTGTTTGTTCGTTGTGGTATATTGTTTTACTTTGGGTAAAAGGCTGTGGTATGTTTTAAATCTTTCCAGTTTTAAGTTTGGCTTTGTAATCAAGATGTTTTAAATGGGAATTAAGAATCTGAAAATATGTCTTGTGTGTTTCACATTTACGGAAGAACTATGCCCGGTCTGATTCACGCTGGAACGTGGTACGTAGGCAATCCACATAAGATTCGACCACCACAAAAATAAAAGAAACATAATGATGATAAAAGAAAAGAAAATAAAAGAGAGGAAAGTGGAAGGTTCCCTAAAAACATTAAATAAAACAAGCCGGGATGACGCATGCGGTTGGAGCAAAAACATGGTAGAAATGGTTACCTGCTTAGGACCATTGCATCCCGAATGTGCGATTACCAAATCTGTTAAACTCTAACACTAACAAGTTTGTTGTTTTCCAATATCAGACAGTTAGTTGTTAAAGTATTCTGACATCATATCACTATCAAACCAGATCTAAAGGACCTATCCCAATAAGCATGACTACTTTAGAACCCAGCATCGAGGAAGAGAGGCTAGTATGTCAAATGCTGAAAGAGGCAATGAAGAAGATAGAAAGGATCGGGTTGGAAATGAATGCAATGCAGTTAGCCTTGGATAAGGTGCTGAAGATCCCTGAACCACCTATTACTCCTACATTAGGGCACATGCCAGAATGCCCTCATCCAGGCCCATCCAGAAGCCTACCAACTCATCATTATTATCAGGGGAGAAGCCCCGATGATACCCAAGCTCCACCGCCCAATCAACAATTTCCACCACCAAACATTCCTGTTTTTATGGTCTCTCACCAGCCACGCTGCAGAGATCAACTAGTGAGCCATTGTTTCAGGCTCATGATGCTTAATATTATCCTCCTGAACCCACATTTAATGCACCAGAACCCCGTACCCATGACCCCCACTTGGAAATCCCCGCGGAGATTGAAAAGCCGGCAAAGGTCCCGGAACAAGATGAGGTTATGAGGAAGTTCAAAAGCCTGGAGCAAAGCTTCAGGAGAATGCAAGGGTTGGGCAATCAGGTAAGTGTGGCTTACTAAGATGTATGCCCTTTTCCCGACGTCCAGTTACCAGTGGGGTTCAAGATGCCCAAGTTTGACTTATACGAGGGGCACGACGATCCTATGACACATTTATGTGGCTTTTGTAGCAAAATGAGAGGGGCGGGTGGCAGAGATGAGCTACTGATAGCTTATTTTGGCCAAAGCTTAAGTGGATCTGCACTTGAATGGTACACCAGACAAGATCCCAGCAATTGGTACACCTGGGATGATCTAGCGCAGGCTTTCGCAGGTCATTTCGATTACAATCTCAAGATAATTCCTGTCCTTCTCAAATTATTGAGGACTGGGAAGAAGCCCGGAGAAAGCTTCCGCGAGTTTGGTTTCCGCTGGAGAGAACATGCAGCTAGGGTGTATCCTCCCATGAGAGAGGGGGAAATGGTGGACTACTTCCTACAGACGCTGAACCCAACTTACTTTGGTCACTTACTAACGACGGTTGGAAAATCTTTCAATGAAGTAGTGAAGATCGGGGTTATAATAGAGGAGGGGTTGAAGTCCGATAAAATTTTGAATTACACAGAACTTAAGGCAACAACCCAGGCTATTCAGAGCGGCACATGAGGTGCGCTAGGGAGGAAAAATAAAGAAGAGGTTGCAACAGTTGAAATAGGTAACTGGTCCAGATCCACCAAACCATACTACAACCAATCCAGACCCCGCATTCCAAATTATCCATATTCCTCATTTAGCCCATCACAACACTACTATCCACTGCATGAACCACATTTTTCTGTGCACCAAGCACAAACATACATTCAGCCTCCGGCGCGCCTGCAATGGCGCGCACCGGCTTCACAAAACGCCTATCCACCTCCACAAAATACCTATCCACCTACACAGAACACATACCCACCACCCCAAAATGGTTATCCTCCACCCAGGGCCTACAGGAACCCTACGGGGGCAGGTTTCCGTTGAAATCCAGCTTCTAAAAATGAAAGGCTACAAAGTCAAAGAGCCTTTGCAGAACCGGGAGAAACCTACACTGCCTTGTTCAACAAGTCAAGGCAGTTAGGTTTGTTGTGCCCGGTCGAACCTAGTATGCCAAATCCCCCGCCCCAGAATGTGGATCAATCGAAAAGCTGCGAGTACTGCTCAGGATTGCTAGGGCATGATACTGAGAAATGTTGGAGATTGAAGCATGCAGTACAAGATCTCATCGATGCCTATAAGATCGAGGTCCAAGCGCCGGAGGCGCCCAACATCAATCAAAACCTATTGGCGGCGCACCCCGAAGCTCACATGATTAAGCTCTTGCATGAAGGATGGGAGATGAAGAAACCATCACAAACATTGATTATGATCCGCGCTACCCCAACAGAAAAGCCGAACAATAAGGAAGCAGGAGTACCAGTGAAGAAGTTGGAGGTCAAGCCTGTGGTGATAGTGGGGAAAAATCCAGCCATTACTTGGAAAAAACCAGAAGCCGCTAAAGCGGTAGTATCGGGAGCATCATCTGCACCCGTACTTGTTGTAAAAGGAGTTTACCGGGAACCGGTCATCATGAAACCCGTAGTCCAACTGCCAATGATTAACAGCAAGGCTGTGCCTTGGAAGTATGAGAAAGCGACAATAATATACAAAGGAAAGCAAGTGGAAGAAGAGATATGTGAGGCTCAGGGGTTAACTCATTCGGGGAGATGCTTTGCTCCCATCGAGTTAAGAAAGTCCAATCCAGCAGTGGCAAACAAGCCGGTAACAGAAGAAGAAGCTGAGGAGTTTTTGAAGAACATGAGGACACAGAACTACTCCATTGTAGAGCAGTTAAGAAAGACTCCAGCTCAAATTTCATTGTTGTCTTTGTTAATTCACTCCATCAATCATTGCTAGGCACTGATGAAAATCCTGAACGAGGCTCATGTTCCGGATAAACTCTCTGTAAATCACTTGGAGAAGATAGTGCACAAAATCTTTGACGTAAAATAGGTGACATTTTCTGATGATGAATTGCTGACAGAGGGTACAGAGCACAACAAAGCCTTGTATTTGACCGTAAAATGAAAAAATCAGTGGTCACCTGAGTATTTGTTGATAATGGGTCAAGTGCCAACATCTGTACTTTGGCTACATTAAACAGGTTGAAAATTGACCATGACCGGATTAACAAGAACAACGTCTATGTCCGAGGTTTCGATAGAGGTGGTACCAACACGGTGGGTGATATTATACTGGACCATTAGTCCGGTAGAATTCACCATGGAATTCCAAGTGGTTGATGTGGCAGTATCATACAATCTTCTGCTTTGGCGACCTTGGATTCATGCTGCCAAAGCAGTACCCTCTATATTACAACAAATGGTGAAATTTAAATGGGACAGACAGGAGATAGTGGTGCACGGGGATGACGGTACAAGCATTGAGGGTGATGATATTGTGCCATTCATAGAGAGTGATGACCAAAAAGGGCCATGGGTGTACCAAGTTTTTGACGGGGTTTAAGTGAATAAAATTTCTGAAGGAGAAGACCTCCCGCTTCCCACGATAGCTCCCGCAACCGTCATGATGATACAGAGATGCTGGGTAATGGATTCGTGCCAGGAAAAGGGTTGGGGCATGTCTCCTTGCCCAAGAATTTAGAGACCTTTGGATTGGGATTTAAACCTACTGCGGCAGATATAAATCAAGCACGAAAAATGAAGAAGAGAATTTGGGCTCTTCCCAAGCTAGTTCCACGCCTTTCCAGATCTTTTGTTAAAGCAAGTGCCAAGAGGTCATTGGCCCCAAAATTTTTCGGACCATTGATTGGGATGGACGGGGATTTGAATCAGAGCTTCGAAAGGATGTTTGCTGATGTCAACGTAATAGAAGTTGGAGAGGCTTCCAGCAAAGCATGCTTACAGTTTGTGGGGCCTAAAGCCAGAATCAACAACTGGACGGCTACTCCTCTTCCTACCCGGAAGGAGTCATGGTAGTAGGCTCTGGATTTTCTTTCGTGTTTCCTTGATTATTCCAGAGTTGTAATCCAATTTTGGTTTTTTTTTGTATCAGTATAGTGTGAAACTCTGTTATTACGCATTTTTAAATTGAAAGTTTCCTTTTCTTTTCCTTTTTTTAATTTTTGTTTCTTCTTTTTCTTTCTGAATAGTTCTCTTTTTATGTCCTAATGACATGGCATGCACAACAGATCTTCGACCTATTCTAAAAAATCAATCTGACTCTGACCTAATTGTACAAGAGATTGATTACGATAATGAGTCTTAATATGACGATGATGAAGCCTTCGAGGAAATAAATAGATAATTTTCCAGTTCGAAGAGAAACCAAAGACTAATCTAAATAACACCAAAGCCGCCAATTTAGGGGATGCGTACGACATCAAGGAAACCAAAATAAGCATCCACATTGAGCCAAGTGTTAGGGAGCAGTTAATCAAAACCCTCATTGAGTTCAATGATGTTTTTGCATGGTCATATGATGACATGCCGGGATTAAGCACCAATCTAGTGGTTCACAAATTGTCTACTGATCCGGCATGCCCTACTGTCAAGCAAAAACGGAGGAAATTTAAGACATATATGAGTGTGAAGATCAAAGAAGAAGTGACCAAGCAGCTGCAGGAAAAAGTTATTCGAGTCACTCGATATCCCGATTGGTTGGCCAATGTAGTATCGGTGCTGAAGAATGATGGGAAGATCAGGGTATGTGTTGACTACCACAATCTCAACAAAGCAAGCCCTAAGGATAATTCTCCATTGTCCAACTTCCATATCTTGAGCGATAATTGCGCCGGGCGCGAGCTCAGATCCTTTGTGGATTATTATGCAGGATATCATCAGATCTTAATGGATGAAGTAGATGCCGAAAAGATGGATTTCATTACGCTATGGGGAACTTACTTTTACCGGGTAATGCCATTCGGCTTGAAGAATGCTAGGGAAACGTACATGAGAGCAATGACTACTGTGTTTCATGACATGATACACAAAGAGATTGAAGTGTACGTGGATGATATGATCATAAAGTCGAGGTGTCAAGAAGACCATGTAGCAGACTTAAGTAATTTCTTTCAAAGACTTCAAAGGTATGATATTAAACTTAACCCGGCTAAATGTGCCTTTGGGGTTCCATCAGGAAAGCTGTTAGGATTCGTTGTCAGTCGGCGAGGTATTGAGTTGGCCCCATCTAAGATAAAAGCCATCCAGGATTTACCATCGCCGAAGAACATAACGGAGGTGATGAGTCTGTTGGGAAGATTAAATTACATCAGCAGGTTCATCGCTCAACTTACGGCGACCTGTAAGCCCATATGTCGGCTGTTGAAGAAAGATGTTGCGGTAGTATGGACGACGGAATGTCAGGAAAAATTTGACTAAATCAAGAGGTATCTGTCAAATCCACCCGTGTTGGTTCCACCTGAATCGGGAAGACCATTGATTCTCTATTTAACGGTCCTGGAGAATTCGTTCGATTGCATACTAGGGCAACATGACAACACAGGGAGGAGGGAACAAGCCATTTATTATCTCAGCATGATGTTTACAATATACGGGCTTATGTATACTCAACTTGAAAATACCTGTTGCGCCCTAACTTGGGTAGCACAAAAGTTGATGCACTATCTATCATCATATATGACTTATCTCATTACACGCTTAGATCCATTGAAGTATATCTTCCTAAAGCCTATGCCTACAGGAAGGCTAGAAAAATGGCAGATATTACTCACAGAATTCGACATATTCTGTATGACGAGGACGGCCATGAAGGCCCAAGCGTTGGCTGATCATTTTGCTGAGAACCCTGTTGATGAAGAGTACGAACCATTGAGGAAGTATTTTCCCGATGAAGAAGTGATGAAAGTAGATGAGGTAGAATCGACTGAGGAACTAGGATGGAAGCTTTTCTTTGATGGAGCCGCAAATTCAAAGGGAGTTGGAATAGGAGCAGTGCTCATTTCAGAAACCGGACATCATTATCTTGTTACGACGCATTTACGTTTCTATTGTACCAAAAATATGGCTGAATATGAGGCCTGCATTCTGGGGTTACGTTTAGCCGCAGAAATGGATGTCCAGGACGTTTTGGTCTTGGGAGACTCGGACCTCCTGGTACATCAAATTCAAGGTGAACGGGAAACACAGGATTTTAATCTTATACCATATTGGCAGTGCTTGCACGATTTGAGCAAAAGATTTCGATTGGTGGAGTTTAGACACATTCTGAGAGTTCACAATAAGGTCGCAGATGCATTGGCCACTTTAGCGTCAATGTTGCATCACCCAGATAAAGTTCATGTTGAATAATTACATATTCAGGTTCATGAGCAACATGCTTATTGTAGTAGGATAGAGGAATAAATTGATGGCGAGCCATGGTTTCATGATGTCAAGGAATACCTCTTGATGGGATATACCCAGAAAAGGCAACCAGAGATCAAAAGAGAGCCATTCGGCGATTGGCAAATGGGTTTTTCCTTAGTGGAGGAGTGTTGTACAAAAGAACCCCAGATTTTGGATTGTTGAGATGTATAGATGCCGGCCAAGCCATGACGGTAATGACAGAGGTCCATGCCGGAATTTGTGGGCCCTATATGAGCAGATATGTATTGGCGAAGAAGATTCTTCGAGCAGGATATTATTGGCTTACCATGGAGCGTGACTATATAGGTTTTGTGCGAAAATGACATCAATTTCAGGTACATGGAGATTTGATTCATTCTCCGCCAACGGAATTGCATACGATGTCAGCACCTTGGCCATTTGTTGAATGGAGAATGGATATCATTGGACCTATTGAACCGGTAGCTTCCAACGGTCATATGTTCATTCTAGTAACCATTGATTATTCCACCAAATGGGTAGAGGCCAAGACTTTCAAGTCAGTGACGAAGAAGGCAGTTGTGGATTTTGTCTATGCCCATAACATCTGTAGATTTGGGATCCCAAAGGTAATCATAACAGACAATACATCCCAAAGGTATCAGTTTGATGAAAGAAGAATGTCAATAGTTAAAGATTACACATCATAATTCCACCCCGTATCGTCCTACGGCGAATGGTGCATTTGAGGCAGCCAACAAGAACATAAAAAAGATTTTGAGGAAGATGGTGGAAGGGTTCAGACAGTGGCATGAAAAGTTACCCATTGCATTGTTGGGTTATCGCACTACTGTTCGTACTTCATTGGGTGCAACTCCTTATCTGTTGGTATATGGAATTGAAGCAGTAATACCAACAGAGGTCAAAATTCCATCCATCCAGATTATCGCTGAAGCCGAGATTGATGATAATGGATGGGTCAAAGCTCGACTGGAGCAGTTGATCTTAATAGATGAAAATAGATTGGCAGCATGATGTCATGGTCAATTGTATCAGAAGAGAATGGCAAAAGAATACAATAAGAAGGTGCACCCTAGAAAATTTTAAGTAGGGGAGCAAGTATTGAAACGAATCCTCCCACACCAGGTCGAAGTAAAAGGCATGTTCGCCCCAAACTGGCAAGGTCCTTATATTGTGACCAGAGTGTTATCCAACGGTGCTTTATGTCTGACAGATGTCGAAGGAAGATACGTCAACATGGCTATCAATTCTGGTGTAGTCAAGAGATACTATGTGTCTAAAAAGGCTTCCCGATTATTATCTGAGAAGTACCAAGTCAGACAGATGAAAGCCAATGGTAATACACTGATCCCCGACTAGACAAGGGTCATAAAGTGAAAAAATTGATAGGCAAAAGAATTTCCCAGTAGAGAGAATCTTATTGGTAACACTCCGATCCCTAGCTGAAAAATAAAATGAGAGAGTCTTATCAGTGAAAACCTTCACAGACACCATAAGACGACGTAAGCAGAGAGAAACAAATGAGAGAGTCTTATTGGTGAAAACCTTCACAGGCACCATAAGGCGACGTAAGCAGAGAGAAACAAAATGAGAGAGTCTTGTGGTGAATACCTTCACAGGCACCATACGGCGACAAGAGCTGAGAGAAATGAGAGAGTCTTATTGGTAAAAACTCCTCGAAGGGCACTATGAGGCGATAAGATAGATTGGCATATCCGCATAAGGCAAAGAGTTGGGCATCTATTTTTCCCCGGCAAATGAGGCCATCAGAAAGATTAATTGATACAAATAGAATGGGTCGATTAGTCAGGATGCACAACATGATCATTGGGACCAGTCATACCGTCCAGATAAGTTCTTTCCTTTTGTTTTCCCCAGCATTTGTTTAGAGATATTTTTCTCTTTTTCTATCTTTTCATTTCTTTATCTAAAAGACTTTTTCTAGAAATTTGTTTTGAGAAGGATTTACAGAGTTTACTAGCAGTTGCCAAAATGGTACAAAGTGAAATGTGAAGAGGACAGGCCAACGACAAGGCAATAAGACAAAAGGCATTTGTTGCAAGAACAAATGGCAAATTCGCCTAGAAAGTTAAGGGAAATATGGAGAAAAGCTGGAAAGCAACGGTCGAGGAACTTATGGATCAAGTTCGAGCAGTACCCCTAACAGAACTTCGATGGATCACTAACCATGTTCAAAGATGGTCAAACAACACAATAAAAAGGGAAGGAGAAAGGGAGAATTCACCCGCAACAAAATAACCTTGGCAGTCTTATCCTCAATAATGTTATCCCCCGATGATAACATTATATTCCCTACAGTATTGAGGGAAAATAAGATCTTGGAAGGAAGACGGTTTGGAGTTGAAAAAGACTCCCCAGCATGTTTTGAAACAAAAGAGCAGGGAAGGGATAAATGGAAAACCATCCCCAGCAGGAATATCATCCCCAGCAAGTAACGTTATCCCCAACCAGTTTGGAAGCACAAAGCCAGAAAAGGGAAAGGAAAAAACATCCCCAGCAAGAGTGGCACGATCCCTAATCATGTTTTAAACTGACGAGATTTTCTTTGATTGATACAGGAAAAATAAAGGTTGATGGTGGCAGAAAAACACGCCACAAGGAAGGCACCAATACTGGGGCAGAAAATTTTCTGCCGTTGTCAAAAAATTTCTCGGATGAACGAGGAAAAAAATTCAATACTTTCATCTCATAACAATTAGGCGCCCACCTGTATAACAAGGGAATACTTTTCATGTCTTAGCATTTAGGCGCCCACCTTTATAATAAGGGAATACCTTTCATGTCTTGGCATTTAGGCGCCCACCTATATAACAAGGGAATACTTTTCATGTCTTTAGCAAATAGGCACCCACCTATATAACAAAGGAATACTTTTCATGTCTTTAGCAAATAGGCGCCCACCTGTAAAACAAGGGAATACCTTTAATGTCTTAACAATTAGGCGTCCACCTGTATAATAAGGGAATACCTGTCATGTCTTAGCGTTTAGGTGTCCACCTGTATAACAAGGGAATACTTTTCACGTCTTTAACAAATAGGTACCCACCTGTATAATAGGGGAATACTTTTTATGGCTTAGCATTTAGGCGCCCACCTGTATAACAAGGGAATACTTTTCATGTCTTAAGCAAATAGGTGCCCACCTGTATAACAAGGGAATACATTTCATGTCTTAGCATATAGGCGCCCACCTATATAAAGGGAATGCATTTCATATATTTAGCAAATAGGCGCCCACCTATATAACAAGGGAATACTTTTCATATCTTTAGCAAATAGGTGCCCACTTGTATAACAAGGGATACATTTCATATCTTAGATAATTAGGCTCCCACCTGTATAACAAGAGGAATACTTTTCAATTTTTACGTTTCAGGTCTTGAAACCGTTTACCCACTGGAAGGCAAAAGGCTACAAGAAGAGGCCCCAGTGAAAAGTAAAGGGCATAAGTCAAAAGGAAGATAAGACACAACATAACAAATGTGATGAAGATGTTAGAATATACGCTTAACGCTAGAGGGGGGTGAATAGCGTTATAATAAAAAGCAATGTAAATTTGCAGAATTAAAAATTGCAGGAATAACGTAAGTGTAGTATCAAAAATATAAGGAGAGAACACACCGAATTTTATCCTGGTTCACCACAATGTGTGGTTAGTCCAGTCCCCGAGTGACTCTCTCGAGTTTTACACTAACTTTGTTAAGCTTACGGGTGCCTAATAAACCGTTACACTTGCTCGTAGATATACACTCGACAAGACTTCAACCTGCTCGAGGATACCGCACCTCAAGACTTCAAACCAAGGAACTACTTTTCCTTCTTACAACAAGGGATTAGAATATCCCTTCAAGTGTGTACAAAGACTTAGCACTCAAGACAAGACTCTCTTAATATAGTAGATGTGAGTAAAAACAATACGCTCAAGAACACAACAATTCGTCAAGAGCTTGGCTCTCAAAAACTTATGAAATGAATATAAAATGATTGCAAAGAGAGTATGTAAGCTTTAGCAAGAATGTAATCAGTTGTTATACTTAGAAGAGTGAATTTGAGTTGTATTTATAGTGCTCAAAACACCCAAGACCGTTGCTTAATTGCCAATCACAAATTGCTGATTTTGTGCTAGGATAATCGATTATCTGATTCTGCATAATCGATTATCTGCCAACGTTCAAAAATCAATCCCAGATTTTAAGCAGAATAATCGATTATCCAAATTGTATAATCGATTACCTGACAACGTTCAAAAATCAATCCCCGATTTTATGCTTAACATAATCGATTTTCTGATTATACATAATCGATTATTTTTCAGTGTTTGAAAATACTTTGGCAACGGTCTTTAATATAATCGATTACCAAAAAAGCCATAATCGATTATTTTGCTACTTTGAAAAATCTGATGCTCACTGTCTCAACATAATCGATTAGTCTAAGGCACATAAGCGATTATCTTGTAGCTTTGAAAAATCTGGTGAACACTGCCTTAACATAATCGATTATCATATGGTACATAATCGATTATCTAGTAGCGTTGAAAATTCTGGTGAACACTGCCTTAACATAATCGATTATCATAAGGTACATAATCGATTATCTTTCAACTTTGTAAAATCTGGTGTACACTGCCTTAACATAGTCGATTATCATAAGGTACATAATCGATTATCTTACAGCTTTGTAAAATCTGGTGTACACTGCTTTAACATAATCGATTATCATAAAGTACATAATCAATTTTGTTTGTCCAGATTTGAAAGACATGTTTAAAATTCATTTTGGTTAAAAAGAAATGTTTGAAAATCATTTTGCTTTAAATTAAAGATGCATGGTTTGATAAAAATGATTTTACGAGAGAAGCCAAGTCTTGAATCAATTGTCGGATCAAGATCACAATTATAAAACGACTCATGTATAACTTTGTTGCTTTACTTAATCTTGATCTTTGTTTCTCTTGTTCTTGGACTTTGGCATATGTCAATGTTCCGTTCACGTTGGTTTGTCATTTATCAAAACCTACAAATATGAACACACGTTTAGTTTAGCGACTTGAGAACGTGTTTCAACAATTTCCCCCTTTTTGATAATGGCAAACCAATATCGGGATATGCATATTAATTAATTCATAATGACGTTCCAAGACAAGTATATAGATATGCAACGAGTTCCCCCTCAAGTTATGAATTCCCCCTCAATTTATGCCAATATGTATAAGTGTGCATAGCCCATATCTTCCCCCTTTTGACATTAGCAAAAAAAATTACTAACCCTTTATTGATTAATCAATATTGCAAATACATATAAAGAAAAGACAGAATATTATGCAAACTAGAAAATCAAAGAGGCAAGACATTATTCATTATCATCATTGACTTCCGTCTCGACATCCGGTACATCTTCCCGAAGGACAATTTGGGCGTACGGATAATTGACGTGATCAAAATATCCATGGAGCTCGTGAGTTAATCGATTGACATTCATATCAATACGATTTAGGGATGTGGACATGGAGGCAAGTTGCTCGGAAATAGATTGGAGGGATACATCGGACGGGGCCGGATGACGACGTCATTGAGGTGGAGGAGGAGGATGCTCACCGATATTGGGAAATGAAGATTCTTGGATTTCCCAATGTTTTGTCGCCTTTTTGAGAGGGCCGACGGAGGTGTCAATACCGGAGGCAACAAGAATGGTCATAACGACAAAAGCACAGGGGAGTGGCTTATCTTCCCCAATTGCATCATATAAGTGAGTCATGACGAACTTGCACCAATTGATGCGAGCCCCGGTGATAATGGCATGTATGAGCTTAGAATCCTCATGAGAGATAGTTGTGTGATTGAATTTTCACGGTTTTAGAACGCGAGTGATGAAATAAAAAATTAGGCGATATTCGGGGAGCATGTTTGTAGTGGTTGGACGACGATGGTCCGGAGTTGCAACAAATTCACCGATGCCTATTTGGGTGAAGAGAAGTTGTTCATCAAATAACGCGCCTTCTTCCCTAGTATAGTGAGAAATGTCTTCCCTATTGCGCGGGAGTTTAGTGAGGGCGTGAATATTTGCCTCAAATAGAAGAATTGAAGTTCCATTGACGTTCGAGACAATTTCACCATCTTCGTCCTTCTTGAGATTTGAATAGAAGGCCCGAATTAGAGGAGGGTGAATGTAAGAAGTGTGAAGATATAGGAATTCAAGGAGTTGGCTTTGTATAAGCATATTTGCTGTGGATGAGGGGCGCTTTGATTAAGGAAACGATCCGTGGAAAATCGAGGAGGAAGGATTTCTCGATTTTCAAATTTTTCCATGAAGCGCATAAGTTAGGCTTCACTATTTAATCGTAAATAAGAACCATCTTTATAACAATGAACTAGTGGACGAGTGACGGAAGAGGAGGCAACATTTTTGTCGGAACGAGATCGTTTGGAGGTTTTGCCCGTCATTTTGAATAAATAGTAATAGCCTTTGAAGAGTTGTGAGAGAGTTTTGAGAATTTGGGAGCTAAGATTGATGTTTGAGTGAAGACATTAAAGATATAATGCACCTATTTATAATGTGAAGAATGAAATAGCATTAAAGTGAAGAAATCTGCAAAAATTTAAGGAGCAAACAGTCAGAAACGGTAACTATTTTGAAATACAGACTGAGAATAATCGATTATGGAATTATGGTAATCGATTATTCTGACACAGTGTGCCCAGTGATTTTCTGACTCGGGGAATAATCGATTATGCTTTTGAGATAATCGATTATTTTAGGAAATGTAGTAACGGACATCCGAGACGGTAATAGAAAAATCGATTACACTGTTTTAAATAATCGATTATTTTCACACAGTGACTTAACACCTGAACATAAATGTCAACATAATCGATTAGGGATATGTGATAATCGATTTTTATATTTAACAGCTAAAATCCTGCAAAGCCAAAACTGTTAGATAATCGATTGTAGTGTTGTATAATCGATTATGTCAATTTTCCAGCATAATAAACATAAAACGTAAATGGGGAATAATCGATTATTGACTTTAGAGAAATCGATTATTCTGCACGAGTGTCAGATAATTCCCCCTGTCTTTGGGGCGATACCTGCAAAAAAGAATTAGGCGCCTCCGACGCTCAAGTTAGTAATCGTTAAAACATAAAAATGCAATGCATGAATAAGATCAACGTGGAGTCAAGAATCCGAGTTCACTACGAATTCGGAAGAAGGACTCTTTCTCTAAAGGCTTTGTGAAGATGTCGGCCAATTGATTTTTGGTTTCAACAAATTCAATTTCGACATCGCCCTTGAGAACGTGATCTCTTATAAAGTGATGTCTAATTTCTATGTGTTTCGTTCTTGAGTAAAGAATAGGATTCTTTAAGAAGGTTTCGTGTACTTACCCCTTTCTCGATGTTGCCAATTACCTTGTCAAGAGAATGGTCTTTAGACGTCCTCCAAGCCTTAGGCATCATCGATTCTTCTTCTTGTGGTGGTACTTCTTCCGAAGGTTGTTCCATGACTTCATCTTGAACTTCCTTTGGATCCTCCTTTTGTACCTCGTCTTGAAGATTGATTTTCTTTAAAGCATCTGCAAGATCAACACAAGAATCCTTTCTCGCCAAGCGAGCATCATTTTCACAAAATACTACATGAGGAGATTCCTCAACAGTTTTGGTTCGATTATTAAACACTCTATACGCTTTGCTACGTGATGAGTAACCAAGAAAAATTCCTTCATCAGATTCGCATCAAATTTTCCCAAGTTATCTTTTCCGTTGTTGTGAATAAAACATTTACAACCGAAGACTCTAAGATGAAAAAGATTTGGTTTCCTTCCCTTATAGAGTTCATAGGGAGTTTTCATTAGTATCGGTCTAATGATAGCTCTTTTTAAAACATAGCTTGCGGTACTCACGGCATCCGCCCAAAAATATTTGGGAATATCGGCCTCTTCGAGCATGGTTCTAGCCATCTCTTCGAGACATCGATTTTTACGTTCTACTACTCCATTTTGTTGTGGTGTACGTGGAGCCGAAAAGGTATGTTCAATACCGAGTTCGTCACAAAAGTCCGCGAAGAGATTGTGATCGAACTCCCCCCCATGATCACTTCTTATGGAAGTGATGGTTGTGTTCTATTCATTTTGAACACGTTTAAGAAAACTTTTGAAAGCATGAAAGGCATTACTTTTATGAGCAAGAAATAACGTCCATGTAAATCTAGAATAGTCATCAACAATAACAAAAGCATAAAGATTACCACCATGACTTTTAATTCTAGAAGTTCCGGAAAGGTCCACGTGTAGAAGTTGTAAAGGTCTAGTGGTTGAAACAACATTTTTGGATTTAAAAGAAGCCTTTGTTTGTTTCCCTTTTTGACATGAATCACAAATAGAGTCTTTTTCAAATTTCATATTTGGAAGACCAAGTACTAAATCTTGTGAAACTAGTTTGTTTAGAAGATTCATATTTACATGAGCTACTCTACGATGCCATAACCGCATGTCGTCTTCTTTACTCAAAAGACAATTCACATAACTTGATGAATAATTTTCAAGATCAACCATATAGATATTATCCATTCTAAAACCACGAAGAATAATTTTAAAATCACTACGACGGATAACTAAGCATTCTTCGGAGTCAAACAATACAAGATTTCCCTTGTCACATAATTGACTTATGCTCAAGAGATTATGTTTAAGACCTTTAACAAGCAAAATATGCTTAATGGAGGAGGATTCGTCCTTACCGACCGATCCAATGCCGATTATCTTTCCTGTGTTATTGTCTCCAAAAATGACATTTCCTCCTTCCTTGGGTTTTAGTTGAAGGAATTTTGATGCATCCCTGGTCATATGTTTGGAGCATCCACTATCAAGGTACCAAAGTACACTTGATCCCTTCAAACACACCTACAAAACAAATTAATGAGATTTTGGTACCCAAGCCATTTTGGGTCCTTGTGCGTTAGGTGCAACATATTGGTGTGATTGTCTTGCAGTGAAATGTCTATGTCTAGTGAAGCATGCGGGAGCAATGTGTCCAATTTTATTGCAATAATGACAAATGACATTCGGATTGTGCATTCTTCTAGGATGATAATAATTTGGAGGTCTAAATTTATTAACTCTATTTTTAGGAACATAGTTTTGATGTAATTTTCGAAAATCTTGTTTAGGTGGTCTATACATGCCAACGTTTCTTCTAGTGTTCACTATATCTTTAGAAATATAGTTTTGATGTGGTTTTCGAAAATCTTGTCTAGGTGGTCTATACATTCCAATATTTCTCCTAGCATTTGTTCTAGGATGAGATGCAGTTCTAGGACTAAAATTTCTAGGTTGAGTGTTGACATTTATTTTGTTTTGCCTAAGTTGAGTCTTAGGTGGTTTAGGAATGGACTCAACTTTTTCTTTCGTCTCGTTTTTAAAGCCTATACCGTGCTTAGTGGATTTCAAATTTACAAGCACTTCATTGAGATTTTTGTGTGAAGAATTGAATTTGTGCAAAGTGCTTCTAAGACTTTCTACTTCTTCCTTTAGAGATTTGCAAGAAGTACAATCCTTATTTGAGCTTTCGGGTTTATCGGCGCTTCTTTTGCCATAAAACTTGTTTTCCTCTTTTAATTTCTCATTCTCAAGAGTGAGTTTTTCAAAATCCTTTTCTTTTGAAGAAAATTGTTTTCTTAAATCTTTTATAGATTTAGAAGCGCTAATAAACTCTTTATACAACTCATCAAATGCATCTTGCATTTCTTCTAATGTAAAATAGTTCTTAGAAGAAGTACATACCTCATTTTAATTTTCTTCGTGTGCCATAAGACACAGGTTTGCGGTCTCGTTTCCTTCTCCATCACTTGATTCGTCTCCGGAGTCGCCTCCCCAAGAGATGTATGCTCTTTGTTTCTTTAATGGTTTCTTCTCCTTTTTGATGTTTAGACAATTTGATTTTATATGCCCGATTTCTCCGCATCCATAGCACTTCAATTGGTCGCCTTGTTGCTTACCTTTTCGTTCATACTTCTTTTGTATGAACTTGTGAAATTTCTTAGTAACGAGTCCAAGCTCGACATCTTCATCACTTGACTCCTCATCGGTTTGAGGTTGAGTAGTTGATGCTTTGAGCGCAATCTTTCTTTTCCTTTGATCATCCAAAGGAGAGTTAAGGATAGTTGATTCATAAGTTTTAAGATTACCTCGTAGTCCGTCGATGGTGACGTTTGTGATGCCGATTGATTCTTGGATAGCATCAGCTTTGGAACGCCATTCCGGAGTGAGGCTTCGTAGAATTTTCCGGACAAGCTCCTTATCCGTGAATGTCTTTTTGAGGGCGTGTAGGTCATTAACGATTTTTGAGAATCGTTCGAACATGTCATCTATCCTCTCGTTTTCCTTCATGCGAAACAGTTCATATTCGTGGGTTAGGAAATCAATTTTAGCTTCCCTTACCTGGTCCGTACCTTCGTTGGTGATTTCTAATTTGTCCCACATTTGCTTCGCAGTGGTGCAACATGATATTTTTCGATAGTCATCGGGGTTCACTGCACAATACATCATGTTGATTGCCTTTGCGTTGTTCTCTATTTTTCTGATATCATCGGCGTCGTATTCGTCTTCCGTTTTTGGAACGAGTTCTTCTCCAAACTTTTTGGTAGGTTGTAGTCCTCCATTTTTGATAATTTTCCACTGTTGGAAGTTGTTTGATTGTATAAAAATCCTCATTCTCTCCTTCCAGTAAGTGTAGTTGGTGCCATCGAAAAGTGGTGGCCTTGTGAAGCATTGTCCTTCACCTAGTCCTGCATAAACACTACGAGTAGAAGCCATGGAAAGTTTCTCTCAAACTGTTAAGTCTTTCAGAGAGTTAGGCTCTGATACCAATTGTTAGAATATACGCTTAACGCTAGAGGGGGGGGGTGAATAGCATTATAATAAAAAGCAATGTAAATTTGCGGAATTAAAAATTGCAGGAATAACGTAAGTGCAGTAATTAAAAAGATAAGGAGAGAACACACCGAATTTTATCCTGGTTCACCCCAACGTGTGGTTAGTCCAGTCCCCGAGAGACTCTCTCGAGTTTTACACTAACTTCGTTAAGCTTACGAGTGCCTAACAAACCGTTACACTTGCTCGTAGATATACACTCGACAAGACTTCAACCTGCTCGAGGATACCGCACCTCAAGACTTCAAACCAAGGAACTACTTTTCCTTCTTACAACAAGGGATTAGAATATCCCTTCAAGTGTGTACAAAGACTTAGCACTCAAGACAAGACTCTCTTAATATAGTAGATGTGAGTAAAAACAATACGCTCAAGAACACAACAATTTCGTCAAGAGCTTGGCTCTCAAAAACTTATGAAATGAATATAAAATGATTGCAAAGAGAGTATGTAAGCTTTGGCAAGAATGTAATCAGTTGTTGTACTTAGAAGAGTGAATTTGAGTTGTATTTATAGTGCTCAAAACACCCAAGACCGTTGCTTAATTGCCAATCACAAATTGCTGATTTTGTGCTAGGATAATCGATTATCTGATTCTGCATAATCGATTATCTGCCAACGTTCAAAAATCAATCCCAGATTATAAGCAGAATAATCGATTATCCAAATCGTATAATCGATTACCTGACAACGTTCAAAAATCAATCCCCGATTTTATACTTAACATAATCGATTTCTGATTATACATAATCGATTATTTTTCAGTGTTTGAAAATAATTTGGCAACGGTCTTTAATATAATCGATTACCAAAAAAGCCATAATCGATTATTTTGCTACTTTGAAAAATCTGATGCTCACTGTCTCAACATATTCGATTAGTCTAAGGCACATAATCGATTATCTTGTAGCTTTGAAAAATCTGGTGAACACTGCCTTAACATAATCGATTATCATAAGGTACATAATCGATTATCTAGTAGCGTTGAAAATTATGTGAACACTGCCTTAACATAATCGATTATCATAAGGTACATAATCGATTATCTTTCAACTTTGTAAAATCTGGTGTGCACTGCCTTAACATAGTCGATTATCATAAGGTACATAATCGATTATCTTACAGCTTTGTAAAATCTGGTGTACACTGCTTTAACATAATCGATTATCATAAAGTACATAATCAATTTTGTTTGTCCAGATTTGAAAGACATGTTTAAAATTCATTTTGGTTAAAATGAAATGTCTGAAAATCATTTTGCTTTAAATTAAAGATGCATGGTTTGATAAAAATGATTTTACGAGAGAAGCCAAGTCTTGAATCAATTGTCGGATCAAGATCGCAATTATAAAACGACTCATGTATATCTTTGTTGCTTTACTTAATCTTGATCTTTGTTTCTCTTGTGCTTGGACTTCGGCATATGTCAATGTTCCGTGCACGTCGGTTTGTCATTTATCAAAACCTACAAATATGAACACACGTTTAGTTTAGCGACTTGAGTACGTGTTTCAACAGAAGAAAGTTGTATCTCCAGAGGAACCGCTAAAAGCTTAATGAAGAAAGCTACATCCCCAGCGAACCGAACAAGATGATGAAAATTGGTATTCGGAAAAGGAAAAGACCAGTATTATCCCCAAGATCTTAGAAGAAACAAGCACCGGAAGAAACACAAGCTGAAAGGAAGCAAGGCAGCAAGAACCAGTTGAAGATAGATAAGATCTTGTGATCCATAGGCTTGCCTAGCTTCTTATTTTCCTTTTGATACGGTGTAATAAGGAGATCGGTATGCAGTGGTAGCAGCGTACAGTATGCATCAACAGTAACAGCAGAACCGCATTTCCCCGATAGTCCCAACTACCAAAACTTCCCGAACTACATTAAACTGATTTCGTTTTAGCCAGGGATATGTAGGAAACCTTTGTAGCGAAGGTTCGGTTAATATTTTTCGAAAAAAATGCTTCGCACGGAGTATTCCAACGGGCAAAAATCGTTCGTATCCGCTCACTTGATCTTTGCAAGGAAGCCCTTCGTGTTCTCGAGCAATGAGGGGCAGCTGTGAGCACGTGATTTTTGCTCTCATGACAATTACTTTAAAAAAATTTCAAAATAAAATTGTTCTTCATTGTGTGTGATTTTTGTGGATTTTTGTGTTATAGTTTCTTTAGCGTTAGCATTTTTTGTTTGTGCGCGTTTATTTGTGAAATTAATGTAAGAAAATACAAAACTACATGTTGCATGCATTTAGGAATTAACTGTGCATTTTAGGAACTAATTAACCATAAAGTAGTTAAAAACAAAATACAATATATGCATTTTTGCGCTTTGTCATTATGATTTTATTTAAATGTGTAATATGTGTTAATTGTTAAAGTATTAATTAATATGTTTGACCCAGTCCAAAGATCAGGTCTCTGAGACCGTCCCCAAATGATGTCGTTTTGGCACTTCATTTGGGTCGTTGATCAAACCAATCGAACGGCCCATATCATACCTTTTGTTAATCCAAACGATGTTATGTGAGGATGTTTGATCTATGCCATTCATTTCATCTAATCAAACGACTCCCAGGACTTCCTCTATGCCCGACCCGTTTCATCCTGGAGACCGACCCAGTCTCATTTAATAAAACGACATCGTTTAAATCCCCCCAATATATTCTGGCCTTTCATCTAATCTGATCCTGCGGCTAGGATCAATCCACCCCAATCCATATATAAGCTTTATCTCACACCCCGCTCCCTCATAGCTACCCTACCCCTCTCTTCCTCGTCGTCTCTCAAAGACAAACCAAACCAGCAAACCTAGCCGCCATTGACCCCCTAAGCTCGAAACCCGGTGGCAACGATGCCGACGACACCAAAATAACAACCCTGAACCACTTGAACACCATGAACATATATCCCCTACCCGTTAACCTCAAATCTCCACACAGCTGCTCGAATCGTCATTTGAAGTTTCGATTCAAAGCTCAACTAACGCCAACGACCACCCAAATAACACCCTTGAACCACCTGAATCCCCTAAACATGATTCTGTTTCTTGTTGGACTCTAATCAAAGGATAATTTCTCGAATCTTCATTTGAAGATTTGAGTCCAGACTTAATCTACGCCAACCAAGCCCAAAATGATACTAAACAATCCCTTGACCTCCCTCGTCACCAATCCATCTTTGGTTTGGTTCGAATCTAGGCAGAAAATCCCGAGTCCCAAATCACCTGTATGAACCCTAGAGATTCGAAAATTTGAGGTCTGCACAAATTGGTTGTAGATTGAGGTGTACTAGACCCTAGTTTAGGTGTTCTCAACTTGGAACACCTTGATTAGAGTCCGTTGGACCTCAAATGGTTGAATCCGTTTCAAGACATGGTCGTTAATTCAGGAACTTTCAAAGGTAAGTGTTTCTCTTTACTTCTAATTTTGTTTGTGAGTACTTTGTGTTCATTTGCATATTAGTTTTAACTTATTTGATTATTGTTCTGTCAAATACTTCATCTCCCAGAGACCTTTATTTGGTCTATTTCTGTTTTTTTTATTAATTGTTTGTGATAAATTAAATGTTCAATTTGGTTAAAATTGCCCAGTAGTTATTTCATGTCAAATTCCCTAGTTCCCCAAAGTCATGAATCACTCTGTTCCATGTTTAGTTTGTCTATTGTTTGGGTATATTTAGTCTATTAAATAAGTGTTGTTGATTAACTTTACATTTCGAACGTTGGAATAACTTGATAGTAATTTGATAATTCCCTGCTTCAATTTTAATTGAGCCACTTGTCTGTATTAAAATCTGAATCTAGGATGAATTGTCTATAGCTGCAGTAGTATATCAATTCAATATAAAATAAGTTTTTGAGTATGAGTTTATATAGGTTAATTTCAAACTAGTAAACATAGGATTAACGAATACTTGAGTGAAGGTCGTGTGTTGTCAGGTACGCCTGAATTTAATATTCAGGCTGCCCATATACTTTTGGGATTAAAAAATGAAATCAGTTGGTTTTGCTAGAGGGAAATCACTAACAACATGGGCTGAATAATAAATTAAGAGAATAACAGAGTATAACAGGGGAATGTAAATTAAAAGCTGACATTGCTTTTCAATATTTAAGAGCTGGAAATCAGAAACTAATGGGCTGAATGATAAAAAAAGTTAAGGGGTGCACATGGGAAAGAAGATACAGGGTGGAAAAGGGAGATGTGCAGGGAATAGTGGGATTTCTCTAAGTTTTCCCTGAGACTTAGTAGTCTATTGGATGGTTATAAATAGACTGAGGATAGAGAGATTTTGGGTGATGAAAAATTGAGTTAGAGAGAGTGAACTTAAGCACTGAAATACAGAGATAGACATAATCTGAGAGAGAAGCTCAGAAAGATGGGTGGAAATAAGCTGAAATTCTTACATCAAGAGATTCAGAACTTAAAAAGAGAGAGTTAGGTTGATTTTTCATAACTAAGAAGTCAGTCCTTGAGAGTTTGAAAAAATTGAAAGTGGGGTTTCCTTTGTGGTTAAAAGTCAGTAAAGCTTCAGCTTGTTTTCTTCTTTGAGGGTTCATAATCAGAAGGCCATAGTGTTCTTGCATCTGTCTCTTTTATGCTTGGACTGTAATATCTTGGCGTTATTGTTTGGTTTGAATTTGGTATTTCGTCGAATTTCTGTTTCATTTTCAAGCACCGTCTGATTGAGTTACTGGCCTCTTCTCTTGGTTTCAATCTACTCTTGGGATTTCAGCCACTATTTGTTATTGTGTTTCTGTGTTGCTGCTTATACTATTGCTGCTTCTACTGATTTTGCTCTGCTTCTTTCCTTTGTTCCAATTATTAGGTACACAACTACACTGATCACAATGTAGCTGAATAATTGAAGCATGAAATAAAAAAGCCTTAAAGCTCGAAGACTAGCTGTAGCTTTTTCTTTCTTATTTTTGTACATATATGTGTTAGTTTTCCACCTTTTTGAGCTAGGTGATTAACAACAATTTAATAATGATGCCCAATCTGAAATAGTCTAGGTTTATAGATTTAAGCATGTCAGTTAGGAAAAACTGATAGAAGTAGTCTATTTGTTATGCCTGCTTTAAGCTTTTCGATTCACCATATCTAAATGTGTATCATGTACACAGATGTTTAATTAGTAGTTCCGCCCTTCCAATTGTTAATACACTGAATTAAAAAAAACAAGTATCATTAATTGCCCATATCATCTCTGCCTTTCCTTTTGGCTAATATCAAACATAGGCAAAAATAAGATAATTAGACCTTAAGCCTCAAGATGAGATGGCACAGGCCTCATTTGTGTCCAGCATTGGGCCTGGGCCCAAGAGAATTCGGGAAGTAAGAGGCACAGGCCTCCGATGTTGCAGTTTACATTGGGCCTGGGCCCAAACCGCTCTGCATCCTTAATTCCCTCCTCTTTTTAAATTTATTTGATACCATGTGTATTGCTTAGGCCAATAATTCTGACATGTAAATAATATAGGATTTTTCATTTCATTTTAGAGACAAAAACAAATAGAAAATATTAGTCCCTTTAAGACATATTTAAAAAATAAATGAGGTGTGCCTCGCCTAAATAAATTACAAATTGTTGTGCCCTTCATTAAATACACATAATAATTGGATAGACTTCGGAATAGGCCATTTAGCGAATTCCGTGGCCTCCTCCCAAAATAACAAACACATTAGACTCTCTTTAGGACATGTCTTAATTAATTTTACCTTCCTAATCTCGGGTGTGCATTTATGTGGCCCAAATTTAAATCTCGATAAATCCGAAATATGTCAATAAACTACATGTACACTGGTTGTAGCGTGTTCAAGATGCATTTCCATGATGTCATAATACTTAAAAAAAAATATTAAAAATTAAGGGTGTTTTCTCGCCAAACAATAAATCAAAAAACTGTGGGCCCTCTATACATACTTGTTGTACAAGATTACTTAGATTCCAGAACGGTCTTTCTAGCCAATTTCATGGTCTTGTCCAAAACAACACTACTCTAGTCGCTTAGGGCACATCTCTAATAAAATTACCTTCTTAAACCCGGGTGTACATTGATGTGGCCCAAATTCAAATCTCAACGGAGTCAAAATGTATCGACTACCACGTGTACACTGGTTGTGACGTGATTCGAGACACGTTTTCACAACGTTGCAATTCTTTTTTAATAGTGACGACAATAATAATAAAAGTGGTAAAAAGTCACAATTTGCATTAAGAACATAATTGTTGAAATCAGATAAATAAGCTGAATATAAAAGTTGAGCGACCGTGCGAGAACCACGGAACTCGGGAATGCCAAACACCTTCTCCCGGGTGAACAGAATTCCTTATCCGGATATCTGGTATGCAGACTGTAATTAAGAGTCAATTCTTTTCCTCAATTTGGGATTAAAACCGGTGAATTGGGGCAAATCTCCCAAGTGGCGACTCTAAAATAATTAAATAAATCCGGTTCGATTGTCCTTTAATTGGAAAAACTTCTTTATGCCCTTCGCGCGGTATATAGTGCTAAAAGGAGGCATGACAGAGATCTTGGCAGCCCGTGCCACCGCGTTTGAGGTTCATAAGTAGGGTAGTATGAGTGTGTGAAATACCATATGGAGTTCGTGAGGTTGCCCAAGTATGCTCCTCAGTTGGTATCGACAATGGAGGCCAGAGTTCGACGATTCGTTCAGGGTCTCAGCCCTTTGGTGGTAAATGAAGCTGCTACAATGGCTTTGCATTCAAACATGAACTACGGAAAGATTGTGGGTTTTTCTCAGGCCACAGAGGCCAGGAAGTTAAAGATTCGGGCAGACATGGAGAGTGGCAGCAGGGCCCGGTCGATGGGTCACTCAGAGAGATTAACTCCGGGGAAGGGTTCATCAAGACCATCTCAGTCTAATACTCAGTCCTCAGCCAGTCCACCGCTATCCGTGCACCGTTACTAGTAGAATAGCCCTTGGGAGCCAGGTTTTGACAGCACGAGGTTCCGCCAGTTCAGTTATTCGGGGATGAGTCCTCAGCAGCAGGGAGGTATATGTCCTAAGTGTGGGAGATTTCATACAGAGGCATGTTAGTTAGATGGTCCAGTGTGTTACAATTGTGAGGTGAGAGGTCACATACAACGAGGCTGCCGTGCGCCCAGACAGGGCACTGGTAGGGGACTTGCTCAGAAATCGAGTTCATCAGTTGCTACATCATCAGTGCGCCCTCTAGCCCCAGCAAGGTATGGTGCAGCCAGAGGTGGAGCTCATGGTTGGGGCGGACACAGTAGGTTTTTTGCATTGAGTGGCCGTTAGAGTGCTAAGGCTTCCCCAGATGTTGTCACAGGTATCATATCTATCCATATCATTGATTGCTATGCTCTTATTAATCCGAGGTCTTCTTTGTCCTATGTCACTCCATTTGTTGCTTCGAGTTTTGGGATTGAACCCGAACAACTTCTTGAGTCATTCTCTGTATCGACTCCGGTTGGTGATTCTATTACATCCACATGGGTATATAAGAATTATATTGTTATGGTGGGTGGTCATGTTACCAAGACCGACCTTATCGAGCTCGGAATGGTTGATTTTGATGTAATCATGGGGATGGATTGACTCTATTCGTGCATTGCTAAACGTGATTGCCGAATGAGAGTCATGAGAGTCGAGTTCCCTACTTGGAAATGATAGACTCAGATAGATGCTCATGATAAAGCTTTTTTTCTTCCTCTTGTGTTCTATTGATCGGAAGCATTCAGCAGCACCAAAAGAGTGTTTCTACTAAATGAGTTGATAAACGAATTCGTCAAGTTATTGAATGGAAGGGAAGTGGTGTTGTGCCGAGGGGTAGGTTTATTTCCTACCTCAAGGCTTCGAAGATGATCAGAAAGGGGTGCATCTATCATTTAGTATGGGTGGCGGACACCACTCCAAAGGTACCTGCCCCCGAGTCCGTGCTCGTTGAGAATGAGTTTCTTGAGGTATTTCCAGATGAGCTTCCAGGAATTCCGCCAGATAGGGAGGTTGATTTCGGGATTGATGTATTTCCAGATACTCAGCCAACATCTATTCGACAAAAGAGAATGGCGCCAGCAGAGTTGCGGGAGTTAAAAGTGCAGTTGAAGGATCTATTGGAGAAAGGGTTTATCCGGCCAAGTGTGTCGGCATGGGGTGCTCCGGTTCTTATTGTAAGAAAGAAGGATGGGTCTCTTCGGATGTGCATCGACAATAGGCATCTTAATAAAGTCGCCATCAATAATAATTACCCTTTGCCTGATATAGATGATTTATTTGACCAATTGCAAGGTGCAAGGTTCTTCTCCAAAATTGATTGCGGTCCGGGTACCACCAATTGAAGATTAGGGAGCAGGATATTCCTAAGACTGCTTTTAAAACTCGTTATAGCCACTTTGAATTCTTGGTCATGTCCTTTGGGCTAACCAATGCCCCGACAGCTTTTATGGATCTTACGAATCGGGTCTTCAAGTCATTCTTAGACTCCTTCGTGATTAATTTCATTGACGACATCCTCGTATATTCCCAGAGCAGGGAGGATCATGCCAGCCACCTTAGAGCACTTTGGCAGACTCTACATCAGCACCCATTGTATGCCAAGTTTCCCAAATGTGAATTTTTGTTCGAGTCCGTCGCTTTTATGGGTCATGTTGTTTCTAGTAAGGGGATTCAGGTAGACCCCCAAAAGATTGCAGCGGTGAAGGATTGGATTAGGCCCACGACCCCAACGGAGATCCGTAGCTTTTTGGGGGTTAGCAGGTTATTTTCGGAGGTTTTTATAGGGATTCTCCACCCTCACATCTCCTTTGACTAAATTGACGCAGAAATCAGCCAAGTTCTAGTGGTCAGAAGCTTGTAAGAAAAGTTTCCAGGAATTGAAGACAAGGTTGACTTCCGCACCAGTATTAGCCTTTCCAGAAGACACAGAGAGGTTTTTGGTTTAATTTGATGCCTCCAGGTTTGGTTTACGGTGTGTTTTGATGGAGCACGGGAAGGTCATAGCATATGCTTCCAGGCAACTCAAGAATGATGAGAAGAATTATCCGACGCATGATTTGGAGCTTGCAGCGGTTGTGTTCGCCTTGAAAATGTGGCGGAGTTATCTTTTTGGGGTTCATGTAGATGTGTTTTCAAACCACAAGAGTCTTCAATATTTGTTCAAGCAGAAGGAGCTAAATTTGAGGCAGCGGCGATGGTTAGAATTGCTTAAGAATTATCATATGGACATCTTGTACCATCCAGGGAATGCGAACGTGGTGGACGACGCCCTCAGTCGGAAATCTATGGGTGGCTTGACTCACTTAAGGGTGGAACAGAGGCTCCTAGCTCGGGAGGTACACCAGTTGGCTAGCCTTGGAGTTTGTATCTCGGCCCCGTATGAGGAGGAACTCATGGTGCATAATACAGTAGAATTGTCGCTTGTGGAAAAGGTTAAAGAAAAGCAGTTTATTGATACAACATTGGCACAATTGAAGGAGGAAGCTCTAAGCAACAAAATTTTAGCATTTTCACTTGGCAGCAATGATGGTGTGATACGGTGCCATGACAAGTTATGTGTCCCGGATGTGGATAATCTTTGGGAGAGGATAATGGCGGAGTCTCATCATTCCAGGTATTCAGTGCACCCAGGCTCTACCAAGATGTATCACGATCTCAAGGATATCTATTGGTGGAGTGGTATGAAGAAGAGTGTGGCGGACTTTGTCTCTAAGTGTCCGAATTGCCAGCAGGTGAAGGCCGAGCATCAGCGGCTGGGATGGTTGACTCAGCTTGTAGAAATATTGATGTGGAAGTGGGAAATGATCAATATGGACTTGGTGACAGGACTACCTCGTACTCAGCACAAGTTCGACTCAATTTGGGTAACTGTGGATAGACTCACAAAATCAGCTCACTTTATGCCAGTCAAGTCCATCGATACTGTGGAACAATATGCTCGGTTGTATATCAAGGAGATAGTTAGGCTTCATGGAACACCGCTTTATATTATTTCGGATCGAGGAGCTTAGTTTACAACTAACTTCTGGAGGAAATTTCATCAAGGTTTGGGTACTCAAGTGAATCTCAGCACAACTTTTCATCCGTAGACCGATGGCCAAGCAGAGCGGACTATTCAGACGCTTGAGGATATATTGCGGGCATGTGTCTTGGATTTCAAAGGTAATTGGGATGATCACCTGCCCCTTAAAGAGTTTGCTTATAATAACAGCTTCCATGCTAGCATCTAGATGGGCCCATCCGAAGCATTGTACAGAAGAAGGTATAGGTCCCCGATAGGGTGGTTCGAGGTTGGTGAAGCGGAATTAATAGGGCTAGATCTCGTGCATCTGGCCATGGATAAGGTAAGAGTCATTCAGGAGAGATTGAAGACTGATCAAAGTCATCAGAAATCCTATGCAGACGTGCGTAGAAGAGAATTGAAGTTTCAAGAAGGAGATTGGGTATTCTTGAGGGTGTCACCTATGAAGGGAGTAATGCTCTATGGGAAGAAGGGAAAACTAAGTCCTAGGTACGTCCGCCTTATCAAGTCACTCAAAGGATCAGTCAAGTTGCGTATAGGTTCGAATTGCCCCTGAAATGTCCTTGGTGCACCCGGTGTTTCATGTATCCATGTTGAAGAAAGTTGTGGGTGATCCGTCAAAAAATGTGCCAGTAGAAGACATCAAGGTTACAGAAGAGTTATCCTATGAAGAGACTCCGGTTGCTATTATGGATAGGCAAGTTCAAAAGTTGCAGAACAAGGATATTGCTTCAGTTAAGGTGTTGTGGCAAAACCAGCAAGTCGAGGAAGCCAAGTTGGAAGTGGAGGATGACATGAAGATAAAATATCCCATCTATTTGAGTAAGTCTAGAAATGATCGTGAAAATCTTGTCAATATGATAACTAGTGTTGTGTCCCATTAGGCGTAAAGAACATCCCTTCTCTTCCCAAGTGCCTTACGATTGTAGTTTCTCCCAGTTGTGCCAACACAAAATATGTGTTGTAACTATTTGAGCAATGTGCAGTCCTTTTTGGTAATGAAAGTTTCGTGCTCCCATGGTAAGGTGATGTATGGAAGTAATAATTAATTTTGCATGGAGTTGGTGTATTAATGTGTTCTAATTATGTAATGATTAGTTTTGCATGGAGGAATCGTATTAAAATGAATAACTCTGCCGCACCCTTGTGATAGGTAAATGGCTTTAATAGTAAAGATAATTAATGCTTAACTTGATTACATGTAGTGTGCCAAAATGGTTAAAAAAAGTGTATCGAGAGGTTGAATATGTGCAAGTATGAGGATTATATATTTTACAATTATTGTAAAGGTAGCAAGTTTGTGTAATAGTGCTTGGAAATATATTTTGGGGGCTCTTTGACAGGTGGTTATGTCCATATTACAATGGGGACTCTGGCAAAATTTTTCTAAAACAAACTTGAAAGCTAATAAAAGCGTAGGAACTTGCATATCATGTGTTCAAACTCATTTGGTTCCCAATTCCTCAATCGAGGACGAATGATCTTAAGCGGGGGAGGATGTAAGGCCCCGTGAAAATGGGTGCTCAGATGTTAGCATCTCATAGAGTCGAGTCTACCTACGTGGATCACATTCTTTTTACTAGTTTGCACTTAAAATGTGAAATCGAAATTTTTCCAGAAAAGGTCTAATTTACGGTCTAGAATGCGGTCGCAAATCTGAAATGTGGAACACATTTGCCGCAGAAGGTTCCAGAGAGCAACCAATTTTTGACGTAAAAAATGCGGTCAGATTTGCGATCGCATAATCAGTACGCGGACTACAGATTTATCGCATATAGTCCCTGAAGAAATTCGAAGGTCAGTTCTGCGATGCATTCTGCGAGCGAAGAATAGGAATGCGGACCGCATATCTATCGCATTCCCAACCATAGAGTTCAGAAACTTGAGACATTTCCGCGGTCCATTCTGCGGACCGCATGTCAGTTTTGCGACCGCAGATTGCATCACAGATCGTGCTCGCCTGGTATTTTTCTAAAATTTTAGACCCGACCCACCTTTCATTAAAACACCCTCTCCCTTATTTTTAACATATATCTGATCAAAATAAGTGAGAGGGAGAGAGAGTTCTTGAGAGAGAAAGCTAAACCTTCATCATCTAGTCTTTCAAAATCATTGGAGGTAAGAAAATTCTTGGCGCATTGTTTTCTCTGCTGATTTCTCAGGTAAAATCCCTAGTTCATTTCACTAAAATTTCAAACCTAAGCTTGGGAAGGGAACCACGTGCTCTAGATTTTGAAATTTCTTGATAAAACCTTCATGCATGTCTTCAAAACTCTAGAATCTTGTAAAAAGGGAATTGGGTAGTAAATTGTGAGTTCCTATTCTAAAGGTCTATGTATTAATCATGAACTAGATTGACTACTTGATTGCTTGGTGAATTGGAGTGGAGTTAGAAAGAGATATTCGATTCCAGGTATGCATGGCTAACTGTGATCCTTGTGAAATTGGCCTGTGTTAGTTTGTGAAATGGTTTGATAATTGATATTCATGTGGGGATCATTGTGAAACTCTTGTGATGTATACTTGTGTGGTAACACCTTGTGATGGAAGTTGAGAAACTGGTAATTGAAAGAGTTTGGAAATTGTAGAAATGGAAATATTGTGGAACAACGTGTATGATTGGTTGTGAACAACTTTTGTGGTAATCCAAATTGTGTACAAATTGATGAACATAATGAAATTGTTGTTGCTAGTTGTGGAAAATACATTACCCTTGTTGTGATTCTATCTTAACAATGTGTTATAGTTGGTTTCTTGTATTTGTTATTGTGTTGTATGTTGTTTGTGAATAGAAACTGTTAGGCAGGGTCGGGTTGCGCACCGCAACATGGTGAAATAAGGTGTGTGTTGGGGTGATAAGGGTTGCCGAGGTAATAAGGGTGGACGAGGTAATCAAGGTGGAAAATGTGATCCAATATCACTATTGAAATGAATAGAAATTATGAAATGAAATGTGGAATTGTGAAAGGAGACAGCAGGAGAGTTTGTAACCTGTGGGGCAATGATTTCCCCTTTGTTTGACTAATTGTATCATTTGTTGGGAAATGCTTGGTTGTTGCTCCGTGGTTGTGCTATTGTTCTTCAGCTCCACACTTCTATATATGTAATTCTGGCTTGAGTTTACTTGGGAAAGAGTTTGTTCATACATGCCAGTACAATTCTAATGTACAGACGTCCCTTTTGCTGGGAACGCTACATTCATGTTATGATTGTAAGTGGATCTGCAGCAGGCACTCCCGTCCACCATCCGTAGCTCGTCCTCCTTTCTATCAACTCTGTACCTGTTGGTGAGCCCCTTTCCTTCTGGGGCCCTGCGTGGTTCAGGCCACCTTTGTTGTTGTAATAATAGTTTTGTGATGTCATTGCAAAGGCATAGCCGGGGCCTTGTCGCCGGCAAGTATTGTTTTATCTTTCTCTTAGAGGCTCCGTAGACAGTGCAATATGGGGTAGAACTTGTATATATGGGTGTATATTTTGGGTGCTGTAACTTTTACACCATGTTCCCTGTTAATCATAATATGTATTTTGTAAAAGATGTTCCATGTTTATCATAATGTATGCTCATAAAAGAGAATTCATATTTTCTTCAATTGCTATTGGCTAATTAACAAAGAATAATGTGGGGCAACGCGTGAGAAATAGGAAAGGCACCCGGTCCATTCGACGGGGATAACCGATCGGGCGCCGTTCATGTCCCTCAGATTTGGGGCGAGACACCTAAGTTCATTTCTGCTATTTTGGTTTGTCGGGACATTCGGTAATAGAATTCAGAATGGTTTGGGACATTTAGTCCTTATATGAGAGCATAAGTGTTGGAAAATGGTCCGTAATCAGCACAATGTGAGGACAACCTCGAAATGGAAATATGATGTTCCGTTAGCTCCGTTAGGTTATTTCGGGGCTAGGAGCGTGTTCGGAATGAATTTTGGATGTACGTGGCTCACTAGGCTAGAAATGCCGAAACTTAGATTTTTTATGCTTGCGGTCCAATAGCGAGTTTTTTATCTGAGGGTCGGAATGGGATTCCGGAAGTTGTAGTAGCACCGTCATGTCATTTGGGACGTGCGTGCAAAGTTTTGGGTCAATTGGACGAGTATTGATTAGGTTTTTAATGGAAAGTGTGTTTTGGATGAACTTCATGTACTTAATCTTGAATCATTGATTTGATCGAGGTTTTAGTGTTCTTTTAGGTGACTTATAGGTTGGTACAAGTTTGAATAAGGTATTAGGTAGTATTAGTGTTTTTGGTTATTCATAGTGTGTAACAGCTTCAGGCTTCAGGCTTCTGGTATTTTCGCTTCTGCGGCTTGGGGATCGCAGAAGTGGAGCATTTTTCCGTTGAAGCGGAGTTGCTTCTGTGAGTGAAGGACCGCAGAAGCTGTAGGTCGGAACTTAAGGAAAACCGCAAAAGCGGTTGGCTTCACTGCAAAAGAGGGACCGCAAAAGCGGTCCCTGGATCCGCAAAAGCAGAAATCACTGTAATGTTAAGGGTTTTATCCGAGGCTTAATTTCAAAGTTTGAGAAATCATGTTTGAGCTTGGGCAAAGGCGATTTTGAGAGGGTTTTGAAGAGAAAATTATTTGGTAATGTGTTTATGATCCTTTTAGGTTATATTTCATCATTTTGTGGTTAAATCCACCATTTAAATTAAGATTAAGGATAAATAATTGGACAATTTGGGTAAAACTTCTTTGACTAAACTATTGAGTTTTGAAGAGGCATTTGACCTCCGATTTGGGAGATTTTTTTACGGTTAGATTCGTGAGGGTACGAGGTTTCTGAAAATGTGAAAATGATTCGATTCCGAGACGTTGGCCTTAGGGGAATTTTGGTTATTTTACCTATTTTCGCGCCTTAGCTTTAATTGTAATAGTGGAATTAGTTACTAGAGATGTTATTTACAATATGTAATTGGTTTGAATAGATTTGGGATAATCGGAGTCGGATACTCATGGCGAGGGCATTGATTCTTAGCAATTTTCGTACCGGTTTGAGGTAAGTGGCTTGTCTAACTTTGTGTGAGGGACCTCTCCCCTTAGGATATCTTTACTGTTGTTTAAATTCCTTGTGCGTGAGGTGACGGGCGTGTACTTGTGCTAATTGTTGAAAATTCACCCTACTTGAATTATTTAGATTGTGTTTCTTCACGTATTTAACTGTATAAAATTCAAAATTCACTTGTTCAGCTTAGCAAAAGCATGTTAGTAACTTATTTGCCCTATTTGACTAAATTGCAATATCTGCCTTTTTTGTGAAGCATGCTAGACTCTAGATTTTACTTGTTGTTTGCACTTAGCTTCTTTCTGTTAAATATATATTTGATGTGATGTGCTTACGATTTGAGTCTACGGGACGACATCCCGGGAGCTTTTCCTATTCGTATTTTGTTCCGAGATTTGGAAGTGTGGGATACTAAGAGATCCCCGACACAGTATTGATTAATTGGAGGATACTAGGAGATCCTCGGGATACTTAGAGATCCCTTGTGATGTACTGGAGGATACTAGGAGATCCTCGGGATACTTGGAGATCCCTTGTTATGTACTGGAGTATACTAGGAGATCCTCGGGATACTTGGAGATCCCTTGTGTATATGATGAGGATAGCAGGAGATCCTCGGGATACCAGGAGATCCCCGATGATAAATATCCTGTAGTGATCGTTCTTGTATTTGTAGATTTTTATTTGTAGCTTGTGCTATTTTACTTAGTGTTTTTGCTAGATACTCGAGATTTACAGTATTTCCTACTGTATATTCATTTCATATTATTCTTATGTTTATCTCAGTAGGTCATCGACCTTCCTTGTCACTACCTAACCGAGGTTAGGCTTGGCACTTAATGAGTACCGCTTTGGTGTACTCATTCTACTATTCTGCACACTTTTTTGTGCAGATCCAGGTGCATTAAGCCATGCGTATCATCAGCGAGTTCGGAGCTTGCTATCGGAGACTTGAGGTATATCTGCTGCGTTCGCAGACCGGAGAGTCTCCGTCCATTCTATCATGTAGTTAGCAGTATTGCTTCCTGTTTTTCTCCGTTGTACTAGACACTCCATATATTAGAGCTGTACTTATGTTCTCATAGCCCGTGTTGCCCGTGGGTTTCCGGGTTTTGGGATATTATTTTCAAAAGTTGTGTATTTAGTATATGTGCCAAGCGGCACTGTTGCACATTTCTTATTCTACTTAGTGTTTGGTTACTGTTTTATTTCAAACTATTAAATTCCGCAATGTGTTAGGCTTACCTACTCGCGATGACTGGGTGTCATCATGACATGTTCACAATTGGTGAACTAGGGTCGTGAAATGTATAAAAAAAGGTATTTCAAAGAAACATTTGTGTTTCTATTTATTTTATCGTATGTTAATACTATTATAAAGTTGAGACGTCTTCTTCATTAAGTGACGAAATATAAAAGGGCCCTCTTTTATAAAACTCGTGATTAAATAAGTTTTTCACGAGGTTAACATAAGCATTATCAAAGAACAAAAATGCATATTATTTTGTAGGCCCTTAAAACTAAAGTCAAGAATAAAGTAAACAGAAGTTCAAGATAATAACATAAGAAACTTCTTAATATTAAAACAACCTTAAGACTAAGTAGGAACTTAGTCACAAAACTATGAAATGTTTATATGAATTACCCAATAAAAGGTCTGGGGATTTGGATTCCCAAAATAAACCTGTAAATGGGACCACCGGTTTTACCATAATTTTCCAAATGGAACAAAAACAAAAGACAATCAAATAATTGAAACCAGTCACTGAGAAGTTAGAGGCACTAAAGCAGATGCACCAGTAGCAGCGGGCTCAACTTTGGCAGGTGCATCAACAGTTGTTTTTCACTTTGACTTGCAGCAACATGCTCGACTGGGCTTGAAAGAGTTGGGGTACCGGATTCAATGTTAACATTCATGGAAGCTTCAGCCACGAGAGAAGTAACATCTTGAGTTTACTTAGCTTTCTCAGTTGTTTAATTGATCTTAGCCAACTCAAACTCAAAATTAAAATTTTCTTAGTCAGCTTCGATTCGAGTATCACAGTGTGAATTTAAAAGCGCCCAACTTACTTCAATAGGAGATTTATCCTCAAGGATCTCGTAATCCTTTTCCCAGTCAGCAATCTCGTTATTCAAATTCCAGTTCTCGGCCAAAGAAGTTGTATAAGAGGCTTGAAGAGAAGCATGGGAGATTTCTAAAGCACACACCTTATCAGAGGCATGAAGAGAGGCACGGGAGCTTTCTAAAGCACACACCTTATCAGAAGAAACTCGAAGGTCTTCTTGTGCTTGAGTTAAACTTTACACGAGATCCCCAGCATAAGTCTCTTTCTTACACAATAAGGTCCTCAGCTCCTCGATCTATTCACTGCCTTGGATATTTTTTCTAAGAAGGAAGATTCGAGACGCTCTTTTTCTTTATCTACTTGGCTTGAAGAAACCTTTTCAATTGCTAATTCTGACGTTAAAGCCCGTACCTACTGCTCAAAGCAACTCTTGCTTTCTTCTAAGTAATCCACATCAATTTGTAAACTCTCAATTTGTTCCTTCCAATTGAATGCCTCTAATTGAGAGTCACGTGCTAACTACTCCAAGAGGGGGATTCTGTTCATTATTTCTGTGCCGATAAGATTGTCCTAAACAAAAAAAGGGAAATGAGAATTCCAAAGATAGGAAATTTCAAAGAAAAGGAAAAGTGAAAGCGAATACCTTCAAAGTTGCATGCACAATATCATTCATCAGAGTCAAGGAGTTATGGATCTCTAGTTTGGCCTTTCAATTTGGCAAATTAAAGGTTCTAGCCATACATCCGCGTGACCTGATTTCCTTAAAAGACTGCTCACAGTAGGAATTTCAATAACTACCATCCTCATAGTGGTACTCCTACTTGAAGAACCCACTTCGGTATGATGAATGATTGAAGGAGGAATTGTCAAGGGAGGAGCGGTAGAAGAGGTGAAAATACTTGATAAAGGAACAAAAATAGCTGGGGTTGGCAAGGAAGGCATCACAGGCACATGAGTTGAAAAAGAGGCTAAGGGTGTTTCATCTAAAACGGGTCCTCAAACATTACTACCAAATCCTGGTAAAATATTGTTCAATGGATTCGCGAGTATCAGTGGGAGTGATGTCATCGTTAGGAATTATTACCAGGGCTTCAATAGGCTCGATGAGAGAAACAGAAAGATGGGGAGATGCTTCAGCTTTATCATCAGAATTGATGCGTCTTCGAGCTCGTGGCCTCATCACTAAAGATCCCCCATCTTCCTCTTCTTCAGAGTCTTCTTATTCAATAGCTTTTCTTTTTGAAGAAGAAGAACCCGTGACTATTCCTTGAGCTCTTTCTAAAGAGATACGGGTTGTTCCCGAAGAGACACAAGATGTAACTGTTTGGCTGTAACTCCTCGAATAACAAATCCTACTAAAAAGAAGGATTAAATTTAGAGAAGTAATATATATATATATATAAGTATATATATATATGTATGAAAGATGAAATAAAATAAAACTCTTACCATGAGTTATTACTTTTCAACCGCAACGATTAGAAAGTGATTTCCAAGACCTACAATACTTGGGTGCGGTCTTCAACAGCTTGTCTACCCAACTACGGAAATTAGGAACATCTTCCTCAAATCCCATGGTTGCTGAGAAAAAGCAAAGTTAGGAAAGTTAATAAAACTTGAAGAAAAAGGCACGTGAAAGAAAAAAAGACTTACGTCCAAAATTCCACTTCTCAAGGAAGGGAACATTATCTTCATCCACTAAAACAACTGTAGGGGCAGCAACAAACTGGCATACAACCCATGGTCCTTGTCATCCTCATGGCTCACCAAAACCCTTTTGCTCCTGGCTACTAGTGTAAAAATACCATTGCGAAAAAGTCTAAGGGAGCAAAGATGAATCAGGTGAGGGAAAGTAAAAGGAACATAAGTTGTATTGGTTAAATTCCTTAAACGGGAAACAAACCCCCATATGATTGGGCCAATTTGACCCAAACAGACATTGAAAAAACGACAAAATTCAAGAATGACTGGGTTAATAGATGGTTTTAACCCTAAGGTTAAAGGGTATGAATAAACAACAGAGAATCCATTCAAGTAAGAGGTAATTCTTTGATTGGGATTAGGGATAATTATAGGAAAATCACTACTCCAATGGCAGTCTCTATGAACAACAGAAGTCAAAGTTTCTGTAATCTGAGTGGGGTAGATGTCAGCACAATCTAAACCAGAGACATGGTTCCTAAGGGATAATTTCCATAGGAACAATCTCTTCTAAAGTGGTTTCATGAAGAGGTTCAAAAGGTTCTTTACCTCTTGAAGAATATTTCAGCAAAAGCGAACCCTTAGTTGTGTAAGAGGGGCCAAAACTAGGAGAAGGCATAGAAGAACCACCACGAGTAGACCCTAAACTACAAAGTCTACCTCCTATACTCTCCTAATGGGGGCATTGGGGAAGGTATCAACTATGAAAACTCTCCTAGGGTTAGGACTTGATGAAGACATAGTGAAGAAGAATGATACGAGGAGAAAGTAAACAAATATTTGAGAAATTAAGTGTTCAGCAAAACTTTATGTGGTAAAAGACAAAGAATGAAGGTATGTTTATATTGAAAAGAAATCGCAAACGGGAAAAAGTAAAATGATGGAGGGGCCAGAATAATGATAAATGACGCTTCGTGAACAATGGAGCCGTAAAAAAGCCTTGAAAAGGGATGCAAAACTAAAGAATTGATGAAGCACTGACAAGTGTGAACAGCATTAAATGGAAGTGACAATTAAAGCATTAAATCAGTCATAACATTAATGGTAAAAAAAATTCTCGTTTTAATGAAACCCACTTCCTAAATATTCAACTCATGAATAAATAGTAACTGGGGGGGACTATCTGTATTAGAAACAATTTAGTTTGCATAATAAAGTGAAATAAAAATGACGTGTCATGGACAAAGAGTCACGAGTTGGTCAAAGAGTCACAACTAACAAGGGGGCACAAGTTGCAACGGGTACGAGCAAAATCAAAGGTATAGGCACCATCAACTATTCAAATAACTCAACATCCGCACCTATTTATGTCATTTAGACCCGATAATCAAAGGGAATGAATCAGACGATATAAAATAGTACAGATAAGTGTTTAATAAGCATTCAATGCTCAATACGTTAGAGAATTTGTATTGAATATAATGATTGTGTAACGCAGTATTTAATGTATTTATTTATTCATAATAGTCTGATTATGACATAGACAAAATGCAAATCTCCAAGATATCTATGAAAAGGAGATAGTTGATCAATTGTAAGGACACGAAACACTATTGGAATATACTTTGATTTACTTGTTTTTTCATGATTGTATTCTTGCTACTCAAATTACTTCATTTTATACATTCTTTTGATTATCAGTAACCCGTGATTTTCCAAATTATAGCTTTGACCAAAATCCCATTTTTGGTTAAACAATTAGCCTTCAAACACTTTGCATCAATTGTTTTAAGATTCAGAGGCAATAATCTATTCTTTGCCATATGCACTTTAGCAATTATAATTCCATTTGAATCTCTAAGCCAAGGATTCATGTTTTTCATTTGGATGTCATATTCCTTTTCAAGAAGTTGGCCCAAACTCAAAATATTACTTTATATTTTTCGTACATAATAAACATCTTGAATTAGTTTGTGACTATCATCTTTAAAAGAGATCAAAATTGTGTATATCCCTTCGATTTGAATCTTTGAGATATCTCCGAAAGGAAAATTACCTCTTACCGTTTTATTGATCTCCACAAACTTTTCATTATGTCCACACGTATTATTTCTTGCTCCATCATCTAAATACCACGACGTGCAATCATCTTTGTCTTCTTCCTGGAGTGCCATCAACAATGTTGACTCGACTTCTTCTTTCTTTTCGTCACAAAGGTTAGCTTTTTCTTTAATATTGCTACAACATTTCCAAGAGTAAGGCCTACTCTATAACAATAATAACAGCCAACTTTTGATTTGTCATACCTTTGTCCATTATTTTTTTGGTAGTATCCACGTCCTCTTCCTCCTCTTTGTCCCCGGCCCCAACCTCTGCATGTTGGGTGGATTTTAGATTAATTGTTGAAATTGTTACCGCTCCTTCTTCCTCTTTCATGATCGTCAAGGCCTCGTCCTCGTGTGTTTTCTCGATAGCTCTTTTCACCTTCATAATCCTTGAAGGATGCATGACTTTTATGTAGTTGGTCCACTGACTCTTCTTGTCTCATTTTGATATTTTCTTCATGGGCCTATAAAGAAACCCTCAATTGTTCCACCGTCATAGAGTGTAAATCATTTTACTCTTCAATAGCACACACAAAAAAATAGATTTATGTGTTAAATCATGACTGATATTTTCTACCACACATACATGTTCTAAGTACTCCTCGTATCGTCTTAATTGATTTACAATAGCCTTCACTTCTTAGCAATAATCTGAAATGCATTCAGATTCTTTCATTTTTAAAACTTCAAAATCAACCCTTAGAGTTCGAAGTTTCACCTTGCTCACCTTGTCAACTCCTTGGAGAGAAGTTTGTAAAATCTCCCAAGCATCCTTTGAGGTTGTAGCATCTGCCATCTTCTCAAACATGGTATCATCCAGACATCAATGGATGAGAGTGCGAGCTTGTTGATCCATCTTCCTTGTATTCTTCATGACATCTTTTTATTTTGAGGGAGAGCTTCCTCATTATTTGAATTTTCATACCCTCTGTCTATAATTTTCCATACATCCTGAGATCCAAGAATGACTTTCATACGTAAACACCATTTCTCATAATTATCTTTTGTGAGACAAGGGTACTGAAAAAATGGACCATTATTTGCCATGGATATGATACCACGTTGTTGGAAAAACATAATATCCTACCTAGAAATAATATTCACGGTAAATAACAATAATACAAGAGAGTAACAACTACACTAAATAATTTAATGGGATAAAATACAATACCGAGCGGAATAATATTACCACTATAATATTACAACTTAGTATTATCAAAAGACAACTGCAACTTCAAAAGAAATACACTATTTTTTCTGCAAGAGGTGTCTACAACTCTCTATATCTGAGACACAGTAGCTCAAGAATGTGGTGGGGGAAACAGATATAAGGAAAGGTGAAGGAATGGAACTCGATCAACTGTCTCAAATTTTCCCTTGGGTGGGAGCATAGATGTGTACAGTTGCGTCCTTTTGGCTTGGATCTTCTTACAGATGCATTTCAGCTAAGAGAAGCAACCTACCCATATGTCATTGGTAAGAATCCACTCAATGTGTATATGTTTATGCGCTCTTGTGGACTGAGAATGAATTTTATGCTTCTTGCCATGGTCCTGTTGTTTCATATCTTTTCCCATGATCAAATTCTATGTTTCAACTAAAATTTTCAATCAAAATATTTGATCATAAACATGTATAAGTGTTGAAGATATTTGCAGTTAGTGGTAAATATCTGTATGAGAGAATGATTATATGCAAACACATGTGATAAGTATATATGTTCTTGCTAAATTACAGCTTGACATCTGCATGTCAATATTATTATCCTTCACGAGTTAGTTAACTTATAGAGAAATTTGTGGAGCTTAGATTTGTATTGACATTGTCTATTGATTACCTTTTCAGATGCCAAGAATTGATGGCAATGGAGGGTTTTCTGGTATCCAAACATACAAGAAAAATTAAGTAACTTTCATCTCACAATGCCTATTTGGGTTAACCTAGATTAGTTTCCACTTGGTTCTATTTATGGGGAAGCTCTGTGTCGTATTTTTCTTTTTCAACACATGAAAAATGAATTAATAATTTTCGCAACTCCTGACTTATAATGCTTGAAGATCTGAAAGGGATTGTTTTCTTTTCAGTGAAAGTTGGCATGATTCGGAGAACATTGAAGCTACAAAAATTTTATTTTGTAATTAGATACCTCTTGTTTAACCAAACAATAGGTTTTTAGTCAAAAGCTAGAAATTTAGAAGAACACGAGTTACTGATAATCAAAAGAGTATGTAAGAAAGAATTTTAAGAAGAAGATGATTAGAAAGCAAACAAATCAAAATGTATTCCAGTGATATTTCGTGTCTTACAAGTGTTTAACGTCTTCCTTTTTATAGTAATTTTGGAGGTACGTGCCTTATCCTTTTAATAATAAGGCTATTATGAATATTTAATGACATTAATTGAAACATTACACAGTCATTATATTAAATAAATATTCTCCAATGTTTTAGTATTTAATACACATTAAATACTGTATCTGCTACCAGGTTCATTTCTTCGTTCTTTGTTCTTTAAACGCCTTGAGTAGGTACGGGCGCTGCATCTCCTGGGTAATTGCTCGTGCCTCTTCCACTACCTTTGATCGCATCCATTATTGCTCGTGTCTCTTAGCTAACTTTAATTCTTTGACTATTTGGTTGATCCACCTATCACGACACGTCATCTCCAATATGTAACTCGATTTTTCCCAATATAGATAGTCCCCCCATTTTTCATTTATTCATCAATTGAATATTTGGGAAGTGGATTCTCAGTAAAAAAGGAATTCATATCATTATTAATGCCATGACAAGATTAACGCTTCAATTCTCTTTTCCATTTAATGCTCCGTGCACATGTCATTCCCTTATCAACTCTGCAGTTTACAGCCCTTTTCAAGGCTTTTTACGGCTTAACTGTTCACGAAGTGCCAGTTACCTTTATTATAGGCTTGCCATCATTACATTTTTTTTCCTTTGACGATTTTTCTCTAATATAAATATAACTTCCTTTCTTGTATTCTTTCACATAAAGATTTATTGAACGCTTTATTTTCCCTAATACTGTTTACTTCTTCTTCGTATCATTCTTCATCATCATGTCTTCTTCTTCGAACCCTAACCCTGGGAAAGCTCCTATTTTATATAGTTTCCCTAATACCCCAGTTAGATATAAAAGGGGTAGGGGTGGTAGACTTCGTATTTTAGGGTCCACCAGTGGTAGTTTTGGTTATTCTGTGCCTTCCTCTAGTTCTGGTCTTGTTTCCAGAACTAGAGGTTCTTTCGCTCAAAGATCGTCTTCCAAGGTCAAGGAACCTTCTGAACCTCTACAAGAACCCTTAGTTGAAGACATAGTGCCTAATGATTTATCTTTCCACCAAGACAGCCAATCTCTTCAACTCCAAATTTCTAGCTTAGATCATGCAGATATCTACCTCACCATGATTACAGAGGTTTTATCTTCCAGGGTTCACGAAGATTGCCATTGGTAGCAATGATTTTTCCATCACGATTCTCAATCCTAATCAAAGAATTTCCTCCTACAAAACTGGGCTTTCTTTCGTTTATACTTACCCCTTTACTCTTGGATTTAAACCATCCATTGACCCAATTATTTTAGATTTTTGCCGTTTCTTCAAAGTTTATTTAGCACAGATTGGACCTCTTGTTTGGAGAGCAGTAGCTTGTTTAAGACATTTATCTAACAAGGCTGGTGTTGATTTTTCTTTCCCCCACCTTATTCATCTCCACTCCCCGAGGCTTTTTCGCAATGGTGTTTTTACCTTAGTAGCAAGGAGAAAAAAGGTTTTGGTAAGCCTTGAAGATGATAACGATCGTGGTTGGTACGCCCGATTTGTTGTTTTCCTACAATTGGTTTGGTGGGTAAAGAAAACATTCCCCTCCCTGAGAAGTGGAACTTTATACGTAAGTCTTCTATTTTCTCATACCTATATTCTTCTCGTACCTCTTTTATTTAAATTTAACATCTTTTCTAATCTTAATTCTTTCTCTTTTGTAGAAACCATGGGAGTTGTGGATACTGTTCCCAATTTTCTTGGATGGGTAGATAAGCTGTTGAAGACCGCGCCTATGAAGGCTAGGTCCTAGAAATCTATTTCCAATCAGTACGGTTGGGAAGTAAAAACTCATGGTAAGGTTTTTTTTATCTTTCCGCATGTCAAATCTTCCTTTTATTTCCTTAAGTTTTCACCCTTCTTTTTATTAGGATTTGAAATTCGAGGCATTTCTGCTGAAGCAGTTGCAGCCTCGAGCCTCTTTAGGAGCTTAGCTTTCATTAGGATAATCCCGGGATATACTGGTTAAGAGGAAAACCATGGAAAAAGACTCTGAGGAGGAATAATTAGGTGACTCTTTAGTAACGAGGCCAAGATCCTGGAGACATATTATATCTGATGAAGAAACTGAAGGTTCTCCCCATTCCTCTCCTACTAAGCCTGTTCATCTCGTCTGTTATGATGATGTTACCCCTCAGGATACTCGTGAGTCTATGTTTTTGTTAGTGGTTTTGAGAGTGGAGAGTTAGGGCCCGTGTTAGATGAGCCCCCCTTTTGTTCTTTTTCAACTCCTGTTACATAAATTCCTCTTTCTTCTTTGCCTGAAGTTTCTCCCTTACCTACTCCTTCTGCTTCTATTCCTTTACTTACCTACTCCTTCTGCTTCTATTCCTTTACTTGCTACGTCTGCTCCTATCCCCTCTTATGATATTTTCACTTCTTCTACTGCTCCCCCCTCAGTAGTTCCCCCTCCTATTGTCCCTCACACAGAGGTGGGTTATACGAGCAAAAATATTGCTATGAGGAGCGTGACCATCGAAGTCCTTGCCAACAGCAACCTTTTGATAAAGTCTGGGCAGGCGTATGTTTGGCTCGAGCCTTTGATTTCCCCAACTGAGAAAGGAAAAATTAATAACCACAACTGTGTGACCTTGAAGAATGATATAGTTCACTCCACTTTGAAGGTATGCAAAATTTTTCCTTCTTTACTTATTTTTGTAAAAATTTTCCTTTCTAGGATTCTTATATTCCTCCTTTTAGTTTATAGGCCAATCTTATTGGTATGAAGTTAATGGGCAGAGTTTCTTTATGAGAGAAAGTGGTCCGTGACTCTGAAAAGTCTATTCTTGAGTCTGAGAAAGTGGATCATGAATCCTAATTAGAGGTGGCTAATTAGAAAGGTCAGTTTGAGAGTGCACAAATTGCTATTGAATATTTGCAAGAAAATAGAAACAACATAGAGCAGCGGATACGAGCATTGACGTTTGAGTTGGCTGTAGTCAGATCATCTTCAAGTCAAGTTGAGAAGGACAAAGAACGCCTTGAATGTTCTTTTTCGGAGCAGTTTTCCAAATCAAGTGAAGAAATTAGAGAGCTAAGAGCACTTCCGAACCAAAAAGGTTTATGCGGGAGAATTAGTGCAGAGTCTGACTCAGACACAAGTGGATTTGAGAGTTTCCACTAATAAGGATCGTTCTTTAAGGATTTCTCATGCCTCCCTTCAACCTTCTTTCGATTCAACCTCGGTTGAAAATGAAGATCTCAAGGCTAAAATTTCTATTTGGGAAAGAGATTGTGAATTTCTCGAAGAAAAACTAGTCGTTAAAGTAAGTTGGGTTATTGTGAACTATCGCCATGATTCCTTTACTGAAGTTAGTTAGGAGAACTTCAACTCCGAGTCAAAATTAGCTAAGGTTATGGAGACAATTGAAAAGTCTCAACAACCACTGGACTTCCCTTCTCCTGCAATTAAAGTTCCCATGCCCGAAGCTCCTAAGGCTGAAAATCTCGAGGCTCAAGCTCACGAGGCTGAAGAACTCATGGTTCAAGCTCCCGAGGCTGAAGTTGTATAAGTGAGACTCCCGCAATTCAAATTTCTATCAATATTCAAACAAGTCTGGGTGTCACGACTCTTCCTGCCACCAACGAGCTTACTGTTGCCAGCCAAGCTGAAGACATGCCTATAATTTCTCCTTCTCAAGTTAAAGCAGTTGCTTCTGACGGTGCTGTCTCTCTTCCTCAAACTTCTCAGTGGAAGTTCATTTGAAATGAATTCGTTTTTTGTGTTGTTATTTTTACTTTCGGAAAATTGGTAATCTGACCTTAGTTTCATTTACGGGTCTGATTTTAGAGGTTAAGTCCCCAAGCTTTGTTGTGGGGGTAATTTTTATGTATGAACAATGGAATGACTAAGTTTTATACTTAGTCTTAACATTAAATGTCTAAGAAGTTTTTGTTAAACTCCCGTTTGTTCTATCCTTGCCTTTTTATTTTCAAGGACTTATAGAATAATTTGCATCTTTGTTCTTTAAAAATGCTTTTGTTAATCTCATGACTAAATCGTTTAATGAAGAAGACGTCTCAACTTCATAATGGTATTATTATATGATGATATAAATAGGAACACACATGTTTATTTTGAAATAACTTTGACAAGTTTTTATTTTCAAACTCTGACAAGTATTGAATAACACTTTACATATATTTGCATTACATCTATTGCTTTCTCGTAACTGTTTTTCTTGTAATAGATTTTTACAAACGAAGAAAAATAGAAACACCGTTTTTCCATATAACCCATTTTAATACATAGTCTTTACCCTAACTGTTTTAAGGGTACATCGGATTCCTTTAGCTTCAAAATATTAGGAAGGGTTTGAGAAGTGACTCCATTGATCTCATGGGAAAGAACACTATGATGAGTGTTTGATGGGAAAGAACACTATGATGAGTATTTAATAGAAAAGAATACTATGATGAGTGTCATGTCTTCATAGCTTTTATCTTGCACTTGCTTCTTCTATTCTTAGATTTCTACAATTCCTTTTGCCTTCTTCGTACACGTATCCGTGTATATTATGTAGTCTCCCAAGTGTTTGAGGAATGAAGTATGAAACCTCCAGCACTTGTTAGTTTTTTCACCTGGTCCTTTTCCTGAAAAGGAAAAACATACACGACTCGGGGGTATGATTATAGATGAAGATTGCTTAACCCGTTTCTATTTCTATCAGAATAATATAACCCTAGGCTAGGAATTTTAGCGTATTACATTTTTCCTTACAGGTCGTGATTCATCATTTATTACTGGTTAGTGTTTTTCCTAGCATATAAAATTGTTAGTAAAACCTTAATAATCCAAAAATTAATTTAACATGGTGAAACCTGACTACGGGTATTTTCTTAGAAGTAATATCTCTTCAAATGAAGGTAGAATTTTCCCATCCATTGTCTACCCTTTATATGCTCCTTTTCCTGCAATATCACGAACCCTATATGGTCCATCCCATGTTGGACTTAGTTTTCCCAAATTGGCAGCCTTTGTAGATTGAAAAACCTTTTTAAGCACGAAGTCCCCAATTTTGAAAAATCTGAGGTGTGCTCTTCGATTGTAATATCGTTCTATAACTTGTTTTTGTGCTGCCATTCGTATTAGTACAACTTCTTATCTCCCCTCGAGTAAATCAAGATTGACCCGCATCTCTTCACTATTTGATTCTTCCGTTTCTTGTACAAATCGCGTGCTTGGTTCTCCTATCTCAATTGGAATCAAAGCCTCAATACCATAAACCAATGAAAATGGTGTTTCTCCAGTGCTCATTTTTGTAGTTGTATGATAAGCCCATAAAACCCCAGGTAATATCTCAGGACAGTTACCTTTTGATTCCTGTAACTAATTCTTCAAATTATTGATAATGAACTTGTTTGTAGATTCCGCTTTCCCATTACCTACTGGATGGTATGGTGTAGATGTTATCCTTTTGATTTGTCAACTTTGAAAAAATTCTGTGATTTGGGCTCCTATGAATTGTGGACCATTATCACACACGATCTCTTTTGGTACTCCAAAACCACATATTATGTTCTTCCAAATGAAGTCATTAACTTCTTTCTCGCATGCCTGTTTAAATGCTCCTGCCTCTACCCATTTAGTGAAACAATCAGTAAGTACGAGCAGAAACATTACTTATCCTTTAGTTTGTGGTAACGGACCTACAATATTCATTCCCCACTACATGAATGACCATGGTCCTATAACTCGATGCAATAACTCTACTGGTCTATGCATGTTGTTACCGTAGTTTTGGCATTTGTCACATTTGGCCACAAAATCTTCTGCTTCCTCTTCCATTTTAGGCCAATATTATCGTACCCTAATTAAGGTTATTACCAGTGACCTTCCTCCTGCATGATTTCCATAATGTCCCTCGTGTATTTCTCTCATTATACCCTATTTGAGAAGGTCCGAGGCATCTTGCTAAGGGACCACCGAACATTTTACGGTAAAGATTCCCTTATTTTAACGAGTACCGAGCAGCTTTTTTTCGAAGTGCGTGTGCTTTTATTTTATTCTTAGGGACGATACCATACTGCAAAAAAGTAACAATTTTATTTCTCCAATCCCATGTTAAGTTATTAAAATTCACCTAATTTTTATCGGGTTTGAGAACAGAATGAAATATATGTATAAGTGAAGCATTTGTATCATTTGCCACGTCAGATGCAGACGCTATATTGGCTAAAGCATCCGCTTCAACATTTTCATCTCTTGGTATTTGCACAACCTTCCAAGTTTGAAATTGCTTTATCAATTCTCGTACTTTTTCTAAGTACTACTCTATCCTTGCCTCCCTGGCTGTGTAAGCCCCCATCATTTCATTAACCACGAGTTGCGAATCAATTTTTTATTATAATTTGGGTTATGCCGAGTTCACGTGCATATTCCAAACCTGCAATCACAGCTTCATACTATGTTTCATTGTTAGTTATAGAATGACATTTTATAGCTTGTCCAATAGTTTAACCCGTAGGTAGTACAAGAACAATTCCTAAACCTGCGCCTTTTACATGGGATGAACCATCAGTATATAAAATCCAAGTCCCTGGGTTTTCCCTAATGAAAACTTGTAACTCTTTTTCCGATTCTAATTGCATCCCTTGGCTAAAATCAGCCATGAAATCAGCAAATACATATGATTTTGTACTCACTTAATTCAATATCCCATTTTTCCAACCTCCCTGATAATTTGTGCTTATGCAAAATGTTACATAACGGGTAAGCAGTTACTACAGCAATGGGATGACATTGAAAAGAAGGTCTTAATTTTCTAGATGCCATGATTAAAGCAAATGCTAATTTTTCTAATTGCGGATACCGTTTCTCTGCATTTAACAAAGATTTACTAATATAATAGATATGAGATAGTTTACCTTGGTCCTCCAAGACTACAACGGCATTTACCGCAACTTCTGAAACAACAAGATAAATAAGCAACCTTTCCCCTGCCTTTGGTTTTTCAAGTAATGGCGGATTTGATAAATATGTTTTTAAATTCCTAAGTACTTGTTGTCATTCTTCACTCCACTCAAAATTATCTTGCTTCTTATGAGCTGAGAAAAATTTGAAACAGTTCTCTGATGACTTGGAACTGAACCTTCCCAAGGCTGAAATTCTTCCCGTTGGTATTTGGACTTCTTTTTTTCTTGTCAGCACGTCAGAGATTTCCTCTATTGCTTTAATCTGTGAAATATTTACTTCAATTCCTTAGGTAAAAATAAAAAAATCCAAAAACGTACCCGATGCAACTCCAAATGCGCATTTTTCGGGATTCATCTTCATGTTAAATTTCTGAAGAATTTGAAATGTATCAGATAAATGAGATATAGATCCTTATAATGTTGCGTTTTTACAAGCATATCATCTACATACACCTCCATGCTTTTTCCCAAATGTTCTTGGAACATTTTTTTGACAAGCCTTTGATAGGTTGCTCCAGCATTCTTGAGACCAAAGGGTATTACTTTATAACAAGGAGTCCCCCTTTCTATTATAAAAGAAGTTTCTTCTTCATCTTCAGGATCCATTTTGATTTTATTATAACCTGAATATGCATCTCAAAAACTTAATAGCACATGTCCTGCAGTAGCATCAATTAGTTGATGTATATGCGGTAGAGGAAAAAAATCGTTTGGACAAGATTTATTAAGGTCTGTATAATCTACACAAGCTAGCCACTTACCATTATTTTTAGGCACCACAACGGTATTAGCTAACCCGATAGGATATTTTTCCTCGCGGATAGACCTAATTTTTAATAATTTCTGAACCTCACTTTGAATCACTTGATTTTTAAAAGCTCCTTCCTTTCTCTTCTTTTGTTTGATTGGTGTGAATGATGGGTCTTTATTTAACTTGAGAGTCAATACTATGGTATACCTATCATATCAGCGTGGGACCAAGCAAAACAGTCCAGTTTAGCTTTTAAAAATTTAATTATCATACATCTCATATCCCGGCTCACATTTGCTCCAACGTAAATTTTTCGCTCGGGCCATTGTTCAAACAATATTATCACTTCCAATTCTTCAATTGTTGTCTTAATGTTTTCATTCTCCTCTGGCTCTTGAATTGTGTCAGGTCTCGAGTCTATATCTGTCTGTTCCTGTTTAGTTGAGGTCTGAACTGTGATATCCTCAATTAGTCTCTGTTATTGCTATTTCTCTTCATTCATCGTGCTCACATCTGTCACAACATTAATACTCCTAGCTGCATGCTGATCTCCACGAATTTGGCAAATTCCCCAAGATAATGGAAATTTAATAACTTGGTGTAAAGTTGATGGGGCAACATCCATTTCATGGATCCACGGTCTCCCCAGGATCATATTATAAGTCATTTTCATATCTATCACTTGAAATTTACTTTCTTTAACAATACCTTCTGCAAACGTTGTTAGTATTACCTCTCCTTTTGTTACTACATTAGAATTTTCGAATCAAGACAAGGTATGCGCCATTGGTATCAATTTTTTCTTCAGCTTGCACTTTACATAATACCATTAGTAGGATAATATTTACAGAACTTCCTGGATCAATCAAAAGTCGTTCCAAAACAGTATCACATACAAGTAGAGATATTACAGTGCGTCATTATGTGGAGATAATACACCATCTGCATCTGCATCATCGAAGGTAATACTTTTTTACTCCAAGACTTGTCGTATCCACTTTCCCTGGGTAATAATGACTTTACAAACTTTATTGGATGTTGTATACGTTGCACCGTTGATATCTTCTCCCCCACTTATGATGTTGATGGTTCTTTTGGGAGATGGTGGTTTAGGGGCATCTTCCTATTTTTCATGTAAGCCTTATTTCCTTTCTCACTGAACAACTCAGTAAGATACCCTTGTTTCACCAAATGATCAAGTTCACTTTGTAAAAATCTACATTCAGAGGTTTTTTGGCCGTGATCATTATGAAACTCGCAATGATCAGGGTTTCACCGATTTCGATTTGACCTTATCTCTTTTGGCCATCGGACCTTATCTCCCATGCTTCTTAAAACAACTACAAGCTCGGAGGTGCTGACATTGAAATTGTAACCATCGAATCTCGCCATTAAACTTCTCTCATCATCTCGTGACTCATGCTTATTTCGCTCGTTCCTGAATCTTGATGAGGAACTTGACTCATTGTTTCGTGATCATAGCTATTTTTACCGGATATCCTTTAATTTTCTGTACGTCTCAAACTTACTTTTTCCTCTTTTTGGAATCGTGGAACAATATCCTCTTCAATCTGAAACTTCATGTTGTACATGTTATAAACATCATTCCATGTTGTATCAAGGAATTCTCGAAGGCTTTCCTTGAGACTTCTCGTGGCCTCCGAACTTCATTCATTCTAATTACTTGTGAAGGCTATAGCTGCCTAGTTGTTAGGTACACGTGGCAAAGTCATTCCTTCATGTTGAAATCTATCTATGAAATCAAGAAGTAGTTCTGAATCCCTTTGCTTGATATCCTCCATTCTTTTCTCTACCTTTTGAGCGCTCGAATGTGCTTTGATGTGCAAGCTCAGCAAACGAGTTTATTGAATATTGGGTAAGAAAGAATACCAAGTTAGTGCCCATTTTGTGAGTGTTTCCCCAATTTTTTCGACTAATACTAATTCTATATCCTATTTAGTCAAATCATTGCCCTTCACGCCAGCTGTAAATGTCGTCACGTGGTCTCGTGGGTCTGTTGTTCCTTCATACTTTGAGACATTAGGCATCTTAAACTTCTTTGGAATTGGCAAGGGAGCAGCATTTGTCTTCTAAGGTTATTGTGAATATTTATCCATATCCACTCCTTCGATTACAGGTAGAACTCCGGGTATTTACACGGTCGTTTTGTTCCTTGAGCTGTCTCTACAGGGTTAGTACTAAATATTGCAAATGAGAATTTGTTGAACTACCTGCTTCTCCCTCCTGTGATTCATTAGGGGTTCCTCCATTTCCTGAATTAACAAGCCCAGAGCGAGGATTCTCCAACGTGTTGTGATTGGGTATAGCTGTAGGCGGTGCATCAGATAACGGACTAACTAGAGCCTGAACAACTTTGTTGACATGTGCAACAATTGCTTTTTTGTAAAGCCTCATCTACCTTTTCAAAATTCTCAGATTGCTCTTGTCCACCAGCATGAGACTCAGGAGTACCTTCACGAGATTGCAGTGGTGAACCATGTGGAGAAGGAACCGGGTGAACGTTTTGTAAATCTCCCTGATCTTGCTGGTGTTGATTTACCTAATTTCCTTGAGTGTTATCATTGTTGTTTGCCATAGTTGATGGAAATAGATTATCAAATTCCCGGTAGCGGAACCAATTTGTTTAACCAAAAAATAGGTTTTTTAGTCAACGCTAGAAATTTGGAAAACACGGGTTACTGATAATCAAAAGAGTAACAAGATGATCATAAAGCAAATAAATCAAGATGTATTTGTGTGATATTTCGTGTCTTACAAGTGTTTAACATCTTTCTTTTAATAGTAATTATGGAGGTATGTGCCTTACCCTTGTTATAAGAAGGCTATTATGAACATTTAATGGCATTCATTGAAACGTTACACAAATATTACATTAAACAAATATTCTCTAATTTATTTAGTATTTAATACGCATAAAATATTGTGTCTGGTCTTTCGTAGGCTACCAGGTTCATTCCTTGGATCTTTGTGCTTTAAATGTCTCGGAGTAGGTACGGGCTCTGCATCTCCTAAGTAATTGCTCGTGCCTCTTCCACAACCTTTGCTCGCATTCGTTATTGCTTATATCTCTTAGCTAAATTTAATTCTTTGACTGTTTGACTGATCCACATGTCACGACACGTCATCTCCAACATGCATACTCGATTTTTTCCAATACAACTCTGGGAAGACAAATGCTGCTCCCTTGCCAATTCCAAAGAAGTTTAAGATGCCTAATGTCTCAAAGTATGAAGGAACAACAGACCCACGAGACCACGTGACGACATTTACAGCTGGCGTGAAGGGCAATGACCGGCCGGAACTTATAAAGTAAAATTACTTGAAAGTGAGAAACCTGTATTCTCAATGGTAAATCCTCCATCAATAACCAAATCTTGGCCACTAAAACACTTGGACTCATCACTTGCGAGGAAAACAGCAGCTTCAGCCACATCTTTTGGAGTAAGCGTTGCACCATTTAAGGTAGAATAAACATCCCAACCTTCTTTGCCCATCTTCTTTAAAGAATCTAAAGCCATTTGTGTAATAACAACGTATGGCGAAACACAATTCACACGAATGCCATAGCATCCTAAATCTACTGCAGCATTCCTTGTAAGTCCTAAAACTCCATGCTTGGAACTCGTGTAGGCATGAGTACAAACGCCACCAATTGATGAGCACACACTACCAGTGACAATTATGCTACCTTCACGACGAGGTATCATGACTCGGGCTGCTTGTTTAATCCCAAGAAAAGTACCTGCGAGGGAAATTTGCGTTATTAGTTTATGATATATTGACGCAACCTGATTTTTGCTCTTGTGATATATGGTTGATCACTTTATACTTTCAGCTAAATAAAACGTGCACATAAAGCCTGGTGTACTAAGCTCCCGCAGATCCGAAGAAGGGTCGGACCACAATGGTCTATTATACGCAGCCTTATCTTACATTTCTGCAATAGGCGGCTGCTTCCACGGCTCGAACTCGTGACCTCCTGGTCACATGGAAGAAAGTTACGTCAAGACTTCCCTTCATTAAAACCACACATTTTAATTAGTTTTAAGTTAAATATGCTTAGTCAAATATCACAAGGATCAAAATCAGAATTAATTATATGCAATAACTTTGCGATAAATAGGGAAATTATTTCCGTACCTACGAGGTTAATACTAATGACTTTTTCGAATTCGGATTTTTCATCATAAAGAATGTTAGATTTTATTGCTCCCATAATACCAGCATTGTTGTACATGATGTCTAGCTTGCCATATTTGTCTACAGCAGTGTTCACGGCAGTTTCTAGGTGGTCCTCTTTTGTAATGTCACAATGCACAAAAGTGGTCGATGTTGGATCCAAATCTTTGCAAACTTTTTGAGCTAAGTCGTCTTGAATGTCTGCAATCACCACTTTGGCTCCATGTCTTGAGAAGAGTCTCGCAGCGGCTTCACCGATGCCGCTAGCAGCACCTGTTATGACTGCAACCTTGCCTTCGAGCCTAGAAAAATTAATAATGATCATGCATGTTATGTAATTTATCTCGAGTTAAAATTACAATGATGCGGTAGAAACTTTTTATAATATGTATCAGTATATATAATTTAAATCTTTTCATTTTATACGTAGTAGTGTTCGTGTAGATTTACATATAGTGTAAGTTAGGAAGGTATTTAACATAGAGGCCGTTTGGTTTCCATAGTAAATATGTTTAAATCAGTCTAAACGAATTTTTATTCTATGAATGTAACTCAACCGGAAATAGCAAGTTTTTACTCTATTTTCCAAATTGACATATATACATGATACATGTTATGGATAGCTACATGTGATTGTACCGTAAGTCAACTTTGTTAGATCCAGTTTTAATTATGCAAATAATATACATGTGCATAAAGTCAATTACAAGAAGTCAAGAAGATACCACAAGACTGATGGAGTCAATCCTGATGAATAAGGGAAGAAATCACTCAGCAAAGATTACCATAAAATCAGTAAATCTGGACAACTAAGGAAATGACTCGCAAATCTGGAAGGAATCCAATGAGTCAATCAATTAGCAAAGACTAAACGACTAGCTGTGATGGAGAGAATCAAGCAAGCCTTAACTTAAGACAGAAATCAATGGCGGTATCCTAGAAGATCGAAGTTATGAAAAGATTGGTACGCGACTAATTTTGGATAAACCAACAATCAAGGAGCAAGTTTTCATTCATACTTCTACTGAAGGAAGAAAATCAAGGAGAACCAACAGCTAGCTATCTTATTTTTGGAAAGAATCAATCTCTTTCCAAGGATCAAATATCTTGGGTTGTCAAGCCTCGTTTATCCATCAAAGTATTTATACCCTGTCTTAAACCCTAGTCTGATATACTTTGATCGAACCAAAAATCACTCTCTTTATTCAATTGCAAACAAATATCGTAGTTCACTAAGAGATGTTGTGTATCATGTCAGGGAAGAAAAGAGAGCATAACACTGGTGAGGCGTTGTATAAAAAACAAGTGCTAGAGAAAATGTGTGCAAATTAATTACAACCGTACTCGGAGAAACACATTTACTAAAAGAGAACTCCCTTCCAACCCAAGGGGACTGGACTAGGATTCACATTGAATTCGAACCAGCATAAAATCCCGGTGTCTTTAATTCTTGCATTTACTTCCTGTTGCTATATTTGTTGAATTATTATATCCAGTGGACTCAATAAATTAGTCAACTAATAAGCTATTAAATTTAAATATTTATAATTCATCCCCTCCCCCCCCCCCCCCGGGTCTTGTACTTTCAATTGGTATCAGAGGAAGGCTCACCTTTTGCTTTTGCTTAACAACTTGTTAAGATCATTGAAAATCAACTTATCATAGGAGCTCTTTTTCAGGAAGGAACTTCACAAGTTAGACCACCATACTTCAGCGGACAACATTTCTCGCACTGGAAAGTACAAATGGAAATCTTTGCTAAAGCTTACGACGTCAAAGTCTGGAGAGTCATCAAAAAGGGAAACTACCCGCCAGCTAGCACTCCACCACTTTTTGACCCTGAAGATATAGATTCATACTCAAAGGAATAATTGGAAGTGGTACAAGTGAACAACAAGGTGAGAAATCTGCTTCATAAAGCTATAAGTAGTGAAGAATATGAGAAAATATCAAGTTGTGACACAAGCAAAGATATGTGGGACAAGCTTGAGGTCAGCTATGAGGGAACAAACAAAGAAAATAGTTGCATTCAAAACCTCTACTGAAATGGCTGAAAATGAAATTGATGATCTTAAAGCTCTGCAAGAAGAGATTGCTATGATGTCTAGAAATATGGATGGACTAATGAAAAGATACAAGAACACGAAGAAAGGAAGAATTCCACCAAGGCAATCCAAGCAATACAACGAACAGGATAAGAATGATAAAAAAATGCTACGAATATGGAAAATTTAGGCATATTCAAGCTGAATTCCCAGAACTGAAGAGGAAGATCTCTAGAGGCTTCAACAAGAACAAATCCTTTGGAAGCTGGAGCGATGAGGATGACTCTAACCACAAAGAAATAGCAAATCTCTACTTCATTAAAATTCTGGAAAACGAAATGAATAAAACATGAGGATGCTAGATAGATGAAGACGATTCAGATGACGAAAATGAAAATTGTTTCATGGCACGAGGCGAAACTAGTGAGGTAACATCTTATGACTATGAAAGATGTAATGAATTGCATATCCTTGATTTGAAAGAGTCTCAAAAAATAATGAATGGTCTTAAGAGACTCACTAGGGATATTAAAGACTAGAAACTCAAACATGATGTATGTGAAATCGAAAAGGAAGTACTTCATGAAGAGTTTGATGATTTGCAAATACAGCTCAATAGCATGCGCAAATCCACCAGTTACAGTTCTGTTTGGTCAAACCAGACGACTTACAAGTCAACTGGAAAGGAGCCAACCAGAACCAAGTCGACCAGTAGGTCGAACCACATGACTGACATGTCAACTGGGAAAGGACTAGCTAGAACCAAGTCGACCAGTTCCAATACCAATGAAAGACCTAAAAGCGGGTCAGAAGATAAGTGTCATTACTGTAATAAAAGTGGTCATAAATATTTGTTTTTCATTTCATAAATCAAATGTGTCAGAATGGGTTTGAAAACCAAAATATTCTAAAGCTAGTAACACTAACCCTCTAGGACCCAGGCAAGCTTGGGTACCTAAAATAAAGAAATCATCTTTTCTTGCAGGAACACCACGTAATAAGCCGGAAAGGAAAATAGTATCTAGACAGTGCTTGTTCTAGTCATATGGCAGGTGAACAATACTTGTTTGAAGAAGTTACAAAAAGTGACGGAGGAAGTATTAAATTCGGGGATGATTCAAGGGGCAAAATAGTTGGTACTAGAACGATTCTCTTCAATAACAATTGTGACATCACTGAATTTTATCTCGTCGATGGCCTCAACTACAATTTCTTGAACATAAGTGAACTCTATCACTCAGGATATGAGGTAAAATCTAAGAAAATAAGATGTGCTATTGAAGATGAATCATGTAAGATAATTCTTCCTGAAAAAAGGTATGGAAATGTTTATATACTTTGATTGTTTTGAAAAGATAGAAGGTCATATTTGTTTATCCTCTATGTCTAATGTTCCATGGCTATGGCATAGGAAACTTGGTCATGCTAGCATTCATTTGATAGAAAAACTGTCCAAACATGAATTAGTTGTTGGTCTGCCAAAATTGAATTTTTCTAGAACTCATATTTGTGATCCATGTCAAATGGGTAAGCAGACCAGAAATTCTTTCAAAAAATAAAGATATAGTGTCTACTTCAAAACCTTTGCAATTACTTAGTATGGATTTATTTGATCCTACTAGAACTGCCAACAGTGGAGGAAAGAGGTATGTATTTGTTATTATTGATGATTATTCACGTTTCACTTGGGTAATCTTCTTGTCTTGTAAGGATGAATCATTAAGAAATTTGGAAGTTTTCTGCAAAAGGGTTGAAAGAGAAATAGGACATCTGATTTCAACAATTCAGAGTGACCATGGAAGGGAATTTGAAAGTAGAGCATTTGAAGACTTTTGTAATGATCAGGGATAGACTCATAATTTCTCTGAGCCATGCTCACCACAAAAAAATTGGGTTGTGAAAAGAAAGAACATAACTCTCCAAGATATGTCAAGAAACCATTTTACTAGAACATTCATTGCCAAACCAATTCTAGGCAGAAGGTGTAAGTACAACATGTCACATCCTCAATCGTTACCTCATAAGGCCAATATTAAAGAAGACTCCATATATACTTTGGAAAGGTAAACGTCCAAATACCAGTTACTTCCATCCCTTCAGAAGCAAATGTTTTATTCACAATAACGGTAAGGATAATCTTGGAAAGTTTTATCCAAGAAGCAATTAAGGTAGTTCTCTAGGTTACTCATTAAATAGTAGATCTATTAGAGTCTATAATAAACGTATATTATGTGTTGAACAACATGTACATGTTATATTCGATGAAAATAATCCCTTGGTCGAGAAACGAATTACTGCAGGTGACGAAGATCAAACCCAAGAAGCTCAGGACAAAGGCGAATCACAAGGGTTGACTAATACACCAGCTGCGACTGAGTCAGCTGGTGAAGATAGCAGCAATATACCAGATCCACAAATCGAGTCGACTACAAATGTAGTCCGTCCAAATAAATGGAGAAGCGAAACTGAATATCCTCATAAATTCATTATAGGGGATCCAATCGAAGGAATGAAAACCAGGACATCTCTAAAAAAGAAAGCTAATATCGCTTTGATTTCTCATATTGAGCCCAAAAAATAGAGGAAGCACTGAAAGATTCAAGCTAGGTGCAAGATATGCAGAAAGAGTTGGATCAGTTCAAAAAGAATCAAGTGTGGAGACTAATACCCAAACATGATAATATGTCTGTAATTGAAACAAAGTGGGTGTTTAGGAATAAATTGAACGAGGATGGAAAGGTCATAAGAAAAAAATCCAGACTAGTTGCTCCAGGCTACTCACAACAGGAAGGAGTCAACTATGATGAATCTTTCGCCCCAATAGCTCATTTGGAGTCCATACGAATTCTTATGTCATTCGCATCTTTTAAAGGATTCAGGATATTTTAAATGGATGTTAAAAGCGCATATTTAAATGGATTTATCGAAGAAGCTGTATTTGTGATACAACCTCCAGGTTTTGAAGATTCAAAATTCCCATACCACATATACAATCTCACTAAAGCCTTGTATGGGTTAAATCAAGCTCCATGCGCCTGGTATGATAGGCTAAGTACCTTCCTTGTTGATCATGGCTTTACAAAAAGTAAAATAAATACTACCCTATTCATTAAACGATCATCAGAAGCTAACCTCATTAATCAAATTTATGTCGATGATATTATATTTGGTACTGCTAACCCTCTTATGTGCAAGGAATTTTTAAATCTTATGCAAAGAGAATTTTAAATGAGTATGATGGGTGAGCTCACGTTCTTCCTTAGGCTACAAATTCAATAAATGGATAAAGTGACCTTCATATGTCATACCAAATACACAAAAGATCTGATTCAAAAATGTGTTACGAGCAATACAAAATCAATCGACACTCCAATGAGCCCCTCTACAAATCTAGACAAAGATGAACATGGTAATCCTGTTGATGAAACTAAATATCGATGAATTATTGAATCATTATTGTATCTGACAGCAAGTCGACCAGACATTATGTTAAATGTATGCAAATGTGCCAAGATTTAGTTAGCTCCCAAGGAGTCACATTTGACTGTTGCAAAAAGAATCATTCGATATCTCATTGGAACTGTATCTCATCTAATATGACATCCTCACTCTAACTCTTTTAAATTAGAAGGTTTTTCAGATTCTGACCTTGCAGGTGATAAATATGATAGAAAAAACATAAATGGTACATGTCAATTACTAGGAAAGACATTAATATCATGGAATAGTAAAAAGCAAACATCAGTCGCATTGTCTACTACTGAAGCTAAATATATTGCTATTGGACAATTTTGCGCACAACTACTGTGAATGTTTCATCAATTGGATGACTATGAACTTTTGTTTCGACCTATACAATTTTTTTTTTGTGACAACTCTAGTGCTATTTGTGGTTCAACAAATCGTGTGCATCATTCTAGAGAAAAGCATATAGATATTAAGCATCATTTTATTAGAGCTTATGTTCTTACGGGAGTACATAGAAATATCTTTTGTTGAACCTTCTACTCAACTAACTGATATTTTTACAAGGCCTTTATTAGAAGAGAGATTTTGCACTTTAAGAAATTTACTTGGCACTATTTGCACTTCTAATAACTCTTAGGACCTATGTGCTCAGTTAATTTTATTTGCTACAATTTTCCTTTACCCATTCTTTAATTATGTCTCCATTTTCCTTATCTTTTATCTTCTTTCACATCAGTTTGAAGTTAGAAGTTGGAAAGCCAATCATCACGTTACTTCAACTGAAAACTATTCCTTTCCTATACTTAACTGTCAAAACCCTCTTCTTAAGGCAGAAAACCCTTTCAATTACTCATCTCCATCTCTTCTCCAAAAGTTACAATCAAGCTCCTTCTCTATCATGGCGAAACACTCCAAAATTCCTTCTACTTCCACCAGAAAGAGCACCCATTCCAAAGAAAAACCCCCTTCTACGACCTTGAACAAGTAGACCTAGGGTCTGATCACTCCGAAGGTTTCGCCTCATTTCGGGGAGATTTCTCTGAACACTCACAACTTCTATGAGAAATGGCTTTAGGCAAGCAACCCATGGAAGAGCCCCCTATTTCATCCACCCCAAAGAAATCAAAGGTTGATTTCTCTGCCTCTCTTGGATTTGACTTAAATTTCTAGGATTCCCCAAATATGGATCTTTTTCTTGCTCTTAAAAACAAGCCCATCACTCATGGAAGGGTTTTCAATATTGATGACATAGAAGCCCTTAATTTTAAGATTAAAGACCTTTTCGTTTATCAAGGGTGGGTTAAGTTCTTCTCAACCCATGGTAACAATATTTTATGCAAATCTTCATTCTACTAAATCTGGTAAATTGGAAACTTTAGTATTAGATAAGTGCATTGTTCTTGATTGTGATATGTTTGACTCACTTTTTCAATGCCGTTGTTTTGGGTTTCCTACTCTGTTTAAAAACATATGGCCTGATGACTTCGAAATTTCTTTTGACCAAGCCAAAGAGTGTATTACTGAGTGTCCCTCTGAACCCCTTCCAAACTAATTAAGTCGGTGATGTTAGTTTTGAAATTCAGGTTCTAGCCCACATTGTGGCAACCATCTTGCGTCCCTGTACTGGTTCCTTCTCAAACTTCTCTCTAAGAGCCACATTCTTTGTCTATTGCCTCGTAACCAAACTCAAAATCAAGCTTTCCTCATGGGTTAGCAATTTCATGATCGAGAGTGCTGGAGATCTCACCAATTTACCCTATGGCATGACAATCACTCATATTCTAGAAGTCCATCAAAGTTCCCTATCTAATTATCCCTTAATCACTGTCTCCAAGTCCTACAATTCTAGAGCTTTTGCCAGTATGGGCTATATGAATATCAACGGCTCCTGGGTTAAGTAAAGTGAGAGTGAAGCAAAGCAGGCCCCAATAGAACCCAAACTTTCACCCTTTGTTTTTCCTATTAATCCTGACACTTCTGAGCTTAGTGAAAAGGTTCATGTTATTGACAATAAACTTTCTGAAATCAAGAACCTTCTCACAGCCACTCAGTTTACTGTTGGTGACATTCATGCTATTTCCAAGGAAATAGGGTCCGACGTGTCCAAAATTAGAGTTTATGTTCTCAGAGTTAAGGAGAATGTTGTCAAAGCCTTAAGGGAGATTCATGACAGGTTGGATTTGAGCATCTCAACGAATGCAAGCTTCAAACAGTTGATGGAGGCCATTTGCAACACCCTTACGTATTTTAAGCGCCGCTAGTGTGGTCGTTTTAAGACACTTTGTTTTCTGTTGGTTGGGCTGTGTTTTTAGCCTTTGGATAATTTTTATTTTTGTTGTGCTGCTTTTGTGAGCTGCCTTCCCATCTGTTGGATAATCACTTTATCTTCTCTGCTTTAATGTTATCTTATTCCTTCTTTACTGATGACAAAAAAGGGAGAAAGAATATGATTCGTACAGGTACATCTTGGAGAAGTCAACTTGGTCACAAACTAGTCGACTACATACATTGAGGGAGAGTATCACATACTAGTCAACTGCATACATTGAGGGGGAGTAAAACACATGAAAGTCGACTGGTGTTTACCTGTTTATATTATTTTGCCATCATCAAAAAGGTGAAGATTGTTAGATCCAATTTTAATGATGCAAATAATATACATGTGCAGAAAATCAATTACAAGAAGTCACGAAGATGCCACAAGTCTACCGGAATCAATCCTGATGAATAAGTGAAGAAATTAATCAGCAAAGATTACTATACAATCAGCAAATCTGGACAACTAAGGAAAGGACTCGCAAATTTGAAAGGAATCCAATCAGCCAATCAATCAGCAAAGACTATACGACTAGCTGCGATGGAGAGAATAAAGCAAGTCTTAACTTAAGGAACAAATCAAGGGCAACATCCCAGAAGATCGAAGTTATGAGAAGATTGGTACGCGACTAATTTTGGAAGAACTAACAATCAAGAAGTAAGTGTTCATTCAAACTTTTAATGAAGGAAGGGAATCAAGGAGAAGCAATAGCTAGCTATCTTATTCTTGGAAAGAATCAATTTCTTTCCAAGAATCAAATCTCTTGGGTTGTTAAGCCTCGTCTATCCATCAAAATATTTATACCCCGTCTTATACCCTAGTCTGATATACTTTGTTCGAACCAAAAATCACTATCTTTATTCTACTGCAAACAAACATTGTCGTTCACTAAGATCTGCTGTGTAACAAGTCAGGAAAAAAAAGAGAGAAACTAAGTGCAAATTCACTATAACTGTACTCGGAGAAACACGTTTACTAAAAGAGAACTTCCTTACAACCCAAGGGGGCTGAAATAGGATTCACATTGAATCCGAACCAGCATAAAATCCTGGTGTCTTTAATTCCTGCATTTACTTTCTACAATTTACTTCTTGTTACTGTATCTGTTGAATTATTATATCTAGTCGACTACTCAATAAATTAGCCAATTAATAAACGATTAAGTTTAAATATTTATAATTCAACTCCTAACTTTAGTAAAAATCCTTATACACTATTAACACAAAAACTCTTTAAAAATTTTTTATGGACATAAATTACTTGACAGAGTTATTAGAACATGTACTGGTCTTTATTTGGGCAAGTTGAAACTAAAGAACAAAATCAGTTTATCTAAAATATTAAAGCAAGGAATATCTTACCTTCTAGCCAAATGTGCAGCCATTGAAAAATGTATTAGCCCTCAAAGACTTCAAGTGGAACAGAAAAACAATATCCACGGACACTTGTGAATTGTGATATTATATATATATATATATATATATATATATATATATATATATATATATATATATATATATATATATATAATGATTCGACAAAGTATGAGATAGGTTTTATCCTTTTTCGCTATTGTATAAGGAATAGGGCAGAAGGATTATTAGCCACAGATTATCAAAATGATTGGATAAACTATGACGTCGATCTGGTCCCAGGATATGCTATGTGGACGACCTTGTCTTAAGTAACAAGGGCATCTCCAACCATCACTTTATTCTTTGCACTATTTTTTATACTAAAATAATGCAATATTAAATCTATTTCAATCATTAAACTATTTTTCAGACCAAAATTTTCCTCTTTTCTGTATTATATTTTTATCTTCTATTTACTTTTATTTTTTATTTCCTTCCAACTAATAATATCTTTTTTCTTTTTCCTATATTCATTATATATAATTCACATTCACCACTTATATAATCATTTATTACAATTTTAAATAAAGGATAAAATAACAATAAGTGAAATCATTAATAAAATATAATTAAATAAATATTACATTGAATATCCAAATCTTCGTGAACTTTTGCGACAAGAACAAAAACGAATAATCGATAAAAGAAGTCAACAATTTGAACAACCACAACCACAACAATCTTCTACAACGTTCACTCGCTATTTTGATAATTTTGGTGCACCTGAAAATGACATAGGGGATTACTACACTTATGTTTTATGTTTTTAATGTAATTTCAATTTTAATGTATCCTCCTTTTATGTAATTTAATTATAATGTATTTTTATTTTATGTATTAATATTTTAAATAATGGTTATATTTCCTTTTATACAATTATAATAATAATAAAATTAACTTATAACTTTATATAAATATAATATATACAAATATTAATAAATCAAAAAATAGGATATAATTTAAAATTATAAAGATCTTAATATAAAAGTTAATTATATACAAAATATATAATTAATTAAAAGTTCAAAAATAACAAAAATAAATAAAATATTATTAAACCAAATATAGAGTAATGAATAGCGTTGCACCAAATTTGGGGAAACAGTATTCATGCTCTATAATATAGAGCAACAAATGAAGTATCATTGGAGCAATATTACTCTATTTCTTGCATAAAATTTGGATTTAATGCAAAAATAGAGTACCATTGGAGATGGCCTAAATAGTTAAGTATATGTGGTGCAGTGATATAGGGGATATGACGATCCAAAGGGTCATCACCGTAATTCTCCCTTTATCCGTGCTTCTAAGGCCTTAAAAACCTCGCTTGTAGTTGCCTCGATTTGCGTGCACAGTCCGGACACGAAACCGGAAAATTTCTGTGTTAAAATGTGTGAATTATGTGAAAAATTAGAAGAATTATTATATTAATATTGATATAATTCACTTTCATCAATATTTTGGGTAAACGGACCTGGACCCATGATGTGACGATCCCGGAGCTTCCGTAGGAAAAAATGGGACTCCGGCGTATTCCCGGAATCGAAATCCGAGGTCCCAGGCTTGAGTGTGATATATTTGAAAGAAATTGTTTGTCTGAAAAATATTTGAAAAATTAAAATGAAAATGAGTTATAAAATATTGGTACCGGGCTCCTATTTTGTTTCCGATGCCCGGTACATGTCGTAAATATTCGTTAAGCGTTTTCTGTGAAGTTTGGTCGAAATTGGACGTCGTTTGATGTGTTTCGGACCTAAATATCTAAATTTAAGGTTTATGAAGTTTTAAATGAGAAATGACGATTTTGGGGTTTAATTCATTGATTTTGATGTTACATTGACAATTTGATCGCTCGACTAAGTTCGTAGGATGTTATATAGTTTGTGCGCGTGTTTGGTTAGGAGCGTCGAGGCTCAACAGTGTTTCGAAAGTGCGTCGGAGTGTTTAGAACATGGAATAAATTGCAGAAATGGTCAGTTCTGGTTTTTTGTTGTGTCACTCTATGCGATCTCCCAGAAGTTTCTACGATCGCATAGTGTAAATTTTCAGCGCCCAACTTTTGTTCTACGCAACCGCATGGTACCCATTGCGATCGCGTTCTTCAGCCACTTCAACCTATGCGAACGCGCTTCGTTCTCTGCGATCACACTTCACAAAACCCAACCCTCATGTTATCTTTCAATACAATCGCAACTTTTCCTTCGGCGATCACAGTAGCAAAACTCTCTTCCCATATGCGATCACATACCACTCTTCGCGATCGCATAGAACAAATTCCGCCTAGTTATTATTACTAAATTCTAGAATCATTGTGTATTGCTAGATTTTTAATAAAAACTCTCGAGCTCTTTCTTCTCCAAGGTATTTGGGCGTCCATTGAAGCTTCCTTTCCCCAAAACTTCTTGGGTCAGTAAATTCCAACTTGTTTTCTTCATATTCCATCATTACTTATCAAATTCCCCAAGCGAAAAACATGTAATCAAGGTAGAAAATGGGAGAATATTGTAGAATTAGGCTTTTGTGATTTTGGGCAATTCAACCTCAATTCGAGGTCGAATCTTAAAATAAATTATATATTTGAACTCGTGGGGTTATGGGTGATTGGGTTTTGGTCCGAGCCTCGAGTTTGGACCATGTGGGCGAGGTCGGATATTGGAAATTTTAGAAGAATGATAGAAAATTTGTTTCTGGCCTATGGAATTGAGTTTTTAAGCCATTATTCATAATATTGAACTAATTATTCTAGATATCGGAGTTGGATTCTAGAGGAAAGGTTGTGTTAAAGGCTTGATTGCTATTTTCGGACCGAGGTAAGTGTTCGATCTAACCTTGGCTTGAGGGAATAGGATTAGAGTATTTGATTTCTATTTTCTAATTGATCGAGTACGGTGTATATGCATGGTGACGAATATCTATACACTGGTGTCTAGCATGATTGTGAGTCGTAAATGCTTTTAATAAGAAAGATATGATATAACTGTCTTGTTAAATTGATAATTTCCATGTAGTGTGTTGGATATGAATGAAATGTACTGAAAGAGTCTGTGAAACAAGGATTCCCTTGCCCAGACTAGTAGACTGTTATTATTGAATTCTACCTTGCTGGGATGTTTGGGCTATTAGTTGTACCCTTGCGGGGTTTAACTGTTATATTGTTGTTATTCCCTACTAGGACCTCCTTTGGAGAGATTATTAGAGATATTCAATTATAATATGGAATCATATGGCGCGCCGTCCATTTATATACTACACTACGGGATCGTGTGACGCGCCGAACACAACTTATATTGATTATTATTATTGGCCTGAAATGCCAGAAACATTGTGCACGGAGAAAACAAGATCGTGTGGCGCGCCCACTTATATACTACATTACAGGATCATGTGGCACGCCGACCTCAACTTATATTGATTATTGTTATTGGCCTGAGACGCTAGTGACATTGCGCACGGAGAAAACGGGATTGTGTGGTACACCGTCCACTTATATACTACACTACGGGATCATGTGGCGTGCCGTCCACTGTAAATATATGTGTCATGAAACCCGGAATAAATTTGCTGTTGTTTCTAATGTTCCATTTACATCTAGTACTCCCCGATAGCATGTCCCCTCCCAGTTTTACTTTATAATATTTTGTTATTGTTTTCTCGCACTTGTATATTATATTTGCGCAGGTTAATTTTGGTAGGTCCTGTCTAGCCTCGTCACTACTTCGCCGGGGTTAGGCCTGGCACTTACCAGCATATGGGGTCGATTTTGCTGATGCCACACTTATGTGCTTTTTGAACATATTACGGTACTGGAGTAGGTTACGAATCGCAGCAGTAGATTGGGAACGTGCCTTCAGTCCAGAGACTTCTAGGTGCTTTGCTGGCGTGCGCAGGCCTTGAGTCTCATCTTATTCTATATGTTTGTTTTCATTGTATCGAAACAGACTTCTTATGTATTCTCTTTCAGACTCCTGTTCGTATGATTTCATAGTAGTCTGTGAGCATTACGACACTAAATCTTGGGTAGAGAATGATGTTAACCCTTCCGTATTTCTTTCGGTTAATATTGAGACTTCCGCTTTAATTTAGTGTTTTTATTATTATCTTCTTGAATAAAAAATGAAAATGTATGTTTAAGTTGGCTTTCGTAGCTCCGACAGTAGGCGCCATCACGACTCCTGATGGTGGTAAATCCAGGTCGTGACAGGTTGGTATCAGAGCACTAGGTTACTTAGGTCTCACAACTCACGGACAAGCTCGGTAGAGTTTGAGGGATCGGTACGGAGACGTTTGTATTTATCCCATAGAGGCTACAGGGTTAGAAAAATTTCACTTTGTTCACTCTTGTCGTGCGATTTTGTTTCCCAAATATTGATTGTTGTTCTACTCTGTTCTTTCGCAAATAGCGAGAACACTTGCTTCCTCTTCTACCGTGCACCAGCGCAGCCCCCAGCAGCATCTCCTATCAGGGGCAGAGGGCGAGGCCGAGGCCGGGTTAGAGCTCAGCCCCGAGCAGCAGTCCAAGAGGTGGAGCCTAATGTTGACCATGATGAGGAGGTTCCAGCTCCAGCAGCTCCGCTCGGCCCAGCTCAGGTCCCAGAGGGTTTCCTAGCCACTCCAGTACTCCAGGACGCTTTGGTTCAACTCGTAGGCTTTTTGGAGAGTGTCTCTAGAGTGGGTTTGCTTACCATAGAACCATTCACATCTCAGGCTGGGGGAGGAGTTCATACTTTCGCTACGCGTACTCTGGAGTAGGTAGCTCCTCAGCCTCGGGTTCCAGAAGTTCAGCCAGTTGTGACAGCCCGGCCGTGTATTCCAGCTCAGACCGGCGATGGTGCGACGATGTCCGCGGATGCTTTGTGGAGGCTTGATAGGTTCACCAAGCTCTTCACCACTACCTTCAGTGATGCTTTTAAAGAGGACCCCTAGGACTTTATAAGCAGCTGTCATGAGGTTCTTCGGACCATGGGTATTTTAGAGACCAATGGGGTCGACTTCACCACTTTTCACCTAGCAGGATCCGGCAAGACTTGGTGGAGAGATTTCTGTTTAGCTAAGCCAGCAGGGTTGCCATCATTGACCTGTGATCAGTTTTCCGAGCTATTTCGGGGGATGTTTCTCCCAGTCACTCAGAGGGATGTCCTTCGTAGGCGGTTTGAGCGTCTCCGCAGGGCTCTATATCAGTTACGCAGTATGAGACTCAGTTTATTTATCTTGCACGCTATTTTATTCTGATACTCCCCACCGAGAGAGAAGGTGCAGAGATTTGTTGATATGTTGTTTCGGCCAATCCGTGTTTAGATGGCCATGAGTGCCAGGAGTGAGATTTCATTTCAGGAGGAGGCAAATGGTGCCCGTCGGTAAGAGATGGCACTTTCTGAGGGAGGTGATCAGGGGTCTGATAAGAGGCCTCATTGTTCTGGTAGATTAAGTGGTACCTCGTCTGGAGGTAGGGATTCTTATGGTATAGGCCACCCTATGAGGCTCTTTCAGTCAGCTCTCCAGGCTTCTCATGCTACTCCAGGTGGTCGTGGTTCTCAGCCGCAACATTCTAACAAGTAGCTCTTCAGCTCACCATCAACTCCTATCAGTACACCACCACTTCGATATTCTCAGCAGCCGAGGGCTTGTTTCACTTCCGGCGATCTGAGGCACATTGCCAAGTATTTCCTTCGAGCTTCCAACATTTCTCAGCAGCAGGGTCCTCGCCCCAGGATTCAGGCACCAGGTGTTCCACAGCTTGCCCAGCCTACTAGAGGCTGGGGTAGGGATCATAGTGGTGGAGGGGGAGACCGTAGAGGTGGAGCTCGGACCGCCAGAGGTAGAGGTCAGCCAGTAGCAGATTGTCCCAGAGACGCAGTTCATGGATTTGGGGCCAACCGCGTTATTATGTTTTGCCAGCTAGTTTGGAGGTTGAGTCTTCAGACGCAGACATCACAGGTACCATTCTGATTTGTATTGGAGATGACTCAATAATATTTGACCCTGGATCTATGTTTTCATATGAGTCATCCTATTTTGCACTCTATTTTGTTGTGACTAGTGGGTCCTTGGGTATTCCTGTATATGTGTCTACACCGGTGGGTGATTCTATGGTGGTTGACCGAGTGCATCGTTCTTGTGTTGTAGTATTTGAGGGTCTTACGACCCATGTTGACTTATTGCTCTTAGATATGGTGGAGTTCGACGTCATATTGGGGATGGTTTGGTTGTCCCCTTTATCATGCTATTTTGGATTGTCACACCAAGACTGTGACCTTGGCTTTTCCAGATTTTCCCCATGTAGAGTGAAAAGGGACTTTAGATTATTCGACCCACAGTGTGATATCGTATGCGAAGGTTCGACACATGATTTAGAAAAGGTGTTTAGCTCATTTGGCGTATGATCGCGACTCCAGCACAGAGGTTCCTTCCATTGGTTATGTTCCAATTGTTCTGGAGTTTCCTGGAGGTTTTCCCTTCAGACCTTCCGGGCATTCCGCTTGACAGGGATATCAATTTTTGTATTGATCTGGCTCCGGGCACAGCCTGTTTCCATTTCGCCATATCGCATGGCCCTGCTATAGTTGAAAAAGTTGAAGGATCAGCTTCATGACTTGCTTTATAAGGGTCTCATTAGACCCAGTGTATCTCCTTGGGGTGTACCAGTGTTATTTGTGAAGAAGAAGGATGGTTCGAGGAGTATGTGCATTGATTACCGATAGTTGAACGAGCTGATGATAAAGAACAAGTATCCACTGCCAACTATTGACGATTTATTCGACCAGCTTCAGGGTGCTAGGGTGTTCTCGAAGATAGATTTGAGGTCTGGTTATCATCAGCTGACGATTTGGGCGTCTGATGTCCCTAAGACAATATTTCGTACTCGGCATGGGCATTATGAGTTTTTTATCATGTCATTTGGAATGACTAATGCCTCGGCAACATTTATGGATTTGATGAACTGAGTGTTCAGGACCTATTTGGATTTGTTTGTTATTGTATTCATTGACAAAAGTCTGATATACTCCTGCAGTAAGGAGGAGCATGAGCATCACCTCATAGTGGTTCTTCAGACTCTGAAGGATAGTCGGTTGTATGCCAAGTTCTCGAGGTGCTAGTCTTGATTGAGTTCAGTTGCATTCCTAGGTCATGTCGTATCAGCAGAGGGTATTCAGGTGGACCCGAAGAAAATAGAAACTGTCAAGAATTGGACCCGACCATCTTAAGCTCTAGAGACCATTCAGCAGAGGGTATTCGGTTGTTAGCTGGTTACTACCGACGGTTGCGGAGGGGTTTTCATCCATTATGGGCCCGATGACCATATTGACCCAGAAAGGTGCTCAGTTCGGGTTGTCAGATAGGTGCGAGGCGAGCTTCCAGAAGCTCAAGACAACCCTGACTACGGAACCAGTATTGGTTTTTGCCCACGGGATCAGGGCCTTATACTGTTTATTGTGATGCTTCTCGTAATGGGCTTGGCGCAGTGTTGATAAAGAATGGAAAAGTCATAGCATATGCTTCGAGGCAGTTGAAGATCCACGAGAAGAATTATCCGATTTAAGAGTCTTCCGTACTTGTTCAAAGCAGAAGGAGTTGAATTAGAGGCGGCGAAGGTGGTTTGAGTTGTTGAAAGACTATGATGCTTCTATCTTATACCACCCGGGCAAGGCCAATGTGGTGGCCGATGGGTTGAGATGGAAGTCCGCCAGTATGGGCTATCTTGCCTATATTCCGGTCAGCCAGACACCACTTGCTTTCGATGTTAGGCCTTGGACAATCGATTTGTATGATTGGATATTTCTAAGCCTAGTAGGGTGTTAGCTTGCACAGTCGTTCGTTCGTCGTTGATGGGGCGTATTCGGGAGCGGCATTTTGATGATCCCCATTTGTGTGTCCTGGGAGACACGGTTCAGCGGGGAGGTGCCAAAAACATGAGCTTCAGAGATGATGGTGTATTGAGATTGGAGGGGCGAGTTTGTGCGCCCAATGTTGATGGTATTCGGGAGTTGATCTTGCGGAGGCCCATAGTTCTCAGTATTCTATTCATCCGGACGCCGCGAAGACGTATCGGGATTTGAGGCAACATTATTGGTAGACAGTGTCGGTCTCTAGTAGGATGGTTTGGGCCGAGAGAGGCTCGGTTGTTGGGTATCGATTTTGTACAGGAGGCCTTTGATAAGGTCCAGATAATTCGGGTTAGACTTCGGTCAGCTCAGTCTAGGAAGAAGAGTTATGCAGATCGCAAGGTTAGGGATGTTGCTTTCATGGTTTGTGAGCGAGTATTGCTCAGTATATCGCCTATGACGTGCGTGATGAGATTCTAAAAGAAGGGAAAGCTTAGCCCTAGGTTTATTGGCCCATTTAAGATTCGCGATCACGTGGGGAATGTGGCTTATAGACTTGCCTTTCCGCCTAGCTTGTCATCCTTGCATCCGGTTTTTCATGTATCCATGCTATGGATGTGTTAGATTTCAGCACTGTCCAACTGGACAAGGATCTGTCATATAAGGAGGAGCCGGTGGCTATTTTTAGAACGGCAAGATAGACAGTTGAGGTCGAAGAGTTTTCCTTCAGTGAGTGTTCAGTGGAGAGGTCAGCCGCTAGAGGCATCGATCTGGGAGTTCGAGTCTTATATGCGGAATCGTTATCCCCATTTATTCCACGACTCAGGTACTTCTTTCTTTTCTCCGTTCGAGGACGAACGGTTGTTTTAGAGATGGAGGATGTGACGACATAAAGGGTCATCATCGTAATTCCCCCTTTATCCGTGCTTCCGAGGCGTTAAAAACCTCGCTTTAGGGCCTCGATTTACGTGCGCAGTCCGGACGCGAAACTGGAAATTTTTTGTGAATTCTGTGGAAAATTTAATGAATTTTGATATTAGTATTGATATAATTAACTTTGGTCAATATTTTGGGTAAACGTCCAGGACCCGTGATGTGACGGTCCCAAAGGGTCCATAGGAAAATATGGGACTCGAGCATACTCCAAGAATCAAAATCCGAGGTCCCAGGGCCGAGTACGATATTTTTGAAAGAAACTGTTTATGTGAAAATGATATGAAAAACTGAAATGAAAATGAGTTAGAAAATATTGGTACCGGGCTCCTATTTTTGTTCCGACGCCCGGTACAAGTCTTATATGAGCTTTAAGCGCTTTCTGTGAAAGTTGGTCGAAATCGGACGTTGTTTGACGTGTTTCGGACTTAAATATCTAGAGTTAAGGTTTATGAAGTTTGAAATTAGAAATGACGATTTTGGGGTTTAATTCATTGATTTTGATGCTATATTGGCGATTTGATCGATCGACTAAGTTTGTAGGACTTTATATAGTTTGTGTGCATGTTTGGCTAGGAGCCTCGAGGGCTCGGGAGTGTTTTGAAGGTGCGTCGGAGTGTTTAGAACTTGGAATAAATTGAATAAATGGTCAGTTCTGGTTTTCTGTTGTGTCACTCTATGCGATCGCATAGAAGTTTCTGCGATCACATAGTGTAAATTTTAAGCGCCCAGTTTTTGTTCTATGCAACTGCATAGTACCCATTGCGATTGCGCTCTTCAGCCACTTCAACCTATGCGAACACATTTTTTTCTCTGCGATCGCACTTCACAAAACCCAGCCCTCATGTCATCCTTCACTGCGATCGCAACTTTTCCTTCCGCGATCGCAACTTTTCCTTCCGCGATCGCAGTAGCCAAACTCTATTCCCCTATGCAGTCGCACACCACTCTTTGTGATCGCATAGAGAAAATTCCGCCCAGTTGTTATTATTAAATTCCAGAATCAGTGTGTGTTGCGAGATTTTTCATAAAAACTCACGAGCTCTTTCTTCTCCAAAGTCTTTGGGAATCCATTGAAGCTTCCTTTCCCCAAAACTTTTTGGGTCAGAAAATTCCAACTTGTTTTCTTCGTATTTCTCATTATTTATCAAATTCCCCAAGCTATGCAACCAAGGTAGAAACTGGGGGAACTGGGTAGAACTGGGGCTTTTGAGATTTTGGGCAATTCAACCTCAATTCGTGGTCGAATCTTAAAACAAATTATATATTTGAACTCGTGGGGTTATGGGTTATTGGGTTTTGGTCCGAGCTTCGGGTTTGCACCATGTGAGCCCGGGGTCGGATTTTGGAAATTTTGGAAGAATGATAGAAAATTCGTTTGTAGGCTATGGAATTGTGTTGTTAAGCCATTATAGATAATATTGAACTAATTATGGGTAGATATCGTTATTTCGGAGTTGGATTCAAGAGGAAAGGCGGTGTTAGAGGCTTGATTGCTATTTTCGTATTGAGGTAAGTGTTTGATCTAACTTTGGCTTGAGGGAATAGGATTAGAGTATTTGATTGCTATTTTCTAAATGATCGTGTACGGTGTATAGGCATGGTGACAGGTATCTGTACACCAGTGTCTAGCATGACCTTGAGTCGTAAATTCTTTTAATTCGAAAGATATGATACAACTGTCTTGTTAAATTGATAATTTCCATGTAAAGTGTTGGATAAGAACTAAATGTACTGAAAGAGACTGTGAAATAATGATTCCCTTGCCCGGACGAGTAGACTGTTACTATTAAATTCTCCCTTGTCGGGATGTTTGGGCTATTAGCTGTACCCTTACGAGGATTAACTGTTATATTGTTGTTCTTCCCTAATGGGACCTCCTTTGGAGAATTTATTAGAATTACTCAATTATAATATAGGATCGTGTGGCGCGACGTCCACTTTATACTACACTACGGGATCGTGTGGCACGCCGACCACAACTTATATTAATTATTGTTATTGGCCTGAGAAGCCGGTGACATTGTGCACGGAGAAAACGGGATCGTGTGGCGCGCCGTCCACTTATATACTACACTACGGGATCATGTGGCACGCCGACCACAACTTATATTGATTATTGTTATTGTCCTGAGATGCCGGTGACATTGTGCACGGAGAAAAATGGATCGTGTGGCGCGCCGTCCACTTATATACTACACTGCGGGATCGTGTGGTGCGTCGTCCACTTATATACTACACTTAGGGATAGTCTGGCGCCCCGTCCACCGTAAATATATGTGTCATGAAACCCGGAATAAATCTGCTGTTGTTTCTAATGTTTCATTTACATATAGTACTCCCCGATAGCATGTCCCCTCCAAGTTTTACTTTGTATTATTTTGTTATTGTTTTTCTCGCACTTGTATATTATATTAGCACATGTTAATTGTGGTAGGTCCTGTCCTATCTAGCCTCATTACTACTTCGCCGGGGTTAGGCCAGACACTTACAAGCACATGGGGTCAGTTGTGCTGATACTACACTTATGTGCTTTTTGCACAGATTACGGTACCAGAGTAGCTTACGGATTGCAGCAGTAGATTGGGAGCGTGCCTTCAGTCCAGAGACTTCTAGGTGGTTCGCTGGTGTGCACGGGCACTGAATCTCTTCTAATTCATATCTGTTTGTTTTCATTGTATCGAAACAGACTTCTTATGCATTTTCTTTTAGATTCCTATTTGTAGTATTTCATAGTAGTCCGTGAGCATTGCGACACTAAATTTTGGGTAGAAGATTATGTTAACCCTTCCGTATTTCTTTCGTTTAATATTAAATTGAGACTCCCGCTTTAATTTACTATTTTTATTATTATCTTGTTGAATAAAAGTTAAAATGTATATTTAAGTTGACTTGCCTAGTTTCGATAGTAGGGACCATCACAACTCCCGATGGTGGAAAATCCAGATCGTGACAGAAGATGTGTTTGAAAGAGTCAACGTCTTGGAGAATAAGACCATAACATATGAAAAGGCATATTATCTTGATTTCTCTGACCACAACAAGAAGGTCCTTGGTAGAGCGCAAGCAGAAATTGCGTACACAGATTTCTTATAAGCGCGCAATAGAAGAGGTTGTAACCTCTTAGAGCAAAATTAGAAACTTAACCAACGTGTCAAGCAACAAGTTATGTCAAGTGGTGTCATTTTTTTTATTTTATTATTTCCATAAATTATTACTGCATATATCAAGAACCTTTCCAATATAATTCTCTTGAAAAAAGATAATAATTTCCTTGAATGTTCTCTCGAAGTCTTTACTCTGAAAATATGTCACTTATCCAAGCCTTTCATTTCAAATATTAGCAGATAATCAGGTCTTAACCTCGTTTAAATACTCCATTTCATTTTCGACTATTAATATTTCATCAATGTATGATGACATAATCATAAATTTGCCCTTAGATATTTTGATATAAACGCAATAGTCTTCATGAATCATCGCGAAGCCACTATAAGTGACTACACCATGAAAGCATATATACCATTGCCTTGAAGATTATTTAAGTTCATAAATAGAATTCAAAAGTCTACAAAGCATATGTTCGTGACCGTTTTCGATAAAATCTTTCATTTGTTTCATATAAATCTCTTCACTCAATTCTCCATCGAGAAAGACAACAACAACAACAACAACAACCCAGTATAATCCCACTTAGTGGGGTATGGGGAGGGTAGTGTGTACGCAGACCTTACCACTACCCTGGGGTAGAGAGGCTGTTTCCAAATAGACCCCCGGCATCCTTCCCTCCAAGAACTTCTCATCTTGCTCTTAGGGAGACTCGAACTCACAACCTCTCGGTTGGAAGTGAGGTTGCTTACCATCAGAACAACCACTCAATCGAGAAAGACAGTTTTTATATTTATTTGATGCAACTATAGATCCAAGATAGTAACAATAGCTAGAATTAGGCGACTGAGGTAAATAATACAATAGGTGAGAAAGTCTCATGGTCAATTCCTTCCTCTTGTATATACGCCTTAGCAAGTAGTAGAGCCTTATATCTGCCAATTATGCCTCCCTTGTTCTTAATTTTAAGAACCCATTTTGTTCTAATAACTTTGTGTTCTTTTCGGAGATCAAATAGTTTTCAAACTTGGTTGATTTTCATGGATTCATTTTTTATTCTATTGCATTTATCCATTTTATAAATCATTCGAAGGGCAGAAAATAGGCTCTGTCATATGTTATGTGCTCATTTTCCTCTTGCAGGAGCATTATAAAAAGTTCACCCCCTTCAATATCTAAATGGCAACGGGGGATCTTTGGTGGTTGCTGTATCTTACTTGAGATTCATTTAGTAACTTCAGTTCCATTTGGACAAAAATTATTCATCTCACTTCCATTTGGATCAAAATTATTTCTCCAACCCACTTGATTCAATATTATTTCTGCTCTTACTTGGAGCATGATCATTTTAATTCTCTTTAAACTATGAAGCTGGTTTATGATAAGAAACTAATTCGTTATCACAAAAATCCTCTATCTCAAATAAAGATATCCTGTATGATCTAGCTCCTTAATTTCATAAAGAGAAAAGACTTCACCTACTACCTCGCCCTTCTTTAAACATCTCTAGATTCAAATGTAGTTATACTCCAATTGTCTTGCCCTCCATAATAAATAATATTTTCATTGCTTTGAATATCTAGTGAAGATTCTTTTATTTTCCCTTGATTTATGGGAGGAATCATGAACATAAGCTGCACATCACGAAGGTCTCAAATCATTCAGGTCAGATTTTTTACCGGTCCATAACTCATATGTCATAGATATAACAGATTTTGTTAGTACACGAATATTTTTGAAGACCTAGAGGGTGTTTGGCTAAGCTTATAAGCTGGTCAAACTGACTTATAACAACTTTTTGGTTTATTTATGCGTTTGGTATCCCTAAAATACTTATTTTTAAAACAAAACTCTTTGTATACCCAGTTCTTTAGTTATTTATATTAATTTCAGCACTTTTATTTAATTACGTAACTGCTTATTTTTTAAATAAGATTCAACAAATAAAAGCACTTTCCAGTACCTAATGTTTATCAGCTATTCTAAATTAGCTAAGCCAAACGGACTCCTAGTCCATTTGATATTTCTTTTTTATTTATACTTTATCTTGTTTAAATTCTCTTGAAGTACCCCAGACCGTTTAATATTGAGCAGAAAGATCAGTTTTAACCTTTTTCGATTCACTCTCTAGTTTTTCCTAAATGGTAGTGGCTAGTTCTTTTCCTTTCATCGGAGCATCACGAATTTTTTTGGTTTTAGTTTCTAAGGCTGAATTTTCAATCACTTGTGTAAGAATCTGGTCATTTTGATCGATAATGAAATTTTCATGTTCTACTTACTTACTTACTTCAAATTCATTGTTTCAAACTGAAGTGATGCACATTCATTCATGAATTAGTATTTTTTCAACAAAGATCTTTGACATGCATCAATCAAGACATTAGATAAAGAGAATGATTTCGTTTTAGAGTAAGCATGATTATATTGTACATGTCATGAAAGTTTACCTCACATTTGCCTTCATCATCAACATCAGAGTCTGAATTTGCCATCAAGTCAAGAAGGTCTTCATGTTCTGAATTAGTGTAATTCTTGGCCATCAATGGCTAATCTTCTTCATTACTCTCTTTATTGTCACTCATTAGTTGAGGCTTTTTGCATAGTAGCCATCGCCCTACTTCTAGGAACCCAACCTTTTTTTGTGTTTCACCTTTTTAGGATTGTTCTTCTTCCATTCAATTTTTCTTAGTAGACAATCCTTAATAAAGTGATCCTTCTTATCATGCTTGTAGCATTCATCAACATTATTCTTCTATGGAGCTTTTGGATGAAGTACCATTTTTAAAAAAATCTACTTTTTCTGATTGCTGGTTGAAAATGACGAGTAAGCAGTGCCATGTCATCCTTTTCAACTTCTTGCTTTTGAGTGGTTTTAAGAACCAGGTTGCCCTATGATGATCTAGATAATGTTGATGCAGATTTAGCTCATACGTATCCCGGTTTCCGATAAGGTTATCAGGGGACATTGTGTTCAAATTCCTTGTCTCTGTTATTGCCTTGACGTTTCTATCCTGGGAGGGTAGCCGTATGCTCAAGATTTTTCTTACAATCTTATTTCTGGAAATAGCTTCTTCAAGGATATCAACTCATTGATGATAAATGTAAACCTTGTACGTATCTCAAGGACAGTTTTCCTATCCTTCGTCTTGAAAAGTTTATACTGCCTAGTGAGCATGTCAATCTTTGACTATTTGACTTGAGATGTACCTTCATGAGCACGCCACAAGGTATTTCATATTGACTTCGCGTCTTTGCATGCTGAAATACTATTATACTCATCTGGTCCAATACCACAATTAAGATCTACTTTGCCTTTGCATTCTTCTGAACACACTTAACATCTTTTTCATTATACTTTTCTCGAGCATTTGGTCAAGTAGGGTTCCATTTTATTCCGTTATCACAGGAATCTAGGGTCTTTTTCAATGATGTGTCAAAAAATCTGAGTTATCTCTTTTCAGAAAGTTGTACATCCTTTTTTTCCACTATCCATAGTATTTTCCATTGAACAATTGTAGCCAAACAATTAATTGTTCCTTTGAGCATCGAATGGTGTAGCCATCTTGATTTTAATGTATTAGCCTCTGCTAATTATTATTATGGCATTGCACCATGACACAACAGGGAAATGGGGAAAGGAAGGGTGAATTATGTCTTACCCGATTTTTACAAATAAAAAAAATGATTTTTGTTACACTCAAACCAGGCACAAATAGTTAGTAAAGCGCGGAATGAAAAGAATACGATAATTTTTACGTGGAAAACCTCCTTACTTAAGGGAGTAAAAATTACGACCTACTCTCATAGGATTTTCCTTCAAAACTTCACTAAAAATAAACAATGATTTTAGATTACAACTCGATAACCATTGAGACTAACTCTAATACCCTACTCCTACAACCAACTCAATTGTAGCGACCCCTTTCTAAACAAATTCTAGTCTAGAAAGCGGAAAAAAAAAATTAATGTTGTTGTGCTAACCTATGCGTACACTTCTCAAAAGGAATATGTGACAATTTAAGAACAATCGACTAAATCAAATAGCTATAGAACTAATCAACTTCGTCTTCAGGAATAGGTTCTTTAGTTGAACAACTCGAATCCTTTAAGAGAACCTTCTTCCGCGATTGCTATTGCCAAGAGTGAATTATTGATTAATGTGAATAACATTTTTTTTAACGGTGTCAATAGAACTCTTTATATAGGCATGAGCATGGCCGAAATTATTCTCCAATTAATGCTCCAAAATATAAAATATTTCTGTTAAGAAATCTTCCATGCAGGTTTATTCAGAAGAAGGATTCCTCCAGCTAACTTGCGCACATAGTCTTTCTTTCTGAGTCTGATAAACATTCCACTTGATCCACTCACTCGACTCAACATTACCCAAAAATGCCACCAAATACAGCTAGAATTCACCATTTGAGAATCTAACATATAACTTCTTCTCGCTCAAGGTCTAGAGCACGATCCTCAAGTGTTTCTCATGATCTTCCCGACTGTGCGAGTACACCAAGATGTTATCAGTAAACACAATGACAATTGAATCAAGATAAGGCTGGAATACACCGTTCATCAAGTGCATAAATGCTTCTGGGGCATTAGTCAACCCAAATGACATCACAAGGTACTCGTAGTGACCATACCGAGTCCTAAACGTATTCTTCCGAATATTCGAATCTCAAATTTTTAGCTGATAATAACTTGACCGTAAATCAATCTTTGAGAACCCTCTTACACCCTGTAACTGATCAAATACGTCATCAATACGTGGAAATGGATACATGTTCTTTACTATGATCTTGTTCAACTACCTATAAGCAATACACATGCACATAGAACCAACCTTCTTCTTCATAAACAAGACTGGAGCACCCCACGGCGACGCACTAGGTTGAATAAAGCCCTTATCAAGCAACTATTGCAACTGCTCCTTCAACTCCTTCAAATCCATTGGGGCCATAAGACATGGTGGAGTAGAAATTAGTTGAATGACCTACAACAAGTCACTACCAAAATTGACATCCCTTTCGAGCGGCATGCATGGAAAATCCACTAGAAATGCATTTGGGAAGTCTCTCACTACCGAAACTGACTCACGGTATGAGTATCAGTACTCACATCTCTCACAAAGGCTAGATAAATATCACACTCGTTCTCTACCATCTGATGAGCCTTTCAAGATGATACAACCCTGGTAGGAACATAGTCTAGTGCACCCCTCCACTCTAAATATGGTGAACCTAGCTTAGCCAACATCATAGTCTTGGCGTGACAATCTAGAATAGCATGATAGGGCGACAACTAGTCCATATCAAACATAACATCAAAGTCTACCGTACTAAATAACAATAGACCGGCTATAGTCTCAAAGCTACCAATAGCAACTAACATGACTGATACACACGGTCCACAATAATAAAATCTCCTACAGGCATGGACATATATACATGATCAAAGAATCATGAGATATATCAAAATACAGAGTAAAGTAAGATGACACATATGAATAAGTGGATCCCAAATCAAATAAGAATGTGTATTTATATGGCAAATCGGAACTATACTGATAATTACTGAGTTTGAAGCAACTTCCTCCGTCCTACCCGGAATAACATAGAATCTGGCGCAAATTCCCCCTCTAGAAATACCTTTACCCTCCAATCCTACACCCTAGTTGGTTGTGCCAGTGGAGCAGCAACCCGGGCAGTAACCATGGCCTGAGAAGTCTGTGGACCTGACTGAATCTGCAGAGCCTAAGTAGTCTGTCAAGGTGCACCCCTCTTGAGTCTGAGGCAGTCTTTAATCATATGGCGGGTATCATCACACTTAAAATAAGATCTTAATGGGTGTGGATACTGGGAGTTGCTCGGACCTGGTCAGCTAGACTTATTACTGAAGGCATCTCGTACCGACAGTGTATTAGAAAGTGGCTGAGCAAAGTGTGCAATCTGAGATCTCGGAACAATCGGAGCACCAGTAGTAGCGAGAAGTGCTGAGTAAGTTGGACGACTCACACAGTCCCTGCCATGAAGGGCTATAGCTGCAATGCGACCACCACTAAACCTTTCCGTACCTCAAAGCTGTTTGGCCTCCCTGTTATCTCTTTCTCAGCCTCGCATACCCTCTAACCTCCCGCAATATCTAATACCTACTGATATGGTATCTATCTATAACTTTCGAGTCATGAAGAACTTAATACCATAGTTGAGCCCATCGATAAACTCGCTCTCTGACGGTAGAAACCAAGACAAGTGCATTTTTGGACAAGTCACTGAATCGGACACCATACCTCAAAACTATCACAGTACCTAGGCGCAGTTGCTCTAACTCCATGTGCCATGAATCCCTAAGGGTCTAGGGCACAAACCCTCTAAAAAACAACTTTGAAAACAAAGTCTGTGCAAGTGAAGCTGTATTGGCTGGGCTACCCTCCTCATAAACCCGTCACCACTTATATGTTGCTCCTGAAAGCTGAAAAGTAGTGAAAGCAACCCCGCTAGTCTCCATGATTCCCATGGTGCGGAGAATACGGGGGCACTCCTCAAGAAGCCCATGTGCATACTTTGAATCCAAACAACTAAAAGTATGAGGGTGATATTTCATGAACCTCTCAAGTCTAAGCTTCTCCTCTACAAATGTTGCTGCCCTAACCACGGGCTGAACCGAAATAATTGGTTGTACTGGTATAATTTCTGGGACCTTATCAATATGGACCTGAGATGTGGCTGGTGCAAGTGAAATCAATCCCTCCCAGAGCTAAGGTATCGAACATGATCAATAAATGTACGAGGGTCTCCTAAAGTGTTGGGGTGGCAACAGGCGCCTCGAGTGCTTGTCCCCCAATGGGAGCTACTGGTGGATCCTCTGTCGCATCTGGGGCAGGTTCTCTGGCTGCACCACAGCCCTTCGTCGGCCTCTACCCCGACCCAGGCCACTCGCACAAAGACGTGAGTGTCTGATCGTAGGATCCAATAGTGTGTTTTTCACCATCTGTGAGAGAATAGAAAGTCAAAGATTCAATTTTTGAAGTCAACCAATTAGCACAATGAGGAATCAAGAAGTAAAGATTTCCTAACAGTTCTGTAGCTTCTCGAATATAAGTATAGATGCATCTGTACTATCCGTAAGACTCTACTAAATCTGCTTATGACTCATACCACCTATAAACTTAGAGCTCTAATACTAACTTGTCAAGACCCCAATTTTCCTTTGTAGGATGTCGTGGTGGCACCTAGTCTCTACGACTAGGTAAGCCTAACATTAGATTAAAACTTGACTGATATAATTAATAAAATACTAAAACAAGTTTGATAAACTCATATACAACTTTTTTAAAAATAGAATCTCAGCAATACACTCCCCAAGACCATTGGAACTGAGTCATAAGCTCTACAAAGTAAAACTAGAATATCTACTACATCGCTGTCTTAAAGAAAATATAACAGGAATATGAGAATAAAGGAAGGTGACTCCGAGGCCTGCTGACATTGAGCATGTATACCTTGAAGTCTCCGAAAAAGAGCAACTCAATTAACTTTAGCGTCCCGCACGGGTGGATGTATCTGAATCTGCACAAAAGGATATGCAGAAGCATAGTATAAGTATACCACAACAGTACCTAGTAACTATTAAGCCTAACCTTGGTAGAGTAGTGACGAGTCCAGGTCAAGACACCTACTAGCATATAAATAAAAGAAATGAAAACATAGGAACGAACAATAATGGAAGGCATAAAACAACTGATATGAAACAAGATAATAGCTTGAATTAATACCATATATATGCATGGAAATAACATAAAGGAAAATTAAAATAGAACCACAATGATCATATACGGACAACAACTGATAGAACAAAAAAGAACAAAATAACAAAAAAATGTTCCCACCAAAACTCTTTGCCATATGAGATAACAACAAGAATGACAACAAGGTACTGCCTCGTATTCAATAGAATCACAACTCAGGTACCGCCTCTTATAAATCAAGAATCACCACCATGGTACCACCTCATATTTACATTTCTCAATTTCAATCAAAATATTTCCTTATACCGCTTTGTGAGCCTTACATTTGAAATAGGTTTGGAAAATAGTTTTTCCGAAATAACTACATGCACATTAGCCCACCTTATGACATCATGTGGCTTCACATAGTTCTCCTACAAGAAAAACGCACATAAGTTCCACCTTATACTGCCTCATGCACATTAACCCCAAGACATACCATTGTATGCGCATCAATAACACGTCACAATAATAACTCCCACCACAAGTTCCAATATATCACAACTTGCCAACAATTAATAATATCAACATTTGCACAACAATAATCCATGGATCCGCCACAATGTGTACAATAATATCGACATCAACAATGAATGTAAAATGCTCAACAAGGAAGATGTTTCAACAATAACAATTTCGCCTCAATGTGATAATACATTTCACAACTTCAACACCAATAACTCAATGATGAGAGACAATGTATAACCATGATATTAAATAAAAATAACTCACAATGGAAGAAATAATGTACAATAACAACTTCAAATAATGTAAATCAATAAGAAAAGATATCATGAACAATAAATTCAAGTAATGATAATCAATAATGAAATAGATAACACGAACAATAACTTCAAATAGTGATAATCAACAATGAAAGAGATAACCTGTAACATTAATAGAGGCAACAAGTTCGACTAAAGCATGAGAGCTATTTATCAATTAGACTGTAGAATAAGTGTTAACGAAATCATCCAAGGCACTTAAGAATAGACTAATACAAGTAAGAATAGATTGGCTATGAGAATTTAGGACATGATACTACAATTCAATTAAATAATGTAAAGGGTCTAAAAAGCCTAAACTGGTCAAATACCACATACAACTCACGTACCAACTCACCACCTTGCGCACACGACTTTCACATAACACAAAAGATACAACCAATCCCAAATCTTAAGGGGTAGTTTTCCCATACAAAGTAAGTCAAGATACTTACCTCAACTAGCCTAATTCAACACTCGAAAATAGCTTTTCCCTTAAGACTTAAGTCCACATGGCTTAAATCTAACCAAAATAGTATCAACAAATAATGTCAACAAAGGTCAATGGTAGATTCCGACTACCCGTGACTCCATGGGTTCATATATGCAATTAGTTTTAAAATCTAAGTCCAAATCTACTCTAAAAACTCCAATTTTTATTTTTGAAAAACTCAGAGTTTCATAAATTTTCACTTTAATTCACATGATTTTGATGTTAAAATTTAAGATATGTTGATGGAATATGATTATACATAGATTAGAATCACTTACTCAAAGTTTGTAGGTGAATATCCCCTCTCCAAATTACCTCCTACCAAGTCTAGGATTATTGAAATGAGAGAATGTTTTCAAAAATCCCATCTCCCAGCCCTTTGTACCAGCTGAATATAAGCGACACAGGGTTCGCACTCACAATTACAGATAAGGATTCGAATTTGCAAACCCTGACATCCTAAAAAAATATCGCAATTGTGATAGATACTTCGTAATTACAAACATGAGCACATCGAAACAATGAACAAATGTTTGCAAATGCAAATCAAGGCAAAATCTAGAAATCTTTACAATTGCGAAGGGAAGTCTCAATTGTGACATCTGAGCCCCCACGGTCCTTCGCAATTGCGATTCCTAAGCACCAACAACACGAGCAGTCCAATTTCAGTTCAGAACCATTCTGAAATGTGTGCGAAACTCATCTGAGACCTCAGGCTCCAAACCAATCATCCACACAAGTCATAAAACATAATACAAACTCTCTTGCATGATCAAAACAAAAACAACATTTAAAACTATGAATTAAACTCTAAAATGCAAGAATTTTAAAGTAAAGTTCAAGAATTTCTAAAGATACAACTAAACGTCCAAATCCTATCAAATCAACTCCAAATGACAAAATTATTAATAAAAGTTGTAAATACTATAATGAACTTATTCCATGTCCCAAAACCCAATTTCGAACTCGATAGATAAAAGTTAACCTACGGTAAAAAAATTCAATTTCAAACTGCCAAATTTCGGTAAAACCACACAAATGGACCTATGAACATACAAAATAAATTCCGGCCAAATGCTCATGTCCAAAATATACGAAGCTATCAGAGGTAGCAAAATAGAGTCCGAGATAATTTTCAAAAAAGTCAAAGTTTGGTCAATATTTTTAATTTAAACTTATAAGTCAAAAATCAAGGGGTCCAAATCAACCGAAAAGCTTTTCGGAACAAAACTAACCACCCCGCAAGTCAATAAATTGTAAACACACATGTGTGAAGTGTAAAAAGGGGGAATGTGGAATTATACAAAATAACTGGTCGAGTAGTTATAAGGAGTGGTGTGCCAATAACTTGTCTTTCACTTGAAGTGGAAGGTTGATTATTTACATATACTATATTCTTTAATTGATAACTTCCACTGATCAAGTCATTCTCAAGAAATTTGGCATTTCTTGATTCCACAATTTTAGTGTTGTGAGATGGACAATAAAATATATATCCTTTAGACCTTTCGGCATATCCAATATAATAACCACTAATGGTCTTCAGATCCAATTTCTTTTCTTGTGGTTTTTATATTCTAACTTTAGATGGGCATCCACATACGCGTATATGTCAGATACTCGGTTTCCAACCTTTTAATAACTCAATAGTTATCTTCTGGAAAACATTGGTTGAAACTCGATTTAATAGATATACTGCCATTTTAAGAGCTTCAATCCACAAAGACTTTGGTAACTTAGATCTACTCACCATATTTCGCACCATGTCTATTAAAGTTTGGTTTTTTCTTATCGCTTCACCATTTTGAACCGGAGAACCAATCATGGAATATCAGGGAAAAATCCATATTCTTCAAGAAACTTAGTAACGGGATATTGTGCTTGTCCAACTTCAGTGTATCTACCATAATAATCACCACCTCTATCAGATCTCACAATCTTAATTTGCTGTCTACATTGTTTCTCTACTTCATCCTTGAAAACATTAAAGGCTTCTAATTCCTCACTCTTATTATGAATCATGTAGAGATACATCTATTGTGACTAATAATCTATAAAGGTGATAAAGTATTTCTAGAGAAATTAGTATTCCATCATTCACTTATATCTTAATTCTACATATAGAGTTGTGTCCTTATCTTCTCTGCCACAAAGTAGAGGAATCTTCATTCATGACACATCGTTTCATACCAACTTGAAAATGCATAAAATATTATGATGAGGGTAGCCCAACCGATGGAACACCACCCACTCGGGCTTAGTTTTCAAAGATGTTTTTTGAGGGAGTTTGTTCCCTAGATGTTTCGGTTTGCATGGCGTACAGAGTTTGAGCACTTGCATCGGTGCACCATGGCAGTATCAGAGTATTCCTTCAGGTTCAGTGAGTTATCCCGTCATGCACCTACTTTGGTTTTTACAGTTAGAGAGCGAGCCCGCAGATTCATTGAGGGGCTCAGTTATAACTTAGATTCTGCATGTCTCGAGGGTTGCAAACTGATACTCCATTTTAATAGGTGGTGCAGATTTCTAGGATGTTAGAGCATATACAGAGTGGAGATTAGGAGGATAAAGAGACCAAGAGGTCTCGAGGTTCTGAAGGTTAAGTGGATTCTACTAATCAGCTATGACCTATCGTGGCAGAGGCTTGGGTAGTCGGCAAATCCAGTCTGCACTTCAAACTACTCTTGGTGCTCTAGTTTGTGAAGGTACTCATGCAGGGAAGTCATATTTAGTGTACCACTAGCACAGGGTTCCTATAACAGCTAGTCCAGTAATTCTACACAGACTTAGTACGAACAGCCGCGCCCGTAGAGGGGTTGTTATGAGTGTGGTGATACTAGGCACATCATGAGAGATTTTCCCAATATCAGGAGGGGAAAATTTCATTAGAGCATTCAGGCTGTGGGCTCCAATCCAGATGCTACTCCACCTACATAATCAGCCAGGGGTGGATGATAGGCAGGTAGAGGGCTCCATAGAGGGGGAGGCTTGGCCTGTTGATATACTTTCCATGGTAGGGCTGAGGCCGCTACACCAGATAGTATCATTACATGTATGGTTTCGATGGTTATAAAGGAGCATCATTCTTATTTTGATTTGGTTCTGCTTATCGGGGTGAGTCCTCTTATCTTGCTTCACATATGGGTGAGTTTCGTGATTTTGTACTATGCTTATATGTTTACCCCTGTTGGGAGATTCTATAAATGTAGACCATGTCTATCATTTTGTTTTGCTCACTACTAAGAGCTATAAGACTGGAAATGAATTTTTCTTACTTATTACAGTAGGTTTTGATGTGATTTCTGGATGGTTTGATTACGATTTGTGATTTAGATGCGTTATCGATGCGAGTAGTTCATTACGTGTTGTGATTTTGTTTCGTGGAATTGAATTAATGGAAGATTTCAGTGGGCATGATCTGTATTCTACATGTAATTCAGAGATAAGGATGGGATCCTCGTGTTCTTATGCAGTTTGATATGTTTGAACCGGGTTGTGTGCCGCGTTGGAGATATATGAGGATGAGATCCTTGTGATTAATTCATATATTTTTATTCTCCCTTGTGGAATTGATTTGTAGTTTGGTACTGATAAGGAGTGTTCCTATCGGTCTTGTTTGATAGTTCTCTTATGAGTTTCTCCTTGCATATTGTATCATATTTGTGTTATTCTTACTCATTTTAGCTTGAGAGGTGTTTGACTAGGTTGCGTTAGATGTGACTTGTGGATTTGAGTGAATGTTCATGGGATATTTGTGTTTCTTTTATCATTTTCAGTGTAGTGAAGGTTTAGAACATGGTTCTAGCTGATATGAGGTTAATTATCAATGGTGGATTTGACTATGGGCAGCTATTGTGGCTAGAGTTGTTGTTATAGACATATGTGTGATGTTTTACGTTGTTTGGTTGTACCTTGGGGTGTAGGCATGGGTTGTTGCAGCTGGATGAGGTTGATACCGTATGTTGATGTTGGAATCGGGTCCTTGGAAAATGATTAGATGGTGAAAGTTTTAGCTCTAAGGTTTATCAGTGCAGTAGAATGAATAATTTTTAGTTGATATGGTGTTGTCAGGCTTATGTGGATTAGGATGAAGTGGTATCACTCTCAAGTAAATGTATAGTGAGTACATCCAGCAATTTGATGACTTCGAAATATTTCTTGGCACATTCGAGGACAAACGTTTGTTTAAGAGGGGAATAATTTAACGACCCAACCAATTACTTTAAGAATTAGCATCCCGTTTGGTGGCTTAAGGTCTCACATAGCTTCATTTTATGTGCTATCACTTGCGTGTGTGGCCGAGTTTGGTTTTTGGATGATTCGGGATTAATTTGGAAGGATGATTCTTATTTAGAAGTTTAAGTGGTAAGAGCTGACTAGAGTTTGACTTCTATGAAGGTGAATCTAGAATGGTGTTTTGATGATTCCAATAGCTTTGTGTAGTGATATTTTATTTAGGTATATGCCCGGATTTGGATTGTCCATTGATTGATTTGATGCATTATGGCAAAAATTGGAAAAGTTAAAGTTTTGGAAGGTTGAGAGGTCTGACGGAGAAGTGATCTTGTGGATATAGCACTCAGATTGAGATTTCGAGAGTCATAATAGCTCTGTTATGTCATTTGGGACTTTCATGCAAAATTTAAGGTTATTCCGGGTTGATTTGATATAATCGGCACGAGTTGTAGAAGGTGAAAGTTTGTAAGTTCATTAAGTTTGATTTGAGCTGTGATTCGTACTTTTTATGTTATTTCATGTGATTTGAGGTCTCGAGCAGGTCTGCGTTATGTTATGGAACTTTTTGGAATATCTGGACGGGTTCGAGGGGCGCCGGGTGCGTTTCAGATGGTTTCCATTTTTTTGGACGTATCTAATTCTGGTGCATCGCATTTGCACATTTTGTAGCGCAGGTGCGAGGCTGCCTTTGTGCATTTTGTGTCTCTTTCGTGACGTTGAGGCTTGGACGGGAGTTTCTCTTCTGCGAGTGAAGGATCAGAGGTGCAATCGTCGCATTAGCGTATTCTCTATTGCATGTGCGAGGAATGCCTCTTCGACGGTCTATTGTGCGCTTCAGCAATGTCACAGTTGCGGCTGCCTTTCCACATATGCAGATCTTTGTCTGGTAAGCTATTTTTGCAGATGGTGGCTTGTAGGTGTGCTTCTTGGTCCGCAAAAACGGAATCTCTGGCAAAAATGTTATAATTCGAGGGTTTGCCCATTTTTATCATATCTTGAGTTGTAGACTTCGATTTTCTGGCAATTTTGGAGGGGTTCTTCATGTATTAGTTTGGGGTAAGTGTTCTTCATCCGACTTTGATTATATATTTTATGATTCCATCATATTTTTCAATATTAAATTAGTCACTTGGATGGGAGAAAAATGAGAATTTTTGTATATACTTTTAAAAATGTAAAATGAGGATTTGAAGGCTGAATTGATGTCGAAATTGATACTTTTCGTATGTCTCGCCTTGTATCAGAATGGGTGTTTGGATTTTTTGAATCTGGTCGGGTTTTGAGGTGCGGTCCTAGGTTTCACTTTTTATTTTTCATTAAACATCGAAGCTTTATTATCCGAAATTGTTTCCTATGATTTTTATTTATGACATTAAGTAATTTTTTCTTGATTTTTGTTGTCCGGAGGTTGTTTCACACAAGAAGGTTATTTTAGAGTATCGGTTTAGCTTCTTTGAGGTAAGCATCTTGCCTATCTTTCTGTAGGGGAATTACCCCCTGAGAATTTGAGTCATTTGTGCTATTTATATCATGTGAAAGCCGTATACGCAAGGCGTCGAATACGTACTCAGACTTATATGCGGAAAATCAACTAGTTTAGACTCTTAGGCCTTTTTCATGTATTTGTTTGGAATTTTTTAGCACTTGTTTTATATTCTATTCGTTGTGTATGCAATCACTTGCTTTATTCGAAGTTGTCGTTACATGTCACATTCTTTATTTGTGGAGTTTGCTCTTATATGCTTTATTTGAAGTTGTTACTTCTTTTATCATTATGTGATTTCTTTTATAGTCGAGTTACTTTTAGTTGAAATTATTGTACATAGTCCTTTTGTTTCTGGGTTATTCTCATGCATTTGACATAGTTGCTAGTTCGTGTCATCTCTTTCATTGTTAGCCAAATTCATACACTAGAATCCGAATTTTTCCATTTCATGGAAATACTTTCATTATTGAGGTTATCCTTAAACAATTAAATGGAATTTACGTTATCTAAAGTCGTTAATCTAATTTGGTTGAAGTTGTGTTTAAAGTGGGTATTGTTCCTTGGGAGTTACTTTCCCATTCATCTTGTTGTTATTGTGATTTTATACACATTGCATTTGAGCCGTGCGCTATTGTTGTGAAAATATTGATGTTTTTGGATCTTTGGTATGGTCTGCTTTATGAGTTGGTGCATTGTGTTGTTGTGATGTTAGCAGTTGTGAAATGTCGTGTGGTTTGATTATTTTTATGCAGAGTATAAGAGTGGTATTTCACCTTTGTGGTTATACGGGGCATAAGAGTGGCATCTCACTGTTGTTGAATGTACGGAGTGATCAGGATGGCAATTGTGTTATTGTCCGACTGAGTGATAAGTGTGGCTATCAAAGAGATAAGGTGGCAATTGTTATTGGTAGGGCGAAGTGTAAAGGTTGGCTATTACATAGAGTAATACATGTGGCTATCATAGAGATAAGGGTAGAAAGGTCAGAGAGATACCAGATGACATCATGTCACGATCCTAGTTCACCAATTGTGAACCTGTCATGACGGCACCCAGTCTTGGCGGCTAGGTAAGCCTAACACATTGCAAAATTTAACAGTTCAGAATAAAACAATAACAAACACTAATAAGAAATGTGTAATGGTGTCGCTTGGCACATACATTGATCGCACAACTTCTGAAAACAACATCCCAAAACCCGGAATCCCACAGGAAACACAGGCTGTGAAAACATAAGTACAGCTATAATATATGGAGTGTCTAATACAACGGAGGAAAATAGGAAAACAGCACTGATAACTACAGGATAGAATGGACGAAGACTCTCCGGTCTGTGGACGCAGCAGATATGCCTCAAGTCAGCAAGCTTCGAACTCACTGATGGTACACCTGGCCGGATGCACCTGGATCTGCACAACAAAAGTGTGCAGAAGATTAGCATGAGTACACCACAACGGTACTCAGTAAGTGCCAAGCCTAACCTCGGTTGGGTAATGATGAGGAAGGACGAGGCCCCTACTGAGATAAACATATGAAAAATATGAAATGAATAAATAGTAGGAATACAGTAAATCTCGAATATCTACAAAAAACAATAAGAAGAGCGGAACAAGCTATAATACAATTCTACACAACAAGAACAATCACTACAAGCTATTTGTCATCGGGGATCTCCTGGTATCCGGAGGATCTCCTGGTATCCTCATCATATACACAAGGGATCTCCAAGTATCCCGAGGATCTTCTGGTATCCTCTATTTAACTCGAGGGATCTCCAAGTATCCCGAGGATCTCTTAGTATCCTCCAATTAGTCAATCATGTGTCTGAGATCTCTTAATTTCTCGCACTTCCAATCTCAATACATAATACGTACAGGGAACTCCCGGGATGCTGTCCCGTAGACCCATTCGTAGCACACTACAACAATTCAATATTTAACAGAAAGAAGCTAAGTACAAACAACAGGTAAAAATCTAGAGTCTAGCATGCTCGTAAAAAAAGACAGATATTGCAATTTAGTCAGATAGAGCAAATAAGTTACTAGCATATTTTCCCTAAGCTAAAACAAGTAAAATCGCATTATTAAAAGTTAAATACTTGAAGAAACACAGTCTAAATTTGTCAAGTAAAGTGAATTTTCAACAAACTAGCACAAGTACATGCCTGTCACCTCGCGCACAAGGAATTTAAACAACAATAAAGATATCCTAAGGGAAGAGATCCCCCACATAAAGTTAGACAAGCCACTTACCTCGAACCGATACAAAACTGCTAAGAAATAATGCCCTTGCCAAGAGTATCCGACTCTGAGTGGCCCAAATCTATTCAAACCAATTAGATACTATAAATAACATCGCAAGTAACTAATTACACTGTTAAAATTAAAGCTAAGGCGCAAAAATAGGTGAAATAACCAAAATGCCCCTCACGCCAACATCTGAGAATCGAATAATTTTCATATTTTCGGAATCCTAGTACACTCACAAGTCTAACCACATAAAATTCTCCCAAATCGGAGGTCAAATTCCCCTTCAATTCCTCACAATTAGGTCTAAGAACTTTACCCCAATTTTCTTTCAAAAATCTGAAATTAAAGGTTGAAATTACGATTAGATTAGTGGGTTTTAGTCATAGAGGAGTAAGGAATCATTACCCAATATTTGCCTCTGAAAATCCCTCAAAAAATCTCCCAAAACAGAGCGCTCTAGCTTGAGTTTGATAAAAATCGAAGAACCCTCGTCATTGAAAAGTTTAGAACTGCCCAGGCATTTCTTTCAGTGCAATCGCATAAGAACGGATGCGATCGCGTAGAGTAAAAATTGAAGGTATGGAAAATGGTCTATGCGAATGCAGTGAACAGGTTGCGACCGCGGTGTAGAAGAAAGAAGACTTATGCGGTCGCGTAAGGATACCTGCGAACGCATAGAGGAAGTGAACCTCCGAGTCACCGGCTATATTTGTTCAGTGCGAACGCAGAAGGAGGTATGCGATTGCATAGAAGGAGGTGGCAAAGCTATGCGATCACATTGAAGGGCCTGCGATCGCATAGAAGGAAAAATGGCCCTCCACAATTTGCACTACGCGATCGCATGGGAGTTCATGCGATTGAATAGAAGAAAGTTCTACAACATCTTCATCAGGAAATCTGCTATATTCAAAGTTCTGAAATTGCTCCGTTAAGCATCCGAAAAACACCTGAAGACCCTGGGACCTAAACCAAACCTACGGACATATCCCATAAGTCATTCAAACTTGTACCAATCCTTAAACCACCTAAATTAGTGCCGGAAATGCAAATTAATCAATGATTTGAACTTAAAAACTTCAAAACTTAACCAAACTCACTTTCGATTCAGTACCTAACCAAAACACGTCAGATCGACCTGAAAGTTTTGCGCCCACGTCCCAAATGACATGCCGGTGCTACATTAACTTCCGGAATCCCGTTCCAACCCTCGAATAAAAAATTCACTACCGGACCGAAATCTCTTAAATTTTAACTTTCGGCATTTCCAGCCTAAATGAGCTACGGACACCCAAAATACATTCCGAACATGCTCCCAAACTCGAAATCACCTAATAGTGCTAACAGACCCATCGGATTTCCATCCGAGGTCGTCCTCACACTGTTCTAGTTACGAACCATTTTTCAACACTTAAGCACTCACTTAAGGATTAAGTATCCCAAAACACTTTGAATTCTATTACCGAACATCCTGACAAACCAAAATAGCAGAAATGAACTAAGGGGAAGCAGTTAATGGGGGAACGGGGCATAAATTCCAAAGACGACCGGCTGGGTCGTCACATCCTCCTACACTTAAGAATTTGTTCGTCCTTGAATGAGCATAGAGAACATGCCTGAAGTAGCAAAAAGATGAGGGTATCGGTTGCGCATATCCCGCTCGATCTCCCAAGTCGCCTCCTTGTCGGCTGACCCCGCCACTGAACCTTTACTGAAGCTATATCCTTTGACTTGAGCTTTTGGACCTGCCTGTCTAATATTTCCACTGGCTCCTCAACATAGGAAAAGTCATTGTCCAACTGGACTGAAGTGAACTCCAACACGTGAGACGGGTCACCGTGATACCTCTGAAGCATCGAAACATGAAATACCGGATGAACCCTGGCCAAACTGGGAGGTAAAGCAAACTCATAAGCAACATTCTCAATCTGCCTCAAAATCTCAAATGGGACAATGAACCTCGGGCTCAACTTCCCTTTCTTTCCAAACCTCATGACGCCTTTCATAGGCAAGACCTGAAGCAAGAAATGCTAAACAACCATAAAGGAAACATCACGAACCTTCAAGTCCGCATAACTTTTCTGTCTGGACTGGGCCGTACGGAGTCTATCCTGAATAACCTTATCCTTCTCAACCGCATCCTGAATAAAATCAGTGCCCAATAGTCTGGCCTCGCCCGGCTCAAACCAACCCTCCGGATCAGGATCTGTATCTCCTACCATATAAGGCCTCATAAGGCGCCATCTGAATAGTGGACTGATAAATGTTGTTGTACGCAAACTTAGCCAATGGCAAAAACTGATCCGAAGACCCTCTAAACTGAATCGCGCACGCACGGAGCATATTCTCAAGAATATGAATAGTGCGCTCGGACTGTCCGTCCGTCTGAGGGTGAAAAATTGTACTCATGGTAACCCGGGTACCCAACTCGTGCTGGACGGCCCTCCAAGACCGTGATGTAACTACTGAACCCCTGTCTGAGATGATAGAAACTGGAATGCCGCGCAAACGGACAATATCCCTAATATAAATCCCTACTAACTGCACCGCTGAGTAAGAAGTACACAGCGGAATGAAATGAGCTGACTTGGTCAGTCGATCCACAACAACCCAAATAGAATCAAACTTCCTTGACGTCAAAGGAAAACCAGTCACAAAATCCATCGTGATATTCTCCCATTTCCACTCCAGAATCTCTATCTATTGGAGTAACCCTCCCGATCTATGGTGCTCAGCCTTTACCTGCTGACAATTGAGGCATCTAGCCAAAAACTCTGCTATGTCCTTCTTCATCCGCCTCCACCAGTAATGTTCCTCAAATCTTGATAAATCTTCGCGGCACCCGGATGGATGGAGTACCGCGAGTTATGGGCCTTGGTCAATATAAACTCCCAAATATCATCAACATCGGCTACACAAATCCGACCCTGCATCTCTAATACTCTGTCATCTCCAATAGTCATATCCCTATTATCGCTATGCTGATCTGTGTCCCTGAGGACAAGCAAATGAGGGTCATCATATTGCCGCTCCCTGATACGATCAAACAATAAAAACTAAGAAATCACACAGGCTAGAACCCGACTGGGCTCCGAAAGATCCAATCTCACGAACTGAATGGCTAAGGTTTAAACACCCATCGCCATAGATCTCTCTGAAGCTGGTAAATATGCTAAATTCCTCAAACTCTGCCCGGTGACTCAAGGCATCGGCTACCACATTGGCCTTGCCTGGGTGATAAAGAATAGTAATATCATAATCCTTCCGTAGCTCCAACCATCTCCTTTGGGGCAAGTTCAGATCCTTCTGCTTGAACAAGTGCTGCAAACTCCGATGACCCGTGTAAATCTTACAAGGCCCGCCGTACAAATAATGATGTCGTATCTTTAAGCCATGAACAATAGCAGCTAACTCAAGGTCATGGACAAGATGTATCTTCAATTGTCTAGGCGCGTAGGCAATCACCCTACCGTCCTTCATCAACACCGCTCCAAGTGTAACTCGTGAGGCATCACAATAAACCGTATAGGACACCGAACCAGTAGGCAAAATCAGAATAGGGGCTGAAGTCAAAGCCGTCTTGAGCTTTTGGAAGCTCACCTCACATCCGTCTAACCACTGAAAAAGAGCACCATTCTGGGTCAATCTAGCCATAGGGGCTATAATCGATGAGAACCCCTCTACAAAATGACGGTAATATCCCGTCAGTCCAAGGAAACTGCAGATCTCTATATCTAAGGAGGGCGTGGGCGAACTCTACACGGCCTCCACCTTCTTCGGATCTACCCAAATGCCCTCACTCGATGCCACGTGGCCTAGGAATGCCACAGAACTCAACCAAAACTCACATTTTGAGAACGTTGCATATAATTTCTTTTATCTCAGGGTCTTAAGCATTGTCCTCAAGTGTTGCTAATGATCTTCTCGACTCCGGGAGTATACAAGAATAGCATCTATGAAAACAATGAAAAACGAGTCGAGATAGGTCCTGGATACACTGTGCATCAAATGCATAAAAGCTGTTGGGCCGTTTGGGCAGCCCAAATGACATGACAAGGAACTTGTAATGACCATACCGAGACCTGAAAGCAGTCTTCGGGATATCCGGCTCCCAAATCTTTAGCTGGTGATAACCTGAGCGGAAATCAATATTAGAAAATACATGTGCGCCTTGAAGCTGGTCAAATAAATCATCAATATGAGGCAAAGGATATCGGTTCTTTATTGTAACTTTGTTAAATTGACGATAATCGATACACATGCATATAGAACCATCCTTTTTCTCCACAAACAAGAAGGGAGCACCCCATGGTAAAACACTGAGTCAAATAAAACCCTTATCAAGAAATTCCTGTAACTGATCCTTCAACTCCTTCAACTCAGGAAGAGCCATACGGTAAGGAGGAATGGATATGGGCTGAGCGCCCGGTAACAAATAAATACCAAAATTGAGGTCCCGATAGGGCGGCATGCCCGGAATATCAGCTAGAAACACATTAGGGAAATCCCGTACTATTGGGAAAGAGTCAAAAGAAGGGGTATCAGCACTGACATCTCTCACATAGGCTAAATACGCGGCGCATCCCTTCTCAACCATATGTTGAGCTTTAAGAAAAGATATAACTCTGCTGGGAGTGTGATCAAAGTTACTAATCCACTCAATATGTGGAGTACCTGGCATAGCCAGCGTCACGGTCTTAGCGTGACAATCAAGGATAACATACTGGGGAAACAACCAGTCCACGCCCAAGATAATATCGAAATCAACCATATCAAGTAATAAAAGATCTGTCCTGGTCTCAAAACCATGAATGGTAACCAAACATGACCTAAATACGCGGTCCACAGCAAGGGAATCTCCCACGATAGTAGAAACAAAGACAGGAAAGCTCAATGTCTCTCGGGCTATACCCAAATATGGAGCAAAATAAGATGACACATAAGAATAAGTAGAGCCTGGATCGAATAGAACCGATGCCTCTCTGTGACAAACTAATATAATACCTGTGATAACAGAATCGGAGGCGACAACCTCGAAACGATCAGGAATGGCATAAAATATGGCCTGGTCCCTACCTCGAGGGAGACCTCTATCTCCTCGATATCCACCTCTGAGTCACCGGCTATATTTGTTCAATGTGAATGCGGAAGGAGGTATGAGATCGCATAGAAGGAAGGGGCAGAGTTATGCGATCGCATAGAATGAAAAATGTCCTCCACAACTTGCACTACGAGATCGCATGGTAGTTCATGTGATCGCAGAGAAGAAATTTCTGCCACATCTACAGCAAAAATCTGCTATATTCTAAGTTCCGAAATTGCTCTGTTGAGCATCTGAAACACACACGAGGCCCCCTGGACCTCAACCTAACCTACAGACATATCCCATAAAATTGTTCAAACTTGTACCAATCCTTAAAGCACCTAAAACAATGCCAAAAACGAAAATTAATCAATGATCTGAACTTAAAAACTTCAAAACTTAACCAAACTCGCTTTCGATTCAAAACCTAACCAAAACACGTCAGATTGACCTGAAATTTTGCACGCACATCCCAAATCACATGTTGGTGATACAAATACTTATGGAATCGCGTTCCAAATCTCGGATCAAAAAATTTACTATCGGACCGAAATCTCAAAAATTCTAACTTTCGGCATTTCCAGCCTAAATAAGCTACGGACACCCAAAATACATTCTGAACACACTCCCAACTCCGAAATCACCTAACGGGGCTAAAGGACCAATCGGATTTCTATTTTGAGGTCTTCCTCACAGTGTTCTGGTTACGGACCATTTTCAACCCTTAAGCTCTCATATAGGTACTAAGTGTCTCAAAATACTCCGAATTCTATTACTGAACATCCCAGCAAACCAAAATCGTAGAAATGAACTTAGGGAAAGCAATTAATGAGGTAACGAGGCATAAATTCCAAAGACAACCTGCCGAGTCGTCACACATCACCATCTGATATCATCTCGGGAAGCCCAATATGGTGGTCGATGCCTTGAGTAGAAAGGCAGTGAGCATGGGCATCCTTCCATATATTTTAATTGATAATAGAATGCCTGCATTAGATGTTTAGGATTTGGCCAATAAGTTTGTGAGGTTAGATGTTTCAGAGGCTAGTTGTGTTCTAGCTTGTACAGTCGCTTGGTCTTACTTGTTTGAGCACATCATGGAGCGACGATATGATGACCCTCATTTGATTGTCCTTAGGGACACAATACGACATGGTGATGCAAAGAAAGTTACTGTTGGAGATGATGGATTTTTAAGGATGCAGGGTCGTGTTTCTGTGCTTAATGTGGATAGACTTCATAGGATGCCCATAGCTTTATTCTATTCATACGAGAGCTGCAAAGATGTATCAAGACTAGTAGTAGCATTATTGGTGGAGGAGCACGAAGAAGGACATAGTTGTATATGAAGCTTAGTGTCTAAATTGTCAGCAACTAAAGTATGACCATTACAGACCTGGTGGTTTGCGTCAGAAGCTATAGATTCCCGAGTGGAAGTGGGAGCATATTACTATGGATTTTGCTGTGGGACGCCCACGGACTTAGAGGAAGTTCGATGCAGTTTGGGTTATTGTGGACATGCTGACCAAGTCAGTGAATTTCGCTCATATGGCAATCACCTATTCTTTCAATCGATTGGCTGAGATTTATATTCACGAGATTGTTCATCTTCATGGTGTGCCCGTGTTTATCATTTCTTATGGAGGTACCCAATTCACCTTGCATTTTTGGAGTGTAGTACAACATGAATTGGGCACGCAGGTTGAGTTGAGCATATCATTTCATCCCCGTATGGACGGACAGTCCGAGGGCACTAGTTAGATATCAGAGGACATGCTCCGCGCATGTGCTATAGACTTTGAAGGTTCCTGGGATCAGTTCTTGCCGTTTGCGGAGTTTTCCTACAATAACAACTACTAGTCGAGCATTCAGATGGCTCCCTATGAGGCATTATGCGGGAGGCGGTGTGGATTGCTAGTTCGATGGTTCAAGCCGGGGGAGGATCGATTGTTGGGTACAAATTTGGTACATGATGCCTTGGATAAGGTCTAGATTATTCAGGATTGACATTGTACAGCTCAGTCCAGGTAGAAGAGTTATGCTGACCATAGAGTTCGTGATGTTGAATTCATGATCGAAGAGAGGGTATTGCTCTGGGTTTCACACATAAAGGGTGTGATGAAGTTCGGAAAGAAGGGAAAATTGAGCCTTAGGTATATCAGACCTATTTATATTCTTCAGAGAGTGGGTGAGGTGGCTTGCAAACTCTCATTTCCACCTAGTTTATTAGCATCCCATCATGTTTTCCATGTGTCCATGCTCCGGAAGTATCATGGTGATCCTTCCCATGTGTTAGATTTTAGTTCTGTCCAGTTGGACAACGATTTGACTAACGAGGAGCCGATGTCAATTCTAGCCCAACAGGTTTGTCAGTTGAGGTCAAAGAGTTGTCCTTCAATTGCAGTGCAGTGGAGAGGTTAGCCCGTCAAGGTAGCTACTTGGAAGTCCAAGTCGGACATGCAGAGTAGATATCCTCACCTTTTCACCAGTCTAGATACTTTTCTATGTTTGTTCGAGGACGAATGGTTGTGTTACAGAGCGAGAATATGATGACCCAATAGGTCATCTAGATTTTTAGAATCTAATTCTATGTTTTGAAGCGTCAAATATCTTAATTTAGGCTTCCTCAATTTGCGTGAGTAGTCCGAGAATTTTTCAGAAAGCTTTTATGTAAAAAACTGATAGAATATGAAATTTTGCCTTAAAATCCATTTGAATGACTTCAGTCAACATTTTTAGAAAATAGACCCGAATTCATATTTTGACGGTCCTGGTAGGTCTGTATTGTAATTTGGGGATTTGGTGTATTCCCGAAATCGAATTCGGAGGTCCCTAGATCGAGCTATTGTATTTTGTTGAATAACTGAGGCTTAATGAATCTATATGTTTGACCAATGTTTGACTGCATTAATATCGGATCTATATTTATATTTCGAAATTTGATATAGGTCCATTACTAATGAACGACTTTCCTGTCAAATTTGGTGAGAAAAAGAGTTGGTTTGACGTGATTCAGACGTCCGAATGTTTATATAGAAGTTCATGAGTTTTCTTGAAAATTTCCTTTGATTTGGGGCTCAATTCGTAGTTATAAGTGTTATATTGGCGATATGATTATGCGAGCACGTTCGTATTATGTTTTTAGATTTTCTACAGAGTGAATTTTGGACTTAAGAATACGCTAGTGTTCATTAGTTCTGGTGCAGGTCTCAGATCTCGCAATTGCGAGGTCAGGCTTCGCATTTGCGACAATTGTTAGGTTCGTATTTGTGATCAATTCCTCATAATTGTGAAGAGTTGTTGGGAACCACATGGTTTACATTTGCTACCAATCATTCGTAATTGTGAAGTGGGGCTGGGGGACAGTGATTGCATTTGCGATCAAAAGGTCACATTTGTGGAGTAGCCATTTTTTGCAATTGCGAACAAATCATCACAATTACGATGATGGCTGAAAATGTGGGACTTCGCATTTGCGAAGGTTTTCTTGCATTTGTTGCTATCCCTAGGTTGCAATTGCAACATCTGCAATTGGTCAATTCAAGTTAGGCGGGATTTTCTTTTTTTTCAAAATAAGAAAATCCTAGAGGGCATTTCCCAAGAACCCTTCTTCCGCAATCCATTGGTAGGTGATTTTCACCTATTTTCTTTCAATCTTTCATTACATTTCATATGATTTCAACCTAAAATATAGTGTTTTGATGGTGAAAATCATGGGTTTGGCTAGTAGTAGAATTTTTTGTAAAATTAGGACTTATACCACAAATTAAGGTCGGATTTCAAAACATATCACATAAGTGGGCTCGAGGGTGAATGGGTAATTGAGTTTTGGTCTGAATTTTGAGTTTGGACCAAACAAGCCCGGGAGTTGACTTTTTTTGACTTTTTCAATAATGACATAAATTGAATATTTTGCAATCATGGGTAGTTTCTAAGGCTTAATGTGAATCGTTTGGTTGGTAATTTGCTAGATTCTATTTTTTGGAGTCTTATTTGAAAGGAAAAGATGTGATTGAGCCTTTGTTTAATCTTTGGAGCGAGGTAAGTATCGTGGTTAACCTTTTTTTTTTAAACCCCTTCCAAATTAGGAGGATCTATAGTGCTTCCACACTTCCCCTCCCTTGTGACTCGAACCCAGGACCTAACGGTCATAGGTGGAGGTGTTTTACCAACAGAGCAAGCCTCACTTGTCTCGTGGTTACCTTGACTTGAGGGATTAGAATTTTTTGGCTATTGACTATATGTTTAGGTGTTGTGTACAATGTATATGTGAGGTGATGAGTACTTATGAGTTGTTGGGTTAAAGCATGCGGGTGCGACTTGTTTCTAGTAATTTATTGCTTACTTTGATCATGTTATCCATGCTTAGACTAGTTACTCAACACATTGATCGTTCGTATCGCGTTTATGGACTTTCTTAATATTTGTGTATTGTTAAAGTTGAGGTTGGTATTATGTAACCATTTTGATGTAAAGCTTGTTCTTGTTCATTCTACGTTATTTTATGGTAAGGGAGAATGTTAATGCAAGAAGGGTGATGCCATGCCATATTTGAGTGTTAATACACGAAAGGTGATGTCGTACCATATTGTGAGATTTAATGCACGAAGAGTGATGCCATGCAATATTTTGAGAGTTAATGCACGAAGGATAATGTCGTGCTGTATCTATTGATTTATGATCAAAGTGAGAATAAAAGCACGAAAAGTGATACCATGTAGTATTATTGTTCCATTGTAAGGTTGAGAGTAAAAGCACGAAGGGTGATGCCGTACAGTTTTATTCATTGTATTTATCTATTTTCCTTGTTAAAGGCATATTGATTGGTCTGGTCATCTTTCCCTATTGGATTTTATTGTTTCTTGTACTCATTTTGCATTTCCCCTCCCAATAGTACATGTTTAGCCTTCATGTTATCTCGTATGTATATTTTTGTCTGCACATGTTATTTGCGTGGGTGTCTTGTCATAGCCTTGTCACTACTTCTACCAGGTTAGGCTAGACTTTGGAGTTTATGAGGTTAGTTGTACTCCTACTATACTCTGCACTTCTTGTTCAGACTTTGATACTTGCCCTAGTTGTTTGTGAGGCGTAGCAGCTCGTATTGGCTGACTTGGAGACTCGAGATAGATCTGGTGTCATCCGCAGACCATGAATTCCTTTATTTAAGGCTCTTTTGATTTGAGACAGTTGTACATATTTCAGATTCTGTTTGTAGAAAATTCTAGAAGCACGTGAATTGTAACTCCAGATTTGGGTTGTATTAGATATTATGGGCTTTTTTATGTTATTCCGTACTCAGTTTAGTTTTATTTCGGCTTGATTGGTGTTGTTATTAAAATTGGCTTATAAATCCTCTAATATTGACTTACCTAGCAAATAAAATGTTAGGCGCCATCATGATCCTGAAAATGAAAATTTCGGACAGTGACAATATGTGGGTTAATAGTTTTTACTATAAATATGAGGTGACCGAAAACTCAAAATTCTGTTGTTGGCAAAGTGATACATTCATCTAAGGTTTAAAATTGCGTATAAGATAAATCAATACCTCACAAAGATAGGGTCAGACTTGTAAACAATACATAAGGAGCTTTAACAAAATAACAAGCAAGGAAAGAAGATAAATAAATGGGTTTGATGTAATAATATTAAGTTATATCACAAATCATCTTTTAGCAATTCGATTAAAACAACGATAATAATGACTATGCCTTAATAGCAAGCAAGATAGATGAGTTATATGAAACGAAATTAAAAAGAACTGACAAGTAAATTTCTAACAGGAATAAAGCGATCAGGTATGAATAGATGCTAAACTATTCAATATGTTTATATCTTATTCCAGTTACTCTCAAAAGCAAATCATCAAGGTCATGAATAAATCGCGTGGCTTGCTGCAAAGTCAAATGATTTTATGAGTTTTTATAAATTTGTTTTTAGTTTTATAATTCGATGTCTTTTTTTTACATGTGAAAAATTTAGTTTTACATATAAAAGATCTATCTTTTACCTATAAGAAATCTAAAAAAGAACACTTCCTTAATTTGAATATTGTAAATGACTAAAGGCCCACTCCCCCTATAAAATCCTTTTTCCTCTTCCAACTTTTCCATCGAGTACCTATAGGCTATTTCAATTGATTAATTTAGATTCACATTAAGTAAGTTGATCACTAATTTTAAGGAAAATCTTTCCGTGAAAAGTTTTTGTTATTTTTAAGATTTACCTAGATACAAGAGGAAGAGGAGATGAATTGTAGCTTACTTGATTTTTGCGTGTTAAAGAATATACTTCTTTAAACTAAAAATGTTACACACAAATAGAAAGGAAAGTGCAAAAACTAAACAACACAATAATTTTTACGTGAAAACTTTATTGCTCAAGAAAGTAAAAATCATGACCTATCCTCACAAAATTTATCTCAAAACTTCAGTAACTCCAAAGAACGGTTTTAGATTATAACTTAATAACCAAAGGGACTATCTCTAGTACTTTATCTCATCAATCAACTTTCAAGGTACACATGTATAATCTTCAGCTTAAGAACTAGACTAATGAGTATAAGAACTAGCTTGATTAGCAGCATTGACTTTTGCAGATATGTGTTCTCACATAAGTATAGGAATTCCCATTTATTACAACTCTATCGATGGTTAGGAGTAAGAACTATGTTAGTTCAATATTCTTCCTGCAAATAGATAACTCGAGATTACTACTAAAATATTTTAATATGTGGAGACCAGGTTTACATACTTTTGACTATTCTCTTTTGGCATCATAAAAGAAATAAAGTGTTAGTAGAGTAAAAAAATAAAGAATTAAAAAATATCAACTCATGGCCACATGGGCTATAATATCATACACATCAATAATGAAATTAAATATTTTATCTAAGGATATTATTCATCTTAATGAGACTCTTAGAACAAAAATAGAGAACTTTTTTATATATACACCAATTAATCCATAAGGTCCAAACTAATAGAAAGCTACAAGAACCTGCTAAAAGTTGCTACAAAAAGTAAGTAAAACTAGCAAAGTACAAAATATAGCAAAAGAACAGGATTTGACTTGGACAATATAAGATTTGACTTGGACAATATAAGATTCTTCCTAGTTTTTTACTTTCCTACACTCAAAGGAACCTTGAAGTGAGTGAACACCTGATAAGTGAAACATTCGTATAGATCAACTACCTTAATCATATCCTTAGTTATTAGTTCAACAGTCTATTATGATTCAACATCTCAATTACTGCTAGATCTAAATATGTAGCCTTGTGCCTTCTCTCAAATCTAGGCAGCACACATTTATTCACAAATTCAAACAGCATCTTGTGAACCGGTTTCGTTTTTTCCTTCACACTTTCTAGAGTTTCTCGGTTTCTCTTTCTTTAGTGTACTTGACAGTCAAGTATTTGTCTTTGTTACGATCCGAATTTTCCACCATTGGGAGTCGTGATAGCGCCTAAAACTAGACAAGCCAAATATCATATACTTCTTCAACGAACAATCAACAATATTAACAATATTAAAGCATTTAACACTAAAGCGGAAGTCTCAATTATAATTTTACTGAAGGAAATGCGGAAGTTTAACAAATCCTCTACCCAAAATTGACATCACGGTACTCACGAACTTCTAAGAGTTACTAAATACAACCGTGAATGAAATCACAACAGTTTGTTTCAATACAAAACCAACAAACTGAATAATGATAGAAGAGACACCGGGCCTGCGGACGTCAGCGAGGCTACCTCAAGAGTCCTTGGAGTGAAGGTCTGCTCCCGGTCTAGTACTATTGCGGTCCGTAAGTTGCATCCTGATATGTGCAAAAGAAATGCACAGAGTGTAGCATCAGCACAACCGACCTCATGTGCTGGTATGTGTCTGGCCTAACCCCGGCAAGGTAGTGATGAGGCTAGACAGGACCTACCACAATTAACATGTACAGTTATATGTGCAATAACAGAAATATACTAATGTAAACAATTAGGGGGGACATGATGTGGGGTACAACAGTCTAAACATAGAAATTCGTCGGTAAGCAAATGAAACAGAACAATAACAACTGATAAGAAAACACAAAAAATCTCTACATATGAAAAACTACACTCAATCCACACTCTGTTGTGGCGCGCAACCCGATCCTCAAATATATCCGTTGCGGCGAGCAACCCGATCCTCAAATATATATTTGTTGCGGCAAGCAACCCGATCCTCGACATTTAATACCGTTGTGGTGTGCAACCCGATCCTCAACAATCAAAACTGTTGCGGCGTGCAACCTGATGCTCAATAATTAACAATATGAACTCACCCAAACAGCAATCACATCTCAAGTGCGAGGGGGAGTAACAACAATACACAAGGAGTCCTAGTGAGGGAACACGATTAACAGCTCAAACGTCCCCGCAAGGGAGAAACCAAAAAAATACGTAAATCCCGACAAGGGAATAATCACAACACTTCCTTTTTAACTATTTACTCCTTGAATAACAATTTCTAGTCTGAGCCAATGCTTCAGGTGACAAACTAATCTCAACTTTCCTCAATTATTCAGTTTTCATATTATACTTATCAACCAAGCAAGAATTATCTCATTAAGTCTGAATCCAACACATATATAAGACCCACGGTCATGCTAGACTCCGGTGCATAGGTAACCGTAGCCATACCTATACACCGTACTCCACAATTAGCAAGTACCAAATAATATCTTAATCTTGATCCCTCAAGCCAAAGCTAGAACAAACACTTACCTCGAAAGCTCCAAACTCAACTCACGCTTCTAGAATAGCTTTACCGCTCGAATTCGCCACAAACCTGCTCGAATCTAATCATAAATTACTCAAATGTATGAACAAATGCTAGTTAAATCAATTTGAATGCATAATAATGAATTTCTCAAAGTTTTTTCCAAAAATTTCAAAAATGCCCACGGGCCCACGTGGTCAAAGCCCAAGGTTCGAACCAGAACCGGGTTACCCGTTCCCCCACGAGTTCATATCTATGTTTTGTTTTAAAATCGGACCTCAAATTGAGGTCCAAATCCCCAATTTAGTTAAAAACTAAGTTCTACCCAAAATTCTCATTTTTACCCATAGAAAACCTTGATTTTAAGATGAAAACATGATAAAAGATGTTAAAGCTTGAAGAAGTTGAGTAAAAGTTGACTTACAAATGATTTGGGAAGGAAGGAGTTCGTGAGAAATCGCCAATGGGTGTTTGGGTTTTGAAAATATGAAAAATGAGTTTTAAAATAGTCTAAGTATGAAATATGCAGGTGCGGGTATCACAATTACGAAACTATGTTCGCAATTGCGAACCCATCAAACTTGGGAATTGCGAGATAATTGTTCGCATTTGTGAACTCTGGCATGAAAGGCAGACTTCACTTTTGCAAAGAGGGTGTTCGCATTTGCAAACTCAGTGCCTAAGGTTGGGAGATCGCATTTGCGAGGACTGGGCTTAAGGGAGGGCATCGCAATTGCGATGTTTTTCTTCGCATTTGCGAAGTTAGCAGCCCAGGGGATATTTCACATTGCGAGTAGTGCAAAGCCTGCAGAACTGAAGCACACCAGGTTTTTCAACAATGATAAATGCAATCTGATGTCTATCCAAAACTCTCCCGAGCCCTCGGGGCTCCAAACCAATTATGCACACAACTTCAACAATCATACAGACTTACTCGCGCGATCAAATCGCCAAAATAACATCATAAACATAGAATCCAACCTTAAACTCATGATTTTTCTTCTAAGTTTCATAAACTTTCAAACTTGGAACTCATAGTCCGAAACACATCATACGTCGTCTGTTTTTAACCAAACTTCACAGAAAGCGCTTAACACTCATTTAAGATCTGTACTGGCCATTGGAACCAAAATACAAGCCTGTTACCTATATTTTCAAACTCATTTTCATTTCTGTTTTTCATATCATTTTCAGATAAATAATTTCTTTTAAAAATTCCGTACTCGGGCTTGGGACCTCACATTTCGATTCCGGGAATACGCCCGAGTCTCATATTTTTCTACGGACCTCCCGAGATAGTCACATCATGGGTTGGATCCGTTTACCCAAAATATTAACCAAAGTCTACCATATCAAATTGATATCAAAATTCTTCAATTTTTCCACAAAATTCACATATTTTAACATAAAAATTTTCCGGCTTCGTGATGGTACTGCACACGCAAATCGAGACAACTAAAAGCAATGTTTCCAAGGCCTTGGAGGCGCAAAGAAAAAGAGAATTACGGTGATGACCCTTTGGGTCGTCACAGTCATCATCTTTATATCCCAATTTAGGGCACTCATGTCTTATTTAGGTATCAAACATAATATCCTAAAAATCCAACCTTAGGTCTCAGCATTGAAGACAAGGTCTACTCCTTTCACCATAGTGCTCATTATTCCTTCCTCTAGGAAGTAAAACTTTGTATAAGATTCTAGCTTCTCTTCCACATGAGTCGCTAGGAGTAGACACAGGAAATGATATGTCCACTTCTGAAACTCCAATTTCTCCAGAAGCTCTTCCATCCCATAACTATCAGCAATCACAAGGTCTATCACCCTGACCATCACTAAAAATAGCCCAGTAAAACATATATCTCTGCCAACAACATTAACTTTCTCCTATGTGTTCTTCCTATATTTAAAATTGGTTCCTGTTTCCTCAGGATCAATTTTCTTGTGCATCTTGAGAGCCCTCTTCTTCTTTTCAAATGTTCTAGATGAACTAGCCCTATTATTTCTTTTCAACGGGATATCCTATTCCTCCACATCATCAACTTCAATGGACTCCATATGAGACGGTCTATCCCTCAAGCCAAATAGAAGATATAAAGACACACACATGAGACATTCTTTTAAAATTGCAAGACTATAACATGTTAAAATATCAAATACCATGGGGATCAGACCAGCATACTAAGTACATGAGTTTAGAATAAAAGACTCACATTGAGTAAGTATATTTCAGTTATACAAGTAAGGTGTAAAAATTAGTCATGATAAGGTTCAACCTAGCATCCTAATATAACATATGAGACATAAGCATCACATATACAATTTAATCAAGTTCCCTTGACATAGCTTAAATGTCACGACCTTAAATTTCAACCATCGGGACTATGATGGCGCCTAATACTTAACTTGCTAGACAAGTCAATGTTAGAATAATCTATCTATTTTTAACAGTTTAAGTTAGATATGGGGAAGAACAAAAATAAGTGAAATAAACCAAAGTAATAACGTGGAAGTTAAAATAACCCAATATTGAATACATCCTTGAACCTAGTGTCACAAGTGCACGCGCTACTGGAATAGTACATACAAGGATCTAAATTAAATACAAAGCAATCTAAATGAAAATACACAACTGAAATAAAGAAAAAGGAAGGGAAGTCCTGGAGATGCAAGTGTTGAGCAGTCCAATAATGTCATACGAATTTGCTTGTGAGATCAAATTACCAAAATAATACCTAGAACTATGAATTGAACACCAAATCAAATGAAATTTTAAAAAAAAAACTTTGAAACTTCAATTTTTACAGTCGGACATCCGAATCACGTCAAACTAACTTTGTTTCCCACCAAATTTAACAGACAAGCCATAAATATAGTAATGGGCATATACCGAGATCTGAAACCAAAATACGAATCTGGTATCAACAAGTTCAAACATCGGTCAATTCTTAAAATCATTAAACTTTCAAACTTATACTTTTTGAAAAAAATTAATTGCTCAATTAGGACCTTGATATTCGATTCCGGGCATACGCCTAGGTTCCAAATTACCATACAGATCAACCGGGACCGTCAAAATATGGATCCAAGTCTGTTTGCTTAAATGTTGACCGAAGTCAACTCAAATAAATACTTAAGGAAAAATTTTTATTTTTATAAGTTTTCAACATAGAAGCTTTTCAAAAAAATACCCGGACTGCACGCCCAAATCGAGAACGGCTAAAATGAGGTATTTAATGCTCAAAGCAAAGAATGTGGTTCTAAAACATAAGATGACCTATCAGATAATCGCATTCTCCACCTCTAAAATAATTGTTTGTCCTCGAATGGACATAGAAAAGTACTTGGACCGGTGAAAAGGTGGGGAGATATCTACTCCGCATGTCTGACTCAGACTCCCAAGTAGCTGCCTCAACGGGATGACCTCTCCACTGCTATTAAACTGAAGGCTTACACTTTTAACCTCAACTGAGGAGCCTCTTGGTCTAGAATAGCCACCGGCTCCTCCTCATAAGTCAAATCCTTGTCTAACTGGACAGAGTTTAAATCTAACACAAGAGATGGATCAACATAATACTTCCGTAGCATAGACACATGGAACACCGGATTAACTGCAAATAAACTAGGTGGCGATACGAGCTATTAGCCACCTCAAACACTCTCTAAAGAATATCAAAGGTCTGATATACCAAGGGCTAAAGTTTACCTTCTTTCCGAACCCCATCACACCCTTCATGGATGAAACCCGGAGCAATGCCCGTTCTCCGACCATGAATGCAACTTCATGAACCCTACGATCGGCATAACTTGTCTACCTGTACTGAGTTGTTCAATGTCGATCCTAAATAATCTTGACCTTATCCAAGGAATCTTGTACCAAGTATGTACCTAATAACTGAGCCTCCCCCAACTCAAAACATCCAATCGGTACCGCCTACCATATAATGCCTCATAGGGAGCCATCTAAATGCTCGACTAGTAGCATTTATTGGAGGCAAACTCCGCAAGTGGAAAGAACTAATCCCAAGAACCTCTAAAGTCTATTACACAAGCGTAGAGCATACCCTCAAATATCTGAATAATGCGCTTGGACTGTCCGTCCATCTGAGGATGAAATGATGTGCTCAACTCAACCTGGGTGCCTAACTCACACTGTACTGCCCTCCAAAATTGTGAGGTGAACTGCGTACCTCGATCAAAGATGAGAGACATGGGCACACAGTGAAGACGAATGATCTTGTGGATATAAATCTCTACCAACCACTATGAAGAATTGGTAACTACCATAGGAATGAAATGCATTGACTTAGTCAGCATGTCTACAATAACCAAAACTATATCAAACTTCTTCTTTGTCCGTGGGATTTCCAACAACACAATCAATAGTGATACACTGTCTCTTCCACTCATCAATATCCAACTTCTGAAGCAAACCTCCGGGTCTCTAATGCTCATACTTTACCTGCTGACAATTTAGATACTGAGCTACATATGCAACTATATCCTTCTTCATCCTCCTCCACCAATAATGCTGCCACAAGTTCTGATACATCTTGGTGGCACCTGAATGAAAAGTATACCAGAAAATGCGGGCCTCCTCTACAGTCAACTCACAAAGTCCATCAATGTTAGGTAGACATATACGACCATGTATCCTCCAAGCTCTATAATCTCCAACAGTAACCTGCTTGGCATTTTCATGTCGCACTATATCTCTAAAGACAAGCAAAGGAGGGTCATCATATTGCCGCTCACTGATGCACTCAACAAAGAAGACCGAGCAACAGTACAAGCTAGAACATAACTCGGCTCAGAAACATCCAATCTCACGAACTGATTGACCAAATCCTGAACATCTAATGTAGGCGGTCTCTCACCTAGTTGAATGCAAAGTTTCCCATACTCACTGACTTTTACTCAAGGCATCGGCCACCAATAGCCTTCCCGGGATGATACAAGATGGTGATATCATAGTCTTTCAATGGCTCCAACCACCTTCTTTTCTTCAAATTGAGCTCCTTTTGTTTGAACAAATACTGCAAGCTCCAATGATCTGTGAATACCTCACACGACATGCTGTAAAGATAGTGCCTCCAAATCTTCAACGCATGAACAATGGTTGTTAGCTCAAAGTCATGAACATGGTAATTCTTCTTGTGAACCTTCAACTGCCGCGACACATATGCAATCACATTGCCATCATGCATCAATACCGTACTAAGTCCAACACGAGATGCATCACATATATACCTTACAAGATCCTGAACCTGTGGGCAACACCAATATTGGTATCATAGTTAAAACAGTCTTGAGTTTCTCAAAGCTCGCCTCACACTCGTCTGACCATCTAAACGGGGCACCCTTCTGGGTCTACGTGGCCACTGGGGTCGCTATGGATGAAAACCCCTCCACAAACTGATGGTAATAACCTACCAATCCCAAGAAACTCTGAATCTCCATAGTTGAAGTTGGTTTAGGCCAGTTTTGGATTGCCTCAATATTCTTAGGATCCACCTGAATGCCCTTTGGTGATACAATGTGCCCCAAGAAAGCGACGAGTCAACCAAAACTCACATTTTGAAAACTTAGCATATAATTGGTTGTCTCTTAGAGTCTGAAGTATAATCTGAAGATGCTGCTCGTGCTCCCTTCAACTGCGGGAGTAGATCAAATATCATCAATAAACACAATCACATAGGAATCTATATAAGCCTTGAACACCAATTTATCAAATCCATAGATGTTGTTAGGGCATTTGTCAACCAACACGACATCACTAGAAACTCATAATGCCAATATCGAGTCCTAAAATCTATCTTAGGGGCATCAGATGCCTTAATTCTCAACTGATGGTAGCCAGACCTCAAATCAATTTTCGAAAACACCTTGGCACCCCTGAAGGTGATCTAATAAGTCATCAATCATTGGAAATGGATATTTGTTCTTGATGGTTACTTTGTTCAACTGTCGATAATGTATTCATATCCTCATCGATCCATCTTTCTTCTTCACAAATAACATGGGTGCCTCCCAGGAGGAGGCACTTGGTCTAGTGAATCCCTTATCAAGAAAATCTTGCAACTGCTCCTTCAATTATTTTAACTCTGGTGGGCCCATACGATATGGCGAAATAGAAATAAGCTGAGTGCCTAGAGCGAAATCAATACAGAAGTCATTATCCCTGTCGTGTTGCATCCCTGTCAGGGCCACAAGAAATACCTCTAGAAACCCACGAACAACTAGTACTGAATCTATGGAAGGAACCTTCGTATTGGAATCGCGGACATAAACCAAATAAGTTAGACACCCCTTCTCGACCATATATCGAGCCTTCATGTAAGAGATAACCCTATTTGTATGGTGGACAAGAGTCCCTCTCCACTCTAGTCAAGGCAACCCCGGCAAGGCTAAGGTCATCGCCGGCATGACAATCCAATATTGACTGATAAGGTAACAATAAATCCATACCCATGATAACATCAAAATCAACCATATCGAGAAATAGAACATCTACGATAGCCTTAAAACGCCTAATCGTAACCACACACGAATGATAAACACTATCTACAACAATAGCATCTCCCACAGGCGTAAACATACACATGCGCACCCAAAGAATCATGAGGTACAACCAAATATTAAGCAAAGTAGGATGACATGTAGGAATAAGTAGAACTCAGATCAAATAGAACTGAAGCATCCCTACTGCAAACTGAAATAGTACATGTGATAACAACTCCTGATAACTTAGCCTCAGGTCTGGTTGGGAAAGCATAATATCGGGTCTAGGACCCTCCACTCTGAATTATATCTCTAGCACGGCCTCTAGTTATCTGGCCTCCACCTCTAGCAATCTAACCTCCACCTCTAGCGGACTGACATCTACCTCTAACAGCCTGACCTCCGCCACTGGCTACCTGACCCTTGCCTCTAGCTGGCTGAGCGAGCGGTGGTGCAATCGGTGCTAGAATCATGGCATGATAACTCTACTATGATGTGCCACCCAATAACCTCGAACAAGTTCTCCTGATAGCCTAAAACCACCACTCAAGATATTCGTCCTGGCATTATGGCTACTGAAATTGAAACTAACTCGAATGGGCCAAATAACCATAGTGGTAACTCTGAATAGGAGGTGCACTGGTAGGAGCTAATGGTGCACTGTAGGGTGGCTGCCCAGTATGAGGCGCATAAGGACCATGACTCCTTGAAGTAATATGGGATGCCTAAAGCGCTAACCGATATAGACTAGGAGGATGACCTCTATGAAAAGTACCCCTGCCTCCAGATGAGGCGCCACTAAGACAACCGAGACGAGTCCTCTTATCAGACCCCTGCCATCCCTCCTGTGAAAGAACATCATCGATCCGTTTGGCGATATTAGCAGCCATTTGAAAAGAAATCTCAGCGCAGTCTCTTTGGCCATCTAGAGCTTGATAGGATGAGCGGGTCCCTCAATAAACCTCATCTCTCTCTCTCTCTCTCTATCTCTCTCTCTCTCTCTCTCTCTCTCTCTCTCTATCTCTCTCTCTATATATCGGTAGGAAGCAGAAGAATGGCATGATGGGCTAGATCCACAAGATGGGTCTCATATTGCGTGACTAACATACTGCCCCACTGGAGACGCTCAAGCTACCTGCGGTAACTCTCCCTCAATGTGACAAGAAGGAACTTCTCAACAAATAGCTAAGTAAAATGGTCCCAAGTAAGAGCAGGCGACCCAGTAGGTATGGCCAACCCAAAATCCTTCCACCATCTCTTACCGAAACCCATCATCTGAAACATAGCAAAATCAACCCCATTGGTCTCAATTATACCCATATTTTGTAGTACCTCATGGCAACGATCAAGATAATCATGTGGGTCCTAAAAAGGTGCTCCACTGAAGTGATCTAAGAAGAGCTTATTGAACTTGTCCAATCTCAATAAAACCTAATGTCCACCACCAGTCTGTGCTGAAACAACTAGCTAAACTACTCCAACTGGCCAGACTGCTGGAGTCTGATACTGGGGAGCCATCTACTTCAGAGTGTGAGTAGCGCGAGTCTGTGCTCCTCCCCTATCTTGAGAGATGGTCGATGCCATGGGAAATGAGGAAACCTAGGCCACACTCTCCAAAAGTCCCACCAAACATACCAAAGCATCCTGAAGCACTGGGGTTGTGAGAAATCCATCAGTGACCTGAGCTGGTCCAACGCGCACCGTCTGGGATGGAACCTCATCATCAAACTCCACCTGAGGCTCCACTGCTGGTGCTTTTGCTCAAGCTCTTAACTAAGGTCAGTCCCTTCCTCAGCCTCGACCTCCGCTCTTTGTTGGAGCTGTTGTTGGGGGCTCTGACTAATGTCCACCTAAAGATTTGGCGCGTGTTCTCAACATCTACGAGAGAAATTAATAGAAGGGTTCAATCAGCAATGATAGAATAGAATCGCACGATAGGGAAGAAAAGAAGTGAAATGGTTCCTAACTACATAGCCTCTAGAACATAAGTAGAGACGTCCCCGTAACGATCCTCTAAACTCTACTAAGTTTTCTCGTCACTCGTGAAATGTATGTAACCTAGTACTGTAATACCAACTTGTCACAACACGGAATTCCCACCGTCGGGACCGTGATGACGCCTAACATTTCTCTCGCTAGGAAAGCCAACGTTAGAACAACTTATCCATTTTTAACAGTCTAAGTTAGATATTGGGAAAGAACGGAAATAACTAAAATAAACCAAAGTGATAATGCGGAAGTTAAAATAGCTCAATGTTTAATACATCTTTGAAACCGGTGTCACAAGTGCATGAGCTACTAGAATAGCACATAGAATGGTCTGAAACAATTACAAAGTCATCTGAAGGAAAATACACAACTGAAATAAAAGAAAAGGGAAAGGGACTTCAGGAGTTGTGGTTGCTAAAAAGCTATACCTCAAGTCTCTACAAGTTGTCCGATCCGAGCTCACTAATAACTGTTGCTGGGACCGACTTGAAAATCTGCACAAAAAGTGCATAGTGTAGTATGAGTACAATTTACCCATGTTCTATGTAAGTGCCGAGCCTAACCTCGTCAAAGTAGTGAATAGGATAAGGCGGGTCGGTCAAACTAGTATGTACATAGTATATAATTAAGGCAGAAAAAGGAAATACGGAACATGATAAGAAAGTCAACTACAAATCATGACTATAACCTCAAGTTATAAACAGCATCATCCAGAATTACCAATCATTAGCATTTCAAATGAGAATATCGAAAACCAACACAGCTCAATGAAATAGAAACACATAGGTAGTTGTAGCGCGCAACCCGATTCCATCGTACAATACAAGATCCTCCCTTATTTCACCGTAGTAACATCAACAATAGAAAATAATATATGTGTTTTGGTGTGTAACCCGATCGTACCATATATCAATATTAGTATCATTGTTCACCCTTATTTCACTATATCAATCCACCCTTATTTCACCTATTGCAGCTGCAACCAGATCCCACCGTTCAACACAAATTCACCCTTATTCCACCATATCAATCCACCCTTAATCCACATATTGTGGAGTGCAACCCAATTCCAACATATCAATAGCAAAAAATATGCGCATAGTCAATTTAACAATTTAAATCACGTGAACCTTTACGATCAGTGAATACCAAATAAAACCAAAATGGAAACTTTGTACAATATGGGAATCTCGATAAGAAATACAATAGAGCAAGACCAGTCCACTAATTGACAATTAGAAGGTGCAAATAAGCCAATTTAAGCAAATGGCAGGGAATCATGATACTCTGTAAATATCTAACACCATTAACAGGAGAAAACATAGATTAACAGGTAGAAATTAACCATAGAAAACATTTAATGCATATAACAACTAACACATGGAAAGAGATAATTAAGAAAAAGCAAAAAATTAGGGAAAACAAATAATTAGGCGGAATATAAGCACACGTCATCTTGCATAAACGTCATTCACATTAAATTCACATAGCACATAGTCGGATGCTTCCTAATTCTCTCAAGTCAAGTATAACCACGAAACTTACCTCGCTCCAAAGATCACCCAAAGCTCAACCACAGCTTTTCCATTCACACAAGCCAACCAAACAAACAATATCTAGTAAATTACCATTAAAATGATTTAAAATAAGACTTAGGAATCACCCACGATTGCAAAAGATTCAATTTAGGTTATATTTAAAAAAGTCAACAAAAGTCAACTCCCGGGCTCACTTGGTGAAAACTCAAAATTTGGACCAATATCGATTACACATTCATCCCCGAGCCCGGTTATATAATTTATTTATGAATCTAACCTCAATGTGAGGTTTAAATCTCATATTCACAAAAATTCGTAATTCTACCCAAACTCCAAATTTCCACTTTGAAACACTAGATTTTAGTTGAAATCTTAGGAAATGTAATGAAAGATTGAAAGAAAATAAGTTAGAATCACTTACCAATTATTTGGGGAAGAAAGGGTCTTTGAAATATCGCCTCTAGGGCTCTAGATTTGAAAATTTGATGAATGAGAGAAAAAACCCATCTAACTCAAGTTTTACACAATCGCAATTGCGAGCATCTCAATTGCAATAAAGAGATTGCAATTGCGAATTCCTTCCCAAAGCCCAGTAATTGCATTTGTGATAAAGTGGTCGCAAATACGAACCCTGATGCCATATCAAAGACAAACCCTAATTTCATAGAAAATACAGACCATTCTTCGCAAATGCAAAAAGATTATCCTAACACTGTTGAGTCGCAAATGCGATTCTGCTTTTGCAAAAGTGGAATTGGAAAATTCAAAAATGTGAACTTTTACCTCGCAAATACGACTAACCACTATCATGCCCAGACTCGCAAATGTGATGGCCTCTTTGGAAATGCGAGGCTCACAAATATGAGCCAGATATGCGAGATCTGCAGCTATGTTTTCTATGTCCAATTCACTTTGTATCCTATCCGAAACTCACCCAAGCCGTCGGGGTTCTAGACCAAACATGAAACAAGTCCAATAACATTTGTCCCTACCCTAAATACCCCAGTCATGATGGCGCCTATCATAGTACTTGGCCAGCCAAAACAACATGATTAATATAAAAGATCCTTTGTAAAACAAATTTATTTTCTAAACAGATTAAGTCTCAAATATTTCATTTTATAAGATATCAAAAGAAATACATAGAAACAAGTACGTAAATACATAAACCCAGCCCGAATGTGGTGTCACTAGTCTTTAGCCACTAAATACTACTCAACACTGTCTGCTCAATACAAAAAAAGTCTGAAATATAAAGTACTAGGATAGGAAAGAGGAAGGCAGGTTGCGAACGACTACAGCAACCTTTCGATCTCCAGATAAGACTCTGGGAGTGCTGGAAGCTCTCACTCTGATGCTCGGGTACCTAGATCGCATACAAGGTGCAGGGAGTAACGTGAGTACAACAACTCAGTAAGTAACTAAAGTAAATAAAATTTGAGTGCAGTGAGGAGCATTTAAAAGCATATGCGTACTAAATGAGGAATCTCAACAGAAATATAAATCTGAGATTTAATAACTAAATACCTTATAAAAACTCCAGTTTTAGTTAAAATCCTTTAAAACATTTTATTCAGCATTTCAATAGAGGCACAGTATAAAAGAAGAGTGAAAATAGGAAATCTCACTAACAAGCCCCTCAGGCAAAGTATTACTCAAACATATAGCCTCTCGGGCAAACCACTCAGTCACTCATGACTCAGCTCTCATCAAACAGTACTCACACTCAGTACTCCGGCTCAATATATATATCATAATAATAATAATAATAATAATAATAATAATAATAATAATAATAACAACAACAACAACAACAACTCATGCGGTGTGCAGCACAATCCGTAATACATAGTCGACTACGCTCATTAGGGGTGTACAGGCTCTGGAGTGGCTTTACAACCAAAACGTCATATCACCGCGGTGTGCAACCCGATCCAATATATACGATGCGGCGTGCAGCCCGATCGATAACATATATATAATCCTTACCATTATATTCTCAACCTCTATCTGTGATTAACCTCACGGCCACAAGGGCATATAAGTGAGAATCTAGATAACTCAGCCTAAATAGTTTCATATATTAAGAAGTAGAGTAATGAAATCGGATTAAACAATAAATAGGTAATACATGACAATGGATATGATTTCAAGTTAAAACAGTGTAATGGAAGTAGTAAAATACCCCTAAGGGTCTAAACAATTCGTCAGAAAGGCCCCAAACATGGCATTCAGCCCAAGTTAACAAACCAATCTTTAAAACACATGGATATCATATATAATATATCAAATATGCAACAACATAGTCGCCACATGACGGACCAAATCACAATCCCTACGGGTGAACGCCCACACGCCAGTCACCTAGCATGTGCGTCACCTCATTTATCAAACAGTACAAAATTTCGCGATTCATACCCACGGGTCTAGATTTACAATCGTTACTTACCTCAAACCAGATGAAATACTACTCTGCAACGCCATTGCCTCTCAACTCGGTATCAACTCGCGTCGAATCTATCCAAAATCAGAATCATAACATCAATATATGCTAAGGGAACCAAGCATATATGAAAATAATTAAATTACATCAAAAATCTCGAAATTGGTCAAACCTGACCCCATGCCCATGTCTTCGAATCCGATCAAAATCACATCAATAAAATCTTTATCCTCACACGCTTCATACATACCAAGTGTTGATATCCAACATTTTTTTACGTACAAATACTTTCAAAATAGAATGTATGTATGACCAAGTGTTTTAGCATTTTTTTTATTTTGAAAGGATTTTTTTAAATTAATTCATTACCCATTTTAGCAGTACAAAAACCAATAATTATTCCAAAATGATTATTTTGGTGAATAACTTATTTTATTTTCATATTTATACCAAAATATTGTTAGGGTAATGTTTATGCATTTTCACAAATTTATTTGTTATTTTAAAAGCTAAATTGCATATAATTGAAATTTTAGCCTATTTTAAGAATTAAAAGCATTTTATAATAATAAAATTGGTTCCAATATTATTAAATTAGTATTTATATGTTATTAACTGATCCAGTACTTTTAATTTGTTTTTGAAATCATTTTTACTATTTTATAAAATAAAAGGGGAAAAACTAGCTATTAAAATTTGGCCCAATTTTGTTTCAATAATAGCCAAAATTGATCCCCCTAATTAATCCAATTTCGGACCAAGTCAATTTCAATCTAACCCAACCTCTAACCCGTTTATCCAAACTGTCCATCTCTCTTTTTAATCCAAGCCGTTGATCAGCCATGATTTCCTCTTTCGTTTTTTAATCCGCCCACACCCCTAACCCTAAATCATTTCACTCAAACAGCCACCTCTGAAATCCCTCTTCTCTCAAACTCTCTCGGAACCCTAGTCTCTCTCACTGTCTCCTACCTCAAGCTCACCGGAATACATGGCCTCTCAGGCCATGGATGGCCTAAACTCATCTCCCTCTGCTCTTAAACATTTGACATTCGAAGGCTCAAGGTCTAACCTCGGGGGTGCATGTTCAGATCTTCACTGATCCAAGGTTCTATGGCCCTCTCCGACCTTACTCCGGCGTATCCAAGCACTATGATCCTGTCTTGACTTCTCCGACTAAGATCGAATCTTTTTAAAGCCTTTCTCGTTTTACGGTTCCTCTAAAACCCAAGATATTTGAGGTTTTCTCTAATTGTTTTCTTAGATCTCTTATATATCTGTGCTCTACTTGAGTTTTTAAATGTTTTCCCCAATTTTTTATTTAAAAATTACTTCTTTCCGATTTAGGGTTTTCTGAAAAGCTTGATATATTTCTTTGACATTTCTTTTTCTTTTCTTTGTGTGTATTTGTCTATACTATGTTCTTATGTTTTCTTTTCTACCACGCATGTTCTTCTACTGTGTACTTATGTTTTCCTTTATCATGCATGTTCTTCTATTGTGCTCCGTTCTTTCTTCTAATGTGTTTCTATACATGCTCTCATATATTGATCTCACTGTGTTTTTCTATCTGTTCTTTGCTATACTATTCCGGTGTTCTTGTGTTCTTCTACTGTATTTCTATACTATTTTATTTAGTGCCTGCTGTTTCACTTCTAATTTACCTTGTTTTAAGACCCGTTTAAGCATGTTTTCCTCTACTGTTTTCTCTACTCTCATTATGCTTCGAACTTTCTATTGTATTTGCTTGTCTTCTCATGAGATTCTGAAAAGAAATCTCTGAGCCTGTTGCCTCCTCATCCTTGTGCTTGAATCGATTTGGAAACCCTAGAATTTAGGATTTCTACCGAGGTTTGGTAATGTGTTTGAACTAGGGTTCTATTTTGGAACCCTTGACTCTTTCAGACTCATTCTGAGTCTATGAACTAAGTTAGAACTTCTTTGAATAGGCTATGAACTTTTAAATCAGTCTATGCTAGACTCTTCTACTAATTAGCATGTGTGATGAATTCTTTCTTCCGAAATGGTTTTCCAACTTACTATTGGTTCAAAATCTTTTTTTTAGGTTCGATTGATTGTTACAAATTTTCCCTAAATAAAATCTTTCTTACCCTTTTCTAACTGGATTTATTTATACCAAAATTCATACCTTGTGATTTACTGGATGTTAATTGATTTCATTTCCTTATTCGCACAAACCATGTGTTGTCAAGACCTTCTCCTTAAATAGACCTTTATGTATTTACCCCTATTATACAACCTTACATGAAGTGTTTGATTAATTTAGGTCCTTAATTAGTTTTACCATTCGAAATATGAATCCCTTAGTTAGAAAAACTTTGTAATTGATTGACAGATAATTTTCAAATTATTCTCCTACCTTATTATGCTTTCCTTCTACACTATAAAAGGGCATGACTCATTTCTCACCAACACACTTTCAATTAAACATTTCTACACACATTACACACTTGAGACCCTTACAATCTCATAGTTGTCTTCTAAATCATAGTGTTCTGACTACTTTCTTGCACTTTGGGTTTACAAGACTACTGCTTCCATTTCTTTTTTTTCTTAAAACTGGTATGTTCTAGTTTGGTTTTCAGCCTCATTCCAATGCGTTTATTTTACAGCATTTACACTCATGTCTACTTTATTGTCTATGTTCAATGTTAATTAGCATGTTAGTTTTATTACATATGTTTCTGATGTGAATCCCTGCACCCATGTTCCCCTCTATGTGCTTTGAGTTGAAGTTTAGAACATGGCAACATGAAAGTTGCTCATGTTTGGACTTGATCTCTAAGGGGATCCTAACTCCCAAACAATGAGGCCTAATAAGCTGGTTGGGATGTGCCAGCACTTCGAGTTACTAGGTATGACCACTAGCATGTCCTTGCCTTTTCCCAGAATCCCCTCTCTGCACTTACACTCTTTCTTAGCTTCTAAGTTCTTGCCCCCTCATATGAGCCTTGCATTGGGACCTTTAGTTTCCTATGAACTTGGACATTTGAGGGATGGCCCTTCCACACTGCACTATGACTCAATTCTGCAATACATTTGAGTGTGAGCACCCTGAGTAAATTTGAGACTCTTAGGGAACTCAGACACATCCCAAATAAGAGAAAGGCTTTGGAAATTTGATCTCTGGAGTTGGTTTACTTCATGCTTCAGACATGAAGTCTGAATCACATTCTCCTTGGTTGTAAATATTTAAGCTTTCTGATGTAATTTTGCCTTTTCTTATTCATTCTGGGCTATAATAACTTGTAATAACTATTGGAACTGTTAGTGTAAAGGGGAGGGTCACTCATTCATGCAAAGGGTAAACAGTATGCTCATAGGTATTATTACACTCATGTATCCTGCCTACAAGTTCTGCACTCATATCCTGCTTACAGCTTTCATTTCTGCATTTTGTATAGATACTATGTCTATAGGTTATGAATTTCATATAGAAATCATGCCTATTGGTTTCTGCATCTCTGTATTATATAGATACTATGTCTATAGGTTTTGCATTTCATATAGAAACCATGTCTATAGTTTTTTGCATTTAATATAGAGAACATATCTATAAGTCATTTCCAAACGTTGCATATCATATAGATAACATGTCTAGAGGACTTCCTGAATTCTGCATATGCATATGTCACTAGGCAGATGTGTTCATATGTTTAAATAACAAAGAGCATTCTAGATACCACACCTATAGGACACTCTGCACTCTTATTTCGACTGTAAAAAGTGTTTACAATCAATAACAACTAAAAAGCATGTCAATAGGAGCTATCAACAAAATCTGAATTGTCTATTCGCTTATATGTCTAAAAATCAGTAGTAGCAATGCTTAACATCTGCAAAACTTATGTTTATGTAGTTAACAAATTCTCTTCTTTAAAATCAATATACTTCTTTTCTACATTTCTAATAGATATCAGGCATATAGGTTTCATTTAACACTTAGGCAAGCCATAAGGTAAACTACCTAATTGAATCAAACTTCGTTAAATTATAACCAGCAAGCAAGCCTGATTCAGATTTCTTATCTGAAGTATGCAATAAATTAGTCTGCCTCACCCCTTCGAATTTTAATCAGACCATAACCAGTACGTGAAAGACATGCTAAACAATCTGTATTTAAGTTGAAGAGGCCTGGTTGAGCCTTTAACAGTTATGTATTTTCCCATATTTGCTCTATGTGTTTTTTACTGTTGCCTCAGAATTTTATCCTTTTAAAACCACAAAAAGCCCAACATCGCTTCCTTTTAGGACTAGTGGTCCTGAATGCCTCCAGGGCTAATAGGATCGGGGTGGTTAACAGCATGCAATAAGTAACGAAATCATTCTGCGCTTGAATACCTTAACGGGATGGGAAAGGATAGATATGGATATGATTACCGGTGCGCTAATACCACGTGTAAGCCCTCTTCTAAGGAGTGATTAATGGGCATTAATGTGATCCATATTATTTGTAAGCCTAGGACCCCCTTTCTCTTTACTTGGTTGTTTTATTTTCAGAATTTTAAAACTACTTCAATTTTAGCTTTTCTTCATTTTCATTCAATTTCAACTACTTGCAACCATTATGTGAAAACCCATTCGAAACCTTTATGTGTCTATTTGTTTTTGCACATAAAGTCACAATTGTAGCATGGCCGGGAACCACACTAGTGGATCTCGAGGGGTGCCTAACACCTTCAACTCGAGATAATTTCTAGCCTTACCCAATCTCTAGTTTCTTAATCAAAACTCGTCTTAGTGTCCTAATACATTTTAATCATTAGGTGGTGACTCTTCAATTCAAACCCAATTCCCAAAAAGGGAACGAGTTGCACTCTTGAATGTCATAAACCCGATTTCGCGAGAAAAATGGGGTGCGACAACAAGAACATCAAAATCGGACCTCAAATCCCCAATTTACCCTCTCCAAATTCAAGCCCCAATTCCCCAATTTTAGGCTTTAAATTTCACTAATTTCATGTCTACTTAGTTAGCATCACCATAGGATCGAGTATTAAGTTCAAAAATTTCACCTCCAAGTGTTTCCCTTCGAATCTCTCTTCAATCTCTGTCAAAAAGCTTCAAAACCACTCAACAACGGTAAAAATCGCTAAAAATCGTGAAGTCCACTATTTAAATCTTCTGCCTAGGTATAATTTCCTTCTTCGCGAACGCGGTCAAGGCCTGGCGTTCGGAAAGCACAAAAAATCACTGACCAATTATTCCTCTTTTAGGAATGCGACTTCCTTCACGCGAACGTGAAGCCTCAGCTATCCAATCCTTCGCTAACATGACCTTACCTACGCGAACATGATGCACAAACTCATGGAGTCCCAGCTACTCCCTTTTTTTCCTACGCGAATGCGACTCCTCTCACGCGTTCGCAATTAACTAGTATCCAAACCTATGCTAACGCGACCCCCAACTCACGAATGCAAAGAAAATTTCATTTTCTAGACCCAGCAATACTTCACGAATGCGGGAAAATCTTCGCAAACGTGAAGAACGAATTCTTCTGCAAATAAAAACCAGCAAAATCTACAACTCTCCAAAACCAAAAATTGGTCCATTAACTGCCAGAAACTAATCCGAGGCCCTCGGGACCTCAAGCAAACATGCCAATACATCCCATAAAATCATTCAAACTTGTTCCCACCTTCGGAACACTCAAAACAACGACAAAAACAAAATCGACCTTGGATTCAAGCATAAGAACTTAGAAACTCCCAAATTTCGCAATCAATCAAAAGGTCTATCAAACCTCGTCAGAATGACCTGAAATTTTACACAAACACCCCAAATGACACAACAGACCTACTCCAACTTCCGAAATTCGGTTACGACCCCGATATCAAATTTTCCGCTGCCCATCGGAAAATGCCAAATATTTTATTTCGTCAATTCAAGCCTAAATCTTCGACGGACCTCTGAAACATATTCCGATCATGCTCCAAAGTCCTAAATCACCTAATGAAGCTATCTAAACCATCAAAATTAATATCCAAGGACTTCTACCTATAAGTCAATGTCTGGTTGACTTTTCCAACTTAAGCTCACTCAAAAGAGACTGTCTCATTCCTCTACAAAACTACTCCGAACCTGAACCAACCAAACCGATACCACAAAATTCAGCTGAACAAGATATAAATAAGTAGAAATGGGAGAAAGAAATAGGTAACTCATGAAACAACCGGCCGGGTCGTTACATCCTCCACCTCTTAATCAAACATTTGTCGTCGAACGAGTCAAGAAACATACCTGAAGTCTCAAATAGGTGAGGATATCTTCCATGAATCCCCCATTCAGTCTCCCAAGTAGCCTCCTCCATGGGCCGACCTCTCTACTACACTTTCACTAAAGCTATATCCATTGATCTCAACTTTCGAACCTCACGCTCTAAAATAGCCACTGGCTCCACATCATAAGTCAAATCATCATCTAACTGAACTGTTTTGAAATCCAAAAAATAAGACGGATCGCCAATGTACTTCCAGATAATAGAAACATGAAATACCGGATGCACACTCGACAAGATGGGTGGCAAAGCAAGCATATAAGTAAACTGAGTACCTCTATCTAAAATGATTGAAACTGGGATACCATGCAAGCGAACAATCTCTCGGATATTAATTTTTGTTAACCGCTCCGAAGAATAAGAAGTGCACACAAGAATGAAGTGTGCGGACTTGGTTAGCCGATCCACAATCACCCGAATAGCATAGAACTTCTTCAAATTCCGTGGTAGCCCAACTACAAAATCCATGGTGATCTGCTCCCATTTCAACTTTGGAATATCTAAATGTTGAAGCAAGCCACTCAGTCTCTGATGCTCATATTTCACCTGTTGGCAATTGAGACATCGAGCCACAAATCCCACAATATCCTTCTTCATTCCCCTCCACTAATAGTGCTATCTCAAATCCTGATACATCTTTGCGATACCCGGAGAGTGGAATACCACGAGCTATGAGCCTCCTCTAGCATCAACTCCCGAAGCCTACCCACACTAGGCAGACATATCTGGCCCTACATCTTCAATACCCCATCATCACCAATAGTCACATCTCTAGTATTGTCATGATGAAATTTGTCCTTAAGGACAAGCAAATAACGATCATCATATTGGCGCTTTCTTATGCGATCAAACAAGGAAGACCGAGAAACCACAAAAGCAACGACACGACTGGGCTCCGAAATATCCATCCTCACGAACCGATTGGCCAAGGCATGAACATATAGTGCAAGAGGTCTCTCCTCAACATGAATATATGCCAAACTGCCCATACTCACCGCCTTCCTACTCAAGGCATCAGCCACTACATCAGCCTTTCCCGGATGGTACAAGATAGTGATATCAGAATCCTTTAGTAGCTCCTACCACCTCCGCTGCCTCAAATTAAGATCATTCTACTCAAACAAGTGTTGTAGGTACGATGATCAGTAAACACCTCATAAGACACACCATGTAGATAATGCCTCCCAATCTTTAACGTGTCAACAATGGCAGACAACTCTAGATCATGAACATGGTAATTCTTCTCATAGGGCTTCAACTGACGAGAAGCATAAGCAATAACTCTACCTTTGTACATCAACACACACCCAATACCAACACTCGAAGCATCACAATTCACTGTATATGAACCTGAAGCTGATGGAAAAAACTAACTGGAGTCGTGCTCAAGGTAGTCTTGAGCTTCTGAAAGCTCACCTCACACCCATCTGACCACTTGAATGGAGCACCCTTTTGAGTCAATTTGGTCAAGGGTGATGCAATATATCAAACCAAGAAAGTTGCGAATCTTTGTGGCTGAGGATGATCTTGGACAACTTTGAATCGCCTCTATCTTCTTCGGATCAACCAGAATACCCTCACTGGACAGCACGTGCCCGAAGAAGGCCATTTAACTGAGCCAAAACTCACACTTGGAGAACTTTGCATAACGTTTCTCCTCCCTCAACTGCTGCAACACAACTCTCAAATGTTCTTCGTGCTCCTCTTGACTACGCGAGTACACCAAAATATCATCAATAAATACAATAACAAACGAGCCGAGATAAGGCCGAAACACGATGTTCATCAAATGCATAAATGTTGTTGAGGCATTGGTCAACCCAAAAGACATCACAAGTAACTCATAATGACCATATCTGGTCCTGAAGGTTGTCTTAAGAATATCCGAGTCCATGATCTTTAACTGGTGATACCATGAACGGAGATCAATCTTGTAGAACACTCTTGCTACCTAAAGCTGGTCAAATAAATCGTCGATATTAGGAAATGAATACTTTTTCTTGATTATAACTTTCTTTAACAGCATGTAATCAATGCACATCCTTGCCATCCTTTTTCTTCACAAATTGAACAGGTGCACCCTAAGGAGACATACTAGGTTGAATAAACCCCTTATCAAGAAGTTCCTGAAGCTGCTCCTTCAACTCTTTCAACTCCGTCGGTGCCATACGATATGGTGGAATAGAAATGGGCTAAGTGCCCAGCACCAAATCAATACCAAAGTCTATATCCATGTCTGGTGGCATGCCCGACAAGTCTGCAGAAACAAATTGGGAAAATCGCTCACTAGGGGAACAGAATCAATACTATGAGTTTCTATACTAACTTTCCTCACGAAGGCTAGATAAGAAAGACAACCCTTCCCAACCATTCGGTGGGCCTTCAAAAAGGAAATCACTCTACTGGTACATAATCCGTTGAACCCCGCCACTCAATCTGTGGCAACCTCAATATAGCCAACGTCACCATTTTAGCATGACATTCCAAATAGCACGACATGAAGATAACCAATCCATGCCCAATATTACATTAAAATCAACCACACTAAGAAACAAGAGATCCACTCTGGTATCCAAACCCCGAATAGTCACCACACATGACCGGTATATACGGTCCACAACAATAGTATCACCCACCAAAGTAGATACACAAACAGATGGAACAAGATACTCTCGGGGTGTATCCAAATAACAAGCAAAATTTGATGACACATATGAAAAAGTGAATACAGAATCAAATAACACAGATGTATCTCTGTGGAAAACTGAGACAATACATATAATCACAACATCTTAAGCAATAGCATCTGGTTTGGCTGGGAGTGCACATAAATGTGCCTGACCACAATTGATCCACCTCCCCTTAATGGGCGACCCCTAGATAACTAACCCCCACCACTAGTTGCCTGAGCGGGTGGTGAAGTAACTAGAGGTGAAGTCGAGGCCTGACTCCTTTGCTGAGACGTTACCCTCAAGAAGACGAAGACAGTGCCTCCTCATATGTCCAAACTCTACACACTCGTAACAACTCCTTGGCGTAGGGAATGGGGACTGAAAGGAACCCCTAGCACCAAAATAATCAGTAGAAGGACCTGGCACTGAGGAACCCTAAACCGATGGAGCACAGGACAAGCTTTGGGTTTGTAGTGCACTGAGTGATTAATGGCACTGATGTGAGATATGAGAACCATGGCCCGATGATGCCCCAAGATGAACTGGGCGAGCTGACTGAGCATGTTTGAATAGACGACCTTTGTCGTGCTAAAACTAACCTATCGAAGGAACAACTCAAAAACTACCAGATCCTTGAGTCCTCTTGGCCTCCTTTTCATCTCGCTCATGGCGGTGAACTGACTTAATCTCGCAAGAAATGTCAACAACCTCCTCAAAAGTAGCAATTGACACCCTCTCCGAACCTTCAGATCCTCTCTCTATCCGTAGGAACCAACCAAACAACAGGCCGAGCTAACTCTGTGAACCTCATATCATACTATTTCACGTTCATATCACCCTGACGCAACTGCTCGAACTTCCAGCGCAACTCCTCCATGAAAGATTGTGGCATATATTTCTCCAAAACGATAACAGAGAATTGCTGCCAGGTAAGGGGCGCTGCATCAATAGGCCTACGCCTATCATAAGCCTCCCACCAAGTAAAGACAGCTCCAGAAAATTTCAAAGTAGTGAATGCTACCCCACTAGTCTCCAGAATGCCTGCTGTGCAAAGAATCTTTTGATACTTATCCAAGAAACCATGGGCATCCTCGCCCTCTACAACATTGAAAGTCTAAGGGTGAAGTCTACCAAACCTCTCCAATCAATGTTGGTCGTCATCAGGCATAACGGGTACCGGATAATCCTGAAATGGTGCAACCGGCTGGGCTTGAGGTGCCCCCGATGTGTGAAGTCCCTGCACTACCTGCTCAGGTATGCGAGCAGTAGGAGTCTGAGTACCTCCCCCGGCCTGAGATGTAGTTACCGCCTTAGTAACTGAGACCACATGAGGCTAGTGCACACTAAAAGAATCTGTTCTAGGGCCTCCTGAAGGCCCTGAATCACAATAGGCACAGCCGGTGCCTGAGTTGGTCCTGCTGGAGCATCTTTAACTGAGACCTGATCATGAACTAGGACTGTTGGTGGATCTGCAGGTGCTTCCGTAGCCGTTTTATGGGCTACACCCCTACCCCTACCATGACCTCGGCTTCTAGTGGCTTTTACTGGTGGTACTGGTCGTACTGGTGGTCGTCTGTCCTAAATGGTAGCATGTGTCTTCACCACCTGTGAGAGAATAAAATAACAGAAACTTAGTTCTAGAATCATTAGATTCACACGACAACAATTGAATGTGATGTTTTTTTCTAAAGGTTCTGCAGCCTCCCGAGGATAAGTACAGACGTCCCCATACCGATCCGCGAGACTCTAGTAAATCGGCTCATGACCCATAAGACCTATATAACCTAGGCTCTGATACCAACTCGTCACGACCTTAAATACCCAAGTCGTGATGGCACCTATCATAGTGCTAGGCCAACCGAAACAACACAAACAATAAAGAAGATCCTTTGTAAAAATTTGTATTTCTAAACAGATTAAGTCTTAAATCTTTGATTTTTTTTAGGATATCAAAAGAAATACGTGGAAACAAGTACGTAAATACATCAACCTATCCCGAATATGCTGTGAACGCCGTGCAGCTACCTTGCGATCTCTGTATAAGACTCTGAGAGTGCTGGAAGCTCTCACTCTGATGCTCGGTCACCTGGATCAGCACACAAGGTGTAGAGAGTACCATGTGTACGCCAACTCATTAAATAACTAATGTAAATAAACTCTGAGTGCCGTGACGAGTATTTAAAATCGTATACAAACTTAATTAGGACTTTCAACAGAAAGATCAAAGTTAAAATCTGCAGTTCAATAACCAAATACCTTGTAAAAACTCCAGTTTCAGTGAAAATCCATTAAAACATTTATTCATCATTTTCAAAAAAGGATTAGTAAATAGAAGAGCGAAAATAGGAAAATCTCATAAGCAAGCCCCTCGGGCAAAGTATCACTCATAAGTGTAGCCTCTCAAGTAAGCCCCTCAGTTACTCGTGACTCAGCTCTCGTCAAACAATACTCACACTCAACACTCCAGCTCAATAGATATCTTATTTTAAATAATAATAATAATAATAATCGTTGCAACGTGCAACCTGATAAATAATATATAGTCGACTAAACTCATTGGGGTTGTACAGGCTCCATATGGGGCTCCTACAGCCCAAGTGTCATATCGTTACGGCGCGCGCAGCCCTATCCAATATATATTATTGCGGCGTGCAGCCCGATCTATATATATTCAAATATCACTGCGGCGTGTATCCCGATCCATTACACACACACACACACACACACACACACACATATATATATATATATATATACATATATATATTCATCACCATAGGTTCTCAACCTCTCTTAGTCATTAACCTCACGTCCACTCAGGCATATCAATGAAAATCAGGAAAACTCAGCCTAAACAGTTCTCATATATTAAGGAGTAGAGTAATGAAACAAGATTAAACAATAAACAGGTAAAACATATTGTGGATATACTTTCAAATAAAAATAGTGCGAGGGAAGTAGTAAAATACCCCTAAGGGTCTAAATAGTTCTTCACAAAGGCCCCAAACATAGCATTCAACCCATGTTGACAAATCAATTTCTAAAACACATGGATATCATATCAATATATCAAAATATGCAACTATACAATTGCTACAGGATAGGCCAAGTCACAATCCCTACGGGTGCACGCCCACACGCCCGTCTCCTATCTATGCGTCACCTTATTTATCAAATAGTACGAAATTGTGGGTTTCATACCCTCGGGTATTGATTATAGTCGTTACTTAGCTCAAACCTGATGAAATACTACTCTGCGACGCTCTTGCCTCTCAACTCGGCCTCAGTTTGCATCGAATCTATCTAAAATCGGAACCATAACATCAATATATGCTAGGGGAGCAAAGTCCACGTGAAAATAATTAAACTACATCCCGAAATTGGTCAAAACCTGACCCCAAGCCCATGTCTCCGAATCCGATAATTATCAGTGGAATCCTTATCCTCCCACGAGTTCATACATACCAAGAACATCAAAATCGGACCTTTAAATGGCCCCTCAAATTCCCAATTTACACTCTCCAATTTCAAGCACTAATTCCCCAATTTTAGGCGTTAAATCTCACTAATTTCATGTCTTATCAGTTAGAAATCACCATATGATCAAGTATTGAGTTCAAACGCAATTTCCTACACGCAAACGTGAAGCCTTGACTGTCCAAGCCTTCCCAAATGCGACCTTACCTATGCGAACGCGATGCACAAACTCCTGGTCCCAGCTACTCCCTTTTTCCCTAGTCCAACACAACTCCTCTCAAGCGTTCACGATTCACTGTAATCCAAACCTACGCTAATACGTCCCATGACTCACGAACGCGAAGAACATTTCCTCCTCTAGACCCAGCTCTTCTTCACGAATGCGGGACAATCTTCGCGAACGCAAAGAACAAATTCTTCTGCAATAAAAACCAGCTAAATATGCAACTCTCCAAACACAAGAATTGGTCCATTAACCACCTGAAACTCACCTGAGGCCCTCGGGACCTCAACCAAATATGCCAACACATTCCATTAAATCATTCAAACTTGTTCCAACCTTCGGAACACTCAAAACAACAACAAAACACCAAATCAACCTCGGATTGAAGCCTAAGAACTTAGAAACTCTCAAATTCCGTAATCGATCAAAAAGTGTATTAAACCTCATCCGAATGACCTGAAATTTTGCACACACATACCAAATGACACAACGTACCTACTCCAACTTTCGAAATTCTATTCCAACCTCGATATCAAAATTTCCATTGTCGATTAGAAAATGCAAAAATCTTCCACAGATCTCTAAAACACATTCCGATCACACTCCTAAGTCCCAAATCAATTAGTGAAGCTATACGAACCATCAAAATTCACATCCGAGGCCTTCTACCTATAAGTCAACATCCGGTTGACTTTTACAACTTAAGCTTACTCAAAATCCGAACCCGAACCAACCAACCCGATATCACTAAATATAGTTGAACAAGACATAAAGAAGTAGAAATGGGGAAAACGAAGTGGTAGCTCATGAAACGACCCGTTGGATCGTTACAACATCATACGAACTTGATCCCGTGATTAAATCGCCAAAATAACACCTAGAACTATGAATTGAATACCAAATCAAATGAAATTTTCAAGAAATTTGAAACTTCTATTTTTGCAATCGGACGTCAGAATCACTTCAAACCAACTCCGTTCTTCACCAACCTTAACAAGCAAGTCATATATATAGTAATAAACCTGTAGTGAGATCTAAAGCCAAAATACATACCCGGTATCAACAAAATCAAACGCCCATCAATTCTTAAAAATCATTAACCTTTCAGTTTTTGATAAAAAATAATAACTTGAGCTAGGGGCCTCCAAATTCGATTCTGGGCATACGTCCAGGTCCTAAATTACGATACGGACTCATAGGACCGTCAAAATATGAATTTGGGTCCGTTTACTCATAACGTTGACCGAAATCAACTCAAATGAATTTTTAAGTCAAAATTCTTATTTTTATCAGCTCTAACATAAAAACTTTCCAGAAAAACACCCGGACTACGCATGCAAATTGAGGAGGGATAAAACGAGGTATATAAGGCTTCCAAGCAATGAATTAGATTCTAAAATAAGATAGGTCATCACATTAAACTTAGTGAATAGTAGTTGTCAGAATATACACAAGAACAAGTGCAGAAACTCAGTAGGACTTAATCCTGTTGATTTAGAACATATTTATACAATAGAATTGCAGATATGATCACACATTTATGAAGGTTTGCATATCATTACAATGATCCTTCAAGAATTACAGGATCACAGAGACACATTAGAGGGGAGAGGCCAACTCAGACAACATTAGCTAATATACTTAAAAATGTTATAATAACCTTATGTTTGCCCGTAATGTTCATAACCGTTATAGTTAATCCTCTCAGGCAGACAACTTTAGGTGTGTAATACAGATCAACAAATAATCACTAAGATAATGATCAATATAACAAACACAAGAGTCATAACGAAAATCATTATTGAAGTATAATGTCAAAACATGTGTGCAGAAATATTAAAGGTTCTTTATTAACCACACATAGATCATTCTACTTGAAGCAACATTCGTTGGGTTCACATGATAACATATTAGCATTGGTTCATTTCAGATTCGTAAGGAAAAAAGTACCAAAATATAGTGGTAGATTATGAGCCAATAACAACACATTATAAGCAGAGATAATCAATTATAAAATGACAACAATAGAACATAAATAGGGATGATCAGCAGGATAATAGAGTAGGCATGCCTTTAACTAAGCAGTTAAAAGAGAGGAAAGATCAAGGCTCATTGACCTTCCTTTGAGAAGCAAACCGAATGAGCACTTTTGTTAGCCATCTAGGGATCAAAAAACTCAAACTCCAACTGGTAATGGAGCTTGAAATGGAAAAGAAAATCAAACTAGTTAGAAACCCTAGCTCGACTCTTCACTAAACAAAGCTGAAATTGATATTTTCTGTAAGTGATTTCTGATGTGTATCTCGTATTAGGTCTATTTGGTGAGAGCACTAAAGCTCTCCTTTTATAGTGTCATTCAATGCCTTACGTTTCAACAAATTCAAATGGTAGCGGAGAGTAACAAAGAGTTAATAATGTGAGCATCACTGAGTGAAACTAGAGATGACCAAAGGGAAAAACAACAAGAGTTTTACCTGAGAAGAGGGAATTTGATTGTTGATAGCAAAACTCATCAGATAAAGCGTCAATGGCCAGTGGACGTTGCATTTGTTCACGACCCAAAATACACTATAGGCGATGATGGAGCCCAATATTACCTTTAGGCAAGCCAATAGTGAACTATCACGTTAATTATTCATGTTACTACTTTTAAAAAATCATAAATTTTATTAAGTAAAGAAATTTGCACATTTAAATCGTAGGTACATACATAGCTAATAAGATGTACGAATAAAAGATGACAATACTATGCAAATCTGTAAACCCCAACTAGAATATCCCAAAATTCGGTATCACAAGTGCATGCGTGTTCACCAAAAAGTGCAATAACAATAATAATATAATATATGTCTAAATATAAAATAGGTAGGATATAGTAAATAAATAAGATGAAGACTCTAAAGGCTGTCGTGCGCATAGTAGAAAGCAGCTGTGTCTTTTACTAGTTAAATTAAAGTATTTATGATTTCAGGAATATTGAAAATGAGCATTTAATTAACTACTTAGTATTGGCTAGCCTAACAGTGGTATTTGGCGCCATCATGACCTTTAAAGGATTTTGGATCGTGACAACATGGTATCAGAGAACTAGGTTCACTTAGGTCTCACGAGTCATGAGCGAGTCTAGTACAGTCTTGCGGATCGGTACGGAGATGTCTGTACTTATCTTCGAGAGGCTACAAGGCTGATACGAACACTTCCCTTCTTGATTCCTTATCGTATGGTTTGAATCCTTTAAGGCTTATGTCTTTGTTTCTTTTTTACTCAATCTTATGCGATGTGAAGCGCTTGCTATCGATAGAATTGAGGAATTGTAATGGCACTATATGCGGTGCGGGATATTTCCCCCTGCGTAGTTGATTGTGCTATTGTTCGTCACCTTGCGGAAGGATATTTCATCATTTCATCTCAGTAGTTGTACTTTTGAGAGCGTCGAGGCTATACACAGGTTGCTATGTTACTCATGATTTGTTATCGCGCAGTATTGAGGTAATTGAGATGCTTGCCTATGTGTCGGGGAAGTGAATGACTTGAGAGGAGGTTTTCTCAGTGCAGGATTCAGAGATTCATTATATTAATTCCGATACAGGAAAGGGCAATCCGACTACAAATGTTCAGGTTGGGTTGATAAAGAGAGAGACTTGGTATTTTTTAGCGTGGTAGAATGTTCATCTGTGATGCGGTGTCATTGACCTTGTTGAATATGTTAAATTCGCCGGAGTTATGGTTTTCTTTAGCTCGCCCTTGGGGCAGGGTGGCATGAAATAGTGCCGGAGAAGTGTCTATCAGAGGTCATGGTGTCATGCGTTGGTTAGACTTCAAGAATTCCAAGTGTGTGAAACAGGAGTCAAGTAGTTGCTTAAAGGAGTGAGTTTGACCAAAATGGGAGAGTGAAAGGGTAGCACATAGGTTATGTGTAGGATGAGAACCCTCATTGAGAAAACTTTAGATGATTTGGAATTCAATGTCATGCCCCGAACTTAGGGAGGGGGTGGAGGGGGGCCGAGACCGGCACCAGGTACCTTACGCAATCGAGTACCAACATAACGTATTTTTTCATATCATACTATCATAGATAACTGAGCCGGAGAGGCTGCTGTAAAATAGGTAGAATCCAACAAGTAATACCAACTTATACATAAGACATATGGGCCTCTAAGACCAAAATAACAACTCGTATACTGAACATACGCCGACAAGGCCATGCAATCTTATACGTACATAATATTTATCTACAAGCCTCCAAGGATACATAATTATCATAAAATTCGGTACATAGTCCCACCACAACAAACAATGCACATCTAAACTATACTGACCAAACAAGCAAGTCCGAGCAAATGGAGTGCACCAATATCTTCCATTGAGCTGATCGCCAACTTGGAGAACTCTCGACCTGTCGAGAACTGCAGACATGAACGCAGCATTCCTAGGCAAAAGGCACGTCAGTACTTCTAATGTATCGAGTATGTAAGGCACATAAATATGTACACAAAATACATGGAACAAATATAGAGTAAATGATTCAACATGTAAGTATGGATAACTCTGTAAATTATGAAATACTTTTAGTGTCATGCATATACATATGAACATCATGTCGTGCACATGTACATATTTTCACAACATCATCAAGCCTCAGAGGGCATTCCATCATATCATCTCGGCTACTGTGGGAAAAATCATCAACGTATACCAGCTGATAAGGTGGTGGTGCGCATATAATACCATAACCTTTCTCATATCCCATATATATATATATATATATATATATATATATATATATATATATATACATATATATATATATACATACATATACATATGTATATATATATATATATATATATATATATATATATATATATGTATATATGTATATATATGTAGATATGTATATATATATGTATATATGTATATATATACATATTTATATATATATATATATATATATATACGTATATATATATATATGTATATACGTGTATATATATATATATATATATATATATGTATATACGTGTATATATATATATATATATATATATATATATATATATATATATATATATATATATATATATGCGTGTATATTTATCCATCTGTTCGTGGGTCAGTGTACGTGTATAAATGCATGAAATGCATAAGAAATACATGAATAAGATTTTCTCGGAATGCCATGAAAATCAGTATGCCTTTCGGATAAATTTTATCAAATACATATTTTTCTGAGACCCATAAACAGAAGATATAATAGTAATTCACACGGAGAATCAAGAATATAGACACCCCTAGTATTTCTATGAAGAGTCATTTATGGAAATTGTGCATTTGCTCTTTTAGTTTGTGACGAATAGAATAAGGGATAATCTTAACATATCGGAAGTAGGGAAAACTCTATATGATATTTTTAAAAAAGATTGCACCATACTCCTATTAGAACCACAAAATTTTACGTTGCTAAGTATTAAAGAGTCTTGTATGAGATTTGATTGTAGCAACCATGGATATAATTTGTATGAAATTATATCCGATGTTGATAATATACCAGCTCTGACCATTGTCAAGTCCGGCTTAATTGCGCTGAAACGTGAAGTGGGATCATAGTTCGAAAAATTCCAAGAACTTTACTCCCGTGACCTCAATGCTTTACTTTCGTGATCTCAAGACCTGTATCTGTACCATGTTTTTCGGCAAGAAATACCATGAACTTGGTAAGGATATTCATTAACCCACTTAGGAGAAACTTTATCAGCAATCCTTTCCAATATAGAGAACTTAATTACCAATTTATAATCTCTATGAGTCTTTGGAAGCAAGTGGTCTTCAAATGTCTTAAGGTTGATATCCTGGTGCCCACCAATTGATTTGCCTAAAGGTAAGAGTCACCTATGTCTTCCTCTACTTGCTGCCACGTGGGGTGGAAAAAACTTTTATCTTTACTCAACTTATTAGTTAATTAGGTAATATTTCGTTACCCGGTAATTAACCAACTATCTGCATAATTAAGAATCATCTCCACCTACTTAAAATACTATTCACTTTTAACATACCTTATACACCTTACTATCATGGTTATGTGGTATCTTATATGGAACTAATCCATAAATACCGAGTATCTTAGCTCGGGTCATATTTTATCCCAACATGATCAACTTGAACGAAAATTTATTTTCTTTGACTTGTTTCCCTTCTCACCTTCACGAATTTACTCATCACTTGCTTGAAATAGCATAATTCTTATAATATTCAAATAATCTTTTTTCTTGGACTAATGTCAATTACCTTACGACAAATTTAACGTACAATACTACAGGGTGCAACATCGCCATAATTTAATACTGCAAAGCATAAGATAATCATAATGTATGCTGCAAGACATGACATAATTGTAATATTGCAGGGAATAAACCCCTTTGGAACATTCGTTCTCAAATGTTGACTGATTCTTTTATCATTTTCATAACTTATAGCTTTTGTAAATACCTTAATACTCTCGTTGCCATTTAGGGAGTTGTTCTGTGAATAACTCATAAGGCCAATGCATTCCCCCCTTTAGGCCTCTTTCCCATTCCATGACTTGTTATTGAATTTCTTTCATCATGCAGCTTCTACTATACTGACCTTGTAAGTGTGTCTATCCAACTCACCTCCCCTTTTTCCTCCAGCTTTTATCCAATCTTGAAGTTCTTCGCTTGGTATTTTGTTGAACTTACGAATATTGTTATATCTTATTTCATAGACTTGATTATCCATTCATATGAATTTATTTGCATCTACGTAATTCATACTATATCATAAATCTTACTTTTATTTCTCGTTATTGAGGTCTGGTACCAAATTCTAGGTTACTTTCATTGCTTATCCCATATGTATAAATCTGTGTTCTCTAATGCTTCCACATTAATGTTCATCTTAAGAATGGCGTCCTAACTCCTCTCATACTTTATAACTTTTATCCATCCATTGTTGATTCACCTCAATTTTGATCCATAATCCACCCCTGATAACTTAACCTTTTGTGTAATACTGCCGTTAGGGTTCATGTTTTTTCGGGGAACATCTGAAATGATTAGGTTGATGCACCTGGGGTAATACCATGCTTTCATAGCCCTATCTCACATCATCGCAATGTGATTCACCTTGGGTGGGTATTGTAATCCTTTCTAATTCATGAGATACCCTTATTTTCTTCATCAGATCATTACTCAACCGAAGGCCCAATCGTCATCCTTTGTCAATAACAATTACACCCTCATTCTATTAACAGGGCAGCATTTCATCTCTTCTAAATTTTATTAGTCTTAGACTCTTTTGAGTTCATTCTGGCTATACTAAGCTTTTTATATTTTAGAGAATCCATCAACTCTCTTATTTTTATGATCTTAATCCCAAGAACTTATCCATTCTCGTCATCTTATCACTCACCTTTTCTTATCCTTACTCATATGTTGCTAAAAGCTTGTTGCTCTACCATACTTTAGCTTGCGACCTACACATATCTATTCATACTTGTTCGCAACCTTCCTTCAACTTGCTTGCACCATATATTTCCATATGTTATTTCAGAATATCAAGCAAGACATCATATTGTTTCTAACTCTTCTTTTACTCTCTAATTAGACCTTTTGGTACATAGAAACCATAGGCTGGAAGGTATGCCACAAACAATGCTGCTATTATTCTTGGATACTGGATCCCCGGGCTTCTAGCCTTTTATCTACAATATGGACTATTCACAACCTTTTGCATTTGAGTATCTCGTACATTATTCAACTTTAGCTTTCTTACCTTAAAATTTTGTACCGTATCTTTTATATCTCTCATGACCTCCCTTCCATATAGGTATATTTCACGTTCAAAACTTGAATCTATATCATAATTCTTGCACCTCTAGGCATACACAATTTTGTGGGAACTTCATTCTGACTTCTTATGAGGCTGGTATTCTTCTAACTGCTTATACGTAGAGCCGTTATAGAATATGGCTACTGTACTATCTCTTTTGTGCCTCTGATATTAAGGGTGATACTGGAATGTTCCTAATCACGATTTTGATAATTTTCTTGGCAAATAATCATTCTCTTGATTTACTTGGTTGATATAACTCTTTCATTTCTTCTTCCTTCTAATCAGCCTTCATGTAAGCTTAAGCTATCTTTCGATCTGCACCTCCTAGTATTAGTTATTACTTTAGCCTTTCATGGACGTTATGGAATGTCCATGATACAATCTTTAACAACTCAATCCTTTGTTTATGCCCTGGGCTCAATTCGTTCTTTTAGCTTATACCGGAGTCTTCTATGTCTGTATGATTATCAACATATATGTTTCATGGATAATACTCCAAAATCTTAAGTGTATCCATAATGTACTAAATTCTAGATCATTGGTCGAATAGTTCCTTTCGTTCCCTCTCACCTTTCTTTAAATGTATGCAATTACTTTTTCTGGTCTCTCCGCCCTCTTCCTATGTGCATACTTAACTTATCCTAGTTCCCACACATGCCAGAATTTTTGTGCAACTCATATGGTCTCGAATATTACCTTCGATTTGTTATGAGACTGCTTTTACACGACCATTTCTCCTTCGAGTTACTATATTTAGGTTTAAACCTTCTCCATTATTTCCTCGGCTAGTCTCCCATTGTAGTACATAGGGAGGACCCTTTGACTCTTATAAAGATGTGATCTTATTACATCGTAGACCCGATGGAATATTTTTAATGTTCTTCCTCGCCTCTAGTTATCCGTAGTTACTTACCTCCTAACCTTTGTGTTTGTAGGGTTGCTTTTGAACTGATATTTGACTGTCAAGATAGTGGCACTCTCTGTTATTCCTGTAACATTCATAAGGTCCTTTAACTACTCCGACTCCTATTTGAATATATCTCAAGTATTATAATGACATTAAAGAAAAGTTGAATTCTCCATATTGGGGTTTACTATATTAATCTTGATTGATATTCTGATTTGTCTATAACTTCTTATCTAGTCATTACTAGGCTCTTTCTGAATAAACTACGAACAACTCGCCAGCCCATTATCATATTTACATAATCTCTTTTGGGTAATTTTCTTTGTCTAACTTATCTCTTGCACTAGCTCCTAATTCATCAGTTACCTTTCGGGCAATAACCCTTACTTCCTTTTTCTGACATTATTCTTACATAACGTTCTAGAATCATAGCATATATGTAGGATTGGATAAGTGCAATCTCATTTCTTTCTCATTTTTATCGCACTTTTCCTTTACCATACCATAGTTACTAGAACAACTTAATTTTGTCTTAATGCCACATTACTCCATATTCACTTCCCCCCCCCCCCTTTTTAGGGGAGAGATGTTTTGCCTTTTCAGCTCTGGCGTCTTTTCACATCATCGATGACTTTTACTCGCCTTGCGATAATCCTTATGTACCAAGGGTAACAAAATTCCTTACTTTCAAGGGTGACAATGTAACTGGTACATACAGTCCATTAAGCTTAACTTTGCTCACATTTCTTGCTTTAGGGAAGCGTCTTCCCGAATGACCATTCTTTAAATTTCTCCTGAATCTTTTTACTTTGTATATTCTACTATCGCCGGAACGAAATTTGAAATTCTCATGATGCCGAATATTATCAAATCACTCAGTCCCTAATTCGTGTTTAGTTTATCTTGTTCACCAATCCATGCTAGTTTCTATTACTCTGGGGTCTAACTTTTCCCTTCTATTAATCACGTTAGAGTCGTGAACTTATTTCTCAAAATGAGGATATGACTTTATAGCCTATATTCTTTTATTATCTAAAGGCATGTCAGATCTCGTCTTTTCATTCAATTGATTGTAGACCTATAATACTGCTATCTTTTAGATCTACTATTGTCATCCGTGTATCATACCTTACTCATAATGCTTCATTAACTCTTTTTTTATTTTCCACTAACATTTGTGTCTATCACTTTATTCTGAAAATTCGAACAAGATAATTTTTTGCTTTTAGCTCCCCTTGCTCCATCTAGTAGCTCTTTGAGTTGCTTATCATTCTCGCTCTACTAGGGATAGGAGCCATACTAAGGTAATTTATATCCCTTCAAGGTTTCCAGATCCTATCTTTGTAGTACTCTTATCCAGCTGTACTATTTTAGAGTGCACCATCTAGGTGTCTCACAAGGAGATCTATTAGCACATTTGCAATATCCTTCAGAAATGTCAACTAACGCAAACAAACCATTCACCATTTAAGGTTACTTCTACCCCAGTCGGATCCTACTATTCTGTCCTTCTCTTAAACAATATTCATTAGCTCCCATAGGGGATGACTGAGATAGGTGGGGCCAATTGTACATCCATCTATTACTGTTGAAGGTAATTTAAAATGCTTACATCTCCCTTCCTGAATGGTAAATAATGATAATCTTTATTAACTGGCTACCTCATACCCTTCTTCACCTTGCATCCATTACTTGATGTAACTTATGTCTAACTTCCAATTCTGTTATTCATTTTTACCGTAAAAATGGATAAGTATTCTTTCCAGAAAGCTCTTTATCAAGAACTTTACACCTTTTAGTACATGCATGGTCTGTTAAAGACCTCACATTTACTCATCATAAGCATGACGTGAAATCGAGTTCCTCTAGCGAGGTGTTAACTAGTCATTTCAGACAACACCAGCGCAGTTCTTAGTACGTTTGAGAATGAACGTATGTTTAAGTGGGAGATAACATAATGACCCGAATGGTCGTTTTGAGCTCTAGCACGTCGTCTGGTAGTTTAAGGCCATGAGTAGCTTCATTTCAGGTATAACAACTCGTACACGTAGTTGGAATTAGATTTCAGGAAGTTCGGAGTTGATTTGGAAAGACAATTCTCATTTCGGAAGCCTTAAGTTGGAAGAATTGACTAAGGTGTGATTTATAAGTAAACGACCTCGGAATCGAGATTTGAAAGGTCCAACATGTTCATATGATGATTTCGAACTTGGGCATATACCCAAATCGAGTTTTGGATGAACCAGGAGCATTTTAGTGCCTATTGTGGAAGTTAGTATTTTGGAAGAATTTTATAAATTTGGGTTGAAGTGCATTTCAATATTATAGATATCCATATTGGGCTCTGATTCTGGGAATATCTCTGTATGGTGATTTTGGTATTGGGAGCACGTCCGGAAGTGGATTTGGAGGTCCGTAGGTCGTTTCAGAGTCATTTGGCAAAAGTTAGAAATTTGAAGTTTTGGAAAGTTTGACCGAGGCTGAACTTTTCAATATTGGGGTCGAACTCCAGTTCCAAAGCTTGGAGTAGGTTTGTAATGTCATGTAAGATTTGCAAGCAAAATTTGGCATCATTCTGAGTTGATTTGATAGGAATCGAACGTGCGGAAGTGTTTTAGAAGTTTTTGAGTTCATGAGTTAATCCATGCGTTTTGGCATCCAATTCATAGTTTTATATGTTATGTCAATGTTTTGATTGCACAAGCAAGTTTAAATAATATTGTTAGACTTGTGTGGGTGTTTGTTGTGGAGCCCCGAGGGCTCAGGTGAGTTTCGAACGTTCCGATTGGTGGAAAACACCTCAATTTTTTAGTGTTTCTTTGCAGCAGTTGCAGGTCTTGCAAATGCAAGAAATTATTCGCAAATACGAACCTCGCATTTGCGAGAAGTGCTTTGCAATTTAGAAGGAACCCCATCTAGGCAGTGTTCGCATTGGCCATATTTGTGATCCCAGCAGAGTATGCATTTGCGACTCTTTGGTTGCATTTGCAATCTTGGCAGCCTAAGCCCAAGTTCACATTTGTGATGGTTTTGTCACATTTGCGACCCTCGCATTTGTGAATCGGGAGTCGAAAATGCGACATCTGAGGCCTATACACAACTTACTAATTACGAGACTTAGACCATTTAGCTCATTTTCCTTCCATCTGTTGGGAGATTTTGGAAGAGGGTTTTCACCTAGAACTTTGAGGTAAGTGATTTCTTCACAAAGTGAGGTTAATACATAGATTATGGATATATTGATATATAAAAATTTGTGAAATTAGGGTTTATATGAAAACGTAGGGTTTGGGTAAAAATGAGATTTGACCACGGAAATGCTTATGGAACTTAGTAAAAACCATATATTTGACTTCATAACGTTATAGTTAACTACTTTCTTCGAAAATTTTCGAAATTCGGACACGTGGACCTAGGGGTGAACTTTAGAAATCAAGCATTTAGGGTTGGGTAATCACCTTAATAGTTGGAATATGAATTTTTTTGAGTGTATATTGATTTGTTTATACACCATTTGAATAGTTTTAGATTTTTCGGCACCGATTTGGGAGTTTGAGCTCATTCTTGGATCGGAAAGTACGACTTGAGACGAGGTAAGTCTCCTTTCTAATATTGTAAGAGGGAATTAACTCAACTAAATTATTATGTGCTTCTAATTATGGGGGTTGCACACGCATGAGGTGATGAGATTTCATATGTAGCTACTATATATGCCTATGCCCGGGTAGTTTTAGGCTTGCGTCATGCCTTGTTTATATTGTTGCTAATTTATGTTTGTTGTTTTTCTTGAGAAGAAACGAGTTTTAGTTAGCTATTAAATGTTTTGAAAGGAGTTGAAATTTAGGAAAATTTGGAAACTAAAAGTTTTCATTCGAAATCTGTAATTTATAAAGAATTGAGAAATATGTTAATAACTTAAGAAATAAATCTATGAGTAACTGCTTCACACGTATTTTTCGCGAGCGGGAAAATTTCCTTAAAATATACGTATTGAATTTTCTTTATTTGAAAGGAACCAAGAAAATGATTTTATTAATAATAAATTATTATTTGACCGTGTCACACGTATGATTTGCGAGCAGGGTAATACCTTATATTTATATTTAACCGCGTCACACGTATGATTCGTGAGCGGGGTATTTCCTTCTACTACTCATATGGTATCGGGCAGCTTGCCTCAGCAGGATTTATGTACCACACTTTCATGGGAGCGGGTTGTTTGCCTTGGCAGATTAATAGATGCATTTGTGGTTCGCACCGATCGACCCTCGGCAGTGCACAATTTATTTTTATGTTTGATCGGGTCATAGGTCTCGACATTTCCTATATAAATATATATATATATATATATATATATATATATATATATATATATATATATATATATATATATATATATATGTATGTATGTATATTATCCTCGTGGAATCGTGCGTAATATTTGGCAAGAAGCCAGTGTGTCTTAGGGTGTTCCCCTAATTTAAATTATAACAACTTCTTTGATGAAATCCACTATATTTATATATATGCTCCGGTTACGGAGAGAACTTGCTAGTTGGGAGCTTGAGTAAATTGTAAAAACGGGAATTGTACCACGTATATTATACTTGTTTGTTTCGTATATTTTTTGTCTCATATTTATTCACTTCTTTGATGTACCTGATATTATTGGACCGCTAGTAAGTGTCGAAGCTGACCCCTCGCCATTACTACTTCGAGTTAGACTGGATACTTACTGGATACGAGTTGTTTATCATGCTCATACTACACTTGCTATATATTTTATTGTATACGACTATATACATTTTGTGGCCTTGTGGACACAACGGCATGGTTGATATGGGGACTTCAGGCGAGCAGCATCTTGTGTACGATTTGCAGCCAGCAGAGTCTCCTTCAAAGTATTTGTATTTTCTTTTCTGTCCAATTTGTATTCCGGACATTTATTGTATTTCGTTTTATTTCCTAGTAATTTTTCATGCACTTGTGACACCGGGTTCTGATTTGATTATGACATATTCAGTATTTGTCACGACCCTAACCCCGAATTCGGTCGTGATGGCGCCTCTTGTGAAGACAAGGCCATCCAATTGAACCAAATTCTCATTTTTAAACAGTTAGATAACTTTAAAATAGTATAAAAATGATTTAATAATACCAAACAATGGAAAATATCGATAACAATACGGAAATGCCACCCGACGCAGCCTTAACCGGGGTGTCACAAGTCATGAGCATCTACAGACCCTAATACAAGTCTGCTAAATCCAATATCTAGTACAAATGTTTGAAAGACATAGAAATGACAAGATAGTAGATACACGGGGCTGCGGACACCAACAACTACCTCGTAGTCTCCGAATACCACCTGGAACTGGAGGAATCAACACTCAGGAGTGGAACTAACGACGCCTGAATCAGCATATACGGTACAGGAAGTAATGTGAGTACTCCGACCTAGTGAGTAACAAATTTAAATAATGCCTGAAGGTAAGAAAACACGTAAAGCTAAAGGCATTTTATAATGAAGCAGTAAAACATTATTTGAAAATAGTAAATAAGTGAAATATCAAGTAAAATCTTCTTTCAATAGGTAAAATGGGTAATTAATATGTAATAAATGTAAAGTAAACAGATAGAACTTCACCCCTTGAAGTCAGTATCCACAAATCCATCCCTCGGGCTAAATCTCAGTACAATACCACTCCTCGGGCTCAATCTCATATCACATATGGGTACTCGCGCTCACTGGGGGTGTACAGACTCCTGGAAGGGATCCGTATGGTCCAAGTGCAATAATAAGCCATCTCGTGGCATCAAATCTAGGTCGTTAGCCTCATATCAATCAAGCCACCTCGTGGCGTACATATCTCATGCCCTACGCCTCAAATCAATATCAGTGTTTCCTCAGAATATAGGTCCTCGACCTTACTCAGTCCACAAATCATCACAAGCCCCTCGGGCAATAGTAAAATAGTGTTTTCAGCCCAAATATCATTTAAAATATTATTTAAGTCTTAAAAATTGAGAAAGAATGGCTGAATAGTAAAACTGTGGAAATTATCTTGACTGACTTCAAGTAATAAACCAAAACAATGAGTAAATAGTAATAAATCCCCGAAGGGTTCAAATAGTTGGCACGAAGGCTAGATTTGGCATTCAGCGCAAGTAATGATGATAGCAAGTTATTCTCAGTCAATTACACGGTAAAATCATCAGGGATAGACCAAGTCACAATCCCGAATAGTATACGACCCCACGCTTATCATCAAGCGTGTGACTCACCTCAATATAGCACTACGATATGCAAATCCGGGGTTTCAAACCCTTAGAGAATAACTTACAATCATAACTCACCTCGAACCGGATAAATATTTAGCTCGCGACCCCTTGTTTCCTCAAATCGGCCTCAACGCTCGTCGAATCTATCCAAAATCAGAACGAATACGTCAAAATATTCTAAGGAAACGAAGCCCAAGCGAACACAATCAATAACAGGAAAAAATCCCGAAATTACTAAAACTCGAGCTCGGGCACATTTCTCGAAACTCAAAAATTTTCACATCATTAGATTCCTCCTCTCCTCACGAGTTAATTCATATCAAGAATAAAAAAATCAGAGTTCAAATGACCCCTCGAATCCTCATTTTAAGCCCTCTTAAACTCAAGCCCTAATCCTCATTTTTTAGTCCTTTAATTCCTTAATTTAGGCCTTAATCCATGAAATATTACCATAGAAGTGTGTTTTAGGTCAAAAATGTTGAGAATCATGTATACCTTTGATATGTGCGCTTTGGTTGTATGAGCATGATTTTCAGGTATAGGTTTTGATGAATGACAAACAATGAAGTCAAGTGTCAAACAACGATATAATCAAATGGCGAGAGGCATACTGATGACGGAATTGCATGAACGAGCCAAAGAAGTTCAAGACCGAAGACCCAAGACGTAGGTCGTTTGGTAGAACCAATGTAAGGACAACGTTTAAGTTATCTTATCCTTTGGCTCAACATTAGGTCATCATAAACATGCATAAAATCACTTTATTAAATTATATATATCATAAATATTTTTAATATATACTTCAAACAAAATGATTTTAACGTTTTCATTTCAACCAAAATGGGTTTTGAAGTAAGTTTTCAAGTCTGGTATACACAGTGTATATCAAGTGTGTATCAAGTGTATATAATTGACCGTTGCCAAAGTTTTGAACACTGGAACAACATAATCGATGGTCTACTTTAACAATCGATTGTCGACAATCGATTGTCTACTTTAACAATCGATTATTTTGAGACAGTGTGCAACTGAAGTTTTTAAATATCAAAACAATCGATTGTCTTTGTCACAATCGATTATGAACAATCGATTGTCCCTTCACACAATCGGTTATATTCTGACCGTTTCCACAATCCTAAATTGATTTTTGAACGTTGAAGAACAATCGATTATTCAGGGTTAACAATCGATTGATTAGCCTAAAATCAGAAATCTGTTTTTTGAACGTTGGTCAGACAATCGATTGCCACCTCCAAACAATCGATTGTTGAAGCACAAAATCAGGGATTTTATTTGTCAACTAAGCAACGGTCAGCACCACTTTTTCACCTATAAAAAGAGGTCTTTTGAGCTAATTTTAAACACACAACTCCTGCATATATTGATATACATATTGATCATTTTCAAGCATCATTTTTTAGAGCTTTTGTTGAGCCATTTGATAGACAACTTTGTGTTGTTCATAGAGCTAAAATTGTTTCTCTTTATGCACTCTATTAAGAGAGTATTTGTTGTAAAAGAGAGTTGTTTGAGAAGAACATATCTTCTCATTTGTTGGGTTTGCTAAGTACCCAAAGTCTTAGTGGTTGAAGTCTTGGGGTGAGGTATCCTCAAGCAAGTGAAGTCTTAAGGTGCGGTATCCTTGAGCAACTATAACGGTTTGTTAAGCACCCGGAAGCTTAACAGTGTTAGTGGAAATCTTGAGAGAGTCTCTCGGGGACTGGACTAGCCACGGGTTGTGGTGAACCAGGATATATCGGTGTGTTCTCTCCTTACTTATTTAATTTCCGCACGTATTTCATTCTTGCAGTTTTTAATTCCGCAAGATTACGCAATTTTTATTATAACGCTATTCACCCCCCCCCCCTCTAGCGTTATGCGTATTATCTAACAATTGGTATCAGAGCCTAACTCTCTGAAAGCCTTAACCGGTTGAGAGCTATATATATTTTTGTGTATAGAATATTGAAAGCAGGAATGATGAATGAAGGACAATCCACCACTTGCGTTCCACTATTTGACGGAACAAACTATACATATTGGATAGGGCGGATGAGTATCTTCCTCAAAGCAAACAATTTTCGTTTGTGACAAATCATCAAAAACGGTGAACCAATGCCGACAAAGAAAGTTGGAGAAATCACGGTTCCAAAGAAGGAAGATGAATATGATGCCAAGGACATGAAGATAGTTGAAAATAATGCAATGGCCATCCATGTATTATATTGTGCGGTGAATCCGAATGACTATCGGAAAATCTCTTGCTGCACAACCGCCAAGGAGATGTGGGACAAACTCGAGATCATTTATGAAGGTACGCCTCAAGTCCGAGAATCCAAAATTGATTTTCTAACTCATAAATATGAAACTTTTAAAATGGAGAAGGAACCTATTGGTGTTATGTTTGAACGATTTTTAAGAATCGTCAACGATCTCCATGCTCTCGGGAAAGTTTACACGAACAAAGATCTTGTTCGAAAAGTCCTACGGAGTCTCACTCCCGAATGGCGTTCCAAAGCCAATGCCATCCAAGAGTCGATGGAATACACGAATATCACAATTGATGGACTAAGAGGTAACCTCGAACCTTATGATAGCACAATTCTTAATCCTTATCTTAGAAGTGGTTCGAATTTTGCCTTCAAAGCCTCATCCTCTAAAAGAGAAGAGGTAAGTGATTCGGAAAGGGATGATGAAAATACTTCCAGTGATATATTTGAAAAGTTTTGTAAGTCTTTGAAGAAGGACAAGAAAAAGAGGAAACACCATAGGCGCGTATCACGGGACTCAGACAGCTCGGGCAATGAAGCCGGCGCATTATGTCTCATGGCAAACGGAGAAGAAGAGGTAAGTAAATCTAACTCTCACTCATTTGAAGATGTACAAAATGCCTATGATGAATTGTATGGTGAATTTGTCAATGCTTCCAAATTGATAAAAGAATTGAAGAAAACACTTTCTTTGCAGAAATCACTTTCTTTGCAAACAGATTTTCAGAAAACACTTTCTTTACAAGAAAAAGATTTTGAAAAATCCTCTTCTTTGAAAGAAATAGATTTTGAAAAATTGACTAATGAAAATGGTGTTCTTAAAAACAAAATTGAAGTTTTAGAAAAAGAAAACAAATTTTGGAAAATGACATTGCTGTTTTTAAAAATAAAATCAAGGAATTGAATGAAGCTTCTTCTATTGATACATGTTCAAATTGTTCTTCTTGTAGTTCTTTAAAACTAGAGAACACAGAACTTAGGAAAGCACTAGAAACACGTAGTGTTGATATTCCTAAAGCTGAAACAAAGAAGAAAAAGCCTAGGAATAACTATAGGCGTAAAATGAATAAGAATCATGATAGAAATGGAGTTGCGCAACCTAGAAATGATTCTAGGATTTTTGCAAATGAGTCTAGGAATAATTATTCTAGACCACCTAGAGATGACTCTAGGAATTTCAACGCGTCTAAGAATGACTTTAGATCACCTAGAACGCATTTGACTCAACCTAGACATATGCACAATCCTAATGTTATATGTCATTATTGTAATCGGGTAGGACACATTGCACCCGTTTGTTTTGCTAAACATAGAAATTTATGTGTTGATTATAATTGTTATTATCCTAACCCCCAAGGACCCAAAAGAAGTTGGGTACCAAAAATCTATTTTTAGGTTCTTTTTGCAGGTGTGCTTGAAGACTACAATATTGTAGTTGATGCACCAAGCACAAAACCTTAATGCATTAAGGGGGAACGTCGGTTAGTTATCGTATTTTGAATAAAAACATAATGAGTTGATATGTGCAAATAATCTATATCAGTTTTGGTTGATACATGCTTTAATCAGTTCTTTTTGAATAACAATTAGTATCAATTTGGTTTATAATAATTGATTGATTCATGTTTTTATGAACATTCTTAGTTTAAAATAACAATTGATATTGTTGAGAAAAATGACCTTATCATTAGTATGCCATTTACTAACATTTGATATGATCTTGTTTATAACGATTGGTATCGTCAATGGTTTAAATTTTTTTTGGTATAGTCTTTTTGCTAATGCCAAAAGGGGGAAGAATATGGGCGATATGCATGCCTTAACTGAGGGGGAATATTCAATTAAGGGGGAATTATATTGAATTGATTTCTATGAATTGTTTGCATAAATTGAATGTTGAGATATAGCATGAATTAAGTGGGAATTCAATATGCATATCTTCCGTTGTTTGTCATTATCAAAAAGGGGGAAATTGTTGGAAATCATGTATACCTTTGATATGTGCGCTTTGGTTGTATGAGCATGATTTTCAGGTATAGGTTTTGATGAATGACAAACAATGAAGTCAAGTGTCAAACAACAATATAATCAAATGGCGAGAAGCATACTGATGACGGAATTGCATGAACGAGCCAAAGAAGTTCAAGACCGAAGACCCAAGACGTAGGTCGTTTGGTAGAACCAATGTAAGGACAACGTTTAAGTTATCTTATCCTTTGGCTCAACGTTAGGTCATCATAAACATGCATAAAATTACTTTATTAAATTATATATATCATAAATATTTTTAAAATATACTTCAAACAAAATGATTTTAACGTTTTCATTTCAACCAAAATGGGTTTTGAAGTAAGTTTTCAAGTCTGGTATACTCTGGTGTACACAGTGTATATCAAGTGTGTATCAAGTGTGTATCAAGTGTATATAATCGACCGTTGCCAAAGTTTTGCACTGGAACAACATAATCGATTGTCTACTTTAACAATCGATTGTCGACAATCGATTGTCTACTTTAACAATCGATTATTTTGAGACAGTGTGCAACTGAAGTTTTTAAATATCAAAACAATCGATTGTCTTTGTCACAATCGATTATGAACAACCGATTGTCCCTTCACACAATCGGTTATATTCTGACCGTTTCCACAATCCTAAATTGATTTTTGAACGTTGAAGAACAATCGATTATTCAGGGTTAACAATCGATTGTTTAGCCTAAAATCAGAAATCTGTTTTTTGAACGTTGGTCAGACAATCGATTGCCACCTCCAAACAATCGATTGTTGAAGCACAAAATCAGGGATTTTATTTGTCAACTAAGCAACGGTCAGCACCACTTTTTCACCTATAAAAAGAGGTCTTTTGAGCTAATTTTAAACACACAACTCCTGCATATATTGATATACATATTGATCATTTTCAAGCATCATTTTTTAGAGCTTTTGTTGAGCCATTTGATAGACAACTTTGTGTTGTTCATAGAGCTAAAATTGTTTCTCTTTATCCACTCTATTAAGAGAGTATTTGTTGTAAAAGAGAGTTGTTTGAGAAGAACATATCTTCTCATTTGTTGGGATTGCTAAGTACCCAAAGTCTTAGTGGTTGAAGTCTTGGGGTGAGGTATCCTCAAGCAAGTGAAGTCTTAAGGTGCGGTATCCTTGAGCAACTGTAACGGTTTGTTAAGCACCCGGAAGCTTAACAGTGTTAGTGGAAATCTTGAGAGAGTCTCTCGGGGACTGGACTAGCCACGGGTTGTGGTGAACCAGGATATATCGGTGTGTTCTCTCCTTACTTATTTAATTTCCGCACGTATTTCATTCTTGCAGTTTTTAATTCCGCAAGATTACGCAATTTTTATTATAACGCTATTCACCCCCCCCCCCCTCCCTCTAGCGTTATGCGTATTATCTAACAATTGGTATCAGAGCCTAACTCTCTGAAAGCCTTAACCGGTTGAGAGCTATATATATTTTTGTGTATAGAATATTGAAAGCAGGAATGATGAATGAAGGACAATCCACCACTTGCGTTCCACTATTTGACGGAACAAACTATACATATTGGATAGGGCGGATGAGTATCTTCCTCAAAGCAAACAATTTTCGTTTGTGACAAATCATCAAAAACGGTGAACCAATGCCGACAAAGAAAGTTGGAGAAATCACGGTTCCAAAGAAGGAAGATGAATATGATGCCAAGGACATGAAGATAGTTGAAAATAATGCAATGGCCATCCATGTATTATATTGTGCGGTGAATCCGAATGACTATCGGAAAATCTCTTGCTGCACAACCGCCAAGGAGATGTGGGACAAACTCGAGATCATTTATGAAGGTACGCCTCAAGTCCGAGAATCCAAAATTGATTTTCTAACTCATAAATATGAAACTTTTAAAATGGAGAAGGAACCTATTGGTGTTATGTTTGAACGATTTTTAAGAATCGTCAACGATCTCCATGCTCTCGGGAAAGTTTACACGAACAAAGATCTTGTTCGAAAAGTCCTACGGAGTCTCACTCCCGAATGGCGTTCCAAAGCCAATGCCATCCAAGAGTCGATGGAATACACGAATATCACAATTGATGGACTAAGAGGTAACCTCGAACCTTATGATAGCACAATTCTTAATCCTTATCTTAGAAGTGGTTCGAATTTTGCCTTCAAAGCCTCATCCTCTAAAAGAGAAGAGGTAAGTGATTCGGAAAGGGATGATGAAAATACTTCCAGTGATATATTTGAAAAGTTTTGTAAGTCTTTGAAGAAGGACAAGAAAAAGAGGAAACACCATAGGCGCGTATCACGGGACTCAGACAGCTCGGGCAATGAAGCCGGCGCATTATGTCTCATGGCAAACGGAGAAGAAGAGGTAAGTAAATCTAACTCTCACTCATTTGAAGATGTACAAAATGCCTATGATGAATTGTATGGTGAATTTGTCAATGCTTCCAAATTGATAAAAGAATTGAAGAAAACACTTTCTTTGCAGAAATCACTTTCTTTGCAGAAATCACTTTCTTTGCAAACAGATTTTGAGAAAACACTTTCTTTACAAGAAAAAGATTTTGAAAAATCCTCTTCTTTGAAAAGAAATAGATTTTGAAAAATTGACTAATGAAAATGGTGTTCTTAAAAACAAAATTGAAGTTTTAGAAAAAGAAAACAAATTTTGGAAAATGACATTGCTGTTTTTAAAAATAAAATCAAGGAATTGAATGAAGCTTCTTCTATTGATACATGTTCAAATTGTTCTTCTTGTAGTTCTTTAAAACTAGAGAACACAGAACTTAGGAAAGCACTAGAAACACGTAGTGTTGATATTCCTAAAGCTGAAACAAAGAAGAAAAAGCCTAGGAATAACTATAGGCGTAAAATGAATAAGAATCATGATAGAAATGGAGTTGCGCAACCTAGAAATGATTCTAGGATTTTTGCAAATGAGTCTAGGAATAATTATTCTAGACCACCTAGAGATGACTCTAGGAATTTCAACGCGTCTAGGAATGACTTTAGATCACCTAGAACACATTTGACTCAACCTAGACATATGCACAATCCTAATGTTATATGTCATTATTGTAATCGGGTAGGACACATTGCACCCGTTTGTTTTGCTAAACATAGAAATTTATGTGTTGATTATAATTGTTATTATCCTAACCCCCAAGGACCCAAAAGAAGTTGGGTACCAAAAATCTATTTTTAGGTTCTTTTTGCAGGTGTGCTTGAAGACTACAATATTGTAGTTGATGCACCAAGCACAAAACCTTAATGCATTAAGGGGGAACGTCGGTTAGTTATCGTATTTTGAATTAAAACACAATGAGTTGATATGTGCAAATAATCTATATCAGTTTTGGTTGATACATGCTTTAATCAGTTCTTTTTGAATAACAATTAGTATCAATTTGGCTTATAATAATTGATTGATTCATGTTTTTATGAACATTCTTAGTTTAAAATAACAATTGATATTGTTGAGAAAAATGACCGTTATCATTAGTATGCCATTTACTAACATTTGATATGATCTTGTTTATAACGATTGGTATCGTCAATGGTTTAAATTTTTTTTGGTATAGTCTTTTTGCTAATGCCAAAAGGGGGAAGAATATGGGCGATATGCATGCCTTAACTGAGGGGGAATATTCAATTAAGGGGGAATTATATTTAATTGATTTCTATGAATTGTTTGCATAAATTGTATGTTGAGATATAGCATGAATTTAGGGGGAATTCAATATGCATATCTTCCGTTGTTTGTCATTATCAAAAAGGGGGAAATTGTTGGAAATCATGTATACCTTTGATATGTGCGCTTTGGTTGTATGAGCATGATTTTCAGGTATAGGTTTTGATGAATGACAAACAATGAAGTCAAGTGTCAAACAACAATATAATCAAATGGCGAGAAGCATACTGATGACGGAATTGCATGAACGAGCCAAAGAAGTTCAAGACCAAAGACCCAAGACGTAGGTCGTTTGGTAGAACCAATGTAAGGACAACGTTTAAGTTATCTTATCCTTTGGCTCAACGTTAGGTCATCATAAACATGCATAAAATCACTTTATTAAATTATATATATCATAAATATTTTTAAAATATACTTCAAACAAAATGATTTTAACGTTTTCATTTCAACCAAATTGGGTTTTGAAGTAAGTTTTCAAGTCTGGTATACTCTGGTATACACTGTGTATATCAAGTGTGTATCAAGTGTATATAATCGACCGTTGCCAAAGTTTTGAACACTGGAACAACATAATTGATTGTCTACTTTAACAATCGATTGTCGACAATCGATTGTCTACTTTAACAATCGATTATTTTGAGACAGTGTGCAACTGAAGTTTTTAAATATCAAAACAATCGATTGTCTTTGTCACAATCGATTATGAACAACCGATTGTCCCTTCACACAATCGGTTATATTCTGACCGTTTCCACAATCCTAAATTGATTTTTGAACGTTGAAGAACAATCGATTATTCAGGGTTAACAATCGATTGTTTAGCCTAAAATCAGAAATATGTTTTTTGAACGTTGGTCAGACAATCGATTGCCACCTCCAAACAATCGATTGTTGAAGCACAAAATCAGGGATTTTATTTGTCAACTAAGCAACGGTCAGCACCACTTTTTCACCTATAAAAAGAGGTCTTTTGAGCTTATTTTAAACACACAACTCCTGCATATATTGATATACATATTGATCATTTTCAAGCATCATTTTTTAGAGCTTTTGTTGAGCCATTTGATAGACAACTTTGTGTTGTTCATAGAGCTAAAATTGTTTCTCTTTATCCACTCTATTAAGAGAGTATTTGTTGTAAAAGAGAGTTGTTTGAGAAGAACATATCTTCTCATTTGTTGGGTTTGCTAAGTACCCAAAGTCTTAGTGGTTGAAGTCTTGGGGTGAGGTATCCTCAAGCAAGTGAAGTCTTAAGGTGCGGTATCCTTGAGCAACTGTAACGGTTTGTTAAGTACCCGGAAGCTTAACAGTGTTAGTGGAAATCTCGAGAGAGTATCTCGGGGACTGGACTAGCCACGGGTTGTGGTAAAACAGGATATATCGGTGTGTTCTCTCCTTACTTATTTAATTTCCGCACGTATTTCATTCTTGTAGTTTTTAATTCCGCAAGTTTACGCAATTTTTATTATAACGCTATTCACCCCCTCTCTAGCGTTAAGCGTATTATCTAACAAAAAATCCTTACCTTAACGAAGTCCCTCTGATTCCTCTCTTCAAAATCGCCCAAAGCTCCCAATTCCAAATTTAAAAATGGTTAAACCCATCAAAATCGCGAAAGAAGAAATATATACATTCTGCCATGGCCTAACCGCATCTCTGATCCAAAACCCACTTCTGCGGTACCGCATATGCGGTCAACTCCTCCGCTTCTGCGGAACTCACTTAACGACCACATATCGCATCTGCGACTCTGTAGGTGCGATCCACATACCGCATCTGCGGTTCCTGACTCCACTTCTCCGATCCGCATATACGCCTTCCCTTACACACGAGCGGCGCCGCACCTGCAGTCCCCAAGACGCAGGTGCGAAAACACTAGAAGCATCAATTTTTCTGCAATCTCTCAAGTTTTAAAACATCCCATTAACTATCCGAATTTACCCCGAGGACCCCGGGACCTTAAAAAAAGCACAAACATTACCCAATACCTTATTCAAACTTGTTCCAATCATCAAACTAAATCAAACAACATCAAATATACCAAATCACATCGAATTCAAGGCTAAGTTTCTAAAATCTTCCGAAATACGCTTTTGATCAAAAACCTAACCCAACCACATCCGAATGGCCTGAAATTTTGCACAAACATCCCAAATGAAACTACGAAGCTATTGCAACTCTCGGAATTCCATGCCAACCCTTATATCAAAATCTCACCTATCAATAGGAAATTGCCAAAATATCAACTTCGCTAATTCAAGCCTAATTCTACCGCGGACTTCCAAAACCCATTCCGATCACAGTCCTAAGTCATAAATCATCTCCTGAAGCTAACCGAACCATCAGAACTCATATGCGCTCTCTAATATAAGTCAACATTCGTTGACTTTTTCAACTTATACCTTCTTAAAAGAGACCAAGAGTATGTTTGGTATGAAGGAAAATATTTTTTAATTTTTCCATGTTTGGTTGGCTTAAATATTTTGGAAAATATTTTCCTTATCAATTCATTTTCCTCCAATTGGAGGAAAATATTTTCCATATCAATAGAAGGGAAAATATTTTTCAAAACTCCTTCTCAACCTTCCCCACCCTCACCAGCCCACCCCACCCCTCTCCAAAAAAATGTTTTTTTTTAAATTTATGTTTTTCCGTTATCACCCAACCTCCTACCCCTCTCCTCCTCCCTTTGTGCAAAAAAAATATTTTTTTATTTTTTTGCACCTCCCACGTCACTCCACCCCATCCCCAACCCGCACCACCCTAACCCCCCCCCCCCCCCGAAAATTTTTTTTAAATATATTTTTCAGTTTAAATTTTATTATTTATAGGTTTAAAGGCTCAAAATTTTACAAGTTCCAAAATTATGAGTTCAGAGATCTATGTGTTTGGAAGTTTACGGGTTTAGAAATTTTAAAGTTTACGGGTTTGAAATTTCGCGGTTTGAAAGTTTATGAAATTTTTGGGTCCGGAAGGTTATTGGTTTGAAAGTCTATGGCTTCATATTGGTTATATCTAAATTATTTATGAATAACATTTGAGAACTTATTTTCATTATTTTGTGTACCAAACACCGGAAAATGAATAAGATTACTACTTGTTTTCCAAGAAAATATTTTCTTGGAAAACATTTTCTGTTATACCAAAAACACCCTAAGTGTCTCAAACCTTACCGAAATTATTTCAGACTCGATCCGACCAATCCGATACTATAACATACGGATAACGAAGCATAAAGAAGAAAAAATGGGGGAAACTGAGCGGTAACTCATGAGATCATCTTTTACTAGTTAAATTGAAGGAAATTTATGATTTCAGGAATATTAAAAATGAGAATCTAATTAACTACTTAGTTTCGCCGAGCCTAAAAGTGGTGTCTGGCGCCATCACAATCTTTAACAGTTTTTCGGTAGTGGCATGCACCTATTCAACTCTACGTGTGGAATGTCTGTGATATGTGTGGTGGACAAGATGGTCACTTTCATGGTTGTGATTATATATCTACTACTTATTATGATAGTTCTACTTTTTCTTGTAAGGATAACAGGAAAAAAGAACCCTAGGGAAGCTGACCTTAAAGGAGATCAAAGATATGTTAAAGTGCCATGTGGAACAATATGATGAGAAACCACGACAGATACAAAGTCAAGAGGAAACTATTCACCATTTGGAGGCTCAAACGAATAAACTAATTGAACCTTGTAAAGTGCAACAAGCTTACATTTTGGATAGTAGCCAAGAAGAGCATGAATTAGCAGCAGAAACTGCCAGTATATTGAAGGTTATACAAAAATACGAGGAGGTGCTAGTGGTGGAGGCCAGAGTAGAACACCAGCAATCTATCCAACTAAAATTTGAGGATGCCCATATTGAAGTAGTGTTACTAAAGTCAACCGAGAATATTGAAAATGTAATTTTGGTTGACTCTAGTTTTTTCCATGAAGAGGATGTGGATAAGCCTGTACATTTTCAGTTTGAGCGCAATTATCCTTACTCCAAGAACTTTTCTGCATTGTGTGTAGATGATGATATGGAAATAGAGTCACCCAAGCCATTTGAGGAGACAAGGGATGAGGGACAAGGTGCCTACATTATGGAATTCTTCTTTCTAGAAAGTCGGAATTACGCACCTCATCTAAAGGTCAAGAAGTGCAAAATATTACATTGTTTTCTTGGGCCAGTAAGATGTTCCACCACCCCATGAGCATAATCATAAGCTTGAATAAAAACTCGGGGTTTAATTCATAAGCTCGAGGTGCAGGCAAAAAGCAATTTATATCGTGCCGCGATGTTAAATTAAGCGCTTATTTGGAGGCAACCTAACTTTACTTTTTTTATTATTGTATTATTCTTGTAGTGTCGATTTTTAATTTTATAGGAGCTTGAAAATCAAAGCCATTGGAAGGATGCAATAGTAAACCAAATAGTTGGAACTAAGTGTAAGGTACCCACACGAAGAATATCCCATGAGCGTTTAGTGCTTCAGTCTTTGTCCTACCAGGGAGTTTCTACCTTGTTGTATTTATGAGTGTGTATTTGAAACAATGCACAATTTTAAGTGTAGTGTAAGGAGATTGTCTGGGTGACTTTCTATGTTATTTTAGTTGTGTTAGTTTAATGGAATAATATTATTTTTTAGAAAAATAGAAAATATTAGATTTTCCCGATGATGGATCTATTAGTCAATTTTCTTAAGGGATTAACGTCTAACCAAAAGCACACACAAAAATAAATAAAAAAATTCAAAAACATTTCTTTTATTTTTTTAAGTAGTAATAATTCCCCGTACTTTTTCTTTGTATCTTGGTTCTTTTTCGTGAGATGTAGTTTGAACCGGGTCATAGTTTTTTTTTATTTTTAGAGTAGAATAGGATTTAGGGAGTAAAAGAAGGAAGATGAAATTCCTAGGCATTTTTTGACTTGTTTGATAATAGCATATTTAGGCTCTAGCATGTGTATTGCCTTTCCTTTAGTTAGAAATTGTTATGATGCCTTATTGAGTCCGATAACATGTTTATTGAAGCCTTTGTTGCATTTTCTTGACTTATGTTCACTTTGTGCTTAATGCTTAATATTTTGTGGCTCCGTAAATACTTGCATTAGTATGAGAATAAGAATGAGACCGCCGCTTGGTGATTCATGTGCCATGTGTGGTAAAGGTTTTGTATATTCCATATTTTTATGATTGAGTCTAAAACTTGTCAGGTATGTAAGTTGAAGCGAAATTTTAGGTGATGCTCGGTTTGAGAAATGATTTTAGGCTTTGTTTGATCTTTTTGAGCTTATTGTTTACCATATATAAAATTTATCCCTAGTTACCCTTGTTGAGCCTATGGACTTTTATTTGGCATCCACATTATGAGCCTATACCCTTTTTATTTTTAATTGATATTGTTTTGATCCTTTTTACCTCTTAAATCACTTTAATTGTGAAATGGCCCTAAAAGAAGTAAGAAAGAACTAAGTGTGGGGTGACTTTTGAGTGAAACCAATAAAAAGGAGGAAAGGTGCACATGTTTTGTACAGTAATGCACCACTAATGGAAACTGCAAAGGGGAAAACTAATAGTTAAAAAAAAGAAGGAAAAATTGGGATTAATAAATTGTTGTCTTGTTCTTGCTAGTGGGTATGAATTAAATTAGTGCTTAAAGAAGAAAGGAATATTTTTTGGGATGATTTTGTTTGTGAAATTGAAGGAGGTTGAGGAATTTGCGCTTAAAGATTATTAAGTGATGTGTAAAGTACTTAGGAGCGGGAACCACAATTCCTAAATATATCATACCCATTCCTTAGCGTACATTAAAACCTTGAAAAAGTCGTAATTTATTTTAGATCGAGTGAGCTTACATTAGTAGAGATTTACATTATCGGCAAGCCTATGGTACCAATTGCATGCAAGTGACTTCTTTTGTGAGAATGAGCAACATTCTTTGATATATATGAGTCCTTAAAATATATTTGAGCATTTGATTTGAATATATGGATTGAACTTACTCTCTTATTCTTGTGGTGATGAGATGTGGTTCCACGAGGGATAGGTAATGTTATTAGACTTCTCTCTATGATATTGGGTGCAATGAGTACATTGTGACATTGAGCTTTGTACGGGTCAAAACTTGACTTCATTATAATTAATGGGACCGACGCATTTATCAAAGCCTATTTGAGACTAATAAACGGTATGACCATTTATTGACAACGTTCTCGGGTAATTGCCTGATTTGACAATTAAGGCTACGGCCTGGCCGTCCTCACGATGGCGTCCTCTCACTATGGTCACAACCACTCGGCGCTAGCTAGCAGGTCTCATAGCTATAAATACTAAGAGAAAGAACCTTAAAAGGGGGGCCTGCTTCTTCTTGTTCACATCTACTTCTAAAAGAAGAGAGAAGACATCATTGTAAGGCTCTGAACCTCTCCACGGAGAGGCAGACCAAATCAATATCATAAATAAAAGATCTTCTCCCTCCTTCCCTTAACCCATAACTACTGTCTCATACGTTTTATTCATTTGGTCTTTTGATTAATTATGATCTGCTATGATTGGCCCTCCGTTGATTTTGATTGATTTATGCATATAAAGACTATGAGAACTTTGAGCTAAATAATTTGGCGCCGTCTGTGGGGATTTCATAGCAGAATCGCGTAGTTTATCCTTATACCAAAAAGGAAAGAGAAAAACCAAGCTGAACAAGACAAAGTGGCATGTAGGGTCAAAGGAAGTCAAAAGCTTCGAGATGAGCTTGCTTCCACATCCCCGCGTCTCCGAGGAAAAGGAAGAAGAAGAAGAAGTAAAAGCAGATCCCCCATCCCTATGGGGAAAATGTGCATAAGGTACCTTGCCCTCTTTTCACACGGGATCCTACCAAAGAGGAGGAAAGCACAAAAGCATCTCGAACCGAGATCTATAACGGGAGCGCGAACCACTCGAGAAGACTACAAGCGCAAGTTAGGCAAAATCTGAAACCAGAAGCAATTCCCAACGCCCAACACGAAGCGGGTTATGTGGGAAAACAAAAGTTCAACTACGGTTGAACTGGAACTCAGGCTACGCTCTGTCAAAAATCACAAAGGTTCAACTACTGTTGGAAGGCAATTCAGGCTTTGTGCCTTCACCCAAAAAGTTCAACTACGGCTGAACTTACATCAGGCTATGTGCCTTCGACTTCTAAGACTTACAAAGGTTCAACTATGGTTGAACGACAGTTTAGGCTATGTGCTTTCGACTTCAAAAACTTACAAAGGTTCAACTACGGTTGAACGGCAGTTCAGGCTATGTGCCTTCGAATTCAAAAATTATAAAGGTTCACCTACGGTTGAACGGCAGTTCAGGCGTGCCTTCACCCAAAAGTTCAACTACAGTTGAACTGGGACTCAGGCTATGTGCCTTCGACTTCAAACACTACAAAGGTTCAACTACGATTGAACGACAAGTTTAGGCTATGTGCCTTCACCCAACAGTTCAACTACAGTTGAACTGGAACTCAGGCTACGCGCCTTCAAAAATCACAAAGGTTTAACTACGGTTGGACGACAGTTCAGGCTACATGCCTTCACCCAGAAACTTCAACTACGACTGAACTTGGACTCAGGCTATGTGCCTTCGACTTCAAAAACTTACAAATGTTCAACTACGGTTTAACGGCAGTTCAGGCTATGTGCCTTCAACTTCAAAAACTTACAAAGGTTCAACTACGGTTGAACAGAAATTCAGGCTATGTGCCTACGACTTCAAAAATTACAAAGGTTCAACTACTCTTGAACGGTAGTTCAGGCTACGTGCTTTCACCCAAAAAAATTCAACTACGGTTGATTTGAGACTCAGGCTATGTGCATTCGACTTCAAATATTACAAAGGTTCAACTACGATTGAACGGCAGTTCAGGCTATGTGCCTTCACATAGAAGTTCAACTACGGTTGAACTGGAACTGAGGCTATGCTCCTTCAAAAATTACAAAGGTTCAACTACGGTTGGACGGCAGTTCAGGCTACGTGCCTTCACCTAAAAAGTTCAACTACGGCTGAACTAGGACTCAGGCTATGTGCCTTCGACTTCAAAAACTTACAAAGATTCAACTACGGTTGAACGGCAGTTCAAGCTATGTGCCTTCGACTTCAAACACTTACAAAGGTTCAACTACAGTTGAACGGCAGTTCAGGGTTTGTGCCTTCGACTTCAAAAAATACAAAGGTTCAACTACTGTTGAACGGCAGTTCAGGCTACGTGCCTTCACCCAGAAAGTTCAACTACGGTTGAACTTGGACTCAGGCTACTCGCCTTCAAAAAGCACAAAGGTTCAACTACTGTTGAACGGAGGTTCAGGCTACATGTCTTCACCCAAAAAGTTCAACTACGGTAGAACTAGGACTCAGGCTACGCGCCCTCAAAAATCAGAAAGGTTCAACTACGGTTGAACGGCAGTTCAGGCTACGTGCCTTCACCCAAAAAGTTCAACTACGGCTGAACAGGGACTCAGGATATGCGCCTTCAATAATTACAAAGGTTCAACTACGGATGAAGGGCAGTTCAGGCTACATGCCTTCACCCAAAAAGTTCAACTACGGTTGAATTAGGACTCAGGCTACGCGCCTTCAAAAATCACAAAGGTTCAACTACGGTTGAACGGTAGTTCAAGCTACATGCCTCCACCCAAAAAGTTCAACTACGGTTTAACTGGGACTCAGGCTACGCGCCTTCAAAAATCACAAAGGTTCAATTACAGTTGAACGGCAGTTCAGACTACGCGTCTTCACCCAAAAGTTCAACTATTATTGAACTGGGACTCATGCTATGTGCCCTCGACTTCAAAAAATACAAAAGGTCCAACCGCGGTTGAACAGCAAGTTAGGCTATGTGTCCACGCCCATAAGTTCAACTACGAGTAGAGCTACGACTCAGGCCACGCACCTCTGCCACAAGAGCAAACTTGACCACGGACGAATGAAAGCAAAGAATATGCGTCCCCACGGCTATAACCCGGGCCGCAATCAGGCGAGGCCATGCGCCCCCAAACGTTCAACCACGAGCGAACCCCAGGTCGGGCCAAAAACCCCTGCCATTCAAGTAAGTACGACTAACTAAAAACTAAATTTCAGCCCACGTAAAGCTCGGCCCAAGTCGAACTACAAGGTCGTGCTTATCATTACCACGGCCAGAGTTCGACTAAACCCGACCAGGGACTAAGGCTATGTGCCACCACTGCCCAAACGCGGCTACAACCCACTTCCACCAAATGGAGGAAGGTGATGACCAAAAGCGTCTATCTATGGCCAAGGCCATCTATACCAATTTCCTTAAGGCAAGGAATCAGTTCGACAATGGTCGAAACCACCTAACCGGTCGAGACAATTAACATGCTCGCTAGTGAAGCTCTAAGACAAGTTCCTCTCAAACGAGCACAAAAAATAGAATAAAATGTGTTCGATACAAAAAGAACAGGAAGGAATAAAGCCAGATATATTTAAAATATTTACACGTGTTTACCTTAAATTACAATGGCCCAAGGCCGGAAAAGAAAAAAGAGACAGCCAAATGACAACAAAAAATAAAAGAGAAAAAGATAATGAAAACTAAACAAATATTACAAATTTTCTCATTGTTCACTTGGCGCCCGCAGCGCCCTTTTCAAAATTTTCAGCACCCTCGGTGCTATCATCACCGTCAGGCGTGGATGGGTCAAAACCACAGTCGAGGCGGGCATCACGAGCCTTTTGGTGTTGCTTCCTCATAGGTGGCCTCAGGCACAACACCGGATTCCCACAACCTCCTGTACACATCAAGTTGGGCCTCGGCGTACGTACAAAGCTCACGAGCAGGACCGAAAAAAGCGACCTGATCCCTCAGGCACTGGTTCTCGGCCTTCAAGACCGCAATCCGGTCTGCCGCAGCATGGGCGTCCTGCTCACAGACGCAGTACGCTCCTCCAACACCCTCTTTCGAAAAGTAGCAGCGGCCCTCTCCAATCCGCGTTCTCTTTCGTGGGCACGGTTGGTCGCCTGCAACGTTTCGACCATCGCCAAGGCGTCCTCTGCCTGTTTCTTTAAAGCGACGATCTCTGTCTCTAGGGCGGCCACCTGCCTAGTCAAAGCTTCAGCGGCCTCTACCGCCGCATTTTGATTTTGGCGCTCTCTCTCAGTAGCCGCCTTTCTTTCAACGTCCATCTCCTCGTCCTTTTGACGGAGCTTCCCCTCAAGAGCATTTACCCTTTCAAAGGTCTATTGCATATGAAGCTCCATCCGTGCCAGCTCTTCTACCAGCTCCCGATTCCATGGGTCATTCCGTAAGCATTCACGCAGATCGCGGCACCGGTCATGGTAGCAGCGGTACTTCTCCAACAACAGTACAAAGACCTCCGTGCAGACGTTAGCCCGGCGAATGCTCTCCACCTCCAATAAAAATGACTACAGCAAATAGAGCAACAATTAATATAAGAAGATGTACTAAGAAAGGAAACAAACCAAGGTTTCACACGTAACTTCATGATCAAGGCGGCGACCTCGCCCATCAACCCGACATCCGAGATGCCCCTCAAGGACATGCTCTCCACCTTCGAGCACATAACCTCGAATCGCGGCACTAGATTCTCCTCCTCGAGCAGCAGGTTCTGCTCGATAGGAATCTGCACATAACGATAGCTCCCTTCGGCCTGTACCGCTGGATGGGTATAGCCCTCCTAGAACATACGGATGTCCTCAGGGTCCATGTCGGATTCAGAATCTTCCCTCTATCTTGAGCGCCCCCTTCCTTCCTCTGCCCTGGAAGTCGAGGCCTTCGCCGCTCGGTAAGTTGAAGTGCCCGCATTTGCCAGAGCATGGGCGCCCGCATCCTCTACCAAAATAGTTGCTGAGGAACTACCTTCCCTCTCAGCAACAGGAACTGAAATTTGAATCGCCGAAGCGATTGTGTCACCTTGGCCTGAGCCAACCGCGGCAACCCCCACTGAATGCTCGCTCTCTAGAGCAAGGTCCACTGCGTCCCCCTCCTTTTCTGATGGCAAAGAATCAAAACTAATCACCACCGGAAGGACTAGGGTGAATGCCATGCTGCGCCGAACTAGCGGCCTCCTGTCTTCTTCCTCGTCTTCATTCGGTGGAAATTCCGCCCTGGAACGCACGACCCCTAGAGATTCTTCCACTTGAGGCACGGACTGTGCCGGAGAGTGAGCCACCAAGGATTCTACTAAGGTCGCCCTCGGGAACGGGCGAGGTGCCGGCATTGTGACCAAGCGGGCAGTCGCCCCCGGCCTGCAGAAAGAAAGCTGAGGAGCCCTCCTGCGACGTGGACGTTCTAACCAGCAAAAGAAGAAGGGTCAGGGAAAAGAATCTAAGAACTATGAAAGAAGAACAATGCGGCAAGTTAGATTCTTACCAGCGGCCGGCCTACGGCCATGGACCTCCCAGAAAGACGCTCACGTGCGAATCCTCGCTGTACAGGGAGCACGGCCTCAACCCACTCGCGGATGCCAGAAAATGGTGCCGCTGGCGTACCTCCCGCTACAGCGCACAAAGAAGATCAGTACCTACGAACATTAAGCAGGACATTTAACCAAAAGAAATCAAGGCCAGCATAAAAGAAACTTACGTGCGTGGTTCCACTCCTTCGGAAAGTCAGTAGCGCAAGCCACCAGGTGCTCAGTCCTGATGTAGAAAAATGCTCATAAGGACGGGTATCGACCTCGTCATCAAGTTCTGCAGTCAAGCCGCCGGCCCCACGAAGGGCCAACCGGATCATGGTGCCACTTACCCTCTAAAGGGCGTAGAGAGTTAGCACCTCCGCAAGAGTAATCTCCCTCCGTGCCAACTCCGCATATTTTATTAGCATAGCCAATAACTTGTAGTAGGAAGGGACGAGCTGACCAGGGCACACCACGTAGTAGCGACAGAAGTCCACTTCTAGCATTGGGAGAGGAAGTCTGAATCCTAGCTTGAAAGGGTAGGCATAAAAGACGCAATACCCTCGGTGGTCGGCGTGTACCCTTTACCCGCTCCTAGCTAGGACGATGTCGGTGAAGCGAGGAATGTCACACTGGTCCCTCAGCTGGGCGATGCCAAATTCTCCCATCAATGGAGCTTCGTCCACTTGGTCCTCTCCTTCAGAGTTGGAGAAATCAGAATTGGTGGTTCTCAGAACCATAGGTGGATCCTCAGCTGCCGCAACCGCCACCGGAGCAATATCGCAACGAGAGTTGCTCGCCATTGCCGATATAATGAAAGAAAGTAAGCTAAAGCCACCGTAAAAGCAAGAGAAGATGAAGATATGACGAAAAACGACGAAAAACGGAGTAACGAGGAACAAAAGGCAGATTATTCTGAGAACAAGAGGAGTTATCTCTCTCAGAACTTCACTTAAACGAATATCGGAAAAGTAAGAACTAAACGATACAACCCCATATTTCTAGACGAAGCATAAATGACTTTCACGAATCCCAAAGGTCACCATTAACTGCCTGACCAACCGCTAAATGGTTCAGGCCTACACTAACATGCACCGCTATGACAGATACCACAGAATGGTCATTCAACCGTCAATCGGCACGTCACCCGTGAAACGATTGTAACGGCCCTAAGAGACCCCGAGCACGCCCCATGCGTCACTATGCATATAACGCCTTTCTTATACACGGTAAGCATGATCATATTCTCTCGCGGAATGTGTAATCGGCTACGGCCATCTCTAAACCATTAGTGGCTACGGCCATCTTCAAAGTAATGTTGGCCACGGCCGCTTCCGAAAGTAGTAGTGGCTGCACCCGTCTCTGAAGTAATAATGGCCACGGCCGTCTCCTGAGTACAAAACGGCTACGGCCATTCTCGAAATAAGGCCGGCTACAGTCCTCTCAAAACAACGGCAATCACTGTCCCTTTACAATGAGGCGATTACGGTCTCCTACAAAAAGAAGAGTACACACAAATAAATGGCCACGGCCATCTCAGATACACGAACGGCCATGGACAGTCTCTCACAGGGAAACTGAACAAAGAGTTGCGACTACGGTCGTCGGTTATGAACTCACTTGATAAATAGCTCCATTGCGGTCAAGGAATGTTCGTGCAAAAAGGCTACGGCCTTCTCCAAAGTATAAATGGCTACAGCCATCTCCAAAGAGTAAACGGCTACGGCCGCCTCCAACGAATAAACGGCTACGGCCATCGGCAAAATTCGCTCATCAAGCTCGGCCAGGGCACGACCTGAATAAGCGGAGGGACTAGCTGCATGGGTCAAAACTTGACTTCATAATAATTAATGGGACCAACGGATTTATCAAAGCCTTTTTGAGAGTAATAAACGGTATGACCGTTTATTAACAATGTTCTCAGGTAATTACCCGATTTGACGATTAAGGCTACGGCCTAGCCGTCCTCAGGAGGGCGTCCTCTCAGTATGGTCACAACCACTCGGCGTCAGCTAGCAGGTCTCATAGCTACAAATACTAAGAGAAAGAACCCTAAAAGGGGGGGCCTGCTTCTTCTTGTTCACATCTACTTCTAAAAGAAGAGAAAAAGTATCATTGTAAGGCTCTGAACCTCTCCACTGAGAGGCAGACCAAATCAATATCATTAATAAAAGATCTTCTCCCTCTTCCCCTTAACCCATAACTATTGTCTCATACGTTTTATTCATTTGGTCTTTTGATTTATTACGATCTGCTATGATTGGCCCTCCGTTGATTTTGATTGATTTATACTTATAAGTCTATGAGAACTTTGAGCTAAACAAGTTTGTTTTTTAGGCTAGAAATTTTAGGAGCATATTTTCTTTGTTGTGAATATTGGTGAAGTATGGTATAAGAAAAAGGAAGTGTATGTGATTGCATATACTAGAGTTTAGTTGTTGCAATAAACCATAGTCATTGATATGGTGTGCCTTAATTGTGTAAAAACAAAGTGCTTAAGGTTGTGTCTATAAGTGTAATTTGATTGCTTGAGGACGAGCAATGTTTAAGTGTGAGATATAGTAAAACTATTAACAAAAAGTGCAAAATATTTTTTCCCCGTCAAAACACTAGATTTTAATTGATTAGAGGGGAACGTAAATTAGTATTCTAACTTGTACCTTATACAAAAACAACAAGTGCATACTATTAGCAGAAATAAAGACGCAATTTTATGTCAATGACGTGTTCTTTCTAGCATGTATTTTCCACAATCAAAATTGGTGAATTTTAACTTTATATTTATAGGTAGGCTTATAAATAAATATGTGTTATGAAATAATATAAAAGACAAGAGCAATAATGCAAGAACAAGAGCAAATAGAGAGAAGAGTAGAGAGAGTTCTTCTTATTGATACTTAGAGAATGTTCGGAGTGATTTACAATGGTAGAGGGCACCTCTATTTATAGGGAGGAGGATGATTTAGCTACCAAGAATAGAACTCTAGAATCTCTCTAATTAAAGACATTCACCTTAAATAGAAGTGTATTTATCACACTCCCCCTTGAATGTCTATTCAATGATGTGCCTCGTTAAAACCTTAAAACAAAACCCAATGGGAAAAATTAAAGGAAAAAGAGTACACATGTTTGAATATGCGCCTATTGGTTGCCTCGTTAAAAACCTCGCAAGGAAAACCCGGTGGGACAAAACCTTGTAAGGGAAAAAGAGTGCAACGCGCATTAACTCCCCCTGATAAGAACATCAATTTATGTCCTTAAGTCTTCGCATCCCGATCTTGTGAACTAGCTTCTTGAAGGTTCACTTTGGTAGAGATTTTGTGAACAAATCAGCCATATTGTCGCTTGAACGAATCTGTTGAACATTGATATCACCATTCTTTTGAAGATCATGTGCGAAGAATAACTTTGGTGAAATATGCTTCGTTCTATCTCCTTTTATGAATCCTCCCTTCAATTGAGCTATACATGCTGCATTGTCTTCATACAAAGTTGTGGGTAGTTTATCACACTTCAAACCACATTTGTCTTGGATATGATGTATTATCGACCTTAACCACACACACTCCCGACTTGCTTCATGAATAGCAATTATCTCGGCATGATTAGATGAAGTAGCCACAATTGATTGCTTAGTCGATCGCCAAGATATGGCGGTGTCTCCACAGGTAAACACATAACCCGTTTGAGATCGAGCCTTGTGTGGGTCGGACAAATATCCAGCATCAGCATAACCAACAAGATCCGGGCTGCAATTCTTGCCATAAAATAAGCCCATATCGGTAGTTCCCTTTAGGTACCGCAATATGTGTTTGATCCCATTCCAATGTCTCCTCGTAGGAGCCGAGCTAAATCTTGCTAAGACATTAACTGAAAAGGATATGTCAGATCTTGTAGTATTTGCAAGATACATTAGTGCGCCAATTGCGCTAAGATATGGTACTTCAGGACCAAGTAGCTCTTCATTCCTTTCTTGTGGTCGGAATGGATCTTTGTTCACATCAAGTGATCGAACAACCATCGGTGTACTTAAAGGATGTGCTTCATCCATGTAAAACCGTTTCAGTACCTTTTCTGTATAGGTAGATTGATGAACAAAAATTCCGTTTGCCAAATATTCAATTTGCTAACCAAGACATAGTTTAGTCTTTCCGAGATCTTTCATCTCGAATTCATCCTTTAGATAATCAATTGCCTTTTGGAGTTCTATAGGGGTTCCAATAAGGTTTATGTCATCGACATATACGGCAAGTACAACAAATTCCGATGTTGTTTTCTTTATAAAAACACACGGGCAAATGGCGTCATTTATATAGCCTTCTTTTAACAAGTACTCACTAAGACGATTATACCACATTCGTCCTGATTGCTTTAGACCATACAAGGATCTTTGCAATTTAATTGAGAACATTTCCCGAGATTTTGAATTATGCGCGTTTGGCATCTTGAGTCCATCGGGAATTTTCATGTATATCTCATTATCAAGTGAGCCATAAAGATAGGCAGTAACCACATCCATTAAGTGCATGTCAAGCTTTTCATGGACAGCAAAACTTATGAGATAACGAAAGGTTATCGCATCCATTACAGGCGAATATGTCTCTTCATAATCGACACTAGGCCTTTGAGAAAAACCTTGTGCAACAAGGCGTGCCTTATATCTTTGTACCTCGTTTTTCTCATTTCTTTTGCGTACAAAGACCCATTTATAGCCGACAGGCTTAACACCATTAGGTGTTTCAACTATAGGGCCAAAAACTTCACGTTTTGCCAGTGAATTTAATTCTGATTGAATTGCTTCTTGCCACTTTGGCCAATCCTGTCTTTTTCGACATTCTTCAACAGATTGAGGTTCGAGATCCTCACATTCTTGCATAATGCTAGATGCTACATTGTAAGCAAAGACATTATCCACCACAATATCCACTCGATTAATATTTGCCTCAATATTAATTGGATTTAGGAATAGTTTCGTATTTTCCAGAGTCTCGGGCTCAATGGATTCTTCATGAATCTCAGAATTTGTTAAATCATGAGATTCTTTCGTGGTGTCATTTTGATCGTTCTTTTTCCTCTTTCTAAGATTTCGATCTTTGGAACCTAATGGTCTGCCACGCTTGAGGCGTGCATTCGACTCATTGGTTATGACACTAGATGATTGTCCAACAGGGACATCAATACGGATTGGAACATTTTCCGCGGGAATGTGGGATTTCGTTATCCTCTTCAAGTCCGTAAATGTGCCAGGCATTTGATTTGCTATTCTTTGCAAATGGATAATCTTTTGTACCTCTCTTTCACAAATAGAGGTATGTGGATCAAGATGAGATAATGATGCATTTTTCCACAAAATTTCCCGTTTGGTTTCACCAACTTCTCCCCCTAATTTTGGGAAAAGTGTCTCATCAAATCGACAGTCTGCAAATCGTGCAGTAAACAAGTCGCCTGTCAATGTTTCAAGGTAGCGAATGATGGAGGGCGATTCAAACCCAACATATATTCCTAACCTTCTTTGCGGACCCATTTTGGTGCGGGATGGCGGTGTTATAGGCACATATACTGCGCATCCAAAAATTCTTAAATGGGATATATTGGGTTCATGACCCAAAACCAATTGCAACAGGGAATACTTGTGGTAATTCGTCGGTCTGAGACGAATTAGCATTGCTGCATGTAAGATGGTGTGACCCCATACCGAAGTGGGCAGCCTCGTTCTCATAAGTAATAGCCTTGCAATCAACTGCAGGCGTTTAATTAACGATTCTGCAAGACCGTTTTGAGTGTGAACATGAGCTACAGAATGTTCAACTTTTATCTCGATTGATAAGCAATAATCATTAAATGCTTGGGATGTAAACTCAGCAACATTATCCAGTCTAATGGACTTGATTGGATTATCTGGAAATTGTGCTCGTAGTCAAATTATTTGTGCCATTAATTTCACAAACGCAAGGTTGCGTGATGACAACAGGCACACATGAGACCATCTACAGGATGCGTCTATCAAGACCATGAAATACCTAAACGACCCACTAGGTGGGTGAATAGATCCACAAATGTCCCCTTGTATACGTTCCAGAAACGTGGGTGACTCAGTCCCAACCTTTGTTGGTGATGGCCTGATAATCAACTTGCCTTGATAACACGAAGTGCAAGGATATTCATTATTCGAAAGAATTTTGAAATTCTTTAACGGATGCCCATATGAGCTTTCTATAATCTGTCTCATCATGACCGATCCTGGGTGTCCCAATCGATCATGCCAAAGTACAAAGGTATTGGAATCAGTAACCCTTTGGTTTACTGTTGAATGTGCCTCAATTGCACTAATTCTTGTCCAATACAGGCCACAAGATAAAGACGGGAATTTCTCAATAACCCTCTTTTGGCCGGAGACATTCTTTGTGATGACGAGATATTCAAGATTATCTCCATCCATTGTCTCAATATGATAGCCATTCCGGCGTACATCTTTAAAACTCAACAAGTTTCTCTTAGACTTGGAGGAGAACATTGCATTCTCTATGATTAACGTCGTGCCTTTGGGCAGAGTTACAATTGCTCTTCCGGAGCCTTCAATCAATTTACTACTTCCAGAGATTGTAGTAACGTTTGCCTTACACATATTTAGTTGAGAGAAATATTTCCTTTCTTTGAGTATTGTATGTGTAGTACATGAATCAACTAGGCAAATACTTTTACAGTTTGATCCAAGTTCGCTTTGTGAGATATCCATATTTGCTATCCCATAGTTTGACATACAAAAGAGATATAAGAATAAACAAGTTCAATTCGTTTGTGTCACATAATATTTTCAAAATCTGCTGCTAACAGTTGACAAACAAAATCAGATATGTTATCCATAATTGATTACTTCGCAGTTTGAAATTTTCAGTTTAAACATTTTCTTCAAACAATCGATTGTTAAACACAAACAATCGATTGTTGAACATTGACAATCGATTGTTAAACACACACAATCGATTATTTGCTATTTTGAAAAACTTCAGATCACACTGTCTTAAGACAATCGATTGTTAAGTATAGACAATCGATTGTTGGCTATTTTGAAAAATTCCAGAACACACTGTTTTAAGACAATCGATTGTTATGCATAGACAATCGATTGTTGGCTATTTTGAAAAATTCCTGAACACACTGTTTTAAGACAATCGATTGTTATGCATAGACAATCGATTGTGGATGATTTTTGAAAAATTCCAGATTACACTGTCTTAACGACAATCGATTATTAGACAAAGACAATCGATTGTGGACGATTTTTGAAAAATTCCAGATTACACTGTCTTAACGACAATCGATTGTTAGACAAAGACAATCGATTGTTGATCAATTGTTTTTCAGCTTTAATGCAAAAATAGTAGATAATCGACTAGTTTTTCAGGCTAGTCGATTACCCCTACTGGAAAATAAAAATATTATTGATATTTGAGCATATTGAAGATATTCTAAAGAACTACTGCTAACATTGCATCATGAACTAACTAATACGAGCTAATACTAATGACTATTAGTTTATTCACTAACTAATACAAATAAGTAGAACGAAATCAAATAACTCCATCTTCTTTCATCACGGACCCATCGCCGATTAAGTGGTCTATTTTCCCCTCGGGTTGCTCAAAGAAGTCTGCCACATCCAGGTGGGTGATGTCCTCATTGTCGTCATAGACAAAATTTGTTTCAGGGCCTTTTCTCTTTCGAGATGCTTGATAAAGGTCAACCAAGTGTCTTGGTATACGGCAAGTCTTTGACCAGTGCCCTTTCCCACCGCAAAGATAACATATAGTTTCTGAACCATTTGCCTTAGGATCTTCATGACCCGTTTCTGCTTTCGGTGGTTATCTCTCCTTGGGAGTTGACGGACTTCATTGGAATTTCTTCCTTGTCTACGTCCCTGGCTATGACCCCGTTTACGACCATGACCATAGCCCTTTTCATGTTTGGCATAATGAGAGTGCACCTTATCTACTTCAGGCAGTGGTGTGGACCTAGTGGGTCGATTTTCGTGATTTCTCATGAGCAGGTCATTATTTCGCTCAGCCACTAGTAGAAGAGAAATCAGTTCAGAGTACTTTGTAAAGCCTTTCTCTCTGTACTGTTGTTGCAGTACCATATTGGAGGCTGGAGGCATGAAACGTTGTAAACGTTTTCTCAAGCATATCATAATCGGAGATATTATCCCCGCATAGCTTCAATTTAGAAGTAATTCTGAACATTGCAGAATTATATTCAGAAACGGACTTAAAGTCCTGGAGCCTCAGATGAGCCCAATCATATCGTGCTTGTGGCAGAGTGACCAACTTCAGGTTGTCATATCTCTCCTTTAAGCCGTTCCACAAATGAGTGGATCCTTGAGGTTGAGATATTCAATCTTCAAACCTTCATCAAGGTGATGGCGCAAGAAAATCAAGGCCTTCGCACATTCTTGGGTGGATGCTTTTTCTCTATCTTTGATGGTGTCTCCGAGACCCATAGCATCTAAGTGGATTTCAGCATCCAACACCCATGTCATATAGTTCTTGCCCGAAATTTCAAGGGCAACGAACTTTCTTTTCGTAATGTCAGACATAATCGAAAATTAAATTAGGAAGAGGGAAATACCTTAGATTTTTCGAGAATGGTTCTTGAGACGGTAGAGACTCGTGCTGATAACATGTTATGAAATAATATAAAAGACAAGAGCAATAATGCAAGAACAAGAGCAAATAGAGAGAAGAGTAGAGAGAGTTCTTCTTATTGATACTTAGAGAATGTTAGGAGTGATTTACAATGGTAGAGGGCACCTCTATTTATAGGGAGGAGGATGATTTAGCTACCAAGAATAGAACTCTAGAATCTCTCTAATTAAAGACATTCACCTTAAATAGAAGTGTATTTATCACAATATGAAAATTGTACCAAACCCTAAGTTACGCCTCTAAGAGATTTTGTTTAGCCCTCTTTCTAGTAATTGACGATGCGGCGTAAAAGAGTAATGTCATTGGCGGCTACAATTATTTTTTTGCCTAATTAGCAGGAACTAAATAATTAATTATTTAATTGCTGTTAAAACTTAAAATTTATGACCTATTAATAACGTATTGTTTAAAAACATTTATTGATTAGAAATAATATTTTTCTAAGGCAGCAAATATTTATCAAACCACCATGTCAAAACAAAGTGACATCAAGAAAATATTCCCATTGGATTGGTTATTAGTATGTAACCATTGGAATGCAATCCTATTAGTTAAGAAGTATTAATCTATACTAAAAAAATAACAAAGCCCAAGCTAATGTACAACTCCTCTAAACAAGTCTATATAGGAGTTAGGACTGCTTCATTTTTGAGATATTTCAAAATGTTTGACAATTGACAGCATTTTTTTTTTATTACAGCTTTTAATAGCTCAAAACTGTTATAAATACACTTCTATTTAAGGTGAATGTCTTTAATTAGAGAGATTCTAGAGTTCTATTCTTGGTAGATAAATCATCCTCCTCCCTATAAATAGAGGTGTTCTCTACCATTGTAACTCACTCCAAATATTCTCTAAGTATCAATAAGAAGAATTCTCTCTACTCTTCTCTCTATTTGCTCTTGTTCTTGAGTTATTGTTCTTGTTTTTTATATTATTTCATAACACGTTATCAGCACGAGACTCTACCGTCTCAAGTACCATTCTCGAAAATCCAAGGTATTTTCCCTCTTCCTAATTTAATTTTCGAGTATGTCTGACATTATGAAAAGAAAGTTCGTTGCCCTTGAAATTTCGGGCAAGAACTATATGACATGGGTGTAGAATGCTGAAATCCACCTAGATGCTATGGGTCTCGGAGACACCCTCAAAGATAAAGAAAAAGCATCCACCCAAGATTGTGCGAAGGCCTTGATTTTCTTGCGCCACCACCTTGACGAAGGTTTGAAGATTGAATATCTCACCGTCAAGGATCCACTCGTTTTGTGGAACGGCTTAAAGGAGAGATATGACAACCTGAAGTTTGTCACTCTGCCACAAGCACGATATGATTGGGCCCATCTGAGGCTACAGGACTTTAAGTCCATTTCTGAATATAATTCTGCAATGTTCAGAATTACTTCTAAACTGAAGCTATGTGGAGATAACATCTCCGAGTACGATATGCTTGAGAAAACGTTTACAACGTTTCATGCCTCCAATATGGTACTGCAACAACAGTACAGAGAAAAGGGCTTTACGAAGTACTCTGAACTGATTTCTCTCTTACTAGTGGCTGAGCGAAATAATGAACTGCTCATGAGAAATCACGAAAATAGACCAACTGGTCTACACCACTGCCTGAAGCAGATATGGTGCACTCTCACTATGCCAAACATGAAAAGGACCGTGGTCATGGTCATAAACTGGGTCAAAGCCAAGGACGTGGACAAGGAAGAAATTCCAAAGAAGTCCGTCACCCCCCAAAGAGAGATAACCACCGAAAGCAGAAACGGGATCCCGAAGATCCTAAGGCAAATAGTTCAGAAACTATATGTTATCGTTGCGGTGGAAACGGGCACTGGTCTAGGACTTGCCGAATACCAAGACACTTGGTTGACCTTTATCAAGCATCTCGAATGAGAAAACGCCCTGAAACAAATTTTGTCTCTGACGACAACTTTGACTTCACCCACCTGGATGTGGCAGACTTCTTTGAGCAACCCGAGGGAAAGATAGACCACCTAATCGGTGACGAAACCGTGATGAAAGAAGATGGAGCTGTTTGATTCTACTTGTATTAGCCAATGAATAAATTAATAGTCATTAGCATTAGCTCGTATTAGTTAGTTCATGATGTGATGTTTGTAGTAGTTCATTAGAATGTTTTCAATATGCTCAAATATCAATAAAATCTTTATTTTCCAGTAGAGGTAATCGACTAGCCTGAAAAACTAGTCGATTATCTCACATTTCGCATAAAACTGCAAAACAATCGATTGTCAATGATCAACAATCGATTGTCTTTAAAAATAGTGGCCTGGAATTTTTCAAAAATGATCAACAATCGATTGTCTATGTCTGAACAATCGATTGCCTTATCCAGTGAGGTCCAGAATTTTTCAAAAATGATCAACAATTGATTGTCTATATTTGACAATCGATTGTCAGACACAGTGAGGTCCGGAATTTTTCAAAAATCATCCACAATCGATTGTCGATATCGAACAATCGATTGTCTTAAACAGTGTGATCTGAAGTTTTTCAAAAATAACAAATAATCGATTGTGTGTGTTTAACAATCGATTGTCTATGTTCCAACAATCGATTGTGTGTTTAATAATCGATTGTCTTATGAAAAACGCTGAATTTTTCAAACTGCATAGTAATTGATTATGGACAACATATCTGATTTTGTTAGTCAACTGTTAGTAGCAGATTTTGAAAATATTATGTGACACAAAAGGATTGAACTTGTTTATTCTTATGTTCGTGTATCTCCTTTTTTTTGTATGTCAAACTATGGGAAAGCAAAATGGATATCCCACAAAGCGAACTTGGATCAACATCCAACTGTAAAAGTATTTGCCTAGTTGATTCATGTACTACACATACAATACTCAAAGAAAGGAAGTATTTCTCTCAACTGAATATGTGTAAGGCAAACATTACTACAATCTCTGGAAGTAGTAAATTGATTGAAGGCTCCGGAAGAGCTATTGTAACTCTGCCCAAGGGCACGATGTTAATCATAGAGAATGCAATGTTCTCCTCCAAGTCTATGAGAAACTTGTTGAGCTTTAAAGATGTACGCCGGAATGGCTACAATATTGAGACAATGGATGAAGATAATCTTGAATATCTCGTCCTCACTCAAAGAATGTCTCCGGCCAAAAGAGGGTTATTGAGAAATTCCCGTCTTTATCTTGTGGCCTGTATTGGACAAGAATTAGTGCAATTGAGGCACATTCAACAGTAAATCTAAAGAATACTGAGTCCAATACATTTGTACTTTGGCATGATCGACTGGGTCACCCAGGATCAACCATGATGAGACGGATTATAGAAAGCTCATATGGGCATCCGTTAAAGAATTTCAAAATTCTCTCAAGTAATGAATATCCTTGCACTTCGTGTTATCAAGGCAAGCTGATTATCAGACCATCCCCAACAAAGGTTGGGACTGAGTCACCTCAGTTTCTGGAACGTATACAAGGGGACATTTGTGGACCTATTCACCCACCTAGTGGGTCATTTAGGTATTTCATGGTCTTGATAGACGCATCCTGTAGATGGTCTCATGTGTGCCTGTTGTCATCTCGCAACCTGGCGTTTGCGAAGTTAATGGCACAAATAATTCGGCTACGAGCACACTTTCCAGATAATCCAATCAAGTCCATTAGACTGGATAATGCTGCTGAGTTTACATCCCAAGCATTTAATGATTATTGCTTATCAATCGGGATAAAAGTTGAACATTCTGTAGCCCATGTTCACACTCAAAACGGTCTTGCAGAATCGTTAATTAAGCGCTTGCAGTTGATTGCAAGGCCATTACTGGTGAGAACGAGGCTGCCCACTTCAGTGTGGGGTCATGCCATATTGCATGCAGCAATGCTAATTCGTCTCAGGCCGACGAATTACCACAAGTATTCTCCGTTGCAATTGGTTTTGGGTCATGAACCCGATATATCCCATTTAAGGATATTTGGATGTGCCGTATATGTGCCTGTAGCACCGCCATCCCGCACCAAAATGGGTGCGCAAAGAAGGTTAGGAATATATGTTGGGTTTGATTCGCCCTCCATCATTCGCTACCTTGAAACATTGACAGGCGACCTGTTTACTGCACGATTTGCAGACTGTCGATTTGATGAAACACTTTTCCCAAAATTAGGGGGAGAAGTTGGTGAAACCAAACGGGAAATTTTGTGGAAAAATGAATCATTATCTCATCTTGATCCACATACCTCTACTTGTGAGAAAGAGGTACAAAAGATTATCCATTTGCAAAGAATAGCAAATCAAATGCTTGACGCATTTACGGACTTGAAGAGGATAACAAAATCCCACATTCCTGCGGAAAATGTTCCGATCCGTATTGAAGTCCCTATTGGACAATTATCTAGTGTCATATCCAATGAGTCAAATGCACGCCAGAAGCGTGGCAGACCATTAGGTTCCAAAGATCGAAATCCTAGAAAGAGGAAAAAGAACGATCTAAATGACACTATGAAAGAATCACATGAGGACGCTCATGATTTGATTAATTCCGAGATTCACGAAGAATCTATTGAGCCTGAAGCTCTTGAAAATACGGAACTACTCCCAAATCCAATTAATATTGAGGCAAATATTAATCGAGTGGATGTTGTGGTAGATAATGTCTTTGCTTATAATGTAGCATCTAACATTATGAAAGAATGTGAGGATCTCGAACCTCAATCTGTGAAAGAATGTCGAGAAAGACATGATTGGCCAAAATGGCAAGTAGCAATTCAATCTGAATTGAATTCGCTGGCAAAACGTGAAGTTTTTGGCCTTATAGTTGAAACACCTAATGGTGTTAAGCCCGTTGGCTACAAGTGGGTCTTTGTACGCAAACAAAATGAGAAAAATGAAGTACAAAGATACAAAGCACGACTTGTTGCACAAGGTTTTTCCCAAAGGCCTGGTGTCGATTATGAAGAGACATATTCGCCTGTAATGGATGCGATAACCTTTCATTATCTCATAAGTTTTGCTGTCCATGAGAAGCTGGACATGCACTTAATGGATGTCGTTACTGCCTATCTTTATGGCTCACTTGATAACGACATATACATGAGAATTCCCGATGGACTCAAGGTGCCAAATGCGCACAATTCCAAATCTCGGGAAATGTTTTCAATCAAATTGCAAAGGTCCTTGTATGGTCTAAAGCAATCAGGACGAATGTCGTATAATCGTCTAAGTGAGTACTTGTAGAAAGAAGGCTATATAAATGATGCCATTTGCCTATGTGTGTTTATAAAGAAAACAACATCGGGATTTGTTGTACTTGCCGTATATGTTGATGACATAAACCTTATTGGAACCCCTGAAGAACTCCAAAAGGCAATTGATTATCTAAAGGATGAATTCGAGATGAAAGATCTCGGGAAGACTAAACTATGTCTTGGTTTGCAAATTGAATATTTGGCAAACGGAATTTTTGTTCATCAATCTACCTATACAGAAAAGGTATTGAAACGGTTTTATATGGATGACGCACATCCGTTAAGTACACCGATGGTTGTTCGTTCACTTGAAGTGAACAAAGATCCATTCCGACCTAAAGAACGGAATGAAGAGATACTTGGTCCTGAAGTACCATATCTTAGTACAATTGGCGCATTGATGTATCTTGCAAATACTACAAGGCCTGACATTTCTTTTTCAGTTAATGTCTTAGCAAGATTTAGCTCAGCTCCTACGAGGAGACATTGGAATGGGGTCAAACACATATTGCGATACCTAAAGGGGACTACCGATTTGGGCCTATTTTATGGAAAGAATTGCAGCCCGGATCTTGTTGGTTATGCTGATGCTGGATATTTGTCTGACCCACACAAGGCTCGGTCTCAAACGGGTTATGTGTTTACCTGTGGAGAAACCGCCATATCTGGCGATCGACTAAGCAATCAATTGTGGCTACTTCATCTAATCATGCCGAGATAATTGCTATTCATGAAGCAAGTCGGGAGTGTGTCTGGCTAAGGTCGATAATACATCATATCCAAGACAAATGTGGTTTGAAATGTGATAAACTACCCACAACTTTGTATGAAGATAATGCAGCATGTATAGCTCAATTTAAGGGAGGATTCATAAAGGGAGATAGAACGAAGCATATTTCACCAAAGTTATTCTTCACACATGATCTTCAAAAGAATGGTGATATCAATGTTCAACAGATTCGTTCAAGTGACAATTTGGCTGATTTGTTCACAAAGTCTCTACCAAAGTCAACCTTCAAGAAGCTAGTTCACAAGATCGGAATGCGAAGACTTAAGGACATAAATTGATGTTCTTATCAGGGGGAGATAAGGCGCGTTGCACTCTTTTTCCCTTACAAGGTTTTGTCCCAATTGGGTTTTCCTTGCAAGGTTTTTAACGAGGCAACCAATAGGCGCATATTCAAACATGTGTACTCTTTCCTTACTTTAATTTTTCCCATTGGGTTTTGTTTTAAGGTTTTAATGAGGCACATCATTGAATAGACATTCAAGGGGGAGTGTTATAAATACACTTCTATTTAAGGTGAATGTCTTTAATTAGAGAGATTCTAGAGTTCTATTCTTGGTAGATAAATCATCCTCCTCCCTATAAATAGAGGTGCTCTCTACCATTGTAACTCACTCCAAACATTCTCTAAGTATCAATAAGAAGAATTCTCTCTACTCTTCTCTCTATTTGCTCTTATTCTTGAGTTATTGTTCTTGTCTTTTATATTATTTCATAACAAAAACTCATTAGATTTTACTTTTTGAGTGTAGTATTTTCTATTTGGGAAATCAAAAGTGCTTTATTTTAACAAAAATACTTATTTTTTAAAAGTACTTATTTTATAAAATTGAGATATTTGGCTAAACTTTTAGAAAAAAAAATGAAATAAGCACTTTTTAGAAGTAGTAGAAGCTACATTTCATAAGCTGAAAAAAGTATCATCTCCCAAAAGTACATTCGGATACTATGTCAAACATAAAAACTATTGCTTTAATATTAGAAAAAGTAATTTTAATATGAATTAGCCAAACACAAGTTGCTATTCTCACGAAACACTTTATTAACCGACACTTTTGATAAGAATATTTTCAAAATAAACAAATTTTAGAAGGTTGGTCAAATAAGGTACTGTATAATTAAGTAATTTTTCAACTACAACAATAATAATAACAATAACAACACAAGTCTAGTGAAATACCATAAATGGTGTCTGGGGAGGGAAAAGTGTACGCAGACCTTACCCTACCTAATGAAGGTAGATATGTTGTTTCCGAAAGACTATCGGATCAAGATAAGTGAAAATGAAACTTTTCAACAATTATAACAACAACGGCCCAGCATAATCCCATATGTGGGGACTGGGGACGGTAATATATACGCAGACCTTACCTCTACCCCGAGGGCCAGAGAGGCTGCTTCCAGGAGACCCTCGGCTCAAGAAAGAAACAAGAGATGATATATTCGTACCATCAATAGAATCATAATAAAATAACATACATATAAGAAATACGAAATAGGCGGAATATGTGTAAGGTATAAAAATAACCAGCAGATAAAACCATGCATCAGCAGATGACCAGTAGCATCCTAAGACGAACTCCTAACTGGCTAATCTCACTCTAGCGCTGTAGAAATATTCACAACTTTCCCCTAACCTATAACTTTAATGCTCGACCTCCACAATTCCCTGTCAAGGGCCATGTCCTCAATAATTCCAAGTCGCACCATGTCCTGCCTGATCACCTCTCCTCAATACTTCTTCGGTCGCCCTCTACCTCTCTTTGTACCCACCACAGCTAGTTGCTCACATTTCCTCACCGGTACATCAGTGCTCCGCCTCTGAATATGCCCGAACCATCTCAGTATTGCTTCCTGAATCTGTCCTCCATGGGGGCCACACCCACATTCTCTCAAATATCTTCATTCCTAATCTTATCCATCCTTGTATGCCCGCACATCCACATCAACATCTTCACTCTGCTACTTTCATCTTCTGGATGTGTGAGTTCTTGACTGGCCAACACTCGGTCCCACACAACATGGCAGGTGTCACAACCCGAATTTTCCACCATCAGGGTCGTGATGGCGCCTACTATCGGAGCTAGGAAAGTCAACCTTTTAAAACATTTCACAAAACTTTAATCTAAACAGTATAATAAACTGAAAAAAATAATTATAAATATGCGGAAGACTTTTAACGAAAACCATAGTAAAGTGCGGAAGCGTACAACCAGTCTCTACCCAATATCTGGTGTCACTTCTCACGAACTACTAAGAATATACTAAACACAACCGTTCGAAAGAAATATAAAACTATTCATCTTGAATACATGAAATAACAGACTGAATAAAAGATAGAGGAGACGTCGGGCCCCGCGGACGACTGCAAGCCAACCTCAGAGTCTCGCTGAGCGGAATGCCAACACTCGTACTACTGCTGCTACTGCTACCCGAAACCCGCATCTGCGCAAAGAGCGTAGAGTGTAGAATCAGCACAACCGATCCCATGTGCTGGTGAGTGTCTGGCCTAACCCTGGCGAGGTAGTGACGAGGCAAGACAGTACCTACCATAAATAAAATGTGGAAATATAATATATAAGTATGAGAAGAACAATAATGAAGTAATACAAAGCAAAGCTGGGAGGGGACATGCCAGCGGGGAGTACTAGATGAAGATGGAATATTAGAAACAACAAGAGATGTACTCCGGGTTTCATGATACATATGTTTACAGTGGACAGCGCGCCACGCGATCCCATAATATATAACATAAGTGGACGGCGCGAAACACGATCCCATGATGTACAACATATATGAACGGTGCGCTACAGGATCCCTTTTCATATAATACATGGTAGGAGTACCACTCGTTCCCGATCATAGTATATCGTGGTCGGCGTGCCAAACGATCCCGATCATAACATCTCATGGTCGGCGTGCCACATGATCCCAATCATAATATCTCGTGGTCGTCGTGCCATACGATCCCAATCGCAATATCTCATGGTCGGTGTGCCACATGATCCCTATCATAATTCATATGTGGTCGGCGTGCCGCACAATCCCAATCATAATTCATATGTGGTCGGCGTGTCACACGATCCCATAATGTAAACTCTAATAATCTCTCCAAAGGAGGTCCCATTAGGAAAGAACATTAATATAACAGTTAAAACCAGGAAGGGTACAACTAACAGCCCAAATATCCCGACAAGGGAGAAATCAATAGTAACAATCTACTTGTCCCGACAAGGGAATCATTGCTTCAAAACTCTTTTAATTCATTTCGTTCTTAACCAACACCTCACATGGAAATTATCAATTTAACAAGACAGTTGTATAATATCTTTCAATTCAAAAGCATTTACGACTCACATTCGTGCTAGACACTAGTGTATAGATACTCGTCACCATGCATATACACCGTACTCGGTCATTTAGCAAATAGAAATCAACACTCTAATCCTATTCCCTCAAGCCAAAGTTAGATCAAACACATACCTCGAAAGCTCCAAACTCCACTCACGCCTCTAGGATAGCTTTACCCCTCGAATTTGCCAAAAAACCGGTCGAATCTAATCACAATTTACTCAAATGTATCAACACATGATAGTTAAATCAATTTGAATGCATAAGAATGAATTTCTTAAAGTTTTGCCCAAAAATTCCCAAAATGCCTCCGGGCCTACCTTGTCAATACCCGAGGTTCGAACCAAAACCAGGTTACACATTCCCCCACAAGTTCATACCTATGATTTGTTTCGAAAACGGACCTCAAATTAAGGTCCAAATCCCCAATTTAGTGAAAACCTAGTTTCTACCCAAAATCCTCATTTTCACCCATGGAAAACCTTGATTTTAAGATGAAATTTTGATAAAAGATGTAAAAAGATCGGAGAAATTGAGTAAAAGTTGACTTACAAATGATTTGGGGAAGAAAGAGTTCAAGAGAAATCGCCAATGGAGGTTTTGAATTTTGAAAATATGAAAAGTGAGCTTTAAAATCAATTAAGTATAAAATATGCAAATGCAGGTATGAGAATTGCGAAACTGGGTTCGCAATTGCGAACCCAGCAGACTTGGGAATTGCGAGGATTTTGTTTGCATTTGCGAACTAAGGCAGGAAGGGCGGACATCGCATTTGCGAAGGGGGTATTCGCAATTGCAAACTCTGGGCTTTAAGACGGGGATCACATTTGGATGAATGTCTTCGCTTTTGCGAAGTCTGCTGCTTCACGGGGAATGTTGCAATTGCGAGGCTGGCTTTGCAATTACGAAACCTGTAGGTCAGGCATACCAGAAATTTTCCAACATGCAAAAATTAACTCGCGACCTATCCAAAACCCTTTCGAGCCCTCAGGGCTCCAATCTAAACATACACACAACCTCGAAAATATGCTACGGACTTACTCATGTGATCAAATCGCCAAAATAACATCATTTGCATAGAATCAAGCCTCAAAACTCATGATTTCCATTTCATAGTTCATAACTAAATTTTCCACTTTTAGTCCGAAACACGTCAAACGACGTCCGATTTCAACCGAACTTTATAGAAAGGACTTAACACTCATTTAAGACCTGTAGCGGGCGTCGGAACACTAATACGAGCCTGAAACCTATATTTTCTAGCTCATTTTCATTTCAATTTTTCATATCATTTTCAGATAAACAATTTCTTTCAAAAATTCCGTACTCAGGCCTAGGAGCTCGGATTTCGATTCCGGGAATACGCCCGGGTCCCATATTTTTCTACGGACCCTTCGAGACGGTCACATCATGGGTCCGGGTTCGTTTACCCAAAATGTTGACCAAGGTCAACTATATCAATATTATTATCAAAATTCATAGTTTTCAACACAAAGTTCATATAGTTCCACATAAAAACTTTCTGGCTTCGTGTCCGGACTGTGCACGCTAATCAAGGCAATCAGATAAGAGGTTTTCAAGGCCTCGGAAGCATAGAGAAAGGGGGATTTACAGTGATGACCCCTTTGGGTAGTCATATCCTCCACCTCTAAAACAACCGTTCGTCCTCGAACGGACAAAAGAAAGAAGTACCTGAGTCATTAAATAGACAAGGATAATGGCTCCGCATATCAAACTCAAACCCCCAGGTCGATGCCTCAGGAGGCTGACCTCTCCACTGAACACACACTGAAGGAAAACTCCTCGGCCTCAACTATCGAACCTGCTAGTCTAAAAGAACCACCGGCTCCTCCTCATTTGACAGATCCTTGTCCAATTGGACAGTACTGAAATCTAACACGTGGGCAGGATCGATGTAATACTTCGAAGCATGGATACATGAAAAATCGGATGCACGGCTGACAAGCTAGGCGGCAAGGCAAGTCAATAAGCCACCTTCCCCACACGATCGAGAATCTCAAATGGGCCAATAAACCTAGGGCTAAGCTTGCCCTTCTTCCCAAATATCATCACGCCCTTCATAGGCGATACACGGAACAATACTCGCTCACCAACCATGAAAGCAACATCCCTGACCTTGCGATCTGCATAACTCTTCTGCCTAGACTGAGCTGACCGAAGTCTATCCTGAATGATCTTGACCTTATCCAAGGCCTCCTGCACTAGATCTGTACCCAATAATCGAGCCTCTCACGGCTCAAACCATCCGACTGGGGACTGACACCACCTACCATACAACGCCTAATGCAGAGCCATCTGAATGATGGACCAGTAGCTATTGTTGTAAGTAAACTCTGCTAAAGGCAAGAACGGGTCCCACGAGCCTTCAAATTCAATAACGCAAGCTCGGAGCATATCCTCAAGAATCTGAATAGTCCTCTCAGACTGACCGTCCGTCTGGGGGTGAAATGATGTACTCAACTGAACCTGGATGCCCAACTCATGATGTACTGCTCTCCAAAAATGCGAGGTAAACTACGGACCCCAGCCCGAAATAATAAATAAGGGCACCTATGAAGGCGAACAATCTCTCTGATATAAATCTCAGCATATCTCTTGGATGAATAGGTGGTGGCAATTGGCATAAAATGCGCTGACTTGGTCAGCCTATCAACAATAACCCATATAGCATCAAACTTCTTCCGAGTCATCGGAAGGCCAGTAACAAAATACATGGTGATTCTTTCCCACTTCCACTCGGGAAGTTCAATCCTCTGAAATAACCCACCGGGCCTCTGATGCTCGTACTTAACCTACTGACAATTCAGAAAACGAGCCACATATGCAACAATGTCTTTCTTCATTATTCGCCACTAATAATGCTATCTCAAATCCTGATACATCTTCGTGGCGCACCGGTGAATAGAATACCGAGAACTGTGGGCCTCTGCTAGGATCGACTCCCGAATGCCATCAACATTGGGCACACAAACTCGCCCCTGCAACCTCAACACACCATCATCTCCCAAGGTCATTTTCTTGGCACCTCCCCGTTGTACTGTGTCTCTCAGGACACACAAATGGGGATCATCAAATAGCCACTCCCGAATACGCTCCATCAACGACGAACGAGAAACCATGCTAGCTAACACCCTTCTAGGATCAGGAATATCCAATCCCACAAATTGATTTGCCAATGACTGAACATCCAAGGTAAGCAGTCTCTGACTGACAGGAATATAGGCAAGACTACCCATGCTGGCGGACTTTCTACTCAATGCATCTGCCACCACATTGACCTTTCCCGGGTGGTATAAGATAGAAACATCATAGTCTTTCAACAACTCCAACCACCTCCACTGCCTCAAATTCAACACTTTCTGTTTGAACAAGTAGTGAAGGCTCTTGTGATTCGTGTACACCCCACACGTCACCCCATATAAATAATGCCTCCAGATCTTCAAGGCATGAACAATGGCTGCCAACTCTAGGTCATAAACTGGGTAATTCTTCTCGTAGATCTTCAACTACCTCGAAGCATATGTTATGACCTTGCCATTCTGCATCAACACTGTGCCAAGTCTGACACGGGAGGCATCACAATAAACAGTATAAGGCCCAGATCATGTGGGCAAAACCGATATCGGTGTCGTAGTCAGAGCTATCTTGAGCTTCTGGAAGCTTGCCTCGCAACTCATGTGACCACCTGAACTGGGCACCCCTCTGGGTCAATCTGGTCATCGAGGCTGCAATGGATAGAAACCCTCCACGAAACGTCTGTAGTAACCAGCTAAACCCAAGAAGCTCTGGATCTCTGTAGTTGAAGCTGGTTGAGGCCAGTTATTGACTGCCTCTATCTTATTCGGGTCCACCTGAATAACCTCTACTGGTAAGACATGACTTAGGAATGCAACTGAACTTAACCGAAACTCACACTTTGAGAACTTGGCGTACAACTGACTATCCTTCAGAGTCTGAAGAATCACTCTGAGGTGTTGCTCATGCTCCTCCTGACTGCGGGAGTATATCAAAATTTCGTCAATGAATACAATCACAGACAACTCCAAAAAGGTCCTGAAAACTCGGTTCATCAACTCCATGAATGTTTTCGGGGCATTGGTCAACCCGAACGATGACCGAACCCTAATCCTCAGCTGATGATAACCAGACCTCAAGTCTATCTTCGAGAACACCCTATCACCCTAAAGCTGGTCGAAAAATCGTCAATCGTCGGCAGTGGATACTTGTTCTTTATCGTCACATTGTTCAACTGCCAGTAATCAATGCACATCCTCATCGACCCATCATTTGTCTTCACAAACAACACTGGTGCACCCCAAGGTGATACACTAGGTCTAATGAAACCCTTATCAAGTAAGTCCTGAAGCTGCTCCTTCAACTCTTTCAACTCTGGCGGGGCCATGCAATATGGCAGAATGGAAATCGGTTGAGTGCCCGTAGCCAGATCAATACAGAATTCAATATCCCTTGTCGGGCGGCATACCCGACAGGTCTGAAGGGAAAACCTCAGGGAAATCTTGAACAACAGGAACAGAGTCAATAGATGGAACCTCAGCGCTGGAGTCGCGAACATACGCCAAATATGCTAAACACCCCTTCTCGACGCCTTGACATACGATATAACACTGTGGGTGGCATGACATGTGGTCCCTTCCCACTCAATTAGGGGCAAATCTGGAAAAACCAAGGTCACAGTCTTGGTGTTGCAATCCAAAATGGCATGGCTCGGGAACAACATTTCCATCCCAAATAAAACGTCGAAGTCCACCATATCTAAGAGAAATAAGTTGACACGGGCTTAAGACCCTCAAATACTACCACTTATGAATAATGCACTCGGTCGACCACCACATAATCACCCACCGGTATAGACACATATACAGGAATACCCAAGGCCTCACTAGGCATAACCAAATAGGGTGAAAAATAGGACGACGCATATGAATACATAGATCCATGGTCAAATAGCACTGAAGCATCTTTAATACAAATCAGAATGATACATGTGATGTCTGCATCTGAAGACTCAACCTCCAAACTGACTGATGGCTGACCCGTACCTCTGGCACTCTGAACTCCACCTCTAACACCTTTACCCCCGCCTCTAGCCGGCTGGGTAGGATGTGGTACCTCCAGTGCCTAAATTATAGCACGAGAACTCTGATTCTAAGAGTTGCCAGAATCTTGAGAGCAATACTTCGCGATGTGCCTCATGTCGCCACACGTCAAACAAGCCCTCGGCCGCTGGGAATAACGAAGTGGCGGTGCTCTGACAGGTGCTGATGGTGAGCGGAGAGACTGCTGATCAGTATAACGTGGCTGCGAACCCTCAACCTAGGGCAAACCCTCCTGTTGTGACCCAATTCTCCACACTCATAACATCTACACCAACGCTACAACTGAGGAAATTGTGACTGGCCCTGTTGATCGAAATGATCACCTGACGTACCATGAGTGACATGAGAAGTAGACTGAAAGGGCCTGGAAGGATAGCCTCTACCATAAGAACCTCTACCTCGAGACGAGGTAACTGAATCCGCCTGCATAACGGGGCCTCTTATCTGATCTATGACTGCATCCCTGTGGTAGTACCTCCTCAACTCTACGGCCAACATCGATCGCCTCCTGAATAATGATCTCACTCCCGGTCTGATCCATTGCACCCTGCTGACCTGCCACCACTGGCTGAATCACTGGGAACAAACCCGCTCGAATGACGCTCTCCACTAAGCCCACCAATCTGACCAAAACTTCTTGAAGAGCTGGGGTGGCTATAAAACCCTCTAAGACCTGAGCGAGGCCCACTGTAGCTGCTGGTACTGGAACCTCCTCATCATAGACAACATGAGGCTCCACCTCTAGGGCTGCTGCTCGGGGCTGAGCTCTGCCCCGGCCTCGGCCTCTGCCCCTCGTAGAAACTACTGGTGGGGGCTCGGATTGTTGAGCTGCATAAGAGGGAGGGAACGCGTGTTCTTGCCATCTGCAAAAGAATAGAGTAGAAATTCAATCTGTGTTTGATAAACAGAAATGCACGACAAGATAGAACAAAGTAAAATTTGTTTCCTAACTCTGTAGCCTCTGGGGGATATATACAGACGTCCTCAGACTCTACCAAACTTTTCCTAGGGCTCTAGTACAAACTCATCACGACCCAAATTTCCCACCACTGGGGTCGTGATGGCGCCTATTATTGGAGCTAGGCAAGCCAACCTTTTAAAACATTTCAGAAAACTTTAATCTAAATAGTATAATAAACTGAAATATATAATTATAAATATGAGGAAGACTTAACGAAAACCATAGTAAAGTGCGAAAGTTTATAACCAGTGTCTACCCAGTATCCGGTGTCACTACTCACGAACTGCTAAGAATTTACTAAACACAATCGTTCAAAAGAAATATAAAACTATTAATCTTGAATACATGAGATAACAGACTGAGTAAAAGATAGAGGAGACGTCGGGCCCTGCGGACGCCTGCAAGGTTACCTCGGAGCCTCGCTGAGTGGAATGCCAACACTCGCACTACTGCTGCTGCTACTGCTGCCCCAAACTTGTAGCCCAAAGAGCAAAGAGTGTAGAATCAGCACAACTGACCCCATGTACTGGTGAGTGCCTAGCCTAACCCCGGCGAGGTAGTGACGAGGCTAGACAGTACCTACCATAAATAACATGTGCAAATATAATATATAAGTATGAGAAGAACAATAACAAAGTAATACAAAGTAAAGCTGGGAGGGGACATGCTAGCAGGGAGTACTAGATGAAGATGGAACACTAGAAACAACAACAGATCTACTCCGGGTTTCATGATAAATATGTTTACAGTGGACGTCGCGCCACGCGATCCCATAATATATAACATAAGTGGACGGCGCTCCACACGATCCCATGATGTACAACATAAGTGGATAGTGAGACACACGATCCCTTTTCATATAGTACGTGGTAGGCGTACCACTCACTCCCGATCATAGTATATCGTGGTCCGCATGCCACACGATCCCGATCATAGCATCTCGTGGTCGACGTGCCACACGATCCCAATAATATTATCTCGTGGTTGGCGTGCCACATGATCCCAATCATAATATCTCGTGGTCGGCGTGCCACATGATCCCAATTATAATATCTCCTGGTCGGCATGCCGCACGATCCCAATCATTTCATAAGTGGTCGGCGTGCCACACGATCCCATAATGTAAATGAATAACTCTACTAATCTCTCCAAAGGAGGTCGCATTAGGTAAGAACAATAATATAACAGTTAAACCCAGCAAGGGTACAGCTAACAGCCCAAATATCCCTACAAGGGAGAATTCAATAGTAATAGTCTACTCATCCCGGCAAGGGAATCATTGCTTCACAACTCTTTTAATCATTTTGTTCTTAACCAAAACTTCACATGGAAATTATCAATTGAACAAGACAGATGTATCATATATTTTGATTCAAAAGCATTTACGACTCATGATCATGCTAGACACTGGTGTATAGATACTCGTCACCATGCCTATACACTGTACTCGATCATTTAGCAAATGGCAATCAACACTCTAATCATATACCCTCAAGCCAAAGTTAGATCAAACACTTACCTCGAAAGCTCCAAACTCAACTCACGTCTCTAGGATAGCTTTACCCATTGAATTTGCCACAAAACCGGTCGAATCTAATTACAATTTATCAAATGTATCAACAAATGCTAGTTAAATCAATTGAATGCATAAGAATGAATTTCTCAAAATTTCGCCCAAAAATTTTCAAAATGCCCCCGGGCCCACATGGTCAAAACCCGAGGTTCGAACCAAAAACGGGTTACCCACGAGTTCATACCTATGATTTGTTTCGAAATCGGACCTCAAATTGAGGTCCAAATCCCCAATTTAGTGAAAACCTAGGTTCTACGCAAAATTCCCATTTTCACCCATGGAAAACCTTAATTTTAAGATTAAATCATGATAAAAGATGTTAAAGATTGGAGAAATTGAGTAAAAGTTGACTTACAAATGATTTGGGGAAGAAAGAGTTCGAGAGAAATCGCCAATTGAGGTATTGGGTTTTGAAAATATGAAAAGTGAGCATTAAAATCGGTTAAGTATTAAACGTGCAGGTGCAGGTATGAGAATTGCGAAACTGGGTTCGCAATTGCGGACCCTGCAGACTTGGGAATTGCGACGATTTTGTTCGCATTTGCGAACTAAGGCAGGAAGGACGGACATCGCATTTGCGAAGGAGGTGTTCGCAATTGCGAACTCTGGGATTTAAGACGGGGATCACATTTGCGATGAATGTCTTCGCATTAAGACTGGGCTAATATATAGACATTGCATTTGCAATGTTTTCTTCACTTTTACGAAGTCTGCTGCATCAGGGGGAATGTCGCAATTTCGAGGTTGGCTTCACAATTGCGAAGCCTGTAGGTCAGGCATACTAGAAATTTTCCAACATGCAAAAATAAACTCGCGGCCTATCCAAAACCCTCCCGAGCCATCGGGGCTCAAAACTAAACATACACACAGCCACAAAAATATCCTACGGACTTACTCACGCGATCAAATCGCTAAAATAATATTATTTACATAGAATCAAGCCTCAAAACTCATGATTTCCATTTCAAAGTTCATAACTTCCGATTTTTTTTAGTCCAAAATACGTCAAGCAACGTCTGATTTCAACAATTTATAAAAAGCACTTAACGCTCTTTTAAGACCTGTAGCGGGTGTCAGAACCAAAATACGGGCCCGATACCTATATTTTCTAGCTCATTTTCATTTCAATTTTTCATATTATTTTCAGATAAACAATTTCTTTCAAAAATTCCATACTGGGCTTGGGACCTCGGATTTTGATTCCGAGAAAATTCATGGGTGCGATATTTTTCTACGGACCCTCAGGGACCATCACATCACGGGTCCGGGTCCGTTTACCCAAAATGTTGACCAAAGTCAACTATATCAATATTATTACTAAAATTCATAGTTTTTAACACAGAGTTCATATATTTCCACATAATAACTTTCTGGCTTCGCACTCGGACTGTGCACGCGAGGTGACCAGATAAGAGGTTTTCAAGGCCTTGGAAGCACAGATAAAGGGGGATTTACAGTGATAACCCCTTTGGGTCATCACAGCAAGCCTAACCACTACTCTATAAAACTTACCTTTTAGTAACGGTGACACTTTCTTGTAACGCAGAACTTCTGACGCTAACCTCCACTTCATCCACCCCACCCCTATACGGTGTGTGGCATCCTCGTCGATCCCCAACCGATCCAAGGTACTTGAAACTACCCGTCTTGGGAATTACTTGAGAGTCAAGCCTCACATTCACTCCTGCTTCCGTCGGTTCTACCCCAAATATGCATTTTAGGTATTCCGTCTTCGTCCTGCTCAACTTGAAACCTTTAGATTCAAGGGCATGTCTGCAAATCTCTAGCCTCTCATCGACGCCGCCTCGTGTCTCGTTAATTATAACTATGTTATCAGCAAGAAACTTTTCAACAGCTATATTTTTAAATCAAATTCTGACATAAAAGCTGGGAAGAGAGAGAGAGAGTTCCAAATTATTTATATAAAGAGTTTAAATTTTATGCATTACTAGTAACTTTTTAATAACAATATAATTAATATAATAGCTAAAAGATTTGTTTGCGTTATACCCCTTTTATTTTTACTGTCACGATTCAATTCTGAAGCCAACGAATTTGATGGCTCCCATTCTTGATTAATAAGAATAATGAACGTTATATGACTCCTATAAAAACTTAAAAGCTCTTATATGTAAATAATTTTTTTAGTTGTTTAATTTGATTACATTTAACTTATTTTTTAGTCGAGACGATACGAAGTGATTTTAATACCCGTCAATTTCATAATGATTTGTCGCTATAGAAACTTTTCTTATCGAGCGGGGCCAATTCGTATAGCCATATACTTTGTTATCACAAAAATAATATTAGTTGATAATATGTTTTACATTTACCTTCGAATATGTATGTAGTCAAAAAAGTAAATTGATTGTTATTTGTACTATCAAGTATATATGCTTGAATATTTTTAGTTCATTGGTTTGGAAGAAATTTTCAAATAAGGGTACTTTTATAATTATCAGAACTAAAGCTACATATCAATATGTGAGATTACTTCATGTTAATAATATTTTGATTGACCAACTGGTCGATTCCTTCATGTATTATTACTTAGTATCTAGTCTTTAGGGTATGCTCCAAATATATTATCAATAATATTTAAATAATAATAATTACTATATTTAAACAAGTACACCTTTATAAGAGTACTTCGTATTAAAACTGGCACGAACTTGTTATTTTTTCTAACTTCGTGAGGAATTTATAGCTCTGGTAAATAATGAAAAATTTAGTAAATCAATTTTTGTTACATTTAAGGCATCAAATTGTAGGAAAAGTAACATGACAAAGTTATAATTATGGTATATAATTGGAATAAGGAAAATATTTAAATATGGTAAAATCTTGATTTATTTTAAAGTCCTAAATTTTAGGACTTTCTACATATTTTAAATAAGAAACATTTGATAATAGATTTTAAAGTCCTAAATATTAAAAAATTAATTAAATTATGTCCAATATGAAATAGCATCATAATTGTTAAACATTAATTTTTTCCTATTATAAAATTGATAATAAAAATATTGTTACGGTTAAGTAGAGGATTGTATTTGATTTTTTGCTTGAGATTGTGAATGTATTAATGTTAACATTATGAAATATTCTTGGTAAAAGGTAAGTGTTTACCTATGAAATATCGACTATGAGTGAGATAATAGTTTTTGATGATAATTCAAACTTTTCATATTTATATTATATTTAAGTGTTCATGCTCTATAATTATTATATAAGCTAAAATCATATTGGAATATAAAGTACCAAAATATTAGGATATCTCACATATTTTAAATAAGGAAAGATTTAATTAATAAATTTTTGGTTGAATTAAAATTCCTAAATATTAGGAAGATAATTAAATGATTATTTTGTTTAATGTGAACTCTATTTTTAAAGGGATGAAAAAGACGAACGATATTTCGCTAAGGGCCTTCGTGCTTTTAGTATAATATAGATGAATGCAAAAGTATTTACACAAATTACTTAAAAATAAAATTAGATAATTTATTATTATAAATAGTAATTAATAATATAATAAAGTATTACATTAACCCACCGTTCATCAATGCATTTTTCTGTTTCATCGAAACATAACATTAATTAAGATGTGATAAATAAATAAAAAATTTAAACCTTACCATGAGTAGTATATAAACTATATAAAATTAAATTCTCTTAGAAACAGCATAACATATAGGTGGCATTAGGATGGACCAATTGGGCCTAAAACCCGTATAAAATAACTGGACCGATACGACTTCCACCCGAAATCTCACCCTCCCCACGTGCTAACTCCGAAAGCTTTCAGCGTCAGAGTCTCAACAATGGCGGCTTCGTTACAGTTCACTCCAACACCACTCAACCAACTCCAATTTCATTCAAAAATTCTACCCAAACAAGCCGCTAAATGGGGTACTATTCGCTGTTCCACGGCCTCACCAACCAAAAGCTACAACATCACTCTTCTCCCCGGCGATGGTATTGGCCCTGAAGTTATTTCTGTTGCCAAAAATGCCCTCCAACTCGTCGCTTCCCTTGAAGGTATTTAAATTAAAGATTCGAGTATGTTTGAATTATTTTTACTGCATTTGTAAACAAATTTGCTGATAGTAATTGTAATGTAGTTTTGCTAATATATGCTTATAATTGTGTAAGTAGTTTACTTTAAAAAATATTTACACAATGAGGTCATTTATGAGGTTATTACTGGAAAGGACGGAGCTATTTAAATAAACGAGTCGAATTGTTTGCTTTGGAGTTAATCAGTTTTTCTTTTACTGCATTTGTAAAAAAAAGTTTACTTATGGTGATTTTAATGTGTTTTGCTAATATATGCATTTTGTTGTGTACGTCGTTTAAGTTAAAACATAATTACACAATCAGGTCACGTATGAGGTAATTACTGGTAATCTCTGAATAAGCATTCACTCTTCCTTTGATAATGTTGAAATGAGTATTTATGATACTGAAATTAATGCCTCTCCTTTTCAATTAACTGCAAATGTTTTATTGGACTAGGATGTGTTTTCTTGGATATTGTTCGGTGAAGAGGGGTGCTTTTTTTTTTTTGGGGGGGGGGGGGGGGTTTCTCTGTTGGAATTTTGAAGCATTGCTTGGACTTGATTTTTTTTTTAGTTCTTGGTTTATCTTCCATCTCCATGATTCCCGCTATTTGTTTCTCCATTCGGTGTTTTTAACTGGTATATTCTTGGTTATGTATTTTTCCAGCTGTTTGACAGTTTGAGTGGATAGCTTTGACTTATTTTTGCTAAATTCTTAGTTGATTTTCTAGTGTACCAAATTTTCTAGTTTTGTTTCATCTTGTTAAGCTGGAATTTTAAGAACATAGTTAAATGAAGTAAAGTTGCTCCAATTTCTAAGTTTAACTACTATAAAAATTGTAACTTTATGCCCAAGTTCTTATACATCAGTTTGTAGAAAATATAAAAAATTTCTAGTACTTTATTTTTATTTAGTATAATATTAGGATGAGATAAGTTTAATGGAGTAACATGGTCAATGAGGATTCATATAGTGGACTCCAACTTGCTTGGGACTGAGGCATAGTTGTAGTTGTTGTTCATGATGATGTCCAAGTTCTTAATAATTAGCAGTCAAGCTGGCCTGAGCACCACTTGTGTAAAAATAAAAGTTCATATTGGAAATTAGATTTGTTGCCCGCTCCAATTTTCTAGGGACAGAAGGAGTAATTTATATGTGGTGATTTTCACGCTTCATTTGAATGTTCTCTTTTCTTTTTTGGGTTAGGGATTTAACTCTTGCAAACGTAACAGGATTTAATATTGGGTTCGAAGAGATGCATGTGGGAGGGGCTGCCTTGGATGCTGTAGGAGTGCCATTGCCTGATGAGACTCTCAATTCCGCAAAGAAATCTGATGCTATTCTTCTTGGAGCAATTGGAGGGTAACTACACGATAGGGTCTTTTTATGAATATTTTGTTATATTTCATAGGTTCTTTTTTCTTCAAAAATCTCATATTTCTAGTTTCTTTTGTTGGATTTTTCTTGCATCTAATTTCAAAGGTATAAATGGGACAATAATGAAAGGCAGTTGAGGCCCGAGATGGCGTTGCTTCGCCTTCGAGGAGCCTTGAAGGTGTTCGCTAATTTGAGACCAGCCACTGTTTTACCACAGGTATTTTTTGCTTCCCGTTGCTTAAGACTGTCATATCATTATTACCTATCAAAACATTTGAGAATATTTTTCAACTGCTATCAATATTTGCTTTCAGTTGCTTAAGACTCTTTAGGATTAGCATAAACAGGAAGATCGTCCAAGTGAATTTCGGATTGGATTCTTTTGACACACCTAGCTGGATTTTAATAAAAAAAGTTTCTGCAGGAATTACTCAGAGATATGGAAACATGCAATGAAAAATCGAATAGAAAGGTTCACATAGAGAACATACATATCTTTGCACTTTTTGACACGAGCAGTCTCCTGGAACACTACCTCCTACAAATCCATGTCCTATGTTCTCTTAGATTCTCCAGCACAAGTTAACCGCTGGTACTCCTTCAGCAAGCTACATGATTGGCGAAAAAAGACTACTGCTAGCTCGACCATCTTTGTTTATTCCACCTGCCTCTTTTTCAACACCTTACAGTTGATCAGAAACTAAGTAATCTTGGAGGATTTGTCTCAGTAGAGGGTTCTAGTGGTACTGAGCATGAGCAGTCTAGTGAGTGTGGAAGTATGTTAGTTATTTTAGTTGTTGGAGGCTGTATTTTAAAAGGCGGGGGCACAGGACAAGGAGTGTAACGTATCGTGTGAAAGTGAGTAATCCCCAGCAAAGAGGCATAAGCCCCAGAGATTCTTAAAGGGGAGTTAGCCCAACAAATGTTAAGAAAATAGACTAAAATATAAAAATCTATAGAAAATGTTTTTGAAATTTCATAAAATTCTTTAGAAAAATATGTACAAAAATTAATTGACTTGAGCATAATAATTGGGCGGACGATTCAAGACCTGAAGTATTTTAACAGGCGTTCATGGAGCATATCAAGTGAACAACACAAGGGTAGAGTGCATTTGACTTCCCCACTTATCCAAGCATACCCCATGAGACTTTAGACCTCAATGATTGCCTCAGGGCGTTTGGAGGCTTTTAGAGGCTGTCTCCCCTCAAGGTGAATCTCGGGCGAATTTGACATTCCCTTTTAAACATTAGCTGTCATTGGGGTACAATAAACCTAAGATTATTCTTTGAATCTAGTAAGTGGTGCATGAATGTGGTGAAAAGGCAATGGCTCCATGGCCCATGCTAGTGATAGCTAAAGGGTTTGGAGGATAGTAGAGCTGGTAGATAAAAGTACATCGAACCCATATGAAGTTTTACCATGAGCGGATTGTATCCATTGAGCAAATATAGGTTCAATCAAGATTTGCTTCTCCGGAGTACCAAAGGCAAGGACCTGTTGTCATTGAGTGGTATGGTGAAAGAGAAATTTGATAGAGCAATCTTGTTTCTTTTTGTGTTCTGTTGTCCCCAGTGCATTTTTCTTTAATTGTAGAAGTTGGTCCAAAATTAGATTGCCTCTACCTCTGTCTTCGTTTTTTCTCCTATTTTTTAATTTGTGTTACAAGAATCAATTATGTACCTTACCTCAAAAAAAAAAAGGGAAGAAAAATAAGAAAGTTCATAATCAGCAGAAAATGTAGTGTATTCCCATTTTAAAGTTGGCAATTTTTAATATAGTGGATATATCCTTCATATTATGATAACCAGAGAAGTGGAAATGGATAAATATGTGATGACTGCCTGATGGCATCCAAAAATCTTGTCCTGTCCGTCTCTCTTTCTCTCTGCCCAGAATCCTCCCTCATTCCTTCTTTTCCTCAAGACTTTTCGCTTTTGGTTCCCTTTTATAAGTGTGAGGAACAAATGTTTTAGGTGAAACCATTATGAGTTACATGTGGCAAAGTATGCTAGAAGTGAATTGTCTATTAACAAGTATTGGATACTTCTAAGCCGCTTATTCATGAGTTTTAACTATTTTTATCTTTTACTAATATTGATCTTTTCCAGTTTGGCCTGCATGTGCTCTTTAAGACCTGAGCCTTCTTGGATACTTTTTTTTTTGTTTGCAAGACATCTGACCTCTACAGTTGTGTAAATTTAGTCTCTTCTACAAAGTCATACTATCATTTATTGCCAAACAGGAAACATACTCTTGATGAACTTGTCTTTGAAATTATTTTGTGTAAATCACACATGAGTTTCCATGGAATTCCTTCATATTCATATTCCTCACTTAATGCAGTTAGTAGATGCTTCAACTTTGAAGAAAGAAGTTGCTGAAGGTGTAGACCTAATGGTTGTTAGGGAACTTACAGGAGGTTAGTATGGAATTGGTCACAGCCGTTTATATTCAAATCAAATTCTGCCATCTTTAAGTTGTTTCTTTACTTTTCTTTCTATTGATGGCTCTCTCCTTGATCACAACTTGCTGTTTCTTCTTCATGTTAAAAGGTATTTATTTTGGTGAACCAAGAGGTATCAGCACTAATGAAAATGGCCAGGAAATAGGTTTCAACACTGAAGTGTATGCAGTGTACGAGGTATTTTGCTTAAAAAATGCCTCCTGCGGTGCTTGCTAAAGCATCATTGTGTATGCAAAATTGCAAGTTATTAGTTTTGCTTATCTTACTTAACTCCTTTCATTGTCGTACAATCACTGTTAAAGTTAACAAAGAAACTATATCCAGTAAGATCATTCTGTTACTAAAAGTAGGATAGATATCTGACTTATTGAGATCAAAATTCTTACCTGAACTTTGTTCCTGAACTTTACATTACTAGTATTCGGCTTAATTTCTTTTCAGATCGAAAGAATTGCACGAATTGCATTTGAAACTGCAAGGAAGCGTCGAGGAAAACTCTGTAGCGTGGATAAAGCAAATGTTTTGGAGGTAAAGGCTAACTGTTTCTCTCCATGTTCCTCAACCCTTCTTTTCTTCCCCTATATATCTGCATTCAACATTATGCTCATAGGTCACTTTCCTCTCTTTTTTTTGTGTGCGGTAAGTCTTTACTTGGATGCTATCAATTATGTTTTACTCCATTAATTTTGATTAGAACTTTTAGCAAATCTATCTTAGCCAAAGCAACCCATTGTGATTTCAAGAATTACACCACAATCTGATTCTCTGATGGTCCTGGTCCTTTTAAATGCTTTTCGGGGAAGCATACAATTGACATCCTCAATTGTCAATGCTTGTCTGCAAAGTAGGATATGCTCATATTTGAAGTTTCTGTATTAAACATTAAAAAAGAAATAGTGCGTAAGCAAGTGACAGAGTTCATGATTTTGAGATATTGGCCAGGCCTCTATGCTTTGGAGGAAGATAGTTACAGCACTTGCCTCAGAGTATCCTGATGTTGAGCTCTCTCACATGTATGTTGATAATGCAGCCATGCAACTTGTTCGCAACCCGAAGCAGGTTTCCATTTATCTTTGGAACGTATTTTTACAACTCTTGTTTCTCAAGTTTGGTCTTAGCACACTGATGACACACTAGTCCATGAAGTTGATCCTCTAAACAATCATAATGCAGTTTGATACAGTTGTGACAAACAACATATTTGGTGATATCCTGTCCGATGAAGCATCAATGATTACAGGAAGTATTGGGATGCTTCCTTCTGCCAGTCTTGGTGAAACGGTATTGCCAGATAATCTCCTTTCTTTGGAAGTATTATTTTTTTCCTTCTCACTACAAATTCTTTACTTTAATCTCCTTTTACTTTTGGGCACCTGTTGCCTCCAGGGACCTGGATTATTTGAACCTATACATGGTTCTGCTCCTGATATTGCTGGGCAGGTTGGTTATGGTCTTCCTTTCTTTCTCCTTTTTTCTTCCTCCTTTTCTTACTGTATAACTATTACAGTAGCAAACTTCTTGTGTTCTTTAGAAATCGGGCATATATTTATGTTTACACACTAACTTTAACATGCAGGATAAAGCAAACCCCTTAGCTACAGTGCTCAGCGCTGCTATGCTTTTGAAATATGGCCTAGGTGAGGAGAAGGCTGCTCAGAGAATTGAAGCAGCTGTTTTAGACGCCTTAAATCGAGGATTTCGTACTGGTGACATTCACTCGGCAGGACATGTGAGTTTTATCTAGTATTTTTCTCCTCGGGATTTTTGTTTTGGGGGCTGTAGGTCATTAAGATCTCAGTGCTTCTAGGTTGTAAATTTTCATCTGTCTGATCTTGCACTTGAAAGACATAAAAGAATAAGTTAATATTTCTCACGTTTATCATATGTTGGACCAAATAACTTGAATGCTGAAATTTAGTTTTAATAACTACGTAATTGTTTTCATATCAAACATGCTGAATGAGCTGAAACACTTGTCTTCAGAAATTGGTGGGGTGCAAGGAAATGGGTGAAGAAGTGCTCAAGTCTATTGACAGCAAAACTCCCGCTGCTGTTTAAATTTATGAAGAGGCTTCATCGAGATCATTTGGGCAGATGCATCTATAGGCGATAGAATTTGCCATTTCTGTAATTTGTTTGAAGAATTGAAAATTGCTGGAATATTGCTGAGTGTTGTATCGTAGCATAAACGTATCCATTCTTGTCTCCGATGTTTTGAGACCTTAGTCTGTTGTAACATGGAAGGAAATGAAAATAAGATTTTTGACCTTTAAAAGGCAGGAACGGAGGACTGGTAACCAATATAGTTGTTGTCGCTGCTACATTAAATACCTGTAAACTTACATGATACAGGTTACTATCGGTAAAGTATGTAAATTTTTAGTATTAGTTGTAGCATACCCCTTGCTCCTACTCTATGCTCATCCATATGTTCATTAAAAAGTGTGGGATTATATGCATCCAAGTAGGCGTTTGGACATAAAATTTGTGATTTTTGAAAGAAAAAAAAAAAAGGAATTTTCAGAAAGGTCTATACTTTAAAGGCTACCACAACAATAATATCCTAGTGTAAACCCTTGGGGGTTGGCCGGGTGGCAATTAACTTGAGCTTTGGTGTTTGCTCCCTTTCAAGGTCTCAAGTTCGAAACTCACTGGGTGCAAACAATTTTTTGAGGGCCATCGGACTGGGTAAAACCTGAATTAACCGTGGTGCACTAGCGGGAAACTCCTTGTCGAGGGCCTGTGCACCCCCGGGATTAGTCGGGTCTCGAAGAGACTCAGACACTCGGTGCTAATAAAAAAAAATCCTAGTGTATTCCCACAAGCGGGGTCTAGGGAGGATATGATATACGCAATCTCTAAACCTCTATAGTATAGTGGCTAGTAACTATAATTTGCCTAATTACTATTTGTAGCTATTGGTCAATTGTTACTATCACTTGTATTTAATACGCAACGAATGCAACAATTAAGGCGAAATATTGAAATGCAGAAAAATAAGATGTTCTTGTTGAGATTCAAATTCAAGACCTTCACTACCTAAGCAAGCGCTCTAACCAACTAAATTATGAGAGTATGTTTCTCTCCTATTTCAATTCAAAACAATTAATCTCTTATTTTATGGATTTGCTATACAATTCAAATATAGCTTATGGTAAAATTGCTAAAAGTATAGCTACAAATGATAAATACAGTGTAAATATTTGATGTGTTAGTTCATTTTCCAAAAACAAAAAAGTAGTATTTGGATTTAAGTTGAAAAATAATAATATTTGAAATTATGTTTTGATATGCATTTCACTTGAAAAAGTGTTGTTTTGTGGCGGAGAAAAAAATTTACTGAAAAATTTGAAGTTGGTTTTTGAAAAGGTTTTTTTCCGAAAACCTCCAAAAAATTATATTACGAAAAAGTTTTTTTCCGAAAAATCTCCAAAAAAATATATTACGGACAAACACATTTTTAAAAAAATTGAAAAAATAAAAGAAAATTTTCTTATGGACAAACAGTTCGAAATATTGGGGGCTATTGGTCAATTAAGTGGGAAGATGCCTGCCAAAACTGAGATTTAAATACCAATCCATTTATAATTAAAAGCTAAAGACAAAAGCTTCTCATGATGTCAAGTGCACAACCAGGCAATGACACGTTGCACATTAAGACATTGTTCATACTTATTAGGAATTAAAGAAAAAAAGAAATACAATTTTATTTTCATTAGGATTACAATTGGAAGACTAAATTTCATTTAAAAAAAAACTGATGCCATTCCTTCAAAACCGTCACTTTTTCTTAATTTTTTTTTGTCGAAAAGAAAAAATATTATTCCAGCCATTTGTCAATTTACATCATCTGTTCCTTTGGACAATAGAACAGATCTCATAAGTACAATCAACTAAATACTCTACAATTATTGTTGTTTAGCTAAATCCTAACACACAAAGACTCTTGTCACAAGTGTCAAGGATTATATGAGGGATAGCTATTAATAGTCTGCAGAATGGACAACCATTTAGGTTTCTTCAGTCCAGTAATGTGCACTTGAAGTGTAATCTCCTTTGCTCTATCTTTGGCCTCTCTGCTCAACTGTCGAAACCTTCTGTCATTCCTTTCCATCCAGATGTTATAGACTACTGCTGCAAACACCACTCCTAGTATGGCTTTTCTTGGATTCCTGCTGTTAACATTAGCAGTTAAACATTGCACTTCTGATTCCCAGTTGCTTGTTATTCTTTGATTCTTCAACCATTGTAACATTCCTTGCCGCAGACTTTGTGAATATGAACATTCAAAGTATAAGTGGTCATGTCTCTCTTCAATATCTCTCCCACATTATATGCATGGCTGATCAGTTTGAATTCCCCATTTGGCTAATCTGTCAACTGTTGCCAACCGCCTATGCATTGCCATCCATAGGATATATTTCTGTTTTGGTAGCATTCCAGTCACCATCACTAATGTTTTCCACTGAACTTTGGGATATTGTGGAGTAGTATGAATATATGCCTTCCTGATGCTAAATTGCCCATTCTGAATACATGCTTGCATTCCTGTGCTATCAGTAGCCCACAATTCCCTTGTTCCAAATAACTTCCTTGCTAGCCAGCTAGCTTGCTTTGGGATTTCCATAGTAGCAATGTCCTTCTTCTTTATATAGTGACAATGGATTCATTTGATCCAGAGTTTGTCTTTTTTAGACATTAAGGCCCAGAGAAGTTTAGTTAAAGCTGCTTTATTCCATCTTTCATAGAAGATAATGTTCAACCCTCCAGCTGCCTCTGGTTTACGCAATGTCTCCCATGCTATTGGAGCCCTATGAATAGTCTCATGACTGCCAGTCCACAGGTAATTCCTGCAAATTCCATTTACACGCTTTATAACATTTATTGGAATGAGGAAAACCTAAGCCCAATAAGTTTGCATTTCAAACAATACACTTTTGATGAGTTGAATTCTTCCAGCATAAGGTAAGAATTTGGAAGTCCGATTTCTAATTTTGTCCACTATCTTCTCTACTAGAGGCATACATTGTGCAATTGTGATCTTTCTTGTAGATAAGGGTACTCCTAGGTATTTGAAAGGAAACTTTCCCTCTGCTAGGTGAAGTTCTGCAAGAAGTTTCTCTCTAAATTCCCTTGAAACACCTGCTATATATAAAGAACTTTTATCCAAATTTGCTTGAAGGCCTGATACCTTTGAGAATTGTAGAAATTCTTCCATCAATTACTTCACTGAGATCTCATCAGCCCTACAGCACATCAAAAGATCATCTGCAAAGCAGATATGTGTGATTTGTAGTTTGGTGCATTTGGGATGGAAATTAAAATCTGGATTCCTGCTTAGCTTCTTCAGAGATCTAGATAGATATTCCATGGCTAGAACAAACAAGTAGGGAGACATTGGGTCCCCGTATCTTAGTCCTTTCCTTGCTTCAAACTTGTTGGTCAATCCTCCATTTATTAACAGAGAGTAACTTACTGTGTCGACACATTCCATGATTAGTACTACAATTTTGTAAGGTACTCCAAATTCAAGAAGTACTGCATTCAGAAACTCCCATTCCATAGAGTCATAAGCCTTCCTAATGTCTACTTTGATCATGCATCTAGGAGACACTGCCTTTTGAGTATAACCTTTGATCAGTTAATGTGTCATAATAACATTATCAAGTATGTTTCTCCTGTCTATGAAAGCAGAATGTGAATGCCCAACCAAATAATCCACAACCAGTTTAAGCCTATTTGTAAGAATCTTAGTAATGATTTTAGACAATGTTGAGCAGCAAGCAATGGGTCTAAATTCTTTAACATAGCTGGGATTTTTCAATTTTGGAATAAATGTAACAATTGTGCAGTTAATCTCTTTTAAGAGTTTGCCATTTTGGAAGAATTTTGTTGCACTGCCTCTGTAACTTCCTCCCCCACAGTTGGCCAAAACTCTTTAAAAAATTCTGAAGGATAGCCATCAATTCCTGGAGCCTTATCATTAGCTAGGTGCTGCACTATCTGGCTGATCTCCTCCTTTGTTACTGGAGATAACAGTTGATGTTGTTGGTGCGATGTTAAGCAAGGACCATCTCTTGCCACATTGATATCAATTCCTGGTAACTGAACTGCTGTTGTACCCAATAGTTGCTGAAAGAATTGTGTGAATTCTTGTTGAATCTTCTGTGGATCAGTAATCTTCAGCTGGTTATCATTGAGAATACAACTCACCTTATTTCTTGCTTGTCTGGACTTCATATATGCATGGAAATACTTTGTATTGCTATCTCCCAGTTGGATCGAAGTTGCTCTTGATTTCTGTCTCACTATCACAATCACCAATTATAAGCCAAGGACCACTATATTGGACATTTCTCAAGCTCCTCAATAGTGATACTCTGTGTTGTATGGTATGCAGGCCATACACAAATGTGATATAGCTAGCAAATGTTGAATTCTTGTCTTTCACCTGACAGTGGATCATTTGGTCAGTACTTTCCAGAATACAACATGGACATTTAACTCTTTCCACATTATCCAAATCCTTCCATTAGGTTCAAATGCATAGTTATTTTCTATTTTCCACTCACCTCCCAGTTTCTTATAAATTGTCTTTGAATTTTGCTGTTTCACTCTAGTTTCTAGACAAACTATCATATCTATTTTATTTGTCCGCAAGAATTTTACTAAGTCTCGCTGTTTATAGGACTTGTTCAGTCCTCTAATATTCCAGGATACAATGATCATGGGAGGTAGCGGTTACTTGAGGTGCCTCCTTGGTCCTTTATACCTATCTCTTTTGTGCTCTCTCTCTCTTCTGTTGATTCCCATCAGATAGTTCCATTATAGTTAGTGCTACAAATGTATTTCTCTTAGCCAATTCATCATAGTTGATCTCACTATTTTTAATTCTATCGTTTTCTCCATGTACAATTGCAATCTGTTTTCCTCTATTGTTCATTTGTAGTTCCACCTCAGGTTGATCTGTTGATTCCTCTTGCTATTGATTGGCTATATTCCCCTCAATTACAGCTTTTGGTTTCCACTTCATTATGGTTTTCTTCTTTTTTCTCTTTCTCTGCTTCTGTGGCCTTTCATCCTGTTGCTCCTCCTTCTGACAATCCCCATTTTTATGCCCAAACGAGTTACATTCTAGACAAAATGTTGGTTTCCATTCAAATTCCACAGTCTGCAACCAACTTTTTCCATCTGGTATCTCAATATAAACTTCATCAGGCAAAGGCTGGGTTATGTCCATTTCAACAAGGACTCTAGCATAGGAAATTCTTTCACACTCAACAGTTAGTCTATCAGTACACAAAGGTTTTCCTATTAAGCTAGCTATTCTCCCTAAATTCTCTTCTGCCCAGCATTGAATTGGTAACCCAGGAAAATCGACCTAAATTAGTATAATTCTCATCGATTCATTCTAGATCTGAAAGTTTATCCCAATCCTTCAATATAATAGGCTTACCATTGAAAGTATAATGGCCATTTTGCATTATTAGGTTTTTGTCCTCCATAGATTCGAATTTAAAAATGAAGTACCCATCATCATATAACAACACTGTAGGAGTTGTAACAACATTCCAAACTCCATAGGCATATTTAAGCATTTCTCTTAATGACGGGTTACCACCTAGAACATGGCCTATTAATGCATTCTTCCACTTCTGGGTCTGCAGTTCTATCTCCTTTGGATTTAGTTTGGCAATTTTCACTCCATCCTTCACCATCGGAGGATAGAATTTGAGTTGCATGCCCTGATTTTGAGCTTTGTTACCTTTAACAACCTCAGCTATTGTTTGCTTCTGAGATCCAGCTGAGTACGTGAGCTTCCTAGCTGTTGTTGTCACACCTGCTTCCATTGGTTGCATTTTATATTCTTCAGTCTCCAGCGAACTTGCATGACTGTAGGAGCAATTCCCATACCTGGGAACCAATGTAATAGTGGTACTGGGGTTAATTTTTGTGGAATCCAGCTTTCAGGGGTTATCATTCTCGTCATATTTACAGTGTGGAGGGTTTTTAGTGTAGGTGGTTATGGTGGATACTGATGGCCGGCAATAGGCAGCTTCCTTGCTTAACAGTCGCCAGAGCTTCTCTCACTACTTTCTCTTTCTGCATCTTGTTCTTAATTTTTACGAATTAAAAAAACCATATACAGTTTGATTTTGATTAGGATTAGGATAGGAAGAGTAATTTAATTTATTTTAAATCAAAAAGCTACCCATTCCTTCATAACCGTGAGTTTTGTTTCAAATAGGAAGTTAAAAAAAGGAGTTACAAATTTATTTTGATTAGGATTAGGATAGGAATAATATTTTTTTTTCATTGTAAATCAAAACAGTTAATATTGCTTTATAACCGTGATCCAAATTTATAAGAAGTAAAAATAGGAATTACAATTTTATTTTGATTAGGATTAAGATAGGAAGATTTTATATATATATATATATATATATATATATATATATATATATATATATATATATATATATATATATATATATATATATATATATATTAAAATAAACGTTTCAACTGTCATCATAACTGTGACGTTTGAAATCCTTCTGTATTATACATAGTTTTTTCATTTAGCTTTTTTATTTCTTGAAAGGTGAAATATAATAAAAATCAAAACCTTTCAAAACCCTTTCTAACCGTGACTTTTAAACTGTTGTTCCATCTTCTCTTGAACTTAACCTAAATTATCGCTGGAAAACCACCATAGCTTCAACCCACTTTCCCACGAAATTCGTTGCTTCAACTGGCTGTGATTTACACGTCTGTGTTGCAACTCTACAAAAGTCGAAATACATATATCTTCCACAACTACACAATCTTCAATCCTAATGTTCATTCTTATATCAAGATTTCTACAAAACTTACGTCCTATGCAAAAGATGGCTACTCACATTGATTTCATCAAGGATATAACTATTTTGAAGATGCAATGGAAGTTAAAAGTTCGTTTTGTCCGTTTGTGGGAAGTACCGAATTGTCTTAATCCAGGCACTATTTTCTCGATTGAATTGGCTCTACAAGATGAAAAGGTATTTTAACTAATTTTTTTTACCTTGCTAATTCGGTTTCATTTTCGGAATTGTTATTTCATTATACATATTGTTTTGCTCCTCCAAATTGCTATATCATTATATCATAGAAGTAATTGTTGAAAATAAGTATTCTGATTTGTTTTGTTCCGCTTATTACTTGCTCCTCGCAATTCTGTTTCTTTCTCTTTGACGCAAATAATGGTGCTTGATTATTGTTTATTACTATTTATGAAATCTTTAATTTTACAGTTTTCATTCCCATAAAAGGATATTAACTGCAGGATCTTTTTGTGTTCATTACAAGAGTCTAACTTCTGATAGAATGGAGAATCAAGTTTATTTTTATTTTTTCATTAAATGTTAAGTAGGAAAATGAATAATGTAAAAAAATAACATCAACATGATCTTCATGACACATAATGGATCTTTACCAATAATTACATGATATTCTGTGTAGTGTTTGTGATCTTTTTGCCTACGTGGAATAAGTGAGGTGATGTAACTATGTCACTACCATGGTATTATATGGATAACTGAGTCATCTTATATGATTGTCAAAAGCAGCAGTGAGGTTCTACATGGAGAAATTGATTTTGTGTATGGTTATTTCTTTTTCATCCTTTGAGATTGGTCTTATTCGCTCATAATTATTGCAGCTGATCAAAAAATTTAACTTACAAATGATGTCACAGGTTAATATGTGGTAAAACTATAAAGTAGTATCCACACATTCTTTAATGTATAAATTACTATTACTATAAATTTGTAATCTCTGTTAAGCAATATATTTATTTTTGTAGGCGATCGGATCAGTGTTTCTATTGGCAAGTAAGTTTTGCATCTTTTCAAAACACAAATTACTGAGCTTGGATTATATAATATGGAAAACATTATCGTTTGTCATAATAAGGAGAAGTTCAACAGCACGAAACATATGTTGAGGCTGACGTATACTTAACGAACAACATTGTCTGAAACAACTGACCCACTATTTTCAATGAATATCTTTGATTTGCGACCATATGATGAATTGATAAATAAGGTTGACGTGAACGAGACTGAATTATTTGGTAATATAACTTTTATGTTACATTTCTAATTATACATTTATCTACTATTTATTTTAACAATTTGTTTTTCTTTAGATGTTATCGGAGAAATTATCAATTTTAGTGAGGTAAAAATGCAAAACCAAGGTGGAATTGCTAGGAAGTTTATGGATATTGAACTAGAAGATGACGAGTAAGAATAAATATGCATCTACTAATTAAGTATTGATTTTTTAATTACATATGCTACAATTACATTGCTATTTCTTTTTCACATGAGGAACAAGTTGTCTGCTACATTTTGGAGCGAGTTTGTTGATGCAGTTGTACCTCATCTTTTAAGTGCTAACAACCACCCTGTTATTGTTGTTATGCAGCTCATAAAACTCCATAAATATCAAGGTAAAATTCAATTACTAAATTTAACCTTACAGAGTGAGAGTTATTCATTATATCTTACACAAACGTTGTTTTGTAGATTCATATTCTGTGTGCAATACAAGGAATGCATCAAAGTTGTGGATTAATCCAAGTTTTTCTCAATCTGATAAATTTAAAACACGGTTCAATAAGTTTACATATACATTAATTTTTTATTATAACATTAGAATGCTTATATACTGAAATGATATTTTCAAAGTAAACATCTAACTGTTTTACTCATTCATAAACACATATTGCTTTTTGTACGGGACAATAACTCAGAAAGACTAACTCAAACCATCTCACAACAAAGTTATTTAGACTTGGATAAGTTGGAGAAGAGCATTGTTCAAGTTAAAACACTTGGCCAATTATTGGAGTGCATGCAAGTGAGTAACCTAACATATGTAGTATTAATTTAAATTGAGTTTCATTTTAAAATTTGCAAAAATTCAGATTTATTTCTATAGTTTTACGTATTGTAAAATAAGTTTAGCATTTACAAACCTTCCAAGTAGTGGTCCATATGTTTTAGAGGACAACAAATAAATTGTATTACTACATTTTTCTCTTCAAATCTAAATGTAATTCATGGTTTTATTTTGATTTACAAGGGTTTGTGTTAACATTAATGGGAATAGTTGTTTAGTTCCTATGTTATGTGGTTTATAAAAAGAGAGAAAATTTTAAGTGTAGACTCAACTCTTTTATGATCCACCGAATTTGTAAGTTGAGTTTATTCTTTTCCTTTTTGCTGAATTTTTTTTTTTTGCTATATGTAATCCCTCATCATTTAGTACCACTGAGAAAGGACATTTCAATTCGAAGAATGATTTAGGTTCTAATGATTTATTTTCATTTACTAAGCTGCCACTCCTGTTCCCTTTCGGAGAATCTTCTTATTTTTTGCAGATTCCAATCTTTATTAACTTGTGTTGATTATAATTTCAATTGTTCAAGCTGTAGGGCTATCTATTTTAGTGTAAGTTCTACAAGTTAGTATTTGTTGAAAAAAAAGTTAAAAAGAATATCCAGTAACATCACAGAAAATTCTAAACTAAGATAAAGTGTATGTAGCAAATATTTAGTTGTGGTGCTTTGGTTAAATCAAATAAATAAAACTGAATTTTACTCCTCATTTTTTTCCATGCTGAGGTCCTTTTACAGCTATATATTTTTGTGTATTCTATCATGTGATGAACTTGGAAATCTTTGTTTAGTTTGAGTTTCTCTTTTATAGAAACAAGATTGCAATATCTTTTTATAACAAGTATCTGTTTTGCCTATATAACTCAAATAATTACTGCTGAAAGTTTAACTTTATTGTTCCTCTTAAATTTGTTTCTTTATGCTTTGAATATTGTGTGAAAACATTGTCCTATTAGGAAGAACAAGCTTCTCTGAGTTGTTTGATAGGTGTAGTGTAGGATTCCGATGTCCTATTTCTATCTTCTCTTTGAAAAATAAGCTTATAGGTTCTACATATTTTCTTCAGTTAACGTGTTATATTCCTTCTAAATGCAGATTTCTCTGTCAGGGTTGTGTTTTAATATATCTGTAAATTAACGGATTCTCTTGAACAACTAAATTAAAAGTAATAAAACCTAATATTACTGAATGTCTGAAAGGCATGCCAATCCTTCTTTATAACTGATAAGTGTGTCTGAGGTTATAACTTTATGCTCGCAAGCTGAACATTTTGTTCATATAGTTTTTAGAAGATATAAATGATAGTGTTGATCAAAAGTTGTAAAGTTTTACTTTGCTGTTACAAGAATTTTCATGCTTTCATTGGCTTCTTTAGTAAGCTTCTTTTTGAAATGAAATACGACTTCTTATCAACACAGTATCGGCTTTGTGAAATTTTCAATACTATAGTAATTATAGACATACATGCCCCATGGACTTGATATGCTCACACTCCTAAATTCCTTTTGCGATTTATTTTGATGTTGCTTCTCTGCCGTATTGTTAGTGAATTCTATGACCGCAACTCTATTTTGAGCTGCATGTTAGGGTGTTTGGAAGTCCTAGATAAATTATATGTAGAACATAATTAGTTGTGGTGCTTTGGTTAAATCACATAAATAAAAGAGAATTTTTCTTCATCAATCTCTAACTCCTTGCCGTCATTTTATCGCATACAATTAACTCTCGTGCTCTTCTTCTATCTCTACTCCCATTTTAATGAAAAAACAAAACAACCTTTTAGTAATTTGCATTCTGGGAGATGTTTTCTCTTTAAGCATAGAATTTTCTTTTAGCAATGACTTTTGTAATTGAAAGTCATCTGGGGTTAGAAGCTGATGGAATATGTGTCTTGTGATACTTAAAATGGGGACTTTTCTGTACTAATTTGCTGCGTGAAAAAAATAATTGAGGATGGAATAATGGTTTTGCACATTTAAAATTCTTTGTATTATTAAACAGAGTTATATTTTGGTTGTCAGTTGCCGATACCGTTTATTGTTGAAGTAATAATTGCCACTGCTTCTTATAGTGAATTGTATGACTGCAATTCTGTTTTGAGCTGTATGTCAGGATGTTTGGAAGTCCTAGATAAAAGTTATGTAGCACATAATTTGTTGTGGCGCTTTGGTTAAATCAAATAAATAAAATAGAATTTTGCTCCTCATTTTTTTTCAATGATGAACTGAATTTTGATCTCATTTTTTTCATGATTAGGTCCTTTTAGAGCTATATATTTTGGTTTATACGATGTTTAGTATCTCACAACTACTCGGTACTGCCTTACAAGTAAAGGCATATTCCTTACTTTATCTATATTTACACTTTAAAGTCATATAAAGTACATCCTCTAGGTTTTAATCAACGACATGTTGCCACAACTCATCCAAATCATAATCCATATCATTTAGGTACCTAACCCTTTGGCATGTCAATGAATCGCCACATGGACCATATTTTAATATGTCTTTACACAACATTAGAACCTTTTTCGGGGGTATTAGTCTTCTTTTTTTATAGTTTGAAAGAGTTTTCCCTCCTTTCAAACATAATAAATTATTCAATTACATTAATGTTATTTGTTTAATACTCTCATAAATCATTATCTCTATGTGTTTTCCTTACATTTGTCTATCAATTTATTCAACAATTGTCTAATCAATTTATTCAGCAGAAAGGTCCATGTTGGATTGTCGCAAGTACTAAAAATGTAGAACTAAAAAAAGGATGGTCATACGTCAGCTGCAAGAAGTGTCAAAAGAAGGTGGATAAAATAGGAAATATTTATCAATGCCCAAACCCTAAATGTAAACATGAATATTACTCGGTAATTATTAGGTAAAACCATCATCTATATTTCCTTAATCTATCAAAATATTACATTTATATTTCAAATCAATTGTGCATTTAGGTACAAGCTTCAGGTTGGGGTACTTAATACAGCTGGATCTGTTTCCCTATTGCTTTGGGACCGTGAAACCATGTTTCTCATTGGTAAATCCGCAAAAGAATTGAAGGAAGGGTATCTTGAGGTATATAAAATAATTAAATTTAAATATGTTATTTGGGAAATTGTAACTCAACATTCATTCTAGGATACTGGCGCTGTTGAAAGTATCCCTATCCATTAGAGATGAACAATATTCTCTAAAGAAAATTCATATTTAAGGTTATTATCAAGAGAGAGAACATTCACCTGCAAAAGGAAGTGTACAGTGTTATTAAGCTTACAGATGAGGAGCAACTAATAACGAAATATAGTTCTGATCAACCTTCAGATGACATAACTGTATGTCACCTTTTCTTACAAACTTCATAGCATATTTAGCTTGCAATTTTTTTTACAGTGCCTTATATGAATTATAAATTCAAACTTATTTATTTATTAATTTTTATTAGGAACCCGACTTCAATATTAATCAAGTCTTGGATGGGGAGAAAGAATGCGAAGTAAATACATAAATACTTTGTTCTTTAACATTAAAGCTACTTACATATGTTGAGGGATTTCTCTCTGAATAATTTTTCTAACAAATTTGCAGTAGTTCTTTGATAATTTTAAACATTGTACATGCCCGCTTGATTTTTCCTTCCTGACTCTATGAACATAGTATTAATATTTTATACATTGTTCATATTGCTGATTATATTATATGTATCGTATAAATTAATAAATCTTTAGTAAATCTTTTTTTATTAGTGATTTGCACTAAATTTTAACTTTATATATGCATGATTCGGCTGAAGATAATGAATTACCAGATAATGCACACACACAAGCAGGAGAGGTGTAAGTAATATCGCAACAATGGTTGAAGAAGATCCAAATGCACAATTGTCAGGAAATAAAATGAAAAGAGTGTTTAAGAAGAAGAAAACAACATAAGATGTTTGAGAATCTTACGTTTGAAAAAATGAAGAACTGTTATATATGGATTTAGTATATTATTAGTACTGTTGTTACTTAAGAACAATATATTTTAATCATTTATTCTGAACTGTCTGTTTTAAATTTTCAGTTATATTTCATGTCGAGCTTTGATTAAACAAATATCCTTGTAACTTGGAATACACAACAAATAGCACCCACCTCTTTTTTTGTTATTGAGAAATGTATGTACTTTTAGGAACTAAATTCTGCTAAATGCCTTCATATTATTGTAAAGATGCATCCCTGTTAAGGAGATACGGTCATGGTGTAACATGCAGATATAGCGCAGGTGTTAACTACGACTATGACAAAGTCACTCCCAAATTGGGATGCTTAAAGAGGATTGGCAATGAAAGTAGTGAAACAGTCCAAATGCCAGGCTCAAGATAATGTCTCTCAGGCTACTGAGTGTACGAAATTTCCACGGGATTAAGCCTTCCAGGCACTTTCATGAGAGGTGCACCAAAGAAGTAACCCTAAAACATCTCTGCCTCACGTGTGGCACTCATCAGAAGAAGCTTTATGTGTGGTCTATTTTTCTACGGCTCTTTAAGAACCCCAAACAGCACATCTGTTGCCAAAGTTCTTTCATGGGATTCATCCAGAATGATTACTTTGTAACGTTCCAATAGAGGATCTGCCATTGCTTCTCTTAAAAGCATACCCTCTGTTAAGTATCAGCCACACGCAGAAACAGAGATAAATTACTAATCTCTCACCAACTTAACAAGGCAAGAAAACATTTTTAATACGGCTTAGCTAATATATGCAAACGGATAAATATTTAGAAGCTACATTATTAAAAAATGGTTTATCATGTTAACTTTAAAACAGTTCTACCACTACTGCAGTCTTGAAAACAGATGTTATATCCAACTTCTTCCCTAATTGCCACATCCAACTCTTCAGCAACACGAAGAGACACGGACATTGCGCCACCCTCCGACGTTGAGTGCAAGCAATCATATACTTCCGGCGCTTATCAGCCGTCTCAACTTCAACAACATCGACCACATTCAGCTTACAAAACAACCACTACAACTATAAAATATAAAAGAACCCTATGACCAATAGGTGACCATAGTACTTACACCAAAACATAGCCATAATAAAAAGCAAAGCAAAAAAGTAACAGGAGGCAACAGGTGTAGACACGTGATTTTTCACCCTCTCCGAAATTTCATCCATTTTAGCGTAAAATATTTAATTTAGGTTTAATATAGTTACTTCAACTAATTTCGGCTCTTTTACATTACGTTAAGAATAAAATTTAAAATTACAAAAAGGTAACTTATGACACTTAATCCAAAAGGTGAATGTCATGGTCATTAGAGTTGGTATCCACATTTGATAAGTTTCTACTTTGTAATTTTCTTATTAGGTATCATCTCTTTCCATTGTCCTTTATTTTGTTCCTCATGTTTGTTTGAGTCCCTTATTGAGTATGTTTTTCAGAATAAGTAAAGAAATGACTTCGAAATCTGCTACCAGCTTTCCAATTGCACAAAGCAGAGTCTGGCTAGCACATCAAAGAGGCATAAGTTAGAAAAGAACAGTATGCGCACTGAGTTGGTAACACTCAACATGCTTTGGGATTCATGTAAAACACAAAGATTCAGTAAATGTCAATTCATGAGCACAATGCAATAGATAAAGGATATTGGGATTGATTGGAGCGGAGGTGTTTTTTGTGGTGAGAGTTGAAAGAAAATTGGTAGTCGATATCATGCAAGGTCTTCCAATTTGAAATCAAAATTATCTTGGCAAGTGCATAAGCAGCCGCCTTCAAAGTCAAGGCCACAAACTAACCACCATGTTTCAAACTCACAAGTTTTCTTTGTCTGAAACAGGGATGAAGGCTATGTTCATAACAAAGCTTGAATTTATTAGATGTAATGCCCAATTCTGCATACTCAAAGGCTACTGAAAAGATCACACATCCTAGTCTGGGTATTTCAATTTTAATTTTAGGAGACACACTTCCTAATTTTGGACATTCAAATTCATTCCTAGGAAACACACTCCCTAGTTTTAGTCATATAAGTTTATTCTAAGGAGACGCACTTCCTAGTTCGAGTCATTGAATTTTCGCCCCTAGGAGACGCACTTCCTAGTTTGGATTTTTTCAGGTTATATTTTTTGTTTTAGGAGACGCACTTCCTAAATTGAGGTTTTAATCCTAGGAAACCCACTTTCTAGTTTGAGTTATACATGTTTTATTCCTAGGAGACGCACTTCCTAGTTTTTGGTTCATTTAAGTTTATTCTAAGGAGACACACTTCCTAGTTTGAGTAATTGAAGTTTCACTCCTAGGAGATGCACTTCCTAGCATGGGTCTGTCAGGTTATATTCGATCTAGGAGACGCATTTCCTAAATTAAAATTTTACCCCTAGGAGACGCACTTCTTAGCATGGGTCTGTCAGGTAATATTTTTTTCTAGGAGACGCACTTCCTAAATTAAAATTTTATCCCTAGGAGACGCACTTCCTAGTTTGGATCATGTAAGTTCATTCCCAGGAGACATACTTCCTAGTTTGAGTAATTGAAGTTTCACCCCTAGGAGATGCACTTCCTAGTTTGGGTCTTGCAGGATATATTGTATTTTAGGAAACGCACTTCCTAAATTAAAATTTTACCCCTAGGAGACGCACTTCCTAGTTCGGTTCATGTAAGTTCATTCCTAGGAGATGCACTTCCTAGTTTTGGTTCATTCAAGCTACACCCCTAGGAGACGCACTTCCTAGTTTGAATTACTCAAGTTTTACCTCTAGGAGACGTACTTCCTAGTTTTCGGTTCATTAAAGTTTTACCCCTAGGAGACACACTTCCTAGTTTTGGTTCATTCAAGTTACATTCCTAAGAGACGTACTTCCTAGTTTGTGTTATTCAAGTTTTACCTCTAGGAGACGCACTTCCTAGTTTTTGGTTCATTCAAGTTTCATCCTCAAAAGACACACTTCCTAGTTTGGGTCATTCAGATCTGTTCTTTGCAGACACACTTGCTATTCAAATATTCTTGGTTTTATTCACAGGAGATGCACATCTTAGTCGAGTCTTTAGCTTACTCTCATCATTGCATCAATAGCATAAGTGGTTTATAGTTTTTCTAACAACTCACAAATCTTCAAAAGAGGTGGATTGATCAAGAAATGACTAAAGTCACAAGCATGGCGTGTTCGGTTCTGATCCGAAAAGCTGAAGAAGAATGAACTAGCATCTGCAGCTAGTGAGCGTCAAGGTTCAGATCTGAAGTCTGCATGAAGAACTATTCAAGATTCAAGATCAAGCTTCAGAAGACTTATAGATAGAAATTTTGTAACTCATAGTTGACAGGCTTAGTTAGTATTTTTCATTTTTGATTTTGATGTAATAACAGGATTGCGGATCGGAACCTCTACGGCATCTTAATCGGCTATCCACCTCGGTATACTCCATCATCTCATTTACTTCTAAGCTACACATGGCATGATTCCTTTATAGCCAAGGATATGTAGGCAGCTCGGATACCATGGTCGCATTCTCCTTCATCTTAGTTCTGGTCTCCTCAAATAAGGGTCAGGTCAAAAAACCTGTCTAGTCGTTCTTTGTCTGAAAATACTTCGCATTAACAGTCAAAGAGGGGCAGCTGTAGACACGTGATTTTTGACCCTCTCTAAAATTTCATCTATTTTAGGGTAAAATATTTAATTTAGGTTTAATATAGTTACTTCAACTAATTTAGGCTCTTTTACATTACTTTAAGAATAAAATTTAAAATTACAAAATGGGTTCCATATTTCTCTTCTTAATTCGCGTATTAGATATTTTTAGGAGGGTATATTACTTAAGTCTATTTTAATCCTAATATAATCTTTGAAAATACCAAAAATAGTTCCAACTTTAATTTTTAATTTCATTTTAATACAAATAATTTATCAAAGTTAATGTTGTTATGAAATAATAAAAGAAGAAGAGCAATATTGTAGAGAAAGAGAGACAGAAAATTCTTATTGAATTTTGGGGTGGTTTACAATGGGGTAAGACCCCTCTATTTATAGGAGGAAAAATGACTTAGCCTCAAAGTAAAACTCTCTACAAGATAGACATTCACTCTAAATAGAATTCTATTCTTAACACTCCCCCTTGAATGTCTACTCAATAAATAATGTGCCTCATTAAAACCTTAACTAAAATAAAACCCAATGGGAGAAAAAAAAAATTCTAGAAAAGGAAAAAGAGTACACATATTTAGTAATGCGCCTATTGGTTGCCTCGTTAAAAACCTTGCAAGGAAAACCCAGTGGGACAAAACCTTGTAAGGGAAAAAGAGTGCAACGCGCATTAACTCCCCCTGAAAAGAGCATCAATTCACATCCTTGAGCCTTCGCATTTCAATCTTGTGCACCATCTTCAAAACGATCTTTGGTAGAGATTTGGTAAATAAATCAGTCACATTAACTTGAATGAATATTTTGGAACCTTGAAATCATAGTCTTGATAGATATACTATGTCTTTAAAAATATCGTGGAATTGCTCTTCAATATCTCCATAGGGGTATCATCGCTATCACATTATCGTGCTTATAGTTATAGCAAGATATATTTGTGCATAAATTACACTGAGGAAGTGGTACTCAAGATCAAGAATGGTAGATGCTTCAAGCAACTTAAATCCTTCATGGATTGTCATATAAGTTAAGTCATATAAGCCATATCATAGATTTTAGATGCATATCAAGTTTTTCATGTCATGCTAGACAAATAAGATATCGAAAACTAATTGCACATACCATTGATTGTATACTTTTAAGTATTTGAACTACATGTCCAAAACTACATGTCTTTCATATGGAATCAATTCTACTTGAATTGTATCTCTTCCATTTGGCCAATACTTTTGTGTCTATATTCGATAGACTTAAGATCATCATCTAAACTTATCACTATGATAAACGTCGTCGACAAACATGTTATATCAGTTCCAATAAATTTTCATAAAGACATAACATATAGATCTTTTCATTCATATATTCAGGTACCTGAATCTCTCATGAGATTTTATGAAGTGTTATTCACGTGACCTTCTAGATCACTTGCCTCATTTATTATGATCACTTTGATCATTTGCTCATCTTCTTTATCAAGAAGTTTATTTGAATCCGATTTTTCTATATGGTTTAAGCGTACCATAGACCTTGTCTTTCTAGGATATAATATGAGCATTTGCAATGAGAATATAGATAATTTCTTTGGGTCAGCAAATGCTTATGGCATGCTTTGCAATATATTGCAAACGAATTATCTTTTTATGAACTTCAAGTTCATATTATCGTAATCGAGGATCTAGATATACAAATGATAATTCATTCTACGTAACTTTTTCTCAACTGTTTATCACGTCTCCTCCTCATGTTAGAAAACTAACTTATTTTCTCAACTTTGATAACCCATCTTTGTGTTTTGTGCTGTTAATCAAAATATACACCGCACATCAATAATATTGAGATGGAATTATTTGGTTCCTGACCCTGAACCATCTGTGAGGGGAGAATATAATATACTCTCGTATACAACGTATATCAAACTGATATATATAACTTTGTTCTCATAAGAAACAGTTTAGCTATTAAGTGGAGGCACTCAATAAATTATTTTTCTAAACCAACTATGATGTAAACCAACTTATCAACATGAACTTCTTGAATAGAAAATCTGGAAATTGTGCTCTAAATTGAATTATTGAGCAAGTTACCTCGCAAAACATCATGTTGCGGGTTAATAATAATCGCACATGTAACCATCTCATAGATGCATCTTATGTGGTATACATGGCAGGTGAATGGGCCCATATTCACCTTTGATATTTCCATAATTCATGGGATTCAACCCCAACTTTAGTTGGTCAATTAACTAATAAGAACAAGCAATGTATGAGAATTCATAAAGAACTTTCTAGTTCTTTAATATTTACCCATGTAAATTCTCTATTATTTTTTCACATCATACTTAAATTGATATGGCTAAACTGATTATGCCAACTGAATTTCATTACCAATATTGATAAGTTCATTTTTACACCATGGCATGTGCAATTATCAATAAACTCCATGTTTATTATGATATGGATTTTTATATCAATAAACATCCACTTTGTTGTGGCATTCTTTTGTTTGTGTAGTACAAACTGGAGAATAAAGCGGGTAGCTTTTCATATACAGATTATCCCGCTACAAGTTGTAGTAATAGAAGATATCAAATCTTTCCTTTATTTATAGTCTCAATATAATCAGCCGCTTTTGCGTGTACTTTGGAAATTGAATAAGTTTCTTTGAGACTTACTACAACACAATACCTTATTATTAATCAATTGTGTTTCTCCAACATAGTAATAATTGGCTCTTCTAGAGCTCTCAATTAATTTTGTACTACCACAAATTCATCAACATCCATGTGGTGAATATCTCTTTTAAAGAGAAAGTTATACCATTATGGTCATGGTCAAAATTATATGCATGATATGTTTCTTGTATTATCGTTGTCCTTTAATAATCATATTTCCAAAATATTTTGGCGTACAATAGGTACGTGACCAATGATCATTCATGCCATAATAATGACATTATTTTCATATATCATCTCAAACCTCCTTCTTGAGGTGATGTGGTATATTCACTACCACTAGCACGTTCATATTCTTCCAAGAATGAATATGTATTCATAAATTAGATGTTATCACACTCACATCTTGAATGAACCATAATCATCTATTTGTGCTATATAAAATCTCATGTCAAATCGATGAGAGATATTACTTTCACAAAGTGAATGATTATTTTGAGAATCCTCATTATTCTCATTATCACAATGATGATGATTATAATTTCTTCTATTTCCACGTCCACGTCTATTGATATTTTCACGGTAATATTTGTCTTCTTTCAGACTTATCACATACTGCGATCACATTCTCTTAAGGGAATGAGAATGGAGCAAATTCAATTGGACGGGTTTTCAATTCTTTGCCCACAATCATATATGAATTTAATCATGGCAAGTCGTAGAAATTTTACCACTTCACGTGGTTATCAGGAAATTGTGCTCGTAATCGAATTATTTGTGCCATTAATTTTGCAAACGCAAGGTTGCGTGATGACAATAGGCACACATGAGACCATCTAGAGGATGCGTCTATTAAGACCATAAAATATCTAAAGGACCCACTAGGTGGGTGAATAGGTCCACAAATATCCCCTTGTATATGTTCCAAAAACGTAGTTGACTCAGTTCCAACCTTTGTTGGTGATGGTATAATAATTAACTTGCCTTGATAACAAGAAGTGCAAGAAAATTTATTATTTAAAAGAATCTTTAAATTCTTTAATGGATGCCCATATGAGTTTTCTATAATCCGCCTCATCATAATTGATCCAGGATGTCCCAATCGATCATGCCAAAGTACAAAAGTATTGGAATCAGTAACCTTTTGGTTTACTGTGGTATGTGCCTCAATTGCACTAATTTTTGTCCAATACAGGCCACAAGATAAAGATGGGAACTTCTCAATAACCCTCTTTTGGCCAGAGACAGTCTTTGTAATGATGAGGTATTCAAGATTATTCTCATCTATTGTCTCAATATGATATCCATTTTGACGGATATCTTTAAAACTCAACAAATTCCTCTTGGACTTGGAAGAGAACATTGCATTCTCTATGATAAATAGTGTTCCTTTAGGCTGAGTTATAGTTGCTCTTCCGGAGCCTTCAATCAATTTACTACTACCAGAAATTGTAGTAACATCTGCCTTACACATACTTAAATGAGAGAAATATTTCTTCTCTTTGAATATCGTATGTGTGGTACATGAATCAATTAAACAAATATTTTTACAATTGGATGTTGATCCAAGTTTGCTTTGTGAGATATTTTCATATTTGCTTCCCATGGTTTGACATACAAAAGAAATATACGAAAAATATTAGTATTTTTTTTATAGATATGAGAATAAACAAATTTAAGTCTATTTGATTCAACATAATAGTTTCAGTGCGGTCATTATGAAAAAAAAATATCTTTTATCATAGTTATTCTCCTTTCAATATCAAAGTATTAACAATTAGTAGTAGCATAAAGAGTCTTCACAATATTTCTTTTATTACTATATTTAATGTGCTACAAATAAAGCATAAGATGAATGTGTAATCTAAAGTTATATATTTTAAAACCATAATACAGATTATTTGTCAAGTTGATAAAACTCTTAAGGTACATATCGATATTTGATCATTGATTGAATTGTTTTGGACTGAATGTTTCACCTAGAATGATTCAACTAATTGAGTTAATTGCTGTTGGCAGTGAATCTGTTTCAGGTTCATAATACTACTAGCATAATAGCACCTTTAATGTGCTAACACATTAACACCGAGCAGATTAGAAAGGATTACAAAAATGAAACTGATCATTCCGTTTAATTTTTTTATTATTTTATTTCAAGCATATTATAATTTTAACGAATACTTGCTTGATACTTAGCTTTACTAGCTTAAAGCAGAAAATATAAAATTTGAACCATATCACAGTAATAGATAACTTATGTAAACTATGATAATTGTTTATTCATTAACTACTACGAATAAGTAAAAATAAAAATATCAAACTGTTCTTTAACCATGGATCCATCACCGATCAAGTGATCTATTTTTCCCTCAAGGTGCTCAAAGAAGTCTGCCACATCCAAGTGGGTGATGTCAAAATTATTGTCAGAGACAAAATTGGTTTCAGGGCCTTTACTCTTTAGAGATGCTTGATAAAGCTCAACCAAATGTTTTGGTACACGGCAAATTTTTGCCTAGTGCCCTTTTCCACCGCAACGATAACATATAGTGGTGGTTATATGTCTTTGGGGGGTGACTAACACCAGGAAAATTTCTTCCTTTAAGCCATTCCACAAGATAAGTGGATCTTTGACTGTGAGATATTCAATTTTCAAACCTTCATCAAGGTGATGGCGCAAGAAAATCAAGGCCTTAGCACAGTCTTGGGTGGATGCATTAACGCCATTAATAATAGAAATAATGCATCCACCCAAGACTGTGCTAAGGCCTTGATTTTCTTGCGCCATCACCTTGATGAAGGTTTGAAAATTGAATATCTCACAGTCAAAGATCCACTTATCTTGTGGAATGGCTTAAAGGAGAGATATGACAACTTAAAGTTGGTCACTCTGCCACAAGCACGATATGATTGGGCTCATCTGAGGCTCCAAGACTTTAAGTCTGTTTCTGAATATAATTCTGCAATGTTTAGAATTACATCTAAATTGAAACTCTGTGGAGATACTATTACTGATTATGATATGCTTGAAAAAACGTTTACAACGTTTCATGCCTCCAATATGGTTCTGCAACAACAGTATAGAGAAAAAGGTTTCAAAAAGTACTCTGAGCTGATTTCTCTTCTCCTTGTGGCTGAGCGAAACAATGACCTGCTCATGAGAAATCATGAAAATCGACCCACTGGGTCTACACCATTGCCTGAAGTAGATAAGGTGTATTCCCATTATGCTAATCGTGGAAAAGGCTATGGCTTTAATCATGGTCGTGGTCGTGGTCGGGGTCATGGCCGTGGACGTGGACAAGGAAGAAATTTTTCTGGTGTTAGTCACCCCCAAAAGAGATATAACCACCAAAAGCGGAAATGGAATTATAAGAATCCAAAAGCAAATAGTTCAGAAACTATATGTTATCGTTGCGGTGGAAAATGGCACTGGGAAAAAATTTGTTGTGTACCAAAATATTTGGTTGAGCTTTATCAAGCATCTCTAAAGAGTAAAGGCCATGAAACCAATTTTGTCTCTGACAATAATTTTGACATCACCCACTTGGATGTGGCAGACTTCTTTGAGCACCCTGAGGGAAAAATAGATCACTTGATCGGTGATGGATCCATGGTTAAAGAACAGTTTGATATTTTTATTTTTACTTATTCGTAGTAGTTAATGAATAAACAACTATCATAGTTTATATAAGTTATCTATTACTGTGATATGGTTCAAATTTTATATTTTCTGCTTTAAGCTAGTAAAGCTAAGTATCAAGCAAGTATTCGTTAAAATTATAATATGCTTGAAATAAAATAATAAAAAAAATTAAACGGAATGATCAGTTTCATTTTTGTAATCCTTTCTAATCTGCTCGGTGTTAATGTGTTAGCACATTAAAGGTGCTATTATGCTAGTAGTATTATGAACCTGAAACAGATTCACTGCCAACAGCAATTAACTCAATTAGTTGAATCATTCTAGGTGAAACATTCAGTTCAAAACAATTCAATCAATGATCAAATATCGATATGTACCTTAAGAGTTTTATCAACTTGACAAATAATCTGTATTATGGTTTTAAAATATATAACTTTAAATTACACATTCATCTTATGCTTTATTTGTAGCACATTAAATATAGTAATAAAAGAAATATTGTGAAGATTCTTTATGCTACTACTAATTGTTAATACTTTGATATTAAAAGGAGAATAACTATGATAAAAGATTTTTTTTTCATAATGACCGCACTGAAACTATTATGTTGAATCATAGACTTAAATTTGTTTATTCTCATATCTATAAAAAAAAATACTAATATTTTTCGTATATTTCTTTTGTATGTCAAACCATGGGAAGCAAATATGGATATCTCACAAAGCAAACTTGGATCAACGTCCAATTGTAAAAATATTTGTTTAATTGATTCATGTACCACACATACGATATTCAAAAAGAAGAAATATTTCTCTCATTTAAGTATGTGTAAGGCAGATGTTACTACAATTTCTGGTAGTAGTAAATTGATTGAAGGCTCCGGAAGAGCAACTATAACTTTGCCTAAAGGAACAATATTTATCATAGAGAATGCAATATTCTCTTCCAAGTCCAAGAGGAATTTGTTGAGTTTTAAAGATATCCATCAAAATGGATATCATATTGAGACAATAGATGAGAATAATCTTGAATACCTCATCATTACAAAGAATGTCTCTGGCCAAATGAGGGTTATTGAGAAGTTCCCATCTTTATCTTGTGGCCTGTATTGGACAAAAATTAGTGCAATTGAGGCACATTCCATAGTAAACCAAAAAAGGTTACTGATTCCAATACTTTTGTACTTTAGCATGATCGATTGGGACATCCTGGATCAATTATGATGAGACGGATTATAGAAAACTCATATGGGCATCCATTAAAGTATTTAAAGATTCTTTTAAATAATAAATTTTCTTGCACTTCTTGTTATCAAGGCAAGTTAATTATTAGACCATCACCAACAAAGGTTGGAACTGAGTTACCTACGTTTTTGGAACGTATACAAGGGGATATTTGTGGACCTATTCACCCACCTAGTGGGTCCTTTAGATATTTTATGGTCTTAATAGACGCATCCTCTAGATGGTCTCATGTGTGCCTATTGTCACCACGCAACCTTGCGTTTGCAAAATTAATGGCACAAATAATTCGATTACGAGCATAATTTCCTGATAATCCAATTAAGTATATTAGACTAGATAATGTTGCTGAGTTTTCATCCCAAGCATTTAATGATTATTGCTTATCAATTGGGATAAAAGTGGAACATCCTGTTCATGTTCACACTCAAAATGGTCTTGCAGAATCTTTAATTAAACGTCTGCAGTTGATTGCAAGACCATTACTCATGAAAACGAAGCTGCCCACTTCGGTTTGAGGTCACGCCATTTTGCATGAAGCAATGCTAGTTCGTCTCAGACCGACGAATTATCACAAATATTCCCCATTGCAATTAGTTTTGGGTCATGAACCTAATATATCCCATTTAAGTATTTTTGGATGCGCAGTATATGTGCCTGTAGCACCACCATATCGCACCAAAATGGGTCCGCAAAGAAGGTTAGGAATATATGTTGGGTTTGAATCGCCCTCCATTATTCGCTACCTCGAAACATTGACAGGGGATTTGTTCACTGCACGATTTGCAGACTGTCGATTTGATGAGACACTTTTCCCAAAATTAGGGGAGAAGTTGGTGAAACCAAACGGGAAATTTTGTGGAAAAATCCATCATTATCTCATCTTGATCCACATACCTCTATTTGTAAAAAAGAGGTGCAAACTATTATCCATTTGCAAAGAATAGCAAATCAAATGCCTGACGCATTCACGGACTTGAAAAGGATAACAAAATCTCACATCCCCGCAGAGAATGTTCCAATCCGTATTGATGTCCCTATTGGACAATCTTCTAGTGTCATATCTAATGAGTCGAAAGCACGCCTAAAACGTGGCAGGCCATTAGGTTCCAAAGATCGAAATCCTAGAAAAAAGAAAGCAAATGATCAAAATGACACTACGAAAGAATCTCATGAGGAAATTCACGATTTAGTAAATTCTGAGATTCATGAAGAATCCATTGAGCCCGAGACTCAGGAAAATAAGGAACTATCAATAAATCCAATCGATATTGAGACAAATTTTAATCGAGTGGATATAGTGGTGGATTATGTCTTTGCATATAATGTTGCATCTAGCATTATGCAAGAAAGTGAGGATCTTGAACCTCAATCTGTTGGAGAATGTCGACAAAGACTTGATTGGCCAAAATGGCAAGAAGCAATCCAATCAGAATTGAATTCACTTGCAAAACTTGAAGTTTTTGGGCCTATAGTTGAAACACCTAATGGTGTTAAGCCTGTTGGCTATAGATGGGTCTTTGTACGCAAGAGAAATGAGAAAAACAAGGTACAAAGATATAAGGCACGCCTTGTTGCACAAGGATTTTCTCAAAGGCCTGGTGTCGATTATGAAGAGACATATTCACTCGTAATGGATGCTATAACTTTCCGTTATCTCATTAGTTTTGCTGTCCTTGAAAAGCTTGACATGCATTTAATGGATGTGGTTACTGCCTATCTTTATGGCTCACTTGATAATGAGATATACATGAAAATTCCCGATGGATTCAAAATGCCAAACACTCATAATTCAAAGTCCCGGGAAATGTTTTCAATCAAATTGCAAAGATCTTTGTATGGTCTAAAGCAATCAGGACGAATGTGGTATAATCGTCTTAGTGAGTATTTATTAAAGGAAGGCTATATAAATGATGCCATTTGCCCATGTGTTTTTATAAAGAAAACAACATCGGAATTTGTTGTACTTGCCGTATATGTCGATGACATAAACCTTATTGGAACTCCCATAGAACACCAAAAGGCAATTGATTATTTAAAGAAGGAATTCGAGATAAAAGATCTCGGAAAGACAAAATTATGTCTTGGTTTGCAAATTGAATATTTGGCAAACGGAATTTTTGTTCATCAATCTGCCTATATAGAAAAGGTATTGAAACGGTTTTACATGGATGGAGCATATCCTTAAGTACTCCGATGGTTGTTCGATCACTTGATGTGAATAAGGATCCATTCCGACCGCAAGAAAAGAATGAAGAGCTACTTGGTCCTGAAGTACCATATCTTAGTGCAATTGGCGCACTAATGTATCTTGCAAATACTACAAGGCCTGACATAACTTTTTCAGTTAATGTCTTAGCAAGATATAGCTCTGCTCCCACAAGGAGACATTGGAATGGAATCAAATATATATTGCGGAAATCTAAAAGGGACTACCGATATGGGCTTATTTTATAGCAATAATTGCAGTCCTGATGTTGTTGGTTATGCTGATGCTGGATATTTATCTGACCCACACAAGGCTCGATCTCAAACAGGTTATGTGTTTATCTGTGGAGGCACTGCCATATCTTGGCGATCGACTAAGCAATCAATTGTGGCTACTTCATCTAATCATGCTGAGATAATCGCTATTCATGAAGCAAGTCGAGAGTGTGTGTGGTTGAGGTCTATAATACATCATATTCGAGACAAATGTGGTTTGAAATGTGACAAACTACCCACGATTTTGTATGAAGACAATGCAGCATGCATAGCCCAATTGAAGGGAGGATTCATAAAAGGAGATAGAACAAAGCATATTTCACCAAAGTTATTTTTCACACATGATCTTCAAAAGAATGGTGATATCAATGTGCAACAAATTCGTTCAAGTGATAATATGGCTGATTTGTTCATAAAATCTCTACCAACGTCAACCTTCAAGAAGCTGGTACACAAGATTGGAATGCGAAGGCTCAAGGATGTGAATTGATGCTCTTTTCAGGGGGAGTTAATGCGCGTTGCACTCTTTTTCCCTTACAAGGTTTTGTCCCACTGGGTTTTCCTTGCAAGGTTTTTAACGAGGCAACAAAAATGCATTTTGTTAGATATGTGTACTCTTTTTCCTTTTCTAGAATTTTTTTTTCCCATTGGGTTTTATTTTAGTTAAGGTTTTAACGAGGCACATTATCTTTGGACATCCAAGGGGGAGTGTTATGAAATATTAGATTATGGTGGATGTCCATAACTCCTATAACACCCACTACTTTTATCCATTATCTCCATAACTCCCACTACTCTAATACTTATGGTTGTAACTCCATGATCTCCCCCATGATCTTCCTCCATGATCTCCCCATGATCTTCCTCCATGATCTCAAAAGCTTAATGACATATTTATGGAATTCTTTTAGTATACCTCTATGTAGTACTATAAATAGAGGATGAGAAATCATTTTGTAATACACTTGGATACATAGAAGAAATATATTCTCTTCTCTATTTCTCTCTACTTACAACTTAGCTCAAAGTAATAAACAAAAAGATAGAAATATTCTGTTTTTATGAGTATTTTGGACGTAACAACAATTTGAGCTGTCGAAGATTTTTTATTAATTCCTTATTTTGCGTTACTAATTTATCGATAGGAGCATGCTTAGACCGATCATACTTGGGTAGGCAATCTTAGGTTTTTTCATTTGCTTTTGGTTTCGAGACGAGAGGTCTTCCCTTAGTTAAATTTATACGGGGAATGCCTCGAAGAATTTGTATATATTTTTTCCCGGGGTGTGCCCCGTAGTATTTGTGTTCGGAGACCGCAAAATAGAAACTTGTCGTATTTTTGTTTTATTTTCATTTTTCCTTTTCTTTAATTTATGTGGGGATGACCTCGAGCCTCTTGTGTGTTTATTTTTCTTTTCAGTGTTTGTTTTTTTAAATTCGAATATTCTAAAAGCCAACTAGATCGATTATGCAACCGTGACCTTCATGGGACTTGGGGAGTGCCTAACACCTTTTCCTCGAGTCAAATGAACCTCCTTACCCTAATCTCTGGTGCGGACATAGTTTTTAGAGTCCAAAAGTATTTTAAAGAAAAATTATTTTAAAAAACGGTGACCTGGCACACGAAATCAAATGCCAGATTGCGCCTCGAAATTTATTTTCTTTTGAAATAAATTTTTGTCACTTTCAAAATTGAAAAATCATTTTCATGCTTTTATTAAATTCTTTTATTAATTTAAGAGATTTTACTGAGGTTTGTTTAAAAAAAGGGGTGTGACAACAGGTACTCTGATGTGAGTACCTGTTATTACAACAATAACCAGCAAAAATGGTTACATTTCAATTTGTGAATTAGTATAAATTTACCCTTGTGCCTTTCATATCTATCTTTATGAACTGGATTTAGAACCAGCAGTAACCAAATTGGAAAAAGGAGATCACGTTGGGACAAAAACTCTGTAACATCAAGAGTCTACAAGGTGTAAATTGCACTTCATAATACGAAAAGAATTGAGGAAATCTACAATAATCAATTGCATACAATTGACTAATAGATCAATTTTCAAAGATCAATACTTTATCTATCTCTCAATTTGCTTTATTTATCTATAAACATAAATAAGGTAAACAATGAAATGCTATTAAATATGACTTTATGGGTTATAATTATACTTTATGTTTTTATTTTTCACTTTTCTATTTCCATTATAGGTGTTGGAGATTATCATACATCTTAAGTAGCTTCACAGTTTTTTCAACATTTCTTCAAATGCTACTATAATGCAATTCATTCATATGTACCCACCTATATTACTCTCAAAAAAATTCATCTATTTATTTTAGAAGAACTCCTTCTGTATTCGATCGCTAATTCTAATTGCGGGTACTATACTAGTTGAAGCTAAAAGTAAAACTTAAAGTAGTTTCTTCTCATGTGTTAATTTCGGGTAATACATGATAGTTATTTTTTAATTTAAGAATAATTTTTTGTAAATGTACGTTTCAAGCATAACTGAATTTTAATAATTAAACATAAGTTAATATGAAGGCTAAATAATGATATATTCTGTTTAATTTTAAAAATTGCTGATAAAATACCATTTTAAATTTGAAAAAGATACAAAAATTTAATATATATTGACATGCTATATGGTAGGAAATTTTATTTTCGCATTTCAATAATACTTAATAAGAAAGTGATGATACACATTAGGATCAAACATTGTTTAAATTAAATAAAAATAAATGCACTTTTGCTCTATTAAATATTACATCCTATAAGTGGATCACAATTATATTAGATATTATTATAATACAAAATACCATATATATATATATATATATATATATATATATATATATATATATATATATATATATATATATATATATAATATATATTGCTTTGGTTCAAATATTTTTTATTCAATACTGAACCGAACCAAATCAAACCTACACCGATTTTTTATTCGTTTGGTACAATTTTTCGGTTCGATTTAAACACCACTAATCCTAATATTGTATTTGTCCCCCTAAACTATGTGACTACATAGAGAGTCGAACAATTTCTTTTATAATTTTCACATATTTTTATTTTTTAAATCAGAAGTTGTGACATGTAAAACTAACTAGTAACTATCTAAGTTATATATTTTTAAAAATAAATAATTTGGTACTTAAATTTTTCTAGAAATTAGAATGTATAATTTTACCCAGTGAAGACCTTTTATCTAAGCAATAACCTTCACGCTAATTTTCGCCACTTTAAAGACAACATATCATTATATTATATTATATTATATTATAAATAATTTAAGACTATTTTACGCTACAAACAAGCATTAAATATAAGATCTAGGGGTGTACATAGACCGGATTGGTTCGGATTTTACAATTACCAAACCAAACCAATTGTGTCGGGTTATTAAATCTAAAGACCAAACCAAACCAATAAATTCGGGTTTTTCAATATCGGTTTTTCTCGGGTTTTTTCGGGTTTTCAGGTTATTCGGGTTTTTTCGAATTTTTTTCCTGTAAAATCTTCATAGAACAAAATATATAACTTATGCTCAAAATATTTCTTTAATCCTAGTAAGATACAACTATATAAAGTATTTTTCAAGAAAATAATACAAAATATGAGATATGTCATGACTCATGACATTATCTTAAAATATTCAACAATAAAAAATAATAAAATTATGTACTATAAATATTGCTAATTAAAAAGTCATAACAAAAATAAACATAATCTAAAAGCACTAATTCATGCTACACTAGATAAACTAATGTGGGAGTATTAATTATATGCCTAAAAGCTAAAGAAAAATAAAAGTAGGTTATGTATTTTTATCTAATTTATTGCAAAATAAAAAATAGATATTTAATACATTCCCGTTCGTAATATTGAATTGAATGTCTTTTATTAGCATTAGTATTGATTGTTAGCATTATTTAATTTACTAATATTAATGGCTATAAAACTTATTGGAGCATTCAAAAGTTCTAAATCAAACCTTGGAATAATACCCTAAAAGATAAAATTATGAAATTACATTACAATAAGTATATTTATATATTAAATATATCTAAAATTGCTATATATGTAAAGTCGGGTTGGTTTTGTTTCCGTTTGACTTTTTTTAGTTAAAACCAAACCAAACCAATTATAGTCGGGTTTTTTTTTCCAACACCAAACCAAGTCAAACCAAACCATTGTCGGGTTTTTTTTCCGGTTTGACTCGAATTATCGGGTTGGTGCGGTTTATCGGTTTTCTTTGTACACCCCTAATAAGATCCTCACTGGATTCATTCTTGTTATTTGTAAAGAAGCATTATTTTAAGAAACTTCTTGTGCAAAAATATAAATATGCATTCTTCAAAGATAACAAAAGAAAAGTTTAATGCAAATAAAAATAAAATTAAAATAAATAGAAATGTGGGAGCCGTTTAGATGGCCATAGTAAATGGAAAATAATTCTTGGACTTCATGCAATGCATCTTTCTCACAATTGCTTTCATCTCCCATTGCCTAACCTTTGAAATGTGCTTCCTTTTAAATCATGAATGAACAATGAACTAAATTCAACAATTCATCTGATTCAATTTCGACACACTCATTTAGACCTCTCAAATTAGGTAAACTTATTTAAATTGCAAGTTAAAATATCAAAATAAACATAAAAATTTTGAATGGCTATTTTACCTTTGTTGTGCGAAAATGTACATATAAAATTTTCAAAGATAACAAAGAAAAAAATTAATGCAAATAAAAAATAAATGAAAATCAGCAGAAATAGAAACATGGGAATCGTTGACATGGCCCCAATAAATGAAATTAGACTTCCTGCATTGCATTCTTTTATACTCATAACTGCCTTTGAAATGTATTTCCTTTGAAATGTATGTCAGCCTTCTCTCATACTTTATTTATTTGTATTAATAATGAGTGGACAACGAACTAAATTCAACAATTCATCATGTTCCATCTCGACTTTTACGCCTCTCAAGTTAGGTATACTAATTTCTTTTGTTTTTACATTTTATTTGAGCTTATTGGTTGTGCTTGCAATAAAAGTAACAAAAGAATTTAAAATTGTCACAATTTCTAATTAAAAATATAACTGCTTTTATGCCATTGGCAACTGATTGACAATTCGGAAAAGGGTCAGAACTGCCCTAAACGTATTGACGCTAGGTTAAAAATGTTCTTCGTTAACCTATTTTGAAGAAAATGCCCCTACCATTAAAATTCTGGCATATTTGTGCCCCTAACGTATTGACTCCAGTTTAAAAATGCCTCTACCGTTAACTTATTTTGAAAAAAATACCCCTACCGTTTTAAATATAAGTACAGTCAGTTGTTAGACTTAGGGGCACAAATATGCCACATTTGTAACGGTAGAGGCATTTTCTTCAAAATAGGTTAACAGATGGCATTTTTAACCTGAAGTCAATACGTTGGGGGAAATTCTGACCGTTTTCCCTCGACAATTTAACATTAGAACGAAGAGTGAGTTAGCAGTCAAACAAAAGAAACACAATGAGTATAAGCGTGCCAAAAAAGGTACTCCATGCATGGAATATTTTTATTTTTTTTATGATTCCTATTCATGTAAAATATAGGTTCTCTTTATTTTCTCCCATAAGTTTTTTGCTACTACAATACTCATCTTCACCCTTATAAGAATTTTTTCAGTCTCCTAATTAATTCTTCTTTAATTTATGCGTGACTCTTTACTTTCTAGCAATTTCAGTATGATTGTGCCTTGCAACAACAATAATTATCGATTTAGTGGGTTTACAATTCATCAATTTGAGCTTGCATTTTCCCCTTCAAAGTCCGTCTAAGTCATTATCTATTCTAATATTTTAAAATATTTGTACTAATTAGCAAGAGATACACATAAAATGTACGTGTTCAAGAACTAAAAGCTCATACTTTTCCCAATTCCTAGGAAAAAACAATGAATTTCAAAGGGAAAAGGAGATGGTGAAATTATGTCAACGTTGCAAATTCCACCATGGCTGGTGTATTAGGAAAAAATGAGTTTTTATTAAAGGTGACGTAATATGTCACGTGGATTAGTCAAACAGTCAAAAAATAATAAATGATTAAAAGGTACGGAGGACAACATGCACGGTGAGAGAAAAGGAAACAGGCACGAGAAGGAACCTTAGATACGATTCTCGTTTCTATCCAAGGCATTCAATATCAACGGATAAAAAGGGCATTGAAGACACGAATCTAAAGATAAAAAGTAGTCTACATTCATTATTAAATACTTGATACGTTAGTTATTCAGTATATAATAGCAATGATTATGTAACGTCTCATTAAATGCTCTTTATTATTTAGAATAACCCGTTACTCCTTGTCAACTATAAAAGGAGGAAGTTTTATCATTTGTAGAGACACAGAGAACATTCTTGAGATCATAGTGAAATATAATTTTTATTGCTTTATTCTTATTCTTTGAAAGCCAATTATATTTCGGTCTCTCTTTTTTTTTTTTTTTTTTTTAGCTTAACTGACAATTTGTATTGATATCAAAAAAATATACAATGAATCCTAATGTAGTAGTATGGACTTCTACTACTCATTCCTATCCTTCTAGTTACAATTGGTTCCTAACTATTCATATCATATACATAGCAATTCTAGTAGCTAATTCTCAACCAACTAAGGAAATGTATTGAGATTTTGCAAGTTATCCTTCCACTTCTTTCGATTCCTATTCCTTGTATGTAATAGCAGTGTTACTTCCTTGCAACATTGATCTTCATCAAAGGTCTTATTCTCAAATCTGATCAAATTTCTGTTCCTCCATAGTAATGCAACAGTGGTCACAAATGCAGTTGCAGTAACCTCTTTCTTCCAGCTTTTACTCTTAGCATTGTTACAGATCCATTTCAGTTCAGTCTCCCAGCATACTGTAGTTCTAGCATGTCCCAACCATAGACAAATTCTCCTCCAAACACTACTGGTAATGACACATTCAAAGAACAAATGTTTAAACTCTTCCTCATGTCTTTTGCAGAATGCACACAGACATGGAATTTGAATGCCCATGATCTGCAGTCTCTCAATGGTAGGTAACTTCTGATGAGCAGCTAACCAGACAGTAAATCTATGTCTTGGTAGTGCAGATGATACAAGCATTACATTCCTCCATAGAAACTTAGGAAATATAGGCAGAAGTGCAGTATAGAGTCTATGAATTAGGAAAGCATTTTCCAACATCAAAGTCCTGCTAGCCAATATCTTCTTAATTACCCAAGATGAGTTTGATGGCAGAGCCACTGACTCAATGGATCTATGCTTGATGTAATAGGTATGCACCCACTTCACCCAAAGGCAGTCCTTCTTCCTTGTCAAATCCCATAGCAATTTAGCTATGGCTGCTTTATTCCACACTTCCATTCTCACAATGTTAAGGCCACCAGAGGAAATAGGTTGACATACCTTATCCCAAGCTACAAGTGCTCTTCTGGATAAGGATGCTTTGCCTGTCCATAGATAAGATCTGCAAACTGCCTCTATAGCCTTCAATACTTTCTTAGGAATTACAAACACCTGTGCCCAATAAGTCTGCATACCAAAGATCACAGCCTTAATCAGTTGAGTTCTGCCAGCATATGACAAAAGCTTTGCAGACCAACAAGTAATTCTAGTTGTGATCTTTTCAATGAGAGGCAAATAATGCTGAATGGATAGCTTCTTGGAATCCAGAGGAACTCCAAGATATCTAAAAGGAAGTTGTCCTTCTGTAAAGCCAAGAGCAGCAATAATCATCTCTCTAGTATCCTGAGGAATTCCTGCTAAATATATAGCACTCTTGCCAATATTTGCCTGAAGTCCAGAAGCATTTGAGAATTTGAGGAAAGTGCTGTGCAAGATTTGAATAGACATCGTATCAGCTCTACAGAACATTAACAAATCATCAGCAAAACAGACATGAGAAATATTAAGCTTCCTGCATCTAGGGTGGAAGTTGAAATTTTCATCCTTATGCAGTTGTTGCAGAAGTCTATTCAAATACTCCATGGCTAGAACAAATAGATAAGGAGACATAGGATCTCCTTGCCTAATACCCCTCTTAGCATTGAATGGTTTAGTAAGACCACCATTCATTACTAGAGAGTATGAGGCAGTAGAAACACAAGCCATAATCCAATCAGTAAATTTAGCAGGGAATCCCAAAGTAATGAGAATCTGCTTCAGAAATCCCCACTCCAAAGTATCATAAGCCTTACTTAGATCCACTTTAAGAACACATCTAGGTGAAACTCCTTTCCTAGAGTATCCTTTAAAGATTTCATGACTGAGAAGGATGTTATCCATAATACTCCTGCCTTCTATAAAAGCAGATTGTGCAGGTCCAACCAAGTCTCCAATTACTCTCTTCATTCTACTGGTTATAACTTTGGATATGATCTTATATAATGTAGTATAACAAGCAATTGGCCTGTAATCCTTCATTGTAGTAGGAGCTTTGACCTTAGGAACAAGAGCTATTGCAGTTGTATTGATCATATGAGGAACTTTACAGGTTTCAAAAAACTCCTTAGCAGCAGAAAAATATCCTCTTGAACTATCTTCCAGTTCTTTGTAAAGAACTCAATGGGAAATCCATCAACACCAGGAGCTTTATCCTTGGGCATCTCATTAACTGCTGCACTGATTTCCTCCATTGTAACTGGACAAATAAGAATTCTTTGCTGTTCAAGTGTTAGACATCTGCCACTTCTCATAATATTAGTATCCACACAGGGGAGTTCAATAACAGATTCTCCCATTAGAGATTGGAAAACCTTTAATAACTCCTTTTCTACAGCAGTAGGCTCAGTCAATTTGATACCTGTGTCAGTATGAATAGAAGTAATATTGTTTTGACCTGTCCTGATCCTCCATTGTGCATGAAAGTACTTGGTATTTGCATCTCCACATTCAATCCAAGTAGCTTTGGATTTTTGTCTCATTACCTGCTCTTCAATTTTGCTCCACTTATCAAGTTCTTCAAGTAATCCCTTTTCTTCAGTAATCAACTCCTGTGAAAGACAGTTTGCCTGCATTTGGAACTGTAAAATATCAAGCCTCTCTCTTGTCTGGATTATCTGCTGCTTGTATTTGGCTAAGTAGTCATTTAACCCCTTAAGCTGCTGCTTAACTGCCTTCAATTTACTCCAAATATGCTGCATATGAGTGCCAGGATAAACCTTCTCCTAGACTTGTTTCACAATTTCATGAAACTGCTCATGTTCCATTACATTGCTATATAGTCTAAAAGGTTTAGGGTGTAATGGCCTATATATACCAAATTTAACTAGGATAGGGGAGTGATCTGAAATCAATGGATTCATGTAGTCAGCCTCCAAGTGTCCAAACTGCTGTAACCATTGGAAATTGCCAAATGCCCAGTCTATCTTGCTATACACTCTAGAATCAGCATCTTGCTTGTTTGTCCAAGTGAAGTGCCATCCAGTTGCTCTTAAAGCTGTAAGTAGTAACTCATCTATTGTACTTTTGAAATCCCTTACTTCAGCTTCAGTTACAGGAGAACCAATTCTATCATCAGAGCTTAATACACAATTAAAATCACCACTTATAAGCCATGCATCTTGCTGAGGAATAGAAATTGTTCTGAGATCCCTCCATAACTGTGCTCTAAGAACAGCAGTGTTGTAAGCATAGATAATAGTGAAGTGGAATCTTACTAGACTTCTAGTATCCTCCACTAGACAATGAATGAACTGGTTAGAAAGAGACACCCCTTGAATCTGAATATGAGGTTTCCATAAAAGCCATATCCTCCCATTAACAGCTTTTGCATAGTTGCATTGCCACATCCAGTCCTTTGCAATTTTGTCAAATATTTTCTTGGCTTTATGCTCTTTTATTCTTGTTTCTAGTATACCAATTACATCAACTTTATTATCATTAAGGAATTGCTTCAATTCCTTCTGCTTTGGGGACTGGTTAAGTCCCCTAATGTTCCATGTGACTACAATCATGGATCAATATTTGGCAAACTATAAGAAGGCCCAGGATCAAATAGTTGCCCTCTTCTTCCCATTACTTCCATGATTCCTTTTCCTCTAGTACCCATACTAGTCATCTGCACACTACTGGTAGTGATCATAGTGTTTGTTTCACTCAGTTGATTTTCAGGATTCACTTGCTCATACAGCTGCACATTAGCTTGATCATCTAACTTGCTTGAAGCCTGATCAGTCTGCACTACTAACACTGGTGGATTAACAGCTTCCTCAGACTGCTTTTGGATTCCATCAGTTGCTACATTCTTCTTTACTATCCATTCCTTCTTCTTTTGCTTCCCCTGCTGCATGTGTTTAATTTCCCCTTTTCTTATGTCTTTTTGCTCCTTCACATGATTGACTGAATTTTCAGAAGAATACCAACACTCAATTGTGTCATGACCAAACTTAAGGCAGTGATTGCAAAAAGTAGGCTTCCAGTCATATTCAACAGACTGGATTTTAGAACCATAAGGTGTATCAATTTCTAGTTCATCAGGAAGCTGATATGCAGCATCAACTTCTACAAGAATTCTAGCAAATGAGATTTTGTCATAATGAGCAGTATACTTATCAGTATACAATGGTTTCCCAATCGCACTTGCCAACTTACTCAACACCTCTGTAGACCAATAGCCTACAGGTAGACCTGGAAATCGAATCCAAATAGGTATAGTGCTAAGCACACTAGCCTGAAAATTGAAATCAATTTCCCAAGGCCTTAGAACCATTGGCTTGCTTCTAAAGGTATATGGACCAGATTGCATGACTGTATCTCTATCTTCAGCACTGTTGAATCTAAAAATACAATAACCTTCAGCATGCATAAGGATTTGAGGCTTAGTAACAAAATTCCAAATATGACTAACAAAGTTTTCCATATTTTGTTCACTAGGTCTATCTCCAATTACAAATCCAATCAGTGCATTCTTCCAATACTCCATTTGTGGTTGTAAATCTTCTTCACAAATCTGCACTACCTTTTTACCATCTCTCAAAGTAGGAGGAACAAATGATAAAGGCTTACCCATTTGCACATCTCTGTTGCCTCTGACTACTTCCGCCATTGTAGGTTTTGGATTCTCTGTCTCAACAGCTTCAACAATATCTGGTACTGCACTCTTTGGTTCCATAACTGCTGAAAATTGCAATCTCCTTGCTGTTGTATCATTCATTTCTTCAATTCCTTGCAATCGATTCTCAACTTCTTCTGCATGCAATTGATCCTTCGATTGGTACTTCAGAGGTAGAAAATTTCCAAATGTTAGAGGTTCAAGTGTAGTTGTGATGCCATGTTCAGGTGTAACGAGCTTAGGAGGGATTGCATGGACAATCGGAGCAGCATTCCTTCTCTTCCGAGCCATTTCCGGCGACAATTTCGCCTTGCTAATACTGTTCTATTGAAGCGCTAACGTGCGCCGAGAGCATCCCATTCTTTGTTCCCTTTCGGTTTCTTTGATTATTAGTAACCCAATTTCTTATCTAAAATTCAAGCTTTGACCAAAATTACATTTTTTGGCTAAACAAATTGGTTACGTTACCGGGAATCTGATAATCCGTTCTTGCTAAATCAACATTCAATCTTATTATTAATATGTCGAACAACAACGACAACAACAACCAGGCAAATCTGAACCAACAAATTGATGATGAGGAACTCAATAATGCTAACCTTCAAGCTTCTCCACGTGGATCTCATGAAGGAATTCCAAACGATATGTCTGAACATGATGATGGAGGAGCCGAAACAAGAGATGAACTGTTAAAAAAATAATAGACTCACGAATTAACAAAGCCTTGCGAGCCTTAGTTGATCAATTGCCTGTTACACCAGCAACACCAAATAACAACACGTTGGAAAACCCTCGCTCTGGTCTAGTTGATTATGGCAATGGAACAGTTCCTAGTGACTCACAAGATGGAGAACCAGGTAATACAGGTAATTTTCATCTTCAAAATTTGGTACTAACCTTGCAGAAACAACTCAAGGAGCAGAACGAGCGTATTGAGCAAATCCCTAGAGTTCCACCTATGATAAAAGGAGTAGACGTGGATAAATACTCGCAACAACCGTGGAAACCTAGTGCTGCTCCTTTACCGATACCAAAGAAATTTAAAATTCCTGATATCCCAAAATATGATGGTACAACAAACCCTCGTGATCACGTAACTGCATTTACAACGGGAGTGAAAGACAACGATTTGACGAAACAAGAAATAGAGTCAGTGTTGGTCAAAAGGTTTGGAGAAACACTCACCTAGGGAGCATTAACCCGGTACTTTCTCTTACCTGAAAATTCTATAAATTCTTTTGCTGAGCTTGCAGATTCTTTCATAAAAGTACATTCGGGAGCTCAAAAGGTGGAAAAGAGAATGGAGGATATTTTCAAAATCAAATAGGGAACACTGAATTGCTCAGAGATTTCGTTGATAGATTCCAACGTGAAAGAATGATGCTGCCCCGTGTACCAGATAATTGGGCTGCAATAGCTTTTGCTAGCAATTTGAATGACAAAATTTCAGAAGCCACGAGAAGACTTAAAGAAAGCCTTCGTGAATTTCCCACAACTACTTGGAATGATGTTTATAACAGGTACAGTACGAAGCTCAGAATTGAAGAGGATACCGTATCTCAACCTCAACGAGAAGATAGAAGCGGATCCCGAAGGTCTGAAGCCGACAAAAGGTCAGGTAAGAACAGGTACGATCCATATATGGGACCTGCAGGAAGAGACCCACGTTCTAGGCAAAACAATCAACATTATGATCAGAGGTCGAGAGATAGGGGAACCAGATCTTCATCCAGATTCAAAGGTGATAGAAACAACCAAAAGCCACGGGATGATGATAGAAAAAGTTAATGGTACGGTTTGCTGGTCATAGTTTTAATGTAACTAATTCCGAGCTTGTAGCTGTTCTAAGGAGTATGGGAGATAAGGTACGGTGGCCAAAAGAGATGCGGTCGAACCCAAACAGGCGAAACCCAGACCATTGTTGCGAATTTCACAACGACCATAGGCATAAAACTTCAGAATGTAGATTTTTACAAAGTGAAGTAGATCATTTGCTGAAACAAGGCTACCTTACGGAGCTGTTCAGTGAAAAAGGAAAGCAAGCCTATATGATAAATAGGAAAGAACCACCAAAACCACCTTCACCTAAGAGGATAGTAAATGTCATCAGTGGAGGAGAAGATATTTACGGAGTAACATATACGGCTTCGAACAAAGCTTCCAAAATGACGATCACACATGGCAAGCGAGTACGGCAAACCTTAGAACGGGAGAGTATAAGCTTCGATGATGCAGATACAAAAGGAGTGACTACACCGCATAACGACGCTCTGATAATATCTTTAATTATATTTGACACTGATGTAAAAAGAGTTTTGATTGATCCAGGTACTTCTGCAAATATTATTCTACTAAGAGTACTGCGAGAAATGCAACCAGAGACAAGATGATTCCAAAAGCGCATGCTTTATCAGGCTTCGACAATTCAAGCGTGATAACAAAAGGTGAGGTAACTCTGACAGCTTACGATGCAATTGTTGTTAAAGAAACTAAGTATCAGATAGTGGATTTGGAAATAACATACAATGCAATCATGGGGAGACCTTGGATCCATGATATGGATGTTGTTCCATCAACCTTACATCAAGTCATTAAATTTCCATCACCTTGGGGAATATGTCAAATCCGAAGGGATCAACAAATAGCCAAGAGTATCAATGCAATAACAGATACGAGCACCGCAAGTAAAGAAAAATAGCAATTATTGAAAATAGTTGAAGGTATCAGCAATCAAACTTCAACTGAAACAACAGACTTAGATTCGAGGCCCGATGTAATCCAAGAACCTGAAGAAAACGAGAATATTAAAACAATGATTGAAGAACTCGAAGCTGTGATGTTATTTGAACAATGGCCAGAGAAAAAAGTTTACGTGGGAGCCAATCTAAATCCCGGCATGCGAGGCAAGTTAATTGAATTTTTAAAAGCTAACGTAGATTGTTTTTCCTGGTCCCATGCTGATATGACAGGTATTCCACCGGATGTGATGACTCATAAGCTTAACGAAGACCCTTCTTTCACCCCAATTAAGCAAAAGAAAAGAAAGCAATGAGTTTTCAAAAATCAAGTAATTCAAGATTAGGTCCAAAATTTGTTGAAAATCGGGTCCATTCGTGAGGTAAAATATCCTGATTGGTTAGCTAACACGGTGGTCGTACCTAAAAAGAATGGTAAGTGGAAAGTTTGTGTAGATTACACTGATCTAAATAAAGCTTGCTCAAAGGTCTCTTTTCCTTTACCCCACATAGATCAATTGGTTGATGCAACTACAGGTCATAAACTTTTAAGTTTTTTAGATGCATATTCGGGGTACAATCAAATTAAAATGGACCCCGGGGATGAAGAAAAAAACTTCTTTCATCACAGACCGGGGGACTTACTATTACAAAGTAATGCCCTTCGGTCTAAAAAATGCTGGAGCAACCTATCAAAGGTTAGTTACCAAAATGTTTCAAGAACATTTGGGAAAGACAATGGAGGTATATATAGACGACATGCTCGTCAAAACCCAGCATTCCCATGACCGTATTTCTCATTTAACCGTTACCTTTGAAATTTTGCGAAAATTTAATATGAAACTCAATCCTGAAAAATGTGCATTTGGAGTTGCATTTGGTAAATTTTTAGGTTTTCTTGTCTCTAACCGTGGAATTGAAGTGAATCCTTCCCAGGTTAAAGAAATTGAAAAAATACCTGACATCCTTACTAGTAAAAAGGAAGTTCAGAGGTTAACAGGAAGGATATCGGCCTTGGGGAGGTTTATTTCGAAATCACCAGAAAAATGCTTCAGATTTTTCTCTGCGGTCAAAAAGCAAGACCATTTCGAGTGGAATGAAGATTCTCAATGAGCACATAGGGATTCGAAAACATATTTATCAAATCCTCCTTTATTGGCTAAACCTAAAGAAGGTGAAAAGTTACTCATCTATTTAGCAGTATCAAAAGTAGCGGTAAGTGTCGTTTTAGTACGAGAAGACCAAGGTAAGAAATCTTCTATTTATTATATAAGTAAAGCTTTATTAGATGCAGAGACAAGGTATCCACAACTAGAAAAATTAGCATTAGCTCTCATCATGGCATCTAGAAAACTACGACCTTATTTTCAATGTCATCCTATTGTGGTTGTTATTGCTTTTCCTTTAAGAAATATATTGCATAAACATGAATTATCAGGAAGATTAGCAAAATGGACTATTGAATTAAGTGAGTACGAAATAATTTACCAATCTCGAATTGCTATCAAATCTCAAGTACTCACTGATTTTGTAGCTGATTTTGTTGGAAATAACGCTTTACGCTAGAGGGGGGGGTGAATAGCGTTTTAAAATTATTAAGCGTTTTAGTGCGGAATTTAAAAACTTTGCAGAAATTAAGACAAGTGCAGTAAAATAGACTTACACAAAGATGTATCCTGGTTGGCCACAAACGTGGTTAGTCCAGTCCCCGAGAGACTCTCTCGAGATTTCCACTAAAGTTGTCAAGCTTACGGGTGCTTAACAAACCGTTACAGCTGAGGACACAAGCCTCACCTAGGTGCTCGGGGATCACAATCCCAAAGACTTCAATTGCTCGGGGATACCAATCCCAAAGACTTCAATTGCTCGGGGATAACAATCCCAAAGACTTCAATTGCTCGGGGATAACAATCCCAAAGACTTCAATTGCTCGGGGATAACAATCCCAAAGACTTCAATTGCTCGGGGATAACAATCCCAAAGACTTCAATTGCTCGGGGATAACAATCCCAAAGACTTCAACCGAGGAAACACAAGTTCCTCAACAAACGAGAATCGCAATTCTCTTACAAACACAAAGACACACTCACTTTACAAAGTACTCCTCAATGAGTAGATATGAGTAGAAATAGTACGCTCAAGATCACAACAACTTAGCTCAATAGAATGGCTCTTCAAAAAGCTTTATAGATGAATGAAAATGATGATCAATGTAAGAAAGCTTTTAGCAATGAAAATACTTAAATTGTATGTGTTGTTGTTATGAAAACACTGAGTTAAACCTGTATTTATAGGTGAAAAACTCAGTCTTACCGTTGTCTAATTGCCAATTAAGGATTGCTGAAATTACTCAGTGACAATCGATTGTCAGGACTAAACAATCGATTGTTTGCCTATCAGATCAAAAAATCAATCCCAGATTTTACGTTAACAATCGATTACTTCAAATCAATAATCGATTAATTATAACGTTAAAAAATCCTTTCCAATTTTTGGCATAAAACATCGATTATCAGGAAATCAATAATCGATTATTTTAACAACGTTCAGAAAATCTTTTCCAGATTTTACGCTAAAACATCGATTGTTAAATATCACAATCGATTACCTGAAGGTAATTTGAAAAAAGTATGACAACGGTCAGCTTCAACAATCGATTATCAAATAGAACAATCGATTATTAATTAATTTCAAAACTTACTGTCTCATATATAATCGATTATCAAAAGCCAAAATCGATTATTAATTAATTTCAAAACTTACTGTCTCATATATAATCGATTATCAAAAGCCACAATCGATTATTAATTAATTTCAAAACTTACCGTCTCATATATAATCGATTATCAAAAGCCACAATCGATTATTATTTTACTTAAAAACACTGGGAGACATTTTTCTCATTCCAATCGATTACCATTAGTTCATAATCGATTTTTATGAGTTTTGAAAACTTTGCCTCAGTTAACAATCGATTATCAAAAGTACACAATCGATTGTTATGCAGTTTGCAAAAACCTGATGTTAACTGACTTACTCACAATCGATTATCATTAATTCACAATCGATTGTCATGCAGTCTTGACTTAGAGATACTCGATTATCATAAGTACATAATCGATTATCTTAGCCCAGATTTTTGAGGCATGTTTGAAAAAACATTTTAACAAATATAAATATGCATAGTTTAAAATCATTTGACACTTAAGTTAGATATACATGATTTTGGAAAAATAATTTTAGTAGAGAAGCCATGTTATGAGCCAAGATTGAGGAATCAAGATCACAATTAATATTGACTCAATTATAACATTTCTAAACTTTGTCTTGAGCTTCTTGTAATGCATCCATTTTGTGCTTGTCCTTGAGCACTGCTATATATCGCTTATTGCTTTGTTTGACATTCATCAAAACCTACAAAAGAACACACGTTTAGTATATTGCATTTGAAACGTGTTTCCAACAATTTCCCCCTTTTTGATAATGGCAAACATGTATCGGGATATGCATAATAATAACAGTTCAAGATAATTCAATATGCATCATAGACATGTTCATGTTTCATAAGAATATATTATGCATGCATAGCCCGTTTATTTTCCCCCTTTTGACATTAACAAAAAAATGGCTAGATAACAAGTCTAATAATAGCATGCTAGTTCAACAAATGTCAACATAATCGATTATTATACGGGATAATCGAATAGTTTGCACTGGAAAGAAATTCCCCCTAAATATAAGATTCCCCCTGAATTTATGCAACACATTCAAAGAAAGCATGTAAGTATGCATAATGGAAATAGGAGAGATATTGCAGATGAAAATCAACTTTTCATTAAATAGATAAAACATTACATAGGCCATTTAATGAAAAAATACAAGAAAATATTTAATCCTCGTTATCATCATCTTCGTCCATGTTTTGCGGCGGTGCCTCAAATGGGACAAGATTGCCATATTGATAGTTGATATGGTCAAAATATCCTAGGACATAGCGGGACAAAGTGTCAACTTTTGTTTCAATACGGGTAAGATGATTTACTATCTCCGCATTTGGATCTTGATTTTGAGGCGGATTTTGTGGAGGATTTTGAGGAGGTTGATTATCATGATTGCCACCACTGTGAAATGAAGATTCAGAAATTTCCCAGTGTTTGGTCCGATTTTTAAGTGGACCATTTGCCGTGATAATGCCGGCGGATTCAAGAAAATGCATGACAAGAAGTGCATATGGAAGATGTTTGTCTTCGGCGAGAGCATCACACATGTGAAGCTTGATTAATTTACAATAATTTAATCGAGCTCCGGAAGAAATGGCATGCATGAGTTTACAATCTTCTTGGGAAATAGTGGTGTGACAGCTTTTTCGGGGCTTGAGAACTCGGGTGATGAAATAGAATATCAACCGATAGTTCGGATCCATTCCCGTGATCGTAGGACGACGAGAAGTGAGACGTGGATCATAGTTAACAAGACCAGCTTGACGAAGAAAGGAGGTTTCGTCAAATAATTCTCCTTCTATTCCAACATATTGAGAAATGTCTTCTCCATCATTTGGGAGATAGGCAATGGTGTTTAGGGATTCATCAGAAATGATAATTTTAACACCATTTACAAAGGTGACAAGATCACCTTGATCGTTCTGGCGGAGATTTGAATAGAATGCCCGAACGAGTGTAGCATTTATAAAGTCAAAAGAAAGGAGAAGGAAGTTTAGAAGATTGCATTGCTGAAGAAAGTGTATAGCAAGACTAAAATTTTCAAGATACCTCATTGTGGAAAAACGAGGAGGAAGAAAGTATATATATCGGAGAAGATATGGTATTCATGGCTGAATTGAAGACTCAAAAACGGTCAGATTTTAAGAAGACCGCTGGAGACAATCGATTGTTTGCTGGAGACAATCGATTGTTGAGCAGATATGCCCGTTGGAATTCTGAAAAGGAAACTGACAATCGATTAAAGGGGGTCAGCAGAGCAGAATGGTAAGAATTTTTTTGAATTAATACCGTCTGACAATCGATTGTGTCAAGTTTGACACTTAGATTCTGAGAAATTGGCTTGAAACAGAATGTTTTTGAAATTTCAGAAAATCACTGACAATCGATTGTTGAATTTGACAATCGATTGTTTACTGGGCAAAAAAATGGTCTAAGTCCTGAAAATTGATTTTGGAAGTATGGTAATCAATTTTGAATATATTATAATCAATTTTGGAATTATGACAATTGATTATGAATGAAACAACGTCATCAACACATGGAGGAAGATAATGATTCTTCGGATGAAAACGTTTTTATGAAAATAGATTTTCCATCATGGATACATATAATCAACACCAATTGTTATAAATACCAATTTAGAAAATCAAAACTCAATACAATTTATGCACTTAATCAATTATGCAATTTATCAAAATAACATTCATATCAATACTTGTGACATATAATGCCAATTCAACTAGCTAAAGGGTAGAGTAAGGAACGATCATACCCGGTTTGTCTTGATGTCATCCTCCATCGTTGACATCTCAATTTGCTAGAAATTGAATTGAATGCTTCAAGCGAGCACATTTGCATTTCCAACATTTAATCAAGTGAAGCCATTTCCGATATATATATATATAAACAATTTATCACCATAATAACAATTCAAAAACCAAGCAGATATTTGTTAAGAAAATATCATCAATAAAATTTATGCAATCAATTCTTTCAAAGCACAAGTTCCCTCTTACTTGTAACAAATTGCCTAAAACATTTCTTCTTTTGATAAGAAGATTGTATTAAGGCTAATTCCTTTTACCATATTCACAGAAGAATAGGAAGGATATTGAGGAATATAAAATATGACGACTTCTATAAATTTATCAATTTTATCAAAAAAACTATTGTTATTTTGAAAGGCATTTGTCAAAACATATATCGCATGCTGTTTCAAATAGATAGTCAAATCATGAATCAACCATCTTATCACCTGTTTAAGCAAAACACATCAATTTGACATTTTACAGGAAATACCGATTGTTACACAAGCAATGAAAGATCCATTTGACGGAGAGCATAACAAATGCATCAAATGTTATTTTATTAACAGTGATGCACAAGGTTATTTTCAGTAATCCATATTGCAACAAATGTCAAATATTTCCATTTAGCGCATTTGCAATAATGAGAACCAAAACAAAGCATGATTCAAGGAGAATTGATACGGATGGTTAACAAAGACATATCAACACATACAATTGGGCATGATAAAAATGAAAGCCTAGCCTTTAAAAAAAATTTCAAGAGCGTTTATGCCTATTTTGAACTGACACGATGCTAAATGATAGCTGTTGAGTTCAGAATTCAGAATGGTAACAAATCTTTGAGATTTTTACCGATTGACAATCGATTGTTGAAAGGGGACAATCGATTGTTGAACTATTTGACACTTAGTTCCTGAAAAATCTGCAAGAAGCAGAGAGTTTTTGAAAACTCAGAAAAACACGAACAATCGATTGTGCCTGTGAACAATCGATTGTGGACTAGACCAAAAAGGTTTTAAGTTCTGAAAATCGATTATGAGAGTATGCTAAAGGCATTTATCAAACCATATATTAAAACATGATTTAAAACACTTTGCTGTTTTAAAAAAATTGTCAAGACATAATTCAACTAAACATGATTTAGTAGGTACTCATTCAATGCACAAATCAACATTTGTCAAAGCATGGATCAAGCATTTAAATAGTTGATACTAGTAATCAAAAATGAATTTTCAGCATGTCAATCAACAAGTATAGTCAACAAGAAATTTCACAAATTGATTCTTACAAATAACGCATGTCAACGTTTTTCAGGGTGAGAATCAAGTTGACAACTTATATGTTAATAACACCAGCTGCCATATATCAACAAAACTGTCAACATTAATAATTTGCACATATTCAGTTTTAAAAAAAAAAAAAGCTAACCGAAATTCCTTTCGATGCCTTTTGGGTGTCGTGCTTGGCACATCTACTACAATTTTGTAGTCTTCAAGCACACCTGCAAAAATATCTACGGAGAGGTTTTTGGTACCCATATCTTTTTGGGTCCTTTGGGGTTAGGCAAATGATAATTATAACCACAAGATAAATTTCTATGTTTAGCAAAACACATAGGTGCAATGTGACCTATCCGATTGCAATAATGGCATACTACGTTTGGATTGTGCCAATGCCTAGGTTGCGCCAAATACATTCTAGGTGATCTAGAGTCATTCCTAGAGGCGTTGAGAATCCTAGAGTCATTTCTAGGTTGTCTAACGTAGTTCGTTCTAGGCATATCAACAATAGTCCTAGTATTGATTCTAGGCGATGTAAAGTGATTAACTCTAGATTCATTATTCCAATTTCTAGAGTTGTATCTAGGTGATCTAAAGGCGTTAGTTTTAGACTTGTTTTCATACATCCTAGCGTAATGTCTAGGTGGTCTAAAGGAATTTGTCCTAGACTCATTTACAGCCCTAGAATTATTTCTAGGTGGATCAGTAAAATTTCTAATGGGATTTCTGCTTTTATGCCGTTGATTGTTCCTCGACGTTTCCTTTTCTTCAATAACCTTAGGGACATCTATACTTCGTGATTCTAAAGTTTTCCTAAGTTCTGCGTTTTCTAACTTCAAAGAATCGCAGGAAGTACAAGTAGAGCATTTATCAACATAAGAAGCTTCATGCATAGTCTTAACGACTTGTCTAAGTTCTACACTATCATTTTGCAAAAACTGATTTTCTTTTACAAGATTCTCGTTATCAAGAGACAGATTTTCAAAAAATTTTTGTTTTAAAGAAAGTTGATTTTTGAAATCTTTTTCTTTCAATAAGAGACGTTCTTCAAAATCTTTTTCTTTTAAAGAGAGATTTTTCTGAAAATCTAATTCTTGCTGGGAAAGTGATTTCTTCAAATCTCTAATCATTTTGACAGCATTACAAAATTCACCATACAAGTCTTCATATGCATTTTGTAATTCTTCGAACGAGTGAGAGTTAGAGATACTTACCTCTTCTTCGTTGTTTCCATCAAATATTGGAGGCATGGTGTAGCAGTTTCCTTCACCGATTCCTGCAAAAGAATCATGAGTAGAAGCCATGGATGGTTCTCTCAAACTGTTAAGTTTTTCAGAGAGTATGGCTCTGATACCAATTGTTGGAAATAACGCTTTACGCTAGAGGGGGGGGTGAATAGCGTTTTAAAATTATTAAGCGTTTTAGTGCGGAATTTAAAAACTTTGCAGAAATTAAGACAAGTGCAGTAAAATAGACTTACACAAAGATGTATCCTGGTTGGCCACAAACGTGGTTAGTCCAGTCCCCGAGAGACTCTCTCGAGATTTCCACTAAACTTGTCAAGCTTACGGGTGCTTAACAAACCGTTACAGCTGAGGACACAAGCCTCACCTAGGTGCTCGGGGATCACAATCCCAAAGACTTCAATTGCTCGGGGATACCAATCCCAAAGACTTCAATTGCTCGGGGATAACAATCCCAAAGACTTCAATTGCTCGGGGATAACAATCCCAAAGACTTCAATTGCTCGGGGATAACAATCCCAAAGACTTCAATTGCTCGGGGATAACAATCCCAAAGACTTCAATTGCTCGGGGATAACAATCCCAAAGACTTCAACCGAGGAAACACAAGTTCCTCAACAAACGAGAATCGCAATTCTCTTACAAACACAAAGACACACTCACTTTACAAAGTACTCCTCAATGAGTAGATATGAGTAGAAATAGTACGCTCAAGATCACAACAACTTAGCTCAATAGAATGGCTCTTCAAAAAGTTTTATAGATGAATGAAAATGATGATCAATGTAAGAAAGCTTTTAGCAATGAAAATACTTAAATTGTATGTGTTGTTGTTATGAAAACACTGAGTTAAACCTGTATTTATAGGTGAAAAACTCAGTCTTACCGTTGTCTAATTGCCAATTAAGGATTGCTGAAATTACTCAGTGACAATCGATTGTCAGGACTAAACAATCGATTGTTTGCCTATCAGATCAAAAAATCAATCCCAGATTTTACGTTAACAATCGATTACTTCAAATCAATAATCGATTAATTATAACGTTAAAAAATCCTTTCCAATTTTTGGCATAAAACATCGATTATCAGGAAATCAATAATCGATTATTTTAACAACGTTCAGAAAATCTTTTCCAGATTTTACGCTAAAACATCGATTGTTAAATATCACAATCGATTACCTGAAGGTAATTTGAAAAAAGTATGACAACGGTCAGCTTCAACAATCGATTATCAAATAGAACAATCGATTATTAATTAATTTCAAAACTTACTGTCTCATATATAATCGATTATCAAAAGCCACAATCGATTATTAATTAATTTCAAAACTTACTGTCTCATATATAATCGATTATCAAAAGCCACAATCGATTATTAATTAATTTCAAAACTTACTGTCTCATATATAATCGATTATCAAAAGCCACAATCGATTATTATTTTACTTAAAAACACTGGGAGACATTTTTCTCATTCCAATCGATTACCATTAGTTCATAATCGATTTTTATGAGTTTTGAAAACTTTGCCTCAGTTAACAATCGATTATCAAAAGTACACAATCGATTGTTATGCAGTTTGCAAAAACCTGATGTTAACTGACTTACTCACAATCGATTATCATTAATTCACAATCGATTGTCATGCAGTCTTGACTTAGAGATACTCGATTATCATAAGTACATAATCGATTATCTTAGCCCAGATTTTTGAGGCATGTTTGAAAAAACATTTTAACAAATATAAATATGCATAGTTTAAAATCATTTGACACTTAAGTTAGATATACATGATTTTGGAAAAATAATTTTAGTAGAGAAGCCATGTTATGAGCCAAGATTGAGGAATCAAGATCACAATTAATATTGACTCAATTATAACATTTCTAAACTTTGTCTTGAGCTTCTTGTAATGCATCCATTTTGTGCTTGTCCTTGAGCACTGCTATATATCGCTTATTGCTTTGTTTGACATTCATCAAAACCTACAAAAGAACACACGTTTAGTATATTGCATTTGAAACGTGTTTCCAACAGATTTTAGTCAAAGCATACATCTAGAAGCAGAAAAAAGAATTACAAGTTTTTAACGGAGCTAATCCGGGGACTTGGCTATTATTTACCGATGGTTCATCTAATGTAAAGGGGGCGGGTTTAGGAAGTGTTCTTATACAACCTATGGGTGAAACAATTAGACAAGCAATAAAATGTCACCATGTAACTAATAATGAAGCAAAGTATGAAGCCGTGATTGCAGGTTTGGAGCTAGCATTAGAACTTGTTATCATGCAAATTGTAATCAAAACTGATTCACAGTTAGTAGTCAATCAAATACTGGGGGACTTATGTAGCTAGAGAAACCCGAATGCAAGAATACTTCGGAAAGGTACGGGTGTTAATAAGACAGTTCCAAACTTGGAAAGTGATGCAAATCCCAAGAGAAGAGAATTTGGAAGCAGATGCTTTAGCCAATCTTGCATCTGCAGCAGATATAGCAAAAGATGCGAATGCCTAAATTATACATTTGTTTCACTCTGTTCTTGAACCTAACAAAAATGAGGTAAATTTTAATCATTTAACTTGGGATTGGAGAAACTAAATCGTGTCTTTTTTGCAGCACGGAACTGTACTTGATGACAAGGTGAAGGCTCATGCATTAAGGAAGAAAGCCGCTCGTTACTGCTTGTATCAAGGAAACTTGTATTGTAAAATGTTTGGTGGACCATTAGCCAGGTGTCTCGAACCTTCTCAAACAGAATATGTGATGAGAGAAGTACACAAGGGACATTGTAGAAATCATGCAGGAGGCAGATCACTGCTTAAAACATTAATTCGAGTGGGATATTACTGGCCTAAAATGGAAGAAGAAGCAATTGATTTCGTATCTAAATGTGACAAATGTCAAAGGTATGCAACTAACATGCATAGACCAGCAGAGTTATTACATCCTGTCATAGCTCTGTGGCCCTTCATGAAATGGGAAATGAACATCGTAGGACCATTACCTCAGGCAAAAGGTCAGGTAAAGTTTCTACTCGTAGTTGTTGATTATTTCACTAAATTGGTAGAAGTAGGAGAGTTTAAACATGTACGAGAGAAAGAAGTTAAAGATTCATTTGGAGAAATATAATTTGCTGCTTATGTGTTCAAAATGAGATAGTTTGTGATAATGGACCACAATTAATAGGAGCTCAAATCACAGAATTCTTTCAAAATTGACAAATCAAAAGAATTACGTCGACACCATATCATCCAGTAGGTAATGGGCAAGCAGAGTCTACAAAGAAGATAATTATATACAACCGAAAGAAAAGGTTACAAGAATCAAAAGGCAATTGGCCTGAAGTATTACCAGCGGTATTATGGGCATATCGAATGACAGCAAAAATAAGTACAGGAGAGACACCATTTTCAATGGTCTATGGTGCAGAAGCTTTGATACCAGTTGAGATAGGTGAACCTAGTACACGACGTATTCAAGCAAAAGAAGACCCGAACAATGAAGAGTTACGAGTAAATCTTAACTTACTTGAAGGGAGAAGAGAAGTTGTGTTGATAAGTATGGAAGCTCAAAAGCAAGTGATTGAACGGTATTACAACAGGAAAGCACGCCTCAGGTTTTTTAAAATTGGGGAATTCGTGCTAAAAAAAGGTTTTCCAATCTACAAAGTCAATTAGTTCAGGAAAGCTAAGTCCAACATGGGAAGGACCTTATCGAATTCGCAAAATTGCGGGCAAAGGAGCATACGAGCTAGAGACAATGGAAGGCAAGGTTCTACCTTCACATTAGAATGTCGTTCACTTAAAGAGATATTACTTCTAAAGAAAGTACCCACGGTCAGGTATTGCCAAGTTAGAATTTTTTCTTTGAATTGATAAAATTATACTAACGATTTTAGATGCTAGGCAAAAACCCTAACGCATGCCAAATGATGAGTCATGACCTGCACGCCAAATTGGAATACTATTAAATTCCTAGCCCAGGGTTACAATAATCTGATAGAAGTACACACGAGTTAGGCAGTCTTCATCTATAATCTCACCTCCGAGTCCCGTATGTTTTTCTGTTTCAGGAAAAGGACCAAAGATTGGGAGCAAATATACAAGTGTTCGAGGCTTCATACTTCACTGCTCAAACACTTGGGGGACTGTACTATATACACATAAGTATGTGCAGAAATAGATATGAGAGAGCAAAATTCAAGATTTTCAAATCAACTCAAGTTACGAGAATTCAAGTATCAATCCAAAATTAAGTCATTGCTTTAACCCTTCCTAAGAATGTAAAGGCAGGGACATGACTATGTATCAGAACAGGTTATATAAAAAAAAACCTTGTATATTTTGTAAATATGTTAAAAGAAAACAGTTGCGAGAAAGTTATAGATGTATTTCAGTACATGTAATACTCAAGAAACTTATCAAAGTTCATAAATAAAAAACTTTACAAAAGTTGTTTTATGTGAAACATGTATGTTCATATCTGTTTCATCGTATATTAACACCATTATAAAGTTGCGACGTCTTCTTCATTAAGTGGCAATAAATAAAAGGGCCTTCTTTTATTTTTTTCTCATGATGGTAACACATGAGAAGAATTATGATAGCATTTTCTGAAAATGATAAAAAATGCTAAATTATTCTTTAAGTCCTAACAAGAAAAATAGGTAAGAGTAACGTAAAATCATTCTGCAAAATTTAAAGCAGTAAGTAGACAAGGATAAAATGAACAAGTATTATACAAACTTCTTAACATAAAAAACTAATGGAAAAAACTTAGCTATTACAATATATTTTTCTGAAACAGATGTCCCATTATAGAAACTGGGGACTTCATCACATCATCAGAATCAAACAAAAAAGAGGTAAGGTTAAATATCATCATTGGTCACTGAGGTGATTGGAGCGGTAGGAGTCGCAGCTTTATTAGGCTCGGCTGAATCTTCATGAGAAGCAATAGACACGAGGATTTTTGTTCCTAAAGGCTGTGTTATAGATAGGTTATCCTCGTCTACTGGAATTGTAACTTCAGTAACTTCAGCTGTTGCTTCTAAGTTCAAAGGCTCTTCAACCCCGGGAGTTTCCACTGTTGGAGAAGAGATGTCAATTACCTGGTCAGGAGAAGGAGTTTCGGTTGGCTGTTCATTCTTCTCAATCATGTCTAAAACTTTGGCTAACTCAGATTGCAAGTCAAATTTTTCCTAAGAAGCCTCCATTAAAGTATCACGACGAGATTTCAAGAAGGCCCAGTTGACCTCATAGTTAAAATTCTGAGGCAAGGAATTGTAATCCTTCTCCAGGTTTTCATAATCTTTTCCCCAAGTAGCTAAAGTGTTCTTCATTAATTCATGTTCAACTAAGTGGAAATCAAGGGAAGATTGAAGGTTGACACGAGAACTCTCCAACATATGAATCTTGTTGGAGGAAATCCTTAAATCATTCTGAGCACGAGATAAGTTCTCTGCCAATTCTTTTGCATATTCTTCTTTTTTTCCAGAAGACGACACGTGTACATGGTATTAATTGAGAAAGACAGAAAAGACGTCGATACTAACACAAGCATTAATCGTGACAAAAGTTTTTTTTTCAGGATCCACTTCCCAATTATTTAATTGATAAATAAATGAAAAGTGGGGGACTATCTGTATTGGAAAAAAATTAAGTTTTATTAAAGGCGACGTGGCAAGACACGTGGATTAGTCAAACAGTCAAAGAACAATAAATGATTAAATGTCACGGCGGACAACATGCACGGTAGAAGAAAAGGAAACAGGAACGAGAATGAACCTTAGATACGATTCTCGTGTCTATCCAAGGCATTCAATATCAACGGATAATATGGCATTGAAGACACGAATCTGAAGACAAAAAGCAGTCTACATTCATTATTAAGTACTTGATACGTTAGTTATTCAGTATTTAATAGCAATGATTATTTGACGTCTCATTAAATGCTCTTTATTATTTAGAATAATCCGTTACTTCTTGTCAACTATAAAAGGAGGAAGTTTTATCATTTGTAGGGACACAGAGAACATTTTTGAGATCATAGTGAAATATAATTTTTTATTGCTTTATTCTTATTATTTGAAAGTCAATTATATTTTGATCTCTTTAATTATCAGTAATTCGATTTTTTCTCTAAAATTTAAGCTTTTAAACAAAATTATATTTTTTGGTTAAACGGCCGGAACGGCCGGAAGGTATATGGGCAAACATATTACACATGCTAGGTGCGGTGGAGATATTGTTGACTGCACAGAAAGTGTGCACTACATGGAGGCGCGTGTGCAAGAACCCGTCCATGTGGCGAGTGATTGACATGTGGAATTATGATGGCCCTTATATCCAGCCTTACCACTTAGAGGAAATGTGTCGCCATGCCATAGTTCGATTGTCATTCTTCGCCACGAAAGAGATGCTTTTCAACGTAGCGGAGAGGTAATTTCTAGCTTCGTTAATGTATGTTTCCACTTGCTTTCCATTTATTCATTTTTTTTTCTTTTGATCACCAAATCAAGAAAACTTAAAAAACTTAGTATTACGTGGTACTGCTACTCAAAACTACAACGCGAAGGCTTCATTAAAGTAGTTCAAAAGTTGCCATCATTGGAAGGGCTAAGTCTGATAGACGCTACTGTCACAGCTAAAGCTTTTGAAGCTCTTGAACGCTCTTGGTCATGGTTTAAGTCGTTAGAATTGAAGAAGATCTCCTGTATTACGAATTCTAGTGATGAAATAAATGAAGAGGCTCTAGCTATTGCTCAAAGCTTGCCAGCCCTGCGTCGCCTTCAGCTCATTAGAAATTATATGACAAATGAAGGCCTTCAAGCTATTCTTGATTGTTGTCCTAATCTTGTATCACTTGACCTGCGGGGATGCTTTTATGTTAGACTCAACCAAGGCTTGAGCAGTAGAATTTCTCGACAGATTAAGGATGTGAAGCTCCCTCGTCACTCTATGGAAGGTTCTGAATTTTGAATTGAGCCTTAGGTTTTTTTTTTTGGGGGGGGGGGGGGGGGTGGGGTTGCAGTTGACGAAGTATAACATATGTGATGATCACTTTGGTTTTTGAAAAAGATATAAAGGTTTCTGTGCTATCCATAGATGATTTGTGTTTAGCTTGTGTCTCCTTTATAGTTGTTATTTATGATAGTTACTGTATGTCATTATTGCATGCTATTTTATTTATGTTTCTTATGTTTAGATAATTATTTACGCTATTTTTGCTGGAGTTACTAATACTCTTTTATTTTTGTTTTTGTTTTTGTTTTTCCTTTTCTTCACTGAGTCGAGGGTCGATTGGAAATAGTCTTTCTACCTTTTCGGGTAGGGGTAAGGCTCGTCTATATGTTACCCTCCTCAGACCCCATTTTGTGGGATGGATAATTGTTGTTATTGTATATAAGGGTTTTCTGGTTATTGGATTGTAAAGCTCTTCTTGCCACTTGAATTTTATCAAGCTTATATTTATTAGTTATTTTTATTATCTTTATATGACTAGAATTCAAAAGAGCTAGAGATTTCTCAAGCGAGCCGAGTCTCTCTCAAACTTGTACACAATATAACTATTTCTATTAATGTACAAAGAGTCCTCTCCACGACATCTAGTCTACTATAAAGGAGTTAGAAAAATATAATGTAACGATTAATTTTTCAGCAAAGGCCAAATATACTCATGTATTATGAGTAATATTATTGGTTCAAATATACTTCTCTTCCGTTAAGTTTGTTCAAGCTAGATATCCAATTTTACGTGTCACAAATATTTAATGAGGTGGATGCCACATAACATTCCACCTCAGCACTCGTAACCCGTTTTACCCCTTCTTTTTATTTTATATTTCACCATAAAAATTTTCTTCCACTCCACTACCATTTCCACTATTACCGCCACCATTTGATAATTTACAATCTTAAATTAAGAGTGAAGAGGTTCCAAAAATTCCATCACGCGTGTTAATATGATTCAAAATCTTTATACATGTCCGGATCCGTTTAACCAAAATGTTGACCAATGTCAACTTTAATCAATTTAAATTTTTTTATATTTTTCTTAAATTTCACATAAAAACTTTTTGAAAATGCCTTCAGGTTGCGCACACAAATCGATAAGGAAAAAAAAAGGTTTAAAGCCTCGAAACCTGGATTCGGATTCTGAATATAAAATGACCTATTGTGTCATCACAAAAAGAAAATTTAAATTGTGAAAAAAATAAAAAGAGGGAGGGGTATAATGGGTTAGTGGCATTGAAGTGACATGTCGCAGCCAAAGAAATGTGTTTCCACACAGTTGGTCGCAGCCAAGGTGAACTAGTTATCTTCAGCTTGGTTTTCTACGCCACAAACAAGTTGCTTGCCTATGTAACAATGCATAAAGGTAATTTCTGGCTTCTGTAATATGAGTTTTTAGTTTTCACCGTCATTGCGGCGTTGTATAAAAATATGTCTTTTTTCGAGAAATTTTTGTAGGGAGAATTGCTGGAACAGCTGCCTACACCACATGGAACTAGACTGGAAAACCATCAACAAGTTTTGGGAAGAGTTCCTTTGCGACACTTCTTTTGTAGCAGGGAAGGGGAATTATATGTTGGCTAGAAAAATGGACAGGAGTTCACACGTTGAAGAAAGCTTTTCCAATTATACTCTGCATTGCCAGCCATCCAAATTCATCTATTGCCCAACATAGAGATGGTAGTTTCTGGGATCTAAAACTAAAGAGAGACTTGTTGTTTACCCGTTAACGGTATAGTTAGATTTGTTACATGGTTTGTATATAAGTGAATTGATTTGATCCCAGCTTGATAAATAAATTAAATAAAAAGTGAGACTTAGCATTGAAATAAAAAGAAATAGCAAGCCTGGTTCCGGAAGTAAAGCTTCCTAATACAGCGACAAGAGCAATATTAGACAGAAAATAAAGTTATATTATCCAGCTTGATAGTAAAATGGAGCAAAGGTTTTTCCAGAGATTTTGTGTGTTACAATGGTTGTTCAAATCCCTTTTTATAGCTATACCTAGGGAACACAATTCTAGAATCAAACCCCTTTTAAATGACAATAATAGGGGCAATTGATGGATGCGTAACGACAGTTTATGAAAGCCAAAAATCTCCTACAAAAACTGCATATTTATTACTTGGAAATATTCCTCATTAAATTCTATCTAATGACAAACAAGTGTTTCTCTTCGTTGACTGCGTTCCCTTCGGGATCTACACGACACCAACCGAAGGCATTATCCTCGGTCTAGGTTCCCACTCGCTTCGCATTCCGCCCGCCTCCGATTCCACATGTTTGTAATCATTCGTGTATTTAATATAATATAATTTTACCTTATACATATAGTCCACATGCTTTCTAGTGGCAAATCTACATCTTTTTATCATTGAGAAGTTGGTGAAGACTCCTTCCTTGGTGAAAATTTTTTGTGAACCCTTCTGAAAAGTTTCTGACATTTAATAAGACGCACATATCCTCGCATTCAATACCTCGAACACGTGTTACTGCATGATTTATCAATTTTTGTCGGTTCTCGAAATAATTATGGCCATGATTTTAGCCGCCTATATCTTTACTTATACGCCTCATTCTTCTTCTTTCACTTCTAACAACTTCATAAGCTTTCTTAGCTTATTTACACTTAACTCCCTCCTTTTATCTCTCTTTGTTCTTGTTCAAAAAACTTTATCATCTCCTTTTCATTATGGCTTCTTCTAAGTTTTTCAAGAACTTTATCTTTGGTGGGGGCCCAAAGAGGAGCAAAGATAAAGAGGTTAATGTTGATGTCGATCCTCCCATTATGAGCATCGTCATACCTAAACACCTGAACACTGCCAAAACTTTTGAAGAAAAATTCCCTACTTCAAACCCTCGAACTTGGGTTATCGGTAAATACCTTCTTCTATTCACCCTTCCAGTATCCCTACTGTGAAGAAATATCATGGCAGTCCTGCCTAAATATTATTTCTCCTGACCTGATGGAGCGGGTGATCTTCACTAAGAAGGGTTTTATGTATATTTACATGTATCCTTCATTTTGAGCGTGCAACTTGACCCCGTAATTTTAGAGTTGTGCCACCGATACCAGGTATGTTTGGCTCAGGTGGTCCCTTCGGTGTCGCGAACGATGGCTTGTCTGCAACGGCTGTATCTTGATTAACCTCTACTCTCCCAAAATCTTCTGTGAGGGAATTATATGGGGAAGCCAGTGATAAAGAGGATTCTCTTCAAAGGAGACACTACATCATTTTAGACCTTTAACCACATCTGAAAAATGTGGCCTAAATAATTAGAAAGTGTGGTCTTTAGTAAAAAGCCACAATTTTTGATCTACAACAACGCTTTTTGAGGGTGGCCTTAAGGAGCGTATCCTTTAACCTATAGCACACGCTTTGGAAATGTTACTGTAGAAGCCACGCTTAAAAAGCGTGGTTGAAAGACTAACAAAGGTCACGCTCATCAGGTTACGCTTTTCGAGTACTATGTTACACATTAAAAGCGTGGCTTTAATTACTTTTAGACTACGCCTTTCAAGTGTAGCTTTTGTTGTTATATAGGCCATAAAATTTTCAATCCCTATAGCCACACGTTTCAAGTGTGGTAAGTTTTTTAAGCTATAAAATATTTGTTTATTTGTATAAACTTTGTGGTTAATAACTTATATTTTTGTATATATATCCTATAATCACATATAAGTTTGAAAACCTCAACCACTCAATTTACAAGAAGATAACAAAAGAATAATTCCAAAGGGAATAAATCTCGTACACTGCATCAAGAGGGGCTTGGTCTGATGGTAACCAACCCTCACTTACAACCGAGAGGTTGTGAGTTCGAGTCTCCCCAGGAGCAAATTCTGGGGATTTATGCCGGGTTTCTATTTGGAAACAGCCTCTCTACCCCAGGGTAGGGGTAAGGCTGCGTACACACAACCCTCCCCAGACACCACTGAGTGGTATTGTACTGGATCGTACTTTTTTTGCATCAATACATAAAGCAGATTGTTTCGAGGGGCATGCTAGTATTCAAATTTACAAATTTAAACGTACTACTATAGTATCGTGAATACAAAAATTTTAACTGTCCAAAGCCATTATTAAATTCCCATTGAAGAAATTGTCTTTGGCCACCATTTCCAATTGCTCGCCAGAACTCTCCTGCATATGCAAAATAAAATTATTAATCAGGTAGAAATCAAACTGATGGTAAGCAATTCCCATTTTCAACCGATAGGTTGTGAGTTCGAGTCTCCCTAAGAGCAAGGTTGGAAGTTCTTGGAGGGAAGGATACCGGGGGCCTATTTGGAAACCGTCTCTCTACCCAAGGGTAACGGTAAGGTCTGCGTACATACTACCCTCCACAGACCCCACTAAGTGGGAATATACTGGGTTGTTTTTCAACTTCAATGTTAGTTGATAATAATACTACTTCATGTTATTGACAGGTTTTCTCTAGCTACCAATTTTTTCAGAATTTTAGACTATATTCTAGGCACTTGTCTATATAATTCTAAACAAATGGCGTCTAACCCTTTACTCAAGTAGGAAGAAGAGTCAAATTTGCTCCTACACTGTCCAAAATTGACCTAAAACAGGTGTAGCGTGCCACGATAACCAAAATAATTAAAAATAACTTTTTCAAGAATCAGATCACGATTGATGAAGTTAAAAGATCAACTCAAAGTGTACAATTATCGATCTATACATTTATCTAGCCTCTTAATAATTTTACTCCAAGATCATTAACAAGATTCACTGACCAAGCACAAAAATTCCCATAAATGAGTATATACTTAAAAGAGAATGTGATATACTAGCAACATGGTTGAAATTCTTCTAGACATAGTGGTAAAACAACAATGAAACAGAAAAAAAAAAGTCCATGGATAAACTAACCAGCTAAATTGTCCTTTTTTCTAAACAATAAGAAAGCAGGTACCAAAAAGAGCCTTAAATATACATTATAATCAATAATCAAAAAAGTTCTAGAAACTAAACTGTAATTGCCTGATTATGAAAGATAGCAAGTCTTGAAGGATAGAAGAAACATCACCACCAAGCATTTCATGACCAAAAAACTTAAAAAGATCCAAATTTTCAAATATTTTAGCATGTATACTCCCCAAAACACAAAAAAAGAACACTGTAATAACAACTCAAAGCTAAGTTGCTCCGACATGGCAGTTTAGGTGCCGTACCCGTGTCGACACGATACTAGTATGGGTGTGGGTATGAGATCCGTATCGGATGTGGTCAAACAATTTTGGATACTTTGACCACGTCAGACAAAAAAATTGGAGACGAGATACAATTTGATTCCCGAAATCGGAACCAAAACTAGGGTAAATCTAAAGAAAATAGCATACTTTATCTCGGAAATCCATCATTTACTTATCTACAACTTGAAAATAAAGAAATTCACACTTTTACAAGCTAAGTATTCCACAAAATTTCTCATAAGTTAGAGATATTTTTATATTTTTAATTTATTTTTAGCAGGATCCCCCACCCGTATCCGTACTAGGATCCATATCCCCGAATCTTAAAATTTACATCTCGAAGGATCCGACCTCTAGATCTGCATCCGTGTCGGACACCCGCACTCATGTCCAAGCAACTTAGACTTAAAGCATGCCCTCTAGGCGATTAATGTGATCAATTGATTACCTTGAAAATTTAATTAATGATTTCTTAGTCAATTGAATTAACAAGCAATTATCTTGATGTGTACACAAAAGCATAATACTCCCATATAAAGGTAACATTTGTTGAAAATTTCTGTCTAAGACTCAAAAGAGAGGAGCTAGAGGGGAACTTCCTAAAATATATGCGCTCCGTCCCATTTATGTGACACTTTTTTCTTTTTAGTGATCCGAATAATCTTTTTATATGTCAATTTAACTTATAATGCAAATTTTACCCTTATTGGGTGATTTATAGCTACACGAATATTTATATTTTACTTTAAATCACAAATTTCAAAAGTTAATTTTTCTTTTTTAAACTTAATGCTCAATCAAACAGTCGATTAAATCTTAATTGGGATGTCTCGATTGTGAGAAGAAGTTGGACCAAATGGGAAGATAGTAGATTGTATAATTAATAGCTCTAGTTAGTAAGTTTTAGCTTGTCACGCCTAATAACATTTGAATATCCAACCATTCGCGAGTAACCTAAGAATGTGCAAATGCTACTGTTCCATTGTGGGAAGGAGTTGAACCAAATGTGAAAGTTTTGTATTCTCAATAGCCAAAAGCTTCTGGTTCAGTGACTCTCGTCATGTCTTACCTTTTGATTTGCAAGTAATGATTCCTTCAGTAACATTGTTTTCCATTTGGTTAAACAAAGTTGTCAGCTACAACCCTATATATATATCTCCTTCTTTTCTTTGACCAAATCCACAAAAAAAAAAAAAAAAAAAAAAAAAAATACAAGGTCAGGTTTTATATATGGGCTTAACTGGACCAATTATTTTCAGCTCGAACCAGGTATATATAAGAAGAAGAAAAAAACATTTAAAATGTATACATATAATAAGATTACACTAATCATTGTGAACTCAATGATTCTAGATCTTGAATTTGCCTCTCAAGAATGCAAGTTCTCTTTCTAATCTACGGGAAAGACACCATGCATTATATTCTGCTCAAACACTTACAATAGGTACAAGAATTGATCCGGCAAAGACATTTTCCTATGCACGCATATTCTTTATCTGGCAAAATTTGAGAACCATATTCCCAGATTTAATAGTGGAATATTTTCACTACAAAAAAGAGCCAAAGAGCCAAAGCAAATATGGTTTACTATGTTGATGATGAAAATAATAAAGGATGGAGTGTGGCTTTACATTTAAAGCCAAGAGATTTATATGACATGGGAGAGGTTGATCTGGGAGAGGTTGATGAAGAAGTATATGAGAACGAGGCATACCAACAACAAGAATTTGAACAATTTTCTGATGTTGATTATGAAAATATCCAAATTACAATAGAGGAGCATATGTCTGGGTAGATATAGGCGATGCCTTTTTATTTTAGTTGTGTGTTTTTGATAAATGAAATCAATAGCAGTGCTTTAGATTTTATTCTTGTTTGCTCAGTGAAGTTTTGTTTCATATATGATAGTTCAATGTTATATCATATGTATAACAGACTTTTGTTTATGTTTGTAGTTTCCTTTCTGTTATGCAATCTTAAATTACATAGTTTGCTGTTATAACTGTATGAATATATCTTTAATATATGCAAGTGAGTCTTGATATATCATTAGCCATTTCTGTTATTGTGAGTTGATTTTTATATCATATTAAGATTTTGTTTGTATCACTTAATCTGAATTGAAGTTTCTATTAGTTTACATCAACATTTATTTAATTTGCTTAACTTTTATGAATTACAGATATGCCGAAGACCAAGCGTTGGAAGAACTTGCAAAAGTCAATTCAGGGGAATGCACAACCAGCCACAAAGTCGGCTTTGTCTCAGTTCGATTCGTCAGTTCAGGCAACAACAAAGTTGGCTTCATCGGTGCAGGCCACATCACAGTTTGGTTCATCAGTTCAGGTCACATCACAATTGGTTCCATTGGTTCAAGTCGCATCACAACCGACTTCGTCCTTTCAGTCCGCATCACAGCCAACTTCGTCCTTTCAGTCCGCACATCTGACTTCGTCCTTTCAGGCCGAATTGCAGCTGACTTCATCAATTCAGGTTGCATCACACACTGCACCATCCAGAAAGTGTATTCAACGTAAGTCGACGCAATGCAATCTTAAGTTGGTTTGACATGAATCTATATCATATTAAGATTTTTGTTTGTATCACTTAATCTGAATGGAAGTTTCGATTAGTTTATATCTAACATTTATTTAATTTGCTTATCTTTTGTGAATTACAGATATGCCGAAGAACAAGCGTTGCAGAACTTGCAAAAGTCAATTCAGGGGAATGCACAACCAATCCCGTCAGTTCAAGCAACAAGAAAGTAGGATTCGTTTGATCCATCACAGTTCGGGTCGTCAGTTCAGACAACAACAAAGCTAGCTTCATCGGTTCAAGTCATATCACAAGAAACTTAGTCCTTTCAGTCCGCACAACTAATCGTCCTTTCAGTCCGCATCACAGCCCACGTTATCTTTTCAGTCCGTATCACAGCCGGCTTCGTCCTTTGAAGCCGTATCACAGCCGAATTCATCAGCTCAGGCTGTATTGCAGCCGGCTTCATCAGTTCAGGTCGCATCGCACCCTTGCACCATCCAGAAAGTGTATTCAACGTGAGTCGATGCAACATTGGACTGTAGATGATATAGGTACACTTTCTTCTCTCCTCCTCCTCCTCCTCCTCCTCCTCCTCCTCCTCCTTCTTCTTCTTCTTCTTCTTCTTAAAAGGCCCCAAAATGCTGCTGGTTTTTTATTTAAAAAATCTTCCATGCCAGTAATAAGATAAGAAATCTATTCTCTGTTAAAGTCCCAAAAATGTTGCTGGTTTTTTTTTTAAATCTGACAATTCTGAATTAATTGTATTGTTAAGTGGTTCAGTTGCCTTCTCTTTCCTTGATTAGTTGTATGCTTATGTGGTTTACACCTCCAGATTGTTATATCACTGAGAATTGGCTGATTCGTGATCTATTAAGCTCCTGTAATGTATCATATTACTTGGTTTTCTGTTTGTCTAAACCATTTTTTTAATTAAAGATTCGGAAGGAAATAGGAAGAGTCTCAAAGTGAAAGTTAGGTATGTTCTAAATTTATCTGGTGAATAACGTATCGTACTTGAATTCGATTACCTGGACGATCCATTTGGAGAAGCACAAGGCCTTCTTGCTGGCTTTTGTGGAATTTTAGCAACTAACTGCTCCTTATTTCCAATTCACTTTGAGAAATGGCCAGATTTACCTATATCATACTTTGACCATGTTTGATCGAATTGTAAAGGTATAAGCTCTAATTCTTTCTGCTACACGTCTGTTTTATTGTTGGACTTTTCCATGTAGCAGATAAGCTAACCAATGTTTTATTCTTGAAGAAACGGTTTTGTTTTAAGACAGTCGAGTCACTTGCACGACGTTATGTTTATAATTCTATTTGGAAAAAGTGGAGCGAGAATAGGCTAAACTTGTGGAGAGCATTCAATGATCCACTCTAAAGTAGAGCTCAGATTATGGAAAATATTCCGACTGGGATTCAACGGGATCAGTGGACTACATTTGTTGATTACCGTTGTAAAGAAGCAACTATCATATTTATTTAATTACTTCAACTTGTACATTATGATTATATTTAGTTATCTATGTGATTGACTTTCAAGTATTTGTTTAAAAAGGAAATGTGCAGAAGGAATACTGAAATTTGAAAGAAACAAAAATTTACACATACAAGTGGCTCCAAGCCTAACTCTAGAAGAAGGGCTGAAATGGTGAAAGATGTTAATTCATGTCACTTTACTTTAATTATTAAACTAACTTATTTAGCTATTCCAATTAAGTTATTTTGCTGGTTATTTTATTTATAGATGGCTGAGACTGGACGAAGGCCTGGACGCGCACAAGTTTATCTTGATACTCATAAGAAACAAGATGGAACATATGTGAATGAGGTGGCAAAGGAGATATGTGTAAGTTTCTGTACACTCTCTGTAAATATTTCTCTTTTTCAATCGACATTGTTGTTTTTTCAACTATTATAGTCTCTACGAAAATCTTGTAGACCTTTGTCATTGCATGTGTCGCAAACAAAGACAAGCAGATGTATATTAGAAATGGTAGTGGACTCATGAATGGAACGCATTAAACTCTCAAAACTTCACTCTTTAGAAACTGCTGGTAATCTTTGTTTGAACCAGTTATAGAGCCCTACCTCTAAATGAAATACGTTAGTATAACCATTGATAATTAGCAAATATGCAGCAATAAGTGACCCATTATACCATAAAATATCTGCAGTAGAATTCTTGAAAGCATTCCCATTTGAGAAAATGAGTATGGTAAAGTCAACAGAACCTTTGCTGCTTGCAACCCCCACAAACCAAAACAAAACTCAGAATTAACAATACTTGAAATTAAAATGTAATAAACTTGTTGGAAGTTAGATAGTTACCTGATCTGATGCACAGCTAAACCAGGAATCATAAACAGAACAACCATGCCAAAGAAAGCTTTTGAAGCTCAAATTTGAATTAATAGCCATTTTTTCTTGTCTATCATCTGCCTCAGTTTCATTTTGGATAGCTGAGACTATGGCCTATTCTGCTTGTTTTTCAGGCACCATTTTCTTGATGATGATCTGAGATGCAAAATTTCACAACCAAACTTATAACAGCTATAACTAAAAAGACAAAGACTTAAACAGTAATGACCTGCACAAGGTGATCAACAAAATTTATACTTATTTCCTAATTTACAAGATTCAATTAATCAATTTCTTGGTAATTAAAGCAAAAAAGAAAAGAAGAACCTTGACTGTTGGCCCTCGGGAAGATTTTGGGTAGGCTTCATTGTACCCCCAGATGAGCAAGCCACTATTTTCTTTGCATCCTTGTTTATTTTAGATTCAACCACTGCTTGAGGATATCAACAATTAATGTTAGTTATTAACTGAATCAATCAGAAAATATTAAGGGATTAAGTAGTACTTTGTATGAATTCGGGGTTTCTTTAGTTCCAGAAAATATGCCTAAAAAGCAAAAACAACCCGTCTAGCAATGTCCCAGGAGATTAAGTTCTCCTGCAGTCTCCAGTCCTCTGTTTTAGTCCTTGAATTTAAGCTCCTAGCCGTTAAATATCATATTGTAGTTTCAAGAACCTTTAATCCTTATAGTTTCTTATGACAATTACACCTCCTATGCCACTTTGTCTAGTTTTTGCATTAAAGGCACCATCTGTTTTGAGATCTTTCTTTTGTTGGGTTCCATTTGATTATTTGGAATCTACTGTTGTTGGACTGTCAAGGTGAAGAACGTAGTGGCTTTAGTCACATGGTGGTTTATCTCAATATAGTCCTTTTTGTTGTTAGAGGTGTTAATTCTATTGGTCTATATATGCCCTAGTGTATAAGGTAAGACAGAACCACGACACACATTGGTTGAGCAATTTACTCGAGCTCATCCAGGTATCCTTGATCCAACTTGCCGCCAGTGCTTTAGCCTAACAGTGACATCCACCACGGGATATGTGATACTCTTTGAAATTTATTTATTAATGAATTTTGTTAAGTGTGATACTGTGATGGGTGGTAGCGAGAAATGAAAGTACTCCTACTGTTCGGCTTATCTGCAAATTGCTATTCGTTATTTGCTAATGCAAGTGTCGTTCTTTCTGAAGTAATATAAAGTGGTGGTGTGATAAATTAAAAGCAGCAGAACAAAATTAAGTTCTTGCATTTGTAGCTTCTCATTTGGTTCTTAAGCAGACACAAAAATGAGAAATACAGTAGGTAAAGATTCATTCGAACTTGATATGGTTTTTAGGAACTTGAAACAGAGATATCTTTTTTTGCTTGTCTTAGTGTGCATTTAGTTACTTATTAATGTTGTGACAAACAATATGTAGGAAAAAATTGAGGTTGCTTTGAGCGAAAGTACGGTGGATGGGTGTGAAGTTTTGCCGAATGATGCTGTTGGAAAAGTGCAGGAAAAGAGCACTCAGGAAGGGTAAGATGCTTAGGATTTGGAGTTGTCCCGAGCAAAGTTTTTAAAAATGCAAGACCTCATTTTTGTGGTATGAATGCTTCAAGTAGTGATGCTTCATGTTTGAATCATTGCCAAGAGAACTAAAATAAATTGTTGAATGCTCACAACCACAGCCAAGAGAACTACAATCAATTGTTGAATGCTCACAACCAAATCCAAGAGAACTACAAATAAATAGTGAATTCCAACAAACAAATGATGAATGATTTCAAGGCATATATGATAATGAAAGAAGGGACAATACCGGAACAATTTGTGGGGTTTTTTGCTTCTCCTCCTACAACGGTAATAAACTTGTGATTTTTTTTCAACTGATATTTCTTGTTTCTGGGATTATAGTTATATTTGTACTGTTTAAGAAATAACTCAAGTTATAATTAGCATTCAAAAGATCTTAATGTTTTATTTTGTTTGCAGCCCAGAGGTGCAGCTAGTAGATCCCTACCACCTATAGGTGCAAGAAGATCATCTGATGGTAGTAATCCAAGTGACAACAATTGAAGTTCTTTATAAGTGAATTAGATAATTAATTACGACAATGTAATTATGTGATTGGAGCGGATGTTAGAATGGATAGGGTGAATGTTTTATGTTAAAATTTAGTTTGACGCTACTGTATGCAGCTAGAAACATTGCTAAATCTGCTTTGAGCATTTTTGTAGCCCTGTCATTTATATATGAAATGAAAGTAATACTTTTGTGATACTAAATATGTTGATATTTCTAATAAGTGTTGATAAATATTATACTTTTTTGTTAGATTATGGTGTGGACATGTTTATTATTAGATAATATTTAAAGTTCAATATTTGTGTAAATGCAGTAAAAGAAATTAATATGTTCGACGAATTGCATGGGTTTTGACTGCCGAAACTTGTAATTTTTTTCTTTTTAAATAATTGATTTACGGGGGTTGAACTGCCGCAAAATAACTCCTGCTAATTAATTACGACAGTCGTGGCAGCGGTCGCTGTGGAACTCCAGGAAATTGATTGCACCGAACCATCTTGCATCAGCTTTGTGAACCACTGCAACAACAAATTGCAGGAGTTGGCAACTGCAGCAATTTGTAATAATAACTGCCGCAATTTTACAGCTTTTTTGTAGTGTTTTGGTCCTGATCGAGACCGGAGGAATCCACTATCTATGATGTCTTGAAAACTACAAAACCAACTTCCTCTTCGAATGCTAGATAGTGTTGTGGAAACCAAATGTATATGGTGTGAATAAGTCACAAACTACTATAAAAAAATTATGGCAGCCACCAAATAATAAATAAGACAATAAAATAACAATAAAGGGAACACCAAAATATACGGGGTTCAACCAAATTTGCTTACTTCCTCGGACACAACTAATATTTTATTCCACTCCAAAATTACAAGTGAAATAATACTAAAGAGAGAAGATACAAATGCCTTAACAAGATGAGAAGGCAAACGAGAGGTGTGTTTAAATCCTAAACATTAGGCCTCATTTTATGGGGTGAAGTACAAATTGGTACTTCACCGATGTGTGATTTCTGCCATTCAACAAATCTCCAACGTGGCAACATTTAACATCTTCAATTTTCTCTCAATAACAAATTTTGGTTGTATCTTCATCTTCAATCTTCAGTGTTCAACGACGTTGATCAAATTCAAACAATGTTGAAACTTGACGCAGTCACCACTTTTGTCAGTATATCAGTAGGATTCTCTGTAGTATGAATTTTCTTCACCGTGACTCCACATTCTTCTATGATTTCTCTTACAAAATGATATTGAACATAATTGTGCTTTGTCCTTTCATGATAAACTTGGTTCTTCACTAATTGAATAGCACTTTGACTATCACAAAAAAATTGTGATACTCTTTTGTTCAATACCAAGCTCCTTTAGCAACGCTTGAAGCCAAATTGTCTCATTCACAGCCTCTGTATTAGCCATGTACTTTGCCTATGTTGTAAGCAAAGCAACTGTTGATTGTAAATAGACTTCCAACTAACTGGTGGCTTTGCAAAACTGAACACATAACCAGTAGTTGATCTTTGTTTGTCCAGATCACCCGCAGAATCTGAGTCACAATATCCAACTACAGACTGATTTCATTCCCGCTCAAAAACTAACCCAACATCTACTGTATTATGAATATACCGTAGAATCCAATTCACAGCTTGCCAATGCTCCTTTTTTAAATTGTGGATATATCTGCTAATAACTCCAACAGCTTGTACAAACCATTGCATACATCAAGCTACCAACAACATTTGCGTATGGTACCTTTGATATATACTCTCGTTCAGCTTCATCCTTTGGCGAGATATAGTACTTAGCTTAAAATGGGGAGCAAGTGGAGTACTAACTGGCTTAGTCTTGTCATTTATGCCAAAACATTGTAGTACTCTCTTCAAATATTCTTTCTGAGATAAACAGAGTCTCTTTGAACGTGTATCTCTTATTATCTCCATGCCAAGAGTTTTCTTTGCCTCACCCAGATCTTTCATCTCAAACTTCTTCTTCAGTGAAATCTTATCAATTCTTCTAAGTTCTTCTAAGCTATTAGCATATCATCAGCATATAGGAGAAGATATATAAAGGAACCATCTTCAAGCTTGCGCAAATACACACAATGATCGTATTTGTTTCTCTTGTACCTTTGTTGTAACATAAACTTGTCAAATCACTTGTACCATTGTCTAGAAGATTGTTTCAATCCGTACAACGATTTTTTAATTTTGCACACCATATTTTCTTTTCCAGCAACTTTGAATCCTTCTGGCTGAGTCATATAGATTTCCTCCTCCAAGTTTCCATGTAAAAACGCAGTTTTTACATCCATCTGAACTAGTTCCAAATCCAACTGTGCTACCAAAGCCAATATAATTCTAATGAAGGAATGCTTTACAACTGGAGAAAATACTTCATTATAATCAATTCCCTCCCTTTGAACATATCCTTTGGCCACCAATCTTGCTTTGTAGCAAACATCTTCTTGGTTAGGAAATCTTTCCTTGTTTGCAAATACCCATTTGTACCCAGATGTTTTCTTTCCATTCGGGAGATTGTCCAATCTCCATGTATGATTTTGATGAAGGGGCTGTATTTCATCATTCATGGCAATCCTCTACTTATCTTCTTCTGAAATTTGGACTACGCCTTTATAAGTGGTAGGAATTTCATCAGCTACAATTGAGGTTGCACAAGCATCTCTATGAGACGAACAAGTTCTGTTATTGTCCTTTTTGGCATGCTAGTTGCTATTGATTCAAGTTGTTGTTGAGGTTCCTGAGTTGAAATCTCCTCTATTGGCTCTCCATCCAGAAGATAATCTTCATTTGTTTCCTCATCTGCTTCTTGTGTAGGAAAACTAAATTTTCCCTCTAACTCTACTTGCTTAGAAGCACCATTATCTTGTTTGGTATCTTCATTTGTTACCTTATTTACCATAGCAGATTCATCGAAGGTAACATCCCTGCTGAATATTACTTTCTTTATCATAGGACACCATAAGCGATATCCTTTGACTCTAGAAGTAATTCCCATAAAAATAGCCTTTTTTGCCCTTGGATCTAATTTTGACTCTGTCACATGATAATATGCAGTTGATCCAAAGACGTGCAAAGATTCATAATCTACAGTAGGCTTTCCATACCATTTTACAAACGGTGTCTTGCCATCAATAGCAGCAGATGGTAGACGATTAATGAGGTGGCATGCATATGTAATTGCCTCAGTCCAAAATTCTTTGCCCAAGACAGTATTGGATATACACCGTACATTCTCTAGCAAGGTCTGGTTCATGCGTTCTTCCACTCCATTCTGTTGCGGTGTACGTCTAACAGTGAAGTGTCGGACAATGCCATCATTTTCACAAGCCTTATAGAAATGATCATTGTTATATTCACCTCAATTGTCTGTGCGAATACACTTGATCCTTCTGCCTGTTTGATTCTCCACCATCGTCTTCCATTTGAGAAACATTTCTGGCACTTCATCTTTGCTCTTCATTGTATACACTCATACTCTTCGGGAAAATCATCAACAAAGGTTATAAAATAGTTCTTCCCACCCAATGAAGGTATTTTGGAAGGACCCCAAACATTAGAGTGTACATAATCCAAAATGCCTTTAGTATTATGGATCACTGTACCAAATTTAACTCTTGTCTGTTTCCCATTGACATAATGCTCACAAAATACCAAATTGAAAGTCTTTACTCTTTTCAACAATCCTTGATCTGATAGAGTTTTCAAGAATTTTCCTTTGACATGTCCCAAGTGTATGTGCCATAGCCTGGTTGCTTTTGCCTCTTTGTCATCACTGGACGTCACTGTCGCTGTCCCAATAATTGTACTACCACGATAGCGGTACATGTTATGGTTCTTCCGATTAGCCTTCATTACCACTAGTGCACCAGATCATACTCTCATCACTCCATTTTCTGCAATGAATTTGAACCTTTTAATTCTAAGGCTCCCACAGAGATGAAATTCTTCTTCAAATCCGGTACATTTCGAACATATGTTAATGTTATGATCATTCCATCATGGTTCCTTAACCGTATTGATCCAATGTCATATGAGGTAAAGGGGCTGTTGTCTTCTGTGTGGATGACTCCATATTCTCCTTTTTGAAATTCCACATACTAGTCCCTGTTGGAACACATGTGATAGCTACAAGCCGAGTCCATCAACCATATGTCTGATGATGTTGATGACCCTGTTTTAACTAATGAGAAGTCTGAATCATCACAATCAGCCACATTTGAATCCACAATGGCCTTTCCTTTGTTATTTTTGGCTGTGTTCTTCAACTCTGAACAGTCTCTCTTTCAGTGCCCTTTTTCTCGACAAAAGGCACATCCATCTTTGCTGGATTTAGATCTTGACTTAGATCTTCCTTTCTTTGTCCTTGTTTGATTTTGAGGACAATCAATTACAAGTAGTGCTTCTCCTTCTCTGCCATTCTGTTTTCTAGCTTTCTTTGTTCATAGCTGTACAAAGTCGAACAAACTTCTTTAAGAGAAATTTCGTCATTTCCATGGAGTAGAGTAGTTTCAAGGTGCTCGTACTCATCAGGAAGTGATGCCAAAAACATCAAGGCCAAGTCACTATCATCATAAGTTGTATCTATATTTTGCAAATCTGTGACCAACTTATTGAAACTGGTGATATGTTCATTCATCGTGGTACCAGGAACATAGGTGAAGTGAAACAGTCTCTTCTTCATGTACAATTTATTTTGACTGTTTTCCTTCAAAAATCTATCCTCCAGTGCTTTCCATTATTTACTTGCAGATTTTTTTTTGTTTATGGATATTTCTGCTCTCTAGCAAGGTAGGATCGAATGGTACCGCAAGCAACACGGTTGATAATTTTTCTATCTTCTTCTCCAATAACATCTGGTCTCTTTTCTTCAATGGAAAGATCTATCCCTTGTTTAAAAAGGACATCTAGAACCTCGCCTTACCACATCCCAAAATGTCCGGACCCGTCAAAAATTTCTACCGCAAATTTCGCATTTGACATAATTCTTTTCATAAGCGAAGATGCCAATGATGACGCATTGCTGACACTTGGTGTAGATTCTTCTTGTTTATTTTCTTTTATTTTGACACAAATATTATTTAATAGCTGACGATACAAGTCAAGATTATTTCCTTTCTAATGTAGAAGATCAGACTAAGCTGCAACCATAGAGCATATTCAGATAGAACCTTGATTCAGCTACCAAGATAAATCTTTTCTGATGTGGAATATCAGACTATGCTGCAATCCACAGAGCATACTTAGACAGTACCTTGGCTCTCATACCAATTGTTGCGGAAGCTAAATGTATATAATGTGAATGAGTCACAAACTAATATACCAAAAATTATAGCAGCCACCAAATAATAAATAAGACAATAAAGCAACAATAAAAGGAACACCGAAATTTACTAGGCTCAGCCAAATTTTCTTACTTCCTCAGACATAACCAATATTTTATTCCACTCCAAAAGTACAAGTGAAATAATAATAAAGAGAGAAGATACAAATGTCTTAACAAGATGAGAAGGAAAATGAGAAGTGTATTTAAATCTTAAACATTAGGCCTCATTTTATAAGGTGAAGTACCAACCAAAATTGGTACTTTACCGATGTGAGTTTTCTGCCATTCAACATACATGCAAGAAAAAGGGCAAAAAGTTAGGAAAATGGTTCAGATGCTTCTCCTGTTGATTTGATACATTATTTGTTTGGTTTCAGTTTGTTTAGTTATGGACATGGTACATGCTATTAGTTGAGGATGCATATTTTATCATCATATTATATTGATTATAACTTGTCTTGGCAAAAGGAGATAATCTAATGTCTTGGAGTTTCTAAAATCTCATTGTTTGACCAAATCTCTGCTAGTAATGATTTTTCTTCTTATTGTTTTGTCAAGCCATGTCTTGCATGCATTTATTTTAATGGGAGCGGGGTGGGAAATTTATGTTGGTGTTACCACGGCAGCGCCTCTCGTTCCCTGTCCAATGCTATTATGTGTAGACATGGTATAGACACAAGCATGCTAGTTTTAGATGGTTAATGACTTTAGTGCAACATCTTGGCCAACACATAGTGATATGAACTTCTTGAATATTTTGAGAATTCTTTTCAATTCTATGCTATTTTATATTGTGTGAATAGGGAAAATGGATGAAGAAATAAAATTAAAAGAAATAGTGGAGAGATGCTTCTTTGCTTGGTCTGAGGGCTAGGAATCGAATGAATAATACTTTCTTGTCGTCTCCTTTAGTAAACTTGGTACTTATTCAGCGTAAAATAGAGAGAAGAGGACCTTAAAGTATCTGGGTCCATGTTATAGTTATTGATTGTCAAGAATCCCACATCGGTGGGTAATAATATGGGTTGGGAATTTTTCCCTATAAAAGAAGGCCTAATGTTTAGGATTTAAACACACATCTCATTTGCCTTCTTATCTATTTAAGTCATTTGAATCTTCTCTCTTTAGTATTATTTTACTTTTATTTTTGGAGTGAAATAACATATTGGTTGTATCCGAGGAGTAAGCAAAGTTGGCCGAACCTCGTTAAATTCTGGTGTTCCTTTTATTGTTGCTTTATTGTCTTATACATTATTTAGTGGCTGCCATAATTTTTGGTATAGTAGTTGTGACTCATTCACATTATATACATTCGGGTTCCGCAACAATTGGTATCAGAGCCAAGGTACTGTCTAAGTATGCTCTGTGGATTGCAGCCAAGTCTAATCTTCCACATCAGAAAAGATTTATCTTGGTAACTGAGTCAAGGTTCTGTCTAAGTATGCTTTGTGGTTGCAGCCTGGTTTGATCTTCTACATCAGAAAGGAAATAATCTTGATTTGTATCGTCAGCTATTAAATAATATTTGTGTCAAAATGGGAGACAATAAATAAGAAGAATCTACACCAAGTGTCAGCAATTCGTCATCATTGGCATCTTCGCTTATGACAAGAATTGTGTCAAATGCGAAATTTGCGGTAAATATTTTTTATGGGTCCAGACATTTTGGGATATAGCAAGGCGAGGTTCTAGATTTTCTTTTTCAACAAGGTCTAGATATGGCCATTGAAGAAAAGAAACTAGATGTTATTGCAGAGGAAGATTGGAAGTTTCTCAACCGTGTTACTTGCGGTACCATTCGATCCTACCTTATTAGAGAGAAGAAATATCCCTACACAAAGGAAACTTCTGCAAGCAGATTATGGAATGCACTGGAGGATATATTATTGAAGAAAAATAGTCAAAATAAGTTGTACATGAAGAAGAGACCGTTTCAATTCACCTATGTTCCTGGTACCACGATGAATGAATGTTGGAAACACGTTCTCAAGGCTTTATACTAAAATGTGTGTTCTTATGTGTAGGTTTTGATGAATGACAAATGAAGCGCAAAGTGATATATGACGAAGTTCAAGTACAAGCGCATAATTGGTGGATAACGAGATTCAAGCACAAGACAAAGTTTTACAGTTTAAATGAGTCGTTCTTAATTGTGATCTTGATCCGACAACTTGAATCATGACATGGCTTCTCTCGTAAAATTATTTTTACAAAATCATGCATATTTAATTTAATGCTAAACGATTTTAAATCAAGCATATTTACTTTAGTCAAAATAATTTTTAAACATGCCTCTAAAATCTTGACTAAGATAATCGATTATGTACTTATGATAATCGATTATGATAAGCCAAGACTGCATGACAATCGATTGTGAACTAATGATAATAGATCGTATTAAGGCAGTGAGCATCAGGTTTTTCAAAACATGCATGACAATCGATTGTGAACCTTATGACAATCGATTGTGATGAGGCAGTGTCCATCAAAGTTTTTCAAAACTCAAAATAATCGATTGTGAAGCTAATGACAATCGATTGTGATGAGGCAGTGTCCATCAAAGTTTTTCAAAACTCAGAATAATCGATTGTGAAGCTAATGACAATCGATTGTGAAGAGACAGTGTCCATCAGATTTTTAAAAGTCACAAAATAATCGATTGTGAACATATGACAATCGATTGTGTTGAGGCAGTGACTTCCAGACTTTTTCAAAATTATTAAATAATCGATTGTGAGTATATAACAATCGATTGTCACGAGGCAGTGTCTAAAATGATTTTCAAAGTCTGATAAATAATCGATTGTTAACATTGCACAATCGATTGTGAAGCTGACCGTTGTCGTAAAATTTTCAAATACCGTCAGGTAATCGATTGTTGATTTTGTACAATCGATTGTTGATATTGAAATCTGAAAAAGATTTTTTGAACGTTGCTGAATAATCGATTATTGATTTGGTATAATCGATTGTTTTACGAAAAATCTGGAAATGATTTTTTGAACGTTGCCAATAATCGATTGTTGATCTTGGACAATCGATTGTTAAGCGTAAAATCTGGGATTGATTTTTGGAACGATTGGCAAACAATCGATTGTGGCTTCCTGACAATCGATTGTCACAGAGTAAAATCAGCAACTCTTGATTGGCAATTAGGCAACGGTAATGCCAAGTTTTTCAACTATAAATACAGCTTCATTTCAGTGTTTTCAACTATTGCTATAAGCTTGCATATTATTGTTTATCATTTTATATTCATTGCATAAAGCTTTTGAGAGCCAAAGTCTTGTCCATAGTTGTTGTAATCTTGAGCCTACTTCTTTTACTCATATCTACTCATTAAGGAGTGTTTTGTTTGACTGCTTAGTGTTTTGTACACTTGTAAGAGAATTGTGATTCTCTTGTTGTAAGGAACTTGTGTTTCCTTGGTTGAAGTCTTGGAGTGTTGTATCTTCGAGCAAAGGTGTTAAGGCTTGTGTCCTTAAGTTGTAAAGGTTTGTTGAGCACCCGTAAGCTTGACAAGTTAGTGAAAAATCTCGAGAGAGTCTCTCGGGGACTGGACTAGCCACGTGTTGTGGTGAACCAGAATACATCGGTGCGTTCTTTCCTTTTGTTTATTTAACGCACTTAATTATTTCCTGCAAATTTTAATTTCCGCAAGTTTACGCTAAATTTTATTATAACGCTATTCACTCCCCCTCTAGCGCTAAGCGTATTATCTAACAATTGGTATCAGAGCCCAACTCTCTGAAGACTTAACAGTTTGAGAGAATCATCCATGGCTTCTACTCGTGACTCTTTTGCAGGAATTGATAAAGGACAATGCTCCACACGACCACCTCTATTCAACGGTACAAACTACACGTACTGGAAGGAGAGAATGAAAATTTTCGTTCAAGCAAACAACTTTCATCTCTGGAAGGTGATAACGAAGGAAAATCAAATTCCAACCAAAAAGGTTGAAAACGAATGGGTTCCCAAGACCGAAGAAGAATATGACACGGATGATATCCGAAAGGTTCAAAATAATGCTAAAGCAATTAATTTATTATATTGTGCTGTAAATGCTGACGATTACAGGAAAATATCGTGTTGCACAACGGCAAAGGAAATGTGGGACAAGCTGGAAATTACGTACGAAGGTACGGACCAGGTAAGGGAAGCTAAAATTGATTTCCTAACCCATGCTTATGAATTATTTCACATGAAGGAAGGTGAAAAGGTGGATGAAATGTTCGAACGATTTTCAATAATTGTAAATGACCTACATGCCCTCAAGAAGACATTCACGGACAGAGAACTGGTTCGAAAAATTCTTAGAAGTCTCACTCCGGCATGGCGATCAAAGGCCGACGCAATTCAAGAATCCATTGGCGTCTCAAATGTCACAATCGACGCATTAAGAGGTAACCTTAAGACTTATGAATCTACAATACTTAACCCTCTAGTTGATGATCAAAGGAGGCAAAGAATAGCGCTTAAGGCACACAAGCCAACCTCAAGTTGATGAGGACGGAGACAACGAGTTTGGACTCGTTATCAAAAGATTTCAAAAGTTCATGCGAAAGGAGTATGAACGAAAGGGCAAAAAGCAAGGCGAGCAAATAAAGTGCTATGAATGCGGTGAAACCGGGCACATCAAATCAAATTGCCCAAACATCAAAAAGGAGAAGAAACCTTTTAAGAAGCAACGTGCATACATTTCTTGGGGAGGAGACTCCGGAGATGAGTCAAGCGAAGAAGAAGAAGACGAAGCCGCAAACCTTTGTCTTATGGCGCAAGAAGACAAGCAAGATGAGGTATGTCAAATCTCTTCTAAAAACTTCTTTACTCTTGAAGAAATGCGAACTGCTTTTGATGAGCTATATACTGAATTTATTAAAGCTTCAAAAACTGTCAAGAGCATAAAAGAAAATGCTTCTCTAAAAGAAAAAGATTTTCAAAAACAGCTTTCTTTAAAAGAAAAGGATTTAGAAAAACTGGTTTTAGAAAATGAAAAGCTGAAAGAGGAAAACAAGTTTTTCGGAAAAAAAAGCGCCGACAAGCCCGAAAGTTCTATTAAAAATTGCTCTTCTTGCATGCATCTTGAAAATGAGGTAGATAGACTTATAGGTACCTTAGATAAGTTTAATTCTTCTCACAAAAACTTGAATGAGGTCCTTGTTAATTTGAAGTCAACCAAGCATGGCATAGGTTTTAAGAATGAGCCTAAAGAAAAGGTTGAAGCCAAACCCCAACCACCTAAGGCTCAACCTAGGATTAATAAAACAAATGCTTATCCTAGAAAGAGCAATCCTAGAACAAATATGCATGTTAGACCAAATGTTGAACATTTTAGAATACCTAGAAATGACTTACCACCTAGAAAAGACTACCCTAGAAATGATGCATATTTTAGGCCAAACACTAGAAGAAGTTTTGAACCTCCTAGAACATCTAGATATGACCATTACTCTAGAAACGCTGCTCATTTTAGAACTAATAGTAGGAGAAATGGTTCTCATGAAATGTGCAATAGTCATAATGAAAATAGAGTAATTCATTTTGTTGGAAACACGTTTCAAATGCAATATACTAAACGTGTGTTCTTTTGTAGGTTTTGATGAATGTCAAACAAAGCAAAAAGCGATATATAGCAGTGCTCAAGGGCAAGCACAAAATGGATGCATTACAAGAAGCTCAAGACAAAGTTTAGAAATGTTATAATTGAGTCAATATTAATTGTGATCTTGATTCCTCAACTTGGCTCATAACATGGCTTCTCTACTAAAATTATTTTTCCAAAATCATGCATACTTAAATTAAGTGTCAAATGATTTTAAACTATGCATATTTACATTTGTTAAAATGTTTTCCAAGCATGCCTCAAAAATCTGGGCTACGATAATCGATTATGTACTTATGATAATCGAGTATCTCTAAGCCAAGACTGCATGACAATCGATTGTGAATTAATGATAATCGATTGTGAGTAAGTCAGTTAACATCAGGTTTTTTGCAAACTGCATAACAATCGATTGTGTACTTATGATAATCGATTGTTAACTGAGGCAAAGTTTTCAAAACTCATAAAAATCGATTATGAACTAATGGTAATCGATTAGAATGAGAAAAATGTCTCCCAGTGATTTTAAATAAAATGATAATCGATTGTGGCTTTTGATAATCGATTATATATGAGACAGAGAGTTTTGAAATTAATTAATAATCGATTATTCCATTTGATAATCGATTGTTGAAGCTGACCGTTGTCATATATTTTCAAATTACCTTCAGGTAATCGATTGTTGATATTTAACAATCGATGTTTTGCTTAAAATCTGGAAAAGATTTTCTGAACGTTGTTAAAATAATCGATTGTTGATTTCCGGACAATCGATGTTTTATGCCAAAAATTGGAAAGGATTTCTTAACGTTATAAATAATCGATTATTGATTTGAAGTAATCGATTGTTGACGTAAAATCTGGGATTGAATTTTTAATCTGATAGGCAAACAATCGATTGTTTAGTCTTGATAATCGATTGTCACTGAGTAATTTCAGCAATCCTTAATTGGCAATTAGACAACGGTAAGACTGAGTTTTTCACCTATAAATACAGCTTCAACTCAGTGTTTTCACAACAACAACATATACACTTTGAGTATTTTCATTGCTAAAAGCTTTCTTACATTGATCATCATTTTCCATTCATCCATAAAGCTTTTTGAAGAGCCATTCTATTGAGCTAAGTTGTTGTGATCTTGAGCGTACTATTTCTACTCATATCTACTCATTAAGGAGTGCTTTGTAAAGTGAGTGTGTTTTGTGTTTGTAAGAGAATTGCGATTCTCGTTTGTTGAGGAACTTGTGATTCCTCGGTTGAAGTCTTTGGGATTGTTATCCCCGAGCAGTTGAAGTCTTTGGGATTGTTATCCCCGAGCGGTTGAAGTCTTTGGGATTGTTATCCCCGAGCAGTTGAAGTCTTTGGGATTGTTATCCCCGAGCAGTTGAAGTCTTTGGGATTGTTATCCCCGAGCAATTGAAGTCTTTGGGATTGGTATCCCCGAGCAATTGAAGTCTTTGGGATTGTGATCCCCGAGCACCTAGGTGAGGCTTGTGTCCTCAGCTGTAACGGTTTGTTAAGCACCCGTAAGCTTGACAAGTTTAGTGGAAATCTCGAGAGAGTCTCTCGGGGACTGGACTAACCACGCTTGTGGCCAACCAGGATACATCATTGTGTAAGTTTATTCTACTGCACTTGTTTTAATTTCTGCAAAGTTTTTAAATTCCGCACTAAAACGCTTAATAATTTTAAAACGCTATTCACCCCCCCCCCTCTAGCGTAAAGCGTATTGTCCAACAATTGGTATCAGAGCCATACTCTCTGAAAGACTTAACCGTTTGAGAGAATCTTTCCATGGCTTCTACTCTAGACTCTTTTGCAGGTATTGATGAAGGACAGTGCCCCACAAGACCTCCTTTGTTTAACGGGACTAATTATTCATATTGGAAAGAAAGGATGCAGATATTCGTCAGATCAAGCAGCCCTTACTTGTGGAAGGTGTACACCAAAGGAAATGAGGTTCCTGTCAAAAAGGTGGAAGAAGAATGGGTGCCAAAATCAGAAGAGGAATTCAACGCCGAGGATAATCGAATGGTCCAAAATAACTTTAAAGCTATTAATTTATTACTTTGTGCTGTTAATGCTAATGATTACAGGAAAATCTCCTGCTGCAAAACAGCGAAAGAAATGTGGGACAAGCTTGAGGTCACTTACGAAGGGACTGACCAGGTAAGAGAAGCTAAAATTGACTTTTTAACTCATGCTTACGAATTGTTCCATATGAAGGAAGGCGAAAAGGTAGACGAGATGTTTGAGCGGTTCTCATCAATAGTGAATGATCTCCACGCGCTCAAGAAGACGTTCACAGACAAAGAACTAGTTCGAAAAATCCTTAGGAGTCTAACACCGGCATGGCGATCAAAGGCCGATGCGATTCAAGAGTCAATTGGAATCACGAACGTCACCATAGACGCTCTTAGAGGTAATCTTAAGACTTATGAATCCACTATTCTTAACCCTGTTATTGATGAACAAAGAAGGCAAAAGATTGCTCTAAAGGCGAGCACAAGTCAATCACCAATTGAAGAGGATGGAGATAGCGAATTCGGACTCATCATCAAAAAGTTCCAAAAATTCATGCGAAAAGAATATGACCGCAAAGGGAAAAAGCAAGGTGAGCAAGTTAAATGTTATGAATGTGGTGAAACAGGGCATATCAAAACAAACTGCCCAAATCTTAAAAAGGAGAAGAAACCCTTCAAGAAGCAACGAGCATACATATCTTGGGGAGGAGATTCCGGAGACGAATCTAGTGAAGAAGAAAATGAAGAAGCGGCAAATCTCTGCCTCATGGCACAGGAAGAAAATCAAAGTGAGGTAAGTCAAATCTCTTCTCAAAATTTTTATACTCTTGATGACATGAGAAATGCCTTTGATGAATTGTATGCTGAATTTCTCAAAGTTACAAAAACCGTCACTAGTTTAAGAGAAAGTGCTTCTCTAAAAGAACAAGATTTTCAAAAACAGTTTTCATTAAAAGAAAAAGAATTAGAAAAATTGGTTTTGGAAAATGAGAAGCTACTAGAACAAAACAAGTTTTATGGGAAAAGAAGTTCTGACAAGCCCGAGAGTTCTACAAAAAATTGTGCTTCTTGTGTAGACCTTAAGAATGAAGTAGGTAGATTAAAAGGCACACTAGATAAATTCAACTCCTCTCATAAAAACTTGAATGTGGTGCTTGATAACTTGAAATCAACCAAGCATGGAATAGGCTTCATAAATGAAGAAGAGGTTGATGCAAAAACCCAACCACCTAGAGCTCAATCTAGGATTAATAACAAAAATGCCTTTCCTAAAACAAACATGCATGCTAGACAAAATATTAGGAGACCTAGACATGACCTTCCGCCTAGCAATCGTCACCATAGACATGATGCATATTTTAGGCACAACAGTGATCATGCTAGAAGATCCCGAAATGTTCAACCTAGAAATGATTATGGTGCTCAAATTAGGAGAAATGAAAATAGAGTAAACAATGTGCATTATTCTAGCTACTATGAGCCTAGACGCATGCATAATCCAAATGTGACATGTCATTATTGTAGACGAATTGGTCATATTGCTCCCGCATGCTTTACTAGACATAGACATGCTACTCAAACATATCATTATAGTATGCATAACCCTCAAGGACCCAAAATGGCATGGGTACCAAAAGAGCATTGATTTGTTTTGCAGGTGTGCTTGAAGGAATCAAGTGTAGTGGATACTCCAAACACTTGACGGGAGACGAATTCAAAATTCCTTCAATTAAAGCACAAAGAAGGAGGAAGAGACGGAAAAGTCGATTTAGGCATTTTTTTTCAAAATCGGAAGTATTTTCGAAAATTTTAAAAGACAAAATACAAGGAAGACAAAGGCAAAATTGTGGAAGAAGCTTCTTAAATTGAAGAATGAGCCAAAAGACCAAAATGAACGGAGGATGTTCAAAATCAGGTAATTGGCAAAGTCGAAGGGAAGGTAAGTACCCTAAACCATCTTAAGAACATCCTAGGACAAAATTCTTAAGAGTTCACGTTTTTCACCCGACTACACTAGTCTCAAAGTTATTATTTCATTTATAGATTACTGACTTGAGCGTCGGAGATGTTTAATTCTATTTTGCAGGTATCCCCCAAAAGGTAAGAGGAAAGTATAAATTGTCTTGATACAAGAAAAATCGATCATAATCGATTATTTATGCTTACAATCGATTATCAGTATCAATAATCGATTATTTGTTGATTCAATTTTTTTGTCATGAAATCTTGTTGAATGTTTACATTGCTTGATAGAATTAAGTCTCATCATTTTAGCATCCCCCTTCCAAACAATCGATTATTTGTTCTGCCAATCGATTATTTGCCAAAATCCAAACTCTCTGTGAGTGAAATAATCGATTACTATATATTGACAATCGATTATCTGTTTTAAACTTATGTTACCGTTTTGTCTCTACAATCGATTCCTGTCAGGTCATAAATATGAAAAACAATCGATTACCAAGTTTGACAATCGACTATCTTTTTCAAATTTTTTTTACCGTTCTGGCGTGTAATCGATGTGTCAGATCATTTTCATTAATGACAATCAATTATTCTATTCAAACAATCGATTATTGAACGGTCAGTGAATTTATTTTTACCGTTTCAGACTTCAAAGCTCTTCAAATCTCTTCAAATCTTTTCAAATAAGTGTAAGATTCATTCCTTCTCTATATATAGGCTGCACATATGTTCTTGTATACTCACTCAAGCCTCCCAAGCATCAAATTATCTTGTTATCTTTGAAAAATCCTAGCACATCTTTTTCAAAAATGTCAAGCCGCAACTCCAAACGTGCTCGATCCAAACAAGGTGCTTCTTCTTCTCGCCATCCATATCAAGATGGATCGGTTCTATTCTTTGAATCCGATGAAGAGCTCACCCGTTTCTTAACCAAATTTGAGAAACGCCTTATCCTCCCTCCTCGCTTTTCAAACAAACGCTCTTGTTGCACCATTCATTCCAGCCGCGAATATGCTAAGAGAGTGCCAACTTTTCAATTTCCTACTCCTTACTCACCCCTACTACAACATTACTTTGGTTGAAGCTTTTTACTCCAACCTTCACAAAGATGATGAGGGTGAACTCGTTACCAATGTTAACGGCATTTCCATTCTAATTTCTGAAGATAACCTCCACCTCATTGCCGGCATTCCGCATGATGGTGAAGACATCTACCAGTACATAAATGATGCCGGGGACATGATTGATGAAGCTAATCTCTTCCGCCAAGCCGGAGTCGCCTATGATGAGTCTTCTTCCCGTCGTCCCACCATAAAGGGTATGGACCCGAATTATCGTTTCATTCTCTATTTCATCACTCGTGTTCTCAAACCCCGTAAACTCAATCACACCACCATTTCCCAAGAGGATGCCAAATTTCTTCATGCCATTATCACCGGTGTTAAAATCAATTGGTGCAAGCTTATTCAATCTCATATGTTCAATGCCACCAGAGATGACATACCTCTCCCCTATGCCCTCTTAATAATGAAATTTCTTGAAGCTTCCGGGGTCAATATTGCTAATGGTCCTCTCAAAAAGAGCACCAAAATCTGGGAAATTTCGGAGTCTTCCTTTCATCATGATGGTGATCATGCTCCCGCTCCTCCTCAAAATCGACAAGCCCGTCGTGCTCATCCTCCTCAGGAGCCTACCCTCCGGACTATCTCTGACCAAATTACTCAATTAACCCGTGAGGTCCATGGTTACTTTGATCACGTGCATTATGCCTATGCTCAGGTGGTGCCATATCAAGCGCCTCCCAATGATGATGAAGGGGATGGGGGTGATGAATGATGAAATTGTTGTTTTTGATGATGTGAAATTGTTGTTTTTGATTTGTTTTTCCTTGGTTGGTTAGTTGTTGTTCGTTTTATTGTGTTTGGCTCCACCCATGTAATGTTATTTTCCAATAAATAAACTTTTGTTTATTTCATATGTTTTTTTTTGCATATTCTTCCCTTGTATATATTTTTGCTAATGGCAAAAGGGGGAAGAAACGGGATATCAAGAAGTATGCTATATCACTCTCAACTTCATTCATGCTTAAAGTGAGGGGGAACATGAATTGAGGGGGAACATCAAATTGCATACTTTACACTTGTCTTGGATTATCAAAATAATTATTGCATATATCCCGCTTATGTTTGCCATTATCAAAAAGGGGGAAATTGTTGGAAACACGTTTCAAATGCAATATACTAAACGTGTGTTCTTTTGTAGGTTTTGATGAATGTCAAACAAAGCAAAAAGCGATATATAGCAGTGCTCAAGGACAAGCACAAAATGGATGCATTACAAGAAGCTCAAGACAAAGTTTAGAAATGTTATAATTGAGTCAATATTAATTGTGATCTTGATTCCTCAACTTGGCTCATAACATGGCTTCTCTACTAAAATTATTTTTCCAAAATCATGCATACTTAAATTAAGTGTCAAATGATTTTAAACTATGCATATTTACATTTGTTAAAATGTTTTCCAAGCATGCCTCAAAAATCTGGGCTACGATAATCGATTATGTACTTATGATAATCGAGTATCTCTAAGCCAAGACTGCATGACAATCGATTGTGAATTAATGATAATCGATTGTGAGTAAGTCAGTTAACATCAGGTTTTTTGCAAACTGCATAACAATCGATTGTGTACTTATGATAATCGATTGTTAACTGAGGCAAAGTTTTCAAAACTCATAAAAATCGATTATGAACTAATGGTAATCGATTAGAATGAGAAAAATGTCTCCCAGTGATTTTAAATAAAATGATAATCGATTGTGGCTTTTGATAATCGATTATATATGAGACAGAGAGTTTTGAAATTAATTAATAATCGATTATTCCATTTGATAATCGATTGTTGAAGCTGACCGTTGTCATATATTTTCAAATTACCTTCAGGTAATCGATTGTTGATATTTAACAATCGATGTTTTGCTTAAAATCTGGAAAAGATTTTCTGAACGTTGTTAAAATAATCGATTGTTGATTTCCGGACAATCGATGTTTTATGCCAAAAATTGGAAAGGATTTCTTAACGTTATAAATAATCGATTATTGATTTGAAGTAATCGATTGTTGACGTAAAATCTGGGATTGAATTTTTAATCTGATAGGCAAACAATCGATTGTTTAGTCTTGATAATCGATTGTCACTGAGTAATTTCAGCAATCCTTAATTGGCAATTAGACAACGGTAAGACTGAGTTTTTCACCTATAAATACAGCTTCAACTCAGTGTTTTCACAACAACAACATATACACTTTGAGTATTTTCATTGCTAAAAGCTTTCTTACATTGATCATCATTTTCCATTCATCCATAAAGCTTTTTGAAGAGCCATTCTATTGAGCTAAGTTGTTGTGATCTTGAGCGTACTATTTCTACTCATATCTACTCATTAAGGAGTGCTTTGTAAAGTGAGTGTGTTTTGTGTTTGTAAGAGAATTGCGATTCTCGTTTGTTGAGGAACTTGTGATTCCTCGGTTGAAGTCTTTGGGATTGTTATCCCCGAGCAGTTGAAGTCTTTGGGATTGTTATCCCCGAGCGGTTGAAGTCTTTGGGATTGTTATCCCCGAGCAGTTGAAGTCTTTGGGATTGTTATCCCCGAGCAGTTGAAGTCTTTGGGATTGTTATCCCCGAGCAATTGAAGTCTTTGGGATTGGTATCCCCGAGCAATTGAAGTCTTTGGGATTGTGATCCCCGAGCACCTAGGTGAGGCTTGTGTCCTCAGCTGTAACGGTTTGTTAAGCACCCGTAAGCTTGACAAGTTTAGTGGAAATCTCGAGAGAGTCTCTCGGGGACTGGACTAACCACGCTTGTGGCCAACCAGGATACATCATTGTGTAAGTTTATTCTACTGCACTTGTTTTAATTTCTGCAAAGTTTTTAAATTCCGCACTAAAACGCTTAATAATTTTAAAACGCTATTCACCCCCCCCCCCCTCTAGCATAAAGCGTATTGTCCAACACATTTTCGTCCATCAAGTTACTATGAACCTAGAAGGATGCATAACCCCAATGTGACTTGTCATTATTGTAGACGCATTGGTCATATTGCCCCTGCATACTTTACACGACATAGACATATCACTCAATCGCATCATTATAATATGCCTAACCCTCAAGGACCCAAAATGGCATGGGTACCTAAAACGCATTAACTTGTTTTGTAGGTATGTTTGAAGGGATCAAGTGTACTATGGTAGTGGATGCTCCAAACATATGACGGGAGACGAATCCAAATTCCTTCAACTAGAACACAAAGAAGGAGGAAGTGTGATTTTTGGGGATAACAATAAAGGAAAGATCATTGGCATCAGATCAATCGGTAAGGATGAAAATTCCTCTATTAAGCATATATTACTTGTGAAAGGTTTAAAGCATAATCTCTTGAGCAACACAATTATGTGACAAGGGAAATCTTGCCCTATTTTATTCGGATGAATGCTTAGTGTTTAGACGTAGTGATTTTAAAATTATCCTTCGTGGTTTTAGAGTGGATAATATTTACATGGTTGATCTTGCTAATTCCTCACCCGAATATGTGGATTGCCTTATGAGCAAAGAGGATGATACTTGGCTATGGCATCGTAGAGTTGCTCATATAAACATGCATCTTTTGAACAAATTGATTTCTCAAAACTTAGTTATTGGCCTTCCCAATTTGAAATTTGAAAATGACTCTATCTGTGATTCTTGTCAAAAAGGGAAGCAAACAAAAGCATCTTTCAAATCCAAAAATATTGTTTCAACTTCGAGACCATTGCAATTGCTTCACATGGATTTATTTGGACCATCTCGCATTGAAAGTCTAGGAAGAAATCGTTATGCTTTTGTGATTGTTGATGATTATTCTAGATTTACTTGGACTTTATTTCTTGCCAATAAAAGTGATGCTTTTCAGAATTTTAAATATTTTCTTAAGCGTGTTCAAAACGAGAAGGAAACAACCGTCACTTCAATTAGAAGTGATCATGGGGGAGAGTTTGATCACAATCTCTTTGCGTACTTTTGTGACGAACTCGGTATCGAGCATACCTTTTCCGCTCCACGTACACCACAACAAAATGGGGTGGTGGAAAGGAAAAATAGGTGTCTCGAAGAGATGGCTAGAACCATGCTCGAAGAGGCTAAGATTCCCAAACTTTTTTGGGCGGATGCCGTGAGCACCGCATGCTACATCTTAAATAGAGTAGTCATAAGGCCAATACTCATGAAGACCCCTTACGAACTCTACAAGGGAAGGAAACCAAATATCTCCCATTTTAGAGTATTCGGTTGTAAATGTTTTATTCATAACAATGGCAAAGATCAATTGGGAAAGTTTGATGCTAAGTCCGATGAGGGAATTATCATTGGTTATTCCTCACGTAGCAACGCATATATGGTTTTTAATAAAAGAACCGAAACTGTGGAGGAATCCCCTCATGTTGTATTTGCCAAAATAATGCTCGCTTGGCGAGAAAGGATTCCGGTTTTGATCTTGCAGGTATTTTAGATAGCTTGAAAGACAAAATACAAGTGGAAACGCCTAAGGAAAATAAAGATGAAATCTTGGAACAACCAACGGAGGAAGCGCCACAATTGAAGAATGAAACGAAAATGCCTAACGAGTGGAGGACAATTAAAGATCACCCTCTCGAACAGGTAATTGGCGACGTCGGAGAAAAGGTAAGTACCCGAAACTCCCTTAAGAACACCTTAGGACATACTGCTTTTGTGTCTCAAATTGAACCAACAACCATCTCCGAAGCAATTGGGGATGAATTTTGGACCTTGGCAATGCAAGAGGAGCTTAACCAATTCAAACGGAATGACGTTTGGGATTTGGTGCCAAGAGCCGAAAATCATACCATAATTGGTACGAAATGGGTTTTTTCGAAACAAACTAGATGAAAAGGGTGTAATCACTAGAAACAAAGCTAGGCTTGTAGCAAAAGGCTATAATCAAGAAGAGGGTATTGACTATGAAGAAACATATGCTCCCGTAGCTAGATTAGAAGCTATTCGTCTATTGCTCGCGTTTGCCTCTTCTATGAATTTCAGTTTATATCAAATGGATGTGAAAAGTGCTTTTCTAAATGGTGTTATACAAGAAGAAGTTTATGTTGAACAACCCCCCGGTTTTGAAGATTTTAAATCTCCCGATCATGTTTTCAAACTCAAAAAGACTCTCTATGGTTTAAAACAAGCTCCCCGAGCTTGGTATGAAAGATTGAGTAAACTTCTATTGGAAAATGATTTCATTAGGGGGAAAGTTGACACCACCCTTTTTGTTAAGCATAAAAACAATGATATTTTATTAGTTCAAATATACGTGGATGATATCATATTTGGTGCTACTAACAATGTCTTATGCAAGGAATTTTCCGACTTAATGACAAGCGAATTTGAGATGTCTATGATGGGTGAGTTAACATTCTTTTTGGGATTACAAGTAAAGCAAATGAAAGAAGGTACGTTCATTTGCCAAGCCAAATATTGCAAAAAATTGCTGAAACAATTTGAAATGAACAATGCAAAAGCAATGGCGACTCCCATGAGCACATCCGATCATCTAGACAAAGATGAGAAAGGTAAGGAAGTCGACACTAAGAAGTATCGAGGTATGATTGGCTCTCTTCTCTATCTTACTGCTAGTCGTCCGGACATCATGTTTAGCGTGTGCTTATGCGCCCGTTATCAATCGTGTCCGAAGGAGTCTCACCTTACTGCGGTAAAACGGATTTTGAAGTACCTTGTTGGTACTACAAATGTGGGTCTATGGTACCCCAAAGGTTCTTCATGCCAACTCGTTGGCTATTCCGACTCCGATTTTGCTGGACGCAAATTGGACCGCAAAAGCACCAGTGGCACTTGCCATTTGCTCGGTAGCTCTCTCGTTTCTTGGTTTAGCAAGAAACAAGTAAGTGTTGCGTTGTCCATAATCGAGGCTGAATATGTAGCCGCGGGGAGTTGTTGTGCTCAAATCCTCTGGATGAAACAACAACTCTTGGACTATGGCCTAAGTCTTGATCATATCCCTCTTAGATGTGATAATACTAGTGCCATATGCTTGACGAAGAACCCCGTTCTTCATTCGCGAACAAAACACATTGAAATTAGACATCATTTTATAAGAGATCACGTTCTCAAGGGCGATGTCGAAATCGAATTTGTTGAAACCAAATACCAATTGGCCGACATCTTTACTAAACCCTTAGAGAAAGAGTCCTTCTTTCGAATTCGTAGTGAACTCGGGATTCTTGACTCCACGTTGATCTAAGTCATGCATTGCATCTTTATTATCTTACATGATTTCTAACTTGAGCGTCGGAGACGTCTAACAAATTTTTGCAGGTATCGCCTTAAAGGTAGGGGGAATTATAAAGCATGACGCGCAATAATCAAGTCTTCTTCAAAAAATTAGGTCTCTGTCGTCTAAATAAGCGATTATCTCGTATCAATAATCGATTGTTCTGCTATTACTTGAGTTATTGTATTCTCTTTAAGTAATCACGTTTTCTTTCCAATAAATAAACAAGTTTTATTTACATTTTTGGCATCTTCTTATATTATTTTTGCTAATGGCAAAAGGGGGAAGATAACGGGTATGCACTCTCAATATTTATAAGCTTAAATTGAGGGGGAATTCATATATTGAGGGGGAACGAATCGCATACTTATTGCATATCTTTACGTGTCTTGAATCGTCATTATAAATTGTTTAAGTTTCATATCCCGCTTAAAGTTTGCCATTATCAAAAAGGGGGAAATTGTTGGAAACACGTTCTCAAGGCTTTATACTAAAACGTGTGTTCTTATGTGTAGGTTTTGATGAATGACAAACGAAGCGCAAAGTGATATATGACGAAGTTCAAGTACAAGCGCATAATTGGTGGATAACGAGATTCAAGCACAAGACAAAGTTTTATAGTTTAAATGAGTCATTCTTAATTGTGATCTTGATCCGACAACTTGACTCATGACATGGCTTCTCTCGTAAAATTATTTTTACAAAATCATGCATATTTAATTTAATGCTAAACGATTTTAAATCATGCATATTTACTTTAGTCAAAATGATTTTTAAACATGCCTCTAAAATCTGGACTAAGATAATCGATTATGTACTTATGATAATCGATTATGTTAAGCCAAGACTGCATGACAATCGATTGTGAACTAATGATAATCGATTGTATTAAGGCAGTGAGCATCAGGTTTTTCAAAACCTGCATGACAATCGGTTGTGAACCTTATGACAATCGATTGTGATGAGGCAGTGTCCATCAAAGTTTTTCAAAACTCAGAATAATCGATTGTGAAGCTAATGACAATCGATTGTGATGAGGCAGTGTCCATCAAAGTTTTTCAAAACTCAGAATAATCGATTGTGAAGCTAATGACAATCGATTATGAAGAGACAGTGTCCATCAGATTTTTAAAAGTCACAAAATAATCGATTGTGAACATATGACAATCGATTGTGTTGAGGCAGTGACTTCCAGACTTTTTCAAAATTATTAAATAATCGATTGTGAGTATATAACAATCGATTGTCACGAGGCAGTGTCAAAAATGATTTTCAAAGTCTGATAAATAATCGATTGTTAACATTGCACAATCGATTGTGAAGCTGACCGTTGTCGTAAAATTTTCAAATACCGTCAGGTAATCGATTGTTGATTTTGTACAATCGATTGTTGATATTGAAATCTGAAAAAGATTTTTTGAACGTTGCTGAATAATCGATTATTGATTTGGTATAATCGATTGTTTTACGAAAAATCTGGAAATGATTTTTTGAACGTTGCCAATAATCGATTGTTGATCTTGGACAATCGATTGTTAAGCGTAAAATCTGGGATTGATTTTTGGAACGATTGGCAAACAATCGATTGTGGCTTCCTGATAATCGATTGTCACAGAGTAAAATCAGCAACTCTTAATTGGCACAAGTTTTTCAACTATAAATACAGCTTCATTTCAGTGTTTTAAACACAACAACACACAACAACTGATCATTCTATTGCTATAAGCTTGCATATTATTGTTTATCATTTTATATTCATTGCATAAAGCTTTTGAGAGCCAAAGTCTTGTCCATAGTTGTTGTAATCTTGAGCCTACTTCTTTTACTCATATCTACTCATTAAGGAGTGTTTTGTTTGAGTGCTTAGTGTTTTGTACACTTGTAAGAGAATTGTGATTCTCTTGTTGTAAGGAACTTGTGTTTCCTTGGTTGAAGTCTTGGAGTGTTGTATCTCCGAGCAAAGGTGTTAAGGCTTGTGTCCTTAAGTTGTAAAGGTTTGTTGAGCACCCGTAAGCTTGACAAGTTAGTGGAAAATCTCGAGAGAGTCTCTCGGGGACTGGACTAGCCACGTGTTGTGGTGAACCAGAATACATCGGTGCGTTCTTTCCTTTTGTTTATTTAACGCACTTAATTATTTCCTGCAAATTTTAATTTCCGCAAGTTTACGCTAAATTTTATTATAACGCTATTCACCCCCCCCCTCTAGCGTGAAGCGTATTATCTAACAATGAACACATCACCAGTTTCAATAAGTTGGTCACAGATTTGCAAAATATGGATACAACTTATGACGATGGTGACTTGGCCTTGATGTTGTTGGCGTCACTTCCAGATGAGTACGAGCACCTTGAAACTACTCTACTCCATGGAAATGGCAAAGTTTCTCTTAGAGAAATTTGTTCATAGCTATGAACAAAGAAATCGAGAAAAAATAAGGGCGGAGAATGAGAAGCACTGTTTGTGAGGGGTTGTCCTCAAAATCAAACGAGGACAAAGAAAGGAAGATCTAAGTCAAGATCTAAACCCAGCAAAGATGAATGTGCCTTTTGTTGAGAAAAGGGGCACTGGAAGAAAGATTGTCCGAGATTGAAGAATAAGGCCAAACATAATAATGGAATGGTCGTTATGGATTCAAATGTAGCTGATTGTGATGATTCAGACTTCTCATTTGTTGCAACAGAGCCATCAACATCATCAGACATATGGTTGATGGACTCAGCTTGTAGCTATCATATGTGTCCCAACAGGGACTGGTTCATGGAAGTTCAAGAAGGAGAATATGGCATCATCCACACAGCAGACAACAACCCTCTTACCTCATATAGAATTGGTTCAATACGATTAAGGAACCATGACGGAATGATCAGAACAGATATTCGATATGTATCGGATTTGAAGAAGAATGTCATCTCTGTGGGAGCCCAAGAATCAAAAGGGTTCAAAATCGTTGCAGAAAATAGGGTGATGAGAGTACGCTCTAGTACACTAGTGGTAATAAAGGAAAATCGGAAGAACAATAATATGTACCGCTATCATGGTAGTACAGTTATTGGGACAGCAACAGTGACGTCCAGTGATGACAAAGAGGCAAAAGTAACCAAGCTATCGCACATACGCTTGGGAAATGCTGGAGGAAAATCCTTGAAGACTCTATCAGATCAAGGATTGTTTAAAGGAGTAAAGACTTGCAACTTGGAGTTTTGCGAGCATTACGTCAAAGGGATACTGACAAGGGTTAAATTTGGTACATCGATCCATAATGCGAAAGGCATTTTGGATTATGTGCACTCTGATGTTTGGGGTCCTTCCAAAACACCTTAATTGGGTGGGAAGCACTATTTTGTAACCTTTGTTGATGATTTTTCCCTAAGAGTATGGGTGTATATAATGAAGAGCAAAGATGAAGTGCTGGGAATTTTTCTCAAATGAAAAACAATGGTGGAGAATAAAACAGGCAGGAGGATCAAGTGTATTCGCACAGACAATGAAGGTGAATACAAGAATGATCATTTCAATAAGGTCTGTGAAAATGATGGCATCTTCCGACACTTCACTGTTAGACGTACGCCACAACAGAATGGAGTGGCAAAACGCATGAACCGGACCTTGCTGGAGAAGGTACGATTATATGTTGTCTAATGCTGGCGTGGGACAATAATTTTGGGCTGAGGCAATTATATATGCATGCCACCTCATTAATCATCTACCATCTGCTGCTATTGATGGTAAGACACTATTTGAAAAATGGTATGGAAAGCTTGCTGTAGATTATGACTCTTTGCACGTGTTTGGCTCAACTGCATATTATCATGTGACAGAGTCAAAATTGGATCCAAGGGAACAGAAGGCTATTTTTCTGGGGATTACTTTTGGAGTCAAAGGATATCGCTTATAATTCCTATGACAAAGAAAGTAATATTCAGCAGGGATGTTACCTTTGAGAATCTGCTATTTTAAATAAGGTAACAAGTGAAGATACAAAACAAGATGATGGTGCTCTAAGCAGGTGGAGTTTGAGGGAAAATTTATTTTCCTACACAAGAAGCAGAGGAGGAAACAATTGAAGATTATCCTCTGGATGGAGAGCCGGTAGAGGATATTCCAACTCAGGAACCTCAACAACAACTTGAATCAATAGCAACCAGCTGGCCAAAAAGGACAATAACGAAACCTGTTCGTCTCATAGAGACAGTTGCTTGTGCAACAACAATTGTAGCTGATGATGTTCCTACCACTTATAAAGATGCAATCCAAAGTTCAGAAGATGATAAGTGGAGGATTGCCATGAATGATAAAATACACTCTCTTCATCAGAATCATACATGGAGATTGGCCAATCTCCCGAAGGGAAAGAAAGCAATTGTGTGCACATGGCTATTTTCAAAGAAGGAAGGATTTCCTAACCAAGTAGATGTTCGCTACAAAGCAAGATTGGTGGCCAAAGGATATGCTCAAAAGGAGGGAATTGATTACAATGAAGTATTTTCTCCAATTGCAAAACATTCGTCCATTAGAATTATGTTGGCTTTTGTAGCACAGTTGGATTTGGAACTAGTTCAGATGGATGTAAAACTGCATTTTTACATGGAAACTTGGAGGAGGAAATCTATATGACTCATCCAGAAGGATTCAAAGTTGTTGGAAAATAAAATATGGTGCGCAAACTTGAAATTTGTTGTACGATTTGAAACAATCTTCTAGACAATGGTATAAACGATTTGACAAGTTTATGTTGCAGCAAGGGTACAAGAGAAGCAAATACGATCATTGTGTGTATTTGCGCAGGCTTACAGATGGTTCCTTTATATATCTTCTCCTATATATTGATGATATGTTGATAGCTTCCAAGAATTCAGAAGAAATTGATAAGTTGAAGATTCAATTGAAGAAGGAGTTCGAGATGAAGGATTTGGGTGAGGGAAAGAAAATTCTTGGCAAGGAGATAATAAGAGATAGACGTTCAAAGAAACTCTGTTTATCTCAGAAATAATATTTAAAGAAAGTACTACAATTTTTTGGCATAGATGACAAGACTAAGCCAGTTAGTACTCCACTTGCTCCCCATTTTAAGTTAAGTACCACTATGTCGCCAAATGATGAAGCTGAACGAGAGTATATGTTAAAGGTACCAGACGCAAATGTTGTTGGTAGCTTGATGTATGCAATAGTCTGTACGAGACCTGATATTTCACAAGCAGATATATGCATAATCAAGGGAAGGAGCATTGGCAAGCCGTGAAGTGGATTCTACGGTATACTCATAATATTGTAGATGTTGGGTTAGTTTTTGAGCAGGAAGGAAATTAGTCTGTAGTTGGATATTGCGACTCAGATTTTGCAGGTGATCTGGACAAATAAAGATCAACAACTGGTTATGTGCTTACTTTTGCAAAGGCACAAGTTAGTTGGAAGTCTATATTGCAGTCAACAGTTGCTTTGTCTACAACAGAGGCAGAGTACATGGCTATTACAGAGGCTGTGAAGGAGGAAATTTGGCTTCAAGGATTGTTAAAGGAGCTTGGTGTTGAACAAAAGGATATCACAATTTTTTGTGATAGTCAAAGTGCTATTCAATTAGCGAAGAACCAAGTTTATCATGCAAGGACGAAGCACATTGATGTTCGGTATCATTTCGTACGAGAAATCATAGAAGAAAGTGGAGAGAAGAAAATTCATATTGCAGAGAATCCTGCTGATATGCTGACAAAGGTGGTGGCTGCGATCAAGTTTCAACATTATTTGAATTTGATCAACATTGTTGAACACTGAAGATTGAAGATGGAGACACAACCAAAATTTGTTACTGAAAGAAAATTGAAGATGTGAAATTTTTCCATGGTGGAGATTTGTTTATTGTCAAGAATCCCACATCGGTGGGTGACAATATGGATTGGGAATTTTTCCCTATAAAAGAAGGTCTAATGTTTAGGATTTAAACACACCTCTCATTTGCCTTCTCATTTATTTAATGCATTTGAATCTTCTCTATTTAGTATTATTTCACTTTTATTTTTGGAGTGAACTAAAATATTGGTTGTGTCCGAGGAGTAGGCAAAGTTGGCCGAACCTCGTTAAATTCTGGTATTTTTTTTGTTGTTGTTTATTGTCTTATTTATTATTTAGTTACTGCCGTAATTTTTGGTATAATAGTTGTGACTCATTCACACTATATACATTCGCTTCCGCAACAGTTTAACAACATATGTCCTTAAAGTAATCAATTCGTTACCCTTGTGGGTGTTCTTGTAATTGCTCGTTTGTTTTTTCTGCCACCCTTGAAATAGGAGTTCTCTTAGTGTAATCAATTTGTTATTCTTTCTAACAGATCAAGTCAGCTCAGACATCTCCGACTTGTCAAGTGTTGTCGTAACTTAGCTGGAGGTTTGGCTGCAGTCGCCAAGAACTTGCCGTTGTTGGAGGAGTTGCACATTCACTTCACCATGATCATTAAAGATGATATAGAAATTATTGGTCATTCTTGCCCGCTGCTCAAGTCATTTATATTGAATGCCGGTGATACATATGGACTTCCACCATCTCAAGACACTGATCAAGCTCTAGCTATTGCCAGAAGTATGCCTAAATTGCAGCACCTTTCGCTTCTTCAGAATACCTTGACAAATGTAGGATTGCAAGCCATTCTTGATGGCTGTCCATACCTTGAATTGCTTGACTTGCGGCGCTGTTATAATCTAAATCTTGAAGGGGATTTAGGAAGAAGATGTAGGCAACAGATTGTAGATTTAAAACTCCCTCATGATTCCACTCATGATTATGAATTTGATTCTGGACTTGGGCATTACTGGGCTTTTGATGATGGATACACATCTGAGTTCGCCGATATTGTTTATGATTATGGTCACGTTCTCGGCCACAGAGACTATCAGGAGTATGATTATGGTTATTTTGAGATTAATGATGCTTATCAAGAAGATGATTATGGTTATTTTGAGACTAATGATGGTTATCCAGAAGATGGTTGCTTTGACATTGACGACTCCACTAACTTTTATTGATGTCATGTTCAAACCCAAAGTTTTGATGGTAAGGACATAATCTTTTCTTTCTTTCTCTTTTGTTCTGCTCGCCACAGGATATAGAAAGAGAAGTAGAGAACACAAAATGGCTATTTGAGAACATTGTTGGTGGTTGCATTTTGTATTTTGCAGGTTTTTGGTTGATTTTGGGTGATATGGCATCTTTAGCAGTAGTAATAGGTGATGTATTTTAGTTTTGTGCATATTTTGCAGCTGAATGTAATTAGAATGACCGAACTAATACTCTTCCTTTTGCGTTTGTGGTGATTTCTAGATAACTATTGCCTTGCTTTTGTTCCTCTTGTTATTCAAGTTGTTGTGTATCTTATGTATACTTTTTGGAGCTTGGGTATAAAATCTACTTCTGCTATACATGTTCAGAGTAATTTTGTTCTTGTTAAATGTTATGGAGCTTGTCCGTCAGTTGAGCGTGCACCTAATTATCTCGACCCTCGAACCACCGCTTTTCACCCTCGGACTCCGAACACCAACCCTCGACCATTGAGCCGGTGTCAAAAAAGTGAAGCACTGGTGTTTTTCTATCAATCTTTGTACGGTGGTTGTGAGCACGTGATTTTTGCCGTGTTTTAATTACTCCTATAAACTCATTTAAATTAAAATTTTTATTCTATAGGAATTAATTGTTCAATTTCGTATTTATTTGCATTTTTATTTGATTGCCATAATTAATGAAAAATACCAAAAATATTATTTAGCATTTTTAGGAGTTTAACTTTAGCTTATTAATTAGATTAGTATTATTAATATAAGAAAATAACAAAAATAGCCTTTTCTTGCGTTCTAGTTATTAATTATCCAATTGATCGTAAAATAGTTTTTAAATAATTTCATAAATTGGCTGCTTAATTTTAGAATCAAATTAGGTTGTATTTTTAATTTCTTGCATTTTTATTTTACAATATTGAAAATTTAAAACAAAGCAAAAAATGAAAAAATGAATTAAAGAAAAGAGAAAGTGAAATAAAATTAGAATACAAAGAGTAAGAAGGGCCGCCCATGTTTGGGCCATTAATTAGTTCCCAACCCCAGCCCCGTCCAGCCCAGAACACGTTCCCCCTTCCGGTCCAATTAGATGCTTCACTAAACGACGTTGTTCCCCAGTCTTTCAATCCTGGCCGTTTATCTTGATCCATCCAACGGCCAGGAACTAAAAACCCAATTCCCTTATATCTATCCGAAAATCCCTAAGACCTTTCAGTTCCAAAGCCTCTCCATCTTCATCTTCTCTCAATCACCAGAAGTTTTTCAACTCTAATCCACCATTTCCGGCCAGCGAGAAGGTCAATCCGCCTTCAAAGTTCAACCACGCCACCATCGTTCATTCCTGAGCCCAAATCCACCTCTACTTCTCATAAACTCCCCACCAAGTCGGGCCAGTTTTAATCAGAAGTTGAAGGGAAGAAATCTCTCAGTATATTCGAGTCCTTAGGGAACGATTAGGCCTGAGATCGATATTGTTTATTCGTTTAGAAGAACATGCGACCAATACCAATCTCGGGTCGAATCGGAGATGCCGGAGTTTTGATTCGAAGGCTGAATTCTGTATGCTTTCTTTCTTTAGTTTTCATTTGATTCGTCGTTTTGTTTAGTTCAATCGAGCATAAATTAAAGCTGATTTCACCTTTTAGATTGTTAAAATCGATAAGTTAATTCGTCTTAGGCCAGTCCTTAGTCTTTCGTTTAAATTCTGATTGGTTTTTGATTCGTTGTTAGTTCGAATGCTCAAACGTTAATTAGTCGTTAGCTTACTTAATCTTCTCATTTGTTTCAATAAGATATTGATTTGAAACTTTTCTTTGATTTTGGCTGCTGTTCTTCTGGATTTATTTTGGGTCGTTTGTTTTGTTTGTGAGATTGGTTATAGCTTATTAGATAACCTTAGTTAGTCTTAACTGGGGTAACAGGTTTGGGGTTAACCGAGGTTGGGAAGGTCAGTAATTTCAGGGGTGTTTAAGGGTGTTTTGGGTAGTTTAAGTGCGGGAATCTTAACTGAAAGAGAAAGCTTCCAGCAGGGACTAAGGGCCAATTTCAGGCTTTGAATGGATAAACTTGGGCTTCAAGTCAAGATTAGGAGGACTAAATAGCGAAAAAAAGAATAATTGAGGGTCCAAAGTAGTAAATAAGTAGGTACTAATGGTGCAAATAAAAAATCTGAGTGTTGCCTCTATTTTTCTCTATAAAAGGGCATTTGATGCCTTGGAAAGGGGGCTTGAACTTTAAAGTTGAAAAAATCCCAAAAAAATCTAATTCTCCTTTAGCTTCAAATTAATTTCTGCATTCAAGTATTAAAAAATACAAAAATAGTACATATACAAGAAAAGAAAACAACAAAAGAATTTCCGTTGTTTCATTGATTTTTTTTCTGTTGGTATCTGAGATCTATAGATTTTAATTTATTCTCGAGTTTCATTTGAGCTTGTGTGGGGTGTGTTCCTGATGTTTGGGGGCTGTTAAAGTGGCTTGGTTTTCAAGTGAATTTCCTTCTGATTCTTGCTGGGTAGATTTCAATGTTGAAAGACTGTATTATTATTTTGCCTGTCGAATCCTCACTCTTCTTTGCTTTCTCGAATTCCAGGCACACAGTTATGTATCCCTGCTGTGATGTTGAGCTTGTGTCAATATAATTTTCCCTGCTTGAAATGAAATGGAATCAAAGTTACTGATTGAAGACATGTTAATTGTTTTATTACATATATGAATATAGGTGGATGATATATGTAATTTCCTAATATGATAGAACATAAGCTTAGGAGTTCTATGTATAGTAACGAGATTTTGAACTGTGGAAACTTGACTGACTCTATGGCTTTCCTAATTCTACATGTAACTATTGAATTGAACTATAGCTTAGTGGTTGTTTAATTCTGAATCTCATATTTTTTTAAGCCTTCATGATGTATTTCGAAGTAGTTAAATCCAAATGGCAAGGAATTTCATGAGTAAACACTGTTTGATTCATATGAGCATTAGAATATAACATTGTTACCATGCTAATTTAGGTACCAGAATCTATAGAATTTGGCTATAATAGTTAATATGCTTTGTTTGTAAATCACGAGCTGTTTAATTGGGCATGTTGTTTGGGCTTGTTGTTTAATGTTAGGCCCAATATTGTTATCCATTTGATACCTAAAAATTCCAGGCATGTAATTAGGGAAGCAAGGCCCCTCACTTCGTTTTGGAAATTAGACTTGAGTAGATGCTCGTTGGGTATTCGTTCCCCCTGTCTCCCATTAATTTGAGATTGGGCCAATTTTGGGGCTCAGCTTCGAAGTTCTGCTGCCTGAGGCAAGTACTTGGGCTCATGGTTTGAGCCTGTTTTCCAAGGAGTCCGAATTAAAGGTTTTAATTGATTTTTGAAATTCGATTTTGAGTTACGTAAAGGGTTTTAAACTAAAAGGCTCGTCCTTTTGTTTGGACCCGAATTTGAACTTAAGGCCCAGATTTTAAATGTAATCATTTAAGATCTTTCTTTTCTAGGGACAAAAATTCTAAAAGTAAAAAAATACAGCTATCTTTTAGGTTTATCTTTTTAAAATAAAATGAGCCTCGCCTCGCCCAATAAATATACAATATTAGGGGGCCCTCAATAAGCTAAAAATATTTAGAAATATCGGAAAGCGCCGTTTAGCGAATTTCACGGCCCTCCCAAAAGATTACAATGTGTTAGGCTCTATTAGGCACAACTTTAATAAATTACATTCCTAAATATGGGTGAGTATTTTATGCGACCCAAATCCAAATCCTAAAATGTTGAATAAAGTGTGCCTAGGATTGCGGGTTCATTTGATGCGGCGCAAGCCGAAAACACGTTTTAAACGACGTTCACTTTCTCAAATAAATATTGTGTTGAATAAAAGCGGTAAAAAGTAAAAAATTGGCACATAGGCTCTTCATGTAATAAAATCAAATTTTAGTCATTCATAGCAATTTAAGCGACCGTGCTAGAACCACAGGATCCGAGGGAGCCTAACACCTTCCCTCGGGTCAACAAAATTCCTTATTTAGAATTTCTGGTTCGCAGACTCCAATTGGGAAGTCGAACATTTTCCTCGGATTGGGATTCAAGCTAAACCAGTGACTTGGGACAGCAAATGCTAAACCTTTCCCAAGTGGCGACTCTGAACAAATAATTAATCTCGATCCGAATAATGTCACTTTAAATGGAAAAACTCTCTTATACATTATTCTTTCGGGGTAGGTGTGTAAAAAAGGAGGTGTGACAGTGGCGTAAGTGCGGAGACGATTATGGGGGAGAAGTAATGGAGGAGGATTTTTAGAAAGGCATTTAAGTGACAATAGCTTATGAGAATTGTCCTTAAAATTTGACATTTCGTCTTTGTCAGCGCAGTGGAGGATCACGCAGGATCACGCGTTGATGGAGACATTTATAATTACCAATTTATCTAGTATGAGCGTTCAAATAGGAAAGTTACAAGTTTGTTTATCGGCGTTACAAGTGAATGCAAGTTTAAGCGGTGAAGATAATCATTACATACAGATTTCCTTAGGAACTTAGACCCAGGGAGATCTTTAACCAAATTACCAAAATACAAGAGAATGGGGATATGCTACTTCTATGTTATAACTGGCGTAGTTAGCCATCAGGTCAAAAACTTAGTTTCCTTCTCCGAATATGTGAGAGTGTACCGGTGGTTCATAATCCAATGACCAAAAGACCCCGCAACTTCAAAAATGGGGCTAATGCTAGAAAAACGACCACTGGTAGTCAGTAAATCTTTTCAAAAGCTAAATTAATCATCAGAGATGTCATCTTCATCTCCACAAGCCTCGAATGAAAATTCAAAACCTTTCAGAGAGTCACCAGGGCGCTTCACATTCTTAATTTGTCCAGAAATTCTACTACTCAAGACTTCATTGAGGCTAACATTTTTGCACAGACGCAGGTCAAGTGATACAAGATGAAGACAGCCATCAAGAGTAGCTAGGAGGCCTTCATTTGTGATAGTATTCCCAATGAGCTGAAGGTTCTGCAAGGCAGGCAAGTTCTTAGCAATAGCTAGAGCCTCTTTGTTTCTAAAATCTCCTTCACCAAAGTCATCACTTGATCCCATATAACATGACTTATTCAATTTAAAGGACACCTTGGGCAAGAGCGTCCATGAGCTTCAATTCCCTCTATGGTAATATCAGTGTGCGTCAGACTAAGCTCCTCCAACAATGGGATCTTTTGAACTGCTTCAACCAAGCCGTCACATACCATACCATAGCAACATGCGATACTAAGTCTTATCAGTTTTCCAGATCGGCCCATGTTCCTTTCGGCAGTTCCAACCATGGCGGCTTTTTCACCATTGACGCCTTCTGGTTTTTGCCTTTTCCCTTTCGATTCATTTTATTTTTAGGGTTGGATGAATTGGGAAAGTGAGGACATAGAAATGAGAGGAAGCGATATATAGGCTGGGTGCTGGGTCCTTGTAGCGTAAGATGCATTTAACTATTTCATTTTCAATATGTTTTGCCGCCTTCTTTTGTATTTGCTCAACATTATATTTTAAGCTGCATTTACCAGAATTTATTATATTTTCTAAAAGGGGAAAACTTATTTTCTCCCTTTAAAAAATCAAACTCTTCTTTCAGATTAAAGAAAAGAAATATTCTCCCTCTATCATAAGAAATGTCTTTGCCCTTGAGTTTTTCAATTTTCACTCTATGCAATTTTTTTTGGGTGAAAATTATTTTGCCCTTAAACTTTACTTAAAAAATTAAATTCCTTTTCTAACATTGAATAAAAAATATTCTTTTGCTCCTATTTTATGTATCTATTTTGCATTTTTGATTCTCCTTCTATGAACTATTTAAATGATTTTTCATTTTTAAAGTAGGTCCTTTATTAAACTATGCTATACCTTATCGGATGGTGAGGTTGGATATTTCTTAGCCCAGTCGGGTGTTGGCTTGTGTGGTTTTCCGGTCTTCTTTGTATGATCGCATCAGGGAGCGCCACTATGATGACCCGCATTTGCTTGTCCTGAAGGACATGGTCCAGCATGATGGTGCCAAATATGTGATATTGTGTTGCGGATGCAGGGCTGAATTTGCGCGCCCAATGTGGATGGGCTCCGAGAGTTGATATTAGAGGAGGCCCACAGCTCGCGGTATTTTATTCATTCAGGTGCCGCGAAGATGTACCATGACTTGAGGCAGCATTATTGGTGGAGGAGAATAAAAAAGGACATTGTGAGTTATGTGGCTAAGTGTCTCAATTGTCAGCAGGTCAGTATGAATATCAGAGACCTGGTGGTGTACTTCAGCAAATGGATATTCCAGAGTGGAAATGGGAGAAGATTACTATGGACTTTGTGAGTGGTCTCCCTCGTACCTCGAGGAACTTTGATTCTATTTGGGTGATTGTGGATAGGTTGACCAAGTCTGCGCATTTCATTCTAGTGTGTACCACCTATTCTTCGGAGCGGTTAGCAGATATTTTCATCCGTGAGATTGTGCGGTTGCATGGGGTTCCAGTTTCAATTGTCTCAGACAGGGGTACTCAATTTTCTTCCCAACTTTGGAGAAATTTTCATCGGTAGTTGGGCACTCAGATTCAGATGAGCACGACTTTTCATCCTCAGACGGACGGGCAGTCCGAGCGTACTATTCAGATATTGGAGAACATGTTGCGTGCCAATGTTATTGATTTTGGAGGTTCTTGGGCCAAGTTCTTTCCACTTGCGGAGTTTGCTTAACAATAGTTATCAGTCCAACATTCAGATCGCACCGTATGAGGCTTTGTATGGGAGACGGTGTAGATCTCCAGTTGGCTGGTTTGAGCCTGACGAGGCTAGACTATTGGGGACAGAGTTAGTTCAGGATGCCTTAGAGAACGTGAAAGTTATCCAGGAGAGACTTCGTACGGCTCAGTCGCGTCAGAAGAGTTATGTGGACTGGAAGGTTCGGGATGTATCTTATATGGTGGGCGAGAAGGTTTTGTTGAAGATTTCGCCTATGAAAGGCGTGATAAGGTTTGGAAAGAAGGGGAAGCTGAGTTCGCAGTCCGTTGGACCTTTTGAGATACTCAGGAGGATTGGGGAGGTAGCCTATATGCTTGCTTTTCCACCCACCTTGTCGGGGATTCATCCGGTGTTCCATGTTTCCATGCTCAGGAAGTGTGTTGGGGACCCGTCTCATGTATTAGACTTCAGTATGATCCAGTCAGATGAGGACTTAACCTATGACGTGGAGCCAGTGGCTATTTTGGGTCGTCGGGTTCGGAAGTTGAGATCAAAGGACATAGCTTCGGTGAAGGTGCAGTGGAGAGGTCGGACCGTGGATGAGGCCACTTGGGAGACCGAGCAGGAGATGCGAAGCAGATATCCTCATTTGTTTGAGGCTCCAGGTATATTTCTTGACCCGCTCGAGGACGAGCGTTTGTTTTAGTTGGGGAGGATGTGATGACCCGGCCCATCATCATGTGAGTTACCACCCCGTCTTCCCCATTTTATGCTTCTATATGCTCCATTTTATGTGTTTGAAGTGATTTGGACAGAGTTTGGATGGAATTGAGACAATTAGTCTCTTTAAGAGAAGGCTAGTTTAGAAAAGTCAACAGGATGTTGACTTATGAGTTATTGGGCTCAGAATGGATTTCCGACGGTTCGGCTAGTTTTGGGTGGTGATTTATGACTTAGGGGTGAAATCGGATCTGAATTTGGTGGTTCGGTGTAGAATTAGGCTTGAATTGGCTAGGTTTGAATTTCGGCGAATTCCGGTTGATAGGTGAGATTTTAATCTGGGGTTGGAATAGAATTTCGAGAGTTTATGTAGCTTTGTTAGGTTATTTTAGTTATTTCTGCAAATGTTCAGGTCAATCGAACGTCGTTTGGTCGGGTTTTTGGTCGAATGAGAACTTTGAAAGTATTGGTTTAACTTAAGCTTGAATCCATCGTGAATTGATGATTTTTGTATTGTTGGATGTGTTTTTATGATTGGAACATGTTCTTATGATGTTTTGGAATAGGCTGGTGGTTTTGGTTGGGGCCCTGGGGGCCTCAGGGTAATTCCGGATGGTTGATCGGTGGTTGTAGGAGTTGTGGCATGTTTTAGGTGAGCTGCTTCTGCTATTTCCGCGCTGCAGAAAAGGAGCAGCTTAAGCGGTACCGCAGACCCACCGGGTGAGCCGCAAAATCGGAAAATGAAGGGATGTCCTGGATCGCGTAAGCATAAAGGAGACCGCATAGGCGGTAACCGCGTAAGCGGAAGTTGACCGCAAAAGCGGTGACCGCATGAGCGGTCAGTTGACCGCATAAGCGGAAAGCGAGTTGGGCAGAAGGGTTAAATTATCATTTTTCATCTGCGAGCAAATATCATTTTCCACCATTGTTGAGCACATTTTGGAGCTATTGGACGAGGGAGTAAGAGGATTTTACCTAGGTTTCGACTTGAGGTAAGTTTTATACATGATTTCCAACAATATTTCGCATTAAAACTGGACTTTTCCGCAAGGCAAGATAGTCGACTATCTGATTTAGTTAGTCGACTAACCTAATGACTGCTTCCCAAGATAGTCGACTATCAACTAAGTTAGTCGAATAACCTCAGCAGATTTTGAAAATATTGTTTAATTATGAAGCAACGGATTTAATTAGTTTATTCTCATGTTCGTATATCTCTTTTGATTAATTGATTCATGTACCACACATACGATATTCAAAGAGAAGAAATATTCCTCTCATTTAAGTATGTGTAAGGCAGATGTTACTACAATTTCTGGTAGTAGTAAATTGATTAAAGGCTCCGGAAGAGCAACTATAACTCTGCCTAAAGGAACAATATTTTAGAGAATGCAATGTTCTCCTCCAAGTCTAAAAGGAGCTTGTTGAGTTTTAAAGATATCATTCAAAATGGATATCATATTAAGACAATAGATGAGAATAATCTTGAATTCCTCATTTACTCATGAAAACGAGGCTGCCCACTTCAGTTTGGGGTCACGCCATTTTGCATGCAGCAATGCTAGTTCGTCTCAGAACGACGAATTATCACAAATATTCCCCGTTGTAACGAGTTTTGGGTCATGAACCTAATATATCCAACTTAAGAATTTTTGGATGTGCAGTATATGTGCCTGTAGCACCGCCATATTGCACCAAAATGGGTCTGCAAAGAAGGTTAGGAATATATGTTGAGTTTGAATCGCCCTCCATTATTCGCTACCTCAAAACATTGACAGGGGATTTGTTCACTGCACGATTTGCAGACTGTCAATTCGATGAGACACTTTTCCCAAAATTAGGGGGAGAAGTTGGTGAAACCAAACGGGAAATTTTGTGGAAAAATGCATCATTATCTCATCTTGATCCACATACCTCTATTTGTGAAAAAGAGGTGCAAAATATTATCCATTTGCAAAGAATAGCAAATCGAATGCCAGACGCATTTACAGATTTGAAAAGGATAACAAAGTCACATATCCCCGCAGTGAATGTGACAACATCTGATTCACGAATACATATTTATTATTGGAAGAATATGAACATGAAATTGGTATTGAATATACCACTCACCCCTAGAAGGAGGTTTGAGATGATATATGAAAATAATGTCATTGTTATGGCATGAATAGTCATTGGTCACGTACCTATTGTACGCCAAAATAATTTGTCAATGTGATTATCAAAGGACAATAATAATGCAAGAAACATATCTTGCATATAATTTTGACATGACCATAATGGTATAACTTTCTCTTTAAAAGAGATATTCACCACATGGATGTTGATGAATTTGTGGTAGAACAAAATTAATTGAGAGCTCTAGAAGAGCCAATTATTACTATGTTGGAGAAACACAATTGATTACCAATAAGGTATTGTATTGTAGTAAGTCTCAAAGAAACTTATTCAGTTTCCAAAGTATATGCGAAAGCGATTGATTATATTGAGACTATAAATAAAGGAAAGATTTGATATCTTCTATTACTACAACTTGTAGCGGTATAATCTGTATGTGAAAAACTACCCGCTTTATTCTCTAGTTTGTACTACACAAGAATACCACAATAAAGTGGACGTTTATTGATATAAAAACCCATATCATAATAAACTTGAAGTTTATTGATAATTGCACATGTCATGGTGTAAATTTGAAGTTTATCAATATTGATAATTTATTCAGTTGGCATTCGGGTTAGCCGTATCATTTTAAGTATGATGTGCAGTAATAGAGAATTCACATGGATAAATATTAAAGAACTAGAAAGTTCTTTACGAATTCTCTTGTATTACTTGTTCTCATTAATTAATTGACCAACTAAAGAGTTCGGGTTGAATCTCATAAATTCTGGAAATATCAAAGGCGAATATGGGCCCATTCACCTACCATGTATACCACATATGATGCATCTATGATATGGTTACATGTGCGATTGTTATTAACCCGCAGCCTGGCCGGTGCTTGCGAGGTAAATTGCTCAGTAATATAACTTCGAGCATAATTTCCAGATTTTCTATTCAAGATAGTTCATCTTGATAAGTTGGTTTATATTATAGTTGGTTTAGCAAGATAATTATTGAGTGCCTCCACTTAACAGCTAAACTGTTTCTTATGAGAACAAAGTTATATATATATCAGTTTGATATACGTTGTATACGAGAGTATATTATATTCTCCCCTCATAAGTGGTTCAGGGTCAGGAACCAAATAATTTCATCTTATTATTATTGATATGCGGTGTATATTTTCATTAACACCATAATGCACAAAGATGGACTCTCAAAGTTGAGGAAACAAGTTAGCTTTTCTAACATGAGGGGGAGACATGATAACACTTGAGAAAAGGTTACATGGGATGAATTATCATTTGTATATATAGATCCTCGAATATCATAATATGAACCTGAAGTTCATAAAAGGATAATTCAATTGCAACATATTGCAAAGCATGCTATACGCATTTGCTGACCCAAAGAAAGTAACTATATTCTCACTGCAAATGCTCATATTAAGTCCTAGAAGGACAAAGTCTTTGATACGCTTAAAGCGTATAGACAAATGGGTTTCAAAATAACTTCTTAATAAAGAAGATGAGCAAATGATCAAAGTGATCATAATGGGGAGGCAAGTGATCTAGAAGATCACATGACATAACACTTCATAAAATCTCATGAGAGATTCAAGTACCTGAATATATGAATAAAGAGATCTCCATGTTATGTCTTTATGAAAATTTACTGGAACCGATATAAAATGTTCGTCGACGACATCTATGATAGCGCTAAATATCGATGAGGATCTTATGTTTGTCGAATACAAACAAAAATATTGGCTAAATGGAAGAGATACAATTCAAGCAGAATTGATTCCATATGAAAGACATGTAGTTTTGGACATGTAGTTCAAATACTTGAAAGTATAATGTCAATGGTATGTGTAATCAGTTTTCGATATCTTATTTGTTTAGCATGACATGAAAACTTGATATGCATCTAAAGTCTATTATATGGCTTATATGACTTAACTTATATGTCAATCCATGAAAGATTGAAGTTGCTTGAAGCATATACAATTCTTGGTCCTGAAGTACCACATCCTAAGTAGAACTTGTGTACATATGTATCTTGCTATAACTATAAGCATGATGGCATCGAGAATACCTCTATGGAGATATTGAAGAGTCATTCCACGACATTATATGAATATGTTCATATCTATCAAGAATGATAATTTCAAGGTGCGGAATATTTTATTCAAATCAATATGGCTGATTTATTTATCAAATCTCTACAAAAGATCGTTTTGAAGATGGTGCACAAGATTGGAATGCAACTGCTCAAGGATGTGAATTGATGCTCTTTTCAGGGGGAGTTAATGCGCGTTGCACTCTTTTCCCTTATAAGGTTTTGTCCCACTGGGTTTTCCTTGCAAGGTTTTTAACGAGGCAACCAATAGGCGCATATTCAAACATGTGTACTCTTTTTCCTTTTCTATAATTTTTTCCCATTGGGTTTTGTTTTAGTTAAGGTTTTAACGAGGCACATTATTGAATAGACATTCAAGGGGGAGTGTTATAAAATATTCTATTTAAGGTGAATGTTCATATTTAGAGAGATCCTAAGGTTTACTAGTTGGTGGCTAAGTCACCACCTCCCTATAAATAAAGGGGTTCTCTCCCATTGTAAATCATCCCAAAGTATCAATAAAAATACTCCTTTCTCTACTTTTCTCTATATTGTTCTTGTTCTTGTATTATTGTTCTTGTTCTTATATTATTTCATAACAAGTAGTACTTTTTTTTAAACAACAAACAAGAAAATATCATGGAGGTAACTATTTTTAAGAGAGAGAAAAAAACGATCTCAACCTTGGTCAGCTCAGCAAAACCGCAAAATGGAAGCAGACATGGAAAATCTATTCGCACCGCCGTGGCTGGAATTACCGTCGGAGATTACATCAACGATACTACAAAAGCTGGGGACGATAGAGATACTGAGAAATGCAGATAAAGTGTGTACAACTTGGCGGCGATTATGCCAAGACCCAGCCATGTGGCGAGTTATCAACATGCGAGACAATGTCTGGGACATGTTGGAAGGTGATTTGGAGCAGATATGCCGTGAAGCAGTGGATCGTAGCCAGTGTCAATTAATTGATATCAATCTTGAGTACTTTGGCAGTGATAAGTTGCTCTATTATATTGCTGAAAGGTTCCTTTTCTTAACCCTAATTTCCTGTTTTTTTTTCCCATCTCTTGTATGCGCTTAATTGTGTTACTTTGGAATCAGTTTATAGGTACCTTTCTGTTATGCTAGGAACAATTATTAACTGGAATGGGAAAACAGGATTTTGCTCTAGCTTAAAATCTAGTTACAATTCGGAAGTAATGGATAATAATACTCCCTCTGTCCCTATGTAAGTGAGGGCGTTTGACCGCACGCAGAATTTAAGAAAGGAAGATTTTTGAAACTTGTAGCCTAAAACGAGTGATAGGTAGCTATATGGCTATAAATAATCCATTAAGGGTAAAATGAGATATTGAAAGTTAAATTATTTCTATATAGAAAGTTGTCATTCTTTAGGTACCAGGCCAAAAAGGAAAGAGTGTCACTGTGATAGAGGAATAAGGAGCAGACTAAGCTCAATCAAACTTACTCCATTTGACACATCACCTGAATAGGAGGAGGATAGACCAAAATTAGAATGAGATGAGAAGAGAGAATTCGAGGGGGGGAGGGAGGGAGGGGGGAGGGGGGAGAGAGAGAAGATTGCTATAAACGTGATACCTTTTTTCTAGTTTGTGGCATTTGTATCGATGAAGAAGAAGATCCTCCAACAGTGATGTCAATTTTTGGATTTAAATTGTGGGCTGTCCTATCTGGTTTGTGGTTTTGAGTAAAAACGTGTAATTCAGGCTCTTCCTAGTCCCAAACGTCATCATCCCCCTTTTAATTAAACTCTCATGCTCCAAATGCCATCGTTTATTATCGATAATAATACTCCCTCCATCCCAATTTAAGTGAGGGCGTTTGACTGCACTCATAATTTAAGAAAGGAAGATTTTTGAAACTTGTAGCCTAAAACGAGTGATAGGTAGCTATATGGCTATAAATAATCCCATTAAGGGTAAAATAAGACACTGAAAGTTAAATTATTTCTAGATATAGAAAGTTGTCATTCTTTAGGTATGAGGCCAAAAAGGAAAGAGTGTCACTGGGACAGAGGAATAAGCAGCAGACTAAGCTCAATCAAACTTCCTCCATTTGACACATCACCTGAATAGAAGGAGGATAGACCAAAATTAGAATAAGATGAGAGAAAGAGGAGAAAGAGAGAATTTGAGGGAGGGAGAGGGGAGGGAGGGAGAGAGAGAAGATTGCTATAAACGTGATACTTCTTTTCTAGTTTGTGGCATTTGTATCAATGAAGAAGAAGATCCTCCAGCAGTGATGTCAATTCCTGGATTTAAATTGTGGGCTGTTCTATCTGGTTTGTGGTTTTGAGTAAAAACGTGTAATTCAGGCTCTCCTAGTCCCAAACGTCATCATCTCCCTTTTAATTAAACTCTCATGCTCCAAATGCCATCGTTTATTATCGATAATAATACTCCCTCCATCCCAATTTAAGTGAGGGCATTTGACTGCGCTCGGAATTTAAGAAAGGAAGATTTTTGAAACTTGTAGCCTAAAACGAGTGATAGGTAGCTATATGGCTATAAATAATCCCATTAAGGAAAAAATGAGACATTGAAAGTTAAATTATTTCTAGATATTGAAAGTTGTCATTCTTTAGGTATGAGGCCAAAAAGGAAAGAGTGTCACTGGGACAGAGGAATAAGTAGCAGACTAAGCTCAATCAAACTTCCTCCATTTGACACGTCACCTAAACAGAAGGAGGATAGACCAAAATTAGAATGAGATAAGAGAAAGAGGAGAAAGAGAGAATTTGAGGGAGGGAGAGAGAGAAGATTGCTATAAACGTGATACCTTTTTTCTAGTTTGTGGCATTTGTATCTATGAAGAAGAAGATCCTCCAGCAGTGATGTCAATTTGTGGATTTAAATTGTGGGTTGTTCTATCTGGTTTGTGGTTTTGAGTAAAAACGTGTAATTCAGGCTCTCCTAGTCCCAAACGTCATCATCCCCCTTTTTAATTAAACTCTTGTGCTCCAAATGCCATCGTTTATTATCGATAATAATACTCCCTCCATCCCAATTTAAGTGAGGGCGTTTGACTGTGCTCAGAATTTAAGAAAGGAAGATTTTTGAAACTTGTAGCCTAAAACGAGTGATAGGTAGCTATATGGCTATAAATAATCTCATTAAAGGTAAAATGAGACATTGTAAGTTGAATTATTTCTAGATATAGAAAGTTGTCATTCTTTAGGTATGAGGCCAAAAAGGAAAGAGTGTCACTGGGACAGAGGAATAAGCAGCAGACTAAGCTCAATCAAACTTCCTCCATTTGACACATTACCTGAATAGAAGGAGGATATACCAAAATTAGAATGAGATGAGAGAAAGAGGAGAAAGAGAGAATTTGAGGTAGGGAGGGGGGAAGGAGGGAGAGAGAGAAGATTGTTATAAACGTGATACCTTTTATCTAGTTTGTGGCATTTGTATCGATGAAGAAGAAGATCCTTCAGTAGTGATGTCAATTTGTGGATTTAAACTGTGGGCTGTTCTATCTGGTTTGTGGTTTTGAGTAAAAATGTGTAATTCAAGCTCTCCTAGTCCCAACTCTCGTGCTCCAAATGCCATCGTTTATTATCGATAATAATACTCCCTCCATCCCAATTTAAGTGAGGGTGTTTGACTGCGCTCAGAATTTAAGAAAGGAAGATTTTTGAAACTTGTAGTCTAAAACGAGTGATAGGTAATTATGTAGCTATAAATAATCCCATTAAGGGTAAAATGAGACATTGAAAGTTAAATTATTTCTTGATATAGAAAGTTATCATTCTTTAGGGATGAGGCCAAAAAGGAAAGAGTGTCACTGGGATAGAGAAATAAGCAGCAGACTAAGCTCAATAAAACTTCCTCCATTTGACACATCACCTGAATAGAAGGAGGATAGACCAAAATTAGAATGAGATAGAGAGAAAGAGGAGAAAGAGAGAATTTCAGAGAGGGAGGGAGGGAGGGAGGAGAAAGAGAGAATTTGAGAGAGGGAGGGAGAGAGAGAAAATTGCTATAAACGTGATACTTTTTTTCTTGTTTGTGGCATTTTTATCGATGAAGAAGAAGAGCCTCCAGCAATGATGTCAATTTGTGGATTTAAATTGTGGGCCGTTCTTTCTGGTTTGCGGTTTTGAGTAAAAACGTGTAATTCAGGCTCTTCCTAGTCCCAAACGTCGTCATCCCCCTTTTAATTAAACTCTCATGCTCCAAATGCCATCGTTTATTATGTGTTATGAAATACTTTTAAACATACTTCATCTAACATTCCACCCCCTTCGAATCAGTATTTACCTTAAAACTGCATATTGACGAATGTTGGAGAACTGATTCTTCAAGAAATCCCAGTCATCTCATGTTGCCTTCCTCACTGTAAGATTTGACCATTCCACCAACACCTATACTGCAGCTCGACCATTTTTCTTGATCATCCTCCTTTTTGAAATGGCTATTGGCTGCTAGTTCAATGAGAAATTGTCCTTCTTCTCCCAAGTTTGACAAATTAGTATGAATGGTGTTGTTAGCTCTTACCTTCTTTTTCAGTAGTGATATAGGCAATACATTATGTACTGGGACCCCGTAGATAACTCCAATTATAAGCCAACTGGCCTATTCTCAGCAGTACTTTAGAAGGCCACTATGTTTTGAGCTTAGCTTGAAGTTCTTGCGCAAGGCGATGGAACTTATTCTGTAGGTTACAACGTGAGGTACCCCATGTCTCCTCCTGGAATTCACTCTCAGTCTTGTCAGCATAGCATTTCATTCTGGCTTGTGCTTTTGACAGGTTCTCTTTCAACACTTGTCTCATGGCTTGCCTGTGCGGGATATTGTGTGTACCTTAATGGGTGGCTGAAGGCCAAGAGATACATGGAGGATAGCCATGACGAGCCTCAAAGGGAGTGCAACAGGTAGCAGTATGATTGTTGGTATGCACCACCAATTCAGCCAAGGGGAGCCAAGACATCCATTTCTTGGGGTGTTGCATTGTCACCGCTCTGAGATAATTCTCCAAGCATCTGTTAAGTTTCTCCGTCTGCCCATCTATTTGATGGTGCTAAGCCAAACTGTATTTTAATGTATTTCCAATCCTTGAAGAGCTGCTGTCAAAGCAAACTAGTGAAGATCTTATCTTTGTCAGTCTATATCTTCAGGAAATCCATGGAGTTTGCTGATGTGGTCTAGGAGTAACTAACCACCTGAGTATAGGGGTATTTGAGACCAAAGTAATGGCCATTCCTTTTGAATCTTACCATATCACAAGTATGGCATCCTTTCCTTTTTATGTTGGAAGACCTTCAATAAATCCATGTTAATTGATTTCCAAGCTTGTTGAATTATTGGTAAAGGCTGCAATGGTCCAGGATTTTCAGTCCCGACTCTTTGGCATGTGTCACATCCAGAACCAAATTCATTTACTGTCAGATGCATATTGCCCCAGTAGAAAGTGGATTGTATCCTTATGACTTATGAGGGTTCCCTTCTCTCCAGAATGACCTCCCAAAGGGGACTAGTGAATATCTTTCCTTTCTGCCTTATCACTCCTTGGGATGGCGAGTAGTCTGGTTGGCCGACAGTGCCGCTAGTAGATCTTCAGCTGTTTGATGTTGCTCATATCTCCCACTCACTTCTTATACCCATGTTGGAACCACATCACTTGTAGCCTTGCATTCAGACACTTTGATAGTCGAACTTGACCTGGTGTAGCAGTTTAAGACAATTCCAAAGTGACCATGGTTGATTAGTGATCAACTGTAACTTTATGGGAGTTATAGAGTTCATAGTTTCACAAAAGAGTTGCTCCCTTGTCTTCTTGTTTTTACCTAACTGAGAAAACAATCAAAATAAAGAACAGTAGGTTGAAGATCAATCCTGATATCTGTCTTAATAACATGGGCCAGAGAAACAATAATATCTGATAGACTGGATTGTCTTTCAGTGAAGGCCTTAAGAATACACTCTCGACCAGATTTCTTTTGTGTTTGTCGTTCTCTTACGAGTGTTTATTCATTATCATGTTTATTGTGCTTAAACAGGTTTGCACAATAACAAACATCTATTAAAGCGAGTGTTTTCTGAACTAGTTTTTTTGCTGTTCGGGTCAAGAGATTTCTGTCATGTCGGATATGTTAATCAATTTTTTTTGTAAGTGTTAAGTTATCATTTTACATGCTGCAGGTCAACTAAGAAGCGAGAACAAAGTACTTTGGTCAAGTCTCCCAGATCAGTTGCGTAGGATCACCCTTATCTAGTAATCCTTTTCCTACCCTCTTATCTTCTAGGTGGGAGCTGGGTTGATCTTTTTTTTCTAATCAAATAAAAGAGGAATTGGGTTTGCACACCTGAATAATCAAATTAATTCAATAAGGTTCACATGCAATAGTGCCTTTGTTTAAGTTATTCAGACTGTTTAGCTGATTTTGAGAGATGTGAACACCATCCAGATTCATTTAATATTGTTTAAGCTTGAAAGAGAAGTGAACAATCTCTCAACCTTCTACAGCTGTAACATGAGCCTTTCCGTTTTTTTAAAAAAAATATATATATACTCATGGTTCAAATTTGCTCCCTTGTCTTCTTGTTTTACCTAACTGTGAAAACAATCAAAATAAAGAACAGTAGGGTGAAGATCAATCTTGATATCTGTCTTAATAACATGGGCAAGAGAAACAATAATATCTGATAGACTGGATTGTCTTTCAGTGAAGGCCTTAAGAATATACTCTCGACCAGATTTCTTTTGTGTTTGTATTTCTGTTGCGAGTTTTTATTCATTATCATGCTTTTGTGCTTAAACAGGTTTGCACAATAACAAATATCTATTAAAGCGAGTGATTTCTGAACTAGTTTTTTAAGAGACTGCTCCTTTCTTGATCGTTTGATGCCTGTATATGTTCATATCCCGGCTTTTAAAATTTTGCATCTTTCTTTCTTGTTATTAAGTTTGAATCTTTTCAACAGGTCACCTCAACTCAAACGTCTTAGACTCCTATGCTCCTATAATGTCTCAGGTGAGGGGTTGAGTGCGGCAGTGAAGAAGTGTCCATTATTGGAGGAAGTGCACCTTTACCACATCTTAATCAGCAAAGAATCCATTGAAACTATAGGCCGCTCCTGTCGTGCTTTGAAGTCATTTAAGTTGAACAACCAGGTTTTTAGACATCCCTGCATTGAATACGATGAAGAGGCAATTGGAATTGCAGAGAACCTGCCTAAACTGCGCGACCTTCAACTTGTTGGAAATAAGATGACAAATGAAGGGTTGGAAGCTATTCTTAATGGTTGCCCTAACCTTGAATCACTTGATCTGAGACGATGTTTTAATGTCAATCTAGGAGGGGATGTAGGGAACCGATGTTTTCAACAGATCATATATCTCAGACGCCCTCATGACTCCACCGAAGATTATGAACTTGATGCAGGAATGCATGATTGTGAATCATTTGATGAGGATTACCCATCTGGATTTTCTGACATCGATCTCATCTCATATGACGATGATTACTATGAATTTTCAGCTGTCAGCAACTATTCCGGTGATGAAGAGATGTGTTAGATATGTAAATATGGTAGAACTCTAATCTAAAGTGTATTAGGAGTGGAGTAGGTTAGGTTATGTGTATTATATATAGGGCTCATTGTATCATGTTTAATATCAATTATATATTTTTCTCTCGTGCTTTCTCACATGGTATCAGAGCCAGGCCCGTCCCAATTATTGTTACCGATGTTGGGCCCCCATTTATGTTGTCCACGCTCCAGAGATCTGGGCGTGAGGGGGGGGGGTGTTGAGTTTGTCCCACATCGGAGGGATTTGAGGTCCTTGGTCTCCTTATATGGCTTGGGCAATCCTCACCTCATAAGCTAGCTTTTGGGGTTGAGTTAGGCCCAAGGTCCATTTTTTTCATGGTATCAGAGCTGTGCGTCATTCCAGCTACTTCCGGGAAGAAAGACCTCGTCGCCGTGCAATTTTCAGGCGACTTAAGAGGCTGTCTGTAACTAAACTACCTTTTTTGTTGGTGTTGTGCAAAATCCGAGACCACCGCGAGGTTCGGAAGAGAATTCCGACCAACCCCAGGAAAAATCACCGGAGAAGCATCATTCACGCGCCCCCACGCGCCGGCAATACCCTCGGCGTGAGCCCATGCGCCGGCGTGTGAGGGCCCTTCCGACCATTTTTTCCGGTGACTCCTTCAGGACAGTTTGCTCTCCCTTCAATTCCGACCCTACCCATCCTTTTTTCGTTCGATTCCGACAACTTTCAGTTTTTTCCGGCGACTTTATTGATTTTTTTCCGGCAGCTACAGTACTTTTCCAGCAGCTACAGTGTTCCAGTTTTCCGGCAGCTACAGTTTTCAGTTCTCTGTTTCAGTTTCAGCGAGTTTTCAGTTGATAATCCAAAGATGTCTTTGGGACTAGATGCTTTCGGGTCTAGAAACCAGGGTTCTGGCAGTTCCGGTATTATGATTACCTCAGAACCTTTAATGGGAGGTTCAAACTACCTAGCTTGGGCTTCGTCCGTCGAGTTGTGGTGTAAAGGCCAAGGTGTTCAGGATCATCTAACCAAGGAGTCTAGTGACGGAGATGAAAAAGCCAAAGCACATTGGGAGAAGATTGATGCTCAACTATGCAGTATTTTGTGGCGATCTATTGATTCCAAGTTGATGCCCTTGTTTCGTCCATTCCAAACATGTTATTTGGTTTGGGAAAAGGCTCGTACTTTATATATTAATGACATATCTTGTTTCTATGATGTGATATCGCGGATGACAAATTTAAAGAAACAGGAATTAGATATGTCTACTTACTTGGGTCAAGTGCAGGCAGTTATGGAGGAATCTGAGACGTTGATGCCAGTTTCTGCTAGCGTTGCGAAGCAGCAAGAGCAACGACAAAAGCTGTTTCTAGTTCTTACTCTTGCTAGGCTTCCTCATGATCTTGACTCAGTACGCGATCAGATTTTGGCTAGTCCGACTGTCCCCACAGTTGATGAATTATTCTCTCGCTTACTTCGTCTTGCTGCAGCACCAAGTCACCCATTGAGCTCATCACAGACACTTGATTCATCTATCCTCGTCTCCCAATCCGTGGACAATCGGGCTTCTCATACTATGGAGTATAGACGAGGAGGAGGTCGTTTTGGAAGATCTAGACCCAAGTGTTCTTATTGTTATAAACTTGGTCACACTCGTGACGAGTGCCATTCTTTACATGGTCGACCATCAAAAAATGCTTATGTTGCTCAAACCGAGCCTACAGGTAACCAGGGATTTTCTGTCTCTGAAAGGGAGTATAATGAGTTCCTTAAATATCGAGCAAGTAAGCAGACGTCTCCACAAGTAGCCACTGTTGCTCAGCCTGATACTTCTGTTGCTAGTAATTCTTTTGCTTGTGTTTCCCAGTCTAGTCCTCTTGAACAATGGGTTGTGGACTCAGCTGCTTCTGATCATATCTCTGGTAATAAATCCCTTTTGTCAAATATTGCGTATTCACAGTTTCTTCCCAACATTACTTTAGCTAATGGGTCTCAAACTAAAGCAAAAGGAGTTGGACAAGCAAATCCTCTACCCTCTGTCACTCTAGATTCCATTCTTTATGTCCCTGGCTGTCCTTTTAATCTTGCATCTGTGAGTCGTTTGACTCGTGCCCTCCATTGCGGAATATACTTTATTGATGACTCTTTTATTATGCAGGACCGCAGTACGGGACAGACGATTGGAACATGACTTGAATCAGACGGACTCTACTATCTTAACTCACTAACATCCTCTAAGGCCTGTCTAGTTGCAGATCCTCCAGACCTACTTCACAGTCGTTTAGGACATCCTAGCTTATCCAAGCTTCAGAAGATGGTGCCTCGTTTGTCCAGTTTATCCACATTAGAGTGTGAGTCATGTTAGCTCGGGAAACATACCCGCACCTCCTTTCCTTGTAGTATTGAGAGTCGTGCAGAGTCTGGTTTTTCTTTAGTTCATTCGGATATATGGGGTCCTAGTAGAGTATGTTCAACCTTGGGATTTCGTTATTTTGTTAGTTTGATTGATGATTATTCAAGATGTACTTGGATTTTCTTAATGAAAGATCGTTCTGAGTTGTTTTCTATATTCCGAAATTTTGTGCTGAAATTAAAAATCAATTTGGTGTTTCTATTCGCACTCTTCGCAGTGATAATGCCTTAGAATATTTATCCTCTCAATTTCAGCAGTTTATGTCTTCTAATGGAATTATTCATCAGACCTCTTGTACTTATACCCCTCAGCAAAATGGGGTTGCAGAGAGAAAGAATAGGCACATTATTGAGACTGCTCGCACACTTCTCATTGAATCTCATGTTCCGCTGCGTTTTTGGGGCGATGCAGTTCTCACATCTTATTATTTGGTTAATCGGATGCCTTCATCTCCCATCCAGAATCAGATTCCGGGTGAGGTATTGTTTCCCCAGTCACCCTTATACCCTGTTCCCCCTCGTGTTTTTGGGAGCACTTGTTTCGTTCATAACTTAGCTCCTGTGAAAGATAAGTTAGCTCCTCGTGCTCTCAAGTGTGTCTTGCTTGGTTATTCTCGTGCTCAGAAGGGCTATCGCTGTTATTCACCTGATCTTCGTAGGTATCTTATGTCAGCCGATGTCACATTTTTTGAGTCTAAACCTTTCTTTACCTCTTCTGACCATCCTGACCATCTTGATATATCTGAGGTTTTACCTATACCGGCCTTTAGGGAGTCTACTATATCTCCTCCTTCACCTTCCGCTACAGAAGTCTTACCCATTCCAAACGTTGGACCATCTACTGTGGCTCCTCCTAGACTCCCTACACAAGACACTCCACTCTTGACATATCATCGTCGTCCTCGCCCAGCATCTGGCCCGGCTGATTCACTTCCTGCACCTGACCCTCCTCCTACTGCGGACTTGTCTCTTCCGATTGCACTTTGGAAAGGTATACGGAACACCCTTAATCCTAATCTCCATTATATCGGTTTAAGTTATCATCGTTTGTCATCACCCTATTATGCTTTTCTATCTTCTTTGTCCTTTGTTTCCATCCCTAAGTCTACAGGTGAAGCATTGTCTCATCCAGGGTGGCGACAGGCTATGACTAACGAGATGTCTGCTTTACATACGAGTGGTACTTGGGAGCTCGTCCCTCTTCCTTTAGGTAAATCTATTGTTGGTTGTCGTTGGGTGTATGCAGTCAAGGTTGGTCCAGATGGTAAGGTTGATCGTCTTAAGGCTCGTCTTGTGGCCAAGGGATATACTCAGATATTTGGGCTTGATTACAATGATACCTTCTCTCCCGTGGCTAAGATAGCATCAGTCCGCCTTTTTCTCTCTATGGCTGCTGTTTGCCATTGGCCCCTGTATCAGCTGGACATTAAAAATGTAGTTTTACACGGTGACCTTGAGGATGAAGTTTATATGGAGCAACCACCTGGGATTGTTGCTCAGGGGGAGTCTCGTGGCCTTGTATGTCGCTTGTGCCGGTCACTTTATAGTCTAAAGTAGTCTCCTCGAGCCTGGTTTGGTATGTTTAGCACTGTTATCCAGGACTTTGGCATGACTCGGAGTGAAGCTGATCACTCTGTATTCTATCGGCATTCTGATTCACATCTTTGTATTTATCTAGTGGTCTATGTTGACGACATTGTTATTATCGGCAATGATCAGGATGGTATTACTAAATTGAAGCAACATCTCTTTCAACACTTTCAGACTAAGGATATGGGCACACTAAAGTATTTTCTGGGCATTGAGGTCGCACAATCTAGCTTAGGTATTGTGATCTCACAACGGAAGTATGCCTTAGATATTCTTGAGGAGACAGGAATGACAGGTTGTAAACCTGTTGACACTCCAATCGATCCGAATTCTAAACTTCTTCCAGGACAGGGGGAGCCTCTTAACGATCCTGCAAGATATAGGCGGTTAGTTGGTAAACTAAATTATCTTACAGTGACCAGACCTGACATTTCCTTTCCTGTGAGTGTTGTGAGCCAGTTTATGGGTTCGCCATGTGATAGTCATTGGGATGCAGTTGTTCGCATTCTTCGGTATATAAAATCAACTCCAGGTAAAGGTTTATTGTTTGAGGATCGAGGCCATGAGCAGATTGTTGGATACTCCGATGCTGATTGGGCAGGATCGCCTTCTGACAGACGTTCTACTTCTGGATATTGTGTCTTAGTAGGAGGAAATTTGGTATCTTGGAAAAGCAAGAAACAGAATGTGGTTGCTCGGTCTAGTGCAGAAGCAGAATATCGAGCAATGGCTATGGCGACATGTGAGCTAGTTTGGGTTAAACAGTTGCTCAAAGAGCTGAAATTTGGTGATGTTAGTCAGATGGGACTTGTGTGTGATAATCAAGCTGCTCTTCATATTGCGTCAAATCTAGTATTCCATGAGAGAACTAAGCACATTGAGATTGACTGTCACTTTGTCAGAGAAAAGATACTCTCGGGAGATATTGCTACAAAGTTTGTAAAGTCAAATGATCAGCTTGCAGACATTTTCACCAAGTCCCTAACTGGTCCTCGTATTAACAACATATGTAACAAGCTCGGTACATATGATTTATATGCACCAGCTTGAGGGGGAGTGTTAGATATGTAAATATAGTAGAACTCTAATCCAAAGTGTATTAGGAGTAGGTTAGGTTATGTGTATTATATATAGGGCTCATTGTATCATGTTTAATATCAATTATATATTTTTCTCCCGTGCTTTCTCACAAGATGTTCTTTGAATAGCAGTTTGACAGCCCTTCTGCTCTATTGATGGTAAACATGCTGCTAGTATTTCGTGAATATCTCAATTTCCATGTTTTTTGAACACCTATATAGTTGTTTTCAATGGTTTAATTTTCTAAATGTCATTTTTCTCTCATATTGTGAGAATATAGGAAAATGGGGAAGATTAACTAGTTGACTGGTTTGTTAAGCCCGAAGAGGATTCAAGGCACTTGCTGGGTTACTATGACTAGTTAAGTTGCCTAGTGCATGTGTAGATTTGTGGTAGTTAAATTAAACGTCCTTTGCTTCTCTTGTTGTGCAGCTATTCAGTACTCAGTACTCACTATTATAAAGTTCCCACTTTAATCATTTGATCCTTGTAGCTTTTTCTGTTGATACTCTAGCTTAGTTTGCTCTTGAGCTTTTCTTGTAGATACCATTTATCTGTTAGGTTTTTGCCTTTTGATTGTCGAAGTTATCAGCATTGTTATTCAGAGTTGTTTTTATTTATCAAGTTTAGATCTTTAGAATGAAGTGAAGATGGGTACTACTACCTATTGAGAACTTCATTATATTCTAATGGAAAAGGGCCAGAAATGCCCTTCAACTATGCGAAATTGAGCATATATGCATCTCATTAATAGGTGGGCTCATCCACGCCCTTGCCGTTCAATAGTTGGTCCATATATGACCTTAACTGAATCCCCTAATTAACTTTATTTCCTTATTACTAAGCTAATTAGCACCCGATTGTGAGACGTGTCGCAATCCTAAGGCTCCTCTACTTAGTTGGCTCTAACCCCACCGAACCCCCCCCCCCCCAAAACCCTGGAATCGGAGAACAATCCTAGCCGCAACTCCCATCCCTCTTTCTGTTTGCCCGGAAAAGCACTATATAGTAGCGAAACACCAATCCACCACCCTTTCAACCACGGCTGGTGGAAACCAGCCGCCTCCCTCAAGCCATGGATGCCACATGAGATAATGCCCTTCACCCATAAAATCACCAGTTTTCTCCATCAAACAATAATAAAAATACAACAATGTAAGTCGTAGTTCTACCGTAACACTACTACTATTCCCTCCGACACACACATCAAACTTTTGAGGTTCTTCTTTTCATTCTGCCTTTTCAAATTTTCGAGAGAAAAATGCATAGAGATTTTTTACGTTCTTTTTGGTCAGTTAGTTTTTTTGATCTTTGAGAGAGTAAAAATACATAGTAGTAGAAAGTTAAAGAGAAGTCACGAATGTTGATATTTAGGATTGAATTCTTCATTTGATGAGCTGTTTTCTTTGGGTTTTCCGTCTAAGGAGCTGTGTTCTTCAGATGCGGTTGAGTTTGCCGACAAGGCTCTCCGGTTTTATTTCAATTTTGGAGAACATACTCGCCGTAATCTTTGCTCAGAGGTTCCAAATTATTGGAGAATTGGGTCGGCTGGATGGTTGGAACCGGGTAAGTAGGGGAGCCCCAGGATTGTGACAATCTGGTGCTAATTAACTTAGTTCAGTTAACTTAAAGGCATATATGGACCAACTATTGGATAAGGATTGATCATGGAAATTTCTGCTCAATATTGCATAGTTGAAGGGCAATATCTGGCCTTTTCCCTTTATGTGTCTATAACATGAGCAAATGTGATAGATGATAAACCCTTATTGTGGTGCACACCCACCTCTTCAGCCCAGACTCACCATCTTAAAAGGAATCAAACCGGCTTGTTAAGTGGGAATTTGGAAGAAGAATAATATGCCTCCTGATCCTATAGAGTGAGAGTTGCCTCATTTCTAGGATCGATAGATGCTGCACCTGCACCTCCAGAAGCAATGGAGTGACTAAAGTATGAACACTGTATCATCATGCCCTCGCTTAATTAACTATGCTCTTTCTCATAGGATGGTTTTGGATGGACTAAACTTGAGGATCTAATCATATTGGAAGCACAAAATTTTTCAAAATGACTCATTTATTTGTTCCTGCTGTAATCTTTTGTAATAGTATGACAAGCTGAGTCGGTAAAGTATAGTATTGTGTTCTAATTCTGCTAAGATTGTTTTATGCTAATTCTGCTAAGCTGAGCGGGCATACGACACATTGTCTAATAAAATGCACATAACTTTTTTCTTAGAACTCCGTTTGGGCTCCACAATTTATCGTTGGAAAGCTATTTGAAAGGGCTACAACTTTCATGTTTTGTATTTTCGCAAATTCTCGCTACCGCGACACATGGGACGTCGTAGGGTGCAGCGCAACAGTGTAAAAACTGGCCTGGCAAGAAAAATGCAAGGCGGCTAATAATCTCCACTAGCACAATGCATAGTGCGGCGTGCCTGTACAAATTTTACAGAGTGATTGTCCTTTTTCGCGCTGGAGAAGGTGTTTTCGTCTGGGCCCGACACTACTTGGCATATATATACATGAAAAAATGCTATTTTGAGGACTTTTGACGCGTCTTAGACCTAGGGAGAGCACAGAGCCGCTGTAGAGGCCGGGTTTTATCTTCTTTTTTTCTACCAAACTTAGTATCTTTTATGTTGCTTCGTATGATTTGTTGTTTGGCTACCATGTCTATGTGGAGCTAAAACTTCACGTTCTAGGGTTGTGGTTCTTTCATGGCTATTGTTATTCGAATATTGATTTTGTCCTCTTGATTTATCATATAAGTTTATTTATTCAATCTTACGCTTAATAATTTAATTTCTTGATCACCAATTGAATACTATCTATGAATAAAGAATGAACTTGAAAGTGGGAATTCTAGATTGCATATATAATTAAGTAGAGCAAGTTCTTGAACCTAGGCATCGGGAAACAAATTCGCGGTTAGGATAGACATAACATGAGTTGTAAATGCATTCTTGTTGATTCTAATTCCATAGACATATAGGTGTTAGCTTAGCTTGAATAGGCGAGTAAGAACTCGATAGATTCTTATGAGCAATATTAACCTTGTCAACCCATAAATCAGATAAGTTAATTAGTCAATTTAGTTGAAGAATACAATATGATTGTTAGATAGCTAATAACTCTGGATCGTTTTCATATCATTGATAACATAAAAATATGTTCTTCCTCTGTTCAAAGTTCATTGTTTATATTTCTTTATTTAATTAATTTAGAATCAAATACTTCTAGATATAATTCTTGCTTAGATAATTAAGATAGTCTAATTTATTTAATAGTTAATTACAAGTCCTCGTGGGATCGGCATCCGACTTTTAGTCACTTTATTATTTGATGACCGCGTATACTTGCGTGTGCATTTGGCCGCAACAAGTTTTTTGCACCTTTGCCGGGGACTTAGAAATTAGCTATTTTTTCTTGATTAGATATTTAATTTTTTTTTATCTATTCATTTTTTTTGTTTTAGTTTAGTTAGTATTTTTCTGTTTATTTAACATCTCATCTTGGAATGAAAGTAATTCGGATGATCGTCATTCTTATTTTGATGATCCCTATCCATATTGTGGATGACCTCACTGGTGCAAAAATTATTAGAATGTTTCTGGGAGCGAGTTGTATGCACAATCTTAATCCTTTGAGTGGATGGTTGTCCTAATTCTTTTCATCCTTCTCTGAGCCCTTATTGCGATCTTTCTAATGATTTTTGTGAGTTTGATAGGGTCAATAAAATACAGGATATGGAACTTGATGCATATATTAGGGATATTTTGAGGCAAGTAGCAGAGCAACATGATGAACTTAGAAACGATATGAAAAGAATGAGGGCAACAATCACAAGAATGAATGCCAATATGGAAGAATAGAATGAAGAGAGTGAAAATCAGTAAGAGCAAAATTTTGAAAAAGAGGAGATTTTGAGTCAAACTTGGCAAGTGGAACAATCTGAAATATTGAAAATATATGAGGCTCAACGTGAAAAAATTAGAGATGGGATACAAGACTTGACAGAAGGAATAGCTAAACTGGGACAAGAGATCGAAAGATTTGGCACTGCTATTTGTAGGGGATCCAATTCTGCTCGTTACGTCTCCACGTCGGTAAGCACGACCAACGAATAAGCGACGGCCAAAGTAAGGGTGTGACCCAAGAGTGTGGGAATGAAGCGTATTATTAGTCTCGTCGTCCCCTCGAAGGGACGCGACCAACTTTTGTATTATTTTTATTATTTCGAGGAGGGTCTCCTATAATATAAAGAGAATCCTAATGTTGTAAAGGGGCATCTAATATTTATTGGAAAACTCTCTCTTTCTCTCTCTATTCTTTTCTTCTCTCTTGAATATCTGATCTACAAAAAACATCAAGAAACTTACTACATATTTCTAGGTCTCATTATCTTCGATTATGAAATACCCTTAATTTATTTTGATTATTTTTACTTATAAAGCATTTAGTATCTTTTGAGTCAAATAATTTGGGGTCGTCTGTGGGATTTCGGCAATCGAAGTCGTAGTTGCACCTAGAATACCAAAAACAACAATAAACCACTGTTCTTCACACCCTACAAAAGCCGAAGATGGTAGAAAATGATGCAAGGATGAAAGCAATAGCAAGCGTCACAGCTAATATCATAGATCCTCTCAACGAGGCCAGTAGAGAGAACATCTTGAGTACAACACCTAGTAGTGCACTGGGTGGAGAGATCTCACTTTCTCCGTTTGAAGATCTGACAATCATACACGAAAAAGGAGCCTCTACATCTACAGTCAAAGAAACACCGCCTCCGATGGTCAAGAAGCTACTGGAGGAGTCGTTGATGAACACCTTAGGCAGCTTGCTTGAAAAGTCACCCCAGAGCCACATCAGAAATCCATCAGTGGAAGACATCGCCGCAACCACTGGTGAACCCGATATTGTAGGAGCAAAAAACACCAGTGTCCAGGCTGACGATGATGCACTCACGGACATCCTTAAAAAGATAGGAGAAACGGGGAACGAGAACAAAGCCCTTCGTGACCAAATGAAAGAGCATCAAGAAAGAGTGGACAAAATCTACAGTGCTCCCAAGTTGCTGCAAAAATGCGACGTAGGAAAGTTCGTCGAACAGCGGTAGAGCGAGGAGGTTTCCCCTCACTCAATATTGAAAACCTTCAAAATGCCACCCTACTTGAGAATATATGATGGGACTACAGATCAAGTACATCATCTAATTCACTATGTTACCGTTGTGAAGGGCAACGACTTATCGAAAGAGCAAGTACTGTCCATACTCCTGAAAAAGTTTGGAGAGACGCTGACAGGAAGGGCCCTAATATGGTACTCACAAATACCAGCAAGGACAATATCGATGTTTGAAGAGATAGCGGATAAGTTCGTCACAGCCCATGCAGGAGCAAAGAAAGCAGAAGCCAGAGTCAATGACATCTTCGCCGTCAGGCAAATCGCGAGAGATGGACTCAGGGCCAGATTCAACAGGGTAAGGATGAGTCTACCGAATGTATCGGAAGGCATGGCGGTTGCAGCTTTCCAAAATGGGCTGAATAGAGATGGTTCAAGGGAGACCAAAAAGTTGCTGACTCGACTCATGAAATACCCCCCACCACATGGGAGGAGATCCACAACGCCTACAGTGCAGAAGTATGAACGGATGAGGACGACCTAAATGGACCAACCCAACGGCTAGAAACAATACAATCAGAAACAAGGAGGGATCGGCGCAACGACGGGCGACGGGAACAACTCAAATGCTTCAACAAATAAAGGCGATAGCCCTACAATAGATCCTCTCATCCACCACTTCTAAGGCATACAGAGGCATTGCAACGACACGTCGCTCCACTACGGAACGAAAGAGGTATGTCCCATTTATTATCTGCCCATAACTTTTGCGTGTCTCCTTCAAAGATAGTGTACGCACTGGAGAAGCTGGGCACCAAGGTGCAGTGGCCGCCGAAGATGAAATCAGATCCCCCCTCGATAAGGTCGAACGTCCTATGTGAATTCCATCAAAGAGGACACAAAACTCAAATACTGTACAGGTCTACGACAAGAGGTGGTCAGGATGCTAGACGAAGGATACTTGAGGGAGCTGCTCAGCGATCAAGGAAAGAACAACTTCGCACGAGGGCAGAAACAACCCCAAGGGCTGCCGAAACCACCTTTGCCAGCACGCACCATAAATACGATTGCCGGAGGCGATGACGAGTAATCAACCACGTAAATTTCACCACTTCGCACAAATTGAAATGAACAATCGCCAAAGAACGCTATGACAACTTCGAAGATAGTATCACCTTCGATAAGTCCGATGCTGGCAGTTTGTCTCTTTCTCATTATGATGCTTTAGTCATAACTTTACATATTGCCGATAATAATGGTAAGAGAATCATGGTTGACAACAGAAGCAGCACCTGTACTATCCATCCAAGAGTCCTCGCACAAATGAGACTCGAAGATAAGATAATATCACGTTGCATAACACTAACAAGTTTTAACAATGCAGTGGAATGGACCTCCGAGGAGATATCATTGCCGGTTTTTGTGGGGGAGTCACGCTAGAAACCACTTTCCACGTCATGAACCAGGAGACGGCCTACAACGCCATCATAGGACGCCCTTGGATACATGCCACGCGATCAGTCCCCTCAAGCTTCTACCAAGTAATCAAGTTCCCCACGCCATGGGGAGTGTTTAGCATTCAAGGAAAGCCGCGCACCGCACAAGAATGCTACCAAATTGCCCATGATTATGCCCATGCCAAACAGTTGAAAGGAGCAAGTGCAAAGGCATAGCAATCAACCATGTCGGGGACTAAGGTCGACCCGATGGTGGAAGCCATCAAAGATCCGGACATCATAGAAGCATGCAAAGCAACGATCGAGGATCTCGACCCAATCCAATTGGACGGCACCGACCACACAAAGAAAGCCTACATCAAGCATGGCATCTACGACCCAAGTAAGTATCATAAATTTCTAGCTAACCACGCAGATCTATTTGCCTTTTCTCATGCAGATATGCCAAGAATTCCGAAAGACATCGCCACTCACAAGCTAAACGTCAACTTATTATATATGCCTGTGCGGCAAATTAGAAGGAAGTTCAATGTCGCAATCAACAAGGCGGTCAGTGAGGAAGTAGATAAGTTATTAGCCAATGGGTCCGTCAAAGAAACAAAGTACCCGCAATGGGTCGCCAACGTCGTCATGGTCACAAAGAAAAATGGAAAATGGAGAATGTGCTTGGATTTTACTGACCTTAACAAGGCATGCCCGAAAGATTCATTCTCATTGCCCACTTCGACCAATTCATCGTTGCCACCGCTGGACATGAGCTGCTAAGCTTCTTAGATGCCTACTCCGGCTACAACCAGATCATGATGGCCGATGAGGTCCAAGAAAAGACAACTTTCATCACCCACCAAGGGAAATATTGGTACAAGGTAATGCCCTTCGGACTCAAGAACGCAGGGGCAACATATCAGAGACTGGTTACCAAGATTTTCAAGGAACAACTTGGCAAGACCATGGAGGTATATATTGACTATATGCTAGTGAAGTCGGCAAAGAAAGAGGACCATATCGACCATCTAAAAAAAACGTTCGAGATACTAAGGCAGTACAAGATGGAGTTGAACCCGAAAAAGTGCACCTTCAGCGTAGCCTTATGAAAGTTTTTGGGTTTTCTCGTATCGCAACGAGGAATCAAGGTTAATCCGGACATATATAAAAGGGCTCTTTTTTATAAACCTCATGTTAATAACTCATGAGAAGAATTATAAAGCATTTTCAAAGAATAAAAATGCTAAGCTATTCTATAAGTCCTAAATAAATGGGCAAGAATAGAACAAATAGAAGTACCGAGAAAACTTCTTAATATAATTAAAAAGACTAAGTAAAAACTTAGTCAGCAAAATATCTTTTTACAAGTGCCCCATTATGATAATTGGGAACTTCACCAAAAAATCCCATAAAATTGCCAAGGGGTAAAACCACCAATCAATAAAAAAACAACAGTAAAGTTTGAAACGTATTCAACTGGTCACTGAAGGGTTGGAACATCAGAAGTTGTAATCTCATTTTCAGGGACAGTCACAGGCACGGTAGCAACTTCTAAAGAAGCAACAACAGGAGCAGTTTCAGCTGGGATTGAAGTGTTAAGATCACCAAAGGAAGCAAGAGTCACGAGAGCTTCAGCTTCCATAGACTGTGTCATAGAAGTTTCACCCTCGGGATCTGGAATTACAATGTATTCAACTTCAACTGCCACAACAATGATTTTATAATTCAAAGGTTCTTCTGCCACAGGAGCTCCGAGTGCCGGAGAAGGAGAGTCAAGTGGTTGATGGCTTTCTTCAATAGTTTTCAAGACTTTGGCCAATTCTGATTGTAAATCAAAGTTCTCTTGAATGGCCTCCATTAAAGCATGACGACGGGAATTTAGAAAAGCCCAACTCACTTCTATATTGAAATTCTCCTCAAGAAGCCCATACTCCCTTTTCCGACATAGCAAGATCATTCTTCAATATTTGGTGTTCAACTAAATGGGAATCAAGGGAAGCTTCGAGGGAGGCATGAAAATTCTCTAAAGCACGTATCTTATCAGCAGAGATCTTTAAGTCAGCCTGAGCTTGAGTCAAGATTTGCACTAATTCCCCTGCATGTTCTTCTTTTTTATCCAAAAGTGCCTTAAGTTCTATGATCTCCTCACTGTATTTTGATAATTGTTCAGAAAAACGAGCACTCCAAAAGCTCCTTATCTTTTCCAAATTGGCTTGAAGAAGCCTTAGCACTGCTAGCTCAGAAATCAAACCCCGCTTTTGCTGCTCCAAGTGATTTCTACTTTTTTGTAATCCCTCTATGGTTCTCTGAGCATTCTCAAACCGCTCCTTCCAATTAACTACTTCTAACTAGGCTCCCTTGGCTATTTCTTCATCCTCGTGAATAGCCTTATCAAACTCACGAGCTTTCTTTTCCAAAGGGAAAATCCTCCCATCAACTCAGTACCAATAAGATTAGCCTACAAGGGAAAGGCACCAAATGTGATAATTTAGAAAGATATATATATATAAAAACTTGTTAACTAAAGGAAAAGTACCTTCAAAGTAGAATGAACTATGTCATTCATCAGATTCAAGCAGATGTGGCTCTTCATCTTATTCTTCTCAATATCTCCAATCAATGGCTCAAGCCACACATCTGCTCCACCCGACTTCCTTAAGAGGTTGTGATTAGCAGGAACCTCAAGGGTAACGCTTCTCATATTCAAGCCTCTGCTACTGGAACCCTCCTCTGCGTGTTGAACGGAGAAAGGGGGAGCAATAGAAGGAGGAACAGTAGAAGTAGTATAAACAGGATCCAAAGGAGTCAAGGTTGAGACAAAAGAAATAGATAAGAGAATCAAAACAGGTAAAGAGGTAGGAGTAGATAAAACAGGCAAGGAAACACTCGTGACTGAAAGAGGAATGTAAGAAACATGAATAGAAGAAAAGAGAGGAGTTTCATCAAGAACTGGCCCAAGCTCTCCACTCTCAAAACTACTAACAAAGAGACGTCGAATAGATTCATTAGAGTCCCTTGGGGTGGTGTCCTCATCAGAAGAAATCTTAACAGGCTCGGAGATAGAGGTTCGAGCAAGAGTATCTTCAGCTTCATCTTCAGATATGACGCGTCTCCTGGCTCTCGGCTGAGCAATTAAGGAGGTATTCTCATCTTCCTCATTTTCAGATTCTTCTTCTATAACCTTCCTCTTTGAAAGCATGACTTTAGTTTTTTTCAAAGAAAGTGAAGAGCTAGAAGAAGCACGAATGGAAACGGCTACCTCAGATGTCATACCCCTGATACCAAATCCTGATAAAAAGAGGGATAAAGAGTTAAGAATAAGAAAAAAATTAACATAAGGCAAAGCATAAGGAAATGGATACTGTGAGTTTTCACTCTTCAACCATGTAAATGGGAAATTAATTTCCAAGTTCTCGCCTCCATAGGCGCAACTTTCAAAATCAAATCTACCCAACTACGAAAATTACGAACGAGTTCCACATTTCCCATGGTTGCTATGGAAAACCAAATAGAAAAGAAATTAGAAAAGAAGCTAAAATTCTTTAAAATAAGTACGGTAAGTAAAAGAAAACTTACATGCAAAGCTCCACTTTTCAGGGAAGGGATATTTGTTTCATCCAATAAATCCATCGTACGTACAGCAACGTAACCAGTATACCACCTGCGATCCTTGTCATCCTCGAGGTTTACCAAAACCTTCTTGCTTCTTTCATTCAAGGTAAAAACTCCATGGTGAAATAATTTGGGATGGTATAAGTGAATAAGATGAAGAAAAGTAAAATTAACATTGGCTTTGGTAGACAAATACCTCAAACAAGCCACAACCCTCCAAACAAGGGGCCTGCTTGTGCTAAGCAAATTTTAAAAAAGCGACAAAATTCAAGTATAACTGGGTCAACAGCAGGATTAAATCCCAAAGTGAAGGGATAAGTATAAATAAAAGAGAATCCAATTCTGAAAGAAGAAATTCTCTGATTTGGATTAAGAACCATCATGCGAGAATTATCTCTCCAGTTACAATCTTTCCGAACAGTGGTAATCACAGGTTCAATTATTAGAGAAGGATAGGTGTTAGATTTCTTTAAGTTAATAACATGTTCTAGAAGAGATTTTCTATCATTCCCAAAAGATAAGTCATTGGGTACAATTTCTTTAACTAAGGGTTCTCGGAGAGGTTCAGAAAGTTCTTTACCTTTAGAAGAAGAAGTTTTAGAGGTAGAACTTCTAATACCAAAACCAGAAGGAGGAGTGACAGAACCAGATGAATCACCACTAGTGGACCCTGGGCTACGAAGCCTACCTCCTCTGCCTCTTTTATGTCTTACGGGAGCGTTAGAAAAGTTGTGACTTGGGACTTTCTTAGGGTTAGGGTTTGAAGACAACATTGTTGAAGAAGGATGAGCTAAATGAGAAAAAGAGCAAAAGTGAGCAATAAATTGTTTGTTGAATATCTATAAAGAAGAAGACAAAAGAAAGAGGGTTAAGTATATAATATAATAGCAACTGTAAAATAAAGAAGTGTAATGATGGAAAGCCTATAATAAAGGCAACTATCACTTCGTGAACAAATGGGATGAAGAATTCTTGAAAAAAGGCTGTAGAATTACAAAGTCAATCAGAAGATGACACGTGTGCAGAGCATTAAATAGAAGAGACAACTGAAGTGTCAGTACTGTCAAAGTATTAATAACGGTAAAAATTCTCTTTTTATGAAGATCCACTTTCCAAATATTTAATTGATAAATAAATGGAAAGTGGGGGACTATCTGTATTGGGAAAAAATTGAATTTATATTGAGGATGACGCGGCATGACACATGGACTGGTCAAATGGTCAAAACATGATGATCAATTAAAAGGCACAGGTGCCAACAGATACGGGGAGAAGAAAGCTAAATAGGCACAAGAAGCAATTCAAATAGTACAAGCTTCGTACCTATTTAAGTCATTTAAAGCCAGGAGATCAGAAGGCATTTAAGATATGGATCTGATGACGAAAAGGAGTCCAAATTTAGCATTAAATACCCAATACGTTAGAGAATTGGTATTGAATAGGAATAATTATGCAACGTTGCATTTAATGTCTTTTATTGCTCATAATTGCCTCATTAAGACTAAGGCATTACCCTTTTTCTAGAATCAACTATAAAAGGAGGAGGTCTCAACATTTGTAAGGACACGGAATATCATTGATATTACACTGAAATACAAACTTATTTACTGCTTTATCGTTATTCTCAAAAGTTTATTATTCTTTTCGTCTCCTGATTATCAGTAGCCCAAATTTCTCTTTATCTTTAACTTTGACCAAAGAATCATATTTTTGGTTAAATATAATGCTAGATGATTATGTATAGATCAAAAGTTGGGTTGTATTTGCCATTGCCAATGAAACTAATCTTGAACGATCTTTTTTCATATTAGATAAGTGAAATGAAACCAATTGAGACCTTGACAACTGATTGTGCCTCGTAGGAGGCACCGCCGCTGCAACTCAATGCCTTAATCAACCCCCACATACCCTTCTTCTTCTCTTTGGATCTAACCATATTTATCTCTAACATTTTATTCACCATTTTTCAATGGACCCGAGCTGCCGCCTTCAATAAGGAGAAATTGGGTTGCGTCAGCGTCAGCACCGTAGTGGCGGACGATTTCACAGTCAATGGTGTGTCACATTTCTCTGACGCAGCATATCGGATCAATAAAAAAATTCCGTTATTTCGCTGGTAATTATATGCTAATCGTCGATAACCAAAAGCAACGGTGACAACGAGCAAGGACTGGATACTAATGTTGCTTCAATGAGATGACATTAGGGTTATTTTTTAACAAAGACGACGGAGTTGGGGGCTGAGCAACTTAAATTTTCTGTTAATAATTTTGAATGTATCTCGTTGTATTTTCATATATTTTATTGTATTCATTGTCTATTTTTCATTGTATTTGAATGTATCTCGTTGTATTTTATGTATTTCATTATCTTTTTTCATTGTATTTCAATGTATCCCGCCGTATTCTATGTTTTTTATTGTATTCACTGTCTCGCTGTATTTCATGAATGTATTCATATATTTTTTAATTAATATAATTTTTTTATTCAAATATATTATATAATTTCTCTCAATATTATTATGTTTTTGGGGTATTTTAGTTTGAGAATCTTTTTTATAACTGGAAATACAAAATTTGTGTGTTGTAATTGAGTTTGTTGAGTTATATTAGGAGTCTATTATGTTATTGATTCACCTTCCGTTTAAAAATAGTGTAATCCCCTGTTTCACGTCGTGAATACAATCAAATACAGTCGAATACAATAATTTGTCCAGCTGTAATTCCATATTTCACGCCATGAATACAGTCGAATACAACAATTGATTAGCTGAACTGCCCTGATTCACGCCTATTTTTGGTATTGTATTCATGAATACAATAGCTTAAATACATCTAATACATCTTATAACAACAGAAAACGTATCTACAATCCGTGATATGCCAAATGATATCTATAGATAGCTAATTACCACTAAAAGATAGTGCTTTATGAAAATTTTTCTAGAATTATCTCTTAACTGAAATCGTTAAATTCACTTGGGCTTCTCTCCGGTCCCAAACTATAGTAATTTCTTCAAATATCTAAGGATGGAAAAAAGGAAAATTATGAGATACATCAAACACATATACTGAATATTCCATTCGTTACTATTAACGAAGTCTATCTTGGTTTAATTTATAATAATCCCATGATCTAACTACCCATTTCATAATCTTTACAAAGAACTTTCGAGAAAAATATATTAAATTTTGCTTAACGTTTGACCAAATATTAATTGATTAATAAAACTTTTTACATGATAATCAAAATCATTAATTGCTGATCAAAAATACTTTTCAAATTAATTAATCAAATACAAACTACATCTCACCAAAAATATATTTTTAGAAAATAGTTTTTAAATTGATTTTAAAACTTGGCAAAATATGCTATTAATATGTGAAACTAGTATTAGGACTCGTGCGATGCGCAGTTTATTTTAACTAAACTTATCATAGCAAAGAATACTCTGTACATTGTAGAAAGCAACACACTTAATTAAGGACTAAATAAATCAAAACTTATGGCTTTGCATCCATTTTCATTTGGTACAAGCCATCTGTTTATGGCTTTGTATCCATTTCTTATATTGCCTCAAAATACCAAACTGACATTGTTCTGATGCTTGCACATGAATTCATCTGCTTCCGCGGATATGTTGTTGTGCTTCTAATGAACGGTTTCTTGTGTTTGTGCAGAGGGATGGATCTCTATGTCTCTCTGGATACATTTTTTGAGCAGATCCTCGTACTTGAGATTTATTTTGTTGACTGTATTTCTCAATTAGTTTCTGAACATTAGATGAGTAGATGATCTGAGTAACTATTTCCATGCTCATTTGACAATGGAGGGGTTTACATTAAGGTTAAAACAGCAAGATTGTCATTTTTGTTGTACTATCAATATTTACAGCTTTGCTATGTTTTAGCTAGGTCTATGGCTTAAGAAAATTACAAACACTTCTTGCTTAGGATCGCCCTAAAATTAAAAAATTAATATTAATATAGATTCAGGCAAATAATCAGTCGTAAAGTGTTGTAGTCAAAGTTTTATGAAAAAACAACCGCAACTAAAACAGAATGGACCTTTCCGTCTTGAATAATTAATTCAAGGAAGGCGGTGTTGTCTGGTTTGTCGCGATCTGGAAGTGCCATAATCTCACTATTCGTACCTAAAAATTCCAATTCATCTTGTTACTCGATATATTGCAAATATAGTCAAATGCCGTCATATTTCTTCTTCCAGAAAAACTTTATAAGAAGATTGTCTTTCAAATTGCGTCAAATGTCGTGTGTGTGTGTATATATATATATATATATACACGGAATGCCGTAAGTTTTATATGGAAAAATAAACACTAAATATCAATTAATTACAAGAAAAATCAGTTTATATATATAGCAAATATACAGAATGCCAAAATTTTTTGTATCTAAAAATATATATTCCATAAGATCCATAAAAAAGAGGCATATGCATTTGGGATTCCACTATTAATTGTTATCCCGAAATACCTTGCGTACATGTCGTCGTCTTCAGATGTGATGCAAAAAAGATGAGAACAAACGACATCTTCTTTAGATTTACTCTCAATTACGGATCTTATTTTTTGGATTAGGTTTTAAGTTTTTGGAAATCTCTCAATTTGTATAGAGAGACCACCAAAAACAAATGGAGCGAAGAAAGTGGGATTTTTCGACCTAATTGTAATCTCACATATATTCACTCAAGATTTTTCGGCGTAGATGAAGAGAAGAAAATGGTGCTTCTCCAGATTTTTAGGCATAATAGGGCAAGATCGGATTTTACTCAAACGTCTTTTTGAGTCAATTTTGAGGGCCCGTAATTGTCTTTTACTTAGTCATACGTCTTGTTGAGTTAATGTTGCCGAAAATAGTGCAAAAAATGTATACTTAATTTAAATTGAGTATAAGTATATTTAAATGTATATTTCATTTCGTATAAGGCTTAATAAATTGAGTATCCACTTGTCAATTTAATATGTTGCCAATTGGTATTTTAATAATTTGCCACTTGAAACAAACTTTTTTGCTTTAATATAAATATATATATATATATATATATATATATATATATATATATATATATATATATATATAAATATATATATATATATATATATATATATATATATATATATATATATATATATATATATATATATATATATATATAGGTCCTTCGTTCACTTATTGTAAGCGGAGGAGATTATAATAGATTGTTTTTGTGGTAATGGAGTATTAAAGTAATTATGATACTATAACTAATAATAAGTGTAGTGTTACACATAAATTATTTACTATAGTAATTGCTATTCTAAATCGTTATTCCCCGCATTATTGATACACTATAAAATAATAGTTACATACCAACATGAGTTGAGGCAAATAGTAGGATTTATGCTGGGAATATTTACTCCTATATCATGCGGGATTCGGGGAATGCAATTTCTAAATAACTAGGGCTCAAATATAATTTCTCAAACATGAGTGTATCTAAGTACTAAACCAAAAACTCTTTCCCTCTTCTCCACATTCTCTAATTTCAAACAGCAAAAAAATTCGAGCACTGTGAGGTGAGCGGCGAACTCGATTGCTAAATCGAAGTTTCAATAATGGCGATTGCTGTATAAAACCACAAGCGAAAAACAAACAGAGAAAAAGCAGTAAGAATGAGTGCTGGCGGCGGAGGAGTCTCGCCGCCACCTAAACCCTCAAAATTCACGGTGTACCAGAATCCAGCCTTCTCTGCTGCCCTAACAACCATCAGCCTTCGTCCCTCCAAGTCAACTTTCCTTTTCATCCTCTCTATTTCATTCGCTTCGGCTTCTGCTCTTCTCAGCATATTTATTAGGTATTAATTTTGGTATTTTTATTTAATCGCACTTTTCATTGTTATTTATATTAATTTGGAATTGAGATATAGTTGTTGTTATTATTTTTGCTATTTCTGAACTCAGCAACGTGTGCCAATGTATGATTTTAAGTCTATTGGACTCACTATGCACGCGCACATACACACACGTCTGTGTGTTTCAATTTTTTTTTAACTATATATAGATGTCGAGCCAAAGGCGGTGTGTGGACCTGCATTTGTCCATGCTTGGTAAGGGTTGACATAAAAGTTGTTTAGTGCAGTGAGTGGCAGAGCTGGGAATTTATACATGAGAATTCAAAACGAAACTACAATGCCGCACCTAGTATTTGAAACTGCGACCAAAAACAATTTTGAACCCCTTTATCACAGCACTAGAATTTTTCCTTATATAACAGGGATTTTATATATAACAAAAAAACCTTGTTTTTTTTCTATATTTACACAGTATAATTGACAGAGGGGATTCAATTGAACCCCCTTACTCCTGCTTAGCTCCCCCGTGAGTGCTGAACGTGGAGTAAAAGAGTTGAGAGAGGTGGTGGAGTAATATTTGCCAACATGTTGGAACGGCTGGAAAAAAGTGGAAACTTTGTAGTGAAGCCGGAAATTACCTGCTTTATGTTTGTGTTGTGGAATGTATATACCATTTGATTAAGATGTTTATTCAAAGCACGCCTACAATGTCAATAGAAATTTTATGATGAGTGCGTTAGATTACATGTATTAGGATGGACAGCCATCTTATTTTTCGAGTTTGAAAGTTCAATTCAGTTTGGTTTTACCAAACACATTTGCTAGCAGAGGAGGAGCGCTATATTCCTTTTTCTCCTCACTTTTTAAGATATAAGCGAGGCTATATCATCTTGTTGTTGATTAGGGCAGTGGAAGGGATGGCTTACTAGGTCCATTTGATAATTTTCTCTTGGCCTCTAACAAAGAGTTAGATGAATTGATCAGAGCCTAAATCTAGAAGGAAGGAGTTATCGTGCTTTCAGAAGCTGCTCTGGAACTTAGAGTTGATGGGAATTAACTGCACATTTGTTTAATGCTTCCTTTTTAAATAAAAATAATGTTAAAAGACTTTGCATTTCAACCCTTAATTGAATTTCCTTAAAAAGGAAATAAAGTTTAAAGAAAGTATGGCTTGAAGAAACCTTATCCAACCAGCCTCAGAGAAAGAAAAAGAAAGTAATAATCATAACAATGCATAGCTATAGCTCACTTATAAAAAACAATGTGTAGCTATAGCTTGGTGTTTAGTGTCTCAACTAATAGATTCATTTCAATTTGAGTGATTGCAGGGAAAGCGGGATTGTTGACAGTCTGAAATACAAATATGTTTCTCAAGAAACTGCTTGTAAGTGATGTGGTCCTTCTCGACTGATCTAAAACGCTTCTGCATCAACTTGTTACTAATATTTTACCATTATGTTCAGGTCTTTTTGCCAGAATGATATAGGCTTTTGCAGCCATAGTTTTAGTTGGAACCTTTCTTGCCCTTGTCAAGGCTCTTTATCTATGTACAACGAGGACTACTGATGTAATAACTATGTCACCTACCAAAGGAACAAAGGAGCATACACATCTGACTAATAGACAGTTAGGTCTATTGGGGATTAAACCAAAAGTTGAGCAAACTACTGTAGAGTCTTCAAAGAGACCTCCCAAATCAAGAAGTATCTCAGCCTCTCCATCTGATGTCCTTGTCCCTCTTCATCAGCCAATTCCTAGTTCAAACCATTCATCTAGACTTAGTGGTGACAAAGCAAGAACCGGTAGTGGAACTAAAGTACCATCTTTCAGCACCCCATCAAAATCACCGGCTTCCCCATCCTTGTATCTTGTTCCAGCATCTTCTTCTCTATCACCTTCAATCCAGTCTTCACCAGGTGGGGAACACTTGGTTGCCAACCCTTGGTCAAGCAAGCGAGCTACTTTTCATAAAGAGATTGCAACAGAGGAACAGCTTGAAAAGTTCTTGGTTGATGTTGATGAGAGAATTACTGAATCGGGAAGCAAGCTGGCAACTCCTCCACCCACCATAAGTGGGTTTGGTGTAGCCAGTCCTGGTAACTTGCCTAGTTCCACTAATACTTCTGGAACTCCAAGAAGTACTCCTCTAAGGCCTGTTAGGATGTCCCCTGGTTCCCAAAAGTTTACAACTCCACCAAAGAAAGGGGAAGGCGATCTACCTCCTCCAATGTCAATGGAAGAGTCCACTGAAGCATTTGAGCATCTGGGGATCCATCCACAGATCGAGCAGTGGCGTGACCGACTCAGGCAATGGTTTTCCTCCATGCTGCTAAAGCCTTTGCTTAACAAAATTGATACTAGTCACACGAAGGTGGATTTTTGCACCCACTTTTATGTTTAGAATCTTTGCTCGTTCTCTTTTTATTCTTTTTTCTGATACTTGTGGTGTTCTGCTTTTCTATTTTTCTCCTTATCTCATGTATTTTCCTCTTGTTGGCACACTTGACGATCTTCCTGAAAAACCCTAAGTGTTGATTTAGACCAATCTTTCCTGCAATACTGCTCATTGATGTCACTTAGAGCTCCTTAGATATGTATTGGCTTCATATTCATAGTGACCATGATAGATTGGGTTGTAGGCTTGTAGCATAGTACATCACATGGATATAGAGGAAATGCTCTTATGCCTTGCAGATTCTTCTGATTGTTCCACAGAAGTTTTTTTTTTCTTTTTTGAAACGAAGAGGAATTCTTTTGACGAAATAATCAAAATAAGGATGAAACAGAGCAGTCCTATTTATGTGCATCAGACAATAATAGAACAACTTAAGCTAAGCTTACAAGCACTGAAGTTATGTGTTACCTACAGAGCACTGGACTGAAAAAATGTAGTGCGAAAAGAGTTGAAAGAGTTAGCACCTACTTTTTATCGTATCATAATTCTTAAATACAATTGAAATAGATATATTGATACCTGTTATCCTGGACAGAAGGAACATAATTTTGATTGCTTGTTCTCTTGTAACTTTCAGAATTATGGAAAAATACTCCTGGTGTTAGGTGCACTTCAAAGCCATCAAAATTTGCTATGTTGGAGAAATGCATATTCCTTTTTGTTTCTTTTGATGTATAACTTATCATTTCATTAAAATGCACCAAGAGGGTGCTGAATTTGTACAACAAGGACTCCATCACGCTCCTAAGTGCTTGGTAAGCACGACAATCTTGAGTAATTAAAAATTAAAAAAAAGGAAAATACATTAGAATCTTTTTTTGAGAAGAAAAGCATTAAAATCTTCAGATGTCAATTCATCATCTCCTTTGTATTTATACGTTTCTCAGCTTTTTGACTAAGATCAAGTTAGTTTCATCTCCTTTGCCATTTTACTAGCCGATTTATGCTTAGAGCCCGTTTGGATGAGCTTGTTTTAAGTTACTTTTAAGTCAAAATAGTTTTTAAGCCATAAGTTAGGAATTCTAACTTTTTGTTTTGGCTTGTTTTTGTTATTTTAGCTTAAAATAAGTACTTAAAAAGTACTTTTTTTATTTTATCTAAACACTACAAAATGACTTAAAAGCTATTTTGGCTTAAAAGCACTTGAAGCAAGCCAATCCAAACGGACTCTTAGTGTTGCTCTCAGGTTATGCAAGCTGCAGCCAAACTAGGCATTACAATCACAATCAGTCAAGTCGGAAATGAAGCACCCGATACTGGGGCTGCTGCTATATCTGCTACGGAGAGGACTAGTGAATGGAAACCCTCATTTTCTGTTGACGAAGATGGATTACTTCACCAGCTGCATGTAACTCTTGTTCAAGCTCTTGATTCTTGCATGCATAAGTCACTTCACCTCCCATTAAGATTATTAGTCTTGCACTTCATTATTCAAGTTGTCTCTCATTGTTGGACACGCCAATGTAATAATTCTGAAGTATCTTGTCGATGCTTCTTTGTTTGCAGCAAAGACAACTTCTGGAGGTCTTCAGCTATTCTCGCCACAGAACTCTCAGATACCTATTTTACAAGAGTGCATTGATGCCATCACTGAACACAAAAGGCTTCTGTCCTTAATGAAAGGAGAATGGGCCAAGGGATTGCTGCCACAAAGCGGTGTCCGTGCAGAATATACAGTACAGAGGATCCGAGGTAGTTTGACTCTCGGTTTTGCCTTGCATGTCAGTCACTCTTGGATCTCCATTACATTTTTGGAGAAGAAATAAGAGATAAAGTATGCTGATTTCTATTATTGTTGCAGGACTGATCTGACTCCCAATTTCTTTGCAGAGCTTGCTGAGGGAACCTGTTTGAGGAACTATGATTATTTGGGCAGTGTAGAGGGGTATGGAAAAGGAAACAAGAAATGGAGTTCCGAGCTTCCAACAGATTCTCATTTGCTCCTATATTTATTTTGTGCTTTCCTGGAGCACCCAAAGTGGATGCTACATGTTGATCCTACAGCTTATGTTGGAGCCCGGTACAGCAAAACCCCCTTATTTTTGGGTGTTTTACCTTCTAAAGAAAGGTTCCCTGAAAAGTATGTAGCTGTTTTGTCAGGTGTAGCCTCTGTGCTCCATCCAGGAGCTTGCATATTGGCCGCGGGAAAGCAAAGTCCCCCAGTTTTGCCCTATTCTGGGATAAGAAGCCTCAGTTCTCTCTCCAGGTAAGTTATTATTGCAAAGATGCTTATTGACTGCATTATGCTTGTTTTATATCGCCTAGTTGCCTCCGCCAACAAACATCTTTTGAGCTTCTGACATATCACAAGACCCAAAAGATGAAAATTTTAAAATATGACCTCATTCAGAATGCTGCTGATGAGTTTACTTGCTATACAACACCAAGAGTAATAGCTGCTGTTGCCACCAGTAGTACTAGGAGTACTCTGATTAGAAGTGTTGTTGTTAGCTCGATAATAATGATAACAGAAAACGGTATGATACAACCTCTCCGAAAAGGTTGATGGATAATACAACAGACAATCGAAAAATTATTGAAAATTTGTGTCCCCTTAAATATGGTAACAGTTCAAGTTCATCGAGTCATCCTCTAAGTGCTAGTTCAGTAATTTTGTCTAACTTTATATACCTTACACTTGTTCTCTCATTGCAGGGAAGAAAAGCACTTTGGGATTCTATCTTGCTGCTGTGCTATAAGATAAAGATAGGTTATGGAGGTTTGGTGCGGGGTATGCATCTTTCTTCGTCAGCATTGGGCATTCTCCCAGTTCTTGATCCAGAAAAGGATGACTGCTGAACTTGAATTCACCCTACCTATGCCATAAATTATTTGCAAACTCTCATGGACACTCGGTGTGAATAACAGCTGCATAAGAATCCCGCTGTAGGTGGATCAGGTTTATCTTGAGATATAGGGTCACTGTAAGCAATTATAGTTGTGTAATTTAGGCTCTCCAAAGAATCAGAGATTTTTGGAAGACCTGAGGTTCCCATCCTCTATTTTCACTGCAGGATTTTATGCACTTCAGCAGTTAGAGAATAATTCCATCAGTTCCATTAGTAATACTATTATAGGATAAAAAGCTTGATAGTATATGTATTTATGGCTTGATCCGTAATAGCATAGATTTCTTGTATGTCGCTCGAGTCAAATAGGACTGCTGCCGCTTATGGACGTCAAAAGCCAGTTTTAAAGGAGAGCATTGTTAGTTTGTTACCTTGTGGCACGTTTAAAGAAGCAAGAGTAAAACTCCGAAACTAACAGATAGAGATGTGAGATTACGTTTTGTTGTGTTTCTGCTGTTGCAGTGAACTATTATCTTTGGAGATAATGGTAGATTCCTTGTTCTTATCACAAGTGAATGATTTAGCAGCACGAATGAATTGAGCGCAAGTGTTTTACAGATCTTTTGGTATAAAATGTCAACAACAAGCCCAGTGAAATCCCAGGGTAAAAAACATTATCCCTACCTAATCAAGGTAGATATGTTGTTTCTAAAAGACCCTCAGCTCAAAAGAAGTGAAAATGAAGCAATAAATAGACACCAGAAACAACCAAGTAGTTAAGACATGTACGGGCACAAATGGAGATACGTGCAACAACAGATATCTAAGAATACGACACCATAAAAGTAGATTTAGTCTTATTGGAAAAATCGACACAATGGGCCCCCCCCCCCCCCCCCCCCCCCCGACCCTCCGTGATCAAACTCTCACCCCTCTTAATCGGGGCATCAAAGTCTCTCTTCTCTTTACATGCCCGAACTATCTCAACCTCGATTCCGACAACTTATCTTCTATAGGAGCCACGTCCACTTTGTTCCTAGTATGCTCGTTCCAAATCTTATCTCTCCTGGTATGGCCACAGATCCATCTCAACATCCTCATTTCGCTACTTTCTACTTCTGAACATAAAATTTCTTGACTGGCCAACACTTGGCGCCGGTCTAACTACCGCTTATTAAACTTGCCCTTAAGTCTTGATGCCACATTTTGGAATAAAATGTATAACTAAAATAACATCTATAAAGAGCCAGAAAACCAAACACCCCGCCCACATGCCTCGCGTGGAGTCCGAGCTATGTCGTAGTTAGGACCTCCTACCTACTTGCCACGGAGAATCATCAGCTAGAAATTCAGAGGATTAAAACCATGTTTGGCGATATATTCATTGTTAAAAAGTAGGAATTTTTACCTATACATCCCATATAGCAAACCTTATAACCATTATTGTGCCTTGTTTGGTTATTACCCTCATATCCCATGTTTTTGTTACAAAATATGTACCAAACGAAATCTTTGCTGATGTTGCACCCTAAAATAACGCCATTTATTAAGGCTCAAATCTATGTTAAATAATTTGTAGCCTAAAATAACGCCTGTATTTATGGCTCCTAATTAATCTTTGATTTTGTACCAAATAAATGCTAATTCAGTTAAGGTAAAAATCCCTTCAATTAATCATACTTTCTTAATTTATATTGCTGTCATCCCATCATTGAAAGATGGTCTGGCTGTCATCTTCCATTTTTCTTGCTTGTTGGTTCAAGAACATCGGATGTACCATTTTCTTTTTGCATTATTTGATAATTTGTTTCCACAGCTTAGGCCTTTTGGGATATGTCAATCCTCAATCGTGTATTTTGCTGTTCATCATTGGATTTAGATTAAGAAGTATTTTCCAATATTAATTTGCTTCAATAATCATAATCCAAATTCCATATTCGTATATAAAGGTTAAATATCCCTATTGATGAATAGTGGTAAATCTGATTTAAACATGTTAAGGAAAGAAGACTTTGTGGTACACTTCCATACAATCGGTTGCCGTTTGAATACCCCAAATTCCCAATAGTCCCAACATGCTACAGCTTCCTAAGGATCAAGCTACACAGCAAAACCATGCATGTCAACTTGTGAAAGGAAAAGCCATTTGAGCTTGTGCAAAAGTGATTTCTCTTTACACTCGACCTATGCAATTCTCTTCTTAATTGGTCGCTTATCACATTGATTCATGTCTAGTGCTCAATATAGTTATGTTATTTCCCCTAGCAAGTTAGTCTCACGCGTACCTAAATTTTCTGATTAGGAAAGGTTTGTTTCACTAGGCAGTATTATGAGGTGTCTTGAATCTTTTTTGGGGTGTAGCTAGGTCTTGAATCTTAAAATGTAGTCAAATGTAGTTAAGGTTATATGGACTGTTTCCAGTGTGTTTTTAAAATGTAGTCAAATGTAGGTAAATGTAGTTAAGGTTATATGAAATGTTTCCAGTGAGTTTTTAAAATGTAGTCAGATGTAGTTAAATGTAGTTAAGGTTATATGCACTGTTTCCAGTGTGTGTTTTTAAAATGTAGTCAAATGTAGGTAAATGTAGTTAAGGTTATATGAAGTGTTTCCAATGAGTTTTTAAAATGTAGTCAGATGTATGTTAATGTAGGTAAATGTAGTTAAGGTTATATGCACTGTTTCCAGTGTGTTTTTAAAATATAGTCAAATGTAGGTAAATGTAGTTAAGGTTATATGAAGTGTTTCCATTGAGTTTTTAAAATGTAGTCAGATGTAGTCAAATGTAGTTAAGGTTATATGCACTGTTTCCAGTGTGTTTTTAAAATATAGTCAAATGTAGGTAAATGTAGTTAAGGTTATATGAAGTGTTTCCGGTGAGTTTTTAAAATGTAGTAAGATGTATGTTATATGAAGTGTTTCCAGTGAGTTCAGTATTCATGAAAAAATTTTCAGTACAACCAAAGTTCATTACAACAGTACACTCTACTTCTTCTTTCGTTCATCTTTATTTCTCTCATTCTTTGGCGGTGGACCCTTCCTCCTTGCAAGCCTGCCGGTAACCTCAGTCTCACTGATTGAACCATCATTTAGCTTCTTTGTGGCGTAGTCCCACAACAGAGCTCCATAGCGTCTACGGTGTTTGTCAATATCAGTAAGATCTTCCTTTGGTATAGACAAATACACAAATTTGAGTCAACAGTGACAGTTCCAAATAAAAATTACATGAAACTACATTAAACTACAAAAAACTACAATTAACTACAAATTTGATTCAATAGTATTATTTGCCAATCAAGTTTGAGTCAACACTGACAGTTCCAAATAAACATTACATTAAACTACAAAAAACTACAATTAACTACAAATTTAATTCAACAGTATAATTTGCCAATCAAATTTGAGTCAACTGTGACAGTTCCAAATAAACATTACATTAAACTATATTAAACTACAAAAAACTACAATTAACTTAAATTTGATTCAAACAGTAAAATTTGCCATCAAATTTGACAACAGTGACAGTTCCAAATAAACATTACATTACACTACATTATACTACAAAAAACTACAATTAAGTACAAATTTAATTCAACAGTATATTTTCCAATCAATTACACATTAACACCGAATAACAACAATTAACTACAATTTGTATAAGCAACCCTAATATGCAATAATACAGTATATTTTTACAAAAAACACTTACACGCTAAAAAAATAATTGAATTCTAATTTTTTGGCAAAAAAATATTAAACTACAAAACATTGAGGAGAAAAAAAAATTTGTTTACCTTCAGTGAAATTAAATTAAGTTTATTCAGAATTACACTATTGTAAAATTAGTTAGCACGATTTGATTTCATATTAATCTTTTATTGCCTTATCTAACAATATACATTATGATATACAATATACATTATGATATATATACACATGATGATATACACCATCTCAAACACACATATCTTTTATCTGTTAAAAAAAAAAGGTAAGAATAAGAAGAAGAAAATTGGAATTTGCCAAAGAAATGCAAATCAAATCGAAAAAGCAACAATTGAATGAAGACAAGAAGAAAATTAGATAGAAAGCAAATCTTTTTACAGAATTGCCTTCGTAATAAGAAGATCTTAACTTTATAAAAAATATATTCAACCATTACAACTTCTCAAACATTATCAAAGAACACATGCTCTTCCAAATCCAAATTCAAGAAGAAGAAGAAAAAAAAGAAGAGATTGAAGAAGAAAATCGGAGAGAGAAGAAAAAAATACAACGAGAGAATAAACGTTGGAAGACAGAGAAAAATGGACAAAAATAAACGTGGGGGTAATTAAATGTAGTAAAAATCGGTTGGAAGAAAGAGAAAAAAATGGGGAAAAAAAATATGGAAATATTTTGTTCCACAAATCAAGCCCCTAATAAATCTTTGATAATTAAACCTTAAAAGTAAATTTTGGTACATAAATTGAAATATGGTATACTAAAAAGTAATAAATACAAACCTTAAACATGAGTGGTTATAAGGTTTGCTATATGGGATGTATATGTAAAAATCCAGTATACTAATTAATTGGTTGGCCCAATACCTTTTAACTATAGCATCCATAGGTCGTGATAAAGTTTCTTGAAACTAGCCAAAAAATTATTTGTTGGAGTTCATTAGACATGCCAAAAACCTCAAACAGACGCGACCAACGGCTTCTTCCGACATTGATCTCCATCTCTAAATGCATCACCAAGTAATCCTATTGGTGGCAAGTCATGGTGCTTCTAATTATCAGTTTCCAAAAACCAAATCATGGTGATTGCTGTCCTTTAAACCACAGTTTAACCCGACAGAATTGATGATATTAAGGTGTCAAGGAGAAATAAACTAGCAAATATCAAGTGAGTTGGCTCATCAATACGCTGTACAAACAAGAAACAAAGGGCAGGTTCTCATTTACACACAAGGTTTAGGCATAGTTCTCCTCCACCGTTATATCTCATAATCATACAGACAGTTCTGCTCCATCTTCATTCCTCATGATCATACATAGGCACAGTTCTGCTCCGCCTTCATATCACATAATCTTACACCTCTGTCATGGGTTCTGCATACCTTTCTCATTCCAAATACATCGTACTCGGAGAAATAAAACCTCAGCATCGTCAGTCCCTCCTACCTTCCCTCGCACCAAAAATATCACGAGATTGAACCTCATTTTCACTTCGTGCACTCATGGAACAATCTGGCGCTATCCAATGTCTATTGCGCTAGAACGATTGACACATTCACATACATTATACTTTCTATTAATTAGTTAAACAGATTTACAGGCTATTGGCCTCCCACAAGGCAAGAGGAGATTTGAATCACTAAAATGCCTCCCCTCTATATCCAAAGTTGATTTACCAGTGGATGTTACTAGAACTTTTTGTACTGAGCTAAGCTGTCCAAATGTACAATTCACCAGCGATCACCCTTCCAGGGAATCATCCAGGAAATGGAAGAGAAAAGAATGTGTTCCGGTCCTGCCCGCCACAGAAAAGAAAGAGGTGAGGGCGCCAAAAAATTAGGAATCTGATATGAACAAACATTAATACGAATTAGCAGAGTGGAGTACCTACCAATAAGAGAGCTCCTAGGTGCCAGCACTGATGTAAGAGAGCGGTTTCCTGTTGATTGATGTGTGCGCACTAGCAAGAGCTCATCTTGTCATCCACATACTTTGCTGAGCAAAAGTAATCATTGTTCTGCCACCATGGAATCTGCTCCTATTCAGAATCCGAATCAATACTTAGATACAATCTCGGTCTTACAGAACGACGTTGACGAGGAAATGTAAAAGGACTATCTGATCGTTCTCTAATGCTCTTAGTTGGTCTGCTGTCATTCATACCAAGAAGCAATGAAGCTGCACAAACAGTAGCATCACTACCTACATTTAGAAAAGCTCCAATACATGAATCAAAAAAGAACTTCTGAAAACACATTTTATCTTTTGTAAGAATACCTACCAGGATAGGTAGACATATTGCACCGAAAAGAAACTAACTGTAAATCCAAACAAGACTAGCTGCTTAACCAGTTAATTCTGGTCAATTTACCCGTTATATTTCTTTTGGCAGGTAAAAGTACAAAACCCACAACGTAAATTCTGACATAATGGGATAATGATCTTCCTGCCCCCCCCCCCCCCCCAAAACCACACACACACACAAGAAAAGAAAAAAACAGGAGAACAAGAAGATACCAGTGTCAGCCAATGAGTCCAAGGCAGTGTCTTTTGTTTGTACTTGCTGCCCCGAGCTTAACCCATTTGGAACAAAATCACCTTGAACCCCTCCATCACCACCAAGTCGAAGTGATATCCAATCCTCAGTACCAACACCATTTGAAACATCAGGCTGATCCCTCGTAGCCTCAACTGACGTATCAGATAGTCTAGTAGGAAAAAATATCTGAAGTGAGGGATCATTACCACTAAACGCTAGGGGATTATCAACTAGACTGTCATTTATATTAGCACTGGGGCGATTTGCATATGTTTCAGGAAGAAGAGAAGTAGATCCAATGCCAGTATCTGCAGCCAACCCGTAGCCACTGAGAGAACTAGGACAGTTAATAGAACCATGCTGCACATCTACTAAAGATCCTGAAACATCAGCATCAGAACTAAATAACTGAAAACCAGGGGCCCCTTGGGTTCCAGAAGGCAAAGACCACATGTTCATCCCAAACTCATCATCATTAGAATTGAACAGCCCCAGGCATGAATTCCCACCGTTAACCAGGGTAGAATCATGAAAAGAATCCGGAATTGTTGGGGTGGAGTGTATGAAAGGAGATATTAGATTGTTGGAGTAGGAAAATGTTATGGGAATAACTTTGAATGCTTCTTGTTGATCCACTTACAAATGATGGATTACATGGCTATTTATAGACTTGTTGGATAGTTCTACATTTTTCCACATACATGAGAATTTCTCAAGCTCTACATTATTCTAGACTCTAGATATTTTACTTATATAGATATTTTTCCAAACATGTTCTCTAGTATTCTAGAGAACTCCATGATTTGATATTATACTCATATATCTAAAGACTTCTAGCTAATACAAATTACAAATTACATATTATACTTTAACACCCCCTCTTAATTTGTAATTTGTAACTTATCTCTGAAGTGAGTAAATTTGTCCACTGGAAGTGCTTTTGTGAAGATGTCCGCCAGCTGCTCATTGGTGTTGATAAACTTCAGCTCAATCTCTCCGTCTTCAACCAATTCTCTGATGAAGTGGTGACGAATTTCTATATGCTTGCTTCTTGCGTGAAACACATGATTCTTTGTCATAGCAATTGCCGACATGTTGTCACAATAAATTGTTGTATGACCATCTTGTCCTTGCTCCAAGTTAAGAAGTATTCTTCTAAGCCACACTGCTTCACATGCCACATTAGCAGCTGAGATGTACTCTGCTTCCGCTGAAGATAATGCCACGGTTTGTTGTTTCTTTGATGACCAAGAGATTATTTTTGATCCCAAAGCAAAGACATATCCCGAAGTGCTTCTACGATCATAAACGCATCCTTCCCAATCACTGTCGATGTACCCAACAAGAGAATTGTTTTCCTCTGCAGCATATTTTATTCCAAACGTCTTTGTGCCTTTCAAATATCTAAGAACTCTTTTTGCTGATGCGTAGTGTAGCTTGCTTGGATTGCTCATAAATCTAGATAGCACGCTTACCGCATATATTATATCGGGTCTAGTGTTTGTGAGATAAATCAATGACCCAATCAGTCTTCTGTACATTGATGGATCCACCTTTTGTGCCTCATCGTTGAGAGATAACTTCTCATTCAAAGCAGCTGGTGTAGCAACTGGTTTACTGTTTGTCATATGAAATTTCTTTAATAAATCGTCAGAATATTTTTCTTGGCTAATAAATATTTCTCCTTCACGTTGTTTTACTTGGATGCCAAGAAAATATCTCATGAGGCCTAAATCTGTCATCTCAAATTCTTGCATCATTGCCTTCTTGAATTCTTCTACCAACTTTATATTCGTGCCACAATAAATAAGATTATCAACATAAAGGCAAATAATAAAAAAATCTGCATCTTGCTTCTTGAGATATAAAGATGGCTCACTTGGACTTTGTTCAAAACCGTGTTTGCGAAAGTGACTATCAATCTTGCTATACCATGCTCGAGGCGCCTGCTTGAGTCCATATAGAGCCTTACATAGACGATACACTTTTCTTTCTTGCCCTTTGACAATATAGCCTTGCAGTTGCTCGACGTGCACTTCTTCTTTGAGATCTCCGTTCAAAAACGCAGATTTAACATCTAGTTGATATACCTTCAATTTAATTGAGCAGCAAGTGCTAACACAGTTCTAACCGTCTCCATTCGAGCAAAGGAGAAAATGTTTCATTGAAATCAATGCCCGGTTGCTGTGAATAACCTTTTGCAACTAGCCGAGCTTTTAGCTTATGAATTGTGTCGTCTTCGTTGTACTTGGTCTTATAAACCCATTTAAGACCAATGACCTCCTTATTTTGTGGAAGATCCACCAACTCCCATGTTTTATTCTTCTTAATCATAGAGATTTCTTCGTCCATGGCTTTTTTCCAACCTTCATCTTTTATAGCCTCTTCGAATTTCTCTGGTTCACAAGAGAAAAATGCCACATCACATGAATCATAAATATCTCGTAAAGAACGTACCTTTCTTGGTGGTGAGTCTGTATCCGAAGATTCCTCCATGCTTGGTCCTTCATTTGTAGGAGATTCTTTATCTTTTTCTTCAAGGATTTTTGGAGTCGCATCTTGACTTTCCTCCCATTTCCATGATGTTACTTCATCGAAAATAACATCTCTTGAAATCACCAGCCTATTAGTATTAGGATCAAAGAGTCTGTAGGCATTGGATTCATTACTATAGCCAATAAAAATGTATTTTTCACCTTTCTCATCAAATTTTTCATTTTTGGTCTGCACTGGAACATGAGCATAGGCAATACATCCAAATACTTTGAAGAAATCTACATTTGCTTTTCTTTGATGCCATACCTCGTAGGGGGTCTTGTTAGGAACAGCTTTTGTGGGTGAACGATTTAAGATGTACACCGTTGTAGAGATCGCTTCAGCCCAAAATTTGTTAGGAAGATGCTTACCTTTTAACATACTCCGTGCCATCTCTACTATGGAGCGATTTCTCCGTTCTGCAACCCCGTTTTGTTGAGGAGTATATCTCACAGTCAATTCTTTCTTTATTCCTTCAGCCTTGCAATATTCATTAAATTCTTTTGAAACAAATTCTCCTCCTCTGTCAGTCCGCAGTATCTTTAACCTTTGATCACTTTGCTTTTCCACAAAAGCTTTAAACTCAACAAAATTTGAGAAAACTTCAGACTTTTACCCACATCATTCTAGAATAATCATCCACAAAAAGTAAGAAATATCTTTTATCATTTAATGATGGAGTCTTAGTTGGGCCACATACGTCAGCATGCACCAATTCTAAAGGGCGTCTAGCTCTCCATGATGTGTTTGTGAAGGGTAATCTATGCATTTTCCCATATATACAACCTTCACAAATTTTTCCTTTCTTATTTATGTGTGGGAGCCCATTCACCATGTTTTTTCTTTTTGAGTAAATCAAGACTTCTATAATTCAAGTGACCAAATCTTAGATGCCATAGTAGAGATTGATCATTTTTTCAACATCTGATTTTAGTGCAAGAGTCTTCATGGGCAGGTTAAGTGGAAAAACTTTATTGAGAGATATTTTAATTTTGGTCACTACTTGATTGCTCTTTTCTTCAATAATTATACTTTCATCTTTGATAAAATTTACTCTATATCCTTTTTGCAACAATTGTCCCACAGTAAATAAATTTTGTGTAAGGCCCGGAACATATTGAACATCAGAAATAAACTTGATCTTACCTGCCGTGGTTTTTACAGCTATCACTCCCTTACCTGCAACCTTATGAATTTTTCCATCTCCAAGTTTTACTTGAGAATCTATGTCTTCGTTTAACTTGACGAAGCTATTCTTGTTCCCTGTCATATGGTTACTACAACCACTATCCAAATACCAAATATCTTTTGCATCCGAATCAACATTAAAACATGAATAGAATAGATTATCTGCTTCCGTAAAGTTAGCTTCGTCAGGTTTATTATACCAACAATCTCTTTGGGAGTGATTAGCATTTTTACACCTTTTGCATTTAAATCTACTATCTTGCGTATTGTGATTTGATTTCCCACAAATACAACATTGGGAGGAAGACGTACCTTTTGAGAAATTATTTTTAACAAACCTTCCTTTTGGGCCTTGATTTTTATTTCTAAACTTCCTTTGTTGAAAGTTGCGATTTTGCTGGAATTTATTCTTTTGATCTCCCTTCTCCGATTCTCCAGCCTTTTCATTTGAAACAGTAACCTTTGATTGAAATGCCTGCTCCACCTCTTGAATTGAAAATCTGTTCATTCTAAGCTCATGTGTCTCCAAAGAAGCCATTAGTTCATGAAAACTTAAAGAGGATAAATCTTTAGACTCTTCAATCGCAGCAACAACATGATCCCATTTTGCAGGAAGACTACGTAATATTTTTTCAACAATTTTCTTCTCTTTAATTTTATCTCCATAACTTTTAATTTGATTAACTAGTGCGGTAACTCTATCAAAACATACCTTCATTGATTCATCATTCTTCATTGATATATTATCAAATTCTCTCCATAAAGATTGAAGTTTGATAGAGATTACCTTAGAGGAGCCTTGAAATTCTTTTGAAGAATATCCCAAGCCTGTTTTGAACTTGTGGCTGCCATAATACGAGGGAAGATAGTTTTACTTACCCCTTGTTGAATAAAGAGAAGTGCATTTGCATCCTTCTTCTTGTTTTTCTTGAACTCCTTTTGCTTGGACGCCGTCCATGTTGCAAGCGTAGCCAAGTCATCAGGTCCATCATAGCCATCTTGTACAAGCTCCCAAAGATCTTGAGAAATAAAAAGAGTCTTCATTTGGAGGCTCCAATTATCATAGTTATCTCCATCAAAAATGGGACAAGATTCTATGAATAGTTGAACACGGATGGTGATGATGTTGCCATGTTGAAGAACTAGTGTTGAGACACAAGGCTAACCACGCTCTGATACCAAATTTGTTGGGGTGGAGTGTATGAAAGGAGATATTAGATTGTTAGAGTAGGAAAATGTTATGGGAATAACTTTGAATGCTTCTTGTTGATCCACTTACAAATGATGGATTACATGGCTATTTATAGACTTGTTGGATAGTTCTAGACTTTTCCACATACATGAGATATTTCTCAAGCTCTACATTATTCTAGACTCTAGATATTTTACTTATATAGATATTTTTCCAAACATGTTCTCTGAACTCCATGATTTGATATTATATTCATATATCTAGAGACTTCTAGCTAATACAAATTACAAATTACATATTATACTTTAACAGGAATTCCTTGAACTGACCTGGAAAAGGAACTACAGGTGCATCACTATGGTTGTTACTAAAGATAGGCCCAGATGAGATAATTGGCTCATTTTCTTCTTCAGAATCACTTAGTACTATAACTTCAGCATCACCTGCCGGTACCGACGGATTTACGCTGCCAAAACCATACGTTGGGTCAATAAGAGAAATGGCCTCAAGATCAAACGCATTGTTCGAAAAGTCAAGGTTCCCATTGCCATCTTGATTAACGCTGGCATCTTCACCTTCTTTGCCACTACCAGTGGCACCGCTGCTCATTCGAATGATATCCTGACCAAAATTGTCTCTCAATCTACTTCCTGATGAAAATGTCTGGTCTTCCGGTTTGCTGATTTCCCACAAACCATTTCGGTTCTTCTTCAATCCAACTTTAAGACCATTGCCATCAGAGCCTCCTTCCTGTTTAATCTGCTTAAGAATTTCAGGCTTTGGTTTCGACTCTATATCTAAAGATCCGCACAGGCTCCCATCAGGTAAGTGCCAGCACCCAAGATCCCCAAGACTCCGTCGATCACCTTCTATCTTTGCACGCCAAGAACCATCAGGTTTCACTTCAATTTCTGCAACATCTTCTCCACAGCTTCGCAGCTGTACCGCAAAACCGAGTGAAAAATCGGCTAAAGAAGGTTAAGACATAACAACAACAACAACAACAATAACAACTACCCAGTATAATCCCACATAGTGGGGTCTGGGGAGGGTAGTATGTACACAGACCTTACCTCTACCCTGGGGTAGAGAGGCTGTTTCCAAATAGACCCCGGCATTCTTCCCTCCAAGAACTTCCCACCTTGCTCTTGGGGAGACTCGAACTCACAACCTCTCGGTTGGAAGTGGGGGTTGCTTACCATCAGAGCAACCCCTCTTGTCTTAAGGTTAAGGCATAACTATTATCATAAACAAAAAACTAGCAATACCTGAGAAGTGATTCGATTGAAATATGGATCTATGATGACATGCTCCAAAGCGTAGTTCTTGAGACAGATGGGCATTGCCACTGCATCACACGAACAAGATTTTTAAATAAACAATATTCGGTGGATAATATGATGGAAACATAGATATTATGCTGACGAAAACATCCAGTTCTGGGTCATAGTTCCTTGCCTTCCTTGACCTTTGATTCATTTCAACAAAGACTTCAAGATCAAAGCAGCCCATGTGTATACAAGGTTTGAATCTTCCAGCAACTTTCATCCTTGAACAACTCATCTGTAATGCACATACATAAAAAAATTGAGCACTCTATGACTTGTGCTGCACTACACAGCAATAAAATATTGCAACAAGGCCATATAGAGGATAGAATCCAAATAGGAGAATAACATTCAAAATATAGACAAGCTATCCTCCTCCAGAGAAATTCATATATTCAAAATATTGACAAGCTATCCTCCTCCAGAGAAATTCATTCACATAATAATAGCCCCTATTTGTATAGAAGATTGGTCGTCTTTTGTAGAGAATCATATTCCGATGTAAATTCTCTTCTTTTTGGTATACTTCTTGTATACGGGAGGTTCTCTCCCTTTTAATTAGTACAATTTACCTTATCAAAAAAAAGGTGGACACCAGTACAGAAGGAATACCTAATGGAAGCCTGTACAGTGTACACCGCCGTGTTTTCTCGATCAGGTGATACCTAAATGTCAATCCTATGGTTTCTTGTTCAAACAATAAAATAAACACTTAAATAACGTCCAAGACGAAGATTGTGGCTAGTGGTGGTTCTTGAATCACAAATAGAGCTACAGGGTCGACTAAAGCCACATTGCGTGCAATTCCACAAGTTTGCAGCTTGATTATCTAACTTTGAAGGGGCATGGATGTAGAGATAACACAGCGATTAACTTAACACCAAATAATAGATGCTGCAAGCAACAGTATTATATCGTTAGTATGCACTTACAGGGCAGCGAAGATTGACAGGAATACAATTAGCAACCACTTCCAGATCACTATCACTATCGGCATTTTCAGTGGCCGTCCCACCACTAACACAACGACGAACGCGAGTAAGAGCATCTTCAAACTGCTCACCATCTGACTCCTTTGGGATCAAACTAAAAAATCTAACAATAAAAAAATTATATCAGAAACCATAAAACAGTCTATACAGAAGATCCCTTGTATATTAATGTGTCTATGTTCATGTAAATTGAAGTTTACCAGGAACTATTTTTATAACAATATCTGGAATATATTAGGGCCAGAACTGGAAAGCCACAGCTATAGTATAATCTTGATATCATGAAAACTGTTGGTTGCTTAATTGTCTGTAAGATACTTGGTTTACTTTTGGAACAACTTTTGTTTCAATTTAAGACCTTAAACCTTGTAAAACATTACTCTCAGGCACCAAATGCTATAGCGCAGGTGGTAGAGCACCTTGTTTACACGAGAGACAATATCTTTCAAGAAGGTTCCAGAAGAAGAATCAGGCCAAAATTAGGATATATTTTGGGAAAATCGGACTTCCCGATTTAATAAACAACAACAACAACTACCTAATATATATATGCTGTTTCCAATCAGTGAAGGAAAAGAAAAAACAAAAACAAAAATAAAAGAGCATTAGTAACTCCAGCAGAAATAGCGTAAATAATTATCTAAACATAAGAACCATAAATAAAGTAGCATGCAATAATATCAGACAGTGACTACCATAAGGGATATACAATCCAATACACAAATCATCTATGGATAGCCCTGCCAAGCATCACCCAACCCCGATGAGGAGTACGAAAAACTCTAAGAGCCCCTATCCTACAAACCTAATACTAGACCTCCAGACTTTCCTATCAAGGGCCATGTCCTCGAAAACCCGCATTCTAGTTATGTCATGCATAATCACCTCTCCCCAATACCTCTCAGGCCTCCCTCTGCCTCGCCGTACGCCGACCATCGCCAGCCGCTCACAACTCCTCACCAGGGCATCAGGACTTCTCCTCCGCACATGCCCGAACCACCTCAGCCTCGCTTCTCGCATATTCTCATCCACTGGGGCCACTCCCACTTTATCTCGAATAACTTCATTCTTAATCTTATCTAACCTGGTGAGCCCGCACATCCACATGAGCATCCTCATCTCCCCAACCTTCATTCTCTGAACATGAGAGTTCTTCACTGGCCAGCACTCCGCCCCATACAACATGGCAGGTCTAACCACACTTCTATAAAAGTTCCCCTTGTGTTTCTGTGGAACTTTCTTGTCACATAGGACTCCTGATGCAAGCCTCCACTTTGACCACCCCGCTCTTATACGATGAGTGACGTCCCCGTCAATCTCTCCGTCCCCCTGAATCACCGACCCAACATATCTGACACTGTCCCTCTTGGCGATGACCTGAGATCCAATCATCACGTCCCTGCCTACTTCGCTTCTAAACTTGCACTCCATGTATTCTGTCTTAGATCTGCTTATTTTGAAACCCTTAGACTCGAGAGTTTGTCTCCATACCTCCAACCGCTCAATAACACCAACCCTCGTCTCGTCTATCAAGACTATATCATCAGCAAATAACATACACCAAGACACATCCCCTTGAATATGTCGGGTTAGAGCATCCATCACCAAGGCAAATAAGAGAGGGCTAACTCCCGATCCTTGATGGAGCCCCATAACCACTGGAAAAAGGTCTGACTCACCACCCACCGTCCTACCCCAGTCTTAGCTCCATCGTACATGTCCTTGATTACTATAATGTAGGCTTCCGGCACGCTCTTCGCCGCCAAGCACCTCCCTTGGGACCTTGTCATACGCCTTCTCCAAGTCGATAAGCACCATGTCAGGTCCTTCTTCTTATCCCTGAACTGCTCCACCAACCTCCTGACAAGGTGGATAGCTTCTGTAGTGGAGCAATCCGGCATGAAACCGAACTGGTTCACAGATATAGATGTCATCTCCCTCACCTTGGCCTCGATCACCCGCTCCCATACCTTCATAGTGTGACTTTTTAATTTGATACCCCTATAGTTGTTGCAGCACTGGATGTCCCTTTTGTTCTTGTACAAGGGCACCACTGTACTGCACCTGCACTCATCCGACATCCTTTTGGTCCTGAAGATTGCATTGAATAACCTGGAGATCCACTCCACTCCTGACCTACCCATGCACTTCCAGGACTCCACCGGTATCTCGTCAGGCCCGGTCGCTCGTCCGCTACTCATCCTTCGCAAAGCCCCCATGACCTCCTCCGCCCTAATGCGCATGCAGTACCCAAGGTCTCTATGTTGCTCTGAATGCCCCAACTCCCCTAGCTCTATGTTACGATCCCCTCCTCATTAAGTAAGTATGGAAAGTACGACTGCCACCTCTGGTTGACTTGAGACTCCCCCATCAGAACTCTACCCTCCTCGCCCTTGATGCACCTAACTTGGTCAAGATCACGCGCCTTCCTTTCCCTTGCTTTAGCTAACCGGAATAACTTCCTGTCCCCGCCTTTCTCCCCTAATTCCTCATACATGCGACCAAACGCCGCGTTTTTAGCTTCCGTAACCGCTAGCTTTTCTTCTTTCCTCGCCACCTTGTAGATCTCCTTGTTCGCTCTCCGTTCTTCCTCGCTTGTGCTCCCTGCCAACTTAGCAAACGCCGCCTTATTCAGCTCCACTTTTCCTTCGACTACTTCGTTCCACCGCCAGTCACCCTGATGTATGCCTGAATAGCCCTTGGCTACCCCGAGCACGTCCCGTGCTACCTCCCTAACCAATTTCACCGTCTCTGACCACATAGCGTCTGATTCCCCAGAACTTCTCCAAGCCCCGCCCTCAGCTAACCTCCTCTCCAACTCATGTGCTTTCTCCTTAGTCAAAATCCCCACATCTAATCCGCGGTTGTCCCCGAGCACCCTCTTCTTCCTCTTCACCCAGAGACTGACATCCATCACTAGGATCAGAAGCTCGGAAGCCCTGGCGGAATCAAGCAGTGACGTGCTTCCTCCGTTCCTAACCCCAAAGCCGAAGCCACCGTGCACCTCACCATAACCACCAGCATCAGCCCCAATGTGACCATTAAAGTCCCCTCCAATAACTAACTTCTCAGATTGGGGAATACTACTCACCAGATCATCCAAAGCCTCCCAAAAGCACCTCTTAGCCTCCTCGTCTAAGCCCGCTTGACGCACGTAAGCGCTGATGGCGTTGAGGACGCAACCCCTAATAACCAACATAATAGACATTAACCTATCATTCACTCGCCTAACCTCGACCACAGACTCCCTTAGATCCCTATCTACCAAGATGCCCACTCCATTCTTACCTCTCACGACCCAGAATACCACAACTTAAACCCGTCTGCATTCCTCGCCTTCGACCCTTTCCACCTAGTCTCTTGGACACACGCTATGTTAACCCTCCTCTTCTGAAGAACCTTCGCCAGCTCAATGGACTTACCCATCATAGTGCCTATGTTCCACGACCCAATCCTTAATCTATGAGCGTCCGCTACCCTCTTCCCACCCTTACCTCCCGCCCTACCCGCAGGACCACTCCCTGCCCCCTACTCACCCCCGCCACCGCCAACGTCCCTACCCCCGAGGACATGACCTTACACTATCATCCCCCGCAGCCACTATCCCTCGAACCGACTATGGAGAATAGTGACGCACACACGCACTATAGCGGAATAGATAGCAACAGAGTAAACCTCACACGGAATGCTAGCTTGAATATGTAAAAAGGTGTACAAAGTAAACAAGAGAGCGGGAGGTACCAAATCCTTGTGGAAAAACCTGAAAGTAGGCTTTGATGTACCCAAGGTCAACTGCTACCAACTCTTGCACGTCCCGGCCGGTGTTGCTTAGTTCTTCACTCCCAAACGCCGCGAACTGGCCTCGTCACCGCGACTAGTAGCTGGGGCAAGTTTTCCTGAAGCTTATCGGAACGTGTAGTTCTGCTGCGTCCTGTCGAAAATCTGAATGGGAGTCGCCGGAAGTACTGTAGCTTGCCGAAATAGTCACCGAAAAAATAAGGCACCTATCCAAGAAAACAGAACACACTGACACACACCCACAAAGAGCAGAAGAGAGAATAGGAAGAAAAGAGCAGGGGCCGCCGGAAATATCGCCGGCGAAAAGCAAGAATTCAAAAAAAAACTTATAAGAGAAAATGGCCAGCGAAAAGCTCTTCCCGTGAAGGGTCAACTAGAAATAGCGAAAGTATAGATCTGTAGATCTGTGAGAGAAAATGGCCAGCGAAAGGCTCTTCCAGCGAAGGGTCAAATCAGAGATTCCGAGATAAAGTTGCAAATTTAAGTCGGCCTCGTAAACCTTGAATAAAATTTAGTTGAATTTTATGAACATTAAGGTGCATGAAATTTCATATTTGATTTTTTAAGCAGTATGATAGAGACTTAATTTAACTTGGTTTGATCTAGGCCAAAGGCCAAGGTACAAATCTACTGTTCTTTTATTTTCAATAAAGTGTTAAAAATTCCATGCGTACTGAATTATATGAATTCAGTTGAATTATATGAAAGTGTATGAAGTTTCATATTTGACTTTTTAACCAAAATGATAGAGACTTCATTTAACTTGAGTTGATCTAGGCTAGAGGCCAAGTTACAAATATACAACACTAACAACATACCCAACATAATCCCACAACCGGGGTCGAGGGAAGATAGAGTGAACGCAAACCTTACCCCTACCGTGTGAAGATAGAGATGTTATTATCGATAGACTCTCGGCTCGGCATAATCACATCAATCATGACAAAGAAATACGAAACGAGAAGCAGTAACAACAACCAGAAAAATAATATAATCGAAACAAAAAGAACAACAGATAGTAATAGAAACCTAAGAATAGAAAATACGAGAAAACTAGTACTATAAACATGAAAAGAAATACAGGTTTGAAAAAGAAATACGCTCGATCACTTACTAACCTACTACCCTTATCCTCGACCTCCACACCCCCCTATCAAGAATCATGTCCTCGGTAAGATAAAGATGTGTCATGTCTACCTGATCACCTCTCCGCAATACTTCTTCAGCCTAACTCTACCTCTCCTAGGCAGTGTTTGGAAAAGCGACCGCTTCGTTGCTTTAAGCTCGAGCGACGCGAACCGATAGGGCAGAGCTTTTTACTGCCTGAGGCGACGTGATCGTGTGAAGCACACGTTTCAGTGAAAAAAGTGACGAGGCGATGAAGTGAATGAAGCAATCACTTATGTTAAAAAATCGTAGCTGGGCCCTTTTTTTAAAAGACAAAAAAAATATTGGGTCTATTTTTAAATTATACAAAACGGACCCCAAAGCCCGCTATCACAAATCCTCGACAAATAATAGTGTAAACGGACGCCTTCGCTCTTCTTCATTACAAAACTAGGGTTTCTGCCATTTCTCCAGTCTAGGTAAATTCTTCTTCTCCTCATTATTTTTTTCTTTCTTCTTCTTGTTGAGATTCTCCTTTTTTTCCTTCTTTCTTCCTTCTTCTTCTTCTCTTCTCTTTTTCACTTTTTCTCGTCCAACGTCTGCACAGCTAGGGCAGGTGTTATTTTCTTTTTTTCCCTTTTATTCTTCTTAATTTTAATATGTATTTTAGTTTATAAAATTACTTATTATACATATGTGTTATATTTTTCAGTTTATTGAGTTTTAAGTGTATTTCAATTTATAAATTAATTATTATATATATGTTATATTTTCAGTTAGATTAATTGTAAAATGTATTTCAGTCTAGAAAATTAATTAAAGTGTATTTCAGTTTATAAATTAATTATTATATATATGTTATATTTTCAGTTTGATTAATTGTAAAATGTATTTCAGTCTAGAAAATCAATTATATATATATATATATATATGTGTGTGTGTGTGTGTGTGTGTGTGCGTGTGTTATATTTTATTTTATTTGATTTTTTTAATATGTATTTCAGTTTATAAATTAATTATTATATATATTATGCACTTCGCTTTTGAAGCGAGCCCTGATCGCTTTTTTGCGCTTCGCGCTCTCAGAAACACTGCTCCTAGGATCCTCTACAGTCAACCTCTCACCCCTCCTCACTGGGGCATCTGTTCATCTCCTCTTTACATGTCTGAATCATCTCAGCCTCGCTTCCCTTATCTTGTCTATCACATGGGTCATTCTCACCTTGTCCGAAATATCCATTCCTAATCATCTCTCCTGGTATGCACACACATCCATCTCAGCATCCTCATTTTTGCAACTTTCATCTTCCAAGTTAAAAATCTATTATTCTTTATTTTCAGTAAAATAATAAAAAATTCCATGCATACTAGATGTATGCTATAGTAGTAAATCTTCACAAACCGATCTCTATGAAGGTACTCAATCGTCTATAAAACCCAAAATATCATAGGTTCTCCAACACCGATATGGACACCAAGTCCTCCCTTTATGTTTCTCTCCCCTTTCTATCATGCCTACATAGAACATCATAGATGCTGCAAAGCATACACTATTACAAACTTTCTCTCTAATCACGTCCCTCCCTCTCACCACCTTCCAAATTTTTATCGCGCTCAGTAGAACACTACACTTTTTTGATTCCTCGTCCTTTTTGTTTTTACACTCCCCAAGTTGTTCCTCGCCTCTACTATCCTCTTCCCCCAACTTTGTTTTCCTATATCCCTCCTGCACAACCAATTGTATTAAAATTTAACTAGACAGTAATCGTATAACTCTTCAATTTAATCCAAAATCATATTTAACTCAAATATATATATATATTCTCTCAACCGAAAATTTCCAAAATAGTAGATGTGCTACACAAACAAAAAGGCGTGAAATTGAAATAAAATATAAATTCATAGAACTAATACCTAAATTGATGAATCATACCATAAATACATTGCCTCCGTCCCAATTTATGTGGCGGTATTTGACTGGGCAAGACATTTAAGAAAAAAAAAATTTTAAATTGGAAATCTAAGACAAGCCATAGAAGTTTATGTTGCTATAAAACATCTCATTAAAAATAAAATGGAAAGTTTAAAGGTAAATTGTTTCTAAATGAGGAAAGTATTATACCTTTGGACAGACTAAAAAGGAAAAAGCATTACAGATTGGGACATGGAGTAATGGAAAGGGTGTGAAATTGTGTAATAGAATATGGTGCATTATGAACGATTCCCTCAATAGAGCTTAACTCCGTCAAGCCTCTAGGAGTAGTGAAGAAGTATAGAGCACTTTGGTTGGTTGTTGACCAACGGAAAGCATGGGAGAAAAAAGATGGACAACTTTCTTTGCTTGCTTTTCTTCTCTTATGATATTTATTGAAAGTTCGAGCCTACGTTGTATTGACTCGGCACCAACCTGGATTAGTATTAGATACCCAATGAGATGTGCAATATGCATTGCAAACCGCCCATATGCCGTTAATGTGCAATACCATACAAAAACTGTAAATACCTTTGACATCGGAATAGTGTGCTCTTAGTGAAAAAATATTTTTGAATGTCAACAAATTGGAAATTTCCAAATTCAAATTTCAGCTGAACATTGAATAAGAGCATGTTAAAAAGTTACTTTGCAAGAGATAATTTACATTGCATAATGCTGGTCAAACTTGACTACATGTTGAACTGTACGCCGCTTCACAAGTCTAACCCCCAAGGTGTGTATGCCCAAATACGTGAACAAGAAGTCGTAGCCTTCATATGGAAGTACATCATATGTCGTTTTGGCATCCCCAAGGAAATCAGCTGAGAAAATGGCCCCCAATTCATTGGCAAGAAGACAATTGAGTTCTTCGAGAAATGGCACATAAAGCGAATACTCTCAACGCCATATCACCCTACCGCCAACGGTCAAGCAGAATCTTCAAACAAAGCAATACTGAACATACTGAAAAAGAAACTCGAAGAAGCCAAAGGGACATGGCCCAAACTACTACTAAAGGTGCTATGGGTACATCGGACCACACCCTAATCCATCATGGGAGAAACACCGTACTGACTAGTATACGGAACCAACGCGGTCATACTCGTTGAAATCGGAGAAACAAGCCTAAGGTATTCACATACCAGCGGTGTAAATAACGACACAAATAGACTTCAAGACCTCGATAAGGCCAAAGAACGGGGGGACATGGCTCACATAAGAATGGCAGCTCAAAAACAACAGGCTGAAAGGTATTACAACAAAAAAGCCAAAATAAGACCACTCAAAGTGGGTGATCACGTCCTCAAAGCCAAAACGTTGGTGTCGAGAGACCTGAGTGAAGGAAAATTGTGCACCAATTGGGACGGACCATATAAATTCAAAGCAGTAGCAAGCAAATGAGCATTCTAATTGGAGACAGTGGAAGGAAAAACACTCCAAGACAATTGGAACATTGCCCACCTCAAGTACTTCCATTTCTGAAAGGCGTCTCCCGAGTCGTACTCTTTCTCCCTTACCTGAGTTTTTCCCAATTGGGTTTTCTTGGGGAGGTTTTTAACGAGGCGGCGGAGGGGACACCTGGGGGTATCTGAGAACAAATTTTATCATATCAGCCACTCGACGCGCTTTCTTGGCCAATATAATAAAGGGACTAGCCTAGTCGAATCTCCATTGTATAAACGGTTAAGGCCACCATCTCCATCGTGTAAATGGCTAAGGCTACCATCTCCATTCTGTAAACGGCTAAGACCACCATCTCCATTGTGTAAATGGCTAAGGACACCATCTCCATTGTGTAAACGGCTAAGGCCATCGCCATCAAACGTCGACCCAGTTAAACAACGACGGGTAACACTTCGACGACAGTCAAAGTTACACCCTATTGGCTGATGCCATCGCCATCAAATGTCGACCCAGTTCGACAATGATGGGTAACACTTTGATAATAGTCGAAGTTACATCCAATTAGCTAAGGCTATCACCATTAAACGTCAATCCAGTTCGACAATGACGGATAACACTTTGATAACAGTCGAAGTTACATCCTATTGGCTATACCCATCGCCATTGATCATCGACCCAGTTCGATGACGATGGATAACACTTCGACAACAGTCAAACTTACATCTTATTGGCTAAGGCAATGACCATTAGACGTTGACTCAGTTCAATGACTGATAACACTTCAACAGTCGAAATTACATCCTATTGGCTACGACCATCACCATTGAACGTCGACCCAGTTCGATGACGAAAAATAACACTTCGACAATAGTCAAAGTTACATCCTATTGGCTAAGTCCATCTCTATTGAATGTCGACCCAACTTGGCGAGGACGAATAACACTTCGACAACAATCGAAGCTACATCCGATCGGCTAAGGCCATCGCCATTAAACGTCGACCCAGTTTGATGATGGTGGATAACACTTCGACAATAGTCAAAGTTACATCCTATTGGCTACGACCATCGCCATTGAACGTCGACCCAGTTTGATGACGACGCATAACACTTCGACAAAAGTTGAAGTTACATCATATTGGCTAAGGCCATCGACATTGAACATCGACCCAGTTCGACGACGACTGATAACACTTTGACAATAGTTAAAAATGTTTACCCAGTTCGACGACGACGAATAAAACTTCGACAACAGTCGAAGTTACATCCTATTGGCTAAGGCCATCGCCATTAAATGTCGACCCAGTTCGACGATGACAGATAACACTTCGATGACATTCAAAGTTCCATCTTATTGGCTACGACCATCGCCATGAAACTTTGACCCTGCTCAATGACAAAGGATAGCATTTTGATGACAGTCGAAGTTACATCCCTTTGGCAAAAGCCATCGCCATTAAGGGTCATTCAAGCTCGACTACGACAAATAACATTCAAACAACAATTAACATTTTGCCTTATCTACCCACTAAGGTCGGGTTTTAACATGTCTACAAATATGAACTCCGCGGAGGTGAAACTCCGAAAAACAAAGAACAAAAAAAGAGTAACGACAAAAGTATGATTCATATATCATGAAAAAATTATACACATTAGGTCTCGCAAAGGCCCCTCAATTATATTCTACAAAAAGAAAGACATATACAAATTTCAAGAAACCTCGACATCTCGCCCTTCAGCCCCTGATCTGCTCACCATCTCGACCATCGCCATCAGGGCGGTAGGATTCATTGTACGAGGAGCCAGAATCCAACTGGTTAACATACTCGGAAGCATAGCCCTCCCGGTCAGGAGAATCAAAGCTATAGCAACAGGCCGCTCTAGCGACACGAGCCACGTGCCACTGCTCCTGAACCTCCTCCTTAGTGGCACGGTCCACTACGAGGAGATTCTTGTATACGTCCAGTCGGGCCTCCGCATAAACCCACATCATGTGTGCTTCATGACGCGTATCCTCGTCAAAAAAGAGCTAGGAAGATGAAGGCCGAGTCTCATCTTTAGACCTTGGCGGGGCGGTCCTCCTAAGAACGTCGACCTTTACTGCTTTGGCTTCAAGTTCAGAAGTCAGGACCGCAACCCTACGGTACAAATCGGCAACCTCTGTCGCCACCCTACGACTGAGTTCCAACTCCTCTTCCCTCGATTTGAGGAGCGAATCTAGCTCACCATTACGTGCCACAGCCTTCACCAACTCCTCATCAGCTTTCTCCAGCACGGCCACCCTACGCTCCAATTGCGCTACCTTATGTTCAAGGCCTTCTCAAAACACCCGAAATTTGGGGTCCTATTTGAAAATGTCTACCGCCGCGTGATGCATGGAGTGACACCTCTTGTACTTATTCACTATTTTATTAAAAATGGTCGCTTTCTTCTGCTCACGGTGCCTTCTCTCCACCTCCAAAACAAGAGCCTAAGGAGAAAACAGGAGTTAGTACACATAAAAGCTAACCTCACAACACACGAAAGAGAAGAAGTTTACCTGTAAAGTCATGCCAGCAACCCTTTGAGATAACTCCGCATCATTGACAGATTTAAGCATTTCATGCTCGGAGAGGTACATAGCAAGGCCATCTCCAACTCCGCTTGCTCGCTATGTTGTAGTCAATTATAAGCCCCAGGGATCACAATTCGTCGGTTGGACCCGTCTTCCATCATCTCCACATGCATAAGACCCTCTGCCAACCCGTTTATATCTTCTTGGGCGACCTCAGGGTCTGATCCCCCAGCATCCTTGCCAACGATGGACGTCGAGGCGCCCTCAGCAGCATGAATTAAGCTGGCACCGGCAATAACATTCGTCTATTGGGCCGACCTCCCTGAATGAATGGCGTCGACCAGGAAGACATGCCTAGGCGCTTGACGAGGTACGTTACTCCTCTCATCCTCAGTCGTCACCGCCTTACCTGTTTCAAGCCTCCGCCTCTTCTTCTCTTCGGGCTCCTCGCCCTTGGAATTCTTCTCATCAGTAGGTTGTAGAGAGGGTGTTGATGGTGTCACTTCATCCACAGCTGCCTCAATATACACGACCTCTCGTAAAGGAGCTATGGGAACACCCTCCCGGACGGACGCGTAAAGTATCTCCTGAGCTTCCGTACCGACATCTGATCGAGTGGAGGTAGATATTGTCGCCTTCCTCTTGGGGATGTTGCGACCTGATGATATAAACAGTTCAGTCGAAGAAGTTTGTGGAGACAACCGACTGAAGTCCAAGAATTACCTGAAGAACCTACGGGTACGTAGCATCGAAGAAAGGTAGACCATGTACAGGTTTCTTCCGCGTAAGGCAGAAAGTCGGTTACGCATTGCTTGATACCGGTGATGAACCAGGGTGTATGAGCTATTGCTATAAGGTAAACAAAAAAAGGAGGGGATCATCATAACAATGGTACGATCAAAACCGCCAAAGTCACGCATGACAATGAATTCGACGAATAAAAATGCTTACGTTTCAGATTCCACCTCTCTGGGAACGTAGCAGGGTCGGACACCAGGTGATCCGTTTTGATAAAGAAGTACCTACGCCAAAAACAACGGCTGGCTCGGTCATCGGTCCCGACGACCAACCCCTTCGAGCCACGGCTCTTCAGATGCAACATGGTACCTCTTAGATAACTGCCGCTGAATAATTGCAAAAGGTGGTGAATGGAGACCTCACGCCTGGCCAGCTCTGCATATGTGGAGATTATCCTACACACCTTCAAAGTATACGGAGTCAGTTGAGATGGACACATGTTGTAAAAGCGTCAAAGCTCCTCCGCCAAAGGAAAGATGGGAAGGCCATAACCAATTAGAAAAGGATATTCGTAGAACATACAACATCTCGGTCGGTGGACATTCGCATAGTCCTCTCCCGCTGGGACCATCTCCATATGAGCAGGAACACCGAATGACATGCGGAGACCCTCTAAGTGATCCTGCGTTAACTCAGATTTCTCCGAAAGCGGCACAGGGGAGTCCTTTTGGAAATCTTTTCTAACAAGGATTTGCTTCGGCAACACGTTACCCACAGTAAGAGGTGAGAGGTCCTCTTCTCCTTCTCCTTTATCACCGCTAGGGGGAGGCGGTGCATCGGATGGCGCACTATCACGAGCCCTAGGATTATCATCCCATCGGGGTTTTCCATAGTTTCTGTTTAGAAAGTGGTGTGTGGCACAACAGAAAGTGTGTTTTATGAGAAACAATGGGGTTTCGAAGAAAGGAAGAGTTTCATCAGAAGGTCAGAAAATGCTTGCAAATGATCGAAAGCTCGACCGAGTTAAACCCTTACCCTATTTATAGGGTTGGTTGGCGTGGAAATTGAAGAGAAGGAGTTCAAACAGGCACGGGAAATCGAGCATCAGAATACCTTTTGTGTTTCCTCGGGAATACGCGTAATGATGATGCATGCGTGTGATGACACCATCCTAAGAAAGGAGATTGCGCGTCAGCACTTTAATAAACTCAAATGTTCATTCTTTCATTCTCACTCACTTCGCCACCATAAAGCATGGTCGAATTCTCCCAAAATAAGGTTCATGGTCCATCGGGGACACACCTTGATGCGTCACCGACAAACGGAGGGACTAACTATATGGGTTGAATTCGGCTCGTTACGTCTCCACGTCGATAAACATGACCAACGAAGAAGCGACGACCAAAGTAAGGGCGTGACCCAAGAGTGTGGGAGTGAAGCATATCATTAGTCTCATCGTCCCCTCAAAAGGACGTGACCAACTTCTGTACTATTTTTATTATTTTGATGAAATCCCAATATTTTAAAGGGGCATATGATATTTTATTGGAAAACTCTCTCTTTCTCTCTCTATTCTCTTATTCTCTCTTGAATATCTCATCTACAAAAATATCAAGAAACTTATTACATATTTCTAGGTCTCATTATCTTCGATTACGATTTACCCTTAATTTATTTTAATTGTTTTTACTTATAAAGCATTTAGTATCTTTTGAGTCAAAAACTATTCACGACTTAGGAGCTCAATTGAGCAATCGAATGAATGGTGAGTTGTTGTGTGATTATTTGGCATTCTATATATAAAAAAATATTTTGTAATATTTCTAATGAGGTTATATTGAATATATTTAAAAAATAAAAATTCATATTTAATAAGATACTTGTTGTGTTCTATAAAATAATATGCTTTTATAGTGAATTTTTATATGTTTACTGTTTAATATTGTGACGCCGCTCATGAAAACTCATGTGCACGCTGTTGTATACTAATGTTTTAAAAGGCGGGGGCATGAGGCGAGGCGATTTACCTCTGATGAGGCAAGGCGTAAGTCCCACGGATCTTTAAATTTTACTAATTTCAAAAGTTTTAAAATAGTATTAATTAAAAATAGTTATAAAAATTACATCTAATCACAAAATTATAACAACCAATATATTTAAAATACTTATAAACGATAATTCGACTATGAATAATACGAAAAATGTAGCATATATCATAATTTGTAAATTAGCTGCAACGTCGTTACAATTTAAACATCAAAAGTAATGTATTCGGTACGAAATCTTATATGTATCTCTTATTGAGTAATGAATCTTGAAAGAATTTTGATATTATAATTTGACATTTTTTTAAAATACTCCATTTATTTAATACGTTTTCAACTTGACAAAAAATTATATAAAAACATAATTCACAATTTAAATATGATTATCTTGCATCATTTATTTTTAAGTTTCCGCAAGTTAATAAAGTGACACATAATTCACCATACTATACGTCTATACCATGATAACTAATTATTTGTAAATAATTGTGCTAGCTAACACTGAGCTATTAAATTAATAAGTATTGTGTCTCGTAAACGTAAAAAAATTAATATTTAGGAAAATAACTATAAAAAAGTTATGGACTATTATACAATAAGGACATAGCAAAAGCTAGTAAATAAATACTTTTTAAATGAAATATTTATTTAAAGTTTACTATTATAGCAGTCTTAATGGATAACGTGCAATAATTTTTATTTTAATTATGACATAAAATACTCTCAACTTAATGATTTATGATTAAGGACATTACCAATTGTAGTAAGGAAAAAAGTTTTGATGTTCTGAGGTATTTTTTCTCTCTGGACGCGTGAACAGTGAATTGCGCATGAACAGTAACTTAGCTTTACTGTAGCGTGCGTGAACAGTTCATTTCCGTCACTATTCTCACCGGAATCCGGTGACGGATTATTAATATTTTGGTGTCTCGACAATCTCCTTCTTGAGGTGAACACCTTCCTTTTATTGTTTTTCCAAAATCTTAATCCAAACGCAACAGATCTTAAATCTTGCGATTCTTACTATTCATTCAAATTCTGATCCTTTCTTTGGAATCTTTCGGCTTGCTTAGTTTTCTTTTTTTTTCGGTTGTCCTAAATGATGGATGAACTCGTGTCTCATTGGTAGTATCTTGAAGAGTTCACGCGATTTTGGCAGCCATGGCTGCACAGATCTCTCCCCAGCCTTTGGCTATGGGAGAGATTATTCAAAGTTCTGTAACAACAACTTCAATTTGTAAAGCCATCGTATGCGTCTGTTACTCAAGCTCAACAGACAGTTTCGACAAAGATCGAGCTTTGCGCAGTCAACTTCTTACATGAGCATCCGGTAATCCAATTCACAATGGAAGATGTTAACACTTTCACCAGGGAAGAAGGTTTGCACCAAGCAGTTGTGATAAAATTTTCTTATGGCAAACCTGACTTATCGGAAGTGCGACAAATTTTTTCGTCGCAATTTGATGTTAAAGGTCGTTGTAATGTTGGACAGTTGAAATATAGGCACCTTCTAGTCAGGTTTGATCTGTTCGATGATTATGCTCACTTCCTTGGTAAGTTGACATGTTATCTTAAATCCAAAGGCGAAGAATATTTCTTCCGAACATTTCCATGGACTTTCGGATTTAATCCAAAAGAGGAGACATCGATGGCAGTTGTATGGATCTCTATGCCAGGTCTGCCACCAAGCTTATTTGCGAAAAGGTCTCTGCTATCAATTGCGTCTGCTGTTGGAAAACCAATTGCTGTTGACAAGGCGACGCATGATAGAACGAGGCCAAGCGCAGCAAGAGTCAAGGTTATTGTGAACCTTTTGGATAAACACCCAAAAAAGGTCATGTTACAGTTTGTAGATTCTATTTCCGGGAAATCTGTAGAGTTCCAGCAAATCATTGTATACGACAACCTTCCTAAGTATTGCGCCTTTTGCAAACACCAAGGACATGATGAAAAGGTTTGTAGGTTTAAAAATAAAAAAGCTGGTACAGAGGAGGATAATTTGGACAGCCACACGACTGGTAATGGGGTTGTTGTTGACAAATTGCAAGGGGATGCAAGGGATTTTCTAAATGGGTAAAGAGATGTACAAAGAAAGGTCGTGCACAATAATCGAATATTGAATGAGGGTCAAGGTGTTACTGATTCAACTGTTCAACATGTAAATGTTGTGTTGAAACAGAATGTCGATCCAAATAAAATTCAATCTGCTGTGACTGTCACTGCACAGTATGCTGAAGCAGTGAATACACAAAACACTACAGATTTAAATGAGAATTCTGGTCTGTGTGATTCAATTGTACATCATGGTATTGGAAAAGATGCTATGAAACAGAATGAGGATCTTAAGTCTTCTCAATTCTCTGTAAGGACAGTTTCTGAAATGCATAATACTAATGGTGCAGTGCTTTGTATCAATTCTGTTGCTGATCCAGTGAAGCCTCCAATGAATGGCTTAGCTCAAACTCATTCAGGTAAACATTTGTCTAAGTTAACACCTTTTGCTGAACCACATAATCCAGCAGCCTTGACAGAATCTTCTGTAATGGATAAAGCCACACAACAACAGCAATCGATCCATAACAATCTAACTGCTATATCTTTTGAACCAAAGGAAAAGCCAACACAGATATCTGCTACACATCCAAGCAGTCCTGATATGATCCAAAAAGAAATGTCTGAAACTATTCCTATGTCTGATTCAATTGGGCAGGAGTATGGTCTGGAGGGTGAGACAGTACAGCTGAATCCAAAAATAGATTTGGATACTTTTGAGCATACCAAAACAGAAGCTGGCAACAACAAAATTCAAGAAGCTAAGCTAACTGAGCAGCAGCTTGATTTACAGAATGCACACGACCAGATCACAATGCAGGTTACTCAAGCTGATGCTACTGAGGGGGAGGTTTCGAACTCCAAAAACTTAACACTCAGCAGAGATAACAATCCAGCTGTACATACATCTCCAAACATAGCTACTACAAGGTCAAAATTTAACAGTAAGGAAACAATCTTCACAGGACAGAATAGGCAGATGGCCTTTGCTCAATGCTCGACATTCATATCCAATTCTGATGTCGAGACATCTTTCAAGGATTACAGAAAACCAACTTCTTCCTCTGGAAATAACAAACAACCTTTCTTTACCAGGAGAGACTTGGTTGTTAGTTCAAAATTGTGGAAAGACCAACGAGATTATGACGACGACGAGGCGTTAGGAGAAGGATTTGCTGCTTTCACATCTTCAGACGACGACCAAGATTTTGAGGATGATACTTCAGGAGAGGACAGTGAGGATCATTTCACAACTCAAAGGAAGTTAGTGACAACTAAGGGTGCAATTCCAGCTGCTAATCGACTTGCAACACCATTGCCGATAGCTGCCCAAAATAATATTATATCAATTAAACTAAACACTTCTTTGGAGAATGGACAAAAACAGATTGTGGTAACTGCTTCAGAAGTCGATCTACAGCATACACAATTTCTGAAGGAGGAGATAGGAAGACACATATACGAAGAAGGGGAGGAAGAAGATATTTTATCACATTGCAGAGTAGAAGCATCAAGAAATGGAGATTTATCACCGAGGCATTTTAAAACAAGTAAGAAATCTCATGCAAGAGATACAAGTTGTGAAGGCAGGATGAGAGAAGTCGATAACATACAGAGACCACCGATGAGAATCGCAAAGCAAAAACAAGTCATGCAATCATTCGTTACTAAACCAAATTGTTCGAGGAACAAGCGTGAATTTTAAAGTCATAAAGAGAATCCTCTGACAATTGGAGCTAACAGTCCACAAATATGAAGAAAAGAAAGCAAATCCGCTTTCTTTACCATCACATTAATGTTCATCGTTTTCTTGCTTTTATTTCATGAGGCTTTTTAGGGCCTCGATAGGTTTTATAAGGTAAGGTTGCTGCCGGTTATCGTTATATGTGTGACAATATTGGAGTCTCCCTCCTTATCGTATAAACCTATATTTTTGTAATTTTCTTTTGCTTTTTTGTAATATTATCGTGATAGGTTGAATACGGTAATGCTAGACCGGTTGTGTTATATGGGTAACAACTCCGGCGATTTGACTCCCTTACTCGTTATTCACCTATTTGTGGTAACTTTATCTTCTATTAATAAAATCTAAAATTTGCTAAAAAAAATGATTAAGGAAAAAAAGTAATTTTCAATAGTCAACGATTTATTAAGAAAATTTGAGGATTTACAAGGTTAATTACAAACAATTGCATAAGGTTCTATTGGGTGCGCCTAGTACACTGAGTGTTGGGCATGTCTGGGGCATAAGTCTCAACTCTCAATGGACAAGGTGTAACTCTCATCGAACTAAGCCCCACATATAAGTCCAGTGGCGTTTAACGAGTGCTCTGCCCCGGAGCGAGCCGCGGGTAAATCTCAATTCTATCTTTTAAAATAAAGTTTTATACGATAGATTCCTAATATTTGTCATTATTCGAATTTCACGCATAGTGAGAATTTTGTGCACCGAAATGCCTTTATTGAATTGGAAATATCACTTACACATCCGAAGTTATGAGAAAAAAATGACTAACGACGAGAAAAACTAAAAAACCACAGTTATGACATCGAATTCAAACAAAATTTAGGAGGCACCCCAAATCTTATCCATTTTTTAATAAGCCAATACATGACTGACACATCAGCAAACAAGTATCTTGCTGTATCCAGAATAGCCCCTTCTGTGGCCACAGACTCTTCAATTGCCCATACCACATAAACTTCTTTCCACCCGAAAAGGATTTATAACAATTTAAACAAACAAAATCAACAAATATAGAAAATAACACATTTCCATTTCTTTGAAATTTCTGTAACAATGGCTGCCACAATGATGACTTCTCTCCCACAGTTCAATGGACTCAAACCCAAAACTTTCTCAACTTCTCCAGTTCAGGGCTTGGTCAGTTCCCTGTCTATATTTCTAACTGTAGTTATAGTTATTCATTTCTAATTTAAGAGTTACATTTTATTTTGAAATTATGAAAAAATAACGCTACAATATAGTGCACATAACTTAAACTCTAATTTTTACGATTGTTCTGGCATATATGCAGGTGGCTGTTCAACCAATGAGACGCAAAGGACAAGGCGCGTTGGGAGCTCGCTGTGATTTCATTGGCTCCCCCACAAATTTGGTAAATAACCAATTACCTAGTGCTAACACTTATTAAATAAAAAATCAGAAAATCTTATAATTTCCAAAATATAAGAATGGGCTCAATTATTCTGTAAACTCATTTGTTATAGTTTCTGCTTTTTGGAAAAATAAACAAGAACCTTGTACGTATTTGGAATTTACAACATTTCGAGAAATAAAATATAAGTATCATAAGAATAAAATGGAATTGTAGCACTAATTCTACCTTTTTCTTAAAGTGTAAAATTGTCAAAGGCACCGATCACACTAATTACAAGGGGAAATGACATTGTTTCTTAAATTTCTGATCTTACTTGGCTCAAATTCTTAACTTATAGCAGTCACACGTTAAATTAATATATTTGATCTTAACTTTTTACATTGATGGCACAACAGACTTTTTACACTCTCAGATACTACATATAATTGGCCATAATTAGTGGAACTAGTAACCTTGAAAATGAAGGGTTGCTACGGTGCAACGATAAAGTTATTGTCACCTATAGTTCACAAGTTGGAATATTGAAATCATCCACTACTGATGCTAGCGTCAAGATTAGTTGCCTATATCACACCCCTTTAGGTGAGACACTTTCATGAACACTACGTGAACGCAGAATGCTATTAAGTAACTTAAAAGATAACCTGAAAAAATGAAGGATTATTCTGGAACAACGGTAAAATTATCTACACGTGACATGTAATTTACGGATTCGACCTCGTGAAATCAACCACTGATAGAATAGGTTGTCTATATCATCCCTTAGTGAACGTATGGTGCTTCGTACAACAAGCTATTCTTTTAGTAACCTTAAAAAGAAAACAAATATAACAATAAAAAAATCCTTTACAAGAAGTCAGTGCACTTAATGTCTTAATTCAAATCCTTGTTGTGTTTATGATGAACAGATAATGGTGACATCAACAAGCCTAATGCTGTTTGCTGGTAGATTTGGGTTGGCACCATCAGCAAACAGGAAGGCAACAGCAGGGCTAAAGCTAGAGGTGAGGGACTCAGGCCTACAGACTGGGGACCCTGCTAGATTTACACTTGCTGATACTTTGGCTTGTGGTGTTGTTGGTCACATTATTGGTGTTGGGGTTGTTCTTGGCCTCAAGAATATTGGTGCTCTCTAAAAAGGATTTGTACTACTAGACATTTGATCTATCTCTGTTTATACCCCTAATTAATCTTTTGTCAATTATTCCTATTTCTAGCTAGCTTGATTACATTTTTCTTTTTGAATCTTGGATTTTTTTGCAAGGAAAGGAAACTAACATAAAGAAAAATGACAATAACAGCAACAATAACGCTTCAGTCCCATGCAAATTAGAATTGGCTATATGAACAGTAGCGCACGCAACATATTTCGTAGTCGGTGTGACAATTTGAAGAAGTGAACTAATGAATAAATAACTAAATGATAAGTGGTATCGCTTTTTTATATTTGTCGTTAATATTTTCAATTTCCTTATCCATATCTAGTACTAAAAAAGTTTAATTTCAATGAAGCGGTGTCCCGTGACATCGCATGCAACAAGATGCATACGCGCCTATGTATCAGTTCTCGCTTCTTCAATTAAGCCCAATGGATAAAATCCTGCAAAATTCAAAATTTACTTAGAAATTATTTTGACGTTTTCAATATCTCAAATCCTCACCTCAACCTCTCTTCAGAACTAAATAAAATGTCCAGAGATTCAAAGAGAAGACGTGGCATGGAAATTATAGACCGAAATGGTTTTCTTTTGGCCTGTTTTCAGTTTATTTTTTGTTTTGGCCATCCATGCAAGGAGAAGTTACTCTTTGCGAACAATATGCGAGGTATCAATCAACACATTATCATCAAAAGACACTAAAAAAGAAGAAGAAATTGCTCTGGACAAGTAAGACAGAAGTAGATTTTACACACAAGCTCAAGGAAAGTAGATATAAGATACATATAACTAACTTGGGCCATTACAAGACCCTCCGAGGTACGAATAAAAGAAGGGCAAAACTGCAAAAGTGTTTTGGAGGTTGTAGAAGTCACCTCACACATGCAAAAGGAAGAGGATTGCTTTAATTATTCTACGGAAAAGGGTGTGATATATCCTTTTACTATGGTAAATTATTTAAAATTGTCCCTCGTTATATTATTGGGCCATAAAAGTCCGTGCCGTCTTACTATCCTAACAAATCTGCCCTTAGTTAGACGGAGGTGCCACGTGGTATCCATCCGTGCAACCACGTGGCACATATGAGACGATGCCACGTGGCACCTCCGTCTAACTAAGGGCAGATTTGTTAGGATAGTAAGACGGCATGAACTTTTATGACCCAATAGTATAACAGAGGATAATTTTAAACAATTTATCATAGTAGAAAGACAGATCAGGCCTTTTTCCGATTATTCTAATTACAATCAGCTGCAGGCTATGTACAGAACTAAACACATCACCTGTTACTGTTGCCAAAAGATGCCATGCATATAACCCAAAAGCAACCAAAAACCTGCAAAATACTAAATGTAACAATTGAAAAGAGGACAAGTGGGCATTGGACATACCAATAAATATAGTAGCAACTTAGTTCACACTATGCATATTAGTGTATTACCATTTCTCGTTATCATTCTTGAAAGCCAAAAAGTAGTTGTTTTCTAGCTACTTATCAAGGGAAAGAGTTCTCAGGTATCCTATTTCAGCTTGTCCCTACACTACAAGTTCCTCCAGATGTGTATGATCTAGAAGTGGCAAATGGGTGGGTTGGGCTGAATTTGGACGGGTTAAGATCAGTTAGATAATAAATGGGTCATTGTCCAACCCAGCCTAAAGTGTATTTGGGCTAAGATGGATTGGGTCAAGATGAGCTAAACAATGGGTGGGTGGGGGTTAGGAGGGAGGGTGGGTGTCGCAAAAATGTAGAGAGTTTTGGGAGAATTAAATTTCTCGTATTGCTCACAAAAGTATATATAAAGTACAGAGGTATCAAATCCTAAATAATGAAGGAAATCAAATCTTATTGTCACAAAACTCGTGTATCCTTCTAGTTACTAGGTTCGTAGTTAAATCTTTATACATATTTGATGAATCTTCTGTTGGGACCGCGCGTACCCTCACCCCAAACCCGAATTAGTATGATATTATCCGCTCTAGGCCAAGCCCTTACGGATTTGTTTTTGGGCATCTCCCAAAAGGCCTCATACTAATTGGGTTGGGTAACCATATATATGTTGGTCTCTTTTCTCCTTTTTATCTGATGTGGGATGTGATTTGCACCCCAACAAACCTCCCCTCAAACCCAGACCACACAATCCCGTGACCTCCCCTCCAGCGAATATCCATTTTCGATCTGCCACCCATCTTGCACCGCCGCAACTACCACGGGACCCGCCGCCCAACCATCTGTTTCTGTCGGGAAGACTTTCGACACAAGGCATTTCCGCAGACACCTTACCCCGCTAGCCCGGAGATCACCTCTGGTCCAGTTTGGCACACCGTCGAGAACTCCGCACGCGTCGGTCCGCTACTCCGCCCTTCGAACCTGGGCTCTGATACCACTTGTTGGGACCGCGCGTACTCTCACCCCAACCCCGCATTAGTATGATATTGTCCGCTCTAGGCCAAGCCCTCACGGATTTGTTTTTGGACATCTCCCAAAAGGCCTCATACTAATGGGGTTGGGTAACCATATATATGTTAGTCTCTTTTCTCCTTTTTATCCGATGTGGGATGGGATTTGCACCCCAACATCTTCTAATATAAATATGAAATCGATACAAAAGTTACTCCGAATGTGTAGGCTTTTCAATGCAACATACAACTACCGGGTTCAACTGAACCCAGTACTTTCAACACGGAATATAAATTTATATATGAAAAATTCTCTAAAATTGCAATAAATAGTAAATATGAACCCATAATTTTAGATGTTGAAACCACAGAACTAAATTCCTATCCGCATCTGGCTCTTCCCTTGTCCAAATGAGAACGCCGACTCTGAGAAGTTGGATTAATGCCAGCAACATTGTATAATATTTAAATATTCTTTTAGTAAAATTCAATCACCTTCCAAAAGTTTCCTCAAATTTTGTTGTATATGTTTTGAGCTATCCGTGGTATGTGTTTGGAGCCTTTGAAAAGTACCAGGTATTTTTCCTAATAATCACATACTGTGCTACCTCTTAGCATTAGACGAAGCCTTAAGCCCCTGACAAATTCTCAACTAGCCTAATATGAACAAGTTATAGCAACAGAAGGGGTCATTGCCGGTTAGAGTTATGCAGATATTAGATATACACGTATTAGTTATGCAGGTATTGGTTATGCATACATTAGTTATGCAGGTATTAGTTATGCATGAATTAGTTATGCAAAGATTATTTTTTGAATTTTGGTTTGTTGTATTAGAAATTGATATATTATATAAAATTTAAAATAAAATGTTTGTTTACAATTATACCCCTAGCCTTCTTTTGCATTGTTTTCCCCCTGTTTCCATTTATTTAAGCAACAACATATCACATGTTTTAATTTATTATTTTGTTTGTTTACATATCAGCAAAAGAATGCAAGATAAGAAAGGTACTATTGCAGAAAACTAGATATAGCATTATGTAGAAATATTTATAAACTGAAGCAACAATATAAAGTGATGGGGGTAAATTTGTCATTTCAATATTTTATCCATATATGGCAATACATGTATTAGTTATTCCATCTTCTATCCTGCATAAGATAACACACATATTGAGTCATAACTTATACATGTATCATTTATGCATAATTGAAAATTATCAACCAAACATAGTATTAGTTATGCAAAATTTTATACATCATAACTAATGTCTACCAAACATGATATAAATTATGTTACCCCTTATACATGCATAACATTTCTTCTAACCGCATACCAAACGACCCCAGGGCTTAAGCAGAGACTTTACAAACATTGGATACGCATGCTAATTCAATATGATTTTTTTGTAAAATCAGCTGATTTTAAGATAAGATCTGTTATACCTTTGAGCAACGTAGTTGAGCAAGTCTCTGCTACCAAAATTCTTGACCGCTAATTTTTCTCTTCGATTAATAATTTATTAATTAGAATATTGGTAAAAGATTCTTTTATTTCCTCAGCTATATTTTCTTCCTCAATGAAAAGTATCCACATGCTGATTCAAAATAGTTATTATCATGACTAATATGCTAAAGTTATTCCTTAGCGATACAAAGTAAGTAAAATACAATTTCCGTGGCATTGAAGATGAAAGGAGAGGACAAGAGGGGTTGTTCTGATGGTAAGCAATCCCCACTTCCAACCGAGAGGTTGTGAGTTCGAGTCTCCCCAAGAGCAAGGTGGGAAATTCTTGGAGGGAAGGATGCCGGGGCACTATTTGGAAACAGCCTCTCTACCCAAAGGTAGGGGGTAAGGTCTGCGTACATACTACCCTCCCCAGACCCCACTAAGTGGGATTATACTGGATTGTTATTGTTGTTGAAAATGAGAGGAGACTTTGTGAGTAATTAAATAAACTTAGAGAAGGAATTTGAATTTCACCCAAGACATTCCAATCAGCCAATAATGAGAAACTAGATTAAATTTGGAGAGACCCGAAGAACTGTTCACAATCTGATAACCAAAAAAAGCCCACAACTTTACAAATGGGGCCAATGCTAGAAACATGACCACTAGTGATAATCATCATACATGTAATAATCAGAAGACATGTTATATCCATCATCTGCAGTCCCCCAAGATTCAAACGAAAACTTTAATCCTGCCAGAGAGTCATGTGGGTACTTCACATCTTTAATCTGTTGAGAAATTCTACTACTCAAGATTTCATTGAGGCTAACATTAAAGCAGCGCCGCAGATCAAGTGATACAAGATTAGGACAATTATCAAGAATAGCTTGAAGGCCTTCATTTGTCATATTGTTCCCTATGAGCTGAAGGTGTTGCAACGCAGGCAGGTTTTTAGCAATAACCAGAGCCTCATCATTTCTTATATCTCCTTCATCTGATTCATCTTCAACGGAATCGTTAACTAAGTTTATATCTGATCCAATATAACATGAGTTATTCAATTCAAACGACTTCAACCGTGGGCAACAACGTCCAAGAGCTTCAATTCCCTCGGTGGTGATATCAGTGTGAGTCAAGCTCACCGCTTCTAAAGGAATCTCTTGGTTGCTAGCTATCTAATCTCTTTCATTTTTACCACTAAAGGTCCCACGAGTTTTTCTCTTAATATTTAAATTCATAACTTAATGAGTTAGTTCAAACACTTGCCTCAGCTGAAGCAACTCAGAGTTCAGAGTGCTTTATAACTAAAAGACGACTGTATCATGAGCACTGTTAAACACAAGACATTGTACAAGAGATGTACAAGACCATGCACGGCAAAAAAAATACAGTTCATAGTTTCCAGGGTATGCTAGAAGGAAGAAATGCTCAGCAAGTGGACATCAAAAGCTCCCAGAAATGCATAATCCATGCTCAATTAAGCTTATATGTGGAGGAACATCTACATTCAGAAGAAAGAGCCTAGACTTCTAGCTGTTGTATAGTCAACTACACATGTAATAGCTCAAAAGGCGGGGATACCACCTCTGCTATGCTTTCTCTAAATAAGATCATTAAAGAAATTCATGATGGGTCCATTCTCTTTTAGTCTATACAATAACCATTTATTCTCCATATTGATTATGAAGTGAATTATGACTAGATTTTTAAAATGGTATCACCGCCTCTTACCTGGTTAGTTAAGCGGCACTCATACACAAAATGATGGTCCAAAATTAAAACATATATCCAAAACGTCTTGCTATGCAAGGAGGATGGAGGCTTGGGGCTCAAATATATATATATATATATTTCAAATTTTTTTTTGTAAGATAAACCAATATGGTGTATCAATTAAAGTTGGTTTATCCCTTTTTTTTTTCTTTTTTTTCTTTTGGCTCAAAGTTGGGTGCTAAAAGGTAAAATATAAATATTTGTGGTTAAAATTGGATAGGCTAAAAAGGGTGTCAAAGAAAGTCTAATTTCATTCTAAAAATAGTGTTGTCTAGAATTTTGCCTTGATAGACATTTGGGGCAAGTTCTAGCAGAATTTTATTAATTCTACCTGTTGAGATCATAATGTTTCTCAATTCCAACACTTTCTCAAATTTGGAGATACTCGTTCTTGCCTTCATAAAAATAAAATCACAAACTTAGAAGTTATATGGCATAAATGAAAAAATTTATGTTTGAAAAATATGTAAACTTTTATTTTAAAACTTTAATATTGTACAAGAACAAAAATTAAAAATAATATATATATATATATATATATATATATATATATATATATATATATATATATATATATATAGGAGAGAGAAGTAAAAACTTGAAAGAGTGTGTGACAACACATGTTTTTATATGTAATAGACTGGCTAATTTAAGACCTTATCAGTCATTTGGTCCTGGTTTAAATATAAACCAACAAATTTACCTGTGCCAACATTTTGAATTGATTCATTAAATGGTTAATCAACCAGTTACTTAGGCATACCGATCACCATGGAGTTACTCATGTACATGTGACTCTGTTTTTGTAGAGGCCTTCATGAGATGTTCTGGTTGTACAATAACCTAGATATTAACCAGATCAATTGATTAAGCATTAAATTACCCCAATTCTATGTCGGGCTTATGAGGCTCCACTGCTTCTCCCTCAATGGCTATGGGTTTTGTATCTTAGTTATGAGTTTAACGTCGTCAACTCGACTTATTAATTGCAGAATTCGTCAGTTTATCAAAGTAATCGATTGATGTTTTTCAAAGTTTCTTCCAAAGTACAATTTTAGCCTGTGACCGTTTACCTTAAACTTGTCTCCTTCATTTTTCTGAATTTCTATTGTCCCGTATGGAGTAACGCCTGTAACATTGTAAGGATCTGTCCACCTGGATTTTAATTTTCCTGGGAATAACATGAGTCGGCTATTATGGAGTAACGCCTGTAACATTGTAGGGACCTGTCCACCTGGATTTTAATTTTCCCGGGAATAACATGAGTCGGCTATTATAAAGAAGTACCTGATCTCCAATTTTAAAACTCTTTGGTCGGATCAACTTGTCATGCCATATTTTGTTTTTTCTTTAACATTTAGCATTTTCATAGGCTCCCAATCTCAGTTCTTCCAATTCATTAACCTGAATAAATCCTTTTTACCAGCAGAGGTTAAATCAAAGTTCAGTGCTTTCAATGCTCAAAAAACTTTATGTTCTAATTCTACGGGCAAATGACAAGCTTTCCAAAGACTAATCTATATAATGATGTTCCAATTGGCGTTTTGAAAGTCGTACGGTACGCCCATAGTGCATCATCTAATTTTAAAGCCCAGTCTTTTCTTGAGATTCCAACTGCTTTTTCAAGAATTCTTTTTAACACGCGGTTGGAAACCTCAAATTGTCCTTGAGTTTGAGCAAGATATGGTGTTCCAGTTTTGTGAGTCACATTATATTTTGACAAAAATCGCCTATTGATAAAATGAGTTTCTTGGTCACTAATAATGACTCGCGGTGTGCCAAATCTAGTAAAAATATTTTTTCTAAGAAAATTACACACTGTACGAGCATCATTCTTTCTTGTGGGGATGGCTTCAACCCATTTTGACACATAATCCACAGCCACAAGAATATATTCAAAAGAGTGAGAAGAAGGAAAAGGACCCATAAAATCTATTCCCCAAACATCAAATATTTCATATATCTGTATTGATTGCAGTGGCATCTCATATCTCTTGGTGATATTACCTGTTCTCTGACACCTGTCACATTGTGCTACATATGCTCGGGCATCTTTAAAAAGTATGAGCCAGAAGAATATGGCTTCTAAAACTTTAAAAGATGTTCGATTTACTGCATAACATCCTTCAATTGCTCCATCATGACAGTGATATAGAATTTTATTCATCTCTTCTTCAGGTACACACCTTCTAATGATATTATCTGCACAATTTTTGAATAAGTAAGGTTCACCCCACAGATAATACTTTGCATCAAATATAAGCTTTTTTCTTTGCTGATAAGAGACTTGTGGTATCCACTTTCCAACCAAGTATTTCGCGATATCTGCAAACTAGGGTGGTTGAGTCACAATTGTGTTAACTGAAAAATATGTTCATTAGGAAATTCTTCTTTTATCTCATTAATCTCAAGGGGAGGGTTTTCTAATCTAGACAAATGGTCACCTACTTGGTTCTCTATCCCTTTCTTGTCCTTTATCTCGAGGTCAAATTCTTGCAGAAGTAAAATCCATCTTAATAATCTAGGTCGAGTATCTTTCTTAGCTAAGAGGTATTTTAAAGCTGCATTGATCAGTAAAAATAATGACCTTTGTTCCTATCAAATAGGAACAAAATTTATCAAAAGCAAACACTGTTGCTAGTAACTCTTTTTCTGTCGTGGCATAATTCACTTGAGCCTCACTCAATGTCCTACTAGCACAGTAAATGGGACGGAATATCCTATATTTTCTTTGCCTAAAACCGTTCCAATCGGTGTATCACTAGCATCACACATGACCTCAAAAGGTTGGTTCCAATCAGGGGGCACAACTACACGTGCAGTTGATAACGTTTCCTTAAGGGTTTCAAACGCTTTCACACATTCATCTGAAAAATCAAACTTAATGTCTTTCATCAAAAGTTTAGTCAGTGGTTTTGAAATCTTCGAGAAATCTTTTATGAATCGTTTGTAGAAACATGCATGACCTAGAAAGCTCCTAATGCCTTTCATAGTTGTGGGAGGGGTAATCCTGCTATAAGATTAATTTTTGCCTTATCAACTTCTATCTCTTCAGCAGTGATTTTATGTCCTAAAACAATTCCTTCTGTAACCATAAAATGACATTTTTCCCAATTAAGAACTAAGTTTGTTTCTTCACATCTTTTAAGAACGAATATCAAGGGTTAAGACAATCCTTATATGTTTTGCCAAATAGTGTAAAATCATCCATATAAATTTCAAGAAATTTGTCAGTCATGTCAGCAAAAATTGCCGACATGCAACACTAAAATGTAGCAGGGGCGTTGCACAGACCGAATGGCATTCTCCTATAGGCATATGTTCCATGAGGGCATGTGAAGGTTGTCTTATCTTGATCTTCTGGTGCAATTGGTATCTGATTATATCCTGAATAACAATCAAGAAAACATTAAAAATCATATCATGCAATTCTTTCCAACATTTGATCAATAAATGGCAAAGGAAAATGATCTTTTCTAGTGACATCATTGAGACATATGTAATCAATACAGACTCTCCATCCTGTAACAGTCCTGGTAGGTATGAGCTTATTATTTTTATTTTTTATAACTGTCATAACTCATTTCTTTAGTACTACCTGAACGGGACTTACCCACGGGCTATCAGAAATGGGGTATATAATACATGCTACCAACAGCTTTACGATCTCTTTCTTCACTACTTCCCGCATTACTGGATTTAATCTTCTTTGCGGCTGGACTATTGGCTTGTAGCTATCCTCCATGAGGATTCTGTGTGTACAAATAGTCGGACTAATCCCTTTAATATCTTCTACAGTCCACCCAAGGCTACTTTGTGTGCTTTCAATACTTTAATCAAACTACTTTCTTGTTCTGCAGTAAGAGAAGATGAAATAATTATTTCTCAAGATATACATATTTCAAATGAGAAGGAAGAGTTTTGAGAAACCTCCCCAACTTGGCTCGAAGCCATATATTAAGGCATTCTTAACAACTCATAACACTTTTACTCTAATGATGCCACAATGAGATCGAACTCAAATTATATATAAGTTTTGTGAATACACAGATCATCTAGCACTGACATTCTCTGCAAACCTCGCATTCATTTCCACATCAGCTGAGTCCACTTTCTTATGTGTCCCAATACTTTCAAAATACAACATATACCTTCCACCATTATATATATAATACACAGCCATTTAGTCTTTCTAAGTCTATACTCATACTGCCACATGGAATGTACTTTACTTTCCAACTAAGAGACATGAAATATTCTTCACGCGTCCATAACTCGGACTACACATAAAATCACAATAGGAGTCGAACACTCGACAACTCATCTATTATTCAGCAGACTCTCCCATCACTACCAAGATCACATAGATTCACCTCCCAGTACTAACATACTCATCACATGGATATTCGGCCGCCATTCCGGCTAATAAGAACGACACTAACATATAAGTTCGAAACACTTGCTCACCCAATCAGCAACTCAGTGCTTAAACCATAGGCAATATCCGACCTCGAGTCCTCCAGACTAGCCCAACATGAACTTACGAAGATTACCTCTCGCCCCTCGATCGGGGAATCACAAGCAATCAAGGCACATATACTATTGAGCGCTCGCGTACGCATACAGACGTGAGGAAGTAATTTCAAGAGTTCTCTCAAACTAAATCAAGTACGCATGATAAGAATTCCAAGAATGAGAAGGTTTCCTAAAGGTCCTACAGCCTCTCGAGGATAAATACAGACGTCTCCGTACTAATACGCGAGACTCTACTAACCCTACTCTTGACTCGTGAGACCTAGTAACCTAGGCTCTGAACCAACTTGTCACGACCCAATTTCCAAATCTGGTTGTGATGGTGCCTCTCGTGAAGACAAGGCCATCCAGACCGTTTAGTTACCCCACTTAAAGCAATTAATCGGTTATCACAGATCGAATCTAAATTTATGACATTAATTAATATGTATACCAATACAACCCGACTGGGGTGTCACAAGTCACGAGCATCTAAAGAGTAGGAACACTACTACAACCCAACAATAAATAAATACACAAGGTAAAAACCGAAAAACCAGGATGGAGTGCGGTGCCGCGAACGCTGGCGGTTACCCTGATCAACTGCCACAATATAGCCTTCGATCCTGCTAATGACCCGCTATTGGGGAATAATACCTGCAACTGCACGCAAGGTGCAAGGAGTAAAGTGAGTACTTCCAACTCAGTGTTAATAATATATAATAATATCTGAGCGATAGGAAAACACGCATGAGCAAACCAAACCGCTATAAAAGACAGAACAACCCTTTTTGAGAAAACCGTAATACTGTGAAATCCCTTTAGAAAAACCTCAAGTTCAGTTCAAGAATCTCTTTTGAAAATATACTTTTCGACAATTGCAAAGGTAATTTCAACAAGTAGGAAATAGCCAGAAATTTGCCCCTCGGGCTCAATATCAACTCACAATATTCTACATCAGCCTCTCGGGCTCAACACTCCTTAACATATAACACTAGGGTATCTGGTCAACAAGGCAATTAACAGTATGTATGCCAATGATGTATGAGTGCTAAATGTCATGCCACGTAGTACAAACAGGAGTAAATGCATGAATGCAATGCAATGCATGAACACTGCGAAACGTGCAGCCCAATCCATTTGGGTACCCACGCTCACTATGGGGGTTCAGACTCTGGAGGGGCTCCTACATCCCAAGCGCCATATCACACAGTGCAAATAGTTACCATTGTTTCCATTACAATACACGGTGTCAATAGTTACCACCGTTTCCATTTATAATACACGGTGCCCATAGTTACCACCGTTTCCATTTATAATACACGGCGCCAATAGTTACCACCGTTTCCATTTATAATACACGGTGCTTATAGTTACCACCATTTCGATTTATATTACACGATGCCCATAGTTACCACCATTTCTATTTATAATACACGATGCCAATAGTTACCACCATTTCCATTTATAATACACAAGTCCCATAGTTACTGCCGTTTACATTTATAATACACGGTGCCGATAGTTACCACTGTTTTCCATTTAAAATAATATACAGTCTAGAAAATAGTGAGGTAGTACTCGTCAGCCTGGAATATCATCTAAAAATCATTTGAGTTTTCAAAACGTATAGTTATGGCTCAGTTTGTAAAAATAGTATTTAAACCAGGACTGAATTCAAATAATATGCAAATCATGAAAATTCTGAGATAACGATCCCTGAAGGATTCTACAAGTCGGCACAAGGCCTCAAACATGGCATCAAGCCCAGATAACATCAATATAGGGTGCGAAGTAATCGCTAATATAGTACAATTCATCCCTCGGATTGAACCGAGTCACAATTTTCACATATATGACCTTGCACTAGCCATGGAGTACGTGTCTCGCCTCATATAGCGTCACAATGATATACCAGGGTTTTCAAACAATCGGCAATAAGTCCCAAGTATGGCAATGAGCCCAAGTCATGATGATAACCACAAAAAATTTATAATTTAGCAGTAAGAACCAACAACCGGGACGGACCAAGTCGTAATCCCCCAACGGTGCTCTACCCCACGCTCAGGTCCAGCGTCCGAGTCACCACAATACAGCACTAGGGTGTGCAAATCCGGGGTTTCAAACTCTCATGATATCATTCCCAAGTATTACTCACCTCGAACCGATAAAATCTCAAGCTCACGGCACCTTTGCCCCTCAAATCGGCCTCCACGCGCGTCAAACCTAGCAAAAAACATAGCGAATACATCACAACATGCCAATGGGACAATACCCAATCGAAAACAATTGAGAAATAGCAAGAATATCGAAATTAGCAAAACCCGAGCCCCGGGCCCTCTTCTCAAAAAATTACAAAACTTATAATTTTGGAATCCTCGTCTCGCCACGAGTTCATACATACCAAGAACTCCCAAATCTGAGCTCAAATGACCTATCAAATCTCAATTCGAAGTATCAAAAACTCAAGCCCTAATTTCTTCAATTTTTGGCGTGTTTCCATGAATCTCTAGGTAGATTTCCCAATTAAAAGGAGTTTTAAGTTCGAAGATCTTACCTCCAATCATTCCTCTTCGATTCCCTCGTCAATTCTCTCTCCCAAGCTCCAAAATCGCTCAACAATGGAGGAAAATAACATAGGCTCGCGGATAAAAATGACTTAAATCAATTCTGCCCAGGTGCCATTTTACCCTACGCGAACGCGGTCCAAGACCCACGCGTTCGTGATGATCGAATTATGCTGACCCCAATTTTCCCTTACGCGAACGCGACTACCTGACCGCAATCACGATGCTCCAGGTATTTCTACTACGAGAATGCGTCTGACCCCACGCGATCGCGGTTCTAATTCCTCCCCTTAATCGCGAACGCGAACTAACCCTATGCGAACGCGATAGCCAAAATCCAGGCCCACTCCAGCTGACTCTATGCGATCGCGATACTCCTCACGCGATCACGATGCTTTATGGTCTGTATCATATGACAGCAAAAATCTGATCTCCCCCAAGGCCAAAACTAGTCCATTTGAACACTCGAAATCACCCCGAGGACCCTGGGACCTCAACCAAAACCTCCAACCTACTCCAAAACATCATACGAACATGTCCCAATCATAAAACACGTCTTTTAACAAAAAAATCATCAAATCATGACGAATTCAAGCTTAAATTTTTCTTAAAACTTCTGAAACTCATACTCGATCAATAATCCGACTAAACGACGTCCGAATGACCTAACAATTTGTGGACATATCCAAAATCACCCAACGAAGCTACTGCAACTTTCAGATTTCTATTCTGATCCTCAGATAAAAATCTGACCTATCAACCGGATTCCGCAAAAAATTCAAACATTGCCAAATCAAGCCTAATTCTACATTGGACCTCTAAATTCAATTCCGATCGCTCTCTTAAGTCACAAATCATCCCCCGAAGCTAACTGAAACATGTGAAATCACATCTGAGCCCTCTAACTCACAAGTCAACTTTCGATTGACTTTTTCAACTTAAGCTTTCCTTAAAGAGACTATTTGTCTCATTTCTATCCAACTTCAATCCGAAACACCTCAAACTCACCAAATACATATAATAACACATGAAGAAGCATAAAACAGGGAAAAGGGGGCGGTAACTCACGTGGCGACGGGTCGTGTCGTCACATCTCCTGCCTAAACATGTGTGATTAAATCCTTCACCAGAAGCTGGTAAGCTAACTGGCTTTATATCAAGATAGAAATTTTTTGATGCTGGTAGGCACACACAACATAACTACTTATCAGAAGACTCAGAGGGTGCGAGAGAAGATATAGTTTATATCACAGTTCAAATAAATATTGAAGCAGTAAATAAGCAACAAATAGCACATAGGCTTCCAAACACAATAATATCCAAGACATGATAAAAGTCAAACAAAAATCAATATACAAAGCTCGAATTCTTATTAATTTTCCCCAGCACAGTCGATAATGCTGTCACACCTCTTTTTTTACACAAAATCCTATTACGAGGTTGAGTTAGAAGAGTTTTTCCAATTGAAGTTACGTTTTAAAAAGGGATTATTTATTATTTAGAGTCGCCACCTACAATTCAGTTTTTGTGTTCCAAGTCACCATTTATTTGAATCCCCTTTCAAAAGTAATGTTTAACTCTTAATTATGGTATACGAAATAGACGACTAAGTAAAGGATTCTGTTAACCGAAGGGAAGGTGTAAGGCACCCCTCGAGTCCCGTGCTTCTAGCACAGTCGCTTTTATTGACTAATGTAAGGCTTGAATCATTTTTTGTCTAGTCTTGTATTTTATTGGTTATGACTTGTCTATTACTACTTCACTTAATATTATGCTTTTATTAATTATTTTGACCTATATGCGGTGCGCACACAAGGCATTTCTTTAAAGATAAATATTAAACCAAGGTACGGAATGTACACATAGTTAAAATATAATTATTTTATATTTAAAGATATTGAGACGCGGGAATGTGCAATGACCCTTTTATTACTTCAGCATATCAATCCGAGGTTCAGGTATGAACACATGAATTAATATTTAAAATACATCTAAAGTTTTTCAAGTATTTCTAAAGTATTCAACTCCCTAAGCTTGGGATTATTGTGAGGCTCAAATGTTAGTGAATTTGTTTGTGGGAATGGAGTAGATTTTAACTAATAAATAGCGAAGCATGTAGACGACTATTCAACGATTCCGACAATTCATAGGGGACAATAGCAATTACTATAGGGTAAGGGATTGAAGTTACTCAATTATTTATCTAATTTAAAATTTTGATCCTCTCTAATATCACGCCCCAAACTCTTTTTTCCCATATGACAGATTTAACACTATAAAATTTAAGATGACAAATATATGAAACACAAGCAGTAATACAAATAAAATCAAAGTTCATGAGTCTTGTAAGATCTAAAGCACAAACCCACTCATAACGTCGTAAAAAGAATGCACGAAACAGATTAACACAAAAATTTAAACATGCCCACAATAAAGACGTAATACACAAATGAATCAAGCTATACAAAATAAGAAAGAAAAGGAACGAAAGAAGGGAAAAAAGACTACTTATTTTTAAGTCTCATTAATCCAATGATCAGTGAACTTCATTTTGAAGCTTCCAGTTTTAATTATTAAGGATGACATGAAAATATTCAGAAAAATGATACAGCTCGAAATATAGCCTAGAAACCACGTGAACATGTATTTAAATAAAACAGAACAACATTCATGAAAGATAGTTGTATAGGGTACAATTTGACCCCAGACGTCTCTATGTTGATGGGTACGCCTTCAAGCGCACGTCGACTAAAGCAAGGGTATGATTTGGACGCGGGGACAAAGGCAACGTCGTTTAATATACAATATCTTCACTAAGGAAACGCTACTTACTTTTGTACCTTTTTAATTATTTTGAGGAAGGTCTCCTATTATATAGAGGAGACCTACACACTGTAACATGGATCACCATTATTCTCGAATAATATAACATTTCTTCTCTCTCTCTATCTATCTCAGTCTCTATCTCAAACGATTACTTTTCTCTCAAGCTGATATCATCTTCTTATCTTTCAGATCTATAATTACAAGATCGTTCTTTTCATCTCTAGGTCATATTATATTTGATTACGATTTACCCTCGTTTATTTTTTATTGTTTTTAAGCTTACAAAGTATATCAATAACTTTTGAGCCAAATAATTTGGCGCCGTCTGTGGGGATCTCGAGAATCAAAATCATAGTTTGCACCTATAGAACAACCGACAACCATTCTCTACACCATACAAAAACAAAAGATGGCCGAAAATAACATAAGAATGAAAACAATAGTGGGTGTTACAGCCAATCTGTTGGGTCCTCTCAACGAGGCCGATGACGAATGAATCTTGAATGTAACCCCTAGCACCACTTCAGGTGCAGAGATCTCGCCTTCCCCATCCGAAGATCTAACGATCTTGCATGAAAAAGGAGCTTCAACATTTGCTGCTAAGGAAGCACCTTCGGTGGTCAAGAAACTACTGGAAGAATGGATAACAAGTACCCTAATGGCATTGTTGAGAAGTCACCACAAAGTAACCTCAGGTATACACCAATGGTAGGCATCACTAATTCCATGGGTGAACCCGAGGTTGTACAAGCAAATAACGGGCCCGTTGATGTGCAAACCAATGATGGCAAGCTCACAGCCATCCTTGAGAAAATGGAAGAAATGGAAAATTAAAAAAAGCACTCCACGACCAAATGAAGGAACATAAGGAGAGGGTAGACAAGATCCTTGGTGCTCCCAAGTTGCTACCAAAACGCGATGTGGGGAGGTTCGTTGAACAACCATATATCGAAGAAGCTGCCCCGCACTCCATCCCAAAAACCTTCAAAGTACCACCCTACTTGCGGGTATACGATGGAACCACAGATCCCGAGGACCATCTGGTCCACTATGTCACCACCGTGAAGCCCAACGACCTAACAAAAGAACAGGTACCATCAGTGCTGCTGAAGAAGTTCGATGAGACGTTGGTCGGAAGGGCCCTAATACGGTACTCTCAGCTACCAGCTAGGGAAATATCACTGTTCGAAGAAATGGCGAATAAGTTCTCACCGCCCATGCAGGTGCAAAGAAAGCGGAAGAAAGGGTCAACGACATCTTCGCCGTCAGGAAAACCACATGAGAGGGACTCAGGGACTTCCTGGCTAGGTTTAACAGGGTAAGGATGAGTCTGCCAAACGTATCGGAAGGTATGGCAGTGGCCGCTTTCCAGAACGGGCTAAACAGGGAAGGTTCGAGGGAAACTAAGAAACTTCTAAGATGCCTTATATAATATCCTCGTTCAACATGGGAGGAAATCCACAATACCTACAGTGCTGAGGTACGAACGGACGAGGATGATCTTAATGGGTCGACCCAACGGCTAGAAAGGATACACTCAGAAATAAGGAGGGATCGGCGCAATGAGGGTCGGCGAGAACAACTCCCACGCTTCAATAAAGCTCGACACGAGCCATACATGAGATCCTCCCATCCGCTTCTACCCAGGCATACAGACACACTGCAGTGACACGTCGCCCCAGTCCAAAACAAAAGAGGTACGCCCCCTTTATTATCTGCTTATGACTTTTGTGTGTCTCCTTTAGAAATATTTTGCGCACTGGAAAAGCTGGGAACCAAAGTGTAGTGGCCGCAAAATATGAAATCAGACCCTACCACAAGGAAATCAAACGTCCATTGTGAGTTCCATCAGGAACAGCGACACAAGATCGAAGACTGCATAGGCCTACGACAAGAGGTAGTCAGAATGCTGAACCAGGAAACCTGAGGGAGTTACTCAGTGACAAAGGGAAAACCAACTTTGCATGCAGATAGGAACAACCCCACGGGCCACCGAAGCCGCCTTCCCCAGCACGCACGATAAATATGATCGTCGGAGGCAGCGATGACTTGGCGATCAATCACATCAAGTACACCATCACGCACAATCTAAAATGGACCATCACCCATGAACGGTATGACGGCTTCAATGATAGTATCACCTTCGATAAGTCCGATGCCGACGGTTTTTCTTTCCCTCATTACGACGCTTTAGTTACACTTTACGTATTACCGATACGGATGTTAAAAGAATCATGGTTGACAACGGAAGTGGCGTCTGAATTATCCATCCAAGGGTCCTCGTACAAATGGGACTCGAGGATAAGATATTACCGCGCTGCATAACACTAAGTGGTCTTAAAAATGCAGTGGAACGGACATCTGGAGAAATACCCCTACCAGTTTTTAGAAGGAGGAGTCACGCTGGAAACAACTTTGCACGTGATGAATCATGAAAACAACGTACAATGCCATCATATACATGCCATGCGGGCTATTCCCTCAAGCTTCCTACCCCATGGGGAGTATTCAGCATTCAAGGCGAGCCACGCACTGCACTTAAATGCTACAAAATGGCTCAAGACTGTGCCCACACCAAGCAGCTAAAGGGGGCGAGTGCAGAGGCATAACAATCAGCCCTGTTGGTAACTAAGGTCAATCCGACAACGGACACCATTAGAGATCCTGACATCGCAAAAGCTTGTAGAGAAACGGACGAAAATCTCGATCCAGTCCAATTGTACGACACCAGCCTTACAAAGAAAGCCTATATCGGGCACGGCTTCACCAACCTAAGTAAGTATCATGAATTCTTAACTAACCGTGCAAATTTATTTGTTTTTCCCATTCAGATATGCCGGGAATCCTGCGAGACATCACCAGCCACAGGCTAAATGTTGATCCATTACACTCACTCGTGCGACAGATTAAAAGGAATTTGAATGTTGCTATCAATGAAGTGGTCAGCAAGGAAGTAGATAAGTTACTGGCCAAAGGTTCCATAAAGAATAAAAGTACCCCCAGTGGATCGCCAATGCCGTCATGGTCAAAAGAAAAATGGGAAGTGGAGAATGTGTGTGGATTTTACCGATATGAACAGGGCATGCCCTAAGGATTCGTTCTCACTGCCCTAGATCGACCAGATGATCGACGCCACCATAGGACTTGAACTGATTCCTACTCCGGCTACAATCAAATCATGATGGCCGAGGAGGACCATGAGAAAAAGACTTTCATCACGCACCAGAGAACATATTGCTACAAAGTAATGCCCTTCGGGCTTAAAAATGCAGGGGCTACGTACCAAATACTAGTCACTAAAATGTTCAAAGAATAGCTCGGTAATACCATGGAAGTCTATATTGATGATATGCTAGTGAAGTCAACAAGGAAAAAGGACCACATCAACCATCTGAAAGAAGACTTTGGGATATTGAGAAGGTATGGGACGAAGCTAAACCCCGAGAAATGCACCTTCAGCGTAGCCTCATGAAACTTTTTAGGATTTCTCGTATCATAAAGAGGCATCGAGGTCAACCTAGATCAGATCAAGGTGATAGACGCAATACCCGCGATTTTGAACAGCAAAAATCAGATACAAAAGTTGACGGGACGAATAGCCACCCTATCCAGGTTTATCTCACGATCCTCCGACAAGTGCCATAAATTTTTTAATGTGTTGAAAAGGGAGAATGGGTTACAATGGAATGAAGAATGCATCGAATCTCTGAGAAAATTGAAAGCATACCTATCTTCGCCACGACTGCTAGCCAAAGCAAATCCAGATGAGCCCTTACTGGTGTATCTGGCCATATCCGAGGTCACTGTTACTGCAGTCTTGGTTCACGAAAATGAAGGTGCGCAATCTTCTGTTTAGTATATTAGCAAAACCTTAGTGGACGGCGACATCCGGTATCCACACCTTGAAAAATTAGCTCTGGTTTTGGTCGTAGCTTCACGGAAGCTTTGACCTTACTATCCTATAAAAGTAGTAACGACCTTCCCCCTGAGGAGCGTCCTACATAAGCTTGAATTATCAAGCAGGCTTGCCAGATGGGCCACAGAACTCAACGAACACGATATTTTATATCACCCAAGAAACTCCATCAAGTCGCAAGTACTTGTAGACTTTGTAGCCGATTTGAGTGAAGAGATACTACCAGAGGCAAAACTAGAGTCACGACGTGCCCCCTCCAACATCGACCTATGTCCTCTCTACACTAACGGTGCCGCTAATGCTTTAGGATCAAGATTGAGACTCGTTATCGAGGTCTCCACGAGCGAAACTATTCGCCAATCCATATGATGTCCCGAAATGACTAACAACGAGGCTATTATTGTAGGCATAAAGCTATCCATCAAATATGGGGCTCGGTGACTCGTTCTCAACTGCGACTCCCAACTTGTAGTGAACCAGATCACTGGAACTTACCAAATCAAGGAGCAGAGATTGCAAATATTCCAATAAAAAATCCATAGATTAATGGCTAAATTCGACGAGTGTCGTTTTGAATAAATTCTGAGGGCACGTAACGTCGAATCAGACAGTCTCGCAAAACTGGCTGCAACCACTAAAAACTTCAGCAAAGAAATCGTGGTCACCCTCCTTCATTCGGCCATTGATCACACTAAGGTACTCTTTTTTAATTTGACTTGGGACTGGCGCAACCAATTTGTATCTTATTTGCAGGATGGGACACTGCCGCTCGACAAAAAAGAAGCAAAGAAGCTCTGTATATAGGTCACCCGATATTTCCTGATAAATCACGAGCTCTATAAAAGAACGTTTGACGGACCCCTGGCTAAGTGCCTAGGGCCTCACTAGACAAGATCTGTACTCAAAGAGGTACAAGAAAGTCACTACGGTGCCCACATAGGTAAGCGCACCCTCATGAGCTGCATAATACGAGCCAGCTATTACTAGACCACTATGAAGAAAGAGGTTGCAGAATATATTCGCCGATGCGAACAATGCCAAAAGTACACCCCCATGATACATCAACCAGGAGAATCCTCCACTCAGTCACTTCCCTATGAATGGGGGGTGGACATAGTCGGGCCCCTACCAGCGGGACAAAGAAATTTACGATTCCTGTTAGTTTTAATTGACTATTTCTCCAAGATGGTGGAAGAAGGTGTGTATGCCCAAATATGCGAAAAGGAAGTCATCGCCTTCATATGGAAGAATATCATCTGCCAATTCGGCATTCCCAAAGAGATTAGCTGCAACAACGGGCGACAGTTCATCGGCCAGAAGACGACAGAGTTCTTCAACAAATGACATATTAAGTGAATACTTTCCACGCCATATCACCCCGCCGCCAACTGTCAAGTAGAATCTTCTAAAAAACAATACTGAACATACTGAAAAAGAAAATTGAGGGAGCCAAAGGGCTATGACCCGAGCTACTACCAGAAGTGTTGTGGGCATCCCGTACCACACCCAAATCCAGCATAGGAGAAACACCATACTCACTGGTTCACGGAACCGACGCGGTCATACCGGTCGAAGTCGGCGAGCCAAGCTTGAGGTATTCTTATACCAGTGGAGCAGAGAACGATATAAACAGACTTCATGACCTCGATGAGACCGAGGAAAGAAGATAAATGACCCACATAAGAATTGTAGCTCAGAAACAACATGTCGAAATATACTGCAACAAAAGGGCCAAAATAAGACCACTCAAAGTGGGAGACTACGTACTCAAAGCCAAAATATTGGCATCGAAAGACCCAAGCGAAGGAAAATTTGGCACAACTGGGACGGACCCTACAAAATCACAGCAGCAACAAGTAAAGGAGCATTCCAATTAGAAACAATGGAAGGAAAAATGCTCCAAAAAAATTGGAACATCGCTCAAATATTTCCATTTCTAAAAGGTGTCTCCCGAGTCGTATGCTTTTTCCCTTACCCGAGTTTTGTCCCAATTGGTTTTCTCCGGGAGGTTTTTAACGAGGCATCGAAGGGGACACCTGGAGACATTTGCGGAACAAGTTTATCATACCGGCCTCTCCATCCACCCTATAGACTAGCATGATAAAAGGACTGAACTAGCATGATCTCCAACGTGCAAACGTCTACGGCCATCTCCAATGTGTAAACGGCTAAGGCTATCTTTAGTGTATACACGGCTAAGGCCATCTCCAATGTATCAACGGCTAAGGCCATCTTCAGTGAATAAACAACTAAGGCCATCTCCCACATGCAAAAAGCTACAGCCATCTCAATGTAAAAACGGCTAAGGCCATCTCCAATGTATCAACGTCTAAGGCCGTCTTCAGTGTATAAACAGCTAAGGCCATCTCCAACGTATAAACAGCTAAGGCCATCTCCAATGTATCAACGGCTAAGGCCATCTTCAATGTATAAATGGCTAAGGCCATCTCCAACGTGCAAACGGCTACGACTACCTCAAGCTGAAAATGGCTAAGGCCATCTCCAATGTATCAATGGCTAAGGCCATCTTCTGTGTATAAATGGCTAAGGCCATCTCCAACGTGTAAACGGCTACGGCCATCTCCAATGTGAAAACGGCTAGGGCCATCCCCAATGTATCAAAGGCTTAGGCCACTAACAATATTATGGCTAAGGCCACCCTGTCAACCGTCGACCCGGTTTGACTACGGCAAGCAAGTGATTCAACTATAGTCGAAGTCACACATACGGCCAAGGCCATCGACACTACGTGGCTACGACCATCGACGTGAAATGGCTAAGGCCATTGATAATATTATGGCTAAGGCCACCGCCATCAACTGTCAACCCAGTTTAACTACGGCAGGCAAGTGATTCGACAACATTCGAAGTCACACATATGGCTAAGGCCATCGACACTACATGGCTACGACCATCGATGCAAAGTGGCTAAGGCCACCACCGTTAATCGTCGACCCAGTTCGACTATGGCAAGCAAGTGCTTCGATGACAGTCAAAGTCACGCATATGGCTAAGGCCATCAACACAATGTGGCTACGACCATCAATGTGAAATGGCTAAGGCCATCAACAATATTATTTCTAAAGCCACCGCTATCGATCATTGACCGTGTTCGACTACGGTAAGCAAGTAATTCGACAATAGTCGAAGTCACATATATGTCTAAGGCCATCGACACTACGTGACTATGGCCATCGATGTTATTTGGGCCAAGGCCACCATCGCCGATCATCGACCTAGTTCGACCCTGACAAATAAAGCAAGCACCAGCTCTACAGAGATGAGGTACCAAAAATAAAAGACACAAAAGTAAAGGAATTTCACAAAGAGTATGACTTCCATTATCATCTAAAAATTCATGTACACTCGACCTTACAAAAGGTCCTAATTACATCGCAAAATACAGTAAAACAAAATATATACAAGTCCTAAGGGGCTTCACCGCTTCGCGCGTCACCTCCTGCATGACCACCAATCTGCTCATTATCCTACACATGGTCGCCATCTTGTCTGTCACCGCCCCCGAGTTGGAAAGCTGCATAAATCTAAGAGCCGGATTCTAGACGGTTGACATATTCGGAGTTATAGACCGCCTAATATGGAGAGTTAGAGTTGTACCCAGAAGTTTCACGGGAAACATGAGCTACGTGCCATTGTTCCTAAACCTCTGCCTCAGTGGCTCGACCTACGGACAAGTACTCTTTGAGTACGACCAATCTGGCTTGGGAAGACACCAACATCTCATGCGCCTCACGATGTGCATCATCTTCAGGTTTTGACGAAGCGGTCCGCTTGAGGACCTCAATCTCAGTCGCCCTGGTATCGAGTTCGGAGGTCAAGGAAGTGACTCTGGTCTGCAATTGAGCAGCCTCTGCCGCTACCCGTGGCTAACCTCCAACTCCTCTTCCTTTGACTGAAGAAGAGTCTTTAGCTCGATGTTCTGAGCCAAGGCGGCCATTAGCTGCTCATCAACCTCCTACAGCTCGGCCACCCTCCATTTCAGTTGATCCTCCAATTGTTCAAGGCCCTCATGGAACGCGCAAAAATGGGGGGCTTGTTTGAGTATATATGCAAATGTCTGATGCTTGGCACATCACCGTTTGTACTTTTTTTCCATTTTGTTAATGGTGGTCGCCTTCTTTTGCTCACACCGCCTCCTCTCCACCTCCAAAATGAGAGTCTAAAAAGGAAAGGAAAAAGTGGAAAGACAAGTCAGTACATATCAAAGTCGCCCTCACGGGCCACAAAGAAAAACTGAAAGCTACCTGTAAGGCTGTGCCAACGACCCTTCGAGACAGATCCCTGTCATTAACTCCCTTCAGCATTTCACGTTCTGCATCGCACATAGCATGGTCATATCTACTGCGACATGCTTGCTGCTATCTAATACATTATACCCTTCCGGGATCAGGATTCGGCAGTTAGACCTTCCCGTCATTATCCCCGCGTGGGTTTGATCCCTTATTACATCGCTAGGAGGCACCTCAGTTCCCGCCCTCTCAACATCAATGCCCACTTCTCAAATAGCGGACGAAGGACTGCCCTCCGGAGCAAGGCTGAGCTGGTACCGGCTATAGCTCTCCTTTGAGAAGCCGACCTCCCTGAACGGATGGCCTCTACCATAAACAGTGGCCTCAACTCTTGACGAGGCTCGCTAAGGTAGCTATCCTCATAGCCATTATTAATCACCTTCTCTTCCTATCTAGCGGATCCTCACCATCCGAAGTCTCCCCTACAGGCTGCGAGGGCAGTACCAAAGGAAGTGCTTTACTTGCGGACACCACCACATGCGCAGCCTCCTGTTGAGGGACCATGGGAATGTCATCATTGAACGAGCCACAGGGTATGTTTGTACCCTCAGAATTAGTCTCCGCCCTAGGCGAGGTAACAACGACTATTATCTTCTTGGGGACACTGAGACCTTCCAACACGAGTGAGTCAGGTAACAAAACCTGAGGAAATATCCAAATCAAAGCTGAAGAGTTACCTAGCAGTCCGTACTGTTGACGAAACGAGGCCAGGATATGACACTCCTCTTCATAAAGGTATCAATTGCTCCACTCATGATTTAATGTCGTCTATTGGTAGGGGTGGAGAAGCCTTCACTACAAAAAGAAGAAGAAGAAGAAGAAGTCACAATGGTCGAGCGGTGAAAACACTATACAATCAAGAATTCCATATACAAAGATACTTACGTTCAGAATTCCACCTTTCAGGGAACCCATTAGGGTTCGACACCAAGTGATACATTTTGATATAGAAGTACTTATGCCAGAAGCCACGATTAGCCCTGTCGTCAGCCTTAACCACCAAGCCATTTGTACTGCGACTCTTTGGTTGTAACATGATACCCCTCAGGTAACCAGTGCTGAATAACTGTAGAAGATGGTGAACTGAGATTTCGCACTCAGCCCTGGCCACGTGCGTGTTTAGAATCCTACACACATTCAAGGTATAATGTGATGACCTGACCCACCGTAACGTGAGTTACCGCCCCGTTTCCCCCTTATTATATGGATTCATGTTTCAATATCAGCATTTTATTTGATTGGGTGTAATTGAATTGATTTTGGTTAAAGATAAGGCACATGGCCTCTTAGAAGGAAACTTGTTTAGGAAAAGTCAACCAAAAGTTGACTTTGTTGAAACACGTTCTCAAGTCGCTAAACTAAATGTGTGTTCATATTTGTAGGTTTTGATAAATGACAAACCGTCGTGAACGGAACATTGACATATGCCGAAATCCAAGCACAAGAGAAACAAAGATCAAGATTAAGTAAAGCAACAAAGTTATACATGAGTCGTTCTATAATTGTGATCTTGATCCGACAATTGATTCAAGACTTGGCTTCTCTCGTAAAATCATTTTATCAAACCATGCATCTTTAATTTAAAGCAAAATGATTTTCAAACATTTCATTTTTTAACCAAAATGAATTCTAAACATGTCTTTCAAATCTGGACAAAGATAATCGATTATGTACTTTATGATAATCGATTATGTTAAGGCAGTGTACACCAGATTTTACAAAGCTGAAAGATAATCGATTATGTGCCTTATGATAATCGATTATGTTAAGGTAGTGTTCACCAGATTTTTCAAAGCTACAAGATAATCGATTATGTGCCTTAGACTAATCGATTATGTTGAGACAGTGAGCATCAGATTTTACAAAGTAGCAAAATAATCGATTATGGCTTTTCTGGTAATCGATTATATTAAAGACCGTTGCCAAAGTATTTTCAAACATTGAAAGATAATCGATTATGTACAATCAGATAATCGATTATGTTAAGCATAAAATCGAGGAATGATTTTTGAACGTTGTCAGGTAATCGATTATATGATTTGGATAATCGATTATTCTGCTTAAAATCTGGGATTGATTTTAGAACGTTGGCAGATAATCGATTATGCAGAATCAGATAATCGATTATCCTAGCACAAAATCAGCAATTTGTGATTGGCAATTAAGCAACGGTTTTGGGTGTTTTGAGCACTATAAATACAACTCAAATTCACTCTTCTAAGCACAACAACTGATTACATTCTTGCTAAAGCTTACATACTCTCTTTGCAATCATTTTATATTCATTCCATAAGTTTTTGAGAGCCAAACTCTTGACGAAATTGTTGTGTTCTTGAGCGTATTACTTTTACTCATATCTACTCTATTAAGAGATTTTTGTCTTGAGTGCTAAATGTTTGTACACACTTGAAGGGATATTCTAATCCCTTGTTGTAAGAAGGAAAAGTAGTTCCTTGGTTTGAAGTCTTGAGGTGCGGTATCCTCGAGCAGGTTGAAGTCTTGTAGAGTGTATATCTACGAGCAAGTGTAACGGTTTGTTAGGCACCCGTAAGCTTAATGAAGTTAGTGTAAAACTCGAGAGAGTCTCTCGGGGACTGGACTAACCACGCGTTGTGGTGAACCAGGATAAAATTCGGTGTGTTCTCTCCTTATCTTTTTAATTACTGCACTTACGTTATTCCTGCAATTTTTAATTCCGCAAATTTACATTGCTTTTTATTATAACCTATTCACCCCCCCCCCCCCTCTAGCGTTAAGCGTATATTCTAACAATTGGTATCAGAGCCATACTCTCTAAAAACTTAACAGTTTGATAGAAACTTTCCATGGCTTCTACTCGTAGTGTTTATGCAGGACTAGGTGAAGGACAATGCTTCACAAGGTCACCACTTTTCGATGGCACCAACTACACTTACTGGAAGGAGAGAATGAGGATTTTTATACAATCAAATAACTTCCAATTGTGGAAAATTATCAAAAATGGAGAACTACAACCTACCAAAAAGGTTGGAGAAGAACTCGTTCCAAAAACGGAAGACGAATACGACGCTGATGATATCAGAAAAGTAGAGAACAACGCAAAGGCAATCAACATGATGTATTGTGCAATGAACCCCGATGACTATCGAAAAATATCATGTTGCACCACTGCCAAGCAAATGTGGGACAAATTAGAAATCACCTACGAAGGTACGGACCAGGTAAGGGAAGCTAAAATTGATTTCCTAACCCACGAATATGAACTGTTTCGCATGAAGGAAAACGAGAAGATAGATGACATGTTCGAATGATTTTCAAAAATCGTCAATTACCTACACGCCCTCAAAAAGACATTCACGGATAAGGAGCTTGTCCGGAAAATTCTACGAAGCCTCACTCCGGAATGGCGTTCCAAAGCCGACGCTATCCAAGAATCAATCGGCATCACAAACGTCACCATCGACGGACTACGAGGTAATCTTAAAACTTATGAATCAACTATTCTTAACTCTCCTTTGGATGATCAAAGGAAAAGAAAGATTGCGCTCAAAGCATCAACTACTCAACCTCAAAACGATGAGGAGTCAAGTGATGAAGATGTCGAGCTTGGACTCGTTATTAAGAAATTTCACAAGTTCATGCAAAAGAAGTATGAATGAAAAGGTAAGCAACAAGGCGACCAATTGAAGTGCTATGGATGCGGAGAAATCGGGCATATCAAATCAAATTGTCCAAACATCAAAAAGGAGAAGAAACCATTCAAGAAACAAAGAGCATACATCTCTTGGGGAGGCGACTCCGGAGACGAATCAAAACGAGAACGCAAACTTGTGTCTTATGGCACACGAAGAAACGCAAAATGAGGTATGTACTACTTCCAAGAACTACTTCACTTTAGAAGAAATGCAAGATGCATTTGATGAGTTGTATAAAGAGTTTATTAGCGCTTCTAAATCTATAAAATGTTTAAGAAAACAATTTTCTTCAAAAGAAAAGGATTTTGAAAAACTTACTCTTGAAAATGAGAAATTAAAAGAGGAAAACAAGTTTTATGGCAAAAGAAGCGCCGATAAACCCGAAAGCTCAAATAAGGATTGTACTTCTTGCAAATCTCTAAAGGAAGAAGTAGAAAGTCTTAGAAGCACTTTGCACAAATTCAATTCTTCACACAAAAATCTCAATGAAGTGCTTGTAAATTTGAAATCCACTAAGCACGGTATAGGCTTCAAACATGAGCCAAAAGAAATAGTTGAGGCCATTCCTAAACCACCTAAGACTCAACTTAGGCCAAACAAAATAAATGTCATCGCTCAACCTAGAAATTTTAATCCTAGAATTGCAACTCATCCTAGAACAAATGCTAGAAGAATTATTGGAATGTATAGACCACCTAGACAAGATTTTTGAAAACCACATCAAAACTATTTTCCTAAAAATAGAGTGGATGCTAGAAGAAATGTTGGCATGTATAGACCACGTAGACAAGATTTTCGAAAACTACATCAAAACTATGTTCCTAAAAATAGAGTGAATAAATTTAGACCCCCAAATTACTATCATCCTAGAAGAATGCACAATCCGAATGTCATTTGTCATTATTGCAATAAAATTGGACATATTGCTCCGGCATGCTTCACTAGACATAGACATTTCACTGCAGGACAATCACACCAATTTGTTGCACCTAACACACAAGGACCCAAAATGGCTTGGGTACCAAAATCTCATTAATTTGTTTTGTAGGTGTGTTTGAAGGGATCAAGTGCACTTTGGTATCTTGATAGTGGATGCTCCAAACATATGACCGGGGATGCATCAAAATTCCTTCAACTAAAACCCAAGGAAGGAGGAAATGTCATTTTTGGAGACAATAACAAAGGAAAGATTATCGGAATTGGATCGGTCGGTAAGGACGAATCCTCCTCCATTAAGCATATTTTGCTTGTTAAAGGTCTTAAACATAATCTCTTGAGCATAAGTCAATTATGTGACAAGGGAAATCTTGTATTGTTTGACTCCGAAGAATGCTTAGTTATACGTCGTAGTGATTTTAAAATTATTCTTCGTGGTATTAGAATGGATAATATCTATATGGTTGATCTTGAAAATTCTTCATCAAGTTATGTGAATTGTCTTTTGAGTAAAGAAGACGACATGTGGTTATGGCATCGCAGAGTAGCTCATGTAAATATGAATCTTTTAAACAAACTAGTTTCACAAGAATTAGTAATTGGTCTTCCAAACATGAAATTTGAAAAAGATTCTATTTGTGATTCATGTCAAAAAGGGAAACAAACAAAAGCCTCTTTTAAATCCAAAAATGTTGTTTCAACCACTAGACCCTTACAACTTCTTCACATGGATCTTTTTGGACCATCTCGTGTTGAAAGTCTTGGTGGAAATCTTTATGCTTTTGTAATTGTTGATGACTACTCTAGATTCACATGGACGTTATTTCTTGCTCATAAAAGTGATGCCTTTCATGCTTTCAAAAGTTTTCTTAAACGTGTTCAAAATGAAAAGAACACAACCATCACTTCCATAAGAAGTGATCATGGGGGGGGGGGGGGAGTTCGATCACAATCTCTTCGCGGATTTTAGTGACGAACTCGGTATTGAACATACCTTTTCGGCTCCACGTACACCACAACAAAATGGAGTGGTAGAACGTAAAAATCGATGTCTCGAAGAGATGGCTAGAACCATGCTCAATGAGGCCGAAATTCCCAAATATTTTTGGGCGGATGCCGTGAGTACCGCAAGCTATGTTTTAAACAGAGCTATCATTAGACCGATACTCATGAAAACTCCCTATGAACTCTATAAGGGAACGAAACCAAATCTTTCCCATCTTAGAGTCTTCGGTTGTAAATGTTTTATTCACAACAACGGAAAAGATAACTTGGAAAAATTTGATGCGAAATCTGATGAAGGAATTTTTCTTGGTTACTCATCACGTAGCAAAGCATATAGAGTGTTTAATAATCGAACCAAAACTGTTGAGGAATCTCCTCATGTAGTATTTTGTGAAAATGATGCTCGCTTGGCGAGAAAGGATTCTTGTGTTGATCTTGTAGATGCTTTAAAGAAAATCAATCTTCAAGACGAGGTACAAAAGGAGGATCCCAAGGAAGTTCAAGATGAAGTCATGGAACAACCTTCGGAAGAAGTACCACCACAAGAAGAAGAATCGATGATGCCTAAGGCTTGTAGGACGTCTAAAGACCATCCTCTTGACAAAGTAATTGGCAACATCAAGAAAGGGGTAAGACACGAAACCTTCTTATAGATACTGTAGGACATATGGCTTTTGTTTCACAAATAGAACCTAAAACCATTTCTGAAGCAATTGGGGATGAGCATTGGACCTTGGCAATGCAAGAGGAGCTTAACCAATTCAAACGTAATGATGTTTGGGAATTGGTGCCAAGACCCGATAATCACACCATAATTGGTACGAAATGGGTTTTTCGGAATAAATTAGATGAAAATGGTATAATCACTAGAAACAAAGCTAGGCTAGTTGCTAAGGGATATAATCAAGAAGAAGGCATTGACTATGAAGAAACCTATGCACCCGTTGCACGCCTAGAAGCCATTCGTTTATTACTTGCTTTTTCATCATCTATGAATTTCAAATTATTTCAAATGGATGTCAAAAGTGCCTTCCTCAATGGGTTTATTCAAGAGGAAGTGTATGTTGAACAACCTCCGGGTTTTGAAGATTTTACATCTCCCGACCATGTCTTCAAGCTTAAGAAAGCTTTATATGGTCTTAAACAAGCTCCTCGAGCTTGGTATGAACGTCTAAGTAAATTTCTCTTAGACAATAAGTTTGAAAGGGGGAAAGTTGACACCACACTTTTTATCAAAAATAAAAACAATGACATTCTATTAGTTCAAATTTATGTCGATGATATTATTTTTGGTGCTACTAATGATTTTCTATGCGAGGAATTCTCTAAGTTAATGACTAGCGAATTTGAAATGTCAATGATGGGTGAGCTAAACTTCTTCTTGGGGCTACAAGTGAAACAAATGAAAGAGGGAACTTTCATTTGCCAATCCAAATATTGCAAGGAGTTGCTAAATCGTTTTGAAATGAGCAACGCCAAAGCAATGGCCACCCCAATGAGTACATCCGACCATCTTGACAAAGATGAGAAAGGTAAGGAAGTAGACACCAAAAAGTATCGAGGTATGATTGGATCTCTTCTCTATCTTACTGCTAGTAGACCGGACATCATGTTTAGCGTGTGTTTATGCGCTCGATATCAATCATGTCCGAAGGAGTCACATTTAACTGCGGTAAAACGGATTATGAAGTATCTTGTTGGAACAATAAATGTGGGACTATGGTATCCCAAAGATTCTTTATGCCAACTTGTTGGCTATTCCGATTCCGATTTTGCAGGTTGCAAATTGGACCGCAAGAGCACTAGTGGCACTTGCCATTTGCTCGGTAGCTCCTTAGTTTCTTGGTTTAGCAAGAAGCAAGTTAGTGTTGCGTTGTCCACAACCGAGGCTGAATATGTAGCCGCGGGGAGTTGTTGCGCTCAAATCCTTTGGATGAAACAACAACTCTCGGACTATGGCCTTAGTATCGATCATGTTCCTCTTCGATGTGACAATACTAGCGCCATAAGCTTGACGAAGAATCCAATTCTTCACTCAAGAACGAAACACATAGAATTTAGACATCACTTTATAAGAGATCACGTTCTCAAGGGCGATGTCGAAATTGAATTTGTTGAAACCAAAAATCAATTGGCCGACATCTTCACAAAGCCTTTAGAGAAAGAGTCCTTCTTCCGAATTCGTAGTGAACTCGGGATTCTTGACTCCACGTTGATCTAATTCATGCATTGCATTTTTATGTTTTAACGATTACTAACTTGAGCGTCGGAGGCGCCTAACTCTTTTTTGCAGGTATCGCCCCAAAGACAGGGGGAATTATCAGACACTGGTGCAGAATAATCGATTTCTCTAAAGTCAATAATCGATTATTCCCCATTTACGTTTTATGTTTAATATGCTGGAAAATTGACATAATCGATTATACAACACTACAATCGATTATCTAACAGTTTTGGCTTTGCAGGATTTTAGCTGTTAAATATATTAATCGATTATCACATATCCCTAATCGATTATGCTGACATTTATTTTCAGGTGTTAAGTCACTGTGTGACAATAATCGATTATTTAAAACAGTGTAATCGATTTTCCTATTCCGTCTCGGATGTCTGTTACTACATTTCCTGAAATAATCGATTATCTCAAAAGCACAATCGATTATCCCCCGAGTCAGAAAATCACTGGGCACACTGTGTCAGAATAATCGATTACCATAGTTCCATAATCGATTATTCTCAGTCTGTATTTCAAAATAGTTACCGTTTCTTGACCGTTTGCTCCTTAAATTTTTGCAGATTTCTTCACTTTAATGCTATTTCATTCTTCACATTATAAATAGGTGCATTATATCTTCAATGTCTTCACTCAAACATCAATCTTAGCTCCCAAATTCTCAAAAATCTCTCAAAACTCTTCAAAGGCTATTACTATTTATTCAAAATGACGGGCAAAACTTCCAAACGATCTCGTTCCGGCAAAAATGTTGCCTCCTCTTCTGTCACTCGTCCACTAGTTCATTGTTATAAAGATGGTTCTTATTTACGATTCAATAGTGAAGCCGAACTTATGCGCTTCATGGAAAAATTTGAAAATCGAGAAATCCTTCCTCCTCGATTTTCCACGGATCGTTTCCTTAATCAAAGCGACCCTCCATCCAGAGCAAATATGCTTATACAAAGCCAACTCCTTGAATTCCTATATCTTCACACTCCTTACATTCACCCTCCTCTAATTCGGGCCTTCTATTCAAATCTTGAGAAGGACGAAGATGGTGAAATTTTCTCGAACGTCAATGGAGTTTCAATTCCTCTATCTGAGGCAAATATTTAAGCCATCACTAAACTCCCGTGCAATGGGGAAGACATTTCTCTCTATACTAGGGAAGAAGGAGCGTTATTTGATGAACAACTTCTCTTCACCCAAATAGGCATCAGTGAATTTATTGCAACTCCGGACCATCGTCGTCCAACCATTACAAACATGTTCCCGGAATATCGCCTAATTTTTTATTTCATCACTCGCGTTCTAAAACTGCGAAAATTCAATCACACAACTATCTCTCATAAGGATTCAAAACTCATGCATGCCATCATCACCGGAGCTTGCATCAATTGGTGCAAGTTTGTCATGACTCACTTATATGATGCAATTGGGGAAGATAAGCCACTCCCCTATGCTTTTGTCGTTATGACCATTCTTGTTGCTTCCGGTATCGACACCTCCGTCGGTCCTCACAAAAAGGCGACAAAACATTGGGAAATTCAAGAATCTTCATTTCCCAATATCGGTGAGCATCCTCCTCCTCCACCTCAAAGACGTCGTCATCCGGCCCCGTCCGATGCATCCCTCCAATCTATTTCCGAGCAACTTGCCTCCATGTCCACTTCCCTAAATCGTATTGATATGAATGTCAATCGATTGACTCACGAGCTCCATGGATATTTTGATCACGTCAATTATCTGTATGCCCAAATTGTCCTTCGGGAAAATGTATCGGATGTCGAGACGGAAGTCAATGATGATAATGAATAATGTCTTGTCTCCTTATTTTTCTAGTTTGCATAATATTCTGTCTTTTATTTTCATGTATTTGCAATATTGTTTAATCAATAAAGAGTTAGTTATTTTTTTGCTTATGTCAAAAGGGGGAAGATATGGGCTATGCACACTAATACATATTGGCATAAATTGAGGGGGAATTCATAACTTGAGGGGGAACTTGTTGCATATCTATATACTTGTCTTGGATCGTCATTATGAATTAATATGCATATCCCGATATTGGTTTGCCATTATCAAAAAGGGGGAAATTGTTTAAACACGTTCTCAAGTCGCTAAACTAAACGTGTGTTCATATTTGTAGGTTTTGATAAATGACAAACCGACGTGAACGAAACATTGACATATGCCGAAATCCAAGCACAAGAGAAACAAAGATCAAGATTAAGTAAAGCAACAAAGTTATACATGAGTCGTTCTATAATTGTGATCTTGATCCGATTGATTCAAGACTTGGCTTCTCTCGTAAAATCATTTTAATCAAACCATGCATCTTTAATTTAAAGCAAAATGATTTTCAAACATTTCATTTTTTAACCAAAATGAATTCTAAACATGTCTTTCAAATCTGGACAAAGATAATCGATTATGTACTTTATGATAATCGATTATGTTAAGGCAGTGTACACCAGATTTTACAAAGCTGAAAGATAATCGATTATGTGCCTTATGATAATCGATTATGTTAAGGCAGTGTTCACCAGATTTTTCAAAGCTACAAGATAATCGATTATGTGCCTTAGACTAATCGATTATGTTGAGACAGTGAGCATCAGATTTTACAAAGTAGCAAAATAATCGATTATGGCTTTTCTGGTAATCGATTATATTAAAGACCGTTGCCAAAGTATTTTCAAACATTGAAAGATAATCGATTATGTACAATCAGATAATCGATTATGTTAAGCATAAAATCGAGGATTGATTTTTGAACGTTGTCAGGTAATCGATTATACGATTTGGATAATCGATTATTCTGCTTAAAATCTGGGATTGATTTTTGAACGTTGGCAGATAATCGATTATGCAGAATCAGATAATCGATTATCCTAGCACAAAATCAGCAATTTGTGGTTGGCAATTAAGCAACGGTTTTGGATGTTTTGAGCACTATAAATACAACTCAAATTCACTCTTCTAAGCACAATAACTGATTACATTCTTGCTAAAGCTTACATACTCTCTTTGCAATCATTTTATATTCATTCCATAAGTTTTTGAGAGCCAAACTCTTGACGAAATTGTTGTGTTCTTGAGCGTATTACTTTTACTCATATCTACTCTATTAAGAGAGTCTTGTCTTGAGTGCTAAGTGTTTGTACAGACTTGAAGGGATATTCTAATCCCTTGTTGTAAGAAGGAAAAGTAGTTCCTTGGTTTGAAGTCTTGAGGTGCGGTATCTTCGAGCAGGTTGAAGTCTTGTAGAGTCTATATCTACGAGCAAGTGTAACGGTTTGTTAGGCACCCGTAAGCTTAACGAAGTTAGTGTAAAACTCGAGAGAGTCTCTCGGGGACTGGACTAACCACACGTTGTGGTGAACCAGGATAAAATTCGGTGTGTTCTCTCCTTATCTTTTTAATTACTGCACTTACGTTATTCCTGCAATTTTTAATTCTGCAAATTTACATTGCTTTTTATTATAACGCTATTCACCCCCCTCTAGCTTTAAGCGTATATTCTAACAGACTTGTGAGTTAGAAGGCTCGGATGTGATTTTCGATGATTTGGTTAGCTTCGGGAGAGGATTTGTGACTTAGGAGGGCAATCAGAATTTAATTTGGAGGTCCGGTGTAGAATTAGGCTTGAATTGGCAAAGTTTAAATTTGGGCGGATTCCGGTTGATAGGTGAGATTTTAATCCGAGGGTCGGAATATAATTCCGAGAGTTACAGTAGCTTTGTTAGATGATTGTGGATATGTCTGCAAATTTTTAGGTCATTAGAACGTCGATTGGTCGGTGTTTTGATCGAATATGAGTTTCGAAAATTTTAAGAAAATGTTAAGCTTGAATCCGTCGTGATTTGATGATTTTTGTGTTAACAGACATTTTTTATGATTGTAACAAGTTCGTATAATGTTTTAGGGTGTGTTGGTGCTTTTAGTTGTGGTCCCGGGTGGCCTCGGTGTGATTTCGGATGGTCAAACGGACCAAATTCGGCTTTTGAAAGTGGCAGATTTTTGCAACAACGGTGCAGGCAAAATTTGTTCTCTTCGTTCGCAATGCAGTGGTGCGTTCGCATAGGCCTGAGGACCTTGGCCTTCGCGTTCGCGTGCCTAGGACGCGTTCGCATAGAGGAGTTTTGGGAGGGGGTTGTCTTGTGCATTGTGATCGCAGAATGGCTCCACGTTCGCATAGAGTAAATGGGGGGCCTAGTGATTTTTGGTCAACGCAAATGCAGGAGAACCCACGCATTCGCATGGAAGAAAGAGCAGGTGGGCAACAAGCTTTTAATGAATTCTGATTCGCGAGCTAAGTCATATTTCCTCTTGTTGGTCATCTTTGATAGCTTTTGGTGCAAATTGAAGAGTATTGATTTGAGGTAAGTTCTATGGACTCAAAACATCAATTAGACGTGATTTCTACCCTTACATTTCTTGAATTAAATCAAAGTGGGGAAGAACTAGGGCTTGAAATTTTGAATAAAAATTGGGGATTTGAAGGAGCAATTGGACTTCGATTTTGATAAAGTTTATATGTATAGACTCGTGGAGAGACGAGGATCATTTTGATGTAAACTTTTTTGGATTTTAAGAAGTGGGCCCGGGACTCGAGTTTTGCTAATTTCGCGAATTTCGATATTTTTTTAGTCTTTTCAATTGGGTATTGTCCCATTTGCATATTGTGATATATTCGCTCTAGTTTTGGCTAGATTCGACGTTCGTGGAGGCTGATTTGAGAAGCAAAGGCGTTGCGAGCTTGAGATTTCCGCAGGTTCGAGGTGAGTAATATTTGGGAATGATATCTTGTGTGTTTGAAACCCCGGATTTGCACATCCTAGTGCTGTATTGTGGTGACTTGCATACTGGGCCTAAGCGTGGGGTAGATCACCGTTGGGGATTGTGACTTGGTCCGTCCCGGTTGTTGGTTTTCACCGCGAAATTGCAAATGATTTACTGTTATCATTATGACTTGGGCTCGTTGCCATATATGAGGCTTATTATCGATTATTTGAACTCTTTATGAACTATCATCATAGATTTTCCTCACTATTTGAACGATTATTTGAACTTAGTCCATGTGATTTATACTATTCCATGAACTCAGCCATATTTTTCTCAAACTTGGAGTTTTAACTAATATTTGAACTATTGTTTGAGCTGAGTATTATTGTTTTACGGATGCCCGAGGGGCTTTTGACTATTTTGGACTGATTGAGGCTGAGGGCCATATGTGAGGGCATGAAGATGATGTAAGGAGGCTTTCATACCTCGAGTGTTGTGTGAGCATGTGCATATACATGCATAGATCGGACTACACATCGAAGTAGCATATTGCATGGATCGGACTGCACGTCGCAGTAGCATATTGCATGGATCGGACTGAACGCAGCTGTAGCATATTGCATGGATCGGGTTACACGTCGCATCATTATATATATTATATTGGATCAGGCTGCACGCCGCAGCATGTTTGCGCTTGGACTGTAGGAGCCCCTCCCGAGTCTGTACACACCCCCAGTGAGTGCAGGGTACCCATGGATCGGGCGACGCGCCGTAGCGGTCATGTGCATAACATTGTATTCACGGATTCACTCCTGTTTGTACTATGTGGCATGACATTTATCACTCATATATCATTGGCATAAATACTATTACTTGCCTTGTTGACCAGATACCCTGGTGTTATATGTTAAGGAGTGGTAAGCTCGAGAGGCTAATGTTGTATGTTGTGAGTTGAGAGTGAGCCCGCGGGGCTGATACTGTACTAAGAGGTTGATACTAAGCCCGAGGGTCATGTTTCTGATTACTTCCTACTTGTTAGAATTATGTTAGCAATTGTTGAAAAAGCATACTTTCAAAAGAGATTTTGAACTGATCTTGAGATTTCCAAAAGGGACTTTTCACAATATTTTGGTTTTTCTGAAAAAGGGTTCCTCTCTCTTTCATAATAGTTTAGTGTGATCATACATGTTTTCTTATCGCTCAGATATTATTCTCTCTTATTACCACTAAGTTGGAAGTACTTACATTACTCCCTGCACCTTGCGTGCAGTTGCAGGTGTTGTTTACCCGATAGCGGGTTATTAGCAGGACTAAAGGCCATATTTTGGTATTTAAGCAAGGTGATCGCCAGTGTTTGCGGTACCACATTCCGACTTTGAGTTCCAGTTTTGCCGTGTATATATGTATATTGTTGGCCCAATAGTAGTGTCCATACTCAAGAGATGCTCGTGACTTGTGACACCTCGGTCGGGTTTTATTGGAATGAAATTTCATAGTTAAATGCCATTAAGTAGTATTTATATTCATCCATGTTTAATAGCTACTTAGAGAGGATTTGGGGTTGTTGGCTGGACTTGTCTTCACGAGAGGCGCCATCACGACTGTGTATGAAATTTGGGTCGTGACAAGTTGGTATCAGATCCTAGGTTACTAGGTCTCTCGAGTCATGAGCAGGTTTAATAGACTCTCGCGGATCGGTATGGAGGCGTCTGTATTTATCCTTGAGAGGCTGCGGAACCTTCAAAAAAACTTCCCATTCTTTGAATTCTTATCGTGCGTAGTTGATTCAGTATTAGATATAATCCTTGAAATTCCTTCCACGCGTCTGTATGCGTATGCGAGCGCTCAGTAGTATATGTGCATGGATGGCTTGTGATTCCCCGATCGAGGGATGAGAGGTAATCTCCGTGAGTTCATGTTGGGCCAGTCTGGAGGACTTGAGGCTGGATATTTGCTTATGGCTTGAGCACCGAGGTGCTCATTGTGTGAGGAAGTGTTTTGAACTTATATGTTCGGTGTTGTTCTTATTAGCCGGAATGGAGGATGGATATTCATGTGATGAGTATGTTAGTACTGCGAGGTGTATCTATATAATTTGGGTAGTGACGAAGAAGTCTGATGGATAATAGATGAGTTGTTAAGTGCTTGTTTCCTATTGTGGTCTGTTGTGTATCCCGAGGCACGGGCGCGTGAAGAATATTTTCGTATCCCCTAGCTGGAAAGTGAGGTGCAATACATGTGGCGGTATGAGTTCAGACTCAGAAAGACTAAATGGCTATGTATTACGTATATGATGGTGGAAGGTATGTGGAAATATTGAAATGAGGCGAAGCAGGTGGTTTATCTCTTGCGGAGGGTTTTGAGCGGTATGATCCTTATGTGTATGAAAAATATCTCATGTGTAATTGAAGGGTATGTGTTTTATTTTGAAGAATTGGGACGCTTAAGAAAGTGGAGTTAGCTGATGTGGAAATGAATGCGAGGTTTGCAAAGAATGTCAGTGCTAGATGATATGTGTATTCAGAAAACTTGTAAATGATTTGAATTTGATCTCATTGTGGCATCATTAGAGTAAACGTGTTGTGAGTTGTTAAGAGTGCCTTAATATATGGCTTCGAACTAAGTTGGGGAGGTTGCTGTTAGTCAGTTGATTGTATGGTTATGTGCTATGTTGGTTCCGTTTTGAGGTATGAAAGCGGATCAGTTCTGGTTAAAGAAATTGAGCCGAGGATGGCACGTGTGAAGGAAAATTTCTACAAAGGTTAAATGGTGCTTTCGTAAATGTAAGAAAATACTAGGATGTTTTGAGCTGTTGTTGATAAAGAATGCTCAATGTAAAGAGAATAAAGATGGTTGTTATATCTGTATGAAATCATGTTCTGCGGTGTCTGAGTACTGATAAGGCACGAGTGGTTCCGTTTATTTAGGGCAGGTGAATTACAGCTGAATAAGAGTGAATGACTCTCGAGAATGGTTTTACTATGTTCAAGATTTTGCATGTAACAATCAGGTGTCTTAAGTTTGTGTATGTGGCTAGAGACTGTGTTTTCAGTAGAAAAGATCAAGACTTGTGGTATTTTATGTTACCATGGGATTCTATGTATCCATATTTGGAAGGTAATGTAACGAATTCATATTCGCAGAAGTTCTTCAAGGTAAACCATTCTAGAATATTGTATTTCTAGGAAGCAATCGAGAGGGTATTCAGTGGCCTATGGGTCTTAGATAGTGTTGTCTTATGTGCGAGTCTCGTGTGGTAACCTGAGTTGAGGTATTGTGGTGCTACAGCAAGGGAGAATATCAAATTAATGATGAATCATGAAAGAAATTAGATAAATGGAATAGCTTGATAATAAACTGAATCGGTATGGTAAGGATTTGATTAATTACTGTATGTGTTCGAGGTAATGAGCCTTATAGGAATTGCTCAGCAAAGCTCTTGCGTGCTGGCAGTTGCTCAGCTTGGTTTGGGTAGAAGGATTGAATCCTGGCAGTTTAGCTTGTGCAATGGAATTGGGAGAATGAGTTCTTGATGTGTTTTACCGTGGTTTGAAAATGAGTATATACCTATGGGTACGCAAAGCATGGAGTGTGTGGTAATTTTTCTCCTATATGGGATCATGAAAGTTCTGGCTAGTTGAGTGCGTTGATGTCTACGGCACATGAGAGAGATAGAATTCCTCATATTATCCTAGTGTGGTATGGTCTATGTGTTATGATATGGAGAATTGAGATTTGCATGGTCAAGGTTTGGTTTAGTTCATAATGGGGAATCATTAAATTCTTGAGCAGCACGGACAGCTACAAGTGAGTAAAGAATCGACCTTCAGATGATTCTGGTGATGTAAATTAATGACACGTTAGTAGTATTGTGATATTTTCTTGTTGGATCGACTGCGGATATTTAAGTTTGTTGATGGCGCTGGAAATTTTGAATATCTTTCTTGGTATGAATGGATACTTGATGTGTGGTATTTATTCGTACGGCGAAGTGTGGGATCAGGCATAGTGATTCATGCGTTATATGTGTTGGGGACTAGAAGTTCTCGTGATCCGACCATGCGGTGGTTGGGGTCGTGTGTATCGACATTGTCTAGCAGTTATTGGAAACTGGAGGTACGCGTGGATCTTTCTTTGCATGGTATGTTAAATTTGGGTTATGATATTTGATGGCAGACTGGTTGTTCCGGGGTCAGATTGTCTAGAATAATGTGTTATGGGCTATGTCAGAAAATGCCACAGGCTGCGTGGCAAGGTACAGCGGATTATGTTCTAGCAGGGTAGCTTGTATTCCAGAGACCAGCGGACGGCTGGCAAGCATTGCTTATTGATTGGCCTTCATGGCGGATGTCAATGCATAGGTTTCTACCATTGATTAAGTTCTGGCATTGAGGTTTCATATGCGTTTTCTTGTGACCGGGCATGAGGCTATATGTGTTTATTATAATGAGCAAATTTTACTTGATGTGCATCTCCTTTTGTGAGATATATGTGCGAATCGGGCGGCACGCCGCCACGGGTACGGTATCTAGATCGGACGGCACGCCGCCACGGGTATGGTATCTGGATCAGGTGGCACGCCACCACCGATATGTTATCCAGATCGGGTTGCGAACCGCAACAGTGTGATGTGGAGAATAGTTTCCTATATGTTACTTTTTATGCCTTGTTTTGTTGTTTATGAGGAAAATCTGTATTGGGTGTTGCTCGGCAAATAGCACATCGGTTGTGTCCTTTGAGGATTAAGTAGTGTATAGTACTTAGCTTCACCGTGGTTGTGATGGATTGCTTGGTTTCAGACCTCAATCTATGCGTGGCTGTCTGTGTTGAGCATGGTGACTCAAGGTGCTTCATGGGTGATAGTGTTTGGATGGAATCTCGTGTTGTGGCAAGGCCACGTGATGTTATGACTATTCGAGGAGGATTCATGTACTCTATTTCTATGATGTGAGATGGGATCTCAGTTCTATATTGTGATCGTAGGGAGGAATTTGAATTACAGCTCCGTCGTTCGAGTCACTCGTCATGATTTGAGTGTGTTCAGATCATTTCTTATTGGTGCTCGTGTTGAGCAGCTTGTGGTTTAGGCCGGGGATGAGGTGTCATATCACGAGAGTGGCGTGTTGTAGTTGAGATGATCGTTGGAGTCATTAATAAGTATGAACCAATTTAATTATAGCTTGTTAGAAAGGTAATATCGAGGTTTGGCTCGGAAATCTGTTGTAGTATCAGTCAAGAGGGAAATGGATTCATGAATGGTTGATCTGAGAGATGGGTTCATTATATCGCGTGTTTCAGTTGCCGTTGGTAGTATATGAAGGTATTGAAATGAGTCTCCATCTGACAAGAGATTTTCTATCGATATTGGTTGTTGAGGGCAGCTGTTGTGAATGGAAGTCATCGCTGCATATGTTCGGGTTATAGGGTATATCATATGATGGCAGCCAAGGTTGCAAGTACGGATTATTACAGTTTGTTCGGGTTTATTCTGAATGCAGACGTGAGATTTTTATCCGGTGCATGATTTCGGGAAGTGCAATGTGGTTTATGGCTTAGATGGACTTTGAAATTTCAGCTATGTCGTGTTTTCGGACTATAAGAGATAGGGTGATGTGAGATCACCCCGGGTATATTCTTGGTAAGATCATTCAGCTATTGGTTGGCTTCTAATACAACTCTGGGTACGGTCGACGACGAGCGTTTGTTTAAGTTGGGGAGGATGTGACGACCCGACCCTCGCCATCACGTGAGTTACTTCACCGTTTCCCCTTATTATATGGATTCATGTTTCAATATCAGCATTAGATTCGATCAGGCGTAATTGAATTGGTTTTGGTTAAAAATAAGGCACATGGCCTCTTAGAAGGAAGCTTGTTTTGGAAAAGTCAACCGGAAGTTCACTTGTGAGTTACAATGCTCGGATGTGATTTCCGATAATTCGGTTAGCATGGGGAGAGGATTTATGACTTAGGAGAGTGATCAGAATTGAATTTGGAGGTACAATGTAGAATTAGGCTTGAATTGGCGAAGTTTGAATTTTGGCGGATTCCGGTTAATAGGTGAGATTTTGATCCGAGGGTCGGAATGGAATCCGAGAATTGCAGTAGCTTTGTTAGGTGATTTTGAATATGTCTGCAAATTTTCAGGTCATTCGAACGTCTTTTTGTCGGATTTTTTATCGAATATGAGTTAAGGAAGTTTTAAGAAAACTTTAAGCTTGAATCCTTCGTGATTTGATGATTTTTATGTTAAAGGACGTGTTTTTATGATTGGAACAAGTTTGTATGACGTTTTAGGGTGTGTTGGTGCTTTTTTCTGAGGTCCGGGGGGCCTCGGGGTGATTTCGGGGGGTCAAACGGACCAATTCGGCTTTTGGAAGTGGTAGATTTTTGCAACAGTAGTGCAAGCAAAATTTGGTCTCTGCGTTCGCAATGCAGTGGTGCGTTCGCATAGGCCTGAGGACCTTGGCCTTCGCATTCGTGTGCCTTGGACGCGTTCGCATAGAGGAGTTTTGGGAGGGGGCTGTCTTGTGCATTGCGATTGTGGAATGGCTTCGCGTTCGCATAGAGTAAATGGGGGGCCTAGTGAGTTTTGGTCAACGCGAACGCAGAAGAACCCACGCGTTCGCATAGAAGAAAGAGCAGCTGGGCTGCAGGCTTTTAATGAATTCTCATCCACGAGCTAAGTCATATTTCCTCCATTTTTGGTCAAGTTTGAGAGCTTTTGGTGAAAGTTGATGAGGGATTTGAAGAGAATTGATTTGAGGTAAGGTCTCTGGACTCGAAACATCAATTAAACGTGATTTCTATCCTTAAATTTCTGGAATTAAATCAAAGAGGGGAAGAACTAGGGCTTGAAATTTCAAATAAAAATTAGGGATTTGAAGGAGCAATTGGACATCGGTTTTGATGAAGTTTATATGTATAGACTCGTGACGAGACGATGATCATTTTGATGTAAAATTTTCTAGATTTTGAGAAGTGGGCCCGGGGCTCAGGTTTTACTAATGTTGCGAATTTTGATATTTTTCGAGTCTTTTCGATTGGGTATTGTCCCATTTTCATATTGTGATGTATTCACTCTGTTTTTTGCTAGATTCGACGTGCGTGGAGGTCGATTTGAGGGGCAAAGGCGTCACGAGTTTGAGATTTCCGCTGGTTCGAGGTGAGTAATATTTGGGAATGATATCCTGAGGCATTAAAACTCCGGATTTGCGCATCCTAGTGTTGTATAGTGGTGACTTGCACGCTGGGCCTTAGAAAGGGGTAGATCACCGTTACGGATTGTGACTTGGCCCGTCCCGGTTGTTGGTTCACCGCGAAATTGCAAATGATTTACTGTTATCATTATGACTTGGGCTCGATGCCATACTTGGGGCTTATTGCCGATTATTTGAACTCTTTATGAACTATCATCACAGATTTTCCTAAGGGTGTCTAAAGGGCTGGGTTGGAGCAGTTCCGGACCGGCCCGAACCGGTTTAAACCAGGACAGGACCGGCCCGGTTTCTAAGGGGCCGGGTGGGTTGGGTTTGTGGGGGGGAGGGGTTGTGTCCGTTTAATTTTTTTGATGGTGTAACCGGACCGGCCCAGTGCGGATGAAGAGTCGACCATACCGGTTAAACCGGCCCGGACCGGCCCGGTTCCAATGGTAATTGTTTTGTGTTTTTTAAATATGACTTCGTGGCGCCCACAATAAAGTTGGCAACGCGAAGATTTCATTCACATCCGTTGTCCAACGGAATTATTTGCAAAATTGGCCATTTTTTTGTTTATTTTCTTGTATTTGTTATTTTACAATATTAACCCTTCTTAAAATCTATAAATATCATTCCCCTCTTCCTCATTTCTTCACTCAAAATTCTTATCTCAATCTCAATTTCTCAGTTTCTCTCTTCCCTTCAAGTTGAAAGATTTAATATTCTAATTTTATAATTTTTATTTGGCTATCTTTTCTTGAGTTTAATTTACCGGAAATTGTCATTTGGAAATTAGAATTCGAAGTTTGAAGTTCAAAGTCAATATACTTGCTTGATGTTTGTTCGTGATAACACCGGAATTGCGTAATCAAGTGCTGATTTATTGTCGAATTCGGTGCACTCCCTCCAACTCTTTCTCTTATTTAATATTTTAATTGCATATTTAATTTTAGCTTATACTTTAATTTTTACAATATGTTTAGTGGTGCTAAAAGAGCGTGTAGAAAAGTTACCGGTAGGGGTGGAATTAAAAAAGAGGTAGTCCTGGAGCTTCCGGTAGTAATAGTAATGACCAAATAACACATGTTTCTGAATCATCGCCTAATGATAATGTAGAGATAGATTATGATCAATTACAATAAAATTTTGGAATAGAAGATAATTAAATTGGAACAGAAGATGAGATACCACCGACACCTACTAGTGGAAATGTTGGTAGTATTGGAGTTGGAGTTGCTAATGCTACAAGGGGTAGACCACCAGTGGCTCTGAATTCTAATCGTAGAAGAAGAAGTCCGGTATGGAAATGTTTTGAAATAATAGAAGGTACTGATAGAGTTAAGTGCAAACTTTGTAACGAAACTTTTAAACATTTGACCGAAGGAAATTTAGGGGGGGACTGGAACACTTAGTAGACATATGAGAACTGACCATCTCATAGAATGGGGCAATTATGGGGATGGAAATCAAACAACTATTAACCCTACTACTGGAGGTCTAGTAAAATATGATAAAATGAGGGATCGTGAGGAACTAGCAAAAATGATTGCTTTGGGTTGTCTACCTTTTTTCTTTTTCTTCTTCATCATATCTTATTATGTATATTCAAAGGATTTACAATCCTTTATTTAAAGGTATCCCTAGAAGTACTTGTAGAGCAGATATTTTTAGACTTTATGGATAATATCAAACATACGTTATTTGTTTAGCCACCTTCCTTCTAGAGTATGTCTAACTTTTGATATTGGCCATGCTATTAATGGAAATGATTGTTTTACAATTACATGCCATTGGATAGTTGATAACGCTTGTATGAAAAACGTATTATCGCTTTTAAATATGATGAAGATCAGAGTCATACTGCTACGTTTATAAGTAGTACTATTGTTGAAGTTGTTGAATTTTATAATCTAAACCAAAAAGTTTTGTGTATGTCTTTTGATAATGCTTCAAACAATAATGCCGCAATTTCAATTTTAAAATTTCATTTGCAACCACCTCTTGATGATATTTTTCATGTTAGGTGTGCATGTCATGTTTATAATTTAATTGTTAAAAGTGGCCTTGATTTATTTTCAGTTGAGATTACTCATGTTAGAAGAGAATTTGGTGTTATTCAAGGAAATAATAGACAACCTAGAATAAAAGAATTTAAGACTAAGTGTATACAGTATAACCTTAAACATAGATTCATTCCAGATGAAATTGTTACTAGATGGTATTATACATATATATTTTTAAAATGTTGCTACAAATGTGGATTTCCAATAACTGAAGTTGCTAATGCACATTGTACTGATCCTAGGCGTATTCTATGAACAAGCTAAATGAATATTTAAAAAAACTATATAATTATTATGCAAATGAATGCGTTAATGCTGCTCTTGCTTCTGGCAATGTTAATCCCGCTATGCAATGTAGTGGTTCTTCTACTGTGGATGATGAAGAAGGCCTTGATAGTTTTAATATTTTTTCTACATTTTCTAACACTCAAACCAGTAGCAGGAATATTGATGAACTTCAATTCTACTTGCAGAAGCAAAAGGAGCCTCGCACAAGGGAATTTTCACCGTTGGGATGCTGGCATGAAAATGAAAAGCAATTTCCTGTTCTTTTCACTATGGTTCGGGACGTGCTGAATGTGCCAATTTCTACTGTTGCATCGGAGAGTGCATTTAGCCAAGCAAGACAACAACTTGGAGACAACCACCACTCATTGGGAAGCAATGCTTTGGAAGTTTTAATATGTTTCAGAGATTGGATTAGATCGGAACGAAGAAATGAAGGAAAGGAAGATGTTGATAGCCCAGAAGACGAGGAACTTGGAGATATTAACACATGAAAACCCATCCAAATTTAACACGCTAGAAGAAGGTCAATCGGTTCGTATTGATTATGATGAACTTGCTAGGGCGATGCAAAACATTTGAAATTAATACTTTACTAGTTTACTTGTTAGAAAATGTAAACATTTCATTTTCTACTTTTTCAATTTGAAATTAAGAAATAAACTAGAAATTGCAATAAGTGCAACTTTTTCCCATCTTACTTGTATTCATTCAATTATTACAAAGTATTAATATAACTTACAATAGTTATACTATACATAATTCCAAAAAAAATGAAAATACACTAAAATTGGCCCGGCCCGGCCCCCTCAACCCGTAACCATTATGGTTCAATTTTTACCTGAACTAACCCGGCCCGCTACGAAACTGTTACTGTGCAAACCGACCCGGCCCGGAACCCGGACGGGTCAAAAATTGACCCGGCCCAGACCAGCCCACCCGTTAAACAAGCTTAGATTTTCCTCACTATTTGAAAGACTATTTGAACTCAGTACATGTGATTTCTGCTGTTCCATGAACTCAGCTATATTTTTCTCAAACTTGGAGTTTAACTGATATTTGAACTATTGTTTGAGCTGAGTATTATTGTTTTACGGATGCCCGAGGGGCATTTGACTATTTTGGACTAATTGAAGCTGAGGGACATATGTGAGGGCATGGAGATGATGTAAGGAGGCTTTTAGGCCTCGAGTGTTGTGTGAGCATGTGCATATAATCGCATGGATCGGACTGACGTCGCAGTAGCATATTGCATGGATCGGACTGCATGCCGCAGTAGCATATTGCATGGATCATACTACATGCCGCAGAAGCATATTGCATGGATCGGGCTGTATGCCGCATAATTATATATATCATATTGGATCGGGCTGCACGTCACTGCATTATACATATTGGATCGGGCTGCACGCCGCAGCATTTTTGCGCTTGGGCTGTAGGAGCCCCTCCGGAGTCTTACACACCCCAGTGAGCGCAGGGTACCCATGAATCGGGCTACGTGCTGTAGCGGTCATGTGCATTGCATTCATGCATTCACTCCTATTTGTACTACGTGGCATGACATTTAGCACTCATATATCATTGGCATATATACTGTTACTTGACTTTTTGACCAGATACGCTGGTGTTATATGTTAAGGGGTGCTGAGCCCGATAGGCTGATGTTGTATGTTGTGAGTTGGGAGTGAGCCCGCGGGGCTGATACTGTACTAAGAGGTTGATACTGAGCCTGAGGGGCAGGTTTCTGATTACTTATTACTTGTTGGAATCATCTTTGCAATTGCTAAAAACAATACTTTCAAAAGAGATTTTGAACTATTCTTTGAGATTTTCTAAATGGATTTTTCACAGTATTTTAGTTTTTCTCAAAAAAGGGTTGCTATGTCTTTCATAGCAGTTTCGTGTGCTCATACCTGTTTTCTTATCGCTCAGATATTATTCTCTCTTATTACCACTGAGTTGGAAGTAATCACTTTACTCCCTGCACCTTGCGTGCAGTTGCAGGTGTTGTTCACCCGGTAGCGAGTTATTAGCAGGACCGAAGGCCATATTTTGGTAGTTGAGCAAGGTAACCGCCAACGTTCGCGGTACCACATTCCGACTTTGAGTTCTAGTTTTACCTTGTATATATATATATATATATATATATATATATATATATATATATATATATATATATATATATATATATATATATATATATATATATATATATATATATATATATATATATATATATATATTGTTGGTCCAATAGTAGTGTCCCTACTCAAGAGATGCTCGTGACTTGTGATACCCCGGTTGGGTTGTATTGGAATGCAATTTCATAGTTAAATGCCATTAAGTAGTATTTATATTCATTTATGTTTAATAGCTGCTTAGAGAGGATTTGGGGTTGTTGGCTGGCCTTGTCTTCACGAGAGGCGCCATCATGATCGGGTTTGGGTCGTGACATATAAGGAGTAAGTTGAGCTGGGCATATGTTGAAAAGCGGTAGAGCTCCTCCCCTAGAGGATAAATTTGAAGGCTATAACTGATCAAGAATGAATATTCATAAAAGGTGCGATATCCAGCCCAATGCACATTAGCGTAATCTGTTCCAGTCGGAGCCATTTCCATTTGGACCAAAATGTTGTACGTCGCTCTGAGACTGTCCAAATGGGGGTGTAATAGTTCACTATGCTCCCAGGGGAGAGCTAGGTTTCTCATTTGAAAATCTCGTCGAATGTGCATTTCTTTTGGAAGCATAGTATCCATCGTGAGGAGAACGAGGGTCTTTTCTACCTCTTCCTCTTAGCTACCAGGGGAAGGCGGAACCCTAGATGGGACGGTGTCCTTGTTGTTTTTACTACTTTGATGGTGCTTTACCATGATATTCCGTCTAAGAAATAAGGTGCTAATGACGAGAAATAAGACTTCAGAGAAGTGGAAGAGTCTCACACGAAATAGCAGTTATCGTAGAGAAAGACAATGAAGGAAGTCGAAAAATATTTTCCAAGGGTTCGAAAGATGAATCAGATTGAACGTTTCCCCTATTTTTTGGGTTCATTTGTGCGGAAATCGAAAAGGCACAACTCAAAATAGGCGCGGAAACCAAAACGTCACATCACCTCCTGAACTGCCTCGAGAATAAGTGTAATAATGACGCATGCAGGCAGTGACGTCATCCCAAAAAGGAAACCATACGTCAACGGCTCAACAACGTTAAATATTTCACCTCGTTCCTGTTGCGCCCAAGTATGAGGTCAAATTCTCCAAAGACAAGGTTTGCAGTTCCATCCATTGGAGACGCCTATCAAATACACCTCCAACGAATGGAGGGACTAACTGTATAGGGTCAAATTTGACCCCAGACGTCACTATGTTGATGGGTACGCCTTCGAGCATACATCAACTAAAGCAAGGGTATGACTTGGACGTGGGGACAAAGTCGACGTCGTTTAATACACAGTGTCTTCACTAGGGATACGCTACTTACTTTTGTACCTTTTTTATTATTTCGAGGAAGGTATCCTATTATATAAAGGAGACCTACACACTGTAATAGGGCATCACGATTATTCTCGAATAATATAACATTTCTTCTCTCTATCTCAGTCTCTATCTCAAACGATTACTTTGCTCTCAAGCTGATATCATCTTCTTATCTTTCAGATCTATAATAACAAGGTCTTTATTTTCATCTCTAGGTCATATTATATTTTATTACGATTTACCCTCGTTTATTTTTATTGTTTCTAAGCATAAAAAGTATATCAATAACTTTTGAGCCAAATAATAGTGTTGATTCGTTTGCGTAAATACAACCAAAAATGATAAAGATTTGAAGACCAAAGATTAGAATGAACCTTAAAGATAAGAACTTTTCCAACAATTTCTTTGGATCTGAAATAAACTTGGACCAGAAGCTTCGCTCGCAACGAAGACTTGAATGGTATTTCGTGTTTTAAGAAGAAATCCAAACACGAACCCCAACCTCTTAACTCAAGTTTGCTGGATTTATACAGCGGCTAGCGGATGATTTTCAAAGCAAAAAGAGAATGAGTCGTAGTGAATAAAAGGGATGAAAGTAGAGGTTTAGGGGCTGAAGAAGAAAAATAGTACAACTGTTGTTCTACTTCTACTACGGGGCAACTTTCACACCTCGAGCTTTAGGAATTTTTTTCTTCTTTTTCCCCTCGTCAAATCTGTCTATCTTCTCCCTCTCTTGTGTATTTGTGAGTGTTTTCTTTTATAAAGAAGAACAATGATAGTTATCAAGTCTTGTGCCAAGGAGTGAAGTGAAGACGTGGGATTGAGGTTCAGAAAAAGAATTGAGACGTGAGGTATGGGCCGGAGTAGATTGACGTGAAGGGGTAGGGAGTTTGTTATATTTTTTTTATCTTTGTAAGCGTAAATCACATGAATATGGAGGTGTATATGAGAGTCATGGGGTAACTTTTGGCAACGTTAGGTGAACTTAATTGTTTTTTCTTCTTCTTTTTTTTGTTAGAACTAAAATTCAATCAAATATTGACTAACTAAATTTAGACTAAGAAAAATATATAAAATCTAACTATTTACATACAATTTAAATAATACTAAGAAAAATATATAAAATCTAACTATTTAGGTGTTTAGTACACATAGATGCAAACATTGACTATGTGATTTGAAATATTTTTAATGTATACATATTTATCACATTTATTTATAATATTTTTATATTTTAATACCACACAAGAGGGGAGTGATTTGTGTGGTACCCAATTTTTTGCTCTAGAAAAATCTGGTTCTTCTAGGTGTACTAACTCTACTATTTGCATAATAGTAAGTACATAACATAAAGAACACATAGATTTTATGTGGAAAAAACCTAACTTAAAAGGTGAAAAAATAACGACCTACTACTCGGTAGGATTTTTTTCAAACTTCCACTAAAATCACTGAGCCAAAACAATATTTACGTAACTCTTTGTAAATCTAAGTATTAACTTCAATCCCGTTGCGCCATACAACCTCAACTGTTGCGACAACTTCAAGTTAGCTAAACTTGAACACTCTAAGTACCTAATACAATTACTTCTATGAAAGTTGAAAGGTACAAGTTTAAACCACCTACTACAATTTAATTAGAATAAAAGAAATACACAATTGAATTGGTTCTTCTATATCATTCAAGTAGCTTCAGGAGTGCACACTCAAATCTCACATAAATTGCTTGCAAAATTACCTTGCTCTTTTGCTCTCAATTTAGTTTACCTTTTGCGTTTGTGTAATACCTAAAAAAAGTGAACAATCACTATCTTTTAATAGGTTAGTAATCAGAGTTTGATTGGAACTAAATTGTTGATCTTCCATCGAAGTCGAGTCCTTGAAGATCTCAAACTCCAACACTATCTTTATCCAGATTGTGTTTTCTTCATATAAGGAGACTTTCTCCTCTTATCCAATATGCAACATTTTCGATCAGATCAGGAGATATTGTTACTTAATCAATGGGTCTTATCTCCTTCACGTGCATCTCACATGTGTAGGTTGATCGTGATTGTGCTTCACATGATGGAGTTTAGTTGTCATTCTTCAAAACATCAGATGTTCTTGGGCCAACAAATTCCCCCTTTTTGATGATGACAAACTATCACGACCCAATTCCTAAAACCCGATCGTGATGGCGCCTCTCTTGAAGATAAGGTCGGCCAACATATCTACAATGCCCTTTTTTAGCAGTTAATAAACATAAATGAATAATACGACTTAATGGCATTAATAACTGACATTTACAGCCCAATACAATCCGACGGGGGTGTCACAAGTCACGAGCAACTAAAGAAGACTCAACACCACTACAAGGCCAATAACATATACAAAATAAAATTTGGAGTTCAAAAGATGGTGTCAGGTGCCTCGGACGATGGTGGTCACCTTGCTCGGCTACTATAGTAATACCTTCAATATGCTAATAACCCGCTACCGGGTGAACAATACTTGCAACTGCACATGAGGTGCAGAGCGTAAAGTGAATACTCCAACTCAGTGAGTAATAAAAGTAAATAATAGCTGAAAGCAAGAAATCACGTAAGGCACTCCATCATACTATATAGAATAGTACAACCCTTTTGAGAAAACAGTAAAATCGTGAAATCCTTTGGAAAACATCAAGGCTCAGTTAAAATCTCTTCTAAAAATATTTCTTTTCATATAGTTTAAGCAAATGAACGCGACACAAACATTGCAAGTCAGCACATAGGTTAGCCCCTCAGGCACAACACTCCATCAACAAATAACAACTGGGTATCCGGTAAACAATGCAAGAAGTAGCATGGATTCCATGAAATGAGAGTGTTGTATGTCATGACAACTAGTTCAAATAGGAACAAATGCATGAGTGAAATGCAATGCATATGATGGTACATTCCGTTATCCACTGTGGCATGCAGACCGAGCTATCCATATTTATTTGTCGTCGACGGCGCTCATTGGGGGTGTGTACAGGCTCCAGAGGGTCTTATACAGCCCAAGCGCAATAAGAAGCCATCTCGTGGAATCAATCAGGCCATCGGCCTCAATATCAATAGAACACCACTGCGGCGTGCAGCCCGAGCCATCCATATATTCATAAATCAATATAGCACTTCTGTGACGCGCAGCTCAATCCATGCTCAGTCCAGAAATGCACATAAGCCCCTTGGGAAATATTAAAATAGCAGTTCTCAGCTCAAAACGTCAGTAAAATATCATTTGAGTTTTTAAATCATGAAAAATGGTTGAATTTGCAAAACAATATTAAAACCATGGACCGAGATCAAATAACATGCAAAGTAATGCAAAGACAGTGCTATCAATCCTTGATGGGTTCAAATAATCGGCACGAAGCCCAAAATATGGCAATCAGCCCAAATCATTATGATAACAAGTAGTTTAAGTCAAATATGCGATAAAAATCAACAACTCGGACAGACCAAGTCATAATGCCCAATAGTGCTTTACCCCACGCTCATAACTAGCGTGCAAGTCACATCAATACAGCACTGTGATGTGCAAATTCGGGGTTTCTAACCCTCAGAATCATTTACAAGTATTACTCACCTCGAACCGGTGAAATCCCTAGCACGCGACGCCTTTGCCCCTCAAATCGGCCTCCACGCGTGTAGAATCTAACCAAATTGAGAGCGAATACATCATAATATGCTAAGGGAACAATACCCAATCGAGAAATAGCAAAAATCTTGAAACTAGCAAAACCCGAGCCCTGGGCTCGCTTCTCAAAAAATTACAAAACTCACATTACCGGATTCCTTGTCTCTTTACGAGTCCATACATACCAAGAACCCAAATCCGAGCTCAAATGACCTATCAAATTCCAATTTAAAATATCAAAAACTCAAGCCCTAGCTTTACCCCTTTTTTATGCATTTCAACCAATTTCCATCTTAAATCTAGCATTATCTCGTGTATTTAGGCCAAGGAACTTACGTGTAATCATTCCTTCTTGAATCAAACTTCAAAATCTCCTCAAAGCTCTCAAATCGAGCTCAAAAATGGTGGAAAAATATCCCAAGCTCACGGATGAAATACTAAATAAAAACCTCCTTCTGAAAAGCTCTTTCCGCTTTTGCGGTCCTTTTTGTCGCTTCCGCGACACCGTTTTTGCGGTCTCTCATCTGCTTCTACGGTTCCTCAACTCTTCCCCAAGACCGCTTCTGTGGTCAACCAATCGTGTAAGTGGGTCCGCTGTTTCGCTTCTGTAGAAAAATCACCCAAGCCCATTTTTTGCTTCTGCGGGCCCTCCTCTCGCTTCTGCGGTCCATTTCCGCAGAAGTGGAAATACCAAATACCAGATCCTTCAGCAGCCTCTAAACTCCAAATTTCATCCCGTTAACCATCTAGAATCACCTCGAGGCCCCTCGGACCTCCGACAAAGGCACCAACATATCCCAAAACATCATACGAACTTGTTCCAGTCATTAAAACACATCAAACAGTGCTAAAACCATCAAATCACATCAGATTCAAACCTAATTTCTTCAGAAACTTCCGAAATGCACTATCGAACAAAAACCCGATCAAACCACGTCCGAATGACCTGAAATTTTGCACACACATCAAAAATCATGTATTGAAGCTTCAACAACTATCGGAACTTCATATCGACCCTCAGATCAAAATCTCATCTATCATCCGGAATTTACCAAAATACTAACTTCACCAATTCAAGCCTGATTCTACACCGAACCTCCAAAATCAAGTCTGATCGCAATCCTAAGTCACAAATCACCTCCCAAATCTAACCGAATCACCGGAAATCATCCGATCCATCTAACTCATAAGTCAACATCCGGTTGACTTTTCCAACTTAAGTCTTCCTTAAAGAGACTATGTGTCTCATTTTTCCACCAAGACCAATCCAAATTAATTCTAACACATCACATACTAATAATGAAACATGAAGGAGCATAAAAGGGGAAAACAGTACCGCATGAGACGACGGGTCGGGTCGTCACATCCTCCCAAACTTAAACCAACGCTCTTCCTCCAGTGTTCCCAGAGTTGTATTAGAAGCCAACCAATAGCTGAATAACCTTACCAAGCATATACTCGGGGTGATCCCACATCAGCCTACCTTGCATCAGTCTGATAACACATCATAGCTTAAATCTCACAATCCATCTAGACTATAAACCGTAGAACCACATTGCACTTTCCAAAATCTTATTAGAGATTAAAACCTCGCATCTATACCCATGGTAAGTCTGAACTAGCTGTATTAACCCATACCTGCAAGCTCCAGTGGAATTCTATGATATACCACATAGCTCAAACACATGCAGCGATAATTCCAATTCACGGTAGCTGCCCACAACAACCATATACCAATAGAAACCTTTTATTAGTTAAAGTCTCATTCCAAGACTTTCATATCTTACCAATGATAATGAAACACACATAAAACCGTAACCATTCCTCATATCAACCACTCATGAAACCATTTCCCCTTTAACTAATACCACAGCAGATTTTCAAACCGAACCTCGATATTATTCTCCCAACAAGTTGTAATCAAAGTTGTTTGTGTTCATTAATGACTCCCACGATCACCTCGAATCCAACACACCACTCTAGTGATATGAAACCTCAACACAGGCCTAAGCCACAACTTGCATAACCCATGCACCAATGAAGGGCAGTCTAAACATACTCAAATTATGACAAATGATTCAAACAAAAGAGTTGTAACTCAAACTCCTTAGTACCATAACAACACAAGGCTGGGACCCCGTCCCACATCATAGAAATAGAATACCTGAGTCTACCCCAAAAGGTCTAATCTCCACGTAGCCTCGCAACAATGAGCGATTTTATCCAAACATTATTACACATGAAGCACCTCAAGTCGCTATACTCGAAATTGACAACCACGCACGATTGATATCTAGAACCCAAACAAATTATTATACCCATGGTGAAGCAAGTAATTTACACCATACGATCCTGAAAGGACACAACCGAGGCGCCATTCACCAAGCAACACCCAATACGGACTTTCCTTAGAACTAGGAAACAAGGTATACAAGACAGCATATGGAAACTATTCCCATCATCACACTGTTGCAGCGTGCAACCCGATCCACACATACCCATGGCGGCGTGCCACCTGATCCATACATATATCTCACATATGGAGATGTACATCGAGCCAAATTTGCTCATTACAACAAAATATCGAGTATCGGTCGTAAGCATACTGAGTGCATACAATATCTACATGTAGCGCTATAAGCTACAAAACTCAAGCACAAATGAGGTTTCCCCCTCAACTTCCACTATGAATCCCGATAGTACCGCACCATGTATGCCCATAGTCCTTAAATCATCGCGTCTCGTAACGCGGAAAATAACTCATAGATCTCTCCAGATCGCTGATAAGCTCAACAATGGTCGATTCAACCTATCCCTCGACAATACAATTCAGAGCCAACCGAGTCAACTCAAACTGGAACATGCATCCGAAAAGTCCCTTAACGCCGGAACTGGCTCAATAATAGCAACCTCTGCACTGACATCCATCATGAAGGCTCAAATAGGAAAAGCAATCCTTCTCAGTCGTCCGCTGGGTCTTTGAAAGATAAACCACTCCATAAGAACATAAATCAATGCACCTCGCCACTCAAACCGTGACGTTTCCGGCATAGCCCATAACGCAATAGTCAGAATTAATCTAACACTGAGACAACCAGTTTGAACTCCAACATCATATCCAAAATCCAACATACCAGCAACGAAAGATTCATACGAGCCTCCAAATCCCAATACTCGCCAAAAGGTGCCGATACACACGATCCACCATCACAAATAGCCCGAATATGAATACTTTTGCTTCCAATTCCACATAGCATACAAATCATCATACTTGATCTCAATTTTGCCGTCCGAACACATGCCACAGCTAAATATCCAATAATTCCACGATACATACTCAAAAATCTCCTTGAGCCATCAAACAAGCCTTAATATCACTAGTAGATCTAGCAAGAAAGTGCCACAACACCACTGAAGTACCATCTCTTAATCACATTGCTCTTTCTGTTAAACATATACTCTCATAAGATAGCTTTCAAACAGCCGTACCATTTTCCTTGATTATCTGAGACTGCCCGCTGCCTAAGTGCTTTATGAATTTCCTTTCTAACCTGAATTGAAACTTATCTAATCACGAACTTCCATTGATCTCATCTAGAAGAAAATCCTTACACATCCCATGCCTTTCACATGCTTAGAAAATGCACCTTTTTAACCATGGTAGCAATCAACAAGAACTTTCCCAATTTCATTTGCACAAACTAAACTACCATGACTGAATCTTCTAACCAAATCACGCTAAGCAAGTCGTCAAAACGCAAAAGCATTGCTGAAAAATCACATGTGCTAACTCATTACCTCGAATACACAACAAGAATTAAGCATACCCTTACCATGTCGATCCGGCCCGTTATCAAGATACTCCATTTATCTAAATTTCTTCTAATTCGTTTTCAACTTGATATTTCCTCTTGTTGTAGCACCACAATGCCTCAACCCAGGTTTACTACACGAGACCCGAACATAAGATCACACTGTCTAAGACCCATAGGCCACTAAATACCCTCTCACATGTTCCCAGAAATACCATATTCCTACATGCTCTACTTGAAGAACTTACTGCAGATCTAACTCTGTTTCCTTTGCTTTCCTGATGCAGATACATAGATTACCATAATTAACATAGAATACCACAAGTCTTGACATATGCTAATGAAACTCAGTTCCTAACCCCATACGCAACTCTAGAACTCTTAATTGACGTACGCAGACTCCTTAACCCATTAAAACCATTCTCACAAGTCATTCACTCTTATTCAACTGCAATTTACCTGATCAAACAGACATAACCACTCGTGCCTCATTAGCACTCTGACCCCGCAGGACATGATCTCATTCTGATATAACCAGAAAGCTTCTTTCTCTTTATACTAAGCATTCTTTATCAACAACAGCTCAAGACATCCTATTATTTCTAAACATCCACAAAGTACCATATAACCTTTGTCAAAAGTTTGCTTCGCTCGTGCCATCTTCGGCTTAATTTCTGCAACCAAAACTGATCCACCATCATATCTCGAAACGGGACCAGCATAGCACATGACCGTGCAATCAGCTAACCAACAGCAACCTCCTGAACTTGGCTTGAAGCCATAGATCAAAATATTCCAATAGCTCATAACACTTTTACTCCATTGATAACATAATAACATACTGAGAATAAGCTCCAATCGTTTATAAGTTGTGAAACACTTCTAACATGCACATAAGGACCATACAACACTAGAACACTCTGCAGAAGATAGCCCACCTACTTCGTCTCAACATAACATTTCCATATACCTTCCACCGTCATATGACTAGACTTTCTGAGTCTGAACTCAAACCGCAACATGCTATTTACTTCACTCCCGACTAGGAGACTTGAAAATATTCTTCACGCACCCATAACTCGAGGAAACACATCCAATCTCAATGAAAATCAAACACTTAATGGTTCCCCTATCATCCAGAAGACCTTCTTCGACACCTCCAAGTCATATAGGAACATCTCGCAGTACCAACATACTCACCACAAAGCTACCTAGCCGTCATTCGCACTAATAGGGGCAACACAGAACATATAAGTTCATAACACTATCTCACACAATCAGCACCTTGGTGCTCAAGCCATAAGCAAAGATCCTGCCTCAAGTCTTCCAGACTGGCCCAACATCAACTCATAGAAATCACATATTTCCACTCGATCGGGGAATCACAAGCCATCAAGGCACATCTGATACTAAGCGCTCATATGTGCATACAATCGCGTGGAAGGAATTACAAGAGTTTTCTTTTCAAGATGAATCAAGGACGCACGATAAGAATTCAAGAATGTGAAGGTTTCCTTAAGGTTCTACAGCCTCTCAAGGATAAATACAGATGTCTCCATACCAATCCGCGAGACTCTACTAAACCTGCCCATGACTCATGAGATCTAGTAACCTAGGCTCTAATAGGAACTTGTTATGACCCAATTCCCAAACCCGGTTGTGATGGCGCCTCTCGTGAATATAAGGCTACCAGCAGATCAACAATGTCTTTTTTTAACAGTTAATAAACATAAATGAATGAATAATACAACTTAATGGCATTAATAACTAACATTTACCACCCAACACAACCCGACCGGGGTGTCACAAGTTACGAGCATCTAAAGAAGACTCAACACCACTATAGGGCCAATAACATATACAAAATAAAATCTGGAGTTTGAAAGATGGAGTCCGGTGCCACGGATGCTCGCGGTCACCTTGCTCGACTACAATAGTAATACCTTCAATCCGCTAATAACCGGCTACCGGGTGAACAATACCTGCAACTGCACGCGAGGTGCAGGGAGTAAAGTAAGTACTCCAACTCAGTGAGTAATAAAAATAAATACTAGCTTAAAGCAAGAAATCACATAAGGCACTCCATCATGCTATATAGAACAGAACAACCCTTTTGAGAAAACAGTAAAATCGTGAATCCTTTGGAAAACATCTGGACTCAGTTAAAACTAAAACAAATATTTCTTTTCAATAGTTTAAGAAAATGAACGCGACATAGACAGTACAAGTTAGCACGCCGGTCAGCCCCTCGGGCACAACACTCCATCAACAAATAACACTGGGGTATCCGGTAAACAGTGCAAGAAGTAGCATGGATTCCATGAAATGAGAGTGTTGTATGTTATGACAACTAGTACAAATAGGAACAAATGCATGAGTGCAATGCAATACATATGATGGCCATGAGTGCAATGCATTGCATATGATGGTACATTCCAGTACCCACTATCGCGTGCAGCCCGATCCAACCATATTTATTTATCGTCGAAGGCGCTCACTGGGGGTTTGTACAGACTCCAGAGGGGCTCCTACATCCCAAGCGCAATAACAAGCCATCTCGTAGCATCAATCAGGCACTCGGCCTCAATATCAATATAACCATCTAGGCCCTCGACCTCAATATCACTATATCACTGTTGCGACATGCAGCCCGATCCATCCTCAGTCCAGAAATGCACATAAGCCCGCTTGGGCAATATTAAAATAGCATTTCTCAGCTCAAAACGTCAATAAAATATCATTTGAGTTTCTAAATCATGAAAAATGGAAAAATTTGTAAAGGCAGTGATATCAATTCCTGAAGGGTTCAAATAATCAGCACGAAGCCCAAAATATGGCAATTAGCCTAAATCATGATGATAACAAGTAGTTTCAGTCAAATATGTAGTAATAACCAACAATCAGAACGGACCAAGTCACAATACCCAATGGACTCAACCCCGTATTTAAAATATTTTGCCCAGCATTTTCCGCTTTTGCGATCGAAGGACCGCTTCTGCGGTTGCTTTTGCGGACTTCCAAACCGCTTCTGCGGTTTCTCAAATCCCCCAACCACCGCTTCTGTGGTCTACCAATCACAAAAGCAATTTCACTTCTGTGGAAAGAATTCCGCTTCTGCTGTGCCAGGCCAAATGCCCATTTCTGCTTCTGCGATCTACCCATCGCAGATGCGGTTCTGCTTCTGCGGAACCTTTACCGCATATCTGGTCCTGGCTACCCTATGCATGTCCGCTTCTGCAGCTTCTCCTCCGCTTTTGAAGGGTCGCTTCTGCGGTCCCATCTCCGCAGAAGCAGAAATACCAGGTACCAGCTGCCTTGCTATTTCCATTCGATCTGTTAACCACCAGAAATTCACCCGAGGCACCCGGGACCCCAACCAGTCATACCAACCAATCCCAAAACACATTATGGACCTACTCGAGGCCTCAAATCCCATAAAACAACGACAAAAATCATCGAACTACCTCCACTCCAAAGTTTATGAACTTGGAACTTTCTAACTTCTACTTCCGATGTTTAAGCCTATTAAATTACGTCCGATTGACCTCAAATTTTGCACGCAAGTCATATTCGACATTACGGACCTATTCCAACTTCCGTAATTTGATTCCGACCCCAATATCAAAAAGGCAATCCCCCGGTCAAACTCTTCAAAAACCTTGAAATTGCTATTTTTAGCCAAATGGCTTCAAAATGACCTACGGACTTCTAAATTCACTCCCGATTGCGCTCCCAACTCCAGAATCACCATATGGAGCTAGTCCCGGTCTCGGATTCAATTGTACATCGATAACGCTAAATGCGCTTCAAGCCAAACTTATAAAATTTCTTCCAAAATGCTAACTTCCACAATAGGCGCCAAAACGCTCCCGGGTTATCCAAAATCCAAACCGGGCATACGGTCATGTCCGATATCATTATACAAACCTGCTGGACCCTTCAGTTCCTAATTCCGAGGTCGTTTACTCAAAAATCCAATCCTAGTTCATTCTTTCAGCTTAATGCTTCTAAAATGGAAATTTTCATTTAAATTTAACTCCGATCTCCCTTGAATTTAGATCCCTACCATGGGAACAAGTCATAATACCGAAAATGAAGCTGTCCACGGCCTCCGACTACTGAACGGAGCGCTGGTACTCAAAACGAAAGGTCGTATTGTTACATTTTCTCCCACTTAAACCCACGTTCGCCCTCGAACGTGCTGAGAGATGTGCTGAAGTAGTCTGAAATAATTTTTTAGCATCTTATGCACCATCCCGTGCTGCCACAACTCAGCTGAGCACATTAGCACGATATATTCTGAAAATATTCCCTTTTATTCCAACAAATAAGTCTTAGAGCCCCAATTCCAACATCCGGAATTCTATGTCAGGCCTGTTTTAATCAAGAGATCACCCAATTATTCACCACACGTCGTCCTCAAATATGACTGTATAACTTTGCAGGATTCTTACCTTGCAACACAGAATCCACAGGACCACGATAATACTTATGATCAACTTAGCCAACAATTCAACGAATCAGATGCTCCCATTGCACCTCGTGACCTACATAGGTCTTGTTTTAATTTTTACAACACTACACGATGGAAGAGATGTGCCAAAATTCATAACCAACTGCTGAATCAACAAGGCATTGGGTCTATACCTCTGACAGAACCATTACCACATTCTGAACCAAATAAGGATCTCTGATCTCTAATATACTTCATGTGCTCAGATTGCACTAATCCTAAACTCCATAATCTCATTTCACCCAGTACGAACTGCTCAGGCAATAAGCCACCTCGGACACAACCAAGAGTCCCATACAATGCCATTATGTGCCAATAGGCCACCGATTAGGCTATGATACAAGGAAAATACAAACTATGAAACGGACATCTAATTTCCCCGTCCGCGAGACATACGCGCGACACAGGCTAACAACTTATACATATTTTCCTCCAAAAAATGGGAAGCAGAACACATACTGAAAATCATACTGTTGCGGCATGCAACCCGATCCAAACAGCATAACCATGGCGGCGTGCCACCCGATCCACACATCATAACTATGGCAACGTGTCACCCGATCCAAATAACATACATGTGGCGGTGTGCCACCCGATCCACATACAGGCTCACCTAAGGAGATATTCATTGAGCTAATAGTTTATCATATTAAAATACCGAATATTACTCATAGACACGCTAAGGTGTATAATACCATCCCCGAGGAACCATTTAGCGTTATAGGCTACAGAACCCAAGAACAACTGAGGTGCAATACACGATCTGAATCTCAAGAGTTATCCTGCTCATATAACATCACCGCTATGCGGAACCTCAACACATAAGAAATTTACCAAGCCGTTTCACAACCCATATGGTACAATACATCATTATATTGAATAGTTGATGACAACATAACACCCCGACTGTTCCTTTATAGGGAACGCTCGCTGAAACGAACACAATTGGCCGGATATAAAGCCCTATCCACAAACAAATCAATCCACATGATCTCAAGCCGATTTTTGATTGCACCAACTTGGCTAATAACCTTTCAAGGTTTGTAGTAACTCATCTTCCTAAAAACATATAGGAACAACCATAACAACCGAAGCAACCTCCTCCGTTCATATACCAATAAACAAAGTGCCCTCCAGGACTAAATTCTCAAATCGATGATATTACCAAAATCATCATACTTGGTTAAATATTTAGTCAATGAAGCGACTATATGTCACACTTACAAAATCTTCCCGTGGGACACGCTCCAACAATCTTCTGAAATAAGTATCGAGTTCGTACCTTTAAAGCTTCAGATACATTAACATCTAAAAGTGATGACGTTAAAGACAATACCAATTTACTTGAATCATTCAACCACTTCCTTGCTCACTCGAGCCCGTGATATCCTTGCTAGCCCAAGCTGCAACATTGATCTTTACTTCGAATTTCCATGCTACTCGCTGCACCCAATGTGCCAACCTACGATAGAACACGATTTCCATCTCTACTCTAGAACCACTGATAGACTAACACTTCATCGTATAAAACTTTTCATTTAACCCACTTCGGGAGAACTATAGCAACATACATGTGGATTCTCACAACCATCGAATATGCCAATCTCTAAGTAGTGGTCCAAGCCACTATAAACCTTCTGGGATCCGCCTACTGATAATATGCTATAACATAAGAATGCTTCAAAATAACATCAATCACTGTGTCGAAAAGCATCACACGCACTGCACTCTTCACATGCATGACTTGATCATGCTGGATGAACTTATCACCACTACCAATATGCCAAGTTAACCATGGCTAATCAATCTACTTCCTTCCACTAAATCCTTGATTGCCTTAGAAATAATGCTTGTTCATTCAACACATAATATACTCCATCTGCACTCACCTCGAGTGACCTTGAATCACGAGACCATGTTGTCTCGAACCCCACAAACCATTTTGTATTTCTCAATGCTACCCAAAAGTTACAATATCATAGAAAATTTTGGGCACCTTCTCATAAGCTGCTATAAAGCTAGATTCTTAACTGTACCCATAGGCTCGAAATTACGGAGGACCACACATGAACTCCTAAATTCACAAGGACCATTATTGAGAGCCACCCACTCTGTCTTGGTCCTGAATATAACTCACTCCATAGCTCTAATAACTTACGAATACTCTCTCTACAAAGCACTCGGCAAAATCACTTCCTCTGAAACCTGCATCTATAGAGGCATAAATCCTGAATCTTTTCCCAAGTCCGAACATGAGCCAATAAGGCCAACCATAGCATGCCTCCAACAATTCATTTGCTCGAATTACCACTTATGGTCTTTTTTCATAGCTTGAAGCCATCATTTCACAACCCTTGAGTTCGCCCGGTCCTTTTTACCTCTTATTGACATAACCTTGCGCCATGAATTGTCAAATTTCTCTAAATCTTCCTGTAAATCCACATCCTCTATAATGTGAATGCTCATCCACATTCGCACGACCGATCTCCTTGTGGAACAACCTATATAATTCCTTGCGGAAGCTTCGTCAACCACGCAGCCGCTAACCTGCTTACGGGAATAACTCAGCTGGGGGAATCACCTCCTAACATCATCTATGCCACTACACAGGGTGCCTTCACTACGACACCAATAACCAATCTTGAGTCCGAGCTTGACTTCCAGTTGCATAAGTCACTTCACCCTCATAGACATCAATTAAATGTGCGGCAATGTCCTCCCAATTCATAACTATGATGCATCTTCCTTCACGTCAAGCAGCTCATTTCCGCTATATTAAATCTTCTGCCACATAATGGCCCATGCTTCAAGTTCGCCCCGTAGGCCCCAATCACCAATCTCTAAAGTTCTCTAATCATTCCAAACTCTCCTTAAGGCATGTAGTCATGTGTTGCTGCTACTGTTGCTGCTGCTTCTACTAGATGCTTTCAAATATCTTAGTATCCTCTTGACATCGGTCAAGTGAGACTCTTTTGGATTGGCCTTAAAATGAGCACAAAGCCCTACACTGAAAACAATTTCAGGTTTATTGGCAGTAAGATACAAGAGTGAACCAATCAACCCCTATACAACTTTTGATCAACTGATGAACCAGGTTCATCAATGTCTAATTTAGTGGAAATTACGATGGGTGTGTTTATTTCTTTTTATTCTTCCATTTTAAGCTTTTTGATAAGCTCTTTTGCATACTTTTGCTGATGGATCGTAGTTCCATTAGGACTTTGTTGATCTGTAAGCCTAAGGAGAAGTTAAGCTCACCCATCACAGTCATTCCAAACTCACTCCTCATTAGTTTTGCAAATTCCTTACTTAGCTTATCAGTGGTGGCCCCAAAGATTATGTCATCAACATATATTTGTCCAACAAGGTGATCTTTACCTTTTCCCCCTTAAGAATAAGGTACTATCAATTTTTATCTCTTTTGTAACCATGTTCAAGCAGAAATTTGGATAGTCATTTATACCATGCTCTTGGAGCCTGCTTGAGTCCATAGAGGGCCTTGTCTAACTTGTACACGTGCTCAGGACATTCATTGCTCTCAAACCCTAGAGGTTGTTTCACAAACACCTCTTCTTTCAGGTAGCCATTCAAGAAGGCACTTTTGACATCCATCTAATGAAGAGTGAATTCCATGTATTATACAAAGGCTATGATGAGTCTTATTGTCTCTAATCTTGTAACTGGAGCAAAAGTCTTATCATAATCTATGTCCTCCTCTTTGTTGTAACATTGGACCACCAGTCTTTCCTTGTTTCTTGTAACAGTTCCATCTTCTTCAAGTTTGTTTATAAACACCCATTTTGTACCAATAGCCGATCTATCCTTGGGTCTTGGAACTAGATGCCAAACTTGATCTTTCAAACTGATTAAGTTCATATTGTATTGCATTGACCCAATCTACATCCTGCAAAGCCACAATGATATTTTTGGTTCGATAAGAGATAAGCACACTGATTCTTTATCTCTGATCTAGTTTTGACTCTAGATGTTGGATTAATAATAATTTTCTCAATAGGATGAAAATTTTGATACTTGTGGGGTTTCACAACAAACTGGTTCCTACTAGATGATTCTCACATGTTTTGTTACTGAGTAACAGGGTCATGAACAGGTTCTTTTAGGGAATTTATTTCAATTCATGTCAGGTTGCCCTGAATAGAAGAACCTATTCCATCAAATGTTCTTTCTTTTGGTGCCACTTTGACTTGTTCTGAGGCTTCAGTCAAATCCTTTACCAATCCAATGACTTCATCTTCTTGTTTCTGTCTCTCAAAAAGAATATTAGTTTCATCAAATACTACATGCACACCACGTTATATGCTTTGCTATGTGAAGAATATCCCAAGAATACTCCATCATCACTTTTGCGATCAAACTTACCTAAAGAGTCTTTTCCATTATTGTGCACAAAGTACTTACATCCAAATGTCCTAAGATGGGATATATTTGGTTTTATCCCTTTAAGTAACTCATAGAGAGTTTTCTCTACAAGTGGTCTAGTCATGCATCTATTAATAATGTAACATGCAGTGTTTACAGCCTCTACCAGAAGCTATGGGGCAGCTTATTGGAAAGAAGCATAGTCCTAGCCATATCTTCAAGAGTCTTGTTCTTTTTTTCAACTACTCCATTTTGTTGAGGAGTCCTAGGGGTAAAGAAATTATGACCTATACCATTTTCATCATAAAATTCAGCAAACGTAGCATTTTCAAATTCAATTCTATGATCAGACCTAATGGATGCAAGTTGATTTCCTAATTATTTCTGAATTTTTGTAACAAAGGCAGTAAATATTTCAAGTGCTTCATCTTTAGATATTAGAAATAGAATCTAGGTAAATCTAGAATAATCATCAACAAATACTATTATATATTTCTTTCCACCTCTGGTTGTGGATCTGATTGGACCACAGAGATCCATATGGACCCGTTCTAATGACTTGGTTGTTCTTACCATTTTCTTGCTTTTGAAGGATGATCTTACCTGCTTTCCCCTTGCACAGGCCTCACAAATTTTTTCTTACTTGAACCTGATGTTAGGTAACCCTATCACTAAGTCCTTAGAGACTAATTTGTTTAGCTCATTCAGACTGGCTGCCACATGAGTGGATCATTGTCCAGCACAGCTAGGCAGGTTAGTTCAATCTCTGAAAGAGTAGGCAAATCTACAATGTGGTAACTTTTTTCCACTGCAAAATAATCTTGTCAGTGGTAAGGTTAATCAAAAAGCATTTTATAGAGCTGAATTCTACAAGGTTCCCTCTATCACATAGTTGTGAAACATTGATCAGGTTGTATTTCAAGCCATCTATCTAGTATACATTCTCAATGGAGTGAGAGTCTATCTTACCTACCTTTCCAGCCCCAATAATCTCACCTTTCTTCCCATTTCCAAAGAAGATATTACCTCCCTTTAAGTCCTCAAGTTAAAGGAGTCATATGTTTTGAGCAGCCACTATCCATGTACCATATTTGGCTACTTCCCTTCACTTGGACCTACAACAAGAAATCAGGGGTTAGTCTTAGGAATCCAAACTAGTTTCGGTCTCTTTCTATAGGCAAAGGGATAAATTAGATTCCTTTTAGCCCACCAATGCAGCCTATTTTTTTCTTGAATAAAAGCATTATTCTTTTGATTGACCTTTTATTTTGCATTACATTCATTTTTGTAATGGCCAGTCTTGCCATAGTGTGTGCAGATTTTGCTCTCGGGAAGAGTGAGGTACTTGCTTTTAGGATCTCACTTAGGTTCTTGAGTCCCACAACCAAGTCTTGTTTTATTGCTTCTATGATGTTCTTGTAGCCGGGAGAGTGCATCAGAAGCCTTGTTCCATTTGCAAGTTCTGTCTAGTTCATGTTTTGCCTTCCCTAAATCTTCTTTTAATACTCTTATATGCTCATCCTTCCTATACACCTCATCCTTAATTTTTCTTAAGTATTCTTCTAGGTTGAGATGTGTGTGATCAGCTTTCTTCTTTCCTGTTCCTAGTTTCAGTTTTAGGTTCTTTGACCTAAGTTCTAGGACATTAGTGTCAAGTTCAAGAACATGGCTCTTCAACTCAGTATTTTTATTTTCGCTCTCATTAGCCCTAGAATCTAGGTTTTTGCACTTGGCTTTTAGGATCACATATTCCCTAGACAACTCTTCGTTCTCATTGTTAATTATTTCTGACTCGTCAATGAAGTCTACTAATAGTTCAGACAACCTTTCTTTAGACAGGAATGTAATCTTGTCTTTGAGATGAAGGACACTTAGCTCTTGTTCATCATCTGAATATCCAATGGCCATAAGTGCTTGTTCATATACAGCTTCATCTTCTGAGTCTTCATCTGATGTTTCTCCTCACGCAGTAACCATAGTCTTTATTGATGTTTTGTTCCTTTTGGGTTGAAGCTGTTCCATCTTCCTATTTCTTTGTTCAGCCCTTTCCTTCTTCCACTCAATTTCCCATTGAGGGTAGTTCTTGATCATGTGATCAGTCTTACCACATTTTTAGCAACTCTCAATGTTCTATTTCTATGGAGCCTTAGGTTTATTGAAGGTTGGACCTCTTGAAAAACACTTTCCTCTCATCAGGTACTTTTTGAAATCTCTAGTGATCATGGCTACTTCATCATCCTCCATATCTACACCTTCAGCTATTCTGAGATCCAAACTTCTTTCCTTTTTGGGTGCATCCATTTTCATGGTTTGCCTTCTTAGTTCATAGGCATTGAGGTTTCCAATTAGTTTATCAAGCTTAAGGGTAGCAATGTTCTTTAATTCCTGAACATCAATGATTTTTGTTTTCCAAGTCACTAGTAAGACCCTTGTCAAAAAAATTTCAACCATGTCATCTTCATGTATAATTCTACCACAAGATATAAGTTTATTTGTTAGTGTTGTGAACCTTGTGTACATCTCCTAGATAGATTCTCCTTCCTTTATACTGAAGTTCTCATATTGAGAGTAGAGCACAGTTCCTCTTGACCTCTTTACTTGAGGAGTTCCTTCATGAGACACTTGTAAAGTGTCTCATGTTTCCTTTGTAGTAGTTCAACTTTGAATCTCGTTGTACTCACATGGACCTAGTCCACACACAAGACACTTCTTGGCCTTGGCATTCTTCGCCCATTTCTTCAAATATTCAGCAGTGCAGTCAGCTCTTGTTTTTGGCACATCCACTCCTTCCTCATTCTTTTTTGTAGTTGCCAAAGGACCATCAGTGATTATGTCCCAGATTTCATAGTCCTCTCCTATGATATGATCTCTCATCTTGTTTTTCCACTAGGAATAGTGCTGACCATTGAAAAGTGGGGGCCTAGCAATGGATTGCCCTTCCCAGTTTCTAGGTTGTGCACCCATCTTGATCTTTTTCTAAGGTATTAGCCTCTACAAGGATAACCCGCACGGATATAATTGATTGATGTTTTATACGTCAATACCACGCAAAAGGGGGGATGATTTGTATGGTACTGTGATGACCCGGCCCGTTGTCACATGATTTACAACCCCGTTTCCCTTATATTATGTTGCTCTATGTATCAAAATCAGTATTTGAGTTGACCGGGTAGAATCGGGATGGTTTTAGATGGAAATGAGACACTTAGTCTCTTAAGAAAGCTTGTTTAGGAGACTTCAACTAGAAGTTGACTACTTAGTTAGTGGGCTTGGATGTGAATTCTGATGGTTTGGTTAGCCTCGGAGGATGGTTTGTGACTTAGGAGTGCAATCAGAATTGAATTAGGAGGTCCGGTGTAGAATTAGGCTTGAATTGGCTAAGTTTGAATTTTGGCAAATTCTGGTGGATAGGTGAGATTTTGATCCGAGGGTCAGAATGGAATTCTGAGAGTTGTAGTAGCTCTGTTAGGTGATTTTGGATATGCATGCAACATTTCAGGCCATTCGGAGGTACTCAGGTGAGGTTTTTGATCAAATGTGCAATTCAAAAGTTTTTAAGAGATTTAGGCTTTGATTTGATCACAATTGAGGATTTGGAAGTTAACGTTAGTGTTTTGATGATTCGAGCAAGTTTGAATGAAGTATTAGATCATATCTCTATTGTTGGTTGAGGTCCCAGTGGCTTCGAGAATAATTCGGGTGGTTAAACGGAGAATTTAGAGTTGTTGCATGAATTGAAAGTTGCAGGTTCTGTGGTTTCCGCATCTGCGGAAAAGGGACCGCATAGGCGGTTCCACAAACGCGGCTAGGGGGTCACAAAAGCGCTCTGGGGAGGTCTGGCTTGGACCGCATAAGAGGAATGGGAATTGCATAAGCGGTGACCGCAAAGCGGTCCCTGACATTTTAATTAAAACCGCATAAGCGGTCATTTTGGCTGTATAAGTGGTAGCAGGACCGCAGAAGCGAAAAGCACTGTGCACAGAAGGGATTTAAGGGATTATTTCATCCGCGAGCTCTATCATTTTTCCTCCATTGGTGAGCAAGCTTGAGAGACATTGACAGGATTTTTAGAGAGTTTTGACTGGTAATTTATCAAAGGTAAGTCCTATGACCTAGAAATATCATTATATTGAAGAATCTACCATTAATTCTCATAAATTTGGGTAAAAATTGGAAGAACTAAAGCTTTGGTTTTGAAATAAAAATTTGGGATTTGAGGGAGCAATTGAACCCCGATATTGGTAAATTTGATATGTATAGAGTTGTGGCGAGACGAGGAGTCCGGTGATGTAAATTTCGTAATTTTTTGAGAAGTGGGCCCGGGGCTTGAGTTTTTCCAACTTCATGATTTTTGGTATTTTTCGAGTCTTTCCATTCGGGTTGTGTTCCATTAGCCTATTGTAACATATTCATTGTGGTTTTGTCCAGATTCGACGCGCGAAGAGGTCGATACGAGAGGAAAGGGCATTGCGAGCTTGTCTTCGGCCGGCTTGAGGTGAGTAATAGATGTAGATGATAACCTGAGGGTTTGAAACCCCGGTATATCATACTATGAGGTTGTAATGAGGCGAGACACGTACTCTACAGCAAGTGCGCGGTCGTTTGTGGACGGGAACTATGGCTTAGTCCATCCAGGTGATGTTCACACTGTGTTATTGACTAGAAATTGATTGGTAACCATCCTACTTGGATTGTTGTGAGTATGTTTGGGCTGTGTGCCGATTATTTGGATCCATTAGAGATTATTGTCAGTGTTTCTATGATGTTGAGCATGTTTCCATGATATCAGTCCTGAGTTAAACATTGTCTCGGAATGATTAGTAAATTTCTAAGGTTTTAAATACTTAAGCTTTAATTCCTAATAATTGGAAATGAAAAAGATAAATTTGATTGTGCTCGTGTGGCTAGCATGTATATAACTGGACTGATTGTGGATAGAGCTGCACACTGCAGCAAATGCTACGATGATATTGCGCTTGGGCAGCCAAGTTGGGTTGTAGGAGTCCCTCCGGAGTCTGAACCCCCACAGTGAGCGTGGGTACCCAAATGGATCGGGTTTTACGTCGCAGCGGTCATGTGCATTACATTGCATTCATGCATTGATATCTATTTGTATACTTGTCATTGACTTGCTGTTGTTTCACCGTTAAATGTGCTAAGTTGTTAGTTTCAACTTTACATTGTGGTATTTTCGAGATTTCTTACTTTCAGTCATTATATATGTCTATTACCACTGAGTTGGAAGTACTCACTTTACTTCTTGCACCATGTGTGCAGATTCAGGAGCATCGGGAGATTAGTTGTACTGTTGTTGTTCCCAAACTTATCCGGAGTTGTCGAGGTAGCTGCCAGGCGTCCGCAGGACCCGACTCCTCCCCTATCACTTTTTTCCGCATCTTAGACTTTCATTTGTTATGTTTTGCGAACCAGTTGTATTTATAGGCTCTAGACTCATGACCCCAGATCTGTTGGGAGTCGTATTGGTATTGTTTATGGTTTTCCGTATTGCTTCTACTTATTATCACTGGTTGAACTATATTATCTAAAAATTTAACTCTATTAATTGGTAATGGGTTTTCGCACTTGGGTTGAGAGTGTTCAATGATTGGGCTTGCCTAGCAGTTATTTTTGGGTGCCATCACGACCGGGATTGGGGTCGAGACAGGTGCCCAATTTTTTGCTCTAGAAGAACCTGGTTCTTCTAGGTGTACTAACACTACTGTTTGTGGAATAGTAAGTACATAATATAAAAAACACAAAAACTTTTACGTGGAAAACAACATGCTCAAAAGATGAAAAAATCACGACCTACTACTCAGTAGGATTTTCCCAAACATCCACTAATATCACTGAGGCAAAAAAATATTTACAAAACTCTTTGTAATCCTAAGGATTAACTCTAATCCCGTTGTGGTACACAGCATAAACTGTTGCGACAATATCAAGTTAGCTATAACTTGAACACTCTAAGTACCTAATATAATTGTTTCTATGAAAGTTGAAAGGTACAATTTTAAACCACCTACTAGAATTTAACTAGAATAAAAGAAAGACACAATGTAATTGGTTCTTCCACTTCGTTCAAGTAGATTCAGGAGTGCACATTCAAATCTCACATAAATTACTTGCAAAATTGCGTTGCTCTTTTTCTCTCAATTCAGTTTAACTTCTGCGTTTGTGCAATACCTGACAAAGAGAACAATCAATGTATTTTAATAGGTTAGCAATCAGAGTTTGATTGGAACTCAATTGTTGATCTTCCATCGAAGTTGAGTCCTTGAAGATCTCAAACTCCAACACTTTCTTTATCTGGATTGTGTTCTATTCATGTAAAGAGACTTTATCCCATTATCCAATAAACAACCTTTTCGATCAGATCAGGAGATATTATTGCTTGATCAATGGGATTTATCTTCTTCACGTGCATCTTACATGTGTAGGTTGATCCTAATTGTGCTTCACATGATGGACTTGGTCCATGATTGATTTCAGTTGTCATTCTTCAAAACTTCACATGTTCTTGGGTCAACAATTTATGTTAAAACCATTTGACAGCATTGTTTGGTCAAATTTAGCATATCATCTTTTAGGTGCTTGTTTTAGTCCATAAAGGGACTTAACAAGTCTACATACCTTCTTTATTTTACTTGTAACCACAAACCCTTCAAGTTGTTTCATATAATTTTTTTCCTTCAACTCTCTATTTAAGAAGTTTGTCATAGCATCTGTTTGATGAATTTCAAGACCATAAACTGCAGATAATGCTACTAACATTCGTATGGACATAATTCTTGTAACTGGAGAGTATGTATCAAAATAGGCAAGACCTTCTCATTGTCTATACCCTTTGACCACAAGTCTTACCTTAAATTTGTCAATAGTGCCATCATATTTCATTTTACTCTTAAATATCCATTTAGAACCCAACGGTTTATTTTCAAGAGGGAGATCAACCAATTCCCATGTATGGTTGTTCAGTATGGATTCTAATCACTATTGAATGCCTCTTTCAAAAACAATATTTACGGAGAAGACATAGCTTCTTTAAATGTTTGAGGCTCATTTTCCAATAAGAAAGTCATAAAATCTGGTCCAAATGAAGCAGGCGTTCTTTGATATTTACTACGTCTTGGATCCTCCAGATTAAGTGTACTTTTTTTGTTTCCTCTCGAGGTTGTTTAGATCCTTCACCAATTGACTCACATTCCTTTTTTGTACGTGTATATATATATATATATATATATATATATACTCAAAAAACTCAGGATTATCTGATTATATAACTGTATTATTATAAATTTTGGAATTTTTTGATTTATGAACCAGAAATAGATATTGCTTTTCTATTAGTCACATATCCTGTGAAAATACAATCAATAGTTTTCGGTAATATTTTTACCCTTTTGGATTTAAGAACTTGCACTTTTGCCAAACACCCCCACATTTTAAAATAATTCAAGTTGGACTTCCTTCATTTCCATTTTTCATATGGAATGGATTGTGTTTTGCTATAGGGTACTCGATTTAGTATTCAGCTAGCTGTAAGAACGGCTTCCCCCCACAAGTTCTGTGGCAAACCAAAACTTACCAATAATGTGTTCATCATCTCCTTTAATGAACGATTCTTTCTTTCTGCAACCCCATTGGATTGGGGCGTGTAAGGGGCCTTGTTTGATGAATAATTTCATTTTCTAAACATACTTGTTCAAAAGGAGATTCATACTCACTACCCCTATCACTTTTTATCATTTTGGTTTTCTTATTAAGTTGCGTTTCAACTTCATTTTTGTATTGTTTGAATGCTTCTATTGCTTCATATTTACTATTAAGAAAGTAAACATATATAGCAAGTACTATCGTCAAAAATAGTTATGAAATACTTCTTTCCACTGCGAGACGGTATTGACTTCATATCACAAATATCTGTGTGAATCAAGTCTAAAGGATCCAAATTCCTTTCAACTAAGTTATAAGGGTGCTTAACATACTTAGATTCCACACATATTTGATATTTTGATTTGTCGCATTCAAATTTAGGTAATACTTCCAAATTAATCATTTTATGCAAGGTTTTATAATTAACATGACCCAAACGTATATGCCATAATTCATTTGACTCAAGTAAGTAAGACGAAGCTGAAATTTTATTATTATTTTCAACAACTATTACATTCAGCTTTAAAAGGCCCTCAGTGAGGTAAGCTTTTTCCTACAAACATCCCCTTCTTACTTATTATAATCTTATTAGATACAAACACATATTTAAACCCATTCCTAATAAGAAGTCCAGTAGAGACTAAATTTTTTCTTATCTTGAAAACATGAAGGACGTTGTTCAAAGTCACCACTTTGCCGGAATTCATTTTGAGAAATATATTCCCACATCTTTCAAACTGACCTTTGCAGCATTTCCCATAGAAATCATCTCATCGGGTCCAATAGGAGCATAAGTAGCAAAAGCTTTTCTAACAGCACAAACATGGCGAGTGGCTCCAGAATCAATCCACCACTTGCCCACCAACTTGCATTCGGAAAGCGTGGCACATAATTCATCAACATCATCATCATGCTTTTCAGCCATGTTTGCTTGACCCTTTTTCTTGTCTTTCTTCGAAGCACGACACTCCGTAGATTTGTGTCTGATTTTTCATAGTTGTAGCATTTTCCACTGAACCGCTTCTTGCTTGGTTGTATTTCGGTCCGGAAGCCTTATTTCTCTTTTTGTTCTCTTCAACAATATTTGCTCCCATTATTGTTAAGCTTCCACGGCCTCTTTTTTCAGCAGGTTTGTTGTCCCCTTTGATTCTCAACCGAACAATGAGATCTTCAAGGGACATCTACTTGTATTTGTGTTTCAAGTAATTTTTGAAGTTCTTCAACAAAGGAGGCAATTTCTCGAACATCGTTGCTACTTGGAATGCTTCTTTGATGACAAGACCTTCAATGAAATTTTTGTTAGTAAAAATACTAAGATTACTACTTTCAACAGCAATATTAATTTGATTTATACCTTCAGCACGGAGATCATGAATAGTCACTTGCATTTTCTGGACTTGGGTAATAACAGACTTGCTATCTACCATTTTGTAGTCCAAAAACATTACAACAACGAACTTCTTCAACCATGCATCTTCGGTTTTTTATTTCTTTTCAAACGCAGTCCACAGTTCTTTTGTTATTTTCACGCCACTATAGATGTTATACAAAGCATCCTCCAGCCTGCTTAGAATATAATTCTTACACAAAATACTGAATGCTTCCACGCTTAATCACGAGAAAGCGTGCAGTTTTTGGAGTCTCATCGGACAACATAGGAACATATTCCTTGATGAACTTCTGAGACTTAGAGTAGTCAAATAGAAGAACATCTTTTGCTGCCAGCGCATGAAATCAATCCCATAAAATTTTTGAGTTTCTCCGCCGGTGCAAATGTTGCCGATGTTTTTCGGCTCGTTGAGGCATTGGCAATCACCATTGGAAAAGTTTTATTCATATTATCATAGTCATTTCTGCAAAAGAATGATACAAACATTAAAATCACGTAGATTTTCATCTCCAATAGAGTAAAAAAGCACAAAGGTTTTACTCTCCAAAAATAGTGAGTACAAATATAAAATATATATTAAATTCGTTAAGCTTGTTAGTAATATTTATTTGTAAAACAATTCTAGAGAAAGTAAAATACATAAATAGAAATGTAAACAAAATAACAAAAACCAATTCGAGCCCACTAAATTTACAGTGCTTCCTTAAGGAATTTAATCCCCTCCTAGTACCCAAGGTTATGGATTATTTCCTCCTAGGATAGAACGAATTACACACTTGTGTAGTGGCACTTCAAACCTCAATGCTTCAGCAAACACAAAGTTCAGCAGGAAATCACACTTATTGTTGCTTTCTTTGAAGTTAAAATATGCAGAAGAAAAAAGAAGAACTAAGAAAATTCATATGAAAACTTTGAGCAGAATAATGTTGTATTTATAGCCAAAGTTGTGCTGAAATATGAAGAGGTACAACTCTTCATAATGACTGTTTATGCAAAACGGCCACATCATAATGTCATTGCATAAATAGCTATTTACTCAACAATAAAGAGGGGAAATTGAAGAGGGTAGTCAATTTTCTGATACCAAAATAGATTTAATATTAATATTTATTTTAATATTAATATTTTATTATTAAAATAAATATTTAATAACATTTCTATTAATATTTACTATTAACAAATAAATTTGGTCCAAGAAATTAATTAATCGATCATTTGACCATATCTAAATCTAAATCCAAATATAAATCCAAATCCAAATCCGAAGCCGAGCCCTTCAACACCTCAGGAAAGAAGATTTTAGGGTTGTGTTTGCTAATCAATCAAAAATTTAAAATGGGACCGTAGGTGGCTATTCTTGCAAAAAATAGTCTTCTGGCACTTTAAAGGGCATTTTGGCCCTAATTTATTTATGAAAAAATAATGACACTACATATATTCTCTTTTTCGGTTATTTTTTGCAAAAATGAAGTTGGACCCGATTAGGTTGCCTACGTGTCCCACATCTGGTAAGAATCAAACTTGTATAGTTTGGTCAATTTTGACGCAACAGAAAATATAAACAAAATAACTTTTTTTCTTCAAAAATTTCGGAAGCATTTCAGGATATTTTGGACACCAGATTTTTTCACAGGCGGATCATTTCCTCTATCTCACCTCAATTTGGTTTTTCTCAATTTCTCTCCCCTATTCTAGAAGCCGGTCAACATGCAATCCAAGTCAAATAAATGTGCAAGTAGCAGATAAAATGCATCAGGATGGTTTTTTAATATTGGGTGCACCTTTCCTAGACAGACCCAATTCCTGTGTTGAGTCCCCAAAGTCAAATGCACGCGATGCAAAAAAGCGTTCCAACAAAGGATCCGACATGAGACAATGTTTAAAACCTCGATTTAATTGTTTTAGACCTGGCTTACTCATTACCGCTAATATTGGTAGTGACTAACAGAATTGGGAAATGACTCTAACATAAGAGAAGCTACACGAAGTGCACCCTTCCCAGATGATTTAGAAGACTCAGAGAGAGGAGGGTTTCGCAACAATTTATATATAGTTCAACAATATCAAAGTGGTAAAAAGCAACATTTAGCACATTAGGCCCAAATATGCAAATAAAACCAGATAATAAATAAAGCCAATTATAACAGATATTCTAAGCTCGAATTCTGAATCTTGAACCATAAGTTCTGGGTTCTGATCCCAAGCAGAGTTGCCAGAGCTGTCACACCTCCTTTTTACTACCCCGGAAGGGTGTAAGGGAGTTTTTTTCCAATTTAAGTGACAATAGAAACAAGATTATTTATTTAAAAATCAGCGTCGCCACTTGGGATAATTTGTTTGTTTTTAAGCAATCCACTAGGCAAGCGCTTAGGGCTAGTTTTCATTAATAATAATAAAAAGAAAATTACATCAAATAGGAAAATAAAATAAGGGAGGACTCACCGGTATTTTTACCCATATAACAACAACCGGCGAAAAACCTTACCTTATTAATCCTATTGAGGCCAATAAAAGGCTGAAGAACTAACAAGCATGCAAAAAGAAAGAAGTAGCAAGAACTAAAAAAAGTATGATCATCAAAGAGTTTATAACATGCTCTGTGATGATATTACATAGAGAAATACTAATGAGATGGAAAATTAAAAAGTTGAAGAAATCATGTTGTTGCTCTCTTTTCTCCAATTTTGTGAAAAGTACTATTTGTAGATTAGCAACTTCGTCCAAAAATTTTGTCGATATTGCTTCAAAATTCATTCTTTGTTTCTCGATCGATTGGACTTTGTAATAATTGTTTGAGTGCCCTGTTTTTGATTTGCATTTCACATTGGGGGTCTCCTTATGTTTGCGTATTCAAACACCCTGACGTCCCAACTTCTATCCCTTTCACGAGACTTCTTGCTTGTTTTACTATGCATTGGTGACACATCACCTTTTCTTGACGCATCTTCCCGGCATTGCATTAAGATATCGTCTTCCTCCCCTTCTTCATATATATGTCTTCATGTCCTCGCGACCAGAGGTTGACTGTCCAGAAGAGCGTTTTCTAAGGCTATTGATATGAGCTGGTTCTGCCGTGACTATGTAACTGTTACTGTTTTGTTATCGACAGAAGAAAAATTAGTCATGGCATCGGACATTTTCTTCTCCTCCAAAGAAGTGATGGACTTTATTGGAACAATGTGATTCTGAGCAGATGTTGGCAGTGTTGTTACGACTCGAACAGCAGCTGATGTTCCACCTGTTTTTGTAGTATTTCTTGGAAAAAATACTGGAGCATTATGGTTTAAGTTGCTATTTGTGTTTGGTAAAGGTTTCAGGTTTGCAGGGCAATTGACTGTCGTTGATTTCCTTTGAAATTTTGGCTTGAACTGAACATCAATGTCCTCTCATTCACTGTCGTCATCAAACTCTTCGTCGTCTGCTGAAGATGAATAACCAGCAAGGCCTTCTCCCCAACCCTCCTCATCGTCGTAATCTCGTTGGTCTTTCCACAGTTTTGATTTAATGACCATGTCCCTCATCATAATAGTTGGAGAAATCTGATTCTTGACTATCTGCAAGTTTCGACCAGTGCTAATTCCATCGTCAATATTGACATTGGAAGTGCAGCAAATGAGTTTGAATAAGAATGTGAAGCTGGACTCTTATCAACAATGTTCATTTTGTTTTTGGATTTTGTAGTTGATTTTCTGTTGGACATGGAAGAACAAAAATTTGGAGGATGTTGAGCAGCTTCGAAAGTTTGTTGAGTAGTATCAGTAAGTTGTAAATCCAATCCTCGTTGAGAGGAGGCTTCATTAGAAACTGCAACTGTTGTATCTGTGAATGAGACCACAGTGTTTTTCTTAACCATATCATTATGATTAGAGCTATGTTTTCGAACTGTGTTCTGCACTAACTCATCGTCTGTAAGAATTGCTGTTATTTGAATCACATCATCTTGATTATCTTTCCCAGATATAGCTCGAACATCGGGATATTGCAAAGGGAGTGTATACTCCATTTCGATAAGATAGAGACTGCAGCATGTGATTCATTATTTACTGCCTTGTTGGAACTGATATTACCATTTGCAGCAGCATCTTTTTTGGTAAGCTCAGAATAAACCAAAGGTAATGCTTTATTCAGTTCATTACCATATTGTTGTCCAGAATTGTTTGAATCATCGAGTACATTTGTATCTGACGACTTCTCCCCTTGTTGAAATTACAAAACAGTATGATCTGTAACTTTTTTGAAATTATCCGAGGCCTCCAACTTTGTATCATTTGCTTGACCAATCAGAGAAGTGTTTTTATTGTTAGAACTCTGCATTATTTGTTGTTGCTCGATCAGCTTCACTTTACTCGATTTTGCATTGTCATTTTCTGGATCTGTAGGTTTCAAAGTTGATACCATCTTTTCATTTAAAACAAATGAAGGCAACTTCAGTGGACATGTATACAAAACTGGGCAGAATCATTTGTATCACCTTTTGGAGTTTGAAGAGTTTCTGCAGATGTACCATTTGTAGCAGAAACATTTTGTTGAGCTCCTACATGCTGCACATTGCGCCCAGCTTGTGCAGTAGTAGTAAAGTGATCTCCAGAGTTCTGTATTGTCACAACAGTATCCAAATATGATACCATTTTTTCACTTTCGACCTTAAAGGAACAGTATGTTGCATTTTAGGAAACTGTGGAGAATCACTCTTTGGCCTTGGAAAAGCATCTGCAAAAAAACCATTTGTAGCAGAAACATTTTTTTGATCTCCTAATTGCTGCACATTGCACCTGTGATGCTGTCCAAAAAGATGAGACACCTGCTCAGCCTGTGCACTATTAGTAATGTGATCTGCAGAGGACTGCATTGTCCCAGCAGTATCCAATTTTGAAACCATCTTTTTATTTACAAACATTTGAAAGAACAGTATGTTGCATTTTACTAAACTGGGCAAAATCAGCCTGTGGCATTGGAAGAGCATGTGCAGATGTAACATTTGAATCAGAAACATCCTAGTTACTGCATATTGCGCCTATGATGGTGCCCATCAAGATCAACCATCTGCCCAGGCTGTGCACTAGTATTAATATGATCTGCAGAAGTCTCATCCATAGACTCCAGTGGAACTGCTGCATGAGTTGCATCTGATACACCAGCAACACTTACACTGTTTTGATTCTGCTTTTTCTGCTCCAAATGTTGTTGCTCAATAACTTTATCCTGCGCATATAGGTCTGTCAAACATTTGTCTGTCCCTTTTGCATTTTCAGCTGCGACTAAACCTGATGCAACAATAGGTTCCAAATCCACCACATCCGGCTGTTTTCCAGTTAAGTCATTCATATTAGCAGGCAAAGGATTTTTACCAATCAGAGAAATATGAGTATTTTGCATTGAAAGAGCTTCAGCAACTGTGGAAATTGTTCTAGAAAACTTTGCTAGTCCTGCATCTTCAATCACAGCAGGCTGCACATTTCACCTGTGATGCTGTCCATCAAGATCAACCACCTGCCCAGTGTGTGCACTCGAAGGAAAAAGATCTGCAGCAGTCTGAATTGCCCCTGCAGTCTCCACGTTTGTTTATGCATATCTATTGGAAATAGGTACCCTGTAGAAGTCTTAGAAGGTCATTTATCCAACGTCAATAACTCCTCCACAGTCTCAACTGCAGTTGCTACATGTGATGCATCTGATACAGCAGCAACCCCAGCACTCCTAGCCATAACATGTTGATCTGCATTATCTCTATCATTTACAGTAGGTTGAGAATTCTTCAAAACATCATTCTTTTTCGTAACATCCTTTACAATCCCAGATTGTGCAGCTGGCTCACTTAGACCAACAACATCCTTCACTCCATTTTTTTTTAATCCTTAGTTCTTTTTGCAGTTTTTTTAGCATTTAGGTAATCCCTTGCGTCCCGTTGTAGTTTGTCAGTATCATCCATCTCGATACCAGGCAGATCAGTGTCCAAATTTTCCTCTGCCACCACCTCTGCTCCAGCTTTTTCTTTTTTAATTCTACATGCCTTCTCACCGTGGCCTTGATGCTTGCAATATGTACAATACTTAGGAAAGTCGTCGTAGACTATTTCTTGACGAAACTCGACAGATTTACCCGAGTTTCTATCTAGAATCTACAGCTTGACATTTTTAGGATGTTTATCCAAAAGATCCACTTTAACCTTAACTCTTGCCGCGCTAGGTCTCATTCTATCCTGCGTCGCCTTGTCCACAGCGAGAGGTTTTCCAACAGCTGAGGCTATTGACATTAATGACCTTTTAGCAAAAAAATTTGGTGGCAGACCTGGAAGAGAAATCCACACGACAGCCATCGACGTCTCCTCTTTCGGATTTAATCCAAAAGTCCATGGGAATGTTCGGAAGAAATATTCGTTGCCTTTGGATATAAGATATCCAGTCGACTTTGAAAGTAAGTGAACATAATCATTGAAGAGATCAAACCTGATTAACAGGTGACGACACTCCAACTGCCAAATGATACATTGACCTTGAACATCGAATTGCGACGAAAATATTCTTCGCACTTCCGATAGATTAGGTCTGCCATAAGAGAATTTTAAAACAACTGCCTGATGCAATCCTTCTTCCCTAATGAAGTTATCAACCTCTTCCATTATGAATTGTATTACAAGTTCACCATGATCGATAATAACTGGACACAGCTCTAACTATGATGGAGCAGACTGATTTGCTAGTAATGTTGTTGTTGTAGCATATGATTGCTTTGTGATTTCTTTTGGATCTGTTTTGACGTGATTTTGAGTTACCCTCCCACAGCCAAAGGCTGGGGAGAGATCAATGCAGCCATGGCTGCCAAGCTTACAAAAACATGCCAATATCGAAGGAAGAGAAAGAAATCTCCACCATTGATCTTAACCGAAAACTATGTTGCTGCTATCAGAAGGAATAGCACTGGAATTTGATTAAATTCTGGTTGCTACAGTAAATCTTGAAAATAAGATTTAAGATGTAGGAAAATTGGTTATAGATTTGAGGGAAAAATAAATTGAGGAATGTTCGCAAAGAGAAGGGGATCGTGTGACACCAATTTTGAGATAATCCACCGCCAAAATCCGGAAGTATGTCCGATGAATAGTGACGGGAACACTATTCACCCTTCTTCCTAGAGAGAAAATGTGAACAGCCACTTGGAATAATTTGTGGTGTCCCAAGTCACCAGTTTTAAATCCCGAATCGATGAAAGATTGACTCTGTTTTATGGTATACGGACACAGAAATTCGAGTAAGGAATTCTATTAACCCTGGAGAAGATGTTAGGCATTCCTGGATTCCGTTGTTCTAGCAAGGGTGCTCAACTATTATTATTGGCCTATTTATCTAATTATAAAACACTTTTAAACATATGTGCATTTTTTAATTTATAACTGCTTTTATTTATTTTAGGAATTATTTCAAGGTTATTTAAAACACATCACAAGTCACGCTACATAAAATACACCAGTGAGTCACGACACGTTCTATTTAACCTTATTAGAGATTATAATCGGGTCATATTAAATGTACACTCAGATTTTAGTTATTGACAATCACAACTACGTCACGAGAACTGTACCCGTAGCCATGATCATTATTTAATTAATGCGCCTAAATTAACTACGGAACTTATTTTTAATATCTAAATTATAAAATTAATATGAGGGCCATAAGAGATTTAATTAATATGGCACACCTCTTACCCAATTTAAAAAATGGCACTTAATTAGGCCTAAGGGACAATAATACTTGCAAGAGACAAATTGCTAAATGGTTATCAAGAAATCTAAGAGTCCGTATTGGGGACTTGGGCTGAAATTAAATCCAAGAGGACCGGCAGATGAAGAGAACAACCCAATCGACTCAGCCATCTGGATTGGGCCGGCATTGAGCCCAGCTCTAAAAATTTCCTAACTCCAACTCGTAACACAAATTAACAGCATGATTAATGAAACCCACCAACAAAATTAATTTAAGAAATTAAATTGACAGCAGGGTCCAAATATGGAGCTCCGATTGGGCCGTCTCTGATGGACCAATTCTAGGCCCAATTGAGACTCAAATCTCTTTTAGTCACCTACAGCCCAGGACACTTCAAAACATTGGACCCTAATGAGACCCAACTAACCATTGATCTACACACAACATGATATGTAAAATTCTGGGAAAGCAATACATTCACACGACCTTTATTCATAATTTTACCCATCAGTATTAATGAGATACATATGCCAATGTAAAATGTTCCTCAACTACAATGTTACATGTTCAGAAGTTTGAGTAGGCATGCAGTAGCTATAGGTTAACAGGGAATCATTTTGAAGTTTGTTCATGAACTAAAATCACGCCTAACAAACAATCATATGAACATAACCTACAAACTTGAATAAAGTCCTAGATTATTACAGTCCTGGGTACATCACTATTCTGATTTGTATGAAGCAGCTACTTTAAATCTTAACAAAATGATTGAACTAAAAAGTAACATGGCTCTTAAGCAAACTTAACATATAGTAACAAAACTTCAGGCAAAAGAAGAAAATGAAGCACATATTGAACAAAATACATTCTGAAATTTCAACTGCAAATCAAGCATGTTGTTCTTCAGCTTTGCATTTCAAAAGCTCAAGAGGAGTATCTGAATACAACAATAGAAGGAAAACAACCCTAAAGTCAGTATAAGTGAAGAAACAAGCAGAAAATCCAACAGCAATAACACAATTTCTCTACTTAAACCATGCTTCAATCTTAATCAAAGCCCAGGAAATTCAACCGAATTCTTCTAAATATTTTTGTAAAAATAAGAATAAGACTTCAATCCATGAAAGAACTTTTCGAAAAACTTTTATCTAAGGTCTGGATTTCTGATTTGTTTTCAGAGTTTTTGTGCAGAAAGTGAAGCTCCAGTCCGTTTTTTAGAGGAGATGCTTCAGCCGTTTGTGTGTTTCTTCTATGCTATATTTTCTTGCCCTATATAATGATTAAAGGATCTTTTTATAGGCCAACCTTAGGGCATCATTCTCCAGATCTCTTCTTGTCTCAATTACTTGTTTTACTTGGTCATTTTAACATCTTGACCCCTTAAAATATCCGAGCCCTTCATTTCTTAGCATGCGAGCCACCTTTTCATCTCTAGAAGCTTCCTCCTAACTGAAATTTCCCTAAACCTAAGTTACCCAAAATACCCCCCAACATCACTGTAATTAATTTTCAGAATGAATCACTCATGTGTCAAATTGACCCTAGACCCAAACCAAACCCATGGGCTTGTCCTGCCCAAACAGGAACGAACCAACAACCTAAAAAGAAAGACCTAGGCGTCAAAGACTAAGTCGAAAACCTTGAGACTGATTGATTTCAATTAACAAATGGAATTGCATTAATCAAAGAAAGTTGTAATGGGCCTTGAACTAGAATATGCTAGGATGTTTTAACAACTAACTACAACAACAACTACCCAGTATACTCCCACCAGGTGGGGTCTGGGGATTTTAACAACTAACTAATTTAAATAAAAATAAAAACGGCACGCTTGTTAAATGCTCTAACCTAAACATGCAAACAGAAATTGATTGAATAAGAAAAGAAAGAAAGAAAAAGAATGAATCAGGAGATGAAAATAGAAATAAAATAATATTTTTTAAAAAGGTGAGAGACTGACCAAAAATCGGCGAGTAATAGCATAGATGACCAAGCTTGAGACGCTTCGACGAAGCTTGAAGCCGACCCTAATGACCACTCTAGTCAGGAATGCTCTACTAGGTCCACCTTCGAGCCACGACAAGCAAAAGCTTCAAAAGACCCTGAACTCCGAAACTAGGTCATATCTGGATTCACGATTTGATGAATTCCAAGAGCTATTTAGGAAAATTTCCAAGGGTTTTGAGTTTAGGGAGGCTTGTTGGTTATAGGGTGTAAGTTTAGGATCGATTGGAGTTGCGCAGCCGACCAGTGAGTCGAGAAAGTATTAGGGCGGTTAGGATTTTTTCTTCAGGTCTGCGTTAGAGACAGAATGGGGGTATTCGAAATTTGGGGGGCACGGGGTTGCTAGGACATTCTTATATAGATTGTATGGCCAGTTCCCAGCTGGTAGATCATGGGAGATCAACGGCTGGGATTGAAACCCAGCAAATGACGTCATTTTGGGTTAATAGGGAGCTGGACCTGGTAAGCTAGTGATTTGTACCTGGATTTGGGTAGTGGTTTGGACGGGTTTGGCATTTAAAATGGCCCCCGTCAGAAAAATAAACCTTTTTTTTCTCAATTTATCTTTTTTAATCCTTTTTTTTTCTTTTTCCTTCTTCCTTTTTAATTAGATATCCTAAATAAATATAATAAAGTAAAAACTAAATTAATCTAACAATGTGCAATTAAACTAATTGCCTAATTACAAAAATTATAAAAATCACTCAATCCTAATTAAAAATGAAAAATTAAAAGGGAAAAAATGTTAAAATGGGCCTTTTGTGATCTTCAATTTTAATAAAGCAAACAATTAACTAATTAATATCAAAAATATAAAAACAAACCTAGATGCAATGCATGGTATTTTGGCATTTTTCATAATTTTTGAATAAAATTAAATGTGCACAGAAATGCAAACAATTGATAAAATTCTGCGAAATTCCTAAAAATGGCAAATAATTAAGAATGAATCTATTTTATTGGGATTTTATATGAGTAATTCATATATGGCAAAAATCACGTGCTCACACAAGGTTGTTTGTCGTTTGTCGTAGATGGTTTACGGGTTGTAATTAGATGTTGCTTGTGATAAAAACAATAACAACAACAATAACAACAACAACAACCCAGTAGGGGTGTACATAGACCGAGTTGGTTCGGATTTTACAATTACCAAACCAAACCAATTGTGTCGGGTTATTAAATCTAAAGACCAAACCAAACCAATAAATTCGAATTTTCAATATCAATTTTTCTCGGGTTTTCGGGTTATTCGGGTTTTTTCAATTTTTTTTCGGTAAAATCTTCGTAGAACAAAATACATAACGTATGCTCAAAATATTTCTTTAATCCTAGTAAGATACAACTATATAAATTATTTTTCAAGAAAATAATACAAAATATGAGATATGTCATGACTCATGACATTATCCTAAAATATTCAACAATAAAAAATAATAAATTATGTACTATAAATATTGCTAATTAAAAAGTCATAATAAAAATAAACATAATCTAAAAGCACTAATTCATGCTAAACTAGATAGACTAATGAGGGAGTATTATTTTTATGCCTAAAAGCTAAAGAAAAATAAAAATAGGTTATGTATTTTTATCTAAATTATTGCAAAATAAAAAATAGAAATTTAATACATTCCCGTTCGTAATATTGAATTGAATGTCTTTTGTTAGCATTAGTATTAATTGCTAGCATTATTTAATTTACTAATATTAATGACTATAAAACTTATTGGAGCATTCAAAAGTTCTAAATCAAACCTTGAAATAATACCTTAAAAGATAAAATTATGAAATTTTTTAAGAAATATTTATAAATTACATTACAATAACTATATTTATATATTAAATATATCTAAAATTGATATATATGTAATGTCGGGTTGGTTTGGTTTCGGTTTGACTTTCTTTAGTTAAAACCAAATCAAACCAATTATAGTTGGGTTTTTTTTTCCAACACCAAACCAAGTCAAACCAAACCATAGTCGGATTTTTTTTCTCGGTTTGACTCAGATTATCGGGTTGGTGCGGTTTATCGGTTTTCTTTGTACACCCCTACAACCCAGTATAATCCCACAAGTGGGGTCTCGGGAGGGTAATATGTTTTACCCCTACCTCAAAAGGGGCAAAGAGGTTGTTTCCAGGAGACCCTCGGCTCAAGACAGCAACAAGAGACGATATATTAGTACTATCAATAGACTCATACTAAAATAATATAAAATAACATAAGATACATAACATAACATAAAATAACAGAACAATAGCAATATAAGAAACACGAAAAAGATGGAAGGTATAATAATATCCAACCTGCATCAGTAGTTGATCAATAGCCTCTTAAGATTAACTCCTAACTGGCTAGTCTACTCTAGGGTGTTGTAGCAATATCCACAACTTCTTCCTATCCTACAACTTTATTGCTCGACCTCCACAATTCCCTGTCAAGGTCCATGTGATCAGTAATCCTAAGACGCGCCATGTCCCACCTGATCATCTCTCCTCAATACTTCTTAATTCTCCCTTTACCTCTCATCATTCCCACCACAGCCAGTCGTTACACCTTCTCACCGGTGCATTACCGGTCCTTCTCTAAATGTACCCGAACCATCTGAATCTTGCTTCCCGCATCTTGTCCTCCATGGGGGCCACGCCTATCTTCTTTCGAATATCTCCATTCCTAATCGTATCCATCCTTGTATGCTCGTACATCCACCTTAACATCCCATCTATGCTACTTTCATCTTCTGGATGTGTGAGTTCTTAACCGACCAACACTCGGTCCAATACAACATGGAAAGCCTAGCCACTGCTCTATAAAACTTACCTTTTAATAACGGTGGCACTTTTATGCCACGCAGAACTCCCGTCGCTGACCTCCACTTCATCCACCCCACTCCTATACGGTGTGCGACATCCTCATCGATCTACCCGATCCCTTGAATAACTGACCCAAGATACTTGAAACTACCCCTCTTAGGGATGACTTGAGAGTCAAGCCTCACTTCTAATCTCGCTTCCAGTGTTTTTGATAGCGCGCGGCGACAAATAGCGACGAGGGCTCGCTTCAGTGAGGCGAGAGGCGCGCAGCGAAGTGCTCGCCTTTTTGATGTGAGGCGACAATTTATAAAAAAAACAATATATATATATATATATATATATATATATATATATATATATATATATATATATATATATAAAACTAAAAACTCAATAACAATAATATGTTAATAATAATATATCAATTTAAAAATTAAAAACTCAATTTTCATCGTTGTTTTATAGAAAAATAGAGCAATAAATCAAATAAATTTAATCAACTTAGCAGAATTGCAGATTAATTTTTCTTGTTTTATCTGTGCAGGTTAATTTAAGCAACTGGACGTGCAAATTCTGCTCATAAAGTGGCTCCTTCAGCGCCAGAAACAAGGCATATTTAATTCAATTGGTAATACCAATTTTGACTGGTATTTCCCAAGACAAATGATCCTTGTCTCAAGAAGCTCACTGTTGCATTTGAGCTTTAAAAAACGTGAATGGCTTTTACGTTTCCAAATGTATAACAGCATGCTGGACCCAAAAACGAGATTGAGAGCTTCCAGGTAGTAATTTAACAGGATGACTGACTTTTTTTTTACTGTTCACAGGTATGCAAAAAAAAAAAACAGTGCGACTGGAGTGACTTTTTTTACTGTTCACTGGTGACTGGTCGAAAAAACAGAGGGACTGCTGGAGTGCTCTGTTTTTTGACACTGAAAAAAAAAATGTTGACTGGTCGACTGGAAGAAGAAGGGAAAAAGAAGAAAAAAGAAAGAGAGAAGAAGGAAGAAGGAAGAAAGAAGAAAGAAGAAAGAAGATGAACATACCTGGACTCGAGAGAAGAAACAAGATGAAGATGATTTGCTGCTGTGTTTTTTGCTGGTGAGTGTTTCTCCCTTTGTAGACTGGTCGACTGCTTTTCCTTTGTCGAGTGAAAACCCTAGTTTTTGTGTTTTTGTAATTTGTAAAGCTGCTGATGTGTTTTAAATAGGCACTGTCAAAATAGCGTCGCCTCGCTGCGCCTCTCGCCTCACCTCGCCTCGCGCCACACAGGCTGTTGCCAGCGCTATTCACGATCGCCTCGCCACACCTACTCCTGTGGCGTCAGCCCTTCGCATCGCCTCGCTACGCGCTAAAAGCGCTGTAGCGAGCGCTTTTAATAACCCTGCTCGCTTCCGTCGGCTCGGCCCCAAATTTACATTCGAGGTATTCCGTTTTCGTCCTGCTCAACCTAAAACCTTTAGACTCAAGGGCATGTCTCTAAACCTCTAGCCTCTCATTGGCGTCGCGTCTTGTCTCGTCAATTAGGGCTATGCCAACAGAAAATAGCATGCACCATGGCACCTCCCCTTGAATATGATGCGTTATGGCATCCATAATAGGAAAGGGCTGAACGCAGACCCTTGGTGCAACCCCTTAACAACCGAAAAATGCTCGGAGTCCCCTCTTACTGTCCTAACCCGAGTCTTAGCACCATCATACATGTCTTTAATCACCTTAATATAGGGTATCGGGACCTCTTTAACCTCTAAGCATCTCTATAAGACTTCCATAGGAACTATGTCGTACGCTTTCTCTAGATCGATAAACACTATGTGGAGATCCTTCTTCTTATCCATGTATTGTTCCACCATCCTCCTAATAAGGTGGATAGCTACTGTGGTATATCACCCCGACATGAACCCGAACTGGTTGTCTGAATTAGACACTGTCCTTCACACTCTCATCTCTACCACTCTCTCCCAGACTTTCATGGTATGACTCAGTAATTTTCTACCCCTATAGTTGTTACAGCTCTAGATATCGCATTTGTTCTTATACAACGGAATCATTGTACTCCACCTCCACTCTTCATGCATCTTATTAGTCTTGAATATAATATTAAACAATCTCGTAAGCTATTCCACGCCTGCTCTTCCCACACACCTCCAAAGTTCAACCGAAATTTCATCTAGCCCGATAGCTCTGCTCCTCCTCATCTTACGCATTACCTCCATGACCTCATCAACCTCAATGTCCCAACATTAACTTAGTCCATGGGGGTTTTCAACATTCCTCAATCCACCTACTACAATATTCGGATCCCCTTCTTCATTTAGAAGTTTATAAAAGTAGGTTTGTCATCTCCTCCTAATCTAGTCATCTCCCGTCAAAACTTTGCCTTCCTCATCTTTTATGCGCCTCACTTGGTATAGATCCCGAGTCGTCCTCTCTCTCACCTTAGCGAGTCGGAATAACTTCTTATCCCCGCCTTTGTTCCTTAGTTCCTCATATAGACAAGAAAAGTTGTTGTTTTAGCCTTCGTTACTGCCATCTTTGCCTCCTTGCTAGCTACCTTATATCTCTCAGTATTCGCTTTCTTCTCCTCCTCGAGTGATCCCTACTAACCGCAGGTAATCCGCCTTCTTTGCTTCCACTTTACCTTGGACAACTGCATTCCAGAACCAGTCTTCTTTATGGTCACTGGCGGCCTGAAGATATCCCTAGCACCTCTTCTCGCCTCCTTCCTTATACAGTCCGCCATCGTCGACCACATAGTGTTTGCGTCCCCATTACTTCTCCAAGCTCTCATTGCTGATAACCTTCCTTCCAACTCTTGAGCTTTATCCTCAGTCAAGGTGTCCCACCTAATCCTCGGGCGGCCTCGTATTGACCTCTTCTTCCTCCTTATTTAACGCCAATATCCATCACCAAAAGCCTATGTTGCGTTGCAAGGGTCTCACCTGGGATAACTTTCCAATCCTCGCACAACCTTCTGTCGCATCTCCTGGTGAGGAGATAGTCAATCTGAGTCTTCGACACCGAGCTTTGGTAAGTAACCAAATAATCCTCCTGCTTTGGGAAACTTGAGTTCACAATCACTGGATCGAATGCCTTGGCAAAGTCCAATAGCGAAGTACCCTTTTCTTTCCACTCCCCAAACCTAAAGCCACCATGAACCTCTGTATAACCACCTGCAGACGACCCAATATAACCATTGAAATCTCCTCCTATGAATAACCTCTCGGAAGGCGGAATACTACAAAGTTATCAACCCCTCCCAAAAGCGCCTTTTAATCTCCTCATCCAAGCCTATACGCACTAATGACATTTAAAGTACATTCACCCACCACCAATTTAATAGTCATTAGTCTACCATTCGCCCCTCTAACCTCTACCACCGACTCTCTAAGATGGCTATCTACTAGGATACCTACTCCATTCTTATCCCTCAGAACTCCAGAGTACCACAATTTATACCCATCCATATTTCTCGCCCTCGATCCAACCCACCTAGTCTCATGGACACACGCTATATTAATCTTCCTCTTTTGAAGGATCTTTGTCAACTCTATAAACTTACTCGTTAGCGAACCTATGTTACATGACCCGATTCTCAACCTATAGGCTCCCTTGCCCTCTCTACCTCCCCTGCCTCCCGTCCCACACCCTAAACCCGCCCCCACACTCTGCACCACACTCTGACCTACTCGAGGACATGCCCTTAGTCTATCATTCCATACGTAGGCACTACACCTACGACAAGTCTAAAGAAGACTCGCTAGTGCACAAGGAACAACGAAACAAACTAGAAGGAAACAAGTTACTACAAATACACTAGCTGAATGATTGAAATTGTGAACTAAAGTTACATCAATTTAGCTAACATCAAAAGGGAAATAGTAGAACGGTAGGTACCAACTCCCGAGAACCAAACATGTGTTGATTTGCTGTACTCGATGCAGTTGTACTCTCGCACACCTCTTCCCACCGCCCTCTGCTGACACTCGTCCAGGTTGCTCTCCTTTGCTAGTGCTCATGCGTCCACCTTATCTCCAAAAACTTCAAGAATTTCCCTGAAAATGCAAAAAAATATCATGACCCAAAAAACAAAAAGGTTGTCAACGCTACTACTGGTTTAGCCCTGACAGTAGTAGGGGAAATGTAGGGATAAAGCATAGAACTACACCCAAAAACCTGAAGTACCTTAAATGGTAATTAAAAACAAAAATCTTAATCTAGAAATGGACCTTAATTGCCACTAATTAATATCCAAATAGATTACAGATTCAAAAATTGAAACGGCATATAAAAAATAGATAAAATTGTAAAAAATTTCACGGAAAGAGATAAGTAAAATTGCGATTAAACCAAACAAAGGGGGAAAATTTTGAAATTCAACACTGTAAAGAACAAAGCATATGCAAGAGAAATTAAATTTCACAAAAAGGAAAAAAACGTGAATCATGTCGGAAAGCTATTCGGAAGTCACCGGGAGTTATGAAACTTGCTGAAAATCTGTACCCACCTAAAAATAGCTCGTCCTCACCAAAAAGAATCCGAACCTGTCCAAAAAAATAGACACACCCCCACACACACAAAAAACAGGAGAGGCGGAGAGAGTGTACGCTGTGGAAGACGACGAAATGGGAGGTGAAGCCGGAAAAGCAGACAAGACACAAGGAGAAGGGGAGAGATCGAGACTCCACTACAGAATGGTTTAACTACAATAAACTAAATACTAATAAATACATATCTGAAAAAGGAAAAAAAGGTAAATAATCTTTATGAAGGAGGAGGTTGTTCGGGTGGAGGGTTGTGACAGTGGAGGGAGTATAAGAGAGAAATGGGGAAGTACTATTACAATGCAAAAACAGTAAACTGACAAAAAGCCATTAGGAAGAACTAGCAAAAGAGTGATTCATATATGAAGCCCAAATCAGACATTGACTTAATCATGTGGAGGAAAAAATTACAAAAATCAATAAATTCAATTAAATTCAGCTCATATCCGAATACAACATCGAATGATAACAACACATTCGACCCGCGTACAAAAAAATTAACTATCAATACAATCAATCACTTTCACATACTATTAAAATCAGATCGAGCATACCCAGAATCCATATCAGATAGAAAAATAAAATATTACTATAAAAATCAAATCTTTTAGATCTAATGGGTGTGGGTGTTTATTTTACATTATATAAATGTACAAAGGGATAAATGTGGAAATTGAAACGTGCAGCTCACCAGGCTGTGAAATGTGCGGACAATCGCCGGTGTTCAGTTCCGCAGATCGCCGGTAATTTAAGTACAAGAAAAGAAGTTAAATAAATATTAGAAGATGCCTGAAGTAGACAGAACTCAACGGATCCTTCAAACCCAGATTAAAAAAAGGTTTGTTTTGAGTAAATAGGAATATGGGTCAACAGTATTAGTGGGCTTTCTACCGGTGAACCAGATCTCGCGTTTCAAAAAGAGAGATGAGAGAGAAGACTAGGGGTTAAACTTATTAGATCTAATTCACTTGCGATAAAGAAGAAAATAAATATGTGGAAAGTGAGTAAATACATTGGTACCCATAATTGTGAAATGAACGGGAATCACTTCAATTTAGATGTTGACTTGATTTCCTTTATAATGATTCCACTCATTGAAGTGTCCATAAGGTACAGGATCAAAGAGTGTATTACATCCGTCCACCGGGAACATGGATGTATTATTACTAAAAAAGATATATCTCGGTGTAAACATGCATATGAAATTGTTTATGGTGGCTGGGATAAGTCATTTGCATCTCTACCTAAGTACATGACCGCATTTCAACACTATAACGCCGAGACTGTTATTGAATAGAAGCTTGAGTGGAGTGCAAGAATACCAGGATATATATATTCATATGTGTTCTAGGCATTAAACCAACAATTGATGATTTGTGTATTGTCAGCTAGTAATATCCATAGACGGTACTCATGTCTATGGAAAGTATGATATTAAGATGTTGAGTGTCGTTGCAGTAGATGTTAATGGACGAATATTTCCCCTAACTTTTGTCATCTATGCCAATGAAAGCCAAGAGACATGGACGCTATTTTTGAACCACTTGAATGAGCATGTTGTCAAGCAATGTTCCGATTTTTATCTAATATATAATCGACATAGTGGTATTTTAAGTTCTGTAAAGCATTTGCCTGAATGGAAAGAACCATATGCATACTAGCGTTACTATATGAGGCACCTGAAGGCTAGTTTCCAGAAGAAATATCCTAACAAGGAGCTGCATGATTTAACGTGGATGGCTCCAACTGATCACTGGGAGTGCAAATTCAGGAAGCGCATGGGATCGATTAGGCAGGAAGATGAAAGAGCCTATTATTGGTTGAGCGACATGATCTTGACAAGTGGACATTGCAGGCAGATGGTGGCAGACGATAGGGAACGCTAACTACAAAAGTGTCAGAGTCTTTCAACGAGTTGTTGAAGTATGCACGTGGATTGCCTATCATTGTCATGGTGTGGATGTCATTCAAACAAATGGCAGAGAGGTTTATTGAAATGTATAGAGGTGCATCAAAATTGAAGGAGATGGGTGTTGAATTTATGCCAAACCTAATGAAAATATTTGAGAAATACATGAGGTGAGCACATTAGCATTCATTTTTACAATATTTCCATGAGCGAAATATTTTTGAAGTTCGCAATGCTATCTATCCATAATGACTCGACCGGATATTTTGAGCTCCAGCGCATCGTTCGGTAGTTTGAGGCCATAAGCAGCTTCAATTCAGGTAGTATGACTTGTGCGCATGGTCAGAGTTGAATTCCAAAAAGTTCGAAGTTGATTTGGAAAGAGAATACTTATTTCAGAAGCATTAAGTTGAAAGCATTAACTAAGATTGGAATTTTGAGTAAACGACCTCGGAATTGGGATTCGTAGGTTCCATTAGGTTCGTATGATGATTTTGAACTTAGGTGTATGTCTGGATTGGGTTTTGGAAGATTCAAGAACGTTTCAACACCTATTGTTGAAGTTAGAATTTTTAAAAAATTTCGTAAGTTTGGGTTGAAGTGCATTTCAGTGTTATCAATGTCTGTTTCAGATTCCAAGTCTACGAATATCTCGGTATGGTGATTCTGGTATTGGGAGCACGATCAAAAGTAAATTTGAAGGTCCGTGGTCCATTTTTGGAGTCATTTGGCCAAAGATAGAAATTTGAAGGTTTTTGAGGAGTTTGACAGGAAGTAGATTTTTTGATATTGGGGTCGAAATCCAATTCCAAAAGTTAGAATAGGTCCATAACATTGAATGTGACTTGTGTACAAAATTTTAGGTCAACAGAACGTGATCTGATAGGTTTCGATATTGAACGTAGAAGTTTGATATTCTAAAGTTCAATATGCTTGAATTGGAGTGCGGTCCATGATTTCAATGTTGTTTGATGTATTCTGAGGCCTCGGGTCCGTGTTATGTTATGGAACTGGTTGGTATTATTAAAAAGGGTTCCGGGGGCCTCGGGTGTCTTTCAGGGTGGTTTCGGATCATTTTGGGTTGTTTTGCTATAGTTGTTGTTGGTGTTGTTCTTCCCGTTCGTGAGGATACTGTCGCGTTTGCGAAGAAGGATTGGGTTTCATGGATTTTGTTCTTCGCGTTCGCAAAGAAGAAAATCATTGTTGTGCAGATCTAACTTCAAAGTCTTATATCTTACAATATATATGGAATTTAGAGATAATTCATAAATAAAATTGTATCTCTTTGTGTCTAGTTTTCAAAAAAGTAAACCATTTAAAATTTGGATATATGAACAAAACGTTATAACTATTACACAATAGGCTATCCGGGAAAATGCAGAAGAAATTTTTATTGCACACGGCTGACTTTGGAGGCTAATATCTAAAAATCTATAAAGAATTGGGAGATGACCAAAACATGAGCGTCATAGATCTTCGTGTCTAGTTTTCAAAAGGTTAAACTATTTATCATTTGAAATTTTGCACAGAAGTTATGTGTATGATAGTAGAGGTTGTCTTAGAAAGAGTTTGAAAAATGATTTTTGGAAATTTTCTTCTTCGCGGAAGCGACGGGTGTCTCACGAATGCAAAGAAGAGTCGTCTGGGCATTGCTTGGTAAATTTCATCTCATTTCCTTCATGGCATCCAACATAGGAGCAATTTTGGATCTCCATGTTCATCATCCATGTCAAGTTAAATGATTATTGTCACACTTGCTTTTTGCGGGCCCACCCCAAAGGATAAAATGCACAAGGGAGATTTTCCAATTTAACTGACAATATTCGAAATGGGATTATTTATTTATTTCAGAGTCGCCACTTGGGAAAGGTTTGATTTTTGGTGTCCCAAGTCACCGATTTACTTTGAAACCCAATTCGCGGAAAATATTCGACTTTCCAAATGAATTCTGCGAACAAGAAATTCTGAATAAGGAATTTTGTTCACCCGAGGGACGGTGTTAGGCACCCCCGAATCCCGTGGTTCTAGCACGGTCGCTTAAATTGTTATAAATGTCTTAATATCTGATTTTAATACATGCTATAACTTATGTGCATTTATTAAGTTTAAACCGCTTTTATTATTATTTTTAATAAAAATTGCAACGTCATGAGAATGCATCTCAAACTGCGTCACATGAATGTATCCGCAAATTTTTATGTGTTCCGACTTCGTTGAGATTTAGATTTGGGTCACATAAATGTGTACCCGAGTTTAGGAAGGTAAAATTAATTAAGATGCGTCCTAGAAAAGACTAGCGTGTTTATTATTTTTTGGGAAGAGGCCGTGAAATTCATTACGCGGCCAGTTCGAAAGTCTAATCACCTATCACGTCCTTTTAATTGAAGGCCATACAATTTGTAACTTATTTTGGGGGAGGCAAGCCTCATTTCATTTTAAAGGATATCTTAATGTGACTACGTTTTCTATTTCGTTACGTCTCTAAAAATGGAAAGAAGAAACAACATCCCATATTATTTACATGCTAGAGTTATTATAGCTAAGTTTAAACATAACATGTTAATGCTAAGAAATGGGCACGAACTCGGGATGAACAGCTTTGGGCCCAGGCCAACGTGTATGGTACAAAATCAGATCCTGGGCCATGTCGTTCTGATTTTTTGGGCCTAACTACAGTATACTACACACGTTCAAACTTTTAATAAAAATAGAAAGATGAAAATGTTGTCTAGTTACACGAGTTCTTGCAAACTTGATTATGCATTTTTATCCATTGAAGCAACTTAAACTAACTATGTATTAATCAACTAAGGCTTGTTTATGCTTTTAAATAAAATGAACTGAAATGACAGAAAACGAATTACTATATCATTTTAATCTAGCATGCGAGAGAGAGGGTATACTATCTAAACTATTGCGGATCTATTCTTATGCATACATATTAAATACTTTACATGATTCTAATGAAAGCTACTAATTAAACTGTATACAACTTAAGCTACAAAACAACTAAATAAACTTTAAGCTTTATGGTTTCATTTTATTCATGCTTTAAACTTCAGCTACATTGAACCAGTGTAACAGATGTGTGTACCTGGTATTTTGAAAAAAAGAAAGAGGAAGATCAGTAGTGAGCAGCAAGAATCCCAGGAATGATTGGAGAATCAAACAGAAAGAATCCAGGTACAAATGCGACAGTACTTGAATACCAATAGGAAAACTCAACAAGACCAGTTGAATAACCGCAATATCAGAGGCAAAAACCAACAGACAACCCAAGAACTTGCACACCACAAATTCAGTAACACTTACGAATGCACTCACAGTTAAGTTTAGAGTGAGACAGATGCAAGAAAAAAGTGTTTCTGATTGCCAACACTCAAAGAAAACCAATAGAAACTTTTAAGTAAAAACTCAGCTTAAAGGCACTCTTTAATTCTGGAAATTAAGTTCAACTTGCAACCTCACCCTCTATCTATTTCTCTGAAAATTCTTTTAACCTTTCTGATTTTCAAAAGGCTATCTCAAAGAAGTTATCAAAACAGTGAGGCTTTTGTTCTGTTTTTTTTTTTAATCCCTCTTAGACTTAAAAGAACTTCTCCCCCTTTTCATGTGTCAAATGACCTCTTATTTATATCTAAAACCAGACTCTCTTCCCCCCCCCCCCCCCAATTATTATTATTGCCCTTTTTTTTATTATTTCCCTTCCAATTACACTTTCATTTTCTTTAATTTTCAGCCCCCATATATCCCCTTCTATGTCGATCTTTTAACCTTTTATCATTACTTATAATATTCCTAATTCCATTTTTAAGCAAACACTCTCATTACTTAGTGGTCCCCCTCTACCAATTAGTTCAAATTAAAGCTATTAGGGGCCTACATGATAGATCAACTCAGTCAAACCATATTTTCTTATCTTTCTATTCCTAAAATACCCTTGAAACCTACTGTTAACTCTCAAATCAGATTTCTTTTCAAACCTTGGCATATCTAAATCTGATTACTTACTAATTATTGCATCTATAACTAAATTTAACTAATCAATCAGTACCTTAGCCATATGAATCAAATACTAAGCTCAATACAAGACCATATCAAGATTCAATTCACCCAAATTAATTCAGACTTAGAATTCAATCAGAAAAAATTGTTAAGATGAAGATCAATGATGCCATGACATTTTAAATTTGCTGAATTGCAACCAAATTGAACCGATATGCAAAACTGGTGAATTTTCACATAACATGGTGTTTTTTCAAATAGGCATGTATTTTAGAACTAACAGAAAATCTTCTAGGCTATTTCAATCTAAATGAGAGCAAACAGAATATGCTATGAATAATTTCCGGCCAAGACGATAAAATAAAACAAAAGTGCCTTAAACATTTTTTGACAAAATATTCTACGAACAATTTCTAAAGAACTGATCGTGAATGTAATTTACCATTATTCCAAATTCATTTACCGGTAAAGGTTTCCTTAGTACCCCCGGTGAGACTCGATAGATGAAGATAAGAAGGATAACAAATGCAGACATGGATTTCAAACAAGAATAAACCACAACACCAAGAATTAGAAACAAAATGAAACAGAAAGGAAAAGAAAAAGGAAGATACCCGAAAACTAGTCGTATTGAACAGAACCGCGAAATCCTTCAACTTTTTGGGCCGAGGTGGACATTAATCATGTGTTCTCAGGTGAAAACACATGGCTAAGGTCCATCTCGGTCCAAATCTTCACCACCCTATCAAATCTTCGAGTCAAGGGGACTAGGGCTTCGATCTCTTATTCGAAATTCGAGCGGTTTGAGGGGTATTCGAGGGGAAATACTGGTGGATTAGGGTCCAAGGAACCATGGGGGCCAACAGATGTAAATTTGGGGCTCATTGGACGACCTAGGTCTTTTGGCTCGAATATTCGATTGAAGATTCGAGAAGATGGATGATGATTCGAGGCTAACTGATAAGGGATTCGTTTTGAGGGTGTTGAGGAGGTTAAGGGGTGTTAGTTTGGTTGTGGTTGGAGCTCAGGCCGTAGGGTTTTTATGGCAAAGGGAAAGGGGGGCGGCTAGGGTTTTCACGATTGTTTGGTTCGTCTTTGAAAGAGACGACTGGAGGGTTTGGCTTGAGGAGGGGCTGGGTCCATTTTTGGTCTTATATAGTGGGAGGGGTAATTAGATCCTGGCCGTTCGATCAAGGGAGATCAACGACCTGGATTTCTCATTTAAGTGAAACGGTACCGTATGGTCCCGTTATGAGACTGGGTCAGTCTTGGATAGGAACGGGTCGGGTATAGGGGAGGCCTTGGAGCCATTGGATTGGATGGGATGAACGGTTCTGATTGTTTGTGTCCAAACGGTGTCTTTTGGATTAATGAAAGAGCTGAAATAGGCTGTTAGATCTGTTTGATCAACGTTCCGGATGGACGGTGCCAATATGGCGTCATTTCATTCGTCTGAGAGACCACCTAACCGGACTGGGTCAAATGGTTTCATTTGGGCCTGGTTGTTTGGTCTCAATTTTAGGCCCACATCCGAATTCCTTCATTTTTGAGCTCTTTTTCTTTTCCTTTTAATTTCTAATTTAAACACAATTCCTAATTAAATTGTAAAAATCAAAAGATAAAAACTACACACACAGTAATTAACACCTACAATAATTAACACATATATTAACACTTTAAAATAAAATCACACAATGACGACAAATATAATAAAAATGCAAATTTTGTGATTTTATTCTTTTTTTAGGAACCAAATGATGGTTTAATTAATTTCTAACTGCATAATTAAATCCTAAATATACATGCAACATGTATTTTTGGTATTTTAATTAATCAAAATAAGATAGACATCCACAGGTAAAAACGTGAATAATTATCCTAAAATGTCATGCGAAATTCTCAAAATTAGACGCCAAAGAAATTTATTTTATTTTTGATTTCTTTTGGAGTATTTTTCATGAAGCAAAAATCACGTACTCACAGCTGCCCTCTTTGTTCGAGAACATGAAGGTTTTTCGTGCAAAGATAAAGTGAGTGGGAACGAGCGATTTTTGCATGTTAGAATACTTCGTGTGAAGCATTTTTGGGAAGATTTAACTGTACCTTTGCTTTGAAGGATTCCTACATATCCCTGGCTAAAAGGGAATCACGTTAATGTTGTTCAGAATGTTTTGGTAGCTGGGACTACCAGGAGCTGTGGTTTTAATGTTACTGTTGTTGCTGCCATCGCCACTACTTACTGACCTGCTTATAACACCAAAAGGAAAATTAAAGCTACGCTAGCTATGCCTATCAACTATGAGTTACAAGATTTCTATCTATAATTCTCTTGAAACTTGATTTTAAGTCTTAGCTGATTTTATTGTAGACTTCGATATGAATCTTGATGCTGGCAAATTATAGGTGCTTGTTTATTTCTGTAGCATTGAGCGAAACGGGACTGGCGAAGCTTGTGACTTCAATCAGATTTCGAGCAATCCGCACCTTTATTTGCACCAATATTTGAGCTCATTTCTTTTCTTTCTTTCTTTTTGTTCTTTTCTTCTTTTCTTTATTCTGGATGGAGACTCATTCCATCGGTCATATTGTTCCATGTGTTTTGAGGTCAACCTACTTAAGACATCAAAGAACAAACAAACAAACAAAATTTTCTGTCCCAGGTTTTACTAGCAAAAATTCGTGAGTTAGTTGTGGCACATAACTAAGCAGTCAAATCAGGATTGTGTATCCTTATGAATGGATCCAAGGTATGCTTAAGAAATGACCGGGATATGACGGAAAATAAACATGGTCATCGGGTTATGCCGGGACGAAAAGAAAAAGCTCCCTAGGTTATGCTCGGGAGATCCTTGATTGTTTGGCTGGGGTTTGGATAGAAAAAGCTCCACATTTTTTTGGTCAGGATCCTCGATTTTTCGGTCGAGATTTGGATAGTGAAAGCTCCACGATTTTCTGGCTGGGAGATCCTCGGTTTTTTGGCCGGTATTTGGAAAAGAAAAAGTTTCGCGATTTTTTGGCCGGGATATCCTCGATTTTTTGGCCGAGATATGGATAGAATAAGTTCCACAATTTTTTGGTCGGGAGATACTCGATTTTTTGGCCGAGATTCGGACAGAAAAAGCTCCATGGTTTTTTGGCCGGGAGATCCTCAGTTTATTGGCCGAGATTTAGAAAAGAAAACGTTTTGCGATTTTTTGGCCGGGATTTGGATAGTAAAATCTTTACGGTTTTTTAGTCTGGAGATCCTCGATTTTTTGGCCAGGATTTGGAAAAGGAAAAGCTCCATGGTTTTTTGGCCAGGAGATCCTCGGTTTTTTAGCCGGGATTTGGATAGAATAAGTTCCACAGTTATTTGGCCGGGAGATTCTCGATTTTTTTGCCGGGATTCGGATAGAAAAAGCTTCACGATTTTTTGGCCGGGAGATCCTCAGTTTTTTTGCCGAGATTTGGATAGTAAAAGTTCCACGGTTTTTTGGCCGGGAGATCCTCGATTTTTTGGCCGGGATTTGGAAAAGAAAAAGTTCCACGATTTTTTAACCGGAGTTCCTCTGTTTTTTTGCAGGGATTAGGATAGAATAAGTGCCACAGTTATTTGGTCGCGAGATCCTCAGTTTTTGGCTGGGATTTGGATAGAAAAAGCTCCACGATTTTTTGGCCAGCATTTAGAAAAAAAAAGTTCCGTGGTTTTTTGGCCGGGATTTGGATAGCAAAAGCTCCACTGTTTTTTGGCTGAGAGATCCTCGGTTTTTCGGCCGGGAGATCCTCGGTTTTTTGGCTGGGATTTGGAAAAGAAAAAGTTCCTCGGTGTTTTGACCGGGATTTGGATAGAAAAAGCTCCGTGGTTTTTTGGCCGGGAGATCTTCGGTTTTTTGGTCGGGATTTGGACAACAAAAAGTTTTGCGATTTTTTGGCCAGGAGATCCTCCATTTTTGGCCGGGATTCGGAAAAGAAAAGCGTCGCGGTTTTTTGGCCGGAAGATCCTCGGTTTATTGGCCGGGATTTTGATAGTAAAAGCTCCACGGTTTTTTGGTCGAGAGATCCTCAATTTTTTGGCCGTGATTTTGAAAAGAAAAAGTTTCGTGGTTTTTCGGTCGAGAGATCCTTGGTTTTTTTTTGCAAGGATTTGGATAGAATAAGTTCCACGATTTTTTGGTCGGGAGATCCTCGATTTTGTAGCCAGGATTTGGATAGAATAAGCTCCACGATTTTTTGGGCCGGGAAATCCTTGATTTTTTTGCCGGGATATGGAAAGAACAAGCTCCTTGGGTTATGCAAGGGAGATCTTCGACTTTTTGGCCAGGATTTGGAAAAGAAAAAGTTGCGCGTTTTTTTGGCCGGGAGATCCTCGGTTTTTTGGCAGGGATTTCTATGCTACCATAAATTTTCTTTTGATATTTTTATTTTTACTTCTTTATTTCCTTTCTTTTCATTATTATTATTAATATTATTATTTTTGTATTTTCACTTTCTTTTGTTTCCTTATTTCTTCCTTTTCTCTATTTTCAATCTTATTTTCTTCCTTTATTTAGCAAAACGCATGAAAGAATCAAAGGAGAAACTTCCTTTTTAGTTGATTCCCTGCAACAAAAGTTGTTTCAGAGTTTGCACGTTCCTTTTCTCTTTTGGGTTGCACCTGTTTCTTGTATGGTTGCCTGAATTACAGCTGTTTTAACTTTTAACAAAGAACAATTTGTTAGTTCAAAACGGTGGTTGGTTTGGTGGCCTTGATCATCTCAATTGCTTGATCCCAGTCTAATTTCCATTGAGAACTTTGTTGTTTGCCGATCTTGAGAGGGAAATTCTTTTCAAACTTGACAAAACTCAGCTTTTAGGTCTCCATGATGACTTGCCCGGATGGACTTTGGCCTTTTCACTTTATTCTGCTCTTAAGACCTTTGTCTTTGACTTTCTTTCTTTGCAAATGTCTTTCCTTTGAAAGTATCAAACACCATGGTCAGTCAAGATTGGACTGTCGCACTCACTGAGGCTAGGCATTTTCTCTGGCTCTCGTCGGGCGGAGCCTTGTGAAACTGGTCCTGTCGCCTTTTCCTTTGTAACAGTTTCAGAATTTTAAGGTTAAGCCGAAAGGGATTCAAGGAAAGGTAAACAAAGAGCGGGAAAATGATTTTAAAAGAGAAGCGTCCCTTTCGGGGGAAAAGAAGGACTTATCTGAGGTGCATTTTCTCATGAACCAAACCGATCTATGTTTCCAAACCAGGAAACCTTGCCAGGACTTCGAATGATGAGATATCTTATTTTCGGCCGACGATGCCCTTTGCGGGTTTTCGCTAATCGACCTCTCTCATTTTTATTTTCTCTACTTACCATCGCCATATGGTGCCCAAAGGTTTTTACCGATAAGACTTTCTCATTTTATTTCTCTCAATTTGAATTGTATCAGATTCCAACATTGGCATTTTGCACTTCCCCGCCTTTGCCAATTGATTGGAAGGACTTGGACAAGGTCTTTGGGTAAAAAGGATTTTGGACAGAATACAACTTTGGAACCATTTTGGCGGTCTCATGGCAGAACCATTATATCATATGCCCAAGTTTTAATTTTTGGATGAATTTTGATTTTTGTTATGGTGTGAATGAACCCCAGAGAGAGGCTGCCTACGTATCCTTTCGAAATCAAGTCAGACGTAGTTTAGGCAAAAAAAATTTCCAATGGTTTTAAATTTGGATTCCAAAGAGGGTGGCCAAGTAAATGTAACTGGCTCAAAGGGCTTACAAAAAGGTTTGATAGTGTTTGGGTAGTGGGAATAAAAGCCTTCATCATTTCAATGCGCAAAGACATCACCAAAGCAAACTCAGACATAGTACCTTTTGACAGCGTCTGCATTCATAGCCGTTTCAGGATCATTTCCTTCAATATCACCCAGATATAATGCTCCTCTGGGCAATATCTTGCTGATGATGCATGGACCCTTCCAATTAGGACAAAATTTTCCTTTCGCTTCCTGGTGTGTGGAAGAATGTGTCTTAACACCAATTGACCTACTTCAAAATTCCTGGGCCGCACTTTCTTGTTGTAAGCACGGGACATTCTTTGTTGGTACAACTGCATGTGGCATATCATAGCCATTCGTTTTTCATCAATTAAGGTCAACTGCTCCAATCGAGTCTTAACCCATTCGCTATCTTCAATCTCTATTTGAACAATTGTCCGGAGCGAAGGAATTTCTACCTCTGCCAGTATCACAGCCTCGGTCCCATAAACCAACAAGTGTGTGGTTGCCCCAACTAATGTGTGCACCGTAGTGCGATATCCCAGCAAGGCAAAAGGTAATTGTTCATGCAATTGTCCGGAACTCTGGATTGTCTTCCTCAAAATCTTCTTGATGTTTTTGTTTGCTGCTTCAACAGCGCCATTGGCCTTGGGCCGATAAGGAGTAGAGTTCCTATGCGTTATCTTGAATTGTTCGCACACGTCCTTCATCAAGCGACTATTCGGGTTTGCTGCATTATCTATGATGATAGTTGCAAGAATACCGAAACTACAGATAAGATTTGAATGCACAAAATCCACAACGGCTTTCTTAGTGACCGATTTGAGAGTGACAGATTCGACCATTTTGTGAAGTAATACAATAGCGACCAATATGAATCTGTGCCCATTTGACACTTTTGGCTCAATCGGACTAATGAAATCCATACCCCAAGCGACAAAAGGCCACGGTGCTGACATAGGATATAGCTCTTTTGGAGGTGCATGAATCAGATGTCCATGCACCTGACACTGATGACATTTCTGGACAAAGCTGAAGCAGTCTTTCTCCATAGTTATCCAATAATACCCAGCTCAAAGGATTTTCTTTGCCAAGACATACCCATTCAAACGAGGTCCACACACTCATGCGTGTACTTCATGCATGATTCTTCCTGCTTCTTCTGCGTCAACACATCTTAACAAATTGAGATCCGAGGTTCTTTTATACAAGACTCCGCTGCTAAAAAAGAAACCACTTGCATGCCGCCTAATAGTTCTCTTTTGATCTACAGTAGCATGTTCGTGGCATTCTTGTGTTTTCAAAAACCTATCAACATCATGGTACCATGGCTGGATACTTGGTCCTGCCTCGATTGTATTACAGTAACTGTGTCTTTCCCTGATTTAGATTTCCAAGGGATCGATGTGGGCATTGCCTGGGTAAAGTAATATTGAAGCTAAGGGGGCAAGTGCATCTGCTAGTTCATTGTGACACCGCGGATGTACCTGAACTCCATTGATTTGAATCGCTTGCAGAGACCCTCCACGTGCTGCCGGTAAGGGATAAGCTTGACATATCGAGTTTCCCATTCACCCTGGACCTGCCGGATAATCAGATCAAAATCTCACATAATCAAAAGATCTTCAACATCTTGATCGATTGCCATAGTCATGCCCATGATGCAGGCTTCCTATTCAACTGTATTGTTCGTACAAAAGAAACAGAGCCTAGTTGTAGCCGGATAGTGTTGACCAGTGGGTGAGATCAAGATTGCCCTGATTCCTACACCTTTGGCGTTTACGGCCCCCCATCAAAGAACATCTTCCAAGCATGAGTGTATTCCAAGAATACATCTATGGTGTTTACCTTTTCATTTGGAAAATAAGTACTCAACGGTTGGTATTCCTCATCAACTGGGTTTTCAGCCAAGTGATCCACCAATGCCTGGTATTTCATTGCTGTGCGAGGGACATAGACTATGTCAAATTCAGTAAGCTAAATCTGCCACTTTGCTAACCTTCCGGTAGGCATCGGTTTCTGTAATATGTACTTCAAGATCCAACCTGGTTATAAGGTAAGTAGTATGAGCCTGGAGATAAATGTCTCAATTTTTTAGCGACCCACGTTAAGGCACAACACATCCTCTCCAACAAAGTATATTTGATTTCATAACCGGTGAACTTCTTGCGTAAGTAATAGATGGCCTGCTCTTTCTTTCCAGTTATGTCATGCTGTCCGAGGACACAACCGAAAGTATTCTCCAAGACTGTCATATACAAGAACAAGGGTCTCTCTGGCTATGGAGGGACCAAAATTGGAGGATTTGAAAGATATTCTTTGATCTTGTCAAAAGCCTCATAACATTCAGCTTTCCATTTGATTACCGAATCCTTCTTCAATAGCTTGAATATGGGTTCACATGTGATAGTCAGTGAGCAATGAATCGACTGATGTAGTTTAACCTGCTCAATAGACTCATTATGTATTTTTTCGTTCTTGGAGGAGGTAAACCTCGAATATCCTTTATCTTTGTTGGATCCAACTCGATACCTCTACTTCTTAATATGAAACCCAGAAGCTTGCCTGATGGGAGTTCAAAACCACATTTAGTCGGATTCAGCTTCAGGTCATATTTTCTCAACCTCTCAAAAAATTTCCTCAAGTCTCAAACGTTATCGTCTTGAGTCCTGGACTTGACTATCACGTCGTCTACATACACCTCTATTTCTTGATGCATCATATCATGAAAAATAGCAGCCATGGCTCTTATGTAAGTTGCCCCGACTTTCTTCAAACCAAATAGCATAACCCGATAATAGTAAGTATCCCAAGGTGTAGTGAAGGCGGTTTTCTCGGCATCTTCTTCATCCATCAATACCTAATGATATCCGGCATAACAATCCACGAAGGACTGTATCTCATTCTTGGTGCAGTTGTCAACAAGGATGTGGATGTTGGGCAAAGGGAAATTGTCCTTGGGACTTTCCCTGTTCAAATCTCGATAATCCATGCACACCCGAGTTTTCCCATCTTTCTTCAGTACTGGAACTACATTAGCCAGCCGTATGGTGTATTGGACTACCCAGATTACTCCTGTCTTCAACTGCTTTGTGATTTTTTCTTTGATTTTACCATTGATATCAGTCGTGAACTTCCTCTACTTGTTTTGAATTGGAGGACAATCAAGGTAGATTGGCAATTTATGTACCACTAGATCAACACCTAGTCCCGGCATGTCATTGTATGACCAAGCAAACACATCTTTAAATTCAAACAGGAGTTGAATTATTGCATCTCGCGTTTTCTCATCTGTATGAATGCTTATTTTAGTTTCTCGGATATCTTCAGGAGTCCCAAAATTAATCCGTTCGGTGTCATTCAAATTCGGGTTAGGTTTATTCTCAAAATGTTCCAATTATCTATTTATTTCCCTAAAAGCCTCTTCTTTGTCATATTCTGGTTCTTGGTTCATTATTTCATAATTAGACAGTGTGTTTGGATCTGGGCGTAAAGTCCACAAGCATGTCATGTTATTTTAAGCCGCATTCTTAGGACTGAAAGAAGAAAACAAAAGAGAAAATAATAGAATCAGAAGAAAATAAAGAAAGATGAACGATGTAATATTTCATTTCTCAAAATATGAAGATAACAGGGGTTTACATTGGAAATTTCAAAAAAACAAGAAACAAAATAAAAACATCCGAGTTACACACTGGAATAACTTGTGATGCACAACAAGTGGCAGGACAGGTCTACCGGGACTCCCGCCTGGTTGGGAATGGCGTAGCCTTCCAATTCTGCAACTTGGTGTTAGGGCTCACATACAGCACCTCAGCGGTGCTTGAGCCTTCCCCAGACTGTACCATGTGGGTTTCATATAGAATTTGCCTCATTGCCCTAATAATCTCTTCAATCTTTTCGGTCGTCAAAGCCTCATCTTCTTCTTCCTCGCAATACTTTGGTTTAACAAATGTTCTATACATATGCGACACTGGCTGTGGAAAAACCCATCCATCATTTTTTGTCATTTTCCCACTTTTTGTCAGCCCGGGTGGGTCTGAAGCCTACTCTAAAGAACTTTTCAGCGGCTAGCAAGGTGATGAGTTCAGCTATTCCTTGTAATGCTTTCCCAAGCCCCCTTCCATGTTTGAAACCATGTTGAATCTGTTAGATAATACGGTTAACGCTAGAGGGGGGGTGAATAGCGTTATAATAAACTTTAGCGTAAACTTGCGGAAATTAAAATTTGCAGGAAGTAAATAAGTGCGATTAATAATAACTTGCACACAGATATATCCTGGTTCACCACAACGTGTGGCTAGTCCAGTCCCCGAGAGACTCTCTCGAGATTTTCCACTAACGTGTCAAGCTTCCGGGTGCTTAACAAACCTTTACAACTTGAGGACACAAGCCTCAACACCTTTGCTCGGAGTTACAACACTCCAAGACTTCAACCAAGGAAACACAAGTTCCTTACAACAAGAGAATTACAATTCTCTTACAAGTGTATACAACACTAAAACACTCAACACAAAATACTCCTTAATGAGTAGATATGAGTAAAAGAAGTTAGCTCTGGATCACAACAACTTTGAACAAGAATATGGCTCTCAAAAGCTTTATGAAATTGAATATAAAATGATAAACAAAAGTATGCAAGCTTATAGCAATGTAATGATCAGTTGTAGTATGTTGTTGTGTTTAAAACACTAAAATGAAGCTGTATTTATAGTTGAAAAACTTGGCATTACCGTTGCCTAGTTGCCAATTAAGAGTTGCTGATTGTCAAACCCCAACAATCGATTGTCTGCCAGTCAGATCAAAATTCAATCCCAGATTTTACGCATGATAATCGATTACTTACAATCCATAATCGATTACTGGCAACGTTCAAAAAATCCTTTCCAGATTTTACCACAAACAATCGATTGTCCAGAATCAACAATCGATTACTCAGCAACGTTCAAAAAATCTTTTCCGGATTTTAATCAAAACAATCGATTATACCAAATCAATAATCGATTACCTGACGGTATTTGAAAACTTTACGACAATGGTCAGCTTCACAATCGATTGCACAAAGTCAACAATCGATTACTTATCAGTTTTTGAAAAACATTTTAGACACTGCCTCTTGACAATCGATTGTTATATACTCACAATCGATTATTTAATAAATTTGAAAATCACTGGAAGTCACTGCCTCAACACAATCGATTGTCATTAGTTCACAATCGATTATTTTGTGACATTAAAAAATCTGAAGGACACTGTCTCTTCACAATCGATTGTCATTAGCTTCACAATCGATTATTCTGAGTTTTGAAAAGCTTTGATGGACACTGCCTCATCACAATCGATTGTCATAAGGTTCACAATCGATTGTCATGCAGGTTTGAAGAAACCTGATGTTCACTGCCTTAACACAATCGATTGTCATTAGTTCACAATCGATTGTCATGCAGTCTTGGACTATAACAATCGATTATCATTATTACATAATCGATTATCTTAGTCCAGTTTTCAGAGGCATTTAAAAATCATTTTGACTAATGAAAATATGCATGATTTAAAATCATTTAGAATTAAATTAAATATGCATGATTTTGGAAAATAGTTTTATGAGAGAAGCCATGTTACGAGTCAAGTTGTAGGATCAAGATCACAATTAAGAATGACTCAATTAAACTATAAAACTTTGTCTTGAGCTTGAATCTCGATGTATATCAATTGTGCGCTTGTTTCTTGAACTTCGTCATATATCAATTTTCGCTTCGTTTGTCATTCATCAAAACCTATACAAAAGAATACACGTTTTAGTATATTGCATTGAGAACGTGTTTCCAACAATTTCCCCCTTTTTGATAATGGCAAACATTAAGCGGGATATGCAAGCAATTTATATTGACGATTCAAGACAAGTGTATACATGCAATACGTATGCAATTTGTTCCCCCTCAATATATGAATTCCCCCTTAATAAGCTTATAGATATTGAGAGTGCATACCCGTTATCTTCCCCCTTTTGCCATTAGCAATAAAAATAATAATAAGATGCCAAAGATGAAATAAACCTTGTTTATTTATTGAAAAAAAATACAGCAATAGGGAAAACAATGCGACATATAAAAACAAAAATAACAAACAAAGAAATTATTCATTTCCATCATCTCCCGCCTCATCATCCGGCGCTGCTCTATATGGAACAAGACCCGCATAAGGATAATGAACATAGTCAAAATATCCATGGATCTCATGAGATAGTTGACCAAGAGAAGAGGTCAATGAAGCAATTTGGTCGGAAATCGATCGGAGGGTAGGCTCTGGGGGAGCACGACGGGATGGAGGAGGAGCAGGCGCTATATGATCACCGTCATGATGAAAGGAGGATTCCGAAATTTCCCACTTTTTGGTACTCTTTTTGAGAGGACCATTTCCAGTGACGAATCCGGTGACTTCAAGAAAGTTCAAGATGAGGAGAGCATAAGGAAGAGGCCTATCATCTCCGATGGCGTCACGCATGTGGATTTTGATAAGTCGACACCAATTGATGTTAGCTCCGGTTATTATGGCATGCATGAGCTTAGTATCCTCTTGAGAAATGGCAGTATGGTTATGCTTACGAGGCTTGAGGACTCGGGTGATGAAATAGAAAATCAACCGATAATTAGGATCCATTCCCGTAACTGTAGGACGACGGGAGGAGAGATTTGGATCATAAGAAGTAAGACCGATTTGGTGTAAGAGGGCTGTTTCATCAAAAAGGGCTCCGGCCTCTCCGGTGTACCGAAAAATGTCTTCACCATTATGAGGAAGACGGGCAATGGTATGAAGATTTTCATCGGAAAGGAGAATTTGAACACCATTAATGTTGGTGACAAGCTCACCATCATCATCCTCATAGAGGTTGGAATAAGAGGCTTGAACCAATGTAGTATTTATGTAAGGATGGGTAAGGAGTAAAAAGTCAAGAAGTTGAGAATTTTTGAGCATATTTGCTGCAGGCCCAAATGATTCAAGATACTTGAGGGTTGAAAAGCGGGGTGGAAGAATGTCGCGCTTTTCGAATTTGGTTAAGAATCGAGTAAGCTCGATGTCGGAATTGAAATATAGGACGGAACCATCTTGATAGGGATAGTTCGGACGAGGAGGGGCAGCAGAGGTGGATGCGCCGTGCCTAGCAGAGCGGGAATGTTTTGAGTGACGGCCCGACATTTTTAATGAAAGCTGTTGGATTTTGCAAAGGATTGGAGAGAATTTGATATTTTGATAGCTAAAAATGATGCTTGAGTGAATGAATATGAACATATATGAAGCCTATTTATAGAGGTGAGAGTGGCTTGTCATTTATGGAAGAAATCTGCTGAGAATTTAAAGCCAAATTAGTCAGAAACGGTAAAATAAATTCACTGACCGTTAGACAATCGATTGTTGAGATGCAATAATCGATTGTTGAGGAGTTATGACCTGACTTGGAACTGACATAAATCGATTGCGGAGCCAAACGGTAACAAATTTTGAATTACTGACATAAAATAATCGATTGTCAAAGTATGGTAATCGATTGTTATGTTACAGTGAGCACAGAAATTTTCTGATTTTGAAGATAATCGATTATATTTTGAAACAATCGATTGTTTTGGAAAAGCATTGCTGAATGATTGAGACGGAAATCGATTTTGCAGTTTAATGAATCGATTATTAAACAAAACTGCATAATAAACATAAACTATAAACAATCGATTAGTGATACTGCTAATCAATTTTTAGCACAGTAAGATAATCGATTATTTGCTTGAACAATCGATTGTTCTGTGACAAAACTTTATAATTCCCCTATCTTTTAGGGCGATACCTGCAAAATAGAATTAAACGTCTCCGGCGCTCAAGTCAGTAATTTGTAAAAAAGTAATAACTTAAACTAGTGTTGCCAAGTGAGAACGTGAGCTCTTAAGAACTGTGTCCTAAAGTGTTCTTAAGAGAGTTTCGGGTACTTACCTTTCCTCCGACGCCTCCAATTACCTGTTCAAGAGGGTGATCTTTGATCGTCCTCCACTCATTTGGCATTTTTGTTTCTTTCTCCAATTGTGGCGCTTCTTCCGTTGGTTGTTCCTTAGTTACATCTTTATTTTCCTTGGGTGGTTCCTCTTGTATTTTGTCTTTCAAGCTATCTAAGATACCTGCAAGATCAAAACTGGAATCCTTTCTCGCCAAGCGAGCATTATTTTCGGAAAATACAACATGAGGGGATTCCTCCACAATTTGGGTTCTTTTATTAAAGACCCTATATGCTTTACTACGTGAGGAATATCCAATGAAAATACCTTCATCCGACTTAGCATCAAATTTACCCAATTGGTCTTTGCCATTGTTATGAACAAAACATTTGCAACCAAAAACTCTAAAATGGGAAATATTTGGTTTTCTTCCCTTATAAAGTTCATAGGGGGTTTTCATGAGTATCGGCCGAATTACTACTCTATTTAGAACGTAGCAAGCGGTACTCACGGCGTCCGCCCAAAAATGTTTGGGTATCTTAACTTCGTCGAGCATGGTTCTAGCCATCTCTTCGAGACACCTATTTTTCCTTTCCACCACCCTATTTTGTTGTGGTGTACGTGGAGCGAAAAAGGTATGCTCGATTCCAAGTTCGTCACAAAAGTCCGCAAAGAGATTGTGATCAAACTCTCCCCCATGATCACTTCTAATTGAAGTGACGGTTGTTTCTTTCTCATTTTGAACACGCTTAAGAAAAAATTTAAAATTTTGAAAAGCATCACTTTTATTGGCAAGAAATAAAGTCCAAGTAAATCTCGAGTAATCATCAACAATCACAAAAGCATATTTATTTCTTCCTAGACTTTCAATGCGAGAGGGACCAAATAAATCCATATGAAGCAATTGCAATGGTCTAGAAGTTGAAACAATGTTTTTAGATTTGAAAGATGCTTTTGTTTGCTTCCCCTTTTCACACGAGTCACAAATAGAGTCATTTTCAAATTTTGAATTGGGAAGACCAACAACTAAATTTTGAGAAATCAATTTGTTCAAAAGATGCATATTGATATGTGCTACTCTACGATGCCATAGCCAAGTATCATCCTCTTTACTCATTAGACAATCAACATATTCGGGTGAGGAATTAGCAAGATCAACCATATAAATATTATCAACTCTAAAACCACGAAGTATGATTTTGAAATCACTACGTCTAAATACTAGGCATTCATCCGAATCAAATAGAGCAAGATTTCCCTTGTCACATAATTGGCTTATGCTCAGGAGATTATGCTTCAAACCTTTCACAAGTAATATATGCTTAATAGAGGATTTTTCATCCTTACCGACCGAGCCGATGCCGATGATCTTTCCTTTATTGTTATCACCGAAGATAACACTTCCTCCTTCTTTGTGCTCTAATTGAAGGAATTTGGATTCATCTCCCGTCATATGCTTGGAGCATCCACTATCAAGGTACCATAGTACACTTGATCCCTTCAAGCACACCTACAAAACAAATTAATGTTCTTTAGGTACCCATGCCATCTTGGGTCCTTGGGGGTTAGGCATATTATAATGATGCGATTGAGTAACATGTCTATGACGTGTAAAGCATGCAGGAGCAATATGACCAATACGTCTACAATAATGACAAGTCACATTTGGGTTATGCATCCTTCTAGGTTCATAGTAACTAGACGGATGAAAATTGCTTACTCTATTTTGACCACTATGACTATTTCGCATTTCATGAGAATTATTTCTCCTACTATGAGCTCTAGGATGGGCAGCATTTCTAGAGTGATTGTTTCTCGGTTGAGGGCCATTGCTAGGTCTTCTAAGGGGTTCAAAATTTAGCCTAAAATATGCATCATTTCTAGGGTGACTATTTCTAGGTGGTAAGTCATTCCTAGGTCTTCTAAAATGTTCAGCATTTTGTCTAGCATGCATATTGGCTCTAGAGTTGTTGTTTCTAGGATAAGCATTTCTATTGTTAATCCTAGGTTGAGCTTTAGGTTGTTGGGGTTTAGCGCAACCTTTTCTTCATTCTTAAAGCCTATTCCATGCTTGGTTGATTTCAAGTTAACAAGAACATCATTCAAGTTTTTGTGCGAAGAATTAAACTTATCTAATGTGCCTTTAAGCCTACTTACTTCATTCTTGAGAAGCAAACAAGAAGTGCAATTTCTAGTAGAGCTTTCGGGCTTATCGGAACTTCTTTTTCCAAAAAACTTGTTTTCCTCTTTCAGCTTCTCATTTTCTAAAACCAGTTTTTCTAAATCCTTTTCTTTCAAAGAAAGCTGTTTTTGAAAATCCTTTTCTTTTAATGAAGCATTTTCTTTTATGCCCTTAATAGTTTGTGAAGCCTTAATAAACTTAGTATATAATTCATCAAAAGCAGTTCGCATTTCTTCAAGAGTAAAGAAGTTTTTAGACGAAATTTGACATACCTCATCTTTGTTGTCTTCTTGTGCCATAAGGCAAAGATTTGCTGCTTCGTCTTCTTCTCCTTCGCTTGACTCATCTCCGGAGTCACCTCCCCAAGAAATGTATGCACGTTGCTTTTTAAAAGGTTTCTTCTCCTTTTTGATGTTTGGGCAATTTGATATGATGTGCCCGGTTTCACCACATTCATAGCACTTGATTTGTTCGCCTTGCTTTTTGCCCTTGCGTTCATACTCCTTGCGCATGAGCTTTTGAAATCTTTTGATAACGAGTCCAAACTCGTTGTCTCCTTCCTCATCAATTTGCGGTTGGCTTGTGCTCGCCTTTAGAGCTATTCTTTGCCTCCTTTGATCATCAACAAAAGGGTTAAGAATAGTAGATTCATAGGTTTTAAGGTTACCTCTTAGTGCGTCGATGGTGACGTTTGAAACGCCAATGGATTCTTGAATTGCATCGGCCTTTGATCTCCATGCCGGTGTGAGACTTCTAAGAATTTTTCGAACGAGCTCTTTATCCGTGAATGTTTTCTTGAGAGCATGTAAGTCATTTACGATTATTGAAAATCGCTCAAACATTTCGTCCACCTTTTCACCTTCCTTCATGTGAAATAATTCATAAGAATGGGTTAGGAAATCAATTTTTGCTTCCCTTACCTGGTCCGTACCTTCGTACGTGACTTCTAGCTTGTCCCACATCTCCTTTGCCGTTGTACAACACGATATTTTCCTGTAATCGTCAGCATTAATAGCACAATATAATAAATTTATTGCTTTAGCATTATTTTGAACCTTTCGGACGTCATCCGCGTCATATTCATCCTCGGACTTGGGAACCCATTCGTTTTCCACCTTCTTTGTTGGAATTTGGTTTCCCTTCATTATCACCTTCCAAAGGTGAAAGCTGTTGGACTGAACGAAGATCTTCATCCTCTCCTTCCAGTACGTGTAATTTGTACCGTTGAATAGAGGTGGTCGTGTGGAGCACTGTCCTTCTTCAATTCCTGCAAAGGAATCACGAGTAGAAGCCATGGATGGTTCTCTCAAACTGTTAAGTTTTCAGAGAGTTGGGCTCTGATACCAATTTTTAGATAATACGCTTAACGCTAGAGGGGGGGTGAATAGCGCTATAATAAACTTTAGCGTAAACTTGCGGAAATTAAAATTTGCAGGAAGTAAATAAGTGCGATAAATAATAACTTACACACAGATATATCCTGGTTCACCACAACGTGTGGCTAGTCCAGTCCCCGAGAGACTCTCTCGAGATTTTCCACTAACGTGTCAAGCTTCCGGGTGCTTAACAAACCTTTACAACTTGAGGACGCAAGCCTCAACACCTTTGCTCGGAGTTACAACACTCCAAGACTTCAACCAAGGAAACACAAGTTCCTTACAACAAGAGAATTACAATTCTCTTACAAGTGTATACAACACTAAAACACTCAAACAAAATACTCCTTAATGAGTAGATATGAGTAAAAGAAGTAAGCTCTGGATCACAACAACTTTGAACAAGAATATGGCTCTCAAAAGCTTTATGAAATTGAATATAAAATGATAAACAAAAGTATGCAAGCTTATAGCAATGTAATGATCAGTTGTAGTATGTTGTTGTGTTTAAAACACTGAAATGAAGCTGTATTTATAGTTGAAAAACTTGGCATTACCGTTGCCTAGTTGCCAATTAAGAGTTGCTAATTTTACTCACTGACAATCGATTGTCAAACCCCAACAATCGATTGTCTGCAAGACAGATCAAAATTCAATCCCAGATTTTACGCATGATATCGATTACTTACAATCCATAATCGATTACTGGCAACGTTCAAAAAATCCTTTCCAGATTTTACCACAAACAATCGATTGTCCAGAATCAACAATCGATTACTCAGCAACGTTCAAAAAATCTTTTCCGGATTTTAATTAAAACAATCGATTATACCAAATCAATAATCGATTACCTGACGGTATTTGAAAACTTTACGACAACGGTCAGCTTCACAATCGATTGCACAAAGTCAACAATCGATTACTTATCAGTTTTTGAAAAACATTTTAGACACTGCCTCTTGACAATCGATTGTTATATACTCACAATCGATTATTTAATAAATTTGAAATCACTGGAAGTCACTGCCTCAACACAATCGATTGTCATTAGTTCACAATCGATTATTTTGTGACTTTAAAAAATCTGAAGGACACTGTCTCTTCACAATCTATTGTCATTAGCTTCACAATCGATTATTCTGAGTTTTGAAAAGCTTTGATGGACACTGCCTCATCACAATCGATTGTCATAAGGTTCACAATCGATTGTCATGCAGGTTTGAAGAAACCTGATGTTCACTGCCTTAACACAATCGATTGTCATTAGTTCACAATCGATTGTCATGCAGTCTTGGACTAAAACAATCGATTATCATTAGTACATAATCGATTATCTTAGTCCAGTTTTCAGAGGCATTTAAAAATCACTTTGACTAATGAAAATATGCATGATTTAAAATCATTTAGCATTAAATTAAATATGCATGATTTTGGAAAATAGTTTTATGAGAGAAGCCATGTTACGAGTCAAGTTGTAGGATCAAGATCACAATTAAGAATGACTCAATTAAACTATAAAACTTTGTCTTGAGCTTGAATCTCGATGTATATCAATTGTGCGCTTGTTTCTTGAACTTCGTCATATATCAATTTTCGCTTCGTTTGTAATTCATCAAAACCTATACAAAAGAACACACGTTTTAGTATATTGCATTGAGAACGTGTTTCCAACAGAATTATCTCTTTGGCCACCATTATTGATGCATTAGAAAGAAAGGGTTGGGGACAAGGTTTTCCTTCTTCGTATTGGTCTGCCACCACCACCTCAAAAACCTGATACACTATATGCTCGCTGCCCTTTCTTTCTCCAAGGCACGGGACTGAAGGGTCCCGGTAGATAGACCGTTCATCCTCTCCATGAACCACAATTTCTGGTCTTCATGTTCAAACGTCACCGTCTGATGGAGAGTAGAGGATACTGCCCCTGCGGCATGAATCCAAGGTCTTCCGAGAAGAAAATTGTAGGATGTTTCCATATTATACTTGGAAAGTTACTTCGAACTCCACGGGGCCTATAACCAATACCAGATCTATTTCTCCAATTGTATCACTCTTGATGCCGTCGAAATCTCTACACAGACAATATTGGGACGAATCCTTCCGGTCTCAATTTTCATTCTTTGGAGCGTGGAGAGTGGGCAAATGTCAACCCCCGAGCCTCCGTCCACCATGACCCTTTTCCCATAGTACCCTTCGTTTTTTACGGTTAGGTGCAGGGCCTTGTTATGTGCGGCCCCTTCTGGAGGAAAGTCATTCTATCTTAAAGAGATTTTGTTGAGCATGAAGAATCTTTCCGCCATTCTTTCCAGTTGTTCTATCGAGTCTCAGTATGCACATATGCTTCATTGAGGGTTTTGATCAATACCCTCTTATGTTCAATGGAGTTCATGCACAGAGAAAACAGGGAGACCTGTTGGGGAGACATTCGAAGCAGATCGATCACCTCATAATCTGCCATTTTCATCTTTTGAAAGAAGATTTTAGCTTCCTCGGCGCTCACAGGCCTTTTGTGTGGGAAGCGCTTTCTGGTGGCATTGTTTACTTGTTCTGTTGACCCGAGGGAAGGTGTTTGGCATCTCCGAATCCCGTGGTTCTGGCACGGTCTCTTAAATTGTTATAAATGGCTTAATATGTGATTTTAATACATGCTATAACTTGTGCGTTTATTAAGTTTAAACCGCTTTTATTATTATTGTTAATAGAACTGCAACGTCATGAGAATGCATCTCGAACTGCGTCACATGAATGTATCCGCAATTTTTGATGTGTACTGACTTCGTTGAGATTTAGATTTGGCTCACATAAATGTGTACCCGAGTTTAGGAAGGTAAAAATAATTAAGACGCGTCCTAAAAAAGACTAGCGTGTTTATTATTTTTTGGGAAGAGGCCGTGAAATTCATTACGCGGCCAGTTCCGGAGTCTAATCGCCAATCACGTCCTTTTAATTGAAGGCCCCGCAACTTGTAACTTATTTTTGGCGAGGCACACCTCATTTCATTTTAAAGGATATCCTAAAGCGACTATGTTTTCTATTTTGTTACGTCTCTAAAAATGGAAAGCATAAACAATATCCAATATTATTTACATGCTAGAGTTATTATAGATAAGTTTAAACATAACTTGTTAATGCTAAGAAATGGGCACGAACGCGGGTTGAATAGTTTTGGGCCCAGGCCCAACATGTATGGTACAAAATCAGAGCCTGGGCCATCTCGTTCTAATTTTTTGGGCCTAACTACAGTATACTACACACGTTCAAACTTCAAGAAAAATAGAAAGATGAAAATGTTGTCTAGTTACATGAGTTCTTGCAAACTTGATTATGCATTTTTATCCATTGAAGCAACTTAAACTAACTATGTATTAATTAACTAAGGCTTGTTCATGATTTTCAATAAAAAGAACTGAAATGACAGAAAATGAATTAATATATCATTTTAAACTAGCATGCGAGAGATAGGGTATACTATCTAAACTATTGCGTATTTATTCATAGGTATAAATATTAAATACTTTACATGATTCTAATCAAAGCTGCTAATTAAACTGTATACAACTTAAGCTACAAAACAACTAAATAAACTCTAAGCTCTAAGGTTTCATTTTATTCATGCTTTAAACTTCAGATACATTGAACTAGTGTAACAGATGTGTGTACCTGGTATTTTGAAAAAAAGAAAGAGGAATATCAGTAGCGAGCAGCAAGAATCCCATGAATGATTGGAGAATCAAATAGAAAGAATCCAGGTACAAATGCGACAGTACTTGAATACCAATAGGAAAACTCAACAAGACCAGTTGAATAACCGCAATATCAGAGGCAAAAAACCAACAGATAACCCAAGAACTTGCAAACCACAAATCCAGTAACACTCACGAATTCACTCACAGTTAAGTTTAGAGTGAGATAGATGCAAGAAAAAAGTGTTTCTGATTCCCAACACTCAAAGAAAATCAATAGAAACTTTTAAGTAAAAACTCAGCTTAAAGTCACTCTTTAATTCTGAAAATTTAGTTCAACTTTTAACCTCACCCTCTATCTATTTCTCTGAAAATTCTTTTAACCTTTATGATTTTCAAAAGACTATCTCAAAGAAGTTATCAAAACAGTGAGGTTTTTGTTCTGTTTTTTTTTTTGAATCCCTCTTAGACTTAAAAGAACTTCCCTCCTTTTCATGTGTCAAATGACTCTTATTTATATCTAAAACCAGATTCTCCCCCCCCCCCTCCCAATTATTATTATTATCCTTTTTTTATTACTACCTTTACAATTACACTTTCCTTTTCTTTAATTTTCAGCCCCCCATATATTCCCTTCTATGTCTATCTTTTAATATTTTGTCATTACTTATACTATTCCTAATTCCAGTTAAGCAAACACTCTCATTACTTAGTGGTCCCCATCTATCAATTAGTTCAAATTAAAGCTGTTGGGGGCCTACATGATAGACCAACTCAGTCAAACCAGATTTCCTTATCTTTCTATTCCTAAAATACCCTTGAAACCTACTGTTAACTCTCAAATCAGATTTTTTTTCAAACCTTGGCTTATCTAAATCTGATTACTTACTAATATTGCAGCTATAACCAAATTCGCCTAATCAATTAGTACCTTAGCCATATGAATCAAATACTAAATTAAATACAAGACCATATCAAGATTCAATTAACCCAAATTAATTCAGACTTACCATTCAATCAGAAAACATTGTTAAGATGAAGATCAAATGCCATGACATTTTAAATTTACCGAATTGCAACCAAATTGAACCGATATGCAAAACTGGTGAATTTTCACAGAACATACTATTTTTTTTCATGTAGGCATGTATTTTAGAACTAACAGCAAATCTCCTAGGCTATTTCAATCTAAATGAGAGCTAACAGAATATGCTACGAATAATTTCAGGCGAAGACAATAAAATAAAACAAAAACTGCCTTAAATATTCTGCGACAAAATATTCTACGAACAATTTCTAAAGAACTGATTGTGAATGTAATTCACCATTATCCCAAATTTATTTACAGGTAAGGTTTCCTTAGTACCCTTGGTGAGACTCGATAGATGAAGAGAAGAAGGAGAACAAATGCAGACGGGGACAAGACTAAACCACAACACCAAGAATTAGAAACAAAAATGAAACAGAAAGTAAAAGAAAAATAAAGATACCGAAAACTAGTCGCATTGAACAGAACCGCGAAATCCTTCGACTCAAGGTGAAAACACATGGCTAAGGTCCGGCTCGGTCCAAATCTTAACCACCCTGTCAAATCATCGAGTCAACGGGACTAGGGCTTCGATCTCTGATTCGAAATTCGAGCGGTTTGAGGGGTATTCGAGGGGAAATACTGTTGGATTATGGGCCAAGGAACCATGGGGACCAACGGATGTAAATTTGGGGCTCATTGGACGACCTAGGTTTTTTGGCTCGAAACTTCGATTAAAGATTCGAGAAGATGGATGATGGTTCGAGGCTAACTGATAAGGGATTCGTGTTGAGGGTTGTGAGGAGGTTAAGGGGTGTTAGTTTGGTGGGGTTCGGAGCTCAGGTTTTCAGGGCAAAGGGAAAGGGGGCGGCTAGGGTTTGCAGGGTTGTTTGGTTCGTCTCTGAAAGAGACGACTGGGGGGTTTGGCTTGGGGGGCTGTGTCCGTTTTTATTCTTATATACTGAGAGGGGTAATTAGATCATGGCCGTTCGACCAAGGGAGATCAACGGCCTGGATTTCTCATTTAAGTGAAATGGTAGTGTTTGGTCCCGTTATGAGACTAGGTCAGTCTTGGATGGGAATGAGTGGGCATAGGGGAGGCCTTGGAGCTGTTGGATTGGATGGGATGAACAGTTCTGATTGTTCGTGTCCAAACGGCGTCGTTTGGATTAATGAAAGAGCTTAACTGGACCGTTAGATCCGTTTGATCAACGGTCCAGATGTAAGGTGCAAATACGGCGTCGTTTCCTTCGTCTGAGAGACCAGCTAACCGTACTTGGTCAAATGGGTTGATTTTGGCCTGGGTTTTTTGTCTCAATTTTAGGCCCACATCTGAATTCCTTCATTTTCGAGCCCTTTTTCTTTTCCTTCTTTAATTTCTAATTTAAACACAATTCCTAATTAAATTGTAAAAATCAAAAAATAAAAACTACGCAAACAGTAATTAACACCTACAATAATTAACACATAAATTAACACTTTAAATAAAATCACACAATCACGGCAAATAGAATAAAAATGCATATTTTTTATTTTCTTTTATTAGAAACCAAATAATGGTTTAATTAATTCCTAAATGCATAATTAAATCCTAAATACGCATGCAACATGTATTTTTGGTATTTTAATTAATCAAAATAAGATAGACATCCACAGGTAAAAACATGAATAATTATCCTAAAATGTCATGCGAAATTCTCAAAATTAGACGCCAAAGAAATTTATTTTATTTTTGATTTCTTTTGGAGTATTTTTCATGAAGCAAAAATCACGTGCTCACAATTATCACCTATTGCAAGTTAATTACTTGGATTATATCAAGATTTTAACATGGAAAATCATGTAAATTAGTAGAAATTTTAGGATTTTGAAGAAAATCTAGGAATTTGTATTCTTGGATTTTGACCACGATTTTGGACGTGAAATTGAGAGCCAATTATATACTTGAGTTCGTGAGGTTGTGGATAAACTTTATCTTCGAAAAATTTTGAAATCCGGTAAGGTGGGGCCGAGGGCAATTTTGTCGAGCAGAGTTGGAATTTTATATAAATTGAATTGTTATGAGTATTAGGGTGTATTTTCATTGGTTTGCTCGTTATTTGCTAGTTGTTGAGCGTTGGAGCATCGGTTTGAGTCGCCGGAAGGGGTTTGCAAGTCGGTTAATGAACTTAGCGTGTCTCCTTTCTAACCTTGTAAGAGGGAATTGTCCCTATAGGTGAATAAATTGGACATGTGCTCTTATTTGTGGGGCTACGTACGCACGAAGTAACGAGAGTCCATGCGTAGCTACTATTATGCTTAATTCTGGGTATGCTAGGGCCCAAAAGTATCATTTACTTGTATAGTTAAAACCTTGTTGTCAACTTAAAAATGTTTAAAACATATCGAACGTTTAAATAAATTTCTAAAATGCTAGAAATCATTCTTGACTTTTAAAAGAGAAGCTTGCCTTTTCCTGAATAATTTTTCCTTGATGAATTCTTGATTTGACTATTTGAATGTGCTTATCTATTGTGGAACGGGCCGAATGCCTCGATAGATTAAATAGATGCATCTATGGTTCGCGCCATTTGACCCTTGGATCGGGCAGTACGACCTTATTATGATTTGCGCATGCATGTGTTGCTTGCCTTGAAATTCATATATGTTGATACTTGTTTCTCTTTGGCCTGAGATAAATGTATAAATGATGAAAATGAATTTGAAAATTTCATATAAATGAAAGAATTATTTACTTGCCTCATTCTATTTGAGTTACTGTCATTTTTATGAAAATCCTCGATTTATTAAATTATTGGTATATTGTCATTGGACCACTAGTAAGTGTCGAAGTCGACCTCTCGTCTCTACTTCATCAAGATTAGATGAGATACTTACTGAATGTACGTTTTTATACTCATGCTACACTTGCTGTACATTTTTGTTGCACATGCACATATACCTCTAATGACCTAATGGGCACAACAACGTGGATGATACAGAGACTTAGACGAGCCGCATCTCTCGAGGCGACTCACAACCAGCATAGTCTCTTTCAATATATTGTATTTACTTCTTGTCCAAATCTATATTCCAGACAGTTATTATACTTCATTTTATTTTACTTGTGACACCGAATTTTGGGATGATTATGGGATATTTAATACTAAAAATTGTAAACATTTTTATTTATTCAGTGATGATTACCTTTTTACTAGTTAAATTAAAGGAAATTATGGTTCCTAAAATATAAAAATGAGAGTTTAATTAATTACTCAAAAGACCGAGGTGTCCGACACCATCACGACCTTTGATGGATTTTGGATCATAACACTATCAAAAATGAGGAAATAATATACACATTGTAAATGAAGCCAACATATTGTGTTCTTGTGGGAAATTGTTCATCTACCACATATCGTGCTCACATGCCATCAAGTGCTTTCAACGTACAGGTTTAGGGCCAACCAACTATGTTGATAAACAATACAGTATTTCTGCATACTTAAACACATATAGTGGGTGGTTGCAGCTAGTGGGTGCTGATCATTATTGGCCGCCGGAATCATTTAAAATGGTGTGTAACAAGGGCTGTTTGCGTAAGCTACAAGTGTAAAAAGAACACGTATACAGAACCAAATGGATGTTGGTAATACCATTTATGCATGTAAATATGTCATATGCTCGCAAACAGGACACAATTATCGTAAATGTCCTTCAGCTGGTTTGATTGGCGGTGGTAGTCGAGCTCATGCTAGAAGTTCATCTAATGTGCCCAACTATAAAGGAAATACGTAGTGTTTTATTTATCTTATTTGTAATGTGGTTGTAATAGTGTATGTACATGTTTATAATGAAGAATGTATGAAATAAAATTATGTTTCCATTGCTGTTAAATCTTATTGATATTTAACATTAATACTTCAGTACAACAATCTTAAGTAAAAGAGTTAAAAATTTAAATTTGAAGTGATTTGGAGTAGATTTGAGCAAGATTTGAGTTAAATTTTAGAAAAGACGCATATGTACAACCTCATTACACTATTTCTAACAAGTATGAAAAAGTGGTTTGCCTTCAAAATATAACTTCCAGAAATAATCCTTAGCATGCAAAGCATAGCATGGTTAAATACTACATTGTGTGAGTTGTCTTGTCGATGTAAAAAGTTGTTCGCCAAGAAAAATATTTTTTTACCAAAAGGAATCTTTAACACACGAAGCATAGCGTTGTTAAATACTTCTTATGTGGGTTGTCTTGTCTATGAAAAATCTGCTTGCCTACAAAAGCTACTCTCCAGGAAAGGCTGTATTATACGCGAAAGATTTTTTAGCACGTAAAGCATAGCGCAGTTAAATTCTTCATTATATGTGTTTCCTTGCCTATAAATAACTAGAACATTTTAGTTATTATATACGCTTAACCAAAACTAATAGCAAAACTTTTCATAAAAGCATGTTTTTTTACATCAATAAATGTCTGGACGCAATGACCAACCAATGTGCTATTGGGGCAAACATTGTATGATAAAGTCGTGGTGGTCTGTTGGTCATGTTGGGCGCAGATACTGGATGTGTGTAAACAATTTTGGAGGCAGAAAAGGAAATTATTGCAATTTTGAGGAATGGTATGATGAACCCACTGAGTAGGAATGCTACAAAGAATCTTTGTAGTATATTTAGAATATGAACTATGAATACCAATGCCGTGAGTCTGAAATGAAACGAGAAATTACGATATTGTAGGAGAAACTAACAGAGGCAGATGAAGAAAAAAATAAGTTGGAAGACAAATTTAAGTGGTTGGAGAAAAGAATATTAAGCGGTAGTGACTAAACAACGACATGTATGTGTTAGTGTAGAATTTTATATTTATATTTTCCATGTCTTGTATTTTCATTAGTTGTACTGAATTTAAAATTATATTAAGTTGCTATGGTTGTATTTGTGTTGTAGTATTAACATAACGAAGAGCTGAAGAAATAAAAACATAATGGACATATAATATAAACAATAAAAACATAATGCTCATCACGACGCCACTTTATCATAAGATGAGCTGCAGCATAATCGTCAATAAGGATGGTAGGCTCGGTAGTAGGGACGTCGGTGCAGCAATAACCTATAGAATAATGACATATTTTAGTATTTGAAATACGTAATAGTAATATAGGAGTTGATTGCATACAAATAATTAAAATATCTTACCATGGTCGCAGCGGACTCCTGAATATACTCATCCGTCTCAAGCATATAAGTGTCACACCTAGTGGCCTCTGCGACGGGCGAGGATGATGGCTTAAAAAACATGCTTTAGATATTTATGACTAATCAATGAGATAAATACAAAGTTAAGTAATAGTAATGAAAATTAACCAAACCATGTGGAAGATCCTTAGCATCCCTCGATGATGAGCCATAACTAAGTCGGCGCCCACTATCCACATCTCGTACTACACGAGCATTAGAACCTGTCGATGCCTCTGGAGGGTCAGCAAACAAACGCATTCTAGTCATGTGAGGTAAAGGTTGTGTCCGCAATCGACAATAGAGCTGATGCGGTCACCTGCGAAGTGCCTGGAGTAAGCCCCAGGATAAATGAGGGCACATCACTAGGATCAGGATGGTCATCCGACTAATCAAATCCAACATCCTCAATAGTTGCTTGGAAATCCCCCTCTATGAGGACTACATCCTTGCTGACCCCTACGACCTTGTGGGACACCCCTTCCTCGTGGCACACCCCTGCCACGTCGATCACATTCACACTGCACTGATGGCCCACGATGGTATTGTTCTAGCGCCATATAATCAACCATATGTGCTAAGCTCTCATTATTGTGAGCTCGCTGCAATGTCCGAACATCCAAATCTGTAACCCGATGGCTATAGTCGTGCAAAACAGCCGCTCCATCACAGACATGTTGATGCATCTATAATCCCAATTGGTGGAACATATGTGACCTATGCAACATGTAAAATATTAATTAATAAATGGTATTGTTAATGTTATAATTAAGTATACCAAATAACATACCAGTGTCTCATGCCTCTCGGCGTATGGAATGAACCGTATGCCAACGTGATGAACGGGATTCCCAATGATAAATTGGGTAATGCTGCGGTACTATCCGATATGCTCATGCGCACCAACAATGAACTCTAGTGGAGGGGATGGCGGAATCTCGTCACGCCGCTGGTCCCAAGTCTCGATATGCGTCTTTAGCCATGCTTCATATGCCTGGTCAACTCTCGAACGATCATCCCGCTGGTAATGTGTCCTAACCCAAGCGGGCGGTGGAGGTACAAGCTATAGTCGACCAAACTAGTGAAAGATCCACTCGGTGGCATGATGCTCGACAATATCGAGATAATCAATTGGACGGAAGAGCTCTAAATAAGTTACCCAGTCGAGGAATAATCGGGGCAAATCAGCTATCAGCTCATCGTTGTATGGCCTCCAAATGAACTATTACATAAACACAGGAACCGTGAGTATACAAAACACATATCTAATGCATGACAAGTAAACTTAAGCATAGAATTACTTGCGCATACTCCAGCAAATCCAACAAACCTATGCAACAAGGGAGATTATGTCAACCCTCATACTCGCGTCCATATCCCCGCCTCTCAACCCACCTCCTAGCCAAATGGAGAAATGGTGGAGGTGGTGCATACTGAGCTATGTGTAGTAGAGGTGGCTAAAACTTCAGGAACCACTCCTAGGCCCAAACCTAATGTACAATTCGGATGTAAAATTTAAGGTATATTTTTATATTGTATGTTATAATGAAGGGAGTATTTGATTATGTTTTCACCCGCAACAGCAGCATAAATCCCGCAACGTATCAATGGGTGCCCATGCATGTCCGGCACATCTGCCGATACAAGTAACCAAGAATAGTAACACCCCCAGCTTTACTAATGTAAATTATCTAGCCGCTCAAGATGATCAAAAAATCTCAAGTTGACTAGGTTTCCCGAAGTGTTCGGGAACAATACGCCCCTAAACATAAGTAGCAGCAACGACCTCGTGTACCAGTTAATATGAAGCTCCGATGTATCATGAGTAAAATCATCATGCATAGCCTCCAAATGCAGCCGGATGGGTGTCAACAAAAAACGACTAACCCCAACCAATAAACCCTAATCCTCTGGTTGGAAATTGGTGAGCCGCTGCAATGTGTCTAGGTACTCGGCTCCTGTAAAATCTCTCATGCCTTGTGGCAAAGCAACATCAAGTCCATCAACCGACATCTCATACAGGAACTCCAAGTCCTGCAGCATGATAGTGGCCTCGCTAATGGGAAATGGAATGTATGTGTCTCTTGTCGCCACCACTCTATCAAACCATGATCAAAGACCAATCTAGCTGCAGCAGATCGATCTCAATGATCCTATAAAAACCTGTATCCTGCAAGCGTTTGACTACAGTTGATGGAGCTAGTTGTCCTTAAGAAAGTCCCACACGTCGTCTATTATGTTAGAACGTAAAGTCTGGGCCAATAGCTTCTCCTCCCATATGTAGGAAGACATATGTTCGGCTTGTAGCAGTAGTAGCTCTAGGGAGGTAGGTCAGTGATGCAAAGGCGGAACCTCCATGGCGACTACTGTAAATTGAAAAAAATTAATTACATTATTTTTCTTTTCCATTGCTTAAATATATTGCAATACCTTGAATATTAAATTTTATTCGATAGTTTTATTAGTTGATACATTTTTAATATTTTAATTTTATATTTTATATGTTACTTTAATATGTTAGTTTTATTGTTTTATATGTTTGTTTGTTATTCACCTATTTTCTAATATACATGATTTACTTATTGAATATTCACGTTTTGGTTCCGGACAAAATATTTGAGGCGTAGTAGCACCATTTGTATCCTGAATTTTTATGTTCATGATGAGAATATTTTTTCGATTTTTCACTCAATAAGTATTTATTTTATATGTTAGTTTATTATTGTATATGTTAGTTTTATTATTTAATATACTTGTTTGTTTGTTATTGACTTATACTAAAACTAAATGATTAATTTTCATAACTATAAGAATATATAATTATTAAATAATCACATTTTGGTTTCAGACTATTTGAGGCCTAGCAGCACCAATATATCCTGAATTCTCATGTTCTTACGTTTGTTGACTATAACTAGAGATAATTTGTGTTTGAATATCAGCCTTTTAACGTATTTTTGGAAATAAGAGATACTTAAATGATTCGTTTCTATAACTATAAGGATACTATGCTAAAGGGCACTATGTTTTACTACGCTAAAAAGTCACTATATTACAAATACAAATACCACATTAGGCCACATGATACCAATACCGGGAACTAAAGCAAAATTTTATCTAGTTTACTACTCTTTTAGCGAATTAATACTCTAAACCGAATAAAAATAATAAATCAACTTAATCACAAAAATAATCATGAAATTATATATACCACAGTAAAAAGCAACTAATTAACATTTTTTAACAATTAATAATAATTTATCTATTTTTTAGCACACTAATACTATAGTACGGACAAAAATAACAAATTAGTTAAATCCCAAAACAACCGCAAAATAATATAGAGCACATAAAACTAATATTTATCTTTAATACAAGTTTTAACAAAAACTAAGTCGGAATATCTCGATTTAAGATTTTCTGAAAGTCGAAGATTTTGTGATTTGGAGCCAAAACAAGCAACAAAGTCCGAGATAACGCCTTAGCTAGCACGTGGGACCGAAAATCTTTAATTTTTGTAGGACGAGTGGGCTCCACTCAAGCCTTTTTGGATTAAAAACGAGGGAAGGGGTGTCGATTTTCTGGGATTCTATTTTGGGGAAGATAGAGACCGTTCTTACTATATATATAGCATCTTTTGTAAAGACACTATATATATAACGTTTAATGAACGAACCGCTTAAATTAATTCAAATATAGCGTCTTTTTATAAGACTCTATACTTAACGGGCTAAATGATTATTAAGGTATAGTGTCTTTAAAAAAAATGTTATATATATTTTGGTCACTAAGTTTATATATATATATATATATATATTAAATTCAAAAGAATAACATTTTGGTTTCGGACTCTAGCATAAACCTTTATTCTTTAAAATGATTATGAAAGTGACTTATGGCTAGGTCTACGACAGTAGTCTCATCCTCTCTTTTTTCTATAGTACTATAAAAATGTACAGCAAAGCACAACTCTTAAAATGATTACCAAAGTGACTTATTGACCTCTTCTCTCTCACGCACCTCCTTTATTTATCTCTCTTTCCCAACTTTATTTTCCTTCTTCCATTTCTTTCATTTTTCTCTTTTTTCTCATCTACTTTATCCTTTTTTTTCCGGGGAATTCATTATTGGAGTTCAATCATTATTATAGTATTTTTACTTAGCAGTTTTCTTTAATATTAATTACACAATTAGTGTTTGAATTAAAATTGTGAATCAATAAAGTTTGAATGCTTACAACTCTCCATCATTGATAATCATTCAAAATGGCAAGTAAAACGTTGTATGAATGCTCTTTCAATCTATTTTCGATCTTTTACATGCTATATATAAATAGAATGTAAAAGTGCCGCGTAAATGCTACTTGGAACTACACGAGTCTTTAGATAAAAATATTACTATAATTTAAGGACTAATAAAAACGTGATTAATTTAGGGGGTCTTGAGGATAGTAATTCAATCTAATATAATAACGAAATAAAAAGAGCGTTTAGATAATTTGTGTCTAATAGGAAACAATTAGAAGTTTAATAGACATATTTAGAACATTGATTAGGTGTTTGATAGGAGATAATTTCGGTTGAAGTTCAAATGAAAATTTATGGCAATTTTAAGAAGCTTCTTATGTATTTTACCTTGCAATTGTAATATACATATAACACTTGCACTCATATCACATCAAGTATAACATGCAACATCATTAGCATTTCTGCAACTCAATTAATGTAAGTAGACCCAGTATGTTCCTTTGGTAAAATCCATCAAGAAACCATTGATCATATCTTTTCAGGTTGTCATGCGATCCGTAATTTATGGTCTTTACTTTACATTAATACTGTTTCTATGCTCAATCAACCAAATTGGCTTAAGCTACTAAGAAATAAAGACCCTCCGATAAAAAAAAATATCCTTAGTTGGAATGAGATTGTTCCCTTTATTATTTGGAACATTTGGATAAATAGGAATAAATAACCTCCTCAATAATTCTTATCTCAAAATTGCTATTAACCAAGGAGTCAATACAAACATCTAACTCATAATGAATCCAGCAAATGCCTCCCTATTAATGTTAGGGTCTATTGGAGTAAACCCAAGGAGTGTAATTTTAAACTCAACATTGAAAGCTTTCTACAAACCTAATTCTCTGTGTGCGCTGGGTGGAATAATCAGGGATTCAAATGGTCGTTGGATTGTTGGTTTTCAGGGAGTTGCTAAGGGTTTAACACTAATCCATGGAGAGCTCCACGCACTAAAGGCAGGATTGGAAATGGCTATTAATCAAGAACTCCATAATATTGAAGTCGTTACTGCTCCGGCTGAAGGTCCAAGTAATCCACCATACGTTCAAGGAGGCCAACAAGGCAGCACACTTAGTGGCTAAGAATGCAATCTGTAGGAACCAAAAAAAAAATTAGTGATTCCCAAAATAATTTATGGAGACAAAAGGATACCGAAAATGGATTTATAAATACAACTCGAAAATTCTCAAATACAAAAGTATTTCTTACAAACACTCCTTACACTCAAGCTATTGATCACTCAATACATGCTTGAAAACTTGATAATAACCAAATGAATTACAAGGCCTATTTATACTAGTTAACCCCCAGTGTGACCAAATAATGTGAAACAAAGAACCAAAAATCTAACACACCATGGCCGGTGCCTAACCTTGGTAGGTGAAGTTTATTTTAAAATCTCATTTTAACAACTAAAACATGTATTTCAAAAGACATGGCCGGTGGTCAATTTTTTTGGATAAAGTATTATTTCAACAGCCTCCCTTAATTTATCAAAAATTACCTATACCAAGCATTGACTTCAGATTCTCGAACAATTCTGCTCTCAGCGGTTTTGTAAGGATATCCGCCATTTTATCTTCAGATCTGCAGAACTCAAGTTCGATTTCACCATCCTTAACAAGATCCCATATGTAGTGATACTTAATTCCGATATGCTTACTCCTGCCATGAAATACCGGATTCCTTGCTAATGCGATTGCTGACCTGTTATCACACATAATTCTTGTCGGACCAATCTGCTCGTGTTTCAGCTCTCCAAGCATCCTTCGAAGCCAAACTGCTTGACAAGCCGCAAAAGTCGCTGCCATATACTCTGCTTCTGCTGTAGAAAGAGCAACTACTTGTTGCTTCTTTGATGACCATGAAAATACTCCTTTCCCAATAAAGAAAGCATAACCTGAAGTACTCTTTCGAGTCTCCACATCACCTGCCCAATCACTATCTGTATATCCTACTAGACTGCAGTTGTCAGAGTAGGTATAGAAAATTCCATGATCATGGGTACCTTTAATATACCTCAAAATCCTTTTTGCCGCTTGCAAATGTGACTGATGTGGTGTCTCCATGAATCGACTGATAATTCCCACGCCATAAACAATATCTGGCCGAGTTGAAGCCAAATAACACAGACTTCCAACTATGCTTTTGAAATAAGTGGGATCAACCAGCTCACCGCTTCCTTCTTTCTTCATTTCCAGGCGTTCAGCAACTGGAGTTCGGATTGGAGTCTCAGATTCCATCTTGAATTTCTTCAAGACATCATTGGCATATTTCTTTTGCGAAATGAAAATGCCATCTTTACGTTGTTGTACTTCTCTGCCAAGAAGTAAGACATAAGCCCCATGTTTGTCATTTCGAACTGACTCGTCATGGCCTCCCTGAATTCTGCAAACATTGATTCACAATTGCCTGTGAAAATCAAATCATCAACATAAATACATACAAACATCATGTCGCCATTCACTTTTGACTTGATGTATAATGTATGCTCATAAGGACACTTCTGAATCCAGCCTGCAACATGTACGTATCAATGTGCGTATACCAAGCTCGTGGTGCCTGTTTCAGTCCGTATAATGCCTTCTTCAATTTGTAGACCTGATTTTCCTGTCCTTTTCTTACAAAACCTGGTGGTTGCTCAACATAGACCTCCTCCTCAAGAAAGCCATTCAGGAAAGCTGACTTGACATCCATTTGATGGATCTTCCACCTGTTCTGAGCTGCAAGTGCTACTATCATGCGAATAGTATCCATTCTAACCACTGGTGCAAAGACTTCATAGTAATCAATTCCAGGCTTTTGCCGATAGCCTTTGACTACCAATCTTTCTTTGAATCGGTCCACCTGACCGTCGGGTCGATACTTGGTCTTGTACACCCACTTGACACCGATAGGCTTCTTTTCGGCTGTCAAAGAAGTTAATTCCCATGTGTCATTTTTTCAATGGAATGAATTTCTTCATTCATTGCCTTGATCCACCTTTCATTATCAGCAGCATCCTCCAACGAAACTGGATCACAATCTGCAAAAAGACAAAAATTTACCAATGTTTCATCGGTAAATTCAGGATTGCTGTCATTGTCAACACCTTCTTCATTTCTCCTCATATCAAAATCCTTGAAATGTGGTGGCATGTTTGTTTGTCGACGAGGCCGCTCTTCTCGTTCAACTTCTTCTTCTGTTTGTGAGAGAATATCTACTGGCTCCGGAGATGGAATATCTGATGGTTCTGGGGTTAAGACATTTTGCTCATCTGCCTCTTTTATTTTCATCAGCACACCTCTTCCAGTGTCATCTTTTCTGCTCCAGTTCCAAGCTCCATCTTTTACGAACTGCACATCTCTGCTTACGATGACTTCTCTACTGGCAGGATTATAAAGTCTATAACCCTTAGTCCCTTCGCTGTAGCCAATAAAGATGCACTTTTGACTTTTATCATCCAGCTTCTTCCTACGTTCGTCTGGTACATGGGGATATTCAATACACCCAAATACCCTCAAAAAAGAAACATCATGTTTGTTACCACTCCATGCTTCTTGCGGAGTCCTCTCGAGCACAGCTTTTGTCGGACACCGATTCAGCACGAACACTGCACAAGCAACAGCTTCCGCCCAAAATTCCTTTGGTAAGCCTTTCGCCTTCAACATGCTTCGTGCCATCTCAAAGATCCTCCTATTCTTTCTTTCTGCCGCACCATTTTGCTGCGGTGTATAACTGGCAGTTAACTGACGAAGATTTCCTTGGGACTTGCAGTAATTATGAAATTTGTTAGAGGTAAATTCACCGCCTCTGTCGGATCTCAGAGTCTTCAAGCTTAAGCCGTTTTGCTTTTCAACAAAGGCTTTAAACTCTTTAAACTTTCCGAATGCTTCAGATTTTCACGCAGAAAATAAACCCAAGTTTTTCTTGTAAAATCATCTACGAAAACAAGCATGTACTTTTTGTTTCCAAAAGATTCCACCTCAACTAGGCCACACAGATCCGTGTGTACTAGCTCCAATGGTTGCTTTGCCCGTATGGATTTCCCTGTTGGAAACGCGTCTTTGTGCTGCTTCCCAAGTAGACATCCTTCGCACGTTCGATCTGGAACACCAATCACTGGTAAACCTGTCACCATCTTCTTTTGCGCCAACAACTTCAAGCCTCTGAAGTGTAAGTGACCAAACTGAAGATGCCATAGCAAATTTCTATCCATTGCCACATCTTGAAAATTCATTACTCCCTTCGTATTAAGAGTAAGAGCGAACATTCCGTTTTTTGCCATTTCTACCTGCGTGATTAACTTGTTGTTCTTGCTCCGGATCGTGCATACTCCGTCTTGGAAAAGAATCTTGTGCCCCTTTTTTGAAAGCTGCCCAATGCTTAATAAGTTCCAGAAAAGCCCAGGTACAAGTAAAATATCAGCGACAGTAACATCCGTACCATCCTATGACTGGATTTTGATGTCACCCTTACCTTTGACACTTACCTTCGTCTTGATGCCAAAGTTGACTTCACCACCTTCGTACTCCTCTAGCTTCGTAAACAGGTCCTTGCGTCCGCACATATGATTCGAGCAACCGCTATCAAGAAAACAAATATCTGAGTGATTTTTATTTGGTTCTCCAGCGTTGCATGCTAGAACCATATTGTCACTTGCCTCTGCAACATGCGCCTGCTGCGTTCGTCCGTGTCGGTTGCCGCGTGGACATTCCCTTTTGTAATGCCCAAATTGTTGACACCGGTAACATTTGACTTTGGAATTGTCAATTTTACCAGAAGAATTATTTTTCCAATTTCCTCCACCTTGCCCGCTACCTTGTCCGCCACCGTGTCCATGGCTGTTGTTGCCTTGACTACAACCGCGATTTCCTGGGTAGGGGTGTTCAAAATCGATCCGAAACCGAAAACCAAAAACCAAAAACCGAACCTAAAATCGAACCGAAGCTTAATGGTTTAATGGTAACGGCTTAACGGACGGAAAACGTATTGAATTTTTTTTATTAACGGCTTATCGGTTTGGGGGGCGGATTATTCAATTTTCTTAACGGATAATCCGTTAACCCGTTAAGAATATATATATATATATATATATATATATATATATATATATATATATATAATTTATTTTTACTTACATAATTATATATATTAAATATAAAAACTAAAAACCTTAAAAATGAATAAGTATAAGTGTATAATAATAATAAATTAAAAAAACAAACCACCCCCCACCGTTTGTTCTGACTGGGTGAGGTGAGACAGTGAGTAGTGAATTCTCACTTCTGTCTATACCCATTAGGCCATTACCCCGATTCGGCTTATGATTGTTCTTGGTGATGAATCAGTATTAGGCCAAGATATCTGCTGCTGTTGGCAGCAATTTTCTACAGAAGTTCCTGGCTGAAAACAAAATTCCAAGCATGATGTAGATTTCTGTTGAATGTAGTGTGCGGACAGAATACATTTGAGCCCTTAGGTATTAAACCGATAAATCGCCCGGTAATCGCCCGATAAGAGCTAACCCGATACCAATCCGCCCGATGAACACCCCTATTCCTGGGACATAGCTGCTTTGCAAAGCTTGTTCTTGGTTACTGCTACTCTCCGTCTGGTTCATTCTCTGCTCATGAGAACTTAACGAACCCAACAATTGGTCTGCCGACATAGTTGTTGTATCTTGACCTTCTTCGATTGCAGCTACTACGTAATTAAATCTTGTGCTCAAAGAGCGTAAGATTTTTTCTACCACCCTATGCTCGTCCAACGATTCACCGTTAGCCCGCAATTGGTTTATGACTGACTGCACACGATCAAAGTAGCTTGCAACATTTTCCGAGTCCTTCATGCGCAAGAACTCAAAATCTGCATGGAGTGTTTGTAACCGGACCCGCTTCACTCGATCGTCACCTTTGTAGGCTTTCTACAGAATAACCCACACTCGGTTTGACGTCTCTGCCGCTGATATTTTTTCGAATACCAGTTCATCGACAGCCTGAATGATAGCGTACAATGCCTTCTGGTCCTTTTTCCGAGTTTCAATTAAAGCGTCTTTTTCCTCCTTCTTCAACGCCTCGAACGCTTTGGCGTCTGGAACTTCGGTATAGCCATTTTCCACCACTTTTCATAAAGCGTGTGGTTGGAAAAATACTTTCAATTGGATAGCCCAATTATTATAATTTTTACCGTTGAGTTTTGGGAGTTGAAACTGAATCGAGTTATTGCCTGACATGACTCAATTTCCTAACACCTCACAAGACTCAAACTAGCTCTGATACCAAATGTAGGAACCAAAAAATAAATTAATGATTCCCAAAATAATTTATGGAGACAAAAGAATACCGAAAATGGATTTATTAATACAACTCGAAAACTCTCAAATACAAAAGTATTTCTTAAAAACACTCCTTACACTCAAGCTATTAATAACTCAATACTTGCTTGAAAACTTGATAATAACCAAATAAATTACAAGGCCTATTTATACTAGTTAACCCCTAGTGTAAACAAATAATGTGAAACAAAGAACCAAAAATCTAACACACCATGGCCGGTGCCTAACCTTGGTAGGTGAAGTTTATTTTAAAATCTCATTTTAACAACTAAAACATGTGTTTCAAAAGACATGGCCGGTGGTCAATTTTTTTGGATAAATTATTATTTCAACACAATCAAGGGGAATCAAAGCAACAAGGAATATATTATTTTGTATTACCCACCCCCTATGTTTATGAAACTCTTATATCTGATCTGAATGAAAGGCCTTTGATAACAAAAAGGTTAACCAAGACAGCATGCCAGAATCTAGTCTATTTTGGTAACCATAATGTCCTGAGTGACATGGTTTGTAATAGCCAAGTAGAAAATACCCCTACGGATGAAACTGGATGTATGAACTCTAATATTGCTTATCTAATATAATTATTAGGTCCTTGTTGCTAAAAAAAAGTAGTCATTTAGTCGATGAAAAGTGATAGAATATTTATAACCTAAAAATAAAAAAAATATCATTTGACTTAGCTATTTAGTCAAGATATACACTTATCCAAGAAGAAAATATTTTTTGCATGAACTCATTTTTTTGTTAAATTTAAGGATTTTTTTCTTTTCTTAGGAAGGAAAATATTATCCAAAATTATTTTTCAATCTTCATCATCCTATCTCCCACTCCCACGAACCCCTATCCACCACTTTATTCACCCACCCCCAGTGCGAATCACCGTTAGTGGCGGATCTGTACATAAAATTTGGGTGCTCGAGCACCCATTAATCTCGACGCAGAGTATGTATAGTAATATAGAAAATTTGAGAAAACGTATAAAATTTTACAAAAGCACCCATTAATTTTATGTACAAAAAAAATTCAGCACCCACAAACTTGAATTCCTAGATCCGCCACTGATCACCGTGCACACCTTATCCCCACTCCCCACCCCTATTAACCCACCCACCTAAATTCGCACCCCACCCCGCCCACTGGACCCCACATTCCGCCCACTCCCACCCTATTTTATTACGGATCAAACACAAATAAACCTATTAAACATATAAAAAATAATAATATCATTAATCATTTTTAAAAAACAATTCAAGAAAAACATTTTCTTTCCTACCAAATGTACCCTTAATCACTAGCTCAATGGAGTACGAATTGATAAACAAATGTGAAGGCCAAGGAAAGAAAAGAAAAGAACAAAACAAAAGAGAAACAGTAAGAACAAATGATTCGTCGAAACGCGTTGATTGGTAGTCTTACGTAATTCTCAGTACGTCAGCAAAACAATCCCAAAAGTTGCGCACATGAATTATTGTACCCTGTTTGGAAAGGAAAAAAGCAAAAAGTAAGAAAGATAAAGCTACATTATTGTAATTCTGTTCGTTGAAGGAATCTAATCTAATAGTAGTACTTATGATAAAGAAAACATAAAGAAATATTCTTTACTTGGAAGGAAATTTGACTAGGGATTGACGATATGCTTTCCTCTCTCTTTCATACAAAAGTTGGTAGTAGTGTATTTAAAAGATGAGAGGGTTTTGAGGCAAAGAGTATAAGTGAGGAGTATTTGCGTAGTAAGTAAGTCTCTTCTAATTCCCCCATCTCATCTTGCTAATACTTTTGATTCACTTCCGATGCTTACTATCTTCATTGTTTGTTGCTACTGATTTCTTTCGTCTACTTTCTGGCTCTTAGTTTGCTATTATTTTCTTTTTTGGCCCTTGATGTTGCTATTGCTGGTTTCTACAATTTATTTTCATGTTTCGTGAGCCGAGGTTCTATCTGAAACGAGCACTCTACCCTCCCATGAAAGTGTAAGGTCTACATGCACATCATACTTCTCAGACCCATTTGTGGGGCTTCAGTAGGTCTATTGTTGTCTCATCCGGTGTTTGGATTGGTGTTAGACTAAATCCGGATTGGATCTATTGTTGTCTCATCCGGTGTTTGGTGTTAGACTAAATCTGCATTAGTAGGTGTGAGGTCTGCCTACACTCTATACTCTTCGAACCCTACTTGTGGGGCTTCATAGGGTTTATTGTTGTCTTATCCGGATTACGACACGAACTCCCAATTAGGGTAAAATACTTCCTAACAAAGGCTACTCTATAGTCTAGGCTGGAACTGAGACCTCTTGTACTGCTCCACAACCCTTGTTGGTTTTTGTGTTGTTTATGCGTTTAAAGCATCTTAGATAATGTTTGGCTTCAATATTTACCTCATTTTAGTCTCAACTGTTTCTTGGGGCTTCCTTTTGTTTGGAGTTTGAGTTATTGGAAGCTTTTTCATGGTTTTGTGAGCCTCAATCTATATGATCTTGGGTGGTAAAATTCCCAGTGGAAGAATTTATCAACTCTTTTATTTCCAACTCTTTTTGATGCTTTAGTTAGCTATTCATTGATCATTGCCTAAGAAGCAAATGTGAGGGCCAGATTATGATGTCATTTATGCCAAAAAGTAGTATAAAGGACAAGCATAAAAACACTAGATATTGTTGGTTCGTATGATAAGGTGAGGTAGTAATTTGCTATACTGAAGAAAGTAAAAACCCCTACTTTGGATTTAGCTAGATGATTGATTGACTGAAATTGACCAAAAATCTCAAATCAATCAGGTTTCTTTCTTCTTAATATTTTTCCAAATTTCAACCTTGGATTGTTCTGACTTGATTGTCTCTGTATGTCAGTTCTTTCTGTAGGATGTGTTGTCTGTTAATATTAGGAGAACAAGTAGTTACATGTTTTATAAATAGGAATATGATCAAGAAGAAGATTGGAAAGTAGTCATCAGTTAGTTCTTTTAGGATGTTTTTATTTACCGTCGACTATCGTCTTTAGCATTTGTTATCTATAAGTTTTGATTAAACTGGTGCATAATCTAGTAGTAGCTTGCTGTATTCCTTTATATACTTAATCTTAGATTTGCATAACTTTTGGCTCTTCTTTTACCAAGTAACTTTTAGCTAGTGATTCTTTTACCTCAATCTTGTTATTTTATTTTTATTATACAAGATTCTTACTTGTGTTACACATGTATGTAACTTCAGGGTAATCTGGTGGTGATTAGTATTTGACAGTTGAACTGGACTTGGAGTTTTGCTATATGGGAAAGACAATTCAGGTTTTTGGATTCCCTTATCTGCTGTCTGCAGAAGCGGTCAAGACATTCTTAGAAAATCACACAGGAAATGGAACTGTCTATGCATTGGAGGTTAAACAGTCCAAAGGAGGACGTAGATCATTTGCCAGAGTTCAATTTGCCAGCAACAAAAGTGCGGAACTTATCATCGATTTGGCTAGTATGGGGTTGTATTATGGACCTTCTTATTTGAAGGCTTGGGAAATGAATACTGATATTGTCCAACCGCGAACATATGTGCAACACATGGATGGCGTAACTCTGAATTTTGGATGTCAGATATCAGACAAGAAGTTTGCAGTGTTGGGAAGTAAAGATGTGTCAATTAAATTTGGCATTGGATTGAAAAAAATTTACTTCTTTTTATCTTATGGTTCATCTGATTATAAACTTCAGCTTTCATATGAAAATATATGGCAAGTTGTGCTACATCGTCCATATGGTCAAAAGGCTCAGTTTCTCCTCCTACAGGTTTTTTAATTGTTCCAAAGCTTTTTCTATGCTTTTCATCCTTCTCCATGTGCTGGTCTTTGTGAATATTGTGACTATTTGATTGTTGGTTGAATGGTACACAGTTCTCATTCTTTTGAGGCAAAATCATTTCTGTATACCTGTTATGCATGCAAAAGTTAGATGCATACCAACTTTGCACCTGTCAATTGTTTGTGTTATATTGGAAAAAGGATATATAGTGTTTCAAAGCTTTCTGGACGATGATGATAAAGAGATATTTAGAGTCTGGCTCTATATTATTTGCAAGGCCCTTGGTTCAATAAAATATCTCCTCAGCCTCTTGATTTGCTTTACGAAAGGCCCTAGTCACCAAACATATCCTTGTAGCTACCTGACTTCCTTTGCTCAAAAGTACATAGTCACCAAAAGCCAAAAATAGAAAGCTTTCACTGGTTAATGAAATGATAGAATATATGCTAAAGATCATCTTCAGCGACAAGATCTAAACTCTAACAAGGTTCTTTATCCCAGAGAAAAAAGATCTAACAAGATTTCATGATGCAGCAAGAATTTGCAGCTATTTCGTTTGCTTTGAAATTGTGCTATTTAGAGTCTGAAAGTGTAGGAAATTGATATTGTTTCAATGAGGAAAAATCTAGGCCAAATACACAGATAGCCACTCGGAGTTGGCACAAAATGTCAGTTAGACACAAACAATACTAATGTCCAGATAGACTCGATAAGAATGTGACACGTGAACACATGGGTCATATGACCTAGCAGGTGTGTTGCAATCACGGTCGATGTGTCATTCTCTCCAGCTTTCCCACTTGCCACTACCAACTCAATCTCTCTCCCTTTCGCAGCTTCCCCACTTTGGCTAAAGATATTACAGCAGTTAAAACTTTGGCCTGTGCTCTACACGGGCTTAGTATTACTAGTTAATTAAATAAACTAAGTTTCTAATCATTGTGCATATCTGTGTGATAAGAAACATTGATGCTTATTCTAAGTCTACATTTTTCAAATGCTTCAAGACTTATGACTTGTCTGTTCATGATCTTTTAAAATAAAGAATGTGAAAGAAACTTTTTCGACTGTATTTGCAAAAAAATTCATGAGTTTAGATGCATCAGTTAATATATCGCTTTATACAATTGAATTCTGGTAGATCTGTAGTCTATTTACTGATTTACCATGAGATTCATTGCCGATTTATTCATTTGATTTCTCTGATTTAGTTGTTTGGTGCTCCTCGGATCTATAAGAGACTTGAAGAGTCCTGTTATAGCTTCTTTAAGGAAACTCCTGATGATCAGTGGGTAAGGACAACAGATTTCACACCATCCTGGATAGGGCTATCTTCTAGCTTATGTTTGGAGTTTCATAATGGTATTCGACTTCCAAATTTCAGGGAAAGTTTTTTTTACTATAAAGAAAGTGGGAACCAAGTTATTTTACGGACTGGTTTCACCTTTTCATTCTCTCAAAAATTGGCTCTGGTTCCCATTGTCCACCTTCCCAATGGAGTTGACTTGCCCTACAAGATATTGTTCAAAATTAGTTCCTTGATACAACATGGATGCTTTCCTGGGGTAGCATTAAATTTTAACTTTTTCCAATTAGTTGACCCTCGAAGGAGAAATATTGCATGCATTGAACACGCCTTGGAGAAACTGTACTATTTAAAGGAGTGTTGCTATGATCCAGTGAGGTGGCTAACTGAGCAGTATGATGAGTACCTCAAGCGCAGACAACTTCCAAAATCTCCATCCATCACTTTAGATGATGGATTGGTGTACGTAAGAAGGGTCGTAGTGACACCATGCAAAGTTTATTTTTCTGGTCCAGAGGTTAACGTATCCAATCGGGTTCTGCGCAATTATTCTGAAGACATAGATAACTTTCTTCGAGTTTCTTTTGTTGATGAGGAGTGGGAGAAAATACATTCTACAGATTTATTACCAAGAGCTAGTACTGGAAATGGTATGAGGACGGACATCTATTTGAGGATCCTATCAACTCTTCGAAATGGCTTTGTAATTGGTGATAAAAAATTTGAGTTTCTTGCATTTTCATCGAGCCAGTTGCGGGATAATTCAGTGTGGATGTTTGCATCAAGACCTGGCCTTACTGCAAATGATGACATTAGTTTGACCTCGTTCGAACGATGATGAGATTTCTTTTTAACAATAATCAAAACAATATCCATGTGGATAAGAACATGGATGGGTGATTTTCGGCAAATCAGGAATGTCGCAAAATATGCCGCCAGACTTGGCCAATCTTTTGGTTCCTCCAGAGAAACTTTGAGTGTCGGTAGGCATGATGTTGAATTTATTCCTGATGTAGTTTGTTCGCTTCATGGAACTAACTACATCTTTTCTGATGGAATTGGAAAAATATCTGCTGACTTTGCTCGTAGAGTTGCCGTAAAATGTGGCCTTCAGTATACTCCATCTTCTTTTCAGATTCGTTATGGTGGATATAAAGGTGTTGTGGCTGTTGATCCATATTCATCAATGAAGTTATCTTTGAGAAATAGCATGTCGAAATATGAATCAAACAACATAAAGTTAGATGTCCTGGGATGGAGCAAATATCAGCCTTGTTATCTTAATCGTCAACTGGTTTCTCTCTTGTCTACACTTGGGGTGAAAGATGATGTTTTCGTTCAGAAGCAAAATGAAGCGGTAGATCAGCTTGATGCTATCTTGCATGATTCTTTGAAGGCACAGGAAGCTTTAGAATTGATGTCTCCTGGAGAGAACACTAATATTCTCAAGGAGATGCTAAATTGTGGTTATATGCCTGATGCTGAGCCGTTTCTTTCAATGATGCTGCAAACTTTCCGGGCTTCAAAGTTGCTCGATTTGCGGACTCGATCAAGAATATTTATTCCAAATGGAAGAGCGATGATGGGATGCTTGGATGAATCCAGAACCCTGGAATATGGCCAGGTGTTTGTTCAGTTTACTGGTACTGGGCGTAGACAGTTTTATGAGGAATCACATCGTTTTAATGACAGTGGATCCACCAACTGTAATTTCATTCTCGAGGGAAATGTCGTCGTTGCTAAAAACCCATGCTTGCATCCTGGTGATATTCGTGTTTTAATGGCTGTGGATGTTCCTGCTTTGCACCACATGGTAGATTGTGTTGTATTTCCCCAGAAAGGAAAGAGGTAAAACATTACTTTGGAAGCCTATTTTAACTCTACAGAAAATGCAACTAGTCTTGTCGTACCATGTTGAATTCTTGATTAGAATCATTACTGGAATTCACGTTCTACCTTGTTATGTTAACTTCAAATATTTATACCAGATAAAATCTGAAACTCTTGAGTCTTTGACCATGTAATGTTTGGTCACTCTTGCATGAAAGCACGATTGTTGGCATATATGTTTGGCCAACAACAATGAAAATCAATTCCTGGAAGAAGCTTATATTAGGAATCTATATGGTCATGAAATTTCATTCTGGAAAGAAGCATATAATCAAAATTTGTGTAGCTTGACATGACCATTATGAAGTAGCTTACATTGCGTTTGCATTGAAAAGAAAGTAGAATTTCTATTGTTTTATAATATTTACTGATGGCCTCGTTATTACACATTGGCATATCTAAGGGGGGGTTCCTCGGTTCACGTGAACCCATGCTCTCCTCCTTAGATCATGTATAGTAATGTTATTTTTTTCGAAAATACTTAAATATGTGTGTACCCAAGCTCAAAGTATCACATGATGCGATGATTATTGGGTGCACCTCTCTAAGTGATATTGGGGGTTCAAATCTTGTGTCTCTTGTTATTTTTTTGTATCTTTTTCTAGATTTGGGCCAACCCATGAGTATGGGCATGTCTGGTGCCACTTCTTATGTTTCAATTAAGTACTTTTTTCTTTTTCTTTCTTTCTTTGTTTGGTTTATTCTTCAAAATTTCCGGTCTTGACACATTGAAATCTCTACCATCCTTTAATCACCATAAAATTTTATAGTTAAACCAAATGTGTATGGTGAAGCTAGTAGCAGTGGATGATGTAGAAGATAGTTAATGAGTTCAACTTATACCAACATTCTTGCCACAAAGTATATATATATATATATATATGTGTGTGTGTGTGTGTATGTTTGTATAAAAGATTACTATTAAAAAAATAATAATTTAAACCTAATAGTTTCAAAAGGGTAATGGGTACAACAGTAAGAACCTAAAGGTCGGAGTCATCAAAGTTAATATCATTGATCCACCTCTTGTTCTTACACTGAAAGTTTGGCATGACTGAAAACAACAACCGAGTATAATCCCACTTAGTGGGGTCTGGGGAGGGTAGTATGTACGCAGACCTTACCCCTACTCTTAGGTAAAGAGGCTGTTTCCAAATAGACCCCCGGCATCCTTCCCTCCAAGAACTTCCCACCTTGCTCTTGGGGAGACTCGAACTCACAACCTCTCGGTTGGAAGTGGGGGTCGCTTACCATTAGAGCATGACTGAAAAGTTCTTTCAGATAAACTAGCTTCCATCCTTATGTGAACTGTTTTTATCTTTTTTCCATGGCATTGTTTCTCAGTGTTTTAACTTTGATGACAGACCTCATCCAAATGAATGTTCTGGAAGTGATTTGGATGGGGATATCTACTTTGTTTGTTGGGATCCAGACCTGGTTCCGCCAAGGCAAGTCCAGCCGATGGATTATACTCCAGCACCCAGCACACAGTTGGATCATGATGTCACAATTGAGGTTCCCCTGGTTTCGAACAACGAAGTTTTACTTCCATTATTTAGCATGCTTCTGATGTATTCAACCTCTCTTACCTTATAGATGTGTATATGCAATTAAAATTGCCCACTCTCTGCTTACTGCAGGAAGTTGAAGAGTACTTCACCAACTATATTGTGAATGACAGTTTGGGAATCATAGCGAATGCGCATGTTGTATTTGCAGACAGAGAACCTGATATGGCCATGAGTGATCCGTGCAAACAACTCGCTCAGCTCTTTTCAATTGCAGTTGACTTTCCAAAGACTGGTGTTCCTGCTGAAATACCATCTCAGTTGCGCCCTAAAGAATACCCCGACTTCATGGAAAAACCAGACAAGCCAACCTACCACTCGGAAAAAGTTATTGGAAAACTTTTCCAGAAAGTGAAGGACAAAACACCTCAGGCTAGCTCTATCGCGACCTTCACAATGGATGTTGCCAGGAAATCATATGATGGTGATATGATAGTCAATGGATTCGAAGACTACATTGACGAAGCTTTTTACTACAAAAGTGAATACGACAACAAGCTTGGTAATTTAATGGACTACTACGGCATAAAAACTGAGGCTGAAATACTTAGTGGTGGCGTCATGAAAGCATCAAAAACTTTTGACCGCAGAAAAGATGCAGAGGCCATTGGTGTTGCTGTGAGGTCTTTGAGGAAAGAAGCAAGGACCTGGTTCAAGAAGCGTAGTGATATAGATGACATGTTAGCGAAGGCTTCGGCTTGGTACCATGTTACATATCATCATACATTTTGGGGCCTCTACAATGAGGGGTTGAAAAGAGATCATTTCATTAGCTTTCCCTGGTGTGTTTATGACCAGCTGGTCCAGATTAAGAAGGCAAAAGCACGTAAAAGGCCGGTTCTCCATTTGTCTTCTCTCGGGACTCAACTGAGTCGCAAATTAGTGTTGATATGATAGCTTTAAGCCGATATACATAATGTAAAAAGGGTGTGATTATATGAGAACTACTATGCCTTGTTAACAACCTTTTGTCTTTTAAACTGGTGACATATTTATGTAGCACTCAAAAAAACAGTTGTATGGCTAAGTAGTAATTAATGTGTGGATTTAAATTGTTTTACCTCTCTTTGCTTCATGTATTATGCTTAACCACATGTGATTTCTTGATTTACTCTCGCCCGTCAAACGTAGACCGCAAGTAAAGGTAATTTTTCTCCCACATTCTTTTTCTTAAATACTGGAAATAGCCTCTCTATCCTCACAAGGTAGGGTAACATCTATGTACACACTACCCTTCCTAGACCCGATAATGTGGGATAATACTTGGTATGTTATTTTATTCTATCCTTAAGAATCGATATATATTGGCATGACTAATTCAGATTCACATCATAGAAAGGTCACTACGAATGTTTTTAGTGCTCCCAATCGAAGAGGATACTACTAGAGCAAACTTGGAGTTAGACATGATCTCTGAACTTACTCTGTCACGAGGATCTTGAAAATGATCACAACTTCTAGAAATTAATGGTCTTAACCATTTTAACCGTAGAAGAATAGTCAACGTAAATATGTTAATCTTTCTATTTCAGAGGTCTATCATACAAAATAGCAATTTCGTAAGAAAAAATCTTGGAAGTCCTTTTAACTTTGAAGATTATATAATACTGCGACACTCAATGACTTCTACTTCAAATCAATTTTCTTTTCAAGATCTTAAAAACTCATGCACTCTCCACAAAAAAATAAAATGTCCAAAGATTAAAGAAGCAAGAACTATTTTTTCCAATAGCAATTGTTCTAGACCAACTTGCGCGCGTTTTGAGTGAATACCGAACTTGCTATCTCCCACTAGCACATGTACCAAGTAACTATGCCCACCAAGACTGAAGAGCATGCAAAGAAATTACCGTTTATTTTGTCTCTGTTGAGATCTAAACACCAGCATCAAAGATTTACACGCACTTTATTGACCACTCGGAGAAGTAAATTTTAGACCCAAGTGAACTATTTTTTTTAATTTTTTTTTTTGGCAATATGTTCTTTGTTTGGCCGTCCGCTCAAGGAGAAATTCCACTTTGCAAACTTACCACTTTAGACATAACAGAACCCGATGCAACGGAAAATACTATCACTAATATGAGGTTGGGGCAGTGGGGTAACAACCAACAAATTATCAATGAACCTTTTGTAAAGAGTTCATGGAAAGACTATAAGTCAGACTCACCCACGATTCTCACGAAATAAGTAACGCAAGGTCCGGAGAAGAGTTACATCCAAAGGGGATGTGATGTAGGCAGCCTAACTTGATGCAAGTATCAATGACTTATTTCGTCATTACTTATTATGATGAAATAAGTAATGCCAATAATTTGCTTAGCTATTTAATTGGAAGTTGGAAAAAGAAATAAGTAAATTTGAGTCCACTGAAGTAGCGGCCATTCTCTAAAGAAACATTGAAAAAAGAGAGGTAGAAATTACTCTGAACAAGTACTATAGAAGTAGCTTCAGAAGAAGGAGAAAGATACATAGCAAACAAGAATAATAGTGTCTTTTGGTTTTGGGGGATCCAAAAACCTTTGAGATGAACAAAAGAAGGGCAAAAGTTTGGTCATTCAAATTACAATTATGTAAAACAATAAGCACTTCGCCTGTTACTGTTCCAAAAGGATGGCAGATCACCTAAAAATGGGAACAAAAACCTGCAAAATGCCATATGCAATTACCACCGCTCATTAAAATAACCACAAATTTGAGCATCAAACTCATAGCCATAAGTGGAATCACGAGGAAGCTTTAGATGTACAATCTGTTGCCTACATCTTCTTCAGAGATCCCCTTTAAGTTTGATATTATAACAGTGGCGTAAGTCGAGTGATTGAAGGTGCGGACAGCCATCAAGAATGGCATGCAAGCCTTCATTTGTCAAGACATTTCCAAAAGGGAAAGGTATCGCAGTTCAGGCATATTTCTGGCAACTGTTAGACATTTGGACTTATACTAGGTACATATGGACAATATATGGATTAATTATATGTTATGTACTATCTTTTGGTTTGGCCTATATTAGTGGTCTTATGGACATTATTGTTAAGGGGGCTAATACATTGTCATATAAAGTGTAGGACTAATGTGTAGATAACCAAAAGAGTAACCTTAGTTAATGATGGGCTAACAAGGTTACATACATGTAACCAATGTTACATTCTTGTGACCTTTGAGTTTCATAACTCACATGTTATAATAAGGGGGGTTATGGTTCCCACAAGAATGCAAGACATTCTCTTCTTCTTCCTCTCATTGAGAGAGAGAGCACAAAACATGTTCTTGCATATCAAGTGGAAAACCAATCCTCACATTTGTCTTGGATATCAAGTGAAAGCCAAAACTTCAAGACAATCTTCAAGAAAGATCAAGGAGCTTCCAAAGGCAAACCTTGAACAATCTTCAAGAAGGATTAAGGAGCTTCCACTTATGGATTCAGGTACGCTTCCGCTTATGTTGTTGTTCCAAGTAATTCAATATGAAGGCTAAAGTGTTTTATTTGGATTCATTCCAACAATTGGTATCAGAGCCTACTTCATATTGGATCATTTGGAAGTTCATGAAATCCATGTTATAAAGCTTCATGTTTAAATTAAGATAGAATTTTGATTATGAAATTCTAGTACCATAATATAGCATGTTTTCATGAATGATATGTTGATGATGAACTTTAGTATTTAGATAGCATGTTATCTCTAGATGAATTGAAATATTGAAATTTGCATAATTTTGGTTGTTGAACAACATGATTCCTTGTTTAAGCCTTTTGTTGAAAGCCCCATTAAGTTTATTATCGTTTTCAATACATAGTCGCCACTAATACATTTAGCGGCGACTTCTATGGGTTTAGTGGAAGCGTTCGTCACAATGTTGCCACAAATAACCTTCAGTGACGGCCACTCCAGTTTCAATGCATAGTCGCCACTAATACATTTAGCGGTGACTTCTATGGGTTTAGTGGCAGTGTTCGTCGCCGTAAAAGCTCCTGGACAGAAACGTTTTTTTTATAAAGATAACTTTTTTTTATTAAAAACGTTTTTCTGGTGACATTAATGAAACCATAATGCAAAATTAATTAATAGAAACGTTTTTCATTGTTATTGAAACGTTTTTTTTATTTAATTAAGATATTAATGGAGTCATAATGCAAGATTAATATTAAAACATTAATCTTGCATTATTAAAGACGTTTTTTCAATTAATTAAAGAAACGTTTTTCATTATTAATTGAAACGTTTTTTAAGTTTTCAGATTTTAATTGTACATTAATAATATGTCAATTAATATTCAGTTTTTTAATTATTAATATTTTATACATTAATATTCAGTTTTAAGATTAATTATTTTTTTGTCCATCATGCTTCAGCTTTTGTTTTGTACAATTAAGATTAAGTTTTTAATGTTCAGTTTTTACATGTCAAACATGTAACTTTTTCAGTTAAGGTTCAATATATGACTTAAAGAACTATTTAGTTTTGCATCTAATATTTTAAATTAGTCCATTGAAACATTATGTTACCAAAGTAACCTCTTTTGTGTAGATTGATTGATTTTGAAGTATAAGATGACTGTGTATGTTAGTATTCCATGCGTTTAACACCGGCTCAAAGGAAGGTTGTTATTTGGCAGGAATTCGAACATGTTTGTGGTGATAAATATGTGACAATTATTAAGTTTTCCATGTGAATATTAAGTCGGCCCAAAGAAAGGCTTGATATTTGACAGGAGTTTATTGTCAATATTTGATTACTACACCAAGAGTACCACTTACAAGTTGATTTTCTGTCCAAAGACTAAAATCAATGTTGTGCTAGGTATCTTGTAATGGGATTTGCCTATTTTGAATCTGTAAACTCCAGTTTAAAATTCAAGTAATTGTAAGCATGTATTAAGTTGTCCTTGTTCTATTTTCAGTGAATTCTTCAGCTGCTGCAATATCTGCAAACATTAACAGCATCCCTGTGCTTAACGGCACAAACTTTAAGGGATGGAAAGAGAACATTATGATAGTTCTCGGTTGCATGGATCTAGACCTTGCACTTCGAATTGAGAAACCTGCTTCTCTTGAGGATACATCTTCTTCTGATGAAAAGAAGGAGATGGAGAAGTGGGAACGCTCAAATCGCATGAGTCTAATAATCATGAAACGTGCAATTCCAGAATCTTTTAGGGGCACTATGAATGATGAAAATAATGTCAAAGTTTTCCTTGAAAACCTTGAAAAGCGTTTTGCACAAAACGAAAAGGCGGAAACAAGTACTCTTTTGAGTAAACTTGTTTCCATGAGGTATAAAGGTAAGGGAAACATAAGGGAGTACATTTTGGAAATGTCTCATCACTTAAGTCACTCAAGTTGGAATTACCTGAGGAACTGCTTGTGTACTTAGTTTTGGTCTCTCTTCCTGCACACTTTAATCAGTTTAAGGTCAGTTACAATTGCCTAAAGGAGAAATGGACTCTTAATGAGCTCATTTCACATTGTGTGCAAGAGGAAGAGAGAATAAAGCAAGATAAGACAGAAAGTGCTCATTTGAGATCCTCTTCTAAAGATAATAAGAAGAGGAAAAATAAGGAAGTTGCGGTTGCAAGGCCCCAGAAGAAGCAACATAAGGAACCTAAGGTTGAAACTACAGAATCAGGTTGCTTTTTCTGTAAGGGGACTAACCACATGAAGAAAGATTGTACCAAATACCACGCTTGGCGTGCAAAAAAGGGTATATCTCTTTCTCTTGTTTGTTCTGAAGCTAATTTAATTTCGATACCTAAGGATACTTGGTGGGTAGATTCTGCTGCTACTACTCACATAAGTATATCTATGCAGGGTTGCCTGAACTGCCGAAAACCAAATGATGGTGAAAGATACATCTATGTGGGTGACGGCAAAAGGGTTCAAGTTGAGGCTATTGGAAAATTTAGGCTGTTGTTTAAGACTGGTTTTTATTTAGATTTGAATGAGACTTTTGTTGTACCGTCTTTTAGACGGAATTTAATTTCTGTTCCCAAATTGGACATATCCGGTTATTCATGTTAAGAAACTGAATGCTAAAACAGTTAGTAGCTATTTTGTTGAATACTCTGAAAGATCCAGGGGGTATAAGTTTTATGATCCCACTTCTAGAACTATTTTTGAGACGGGTAATGCTCGATTCTTTGAGGATATTGAGTTTGGGGGTGGGGAGATAAAGTTGTTAGAGATTTTGTCTTTGAGGAAGAACATGTGTCTTTCTCTCAAGTTGTTGATCTTGGTCAGGGTGTTCTCATTCCTGACACGGATATTCAAGACAATCTCAAAATCTCCCTAATCAAGTTCCTGATATTACTAATGAAAATCAAACTCAACAACCTCAAGAAACTGAAGTGCCATTAAGGAGATGCACTAGAGAGAGGAGAAATGCAATTCCGGATGATTATGTTGTATTTCTCTAAGAACAAGAAAGTGACATTGGACTTGAGGAATATGATCCAATCAACTTCCGTCAAGTCATTAAAGTTTCTAACTCTCAAAAGTGGATTGATGCCATGAATGATGAGATGAAGTCTATGAGCGATAACGGCGTTTGGGAGTTTGTTACATTGCCCGAAGGTATTAAACCAATTGGTTGTAAATGGATATTTAAAACCAAGAGGGATTCAGGGGGTAATGTCATTAAGTACAAAGCTCGTCTTGTCGCAAAAGGCTACACTCAAAAGGAAGGCATTGATTATAAAGAGACTTTCTCTCCAGTTTCATCGAAAGACTCTTTCAGGACTATAATGGCACTAGTAGCACATTTTGATCTTGAACTTCATCAGATGGATGTTAAGACAGCGTTTCTCAATGGTGACATTGAGGAAACAATTTATATGGTGCAACCTGAAAACTTTGTTTCGGGAGACTCAAACAAAAGGGTTTGCAAATTAAAGAAATCCATCTGTGGGCTCATGCAAGCTTCCCGTCAATGGTATTATAAGTTTCATGAAGTCATTACATCTTTTGGTTTTGAACCGAATATTGCTGATGACTGTATATACCATAAGTTCAGTGGGAGTAAATATATTTTTCTGGTTTTATATGTCGATGACATACTGCTTGCCTGTAGCGATATAGCATTTTGCATGAAACTAAGAAATTTCTTTCAAAGAAATTTGAAATGAAAGATCTTGGTGATGCCTCTTTTGTATTAGGAATTCAGATACAACGAGATCGCTCGAAAGGTGTTCTCGGTCTGTCATCGATAAGGTTCTTAAAAGATTTGGCATGCAGGATTGTAAACCAGGCAACACCCCTGTTGCTAAGGGAGACAAGTTTAGTCTCAAACAGTGCCCAAATAATAATTTTGAAACTACGGAAATGGAAAAGACACCTTATGCTTCGGCTGTAGGTAGTCTGATGTATGCTCAGGTATGTACACGACCTGATATAGCATACATTGTTGGGATGCTGGGCAGATATCTAAGCAATCCGGGAATGGACCATTGGAAGGCAGCCAAAAGGGTCATGAGGTACTTACAGAGAACAAAGGATTGCATGCTTACATATCGGAGATCGGACCAGCTTGAGATCATCGGGTACACCGACTCCGATTTTGCTGGATGTCAGGATAGTCTGAAGTCTACATCAGGCTATATTTACATGCTTGTTGGCGGTGCTATCTCTTGGAGAAGCATCAATCAAACTCTTACGGCCACTTCCACTATGGAAGCGGAATTCATGGCATGTCATGAAGCATCCAATGAGGCATTATGGCTGCGAAATTTTGTTAGTGGACTGCGCATAGTAGACAACATTAAAAAGCCACTCAGGCTATTATGCGACAACAGATCAGCAGTCCTTTATGCTAACAATAACAGTAGTTTGACGAAAGCAAAACATATGGACGTCAAATTTTGGGTTGTTAAAGAAAGAGTACAGAATGGACAATTGTGCATAGAGCACATCAGTACAAACTCCATGATTGCGGATCCGCTCACTAAGGGATTGCCACCCAAAGTATTTCATGAGCATATTGCTTGCATGAGTGTCAAATCGGTTAAGGATTATGAATTTTAGTGGGAGTTTGTATTATGCAATTATGTATTGTCCATTACATTCAGTAATTCAGTTTTAAGGTTATATCTGCAGATATTCAGTTTTAAAGTTTTATGTACTCTTAAGGTTTATGATTGATATCAATAAAGAGAACCAGTTGGAAATAGACATTCTATTTCAGACCACACTTTATGTTATTTCCATGCTACACACCTATACTTGATCCATGTCGTTGGTTATATTGATATACGTGATCTATGTTGGGTCTAGTTACACAAGAGTAACTATATGTTGGTATGATTGATGGACCGTATTGTTCATGACAATTTTATTATGGTAGCAATTATGAGCTCATAAAGTTATAATGTAACATATAATGCTAAGGTTTGTACATATGCATGAATGTATAGTCCAAGTGGGAGATTGTTAGACATTTGGACTTATACTACATACATATGGACAATATATGGATTAATTATATATTATGTGCTATTTTTTGGTTTGGCCTATATTAGTGGTCTTATGGACATTATTGTTAAGGGGGCCAACACATTGTCATATAAAGTGTAGGACTAATGTGTAGATACCCAAAAGAGTAACCTTAGTTAATGATGGGCTAACTAAGGTTACATACATGTAACCAAGGTTACATTCTTGTGACCTTTGAGTTTCATAACTCACATGTTATAATAAGGGGGGTTATGGTTCCCACAAGAATGCAAGACATTCTCTTCTTCTTCCTCCCATTGAGAGAGAGAGCACAAAACTTGTTCTTGCATATCAAGTGGAAAACCAATCCTCACATTTTTCTTGGATATCAAGTGAAAGCCAAAACTTCAAGACAATCTTCAAGAAAGATCAAGGAGCTTCCAAAGGCAAACCTTGAACAATCTTTAAGAAGGATTAAAGAGCTTCCACTTATGGATTCAGGTACGCTTCCGCTTATGTTGTTTTTCCAAGTAATTCGATATGAAGGCTGAAGTGTTTTATTTGGATTCATTCCAACAACAACTGCTAGAGCTTCATCATCGTATTGATATCCTCGAAATCCACGGACATTCAATGTAAATGACTGGAGCAGAGGGCAAGAATGACCAATAACTTCTATATGATCTTTGTTAAGATCTGAGAAATATATGTGCAACTCCTCCAACAAAGGGAAGTTCTTAACAGCTGCAGCCAAACATCCATCTGAGATATAATAACACTTGACAAATCTGAGATATCTGAGTTGATTTGATCTCTTCAAAAAGGGACCAAATTTGATTAGTTTAAAGCACTTTTACTTTAGTGGAGGTAACAAAAAGTAATACGCAAAAATGTTTTGGGAATTGTAATATAGTTTACCATGAATAAAGGCTTCAGTTAGATATTGGAACTTGGAATATATATATGTGGATTTCACGAATTTACAGAGTGCGGAAGCAGCTGGGACATAGATCAAATTTACGCGTGCAAAACATTGTAAGAAGCTTATCCTATGATCTGACTCCCTCGTGATGGAGTTCAGGAAGAGAAACTAGCTTGTCTTATGTACTAAACGGTTAAGGGGGCAGATCATGAAGAGCATAGTAAGCCACAATATTGACTAAACGAAGACCTTTCCTACAAGAAAGAACTCGCCGCTTCCCTTTTTGTGAAAGAGGTAAAAGATTGTCATTGCATTTTGATAGGTCAAGGAGAAAGAGATGCAAAACACAATTGTTAACATTCCGATTAAACCGAAAAATCATGAAGAATGTAGAGAGAGAAACTAGAAAAAAGGAGGAGCGTTTCAGAGAAGGCTCTGGAATCCAGAGAGTTTTATTATGTGAAATGAGAATAAAATAAAATCCGCATCACAAAATATCTGAGGTACAAGTATATATACATGAGTCATTGGGTCGGGTCAGACGACCCAATGGAGGTAATGAAAATGGGGCTCAGATATAAAATTGGGCTCGGTACAGATGTGGCCCAAATAACAAGATCACAACCCATACAGTGTATACCATAGAATACAATAAATATACAGTGTATATACAGTGTGTACAATCATGTAACATCATGTAATCTCCTTCATCTCAACACCCCCCTCAAGTTGGAGGGGGAAACCACCTGCAACTTGGTGAGCAGCGGAAGAAGCATAGTGCCAGTCAGTGGCTTAGTGAGCAGGTCGGCCAGCTGACGAGAGGTAGGCACATGAAGCAACTCGAGAAAACCAGATTGTAGCAAGTCCCGAACAAAATGACAGTCCACCTCGATATGTTTGGTACGTTCATGAAAAACAGGATTGTTAGCAATATGAACAGCAGCTTGACTATCACAATATAGAGAAATAGGAGAAGAAACAGATACCCCAAGGTCAACCAACAAACGAGAAAGCCAAGTCAACTCAGCAACAACCTTGCTGAGGGCTCTATATTCTGCCTCAGCAAAGGAGAGAGAAACAACAGGCTGTTTCTTCGATTTCCAACTGATCAAACAGCCACCCAAAAGCACACAAAATCCAGTAACAGATCGCCTAGTATCAGGGCAAGCAGCCCAGTCACTATCAGAATACCCAGTAACAGAGAAGTTAGCATGATCAGAATAAAACAAACCCAAGGAGGGAGTGCCCTTAAGGTATCTCAGAACATGCAGGGCAGCAATCATATGGGGAAGTCTGGGGCATTTGAGGAATTGACTCAGATGCTGGACTGCAAAACATATGTCAGGCCTGGTATGATTCAGGAACAACATCTTGCCAACTAGACTCTTGTACTGGTCAGGAGAGGGCAAGATGTCACCAGAATCAGCATGAAGCTTGACATTGATGTCCAAAGGAGACACAACAGAAGAGACATTGACACAGTCAAACTGATGCAGCAAATCAGAAATATACTTATGCTGATTAAGGAGCATCACACCAAGGACAACTGACATTTCAAGGCCCAAAAAATAGTGCAAAGATCCCAAATCTTTGATTTTAAACTGATCATCTAGAAACAGTTTTAGAGCAGTAAGTTCATCACTATCATCCCCAGTAAGTATGGAGCCAGGTTTACCTTTGATGAACAAGGAATAGTCATTCAAAGAATGTATATACCCTCTGGAATAAAGAGCATAAGACAATTTGGCATACCATTGTCTGGATGCTTGTCTTAGCCCATACAAGGATTTCTTTAGTTTACAGACCAGAGGAGGAGAAGGTGAAGAAGGAGTAGAAACAGAACCAGAAGTAGAAGCAGAAACTGTCAAACCTGGGGGAAGTTTCATGTAAACTTCCTCATCCAAATCACCATGAAGAAAGGCATTATTGACATCAAGCTGAAAAAGAGGCCAATGATTCTTGACAGCCACAACATTAAGGCATTTCACAGAAGTCATCTTAATCACTGGAGAAAAGGTGTCTGTAAAATCAATCCCCTCAACCTGTGTATCACCCCTAATTACCAATCTTGCTTTATACCTTTCAACAAGACCATCAGACTTGTATTTGATTTTATAGACCCACTTACAACCAATGGGTTTCTTACCAACAGGAAGAGGGACAATGTCCCAAGTATGATTAGCACCCAAAGCAGCAAATTCCTGTCTCATTGCATCCTGCCATGCTTGGACAGATGCAGCTTGAGAGTAGTACATAGGTTCAGATTCCAAAGTGGAGGAAGAAGAACCAGAAAATGCAGGGAGTTGACAGACATAATCCTTAAGGTAGGAAGGAGGATTACGTTGTCTAGTAGACTTTTTAGAGGTGGGAATAGGATGGGAAGGAGGTAATACAGGAGCAGAGAGATCTGGATGGAAAGAAGGAAGGGAAGATGTACCAGCATCAAGAACATTAGGTGCAGGAGAATCAGAATTAGAAGGAAGGACAGGAGAATCAGGGGAAGGAAAGATAGGAAAGTCTGAGACAGTAAAATCATCAGCAGGGGGAGCATAAGGAACAGAAGAAGAAGAAGGATGAACAGAAGTAGGATTATCCTTAAAAGGAAAATAGGTTTCATGAAAGACAACATCCCTTGAAACAAAACACTTCTTGGTAACCAAGTCATACAGTATATAACCCCTTTTAGCAAAGGGGTAACCCAGAAACACACAAGAATGGGCTCTAGGTTTAAGCTTGTCCCTTTGAGGGATAGGGACAGCAGCATAAGCAAGGCATCCAAATGCTCTCAAATTAGAATAGGATGGGGCTTTGCCATACAAAATTTCATGGGGAGACTTATGATGAAGGGTTCTGGTAGGTAGTTTGTTAAGGAGATAGGTGGCAGTTAACAGACAATTCCCCCAGAAAGACACAGGTAGGCCAGACTGGAAAAGCAGGGCTCTACATGTTTCAAGTAGTGTTCTGTGTTTTCTTTCAACAACCATTCTGTTGAGGTCAATGAGGGCAAGAAGTTTGATGGATAATCCCCTGGCTACTAAAAAAGGATATTCCCTCAGTACTGGATCCTAGTTCTAAGGCATTGTGATAGTCTGAACCACAGAGTTAAACTGAGTCTTAACAAAGGAAATGAAAGACTTAAGCAGTGAAAAGGCATTGCTTTTGGATCCCATTAAGGGTGTCCAGGTTGCCCTAGAAAAGTCATCAACTATAGTGAGGAAGTATTTATAACCAGAAGAAGTAGAAGTGTGGTATGGTCCCCAGGTGTCTACATGTATTAATTGAAATGGTCTAGTTGTACTGATACTGCTGTCATGAAAAGGAAGTCTAGTCTGCTTTGCCATAGGGCAGACAGAAAGGGAAAAGGTTGTTTAGGAGCAAGAGGAAAAGACAAACGAGAAATATGTCTCATATTTGCAAAAGGAGTATGTGCCAGTCTTAAATGCCAAATGTAATTCATATCATTGATAACAACATTATTACAAGTGGAATTGCTTACAAGTGAAGGTAAGGCAACATTTTTGCTGTCAGACAAAGTGTCATCATTACAAAAATTAGACAAAGCACACAGAAGTAAAAGGAGAAACAGAAGAGGGAGAAGGGGAAAGAGGCACCCAAGACAGTTTGTATAAGCCAGCTTCCTCTTTACCAAGATCCAGAGGCCTCTTCAGAGAAGGGTCCTGTATCATGTGAAGTAAACAGGAAGTTGGAGTAAACAAAACTATACAGTGCAACTGTTTAATCAACTAGTGAACAGAAATCAAGTTGTGTTTAAAGGAAGGAACCAGAAGCACATTATGAAGAGTAAGGGAAGAAGTTAATGCAAAAGAACTTGTACAAGTTACTTTTACTTTGTAACCATTAGGTAAAGTCACAAGATAAGGAACAGTCAAGGGTATGATGTTAAAAAGTAGGTTTTTATCATGTGTCATATGGTTAGATGCCCCTGAATCAATGATCCAGGTGACAGAATTAATGTGTATAAGCATGCATAATTTGGAATCAGAAAAAAGACTCTCAGTCAACATTGTACCAACAAAATTAGCAGCACACATGGGAGGAGGAGCTTGATCACTGGAATCCCCTAACTTGGTCTGTTGCAACAGGTTCATCAATTGATTATAGTGATGTCTGCTCAACCCTGGTATCACAGAACTGTGACCATCTATGTGGCTGGCAGAAGGATCCCCAAGAGGAACAGACAAATTAGGATTCACATGATTAACAGACACAGATTCAACACCAGTGGATACATGAGCAGCTGCAGATTTCCTTCCCTTGTTGTAATTTATGCTTTGAGGGAACCCATGTATTTTGTAGCACTTATCAATTAAGTGCCCAGATTTCTTGCAGTATCTGCAAAATAGGGGCCCTCTGCTTTGCTCAAAATTAATTCTGGGTCTTAAAATAGGAGGTCGAGGCACTATGGCCTGATTAAACCCAACTGAGTGCTTGTTTGTATGAGCATTAAAAGACATAGAATTTGGACTGATATGAGAAATAGATTGAACTTGTCTTTGTTTCTCATCATTAAGCACTATGTTATAAACACTGTCAAGGGAAGGAAATGGCTGCATCATCAACAAATTACTCCTAACCCCCATATATACTTCATTTAGCCCCATAAGGAACTGAAAAACCTTATTTTCATCATCTTCCTCAATTATTCCAGTTTTAGCAGCACATACACATCTATGTCCATGATTTGTGCACATTGTGCCCAATTCATCCCACAAGCCTTTGAGCTTGTTGAAGTATGAGGCTATGTCTAAGGAGCCTTGAGATGTGTGGGAAAGTTCCCTTTTCAACTCAAAAATATTGGTCCTATATCTTTTCTCAATCTGGGACCATATGCTCTGTGCAGTATCGGAGTACTGCACACTATCAGCAATTTGAGGAGACAAGGAGGAGGTCAACCAGGAAATGACCATGTTATTACACCTATCCCACAGTCTCGTTGAGCCACATTATTGATAGGACGGGGACATGAACCGTCAACAAATCCGATTTTATTTTTAGCACATAAAGCAACAATCATCTTACGCCTCCAGCCCCCATAACCACTACCCGAGAAGGGAGTGGGAACAAGAGATACCCCAGGGACATCAGAGGAATATACAAAAAGGGGACTGGAAGAGTCTACAGAAGAGGAGGCACCGGTATTTGTGTTAGAAGCCATAGTCAATGAACCGGCTTAAAAGAACAGTTTTTCAACAAAAAGAGTATAACCAAATCATGTATTCACACACAACAACCAACAAACAGAGTATAACCAAATCAGGTATTCACACACAACACCAGATACTCACACACAGAGAGTCAGATAATCACATATAATACCGAAGATAAGGACAGAGTTACCCTTCTTCTTCGCGACCGGAGAAGATCGGCCTTCAAACAACCGAGAAAACCCTAGGTGTAACCTTCGAAATCCTTACTGGAAATGTGGTCAGGAATGTCGGAAAGGCACCAAAACATGCACTGAGTGAGAATCGAGCCACCGGATAGCAGTAGAACCCTAGGTTAAACCACCAGAAACCCTAGAAGCCGATAAGTCACCGAGAAATCACCTAAAAATCAGTAGAAAATCTCTCAGAATGTTTGGGTGAAGAAAATACACTCAGATATCATGACGAAAAACTCGGAAAAGCATCCGATCTAGGTCAGAAGCATCATTGACCATAAGGTCTCAGAAAAATCCCCAAAAAATCTCAAAAAGAGTTCAACCAAGACAACGAGATGTAGAGAAAAGTAGTCGGATCGTCGTCTAGGCTCTGATACCATCATAAGAATGGACCTTGGGCCTAACTCAACCCTAAAAGCTAGCTTATGAGGTGAGGATTGCCCAAGCCATATAAGGAGACCAAGAACCTCAAATCCCTCCGATGTGGGACAACTCAACACCCCCCTCACGCCCAGATCTCTGGAGCGTGGACAACATAAATGGGGGCCCAACATCGGTAACAATAATTGGGATGGGTCGGGCTCTGATACCATGTTAACATTCAGATTAAATCAATAAATCATGAAGAATGTAAAGGTACAAGTATATATACATGAGTCATTGGGTCGGGTCAGACGACCCAATGGAGGTAATGAAAATGGGGCTCAGATATAAAATTGGGCTCGGTACAGATGTGGCCCAAATAACAAGTAATCATCACAGCTCATACAGTGTATATCATAGAATACAATAAATATACAGTGTATATACTGTGTGTACAATCATGTAACATCATGTAATCTCCTTCATCTCAACAATGTCGATACAATTTCAGAATTCAGAACAGAAACAGAAAAGGCAATTTGAATCTCATGAATCAACTTGCTGAGTACATCTATTAATTTGTTCAACTCTCTCTCTTCCCATTTGCTCCAACACATTTTCTTTTCAAAAACATGACATTCCAAACTACTTCGATCACTTACTTTGAGTTGATAATCTGGGACAAAGAACTAGACAAAATCAACTCACTTCCTAGCTTTATTTTGGTGCTAAGTCTAATCAGTGGCGGACCCAGGATTTTGTGCAAGCGGGTTCAATCTTTAAAGTATGTAATTTTAGTCGTTAAATAGTAGTTGTCAAGTGGGTTCAATAAATACTTATACAAAATTTACACAGCTTTAATATTAATTTATACATATACACAATGTTATTTTTTGGTGAAGCGAGTTCAGTTGAACCCACTAGTCACCACTTGGGTCCGCCACTGAGTCTAACAAAAGAGAGCATAACAATGAAAAAACATATAAACTATGTTTCCTTAAGCTCAATCCCCACATTAAGAATCCAGCAATTTATTGATATAAAAATTATACAGCAAACAAGCCGCCCTTTAGATTGGTGATGTTTAGAACAATGCTGTTTTGAGAGTCCATTAATCAAATGGTCACTCAACTATCTCCTAAAGTCACTTTTCTTTCGTTTGTAACAACAGAACCACTGAACTATGTCTATTGCAGTCAGAAGGTTACTCAATTAGATTTTTCAAATTTTGAATTGCCAAATACATATTTTACCCTCTAAATTATAAACAATATCTTCTTTTTATTTTTTCGAAACTTTTAATATTATGATTTTCCCCTTTTAATTTACATTATGGACTTACCTATATAATAAATAAATATTCATCATAAATTAAAAAAATAAAAAGTATTTAAGCATATATAATGCTGAAATAACAAAATAATGAGCATAGTACAAAATTTAATTAGAATAATTTTTTAGTTATAATAATTTATTATTAACAATAAAAATTCAAAATTTATTTACACAGTTCAGAATGAAAGAAAATAAAGGTTGTAAAATATATATTCCATGCATGTAATATAATAAAAATAACTATTTAAATAAAGGTATTTTATAATATACATTATATATTCTTGAAAATTAGGCTCAATTATATATATATATATATATATATATATATATATATATATATATATATATATATATATATATATATATATATATATATATATAAATATATATATATATATATATATATATATATATTCCATGCACGACTTAACATAGGATATTTTATCCTATACAGATAGTCCTCATGCTTTCCGATGACATAACTTTGTGTCGTTAGAAAGTTGATAGAAAGATAATAATATAATTGAGCATAATTTTCAAGAATATTTAATGTATGTTATAAAAATACCTTTTTTTAAATAATTATTTTTATATTATGTGCATGAAATATATATTTTACAAGCCTTTATTTTCTTTCTTTCTGAATTGTTTATAAATTTTTGAATTTTTGTTGTTAATACTAAAAAGTTTTTAAGAAATTAGAAGAAGATAAATGTTTATAATTTAGAGGGTAAAATAGGTATTTGGCAATCCAAATTTGGAAAATCTAGTTGAGTGACCTTCTGAGTGCAATATGTATAGTTTGGTGACTTTATTGTTTCAAACGAAAGAAAAGATTTAGGAGATAATCTGGGATAGTTGAGTAACCATTTGTGTAATTGACTCACGTTTTTAATGTAACTCTTTATCGTCAATCATGTCACTTCAGGTAACTTTGATATTTATTGTTAGCAAATGCAAACGACGAATCAAATGTTTTGGAGCTTTAAATGTAAACTGCAAATAAAGCGTGGACTTTAATGTACAAAGAAGCAAAAGATAAAAGAATATGTGTAATGCTGGAATAATAAATATAAACACAAACAAAAAACTATATGGACTAGAGAACTAGAATAATTACAATAAATAAAAGTTTTATTTTTATTGTTTCGTGATGTCATCGTTAAGATAGAGCTCATGGTTACTTGGGACAAGCTTTTGCATCTTGATTCGTGCATTAGTGTGTCGCCTATGTTGCGTCTAGTTTCATTAGAACAGTGGGCACTATTTAGGCTTTGAGGCGTAGTGTTATAAAACCCATCTCTTTGTCACCTAAAGCTATTAGGTAGCTTCATTGGTGAAGTCATGCACTTCAGAGAAATGTGCATTGATCTCAATGAGAATGTCGACTTTGAGGAGTTGGAGTAATGTCTGCATATTGTATTCTTTTTACATATGAAAAAGGGTCATATTTGCCTCTTTACGTTAAAAAATTATTCATATCTACCATCTATATGAGTATTCAAATTTATATAGCCCTATAGTTACACTTTTGAACAAAAATGCCTATACCCGTTAAGAGATCTGGACCAAAACACTAAAATAGACACGTGGAGGGCCAATAAACATTTTAAAAGACCCCGGTTCATTTGTCCAAACCTTACCCGACCCATCCATAAATCCTCTTTTAAACCAATTCCATTGTTCATTTTAGAGGAGGTGCCATACACATTTGTGTTCAGTTTCTCCTAGATATAATAGGCATGTAACTAACTTGTATATGATTTGACCTATGCCGCAATATAAGTCTTTGAAGCCTTTGCAAAGTACCAAAGTCGGCTAGAATGCGTTTTTTAACTAATTGAATATTTTTGTAGTAACCGAGAAATCCCTTTAAATTTGTGGATAATGGACTTGTCCCTCTACCCTAATTCACTTTAGTACTAGGGTTTTGTCTGATATACATACTATGCTCTCACCACTAGACCAAAACCCGAGGGTAAATTCTCAATTAGCCTAACATTAACTTGTTATTACATCATCTAGACTTAACAGACATCGGATGGATATTTTATAGTTTTGGCATTAGAACTCAAGATAATTATTTTGTTAAATCAACTGATTTAGACAAGATCTTTTGTACCTCTCAGCAATGTAGTAGAGCAAATCTCTGCTAACAAAATTCTCGATATTAATTTTGAGCAACTGGCCCTGGCTACGATTCACCGCAATCCGACATATATTCTCCAACATTAGAGGCGTTTTGGCATCGAAATCGTCATTTCTCAAGTTGACAACACGCCACACAGTGGGGTCATGGCTCGCCTTCCACCAGGCAGTACAAACTCCCTGTGCATTCTCCAGTATCTCTATCGTTCTCAAACGCTGCAGAATGTTTGCCGCGATATCCAGCGGAAGCTCCACCCACGGCGATGGTGGCGAGGATGAAGATGGCGGAGGTAAGGAGGAAAATGATGATGCTTTTAGTTTTTTCTGTTTGACTATTCTCGGCTCCTTCTGAATACGCCTTTTTGGCCTCAGCATTTTGGATTTTCTTAGGGCTTTTGCCTTTAGCAAGTGAGTGTCACTGACGAACAAGGATATCCTCTGCTTTACTGTAACGGTTGAATTTAGCTTTTGAATTTTGAACTCTCTTCTTAGTGACATGGGCAGTCAAGGCCTAAGGGAATTCAATCGAATATTAAATTATTGTTTAAGGCGGTATGGTGGGCTGGGCCCGGACGGCAGTCCAAACAGGCCGGTTCAAGCGGTCCGGGGTTCTAGTGGTGTAAAAGTCCGTGGTAGGCCGGTCCAACTGTTAAAACCCATGAGTCGGGACCGGCAAGCGGACTTGAGCCGGTTCAACCGGGCGAGAAATTTTAAAATAGCCAGATTTACCACTGGTCGTTGAAAAATAGCCAAGTTTCAAAAGTCATTGAAATTTAGCTACTTTAAATCTGAGCGAAAACACTGTTCAAAATTCGGAAAAATACTCCTGCAAATTTTACTGGAGTTCCAACAAGTATAATTATCCAGTATAATATACTGAAGTTTGGAACACTGGTGCTCCAGTCTCCCGTAAATTTTACAGGAGTTAGAAAAGTATACCGGTCCAGCATAATATGCTGGAGTTCGTACACAAATGCACCAGAACTCCCGTATATTATACTGGATCAGTCCCTGTTGCAACAAAATAGTGACTATTTTTCATTGACTTGGTAAACGCTGGCTATTTTTCATTGACCAGTGTGAAAACTGACTATAGCATGATATTTTAACTTCAACCGGGCCAAACGGGCTCCAACGGTAATAATTCAAAAAAAATTATTTAAAAAATGGCCAACGATCAGATTTTAAAATCTAGCCGTCGGCCAAACTTTTTATAATTACATTTTTTTCCAATTCTCAACTATAAATATCCCTCATTCTTTCATTTTAACTTACAAATTCATCAATTTCTCTCTAACTTTCTTCTATATTTGCTTACTTTATTATTGTAATTTTGTAAAAATATTGTGAAGTTGGTGAATTGAAGTCTTGCAGTCTTCAACGATATTCATTTTTCAAGAAGTTGTTCGTCAATTCGGTAAACTCATTTCAACTCTTAAGTTTTACTATTATAGTTTTGTTAGTTTTGTTAATTTTTTTAGTATAATTATAAGTAATATGACATTTTCTTTGGAAAAAAAAATCGGTGGTGAGGGTAGGGGAAAATCTAAAAATGGTGAATCTAGTAGCCAAGCTACTCCTCCTCCCCGGCTCCCTGGCCCAGACCCAGACCTGTTACCCGTCCTCCTCCACCTATTATTCATGATAGTTATCACCCTTGTTTTTAATTTTTCGATAGTTAATTTTGTCATGATGTTTTCACAAGGTCAACAATTAAATGAAGAAGTTATGAATGCTCTTTTTCCTAATGAAATTATCTTTGAAAATGAGGCAGAAAATGATGATTTAGATGAAACGCAACCGGATTTAGATGATACGTCTACTAGTCCTGTTAATAACCAAAATGATACCCCGCCTGAACCTCTTGTAGTACCCCCTACTTTTAATAGACAACCTTCTAACAGCCCGAAACATCTCTTGTTTGGAATTTTTTTACTCAACTAAGAGAGCAAAACAAGGCTAAGTGTAAAACTTATTTTGATGGCTCATAAATATACTGGAGACCGTAGCGGTATGGGCACTTTGACTTGACACATATTGAAACACCCTAGAGATAAAGCTAGATTTTTACAAATGAAAGTTGCACAAGAAGGGACAAGTGTAGATACTACGGTTAATCGCAGTACAAGTTCAAATCTAGTTCAACCGGGAATTAACACTGTTACCGGTGGCATTTTATATTATGAACCAAAGATCGTGAAGAATTGGCAAAAATGGTTATTGTTATGTGCTTACCCTATAGTTTTCCTTCTAACCCTCATTTTGTGCATTATATTAGAAGAGTTTTTAATCCTACTTATAAATGATGGCATCGCGCAACAGTAAAGAGTGATATTTATAAATATAAACATGAATATGAACAATATTTGCGTTATTTATTTACTCATATAGATTGTCGAATTGCTATTACTACTGATATTGGTAGAAGTGATAATGATTGTGATTATCTAACTGTTACAAGTCATTGGATAGATGAAGAGTGGATAATGCAAAATCACATTATTGCTTATAGAATAATTAAGTCACGCCATACAAGTAAGTTTATTGCTAACACAGTTGCTGATATTTGTAGATATTTTGGCATTATAGATAAAATTATGTCAGTTTCAATGGATAATGTTTCTAGTAACACTAATGTTATAGGGTTGCTTACAACTACACTAAATCCTGCATTTAGTAATATTTTTCATGTTAGATGTATTTGTCATATTTAACATTTAATCTTTGGTGCTGGTATGAAAGTTTTGAATGTAAAAATTGGAAAGGTTAAAATGGTTCTTGATTGACTTTTTTATTCAAACCGTAGAAGTAGACTTAGAGAATATTTTAAAAAATGTGATGAATTTGGGCTTAGAGAAAGAAAGGTTCCTAAAGCTTGTCCGACTAGATGGAATTACATGTATGAAAGCTTAGTTGTTGCATATGAATATAGGAATCCAATAACCACGGTTTATAATGCTCATGTAGGTGATGGTGATGATGATGATGATGAGTACCTTACAAATCAAGATTGGAGTAATGTTAAAAATGCTTGTAGACTTTTTAGAACAATTTTATGTTGCTACAAATGAATTATCTGGGCAGTATTATCCTACTATTTCTAACTGTTTAGTTTATATTGCAGCACTTACAGATTTATTTTCTCAATTTTCAAAGGGTGGGGTAATTTATCAAGAAGCTATTACTTAAAGCTAAGTTTAAATAATATTTTTTCCCTATCCCCCTATTTTTGGTGTTGCTGCTTTGTTAAATCCTACAATGAAATTAGGAGGTCCTCACTTTTGGTATTCAAAGGATTTATGGAGCTTTATCACTTTCAACTGAGAAATTTGCTACACTTGGAGATGCAAAAGACTCAATTAAAATAAATGCTCAAACAATTTATAATGCTTATCAACTTGCCTTAGATCAAGCTAGACAAAATGATCTAACTCCTACTTTGTCTAGTTCGCAAGTATCTAAAAGAAATGCGAGCCTAAAAGCCCTTAGTTCTTGGATGGAGTTCAGGGGTACTGAAGGTGATAATTTTGGTGATAGTTCACAACTAAATGAGCTTCAAGTTTATTTGTCGCAAGGACTTGAATCAGAGAATCGTGATGGCTCCTTCGATGTTTTGGAATGGTGGAAGGACAAACAAAACCATTATCCGGTTCTTTCAAGGATGACTCGAGATATTTTAAGTGTTCAAGCTTCAATAGTGGTATCGGAGAGTGCATTCAGTCAATCCAGAGTTTAGATCGGTGATTACAGAGCGTCTATGAGGGAGAGCTTGGAAAAATCAGTACTCTTTAGAGATTGGATCCGGCCGAAAAGAAGAAATTTTTTGGACTTGCAGAATCACAGCCGAAGATAGATGAAGCTTATGAAGAAATGCTAGCGGAACTTGCACAGGATGCTGCTTCGCCCGGAAGTAGTGATGAAATAGCTTCTTTTCCACCATCACCAACGAAAATTCCTCCGGACCTTGAAGGATTTATAAGATATGTTAGAGATAATACATAGACTACCATGTAATTTGTATTGTAGCACATCTTCCTTAGTTTTTTTTCCTTTAAATGGTAGTATTAGTACCTTGTTGTGCTGTCATGACCCTAGTTCACCAATTGTGAACCTGTCATGACGGCACACAGTCTTCGCAACCAGGTAATCCTGGCACTTTACGGAAATTCAACAATCCTTGCGAAAAACGATAATAAATCATGAATAGCATAAGAAAATATATAGGGTGCCGCCTGGCACATACACTTCGACTCAAAATAATGTAAAACCTCCAAGACCCGGAAACCCACGGGCAACACAAGCTAAGAGTAAAATATAACATACGGCTCTAACATCCAGGAGTGTCTACAACAAGTGAGTACATGAATGAAACTACTAGCTAAAGGTAGAATAGAAGGAGACTCTTCGTCTCTGCGAACGCGGCAGATGCGTACCTCAAATCTCCAAGTGTAGCTCCGAGGTCACTAATAGCGCGCACGACCAGTAGTACCTGGATCTGCACAACAAAAGTGTGCAGAAGAGTAGCTTGAATACACCACAACGGTGCTTAGTAAGTGCCAAGCCTAATCCCGGTGGAGTAGTGACGAGGAAGGTCGAGGCCCTACTGAGACGAACATAAGAAATAATGTAAGAATAAATAAACAGTAGATAATGAAGTAAATCCCAAATATCTAGCAAGATAGTAATTAAAACATAACGGCAACAAGTACAGACTACGAACACAAGAAAAAACACTCAAAAGTCAGGATTCCACATAGAGCCCCGGGAATTGAGCCTGCAGTCCATTTATACCAATATCGGAGGATCTCCCGGGAATCGAACCCGTAGTCCGTCATAACAATAATAGAGGATCTCTAGGAATTGAACTCGCAGTCCTTCATACCAATAACAGAGGATCTCCAGGAATTGAACCCGCAGTCCGTCATATCAATATCAGAGGATCTCCCGGGAATCGAACCCGTAGTCCATCATGTCAATATCAGAGGATCTCCCGGAATTGAACCCATAGTCCGTCATATCAATATCAGATGATCTCTTGGGAGTTGAACCCGTAGTCCGTCATGTCAATGTCAGAGGATCTCCCGGGAATTGAACCCGTCGTTCAGCATACCAATAACAGAGGATCTCCCGGGAATCGAACCCGTAGTCCCAAAAGTAAACACACCACAACAAATCAATATTTAACGGAAAGGAAGCCAAATGCGAACAACAAGTAAAGTCGAGAATCTAACATGCTTCACAAGAAAGACAAATATGGAAATTTAGTCAAATAGAGCAAATAAATCACTAGCATGCTTTCCATGGAAAGACAGATAATTCAATTTAGTCAAGTAGAGAAAATAAATTACTAGCATGCTTTCCATGGAAAGACAAATATTTCAATTTAGTCAAATAGAGCAAATATGTTACTAACATGCTTTCCCTAAGTCAAAACAAGTGAAGTTTTATTTTTAACAATTAAATATGGGAAGAAAACACATTCTAAATAAGCCAAGTAAGGTGAATTTCCAACAACTAGCACAAGTGCACGCCCGTCACCTCGCGCACAAGGCTTTTAAACAATGACAAAGGTATCCTAAGGGTAAAGGTCCCCCACACAAGGTTAAACTAGCCACTTACCTCGAATTGGTACAAAACTGCTAAGAAACAATGCCCTTGCCATGCGTATACGACTCCGAATGGCCCAAATCTATTCAAACCAATTACGCATTATTAATAACATCGCAAGTAACTAAGTACACTGTTAAAATTAAAGCTAAGGCATGAAAATAGGTAAAATAACCAAAATTCCCCTTAGGCCAACGTCTCTGAATCAAATAATTTTTACATTTTCAGAGACCTCGTACTCTCATGAGTCTAACCATATAAAAATCTCCCAAATCAGAGGTCAAATACCCCTTCAAATCATCAAAGTTAGGTCTAAGAACTTTACCCCAATTTTCATCCATTTTTATCCTTAATTCGAATTTAAAAGATGAATTTAACCACTAAATGATGGATTAAAGATAGAGTCATAGAAACGTTACCCAAAAATCTCCTCTTTAATTCCCTCTCAAAATCGCCTTGGTCCAAGCCCAAACTTGATTTTTCAATTTATGAAATTAAACCCTCGGATAAACCCCTTTCTCTACTGTGATTTCCGCTTTTGCAGATCCAGGGACCGCTTATGCGATCCCGCTTTCGCGGAAAATACACCGCTTTTGCGGTTTTCCTTAGAGGAGCGACCAAGCGCTTTCGCGGTCCAAGACTTGCTGAAGGGAGTCCGCATCTGCAGAACCACGACCTCTTCTACTGTCTCCTGGCCCATGGACCCTTCCGATTTTGCGACTTCTGCGCCGTTTTTGCGGCGCCGCTTTTGCGGTCCCCAAGCCGCAGAAGCAGAACCAATAGAAGCATCATCATTTAATACCTTCTAACTCCCAAAACCAATCCGCCGAGCATCCGAAACACACCCGAGGCCCCCGGGACCTCTACCAAACCTACCAGCCTATCTCTTAACATCATTCAACTTGTACCAATCCTTAAATCACCTAAAAAAATGCTGGAAACACAATTTAATCAATGATTTGAACTTAAAATTGTCAAAACTTAACCAAACTCGCTTTCGATTCAAAACCTAACCAAAACACGTCCGATTGACCTAAAATTTTGCACGCACATCCCAAATGACATGACGGTGCTTGAGAAACTTCTGGAATCCCATTCCGCCCCTCGTATCAAATATTTCCTATCGGATCGGAAACTTCAAAATTCTAACTTTCGGCATTTCTACCCTAAATGAGCTACGGACATCCAAAATATATTCCGAACACGCTCCCAATCCAGAAATCACCTAACGGAGCTAACGAAACCATCGGATTTCTATTTCGAGGTCGTCTTCACACTATTCCGATCACAGACCATTTTCCAACACTTGCTCTCTTTTTTAGGGACTAAGTGTCCCAAAACATTCCGAATTCTATTACCGAACATCTCGACAACCCAAAATAGCAGAAATGAACTTAGGGGAAGCAATTAATAGGGGAACGGGGCATAAATTCCAAAGACGATCGGTCGGTTCGTCACATGTGCTCATTCAATAGGGGGAGGAAGACTAAGAAAGATATTATCATTCTTTGTTAATGTCGTAATAATAAAATATATAAGACATTCCATTGCATATTTCTTTGCAATTTATTTTATGTTTAAATTTGATATAGTATATAAGAAACTATATATATATATACCACAATACAGCCTTAGTTCAGTCAAATATGTAATATAAAAAAACTAGTACTACCTTAAATATTCTTTAGTTTTTCTTTTAACTTTAACTAGTTTTAGATGCGGTGCTCCATATTTTAAATGGAAATGTTATCTCCTCTAACAAAGCTATACACCATATTTATTATAAATCAAATTAATTTTAAATTATTATTTTCTATAACTACCTTTTATAATTTATAGCAAAATAAGTATTTGTGGCATATACTACCATTGATGCATGAAATATGCTATTTATGTGTTTTCTCTCTCTTAGACAGCCGGACATACCTATTTTAAGGTAATTGTCGTTACTGTATTCATGAATACATGACGTAAATATATGTGAATACATGCGCGTACAACTGGACTACCATGATTTTAGGCAATTTTTACTGTTCTATTCGTGAATACAGCAACGCAGATTTATGGGAATACATGCGCGTACAGTTGGACTGCCCTGATTTTAGAAGCTTATTATTGTTGTATTCATGAATACATGGCACGAATACATGTGAATACATGCACATACAATTGGAATGCCATGATTTTAGGTGTTTTTTTACTGTTGTATTCATGAATACAACAACGCGAATACATGTGAATACATGTGCGTACAACTGGACTGCCCTGATTTTAGGCACTTTTTGATGATGTATTCATGAATACATGACGTGAATACATGTGAATACATGTGTGTATAACTGGAATGCCCTAATTTTTATGCCTTTTTTGTTGTTGTATTCATGAATACAATAGCGCGAATATAGTGAATACACTACTACAGCTGAGTAGTAACAATATGAAGTAATTATGTATATGGTATATGTAGGAAGTTAATAGCCACTAAACAATAGTGGTTTCTGAAAGTTCCTCTATTAAAATCACATAAATGCTACTAAACAATATGTTTGAGTTAGAAAATAAAATTAAAAAGATTATAAGCTTTTTGAAATGATGAATGATGATCCTATTTAGCTAAGTCAATAAAAAAGTTCTCACAAAAAAATTCAGATAATTTATTGTAATTTTGATAAAAAGGGCGAACGATGTTCTGTTTTACTGAATCTTCTAAACAATAACAAAAATGGAATTGAAGAATACACACTTGGGATCATAGAGTAGTCACCGACTGATGTGCAGCTATAATTTCGTATCTTAGTGTATTATTTACCTTGCATTTTATGTGATTTAATATTAACCTATACTTTATTGCGCGTAATAGAGTCTATTTTATGTGCAAGTAAATTGGAGATGAAATTAGAGCAAAAGGAAGATTTAAAGGATAAAGTGTGTGCGAAGACTTTGGAAAGAAGAAAGAATGCATTAAGCAGTTAAAAGATGAGGAAGTTGGCGAAGCAAGCCTATGAGCTCGCGTTAGATCAGGCTAAGCGAGCCTTTGAGCTTGCGTGGAGCAGGCTCGGGAGGGATGAGGCGAGGTCCATTTCGCCTGGAGCCTCGCGAGGCAAGGTCTGAGGCGCACTTACTCCGGATTTTGAAGTCTTATTTCGTCTCCTGGTTTGACTAGGAGTCGACCGATGTCGTTTAGGTCTTAAAACAACACTTTTAAGAGATATTGTCGACCGAAGTCAAAAATAGCTCGTGGAACACTTGTTGGGATATAGAATCGCCGATTTCTACACTCCTTCATTTTTTACTTTGTAATTTATTTATGCAAAACACTTGGGATATTGTTACTATGAGTATGAGTAGCTAAATTCTCAATCCATGGTTTGATAGAACCTATTGAAGGATAATTTTTTGTTGCGTTTAATATAAATTCGCCATTTACTTTTCTCTACTTGTTGCACTATATTATTATTTTGTTTGGTTGAAGGGCCATCAATTGACTGTGTCTACTTAGTGTGTATTGCTTGAAAAAGAGAACACATTTAGGTAATGTTGAATAATACCACTCCTAACGTATTTTAGAGATCAATATGGAGGGTTTAAGGCAGGATTAGAGATAACGAAACCTTGGTGCGATAATAGTAAGCGGTAAATTAGTGCCAGCTAGCGTAGTTCCAGAGAATACGTCCAGTAAATTTTGGTAGTTGCTCGAGAGAGAGCTATGACACTTAGAGTACTCACGATCGGTAGAGGATACTTGGGCAAAATTACAGAAAACGTAGCAGGGAGAATTTCGACAATAGGGAAATCAAAACCCTAGACCTTTCCAATTTTTGTCTACAACTTGTTCGTAATTAGTTATTAATTACTGCATTTTTCATTACGTGATATTTAGTCCAATTGGTTATTTAAATATTTCTGAAGATTGATTGCATGAATTTGTACGAGTCTATTAGTTGTGCTTAATAGGCTGATTTCCTGTGGGATTCGACTCCGGACTTGTTAACCGAAATATATTTGCAACCGCTTGGTCCTTTTTATAAGGCATAGTTGTGCATGATCAAATTTTGGTATCATTGTCGAGGAGTTAATGGTGTTATTAGTTGCAGCATAGAATTCTTAGTCTAGTCAATTTTCTTTATTTTAAACTAAATACAGAAATTCTAATGTTTGTAGTCTTTGGTGTCTCAGGTGCATGACCTAGAAACTCCTCGAGAACAGGTGAATTGTCGAAGCATTATCGGATCCTGAGAAAGTTTTCAAGGCACAGAATCATGCAAACAAGAAATGCAAACTGCAACAGGACTCAACAAAACAAATCGAACCTGAAATGGATAACAGAATAGAAAATCAAACAACAGAAATAATGCGAATGACCCGAACAATTAAGGTGAGGTGCCTCTTGTGCCAAAAGCAGCATTGTATGATTAAGAACAACCCACCACCGACAATCTGGCAACTGCATTTGCAGTCCCTCAAATACAATAGAAATCATTTCAAATCACAAACAACATGCTATATTTATTGCCGAACAAGGGATGTTGTCAGGATCTTACATTGAAGACCCTCAACAACATCTGGAAAATTTCCTGTCGATATGTGTCACGCAAACGCAACCCAATATAATAACAGAAGCAATAAGGTTGTGTGAAGATGTTGATAGCCCAGAAGACAAGGAACTTGGAGATATATTTACACATGGTAACCCATGTGAATTTAACACTTCAGAAGAAGGTCACTCGGTTCATATTGATTATGACGAACTTACTAAGGCAATCCAAAACCTTTGAATTTACTCTATTTTGGTTAATTTACTTGTTAAATGTAAACCTTTCAATTTGTAAGTTTGAATTCTGAAATAAATATAGTACTTGCAATTTATAAGTGCAGTTTTTCCCATCTTCATTGTATTCTTTATATTTTTACTTTATATTAATATAACTTACAATATTTATACAAAATACCAAAAAAATTAAAAATTACACTAACCCGGCCAGGCCCCTTGTAACCGTAGCCCTTACGATTCATTTTTTACCCGGATGAATCCGAACCCGTTAAACTCGGTAAGCCCCAACCCGTAATCGGCCCGGACCCCAACCCATACTAATTTTCCCTACCTAATCCGGCCCGGCGCGGCCCGGCCCACCCGTTAGACACCCATACTTTGTACTTGGGGTTACAACACCCTCTTCTAAAGTATTTTTCAGTTGATTGCTTCTTTTTTTCTAATATCTCTTGACTAAGGAAATTGGTTCCTCTGCAGCTTCCTCATCCACTTCCACTACATTAATTTTCTTGTCATACATAACCTTTCCATTTTTTACCAGCCTTGTTTTCTTCTTCTTGCTACTTCTTTTACTCTTCTGCATGGCAGACTCAAGAGACTCATTTGTCTGCAACCTAGTAGTAGGTCACTTAAGAGAGGGATCAAGAGTGGCTATTGTCCTCCTTCTGGCAATGAATGCACCTAGTGCAATATTATCCTGGTTTTCTTTATCACTGTACCTCATAGAAGGAGCCAAAACTTCCAAAGGCTCAACATCAAAGGGTTGAAACTGACATGGGAAGAGGATCCTTGACCTGTTTCATCAGGAGAGGAGTCATTTCCTTCAAGAAGGGTCCCATTAGTTTCTGTGGTGCAGGATTTTCAAAGAGCACCACAGTTCCTTCTCCCACCAACGACTGAGTCTCTTCCCCATGAGACTCAAGCATAGTAGAGGTGACCCTATACATTATTCCTTTAGCAAATATGGTCAATATGTTTTCTATGGCCTTTGTCTCTTTAGATTCCATGGGTACAACAAACTCCGAGACCGAATTACTTGAAGACTGATCAACACTAACCTCAAAAACCTTTTCTACCTCTGGCGACAAGGATGAGAAACTAACCAATTTGGGGGTATCTGAATTCTCAACACTTAGAGGAAGAGAAGGGTTTGACGGAGTGATGAGAGAGATAGAGAGTGAAGGAGAATCAGGTTTAGGTGCTTCAATGGGAATGTTGGGAGTTGTTTCACTAGGAGCGGAGGAGTTGAGGGATTTCTTAGGAGATGTAGGAAGGGCTGTTTGATTTTCATCCATGGCAAATGATCAGTCTGAAAGTTCTGGAGAGGCTGAGAAAGAGAAAGAGAGATGATTGTTCAAGGTTTGGAGATGAGAGGGTTTTAAGGAAGAAGAGGGCAATTATGAGGGAGAGAGAAATGGGTTCTGAAACATCGGTAGTTTTTTGGGAAGATGCAATGTTTCAGAGGGAAGTGAAGGGATTTGAATGAAAAGACGTAACATACAGGGTCTGAAAAGGTTAATGACGTGGCACTTAACCGTTTGTTTCTTTTTGAGATATGTATGAGAAAAGCACAAAACTATTAACATGTGGTACAAGAACCAGATTCTTGACCGGTCTTTCAAAAATATTCTGCTCTCTTTACCGCTAATGCAGTGCTTTTACATCTTCTATTATCATCATGCATGTCTACCTGCAACGGTATTAAAGTGAGTTAGACTTGGTCAGAAAAACTTTAGCTAATTTTACCTTAATGTGACCTTCATATCCATATGGTAGGAATCATGTTCTCAATTAGGCTTTATTAGCCCCAGTTCTAGCCTATTTCTCTCAAAATGTTCTCTACTCCGTGCTTTGGTGAAGATATCTGCAATTTGGCCTTCTATACTACAAAACTTTATACAGATAAGCCCCTTCTCCACATTGTTTCTAAGAAAATGATTTCTCACATCAATGTGCCTTGTTTCTTATGTTGTATCGGGTTCTTAGCCATGTTGAGTGAACTTGTGTTGTCACATAGAAGAGGCACTCAGTCAGTGTACACACTAAAATCTTCCAATTGTTGTTTGGTCCATAGGAGCTAAGCACAATAGGAAGCTGCAGTAACATATTCTGCTTTAGCTATTGAAAGAGCAACTGAATTCTGCTTCGTTGTGCCCAACAAAATGAGGCATGAGCCTAGAAAGTGAGCCATTCCAGATATATTTTTCTTGTCCACAAGTTAACCTGCATAGTCACAATCAGCATACCCAATGAGATTGAAATTATCACCTGAAGGGTAGTACAGGACCAGGTCCTGTGTTCCCTTAAGATATCTCAAATTCTCTTGGAAACCTTCAGATGATATTCCTTGGGATTTGACTGAAACCTTGCACTAGTCTCACACTAAAGAGAATATCTGGATTACTAGGTGTGAGATAGAGAAGAGACCCAATAATGCCTCTGTACATGGTTTGATTTACAGGAGATCCAGATTCATCCATGTCCAGTCGAGTAGCAGTAGCACTTTTGATGCTTCCATATAAAACCTCATTAGGTGCTCCTTAAGATATATTTATGCTGACTGATGAATGTTCCCTTCGTGGATTACTTCATTTGAAGACCCAAAAAGAAATTCAACTCACCCATCATGCTCATCTCTAACTCACTTCCCCTGAGTTTTGAAAATTCCTCACATAGTGAATCAGTTGTCGCCCCAAAAATGATATCACCAACGTATACCTAAGAAATGAGCAGGTTTCTCTCTCGTTTATTCAGAAGTAAAGTGTTGTCAATTTTTCCTCTTGTAAAGCTATTTTCTAAGAGAAACTTTGACAATATTTCATACAAAACTCGAGGAGCCTACTTCAGCTCATACAATGCCTTATCCAATTTGAACACATGATCGGGGTGTTCATGACATTAAAAACCTAGAGGTTGATTTACATAAACTTCTTATTTGAGGATACCATTCAGGAATGCATTTTTGACATATATTTGGAACAGAGTGAATTCTATATGTAATGCAAAGGCAATAAGTATTCTGATAGCTTCCATGCGAGCAACAGGAGCAAAAATCTCATCATAATCAATTCCTTCCTCATGATTGTAGCTCTGAACAACTAACCTTGCCTTGTTCCTTGTAGTGTTCCCATGTTCATCAAGCTTGTTCCTGAATACCCACCTAGTTCTTATGATGGTGCGATCTGAATGTCTAGGTACTAGGTGCCACACTTTGTTCTTTTCGAATTGATGCATCTCATCTCGATTGTTGTGATCTGGTCTACATCTTTTAGGGCTTTTTAAATATTTTTGGGCTCTATTTGGGAAAAAAGGCGGAGAAGGCAAGTGAATTTCTGGCTTTTGATCTGGTTTGCACTCTTGAATCTAGAGGGGTAATTATGTTTTGAAGGGGATATGATTTTTTGTGTTTCCAGTTGGGTACTTGAGCTTCAATTGCAGATGAGCTGGGTTCCTTTGTATCCTTCTTTCAGCTACCTATGGAGTATTTTGAACTGAATAAATCACTCTTTCTTCATCTTCAATGGTTGTAATTGTAGTACTTGGTTCCTCTCCGACTGATGAGGAAGAGACAATATTGTCTTCACTTGTCTTCTTTACTTGACTCATCATATTTGCCTTTCCATTTGCCATATCAATGACCTCACCTAAAACTAGCAGAGGCTCTCCATCTTGATCATCCTTATTGCTTTTCTCACATGAGAGGTAGGACTCGTCAAAGATTATATGTACACTCTCCTCTACTCACTAAGTTCGATTATTGTATACCTTGTAAGCTTTACTTTGAGGAGAGTATCCCAAGAAGATTCCTTCATCACTCTTGGCATCGAATTTTCCAAGCTAATCATTTCCATTGTTGAGAACATAGCATTTGCATCCAAATGTTCTTAAGTGAATCGTCTTAGGTTTCCTTCCATTCAACAACTCATGTAGAGTTTTGTTCAAGAGAGACCTGCTCATGCATCTATTCACCAAGTAGCAGGCAATGTTGACAACTTCAACCCAGAAGTTCTTAGTAATCCTACTATCGATTAGCGTTGTCCTTGCCATTTATTCAAGGGTTCTGTTCTTCCTTTTCACAACTTCATTTTGTTGTGTAGTTCTAGGGGTTGAGAATTTGTGGGTAATGACATTCTCGTTGCAGAAATCATCAAACTTGGCATTGTCAAATTCTGTTCCATCATCTGATCTAATGCATGCTACTTTTGATTCTATTTTCACTTGATTTTCTCCATAAATGCTACAAAAACTTCAAGTATCTCATCTTTTTTTCTCTAAGGAAATGATTCTATTTTCACTTGATTTTTCTCCACAAATGCTACAAAAACTTCAAGTATCTCATCTTTTTTTCTCTAAGGAACATAGTCCAAATAAATTTGGAATAGTCATCCACTATCACAAAAATGTATCTTTTTCCTCCCCTACTTTGCACTCTCATACGATCATATAGTTCCATATGAAGGAGATTAAGGGGTTTTGAGGTGCTGGCTTACTTCTTAGGCTTGAATGAGGATTGCACATGCTTCCCTCTGGCATAGGTATCACAAACTTTGTGCTCCATGAACTTTAACTTGGGCAAACCACAAACCAGGTCATTCTGAACTAGCTTATTCAGTAGAGAGAAGCTTGTATGCCCTAGTCTTCTGTTCCACAATTCAGCATAATCATCAACTACTTTCAAGCAACTCAGATCACCACTTTGTAGGGACTCAAAATTAGCATCGTAGATATTCTTGTATCTTTTGGCCACAAGTACCACTTCACTTGTTACTAGATCTGTAAATGTGCATATCTTTGATAAGAACTCCATTTTATTTCCCTTATAACATATTTGAGAAACACTTAGGAGCTTGTACTTAAGACCACTGACATAGTACACATTCTCAATTGATGAGTGAGTGATTTTCCAATCTTCCCAACTCCAAGAATGTACCACATTTTCCCATTAAAAGATAAATTACTTAATATGTATGAGAACAACCAAAAAATCACTTAAAGTGTACCGGATAGAGATAGTAATAAACAAAAATATGAACAGAATGTTATACTAAGATAATATGCTGGAAGCTCCTATCCTCTTGACAACAAAATTACCCTGCTGAATTCAGGAGTGCAAAATAGATCAAAATCCAGAAATTCACTTGCCTTCTCAGCCTTTCTTTCCCAAGGCAGTTTTACACAAATAGCCATTTTGAACTATTATGATATGTTTAACATATTTTATTCCATTTTCAGATTTCGTATAAGTTCACATGAATAAAACTGGAGAAATAAATTTTAGTATAACAGATGAGTTATAAAGGAAATATTGTTTATCAAATGTAATGTAGAATAAGGAAATTTCCATGAGATCAAAAAATAAAATAAATAAAATATGGTTCAACCCTCACAAATTCTACATTGAATGTTACATAAATAATCTGTCAGATACATAGTTTATTTTTTTCTAGTTAATATACATATATAAACATATACACACACGCCTACTAAATCTTTGCATATTAAGCGAATATTATACATACTCCTGCTATTTGGTTTAAGAGGTTACGTGAGCAGCAAGTACACAAATAGTCATTTTAGGACTACTATTTAGGAATTGTCCAATAATTATTTTGTCTTAAATATTTGTGTGAGTACGTGATTTTTGCCCTATATATAAATTATACCCGAAAATTCGAACAAAATGATTTTTCTTGATTTTTACAATTTTGGTGAATTTTTGTGTCATTTTCTGATAATTATTTGCATTTTATTTGTGCATTTTAATTCATATGAAAAATACAAAAATTGGCATTTGTTTAGGATTTAATTAAGGGTTAATTCGTTTATAACAAATAGAAAAAAATAACAAAAATAACCCACTTTTGCATTTTTAATTGTTAATTCTTGAGTTTATCGCAAAATAGATTTTAAACAATTTTAGGAATTAATTAGTTTAAATTTTAAAATATATTGAGTCTTTGTTTAAAATTTTGTATTTTTTTAAAATCAGAAAAAAAAAATACAATACAAAACGAAAACAAAAAAACAAAAAAATGAAATCTGTTTGGCTAAAAAGTTATTCGAACACTTTATATAGCTTGAAAACAATCAAAAATAATTTGAGTCAATCGGAATCAAATGTAATATGGTCTAGAGATTGTGAAATGACTAAGATATAAGAACAATGAGACAAATAACAGATTTTACACTAGAAAGAGAGAGAGAGTCAGATAGAGAGAGTTGTATATTTTCAGTAATGAAATACACATGAGCCTTTACAAAGGGAGAAGGTCCCCTTTATATACTAAGGGACCTTCCTCGAAATAATTCAAAAAAGTACAAGGGTTGATGGCCTCGATATACGAGTATCAGAGCTCGATGTGACATTACGGGGAGTCGCATCACTTGGTACATTTATTTACTCAGACCGGCCTTTTTAAGTCGATTATGCCAAGGCCGCCTTCTTTAGTGAGGCCGTATGTGGATACTATGTGAACGTGGAGAACCAAATTTGCCCAATACAGATAGTCCCTCCATTTATTAGGGATGCAGTCGAAAGGCGTCTCCAATGGACGGACATGCGTGCTTGACGCCTATGAAAATTTGGTCTCTCCTGCTGATACATCCGTGAGAGTCGTGTTCGTATGTAAAAAGGTCGTGTCGTTTGACATGTTTCCTCCTTTTTGGGATTTCTTTTTGAGGTGACATCATCAATCATATGCGTGATCATTGCTTCTGCTCCCGAGGTGGTTTGGGTTATGACGTGACGTTTTGGTTTCCTGTGCCGATTTTTTGAATCATGCCCTTTCGATTTCTGTGTACCTTTTTTTATAAATAGGTGGAGAGTTGAACTAGGTTCATCTTTCGATCTTTTTCGGAGAGTGTTATCTCACTCTTTTCCCAATCTTTTCCTGGTGTTTGCTATTCTTTTCTTCTTTGAAATTCTCAATTTCTAGAATCAAACTTGCGACCCTTAATATCTTCTTCTTATATCATTCACTATGGCTAAACATAGGCATGATGATACCAAAACCAGGGACGTTGCTTCTACCAGGGCTTCTCCATCCTCGGACAGCGAGGAGGCCGAGGAATTTTTCGTTCCTCTTTCAACGGCCAACCTGCTCCCACGCGATATGAGCAAACGACGCGACTTTCTGAATAAGTGTAAAGTCTGCCCTTGGGAGCATAGTTAGATGACGCTGTCCCACTTGGCCTCTCTCAGTGAGATGTATGATATCCCTGACCACATTGACATGGTTCCCGCGGGGCTGGATTACGCTAATGTGCCCAGGCCCGGGTATTGTGCCTTCTACGAATACGCGTTCCAAATCGGATACACCCTTCCAATTTACCCTTTAGCGGAGGAGTTGTGTCGCTGGTTCGGAGTGTGTCCAGCCCAGATTACTCTGTATGCCTTCAAAGTGTGTAAGGTGGTATCCCTTTATGCGGCGAAGGTCGGAAAGGAGGTGACCGTTCATCACCTTTTGCAAATGTTCAATGTGGTTTTCATGAGAGGCTCGATGTTGCAGTTGAGGAGCAGGGGCAAGAAAAGCTTCGTGGCGCATGCGTATGACAAGGACAATCGTAAATTTTGGACGAGGTTCTTCTACATCCGTACCGAGCACGTTGTGCCCAACCCTAATGGGTTTCCAGAAGTGTGGAATGATGCACGTATGTATTGATGTGCGTGATGTTTACTATTTTGACCTTACGTTGCTGGTTCGTACTGTCAATAGTTTTCCATTGTTTTCATGCAATGAGTGCTCGTCCTCCTCGTGGTGTTGACGACATTAGGTATTGGGTGCATGCACTGATACCGTTTGCAGAGGAAAGCCGTTCTTGGACTGACTTTCTTAGGCTCCACGCCGTCTGGTAACGACTTTACCTAATCTTTGTTACGGTTTGGGGGCCCATATAATTTCCTTACCCGTCTCTCATGTGTTTTGGTAGGTCGGGGCGCCTCTAATAAAGCGGGGAAGAAGAAGCAGCAGAAGAAAAAGAAAAAGGCTGCTGGCGGTCCTTCTAAGACGGCATCTGATCCTGAGGCGGATCTGACCTTCGTCGGCACTTCCAGGGGCAGTGCTTCGCCTTCTTTAAGACAGGATGATACATCAGAAGCGGCCCCAGAGATAGCATCTGAGGCCATGATGGAGGTCGTACCTGAGACGACGCCCATAAAGGTGCTAGTGGCTGTCCCTGATATTGCCCCTGTATGGGCGCCTTCTACCGTGCCGACCCCTTCTGAGCCTGCTCCGCACCCTGCGTAGGGGGACCATGAAGAGGAGGAGACATTGAGAGGAGGCAACGTTGGATCCTTACCGGCAAAGCCGTGGCCACCCAGTCGGGAAAGGCTAGGCCGTCTGGCTCTGTGTCAAGGCCGTCCTTTATGGCAGAGGCTATTTGCTCAGGAAGAGCTTATCTTAGGAGGGAGGCCGCAGTATGGAGAAGCGAAGACATGGATGTGGCAGGCTCAGGGGCAGTCACGGAGGGCGCAAACAGAGGAGGCAGGTCCTTAGACCGGGTGGAGAAGATGGCCGGCCAATCTTCTTGTCATATAGTGATACCAAGTCACTATAATCTGCTGGAGAACTGTGAGGAGGCAGCCTCCAGTATGACGCTCTTGTGCGTCAGTGCCAAGCGCACGACCCTGGCGGAGCTTAGTGATAACGCCTTGTCCCAAAGGGTGGCAGGCGCGGCCTTACAGGTATGTTTCTGCTTTGCTTGATGATCATTCTGTATGTAGGGTTTCGATATTCTCGTACTTATTTGGTCTCTTTTCCAGACTCTTGTCTTGGAGGTGGAGAGGGATCGGTGCCGGAAAGAGAAGATGGCCAAATACAACTGGCTGGCGCAGAAGTATAATAAGGTGCGTGAGGCGCATCAAACCCTGGCCGACATGTACAAGCAGGACCCTAACATTAGAGTGGTTCGTGAGGGCCTAGTGGAGTCCGAGGTGCAATTAAAGAAAAGAGTGGCCGAGCTAGAAAAAATGGATGAAAAGCTCATGCCGTTGTTGCTCGGGCCGCGGTGATGGAGGTCCTTATCCATGCCAAGGACGAGGAGCTATAGCTCGGTCGTATTGTGGCGGAGGAGGCGGCAGAATTACGCACCAGGGTGGCGGCTCTAACGAAGGAACTCAAAGCCACGAAGGCCGAGGTTGAGGAGCTTAAGCTAGCTCTCGCGCATGGCGATGCAACTCATGAGGCGCACGAGATGTGGATGTATGTGGAGGCCTGGTTGGTCGTGCTTGAGGAATTCCTGGCGGGTGGTCGGGCGTCCGAAGTGGAGGTTGAGCACCTGCGCAAATTAGTTAGAGTCGCTCGTGAGGCGGCGGGCTACGGTCCTGAATCACCAGCTCGAGAGCAGGGCAACTCATGAGACATCAATCGCTTGGAGCCCAGCTCTTGGATTTCCAGGGCGTACCCACCCGGAAATGAGGACGTGCCAACCTGAGGGCCAGGTCGGGCTAGATAGGTTGTGGTTTCTTAGGATCTTTGTAAATATACTTGTTCATACTGATTTTGTATCATGGGTTTTTGTTCCCCTTTGTGAAAACATATAATTTTTTTTGTAAGTAATCTTTTCCACCTTTCAGTTTGTCGTTGTACTTTTCTTTACCGTAGCTGCTTGGAATTTGTCGGCCATAGTGGTGTAAAGTTAGCCTGATGGCTTTAGCCGTGTAAAATAGGCGGCCGTAGCCTTGTGAATGTGATGGCTCTAGCCATGTACAGATAAAGCCCGTAGCCTGATGAAAATGATGGCCATAGCCATGTAAAATAAAAGTCGCATCCTAATGGCCTTGGCCGTGTAAAATAACGGTAATAACCACGTAAAATGAAGGTCGTACCCTAATGGCCATAGCCATATAAAAGATGACCATAGCCATGTAAATAATGGCCAAAGCCATGTAAAATAAAGACCGTAGCCTGATGTCTTTAGCCATATAAATGACGACCATATCCATGTAAAATAAAGCCCGTAGCATGATGGCCTTAGCCATATAAACGATGGCCATATCCATGTAAAATAAAGGTCGTAGCTTGATGGCCTTAGCCATATAAACGATGGCAATAGCCATGTAAACGATGGCCATAGCCATGTAAAATAAAGGTGGTAGCATGATGACCTTAGCCATATAAACGATGGCCATAGCCTGTAAACGATGGCTATAGCCATGTAAAATAAAGGTCGTAGCCTGATGGCCTTAGCCATATAAACGATGGCCATAGCCATGTAAAATAAAGGTCGTAGCCTAATGGCCTTAGCCATATAAACGATGGCCATATCCATGTAAACGATGGCCATAGCCATGTAAAATAAAGGTCGTAGCCTGATGGACTTATCTATATAAACGATGGCCATAGCCATGTAAAATAAAGGTCGTAGCCTGATGGCCTTATCCATATAAACGATGTCCATACCCATGTAAACGATGGCCATATCCATGTAGTATAAAGGTCGTAACCTAATGGCCTTAGCCATATAAATGATGGCCATAGCCATGTGTTCATTTGGAGGTGGTCGTAGCCTCTTCATTCATTTGGAGATGGCCGTAGACTTTTCATTCATCTAGAGATGGTCGTAGCCTTTTCATTCATCTGGAGATGGCCGTAGCCTTTTCATTCATCTTGAGATGGTCGTAGCCTTTACATTCATCTGGAGATGGCCGTAGCCTTTACATTTATTTAGAGATGGCCGTAGCCTTTACATTCATCTAGAGATGGCCATAACCTTTACATTCATTTGGAGATGGCTGTAGCATTTACATTCATCTGGAGATGGTCGTAGCCTTTTCATTTATCTGGAGATGGTCGTAGCCTTTCTATACACTTGGAGATGTCACTAATCCAGTCCCTGTATCATGTCAGGCTTGGAGTGTACACGGAGAGGTGGACATGATGCACTCACGCTGCAAAACATCTTCAGGTGGCCCCTTCACCGCCTCGTTAAAAACCTTCCCGAGAAAACCCAATTGGGACAAAACTCGGGTAAGGGAAAAAGAGTACGACTCAGGTGTCACCTTTTTAGAAGTGGAAACGTTTGAGGTGAGCGACGTTCCAGTTGTTTTGGAGTGTCTTTCCTTCCATTGTCTCCAGCTGGAATGCTCTTTCCCGGCCGCCGCTGTAATTTGGTAGGGACCATCCCAGTTTGTGCCCAATTTTCCATCGCTTGGATCTTTTAAGGCCAGAGTCTTAGCTTTGAGGACGTAATCCCCTACTTTGAGAGGCCTTATTTTTTCCCTTCCGTTGTAGTATCTTTTGACTTGTTGTTTCTGAGCTACCATTCTGACGTTGGCCATTTCTGTTCTTTCTTCGGCTTCGTCAAGATCTTGGAGTCTGCTGATATCGTTTTTCGATCCGCTGGTGTGTGAGTACCTTAAGCTGGGTTCGCCCACTTCGATAGGTATGACTGGGTCAGTTCCATAAACCAGTGAGTATGGGGTTTCTCCGGTGCTGGATTTGGGCGTGGTTCTGTGTGCCCACAAGACTTCGGGTGGTAGTTCGGTCCATAGTCCCTTGGCATCTTCGAGCTTCTTTTTAAGTATGTTCAGGATTGTTTTGTTGGAGGACTCCACTTGACCATTGGCGGGGGGTGGTATGGCATGGATAGTATTCTTTTGAAGTGCCATTTTTCGAAGAATTCAGGCGTTTTCTGGCCGATGAATTGGCGCCCATTATCGCAGCTGATTTCTTTGGGGATGCCAAAATGGCATATGATGTTCTTCTAAATAAAGGTGATTAATTCTTGCTCGCGTATTTTTGCGTATATCTTGCTTCCACCCACTTAGAAATAGTCAGTAAGAACAAGCAGAAATTGTACCTTTCCTCGCCCTGGGGGCAGCGGGCCGACTATGTCCATTCCCCACTTGATGAATGGCCAGCGGGATGTGACGGAATGGAGGGGTTCTCCTAGTTGGTATGTCATTGGGGCAAACTTTTGGCATTGCTCGCGTCGGCGGACGTACTCTGCTGCCTCTTTCTTCATGGTGGGCCAATAGTAGCCGGCGCGTATGATGCATCTAACAAGGGTGCGGTTGCCCGTGCGGGTGCCGCAATAGCCCTCGTGTACTTCTTCTAGTACAGGTCTTGCTTGTTGCGGCCCTAAGCACTTGGCTAAGGGGCCACCGAACGTCCTTTTATAAAGGTCGACGTTGATCATGCAGTACCGGCGGCTTCTACGCGAAGCTTCTTTGACTCTTTTTTATCGGGGGGTAATACCCTGTTTGGAAAATAAGATATGAACTGGTTGCGCTAGTCCCAAGTCAGGATTAGGGAAAGTACCTTGGCATGATCGATGGCCGAGTGGAGGAGTGTGACCACACTTTCTTTGCTGATGTTTTTGGTGGCGGTAGCCAACTCTGCCAGGTCATCTGGTTCGATATTCCGTGCTCTGGGAATTTGTTCGAAGCGGCATTCGTCGAATGTGGCCATTAGTGTGTGGATTTCCGATTGGTATTTTTGCAACCTCTGTTCTTTTATTTGATAAGACCCGGCGATCTGGATCACTACAAGCTGGGAGTCGCAATGGAGGAGAATTCGGCAGCTCCGTACTTGATGTCCAGTTTCATGCCTGCAATAACAGCCTCGTTGTTAGTTATCTCATGGAATCGTATGGACTGGCGAATTGTTTCACCCGTGGGGACCTCAAGAATGAGTCCCAGTCCTGATCCCGATGCGTTGGCTGCGCCGTCCGTGTAAAGGACCCCTAGGTCGATTTTGGGGTTCAGCTTCATGCCATACTTCTTTAATATTTCGAAGGCTTCCTTCAGGTGGGTGAGGTCGTCTTCCCTCTTTGATGATTTGACTAACATGTTGTCGATGTAGACCTCCATGGCTCTGCCGAGCTATTCTTTGAGCATTGCCGTTACCAGCCTTTGATAAGTGGCCCATGCGTTCTTGAGCCCGAAGGGCATTACCCTATAGCAATATGTACCTTGATGAGTAATGAAAGTCGTCTTTTCCTGATCTTCTTCGGCCATCATGATCTGATTGTAGCCTAAATATACATCAAGGAAGCTTAGCAACTCATGACCTGCCGTTGCATTTATTAGTTGATCGATGTAGGGGAGCGGGAAAGATTCCTTAGGAAAGGCCTTATTTAGATCGGTGGAATCTACACACTTCCGCCACTTCCCCTTTTTATAATATACCATTACGACGTTGGCGACCCATTCCAGGTACTTGGATTCCCTGATGGATCCATTGGCTAGCAACTATTCCACTTCTTTGCTCACTGGTTCGTTAATGGCGGCATTGAATTTCTTCTCATTTGTCACACGGGCGGGTGTAATGGGTCGACGTTGAGTTTGTGACAAGTGATTTCTTGTGGAATTCCTGGCATATCTGCATGAGAAAAACGAGCAGATCCGCATGGTTAGATAAAAATTCACGAACTGACCTAGATTTGAGAGGTTGTGGCCTATGTATACTTTCTTTGCGGGGTCGCTCCTGTTTATCTGAACGGGGTCGAGGTCTTTGACCGTGGACTTGCTAGCCTCGACCTCCTCAGGTTCTTCGATGGCGTTCTCTATTGGCCGGACCCTAGTCCCCGACAGGGCTGATTGCTATGCTTCTACGCTTGCTCCTTGGAGATGTTTGGTATGCGTGTAATCTTGGGATATCTTATAGCATTCTTGGACGTTGCGGGACTCCCCGTATGCAATGCACTCCCCATTGGGTTGGGAATTTGAAATACTTGATAGAAGGTAGATGGGACGGCTCTCATGGCGTGTATCCACGGGCGTCCGATAATGGCATTGTATGATGTTTCCTGGTTCATCACGTGGAAGGTGGTTTCTATCATGACTCCACCTGCAAAGATAGGCAGCGTCACCTCGCCTGAGGTTCTTTCCGCTGCATTATTGAAACCTGTTAGTGTTGTGCAGCGCAGGATTATTTTATCCTCAAGTCCCATGAGTGCAAGGACTCTTGGATGAATGATACATGTGCCGCTTCCATCGTCGACCATGATCCTATTAACATCAGTATCCAGTATGCGTAAAGTAATAACTAAAGCATCATACTGAGGAAAACACAAACCATCGGCATCAGACTTATCGAAGGTGATACTATCTTCGAAGTCATCATACCGTTCGTGGGCGATAGTTCGCTTCAGCTTGTCGGTGGTGAACTTGACTTGATTGATCACCGAATCATTGTCGTCTCCAATGATCATGCTGATGGTACGCGTAAGTGAGCGCGACCATGGTGGGCCATGGTGCGGTTCCCGCCCTCGTGCGAAATTGAGTTTTCCCTTGTCGCTGAGCAGCTCCTTCAAGAACCCTTGGTTCACTATTTGGACTACCTCCTGGCGGAGACCTACACAGTCCTCCGTTCTGTTCCCTCGCTCTTGGTGGAACTCGCACATGGCGTTTGACTTTCTGGTGACGAGGTCGAACTTCATCTTTGTTGGACATTGTACCTTGTTGCCCAGCTTCTCTAGTGCGTACACTACCTCTGAAGAGGAAAAACAAAAGTTATGTGTGTTGAAACACGTTCTCAAGGCACTAAACTAAACGTGTGTTCATATTTGCAGGTTTTGATAAATGACAAACGATGCGCAATTGACATATGACGAGGTCCAAGCACAAGTACGCAAATGTCATGTAACGAAGTTCAAGCACAAGACAAACAAAGATCAAGACTAAACAAAGTTATACATGAGTCGTTCTTTAATTGTGATCTTGATCCGACCACTTAACTCAAGACTTGGCTTCTCTCGTAAAATCATTTTTATCAAATCATGCATATTTAATTTAGAGCAAAATGATTTTAAATCATGCATATTTATTTTAGCAAAATGATTTTTAAACATGCCTCTAAAATCTGGACTAAGATAATCGATTATGTACTTATAATAATCGATTATGTTAAGTCAGCTGCATGACAATCGATTGTGTACCTTATGACAATCGATTGTGTTAAGGCAGTGTGCATAAGATTTTTCAAATCTGCATGACAATCGATTGTGAACCTTATGACAATTGATTGTGTTAAGGCAGTGTCCATCAGATTTTTCAAAGCTACAAAATAATCGATTGTGAACTTATGACAATCGATTGTGTTGAGGCAGTGTTCAAACATATTTTTCAAAGCTACAAAATAATCTATTGTGAACCTATGACAATCGATTGTATTGAGGCAGTGTCTATTTGATTTTTCAAAGACTGATAAATAATCGATTGTCCATATAGTATAATCGATTATGTAACTGACCGTTGTCAAAATATTTTCAAACACCGTCAAGTAATCGATTGTATGTTTTTAATAATCGATTGTTTTAAGTAAAATCTGGAAAAGATTTTTTGAACGTTGCCAAGTAATCGATTGTATATTTCTGATAATCGATTGTTTTAAGTAAAATCTGGAAAAGATTTTTTGAACGTTGCCAAGTAATCGATTGTATATTTCTGACAATCGATTGTTTTAAGTAAAATCTGGAAAGGATTTTTTGAACGTTGCCAGTAATCGATTATATGTCTTTGATAATCGATTGTGCTGCGTAAAATCTGGGAATGATTTTTGGAACGATTGGAAAACAATCGATTGTACCATCTTGACAATCGATTGTCGCAGCACAAAATCAGCAATTCTTAATTGGCAATTAGGCAACAGTTATGCATGGTTTTGACACTATAAATACATCTTCAGATCAGTCTTCTAAATACAACAACTGATCATATTATTGCTAAAGCTTGCATACTCTCTTATTCATCATTTTCTATTCAGTACATAAGTTTTTGAGAGCCAAATTCTTGACGAAAGTTGTTGCATTCTTGAGCGTATTTATTTTATTCATATCTACTCTTAAGGAGAGTCTTGTTTTGAGTGCAAAGTGTTTTTATACACTTGAAGGGAAGTGTTAATCCCTTGTATTGTAAAAAGGAACGTTGTGATTCCTTTGGTTGAAGTCTTGAAGTGTTGTAACTTTGAGCAAAGGTTGTTGAGACTTGTGTGACTCAAGTTCTCAGTTTGTAACGGTTTGTTGAGCACCCGTAAGCTTAACAGTGTTAGTGGAAATCTCGAGAGAGTCTCTCGGGGACTGGACTAGCCACGGATTGTGGTGAACCAGGATATATCGGTGCGTTCGTTCTTTATTATTTACTTATCGCACTTATTTCATTCCTGCAATTTTTGAATTCCGCAAGTTTACGTTGTTTTTTATTATAACGCTATTCACCCCCCCCCTCTAGCGTTAAGCGTATATTCTAACAATTGGTATCAGAGCCCAACTCTCTGAAAAACTTAACCGTTTGAGAGAAACAATCCATGGCTTCTACTCGTGATTCTTTTGCAGGAATAGGTGAAGGTCACTTTACCTTTTTGCCTCCAATATTTGATGGAAGCAATTACACATATTGGAAAGATCGGATGAGAATCTTCATCAAATCAAACAACTTTTATCTATGGCAAATCATCAAGTATGGTGAGCAAATGACGACTAAAGTTGGGGAAGCCATGGTAAGTGAATACAATACCAAGGCAATTAATATGTTGCATAGCGCTTTGAATCAAGAGGACTATCGGAAAATTTCCCACTGCAAAACTGCTAAAGATATGTGGGACAAGCTTGAGGACACTTATGAAAGTACGCCTCAGGAAGCGGACAGCTCATGTGATGAATCAACTGCCCGGTGTCTTATGGCAAACAAAGAAGAAGAGGTAAGTACTTCTAACTCTCACTCGTTTGAAGAAATACAAAATGCCTATGATGAATTGTATGGTGAATTTTTTAATGCTTCCAAAACGATAAGAGAATTGAAGAAAACACCTTCTTTGCAAGAAACAGATTTTCAGAAAACACTCTCTTTGAAAGAAATAGATTTTGAAAGATTGACTAGTGAAAATGAGAAGCTAAAAGAAGAAAAGAATTCTTTTGAAAATGTCACTAGTGTTCTTAAAAATAAAATTGAAGTTTTAGAAAAAGAAAATAATTTTTTGAAAAATGACAATGGCGATCTTAGAAATAAAATTAAAGCAATGAATGAAGCTTCTTCAATTGATAAATATTCTATTTGCTTATCTTGTGATTCCTTGAAATTAGAGAACATAGAACTTAGGAACACACTAGAAAAACGTAGTGTAGACATTCCTAAAACAGTTGAAGTGATTAAAAAGAAAAAGCCTAAGAAAAATAAAAGGCGTAAAAAGAATAAGAATCATGTTAGAAATTATGATGCACCACCTAGAAATAATTCTAGGATTTGTTCAAGTGAGCCTAGAAATTATCATTTTAGGCAACCTAGAAATAATTCTAGGAATGAGTCTAGAATTAACCATTTTAGACCACCTAGAAACGACTCTAGGAATTGTGCTAATGAGTCTAGAAATAATTATTCTAGACCGCCTAGAAATAACTCTAGGAATTTCAACGCTCCTAGGAATGATGATTTTAGATCACCTAGAACGTATTTGGCACAACCTAGGCATATGCACAACCCGAATGTTGTATGTCACTACTGCAACCGGGTAGGACACATAGCACCCACATGTTTTGCAAAACATAGGGATTTATCTTTTGGCTATGATTATTATTTGTCTAACCCCCAAGGACCCAAAAGTGTTTGGGTACCAAAAACCTATTTTTAGGTACTTTTGCAGGTGTGCTTGAAGGCTACAATATTGTAGTAGATGCACCAAGCACGACACCTCATTGCATCAAGGGGGAATTTCGGTTAGTTATACTTTTTGATAAAAACTGAATTGTTGATATGTGCCAGCAACCGATATTAACATATTTGTTGTTAATTTGGTTCTTATATTGTTGAAATTTTTGATGTGCTTAATCGTAGTAGTTGATATGTGTTAACAATTGAGATATCCTTGTTAACAATTAATATCAATTATCTTTGTTGATTCATATGTTGAAAATTTGTATCAATTATTAAATGATTGATCCATGTTTTGATAATTATTTTTGGTATCAATTTTTTTTTTCATGTTTGATAAACTTTTAAAATAAAAATTGGTATCAATTATTTTTTAGAAATAATGATTGATCCTTGTTAGTTATTTTTTGATAAGCATCTAATTGTTGATAAGTGTTAACAATTAGTATCTTTTTGATAAACTTTAAAATGTTTGTGCAACAATTGATAACAGTTGGTATGTATTAACTGTTAGCTTGCTTCAAATAAAAACACTTCATTTATGATTTGATAATTGTCATTTGTGGTTTAAATAACTGTTGGTATATACTAGAAAAATAAATAATTTTTTGGTGTGTATTAACTGTTAGCATATTTTGCTCAAAAAAACTTTTCACTCATGTTTTTGATGAATGCTATTTTTGGTTTGAAAAATAATTGATATATTCCTGAAATAAATGATTCATGTTTTTGATAGTTGATAAAAGTATTTCTGATAAAAATCGACTCTTGATGAATATATCTTTTGGTCTGAATAATGGTTGGTATATTTTTTTCAAAATTTTGATTTATGGTTTTAATAAAACTGTTGATTTGTTATATATTAACAGTTGACATTTTTTTTTGGTAATATGTTTTACTAAAAATAACAATTAGTATCACTGTTAATAAAATAACATTTGATACATTTGTTATGTTTTCCAACAAAAGGTTTTATCATTGTTTTATAACAATTGGTATATCTATGTTTTGTCTTGATAAATTTCTAGAAATCTTCATATTGCATACTCCTCATTGTCTTTCCTATTTTATTTTGACATTCTGGAAATGTCGAAAAAGGGAAGTAGCCTTAATATACTCTCTTCTTGTTAAATGCCAAAAGAGGAAGTGTTTAGGCGATATGCGTCAAGTAAGGGGGAATGTCTTTACGTTCTAGCTTGCCTTATTTGAGGTGGAATTTTTCATTAAGAAAAAATAGATTGCATGAATTTTATTGATGATATTATCTTGATGATATTTCTTGTATTTTAAAAATAATTTTTATTGATTATATTATCTTTGGAGCAACTAATAAATTTGTATGCAAGGAGTTCTAAAACTCATGACTAGCAAAATTTGAGATGTCAATGATGGACGAGCTTAATTTCAACTTGAGGTTGCAAGTGAAACAAATGAAAGAGGGGACTTTCATTTGTCAAACTCAATATTGCAATGAGTTGCTAAATCTAGTTGAAATAAGCAACACCAAAGCAATGGCCACTTCAATGAATTTATATGACCATCTTGACAGAAATGTGAAAGGTAAGGAGAGCAATACCAAGAATTACAAAGGTATGATCGTTCCTTACTTTACCTTATTGCTAGTAGACTTGATATAATATTTAGCGTTTATTGATGTGCTAGATATAAATCATGTCCAAAGGAGTCACATATTTCTGCGGTTAAACGAATAATGAAGTACCTAATTGGAACTTTAAATGTGGAACTTTGGTATCCCAAAGGTCCTTCACGCCAATTAATTGGCTATTCCGTCTCTGATCTTGCATGATGCAGATTAGACCGCAAAAGCAATAGTGGCACTTGCCATTTGCTTGGTAACTCCTTAGTTTCTTGGTTTAGCAAGAAACAAGTTTGTATTGTTTTTGTTTTATTGAATAATTACTGACTTGAGCGTCGGAGATGTTTACTTTCTTTCTTTTTGCAGGCATCGCCCTAAAAGCAGGGGGAATTATAAAGACTGGTGCAGAATAATCGATTCCTCTTTAGAATAATCGATTTCTCTTTAGTATATAATCGATTATCAAGTATCAATAATCGATTATGTTGACATTATTTGCTATAAACAAGTTATTTACTTGTTCTATTTTTTTTTTTGCTAATGTCAAAAGGGGGAAGAATAAGGGGCTATGCACTTAATATTTATTGGTATAAATTGAGGGGGAATTCATATGTTGAGGGGGAACAAATTGCATATCTTTACTTGTCTTGGATCGTCATTATGAATCCCTAATATGCATATCCCGCTTAAGGTTTGCCATTATCAAAAAGGGGGAAATTGTTGAAACACGTTCTCAAGGCACTAAACTAAACGTGTGTTCATATTTGCAGGTTTTGATAAATGATAAACGATGCGCAATTGACATATGACGAGGTCCAAGCACAAGCACGCAAATAGCATGTAACGAAGTTCAAGCACAAGACAAAAAAAGATCAAGACTAAACAAAGTTATACATGAGTCGTTCTTTAATTGTGATCTTGATCCGACAACTTAACTCAAGCTTGGCTTCTCTCATAAAATCATTTTTTATCAAATCATGCATATTTAATTTAGAGCAAAATGATTTTAAATCATGCATATTTATTTTAGCAAAATGATTTTTAAACATGCCTCTAAAATCTGGACTAAGATAATCGATTATGTACTTATAATAATCGATTATGTTAAGTCAGCTGCATGACAATCGATTGTATACCTTATGACAACCGATTGTGTTAAGGCAGTGTGCATCAGATTTTTCAAATCTGCATGACAATCGATTGTGAACCTTATGACAATCGATTGTGTTAAGGCAGTGTCCATCAGATTTTTCAAAGCTACAAAATAATCGATTGTGAACTTATGACAATCGATTGTGTTGAGGCAGTGTCCAAACATATTTTTCAAAGCTACAAAATAATCGATTGTGAACCTATGACAATCGATTGTATTGAGGCAGTGTCTATTTGATTTTTCAAAGACTGATAAATAATCGATTGTCTATATAGTATAATCGATTATGTAACTGACCGTTGTCAAAATATTTTCAAACACCGTCAAGTAATCGATTGTATGTTTTTAATAATCGATTGTTTTAAGTAAAATCTGGAAAATATTTTTTGAACGTTGCCAAGTAATCGATTGTATATTTCTGATAATCGATTGTTTTAAGTAAAATCTGGAAAAGCTTTTTTGAACGTTGCCAAGTAATCGATTGTATATTTCTGACAATCGATTGTTTTAAGTAAAATCTGGAAAGGATTTTTTGAACGTTGCCAGTAATCGATTATATGTCTTTGATAATCGATTGTGCTGCGTAAAATCTGAGAATGATTTTTGGAACGATTGGAAAACAATCGATTGTATCATCTTGACAATCGATTGTCGCAGCACAAAATCAGCAATTCTTAATTGGCAATTAGGCAACGGTTATGCATGGTTTTGACACTATAAATACATCTTCAAATCAGTCTTCTAAATACAACAACTGATCATATTATTGCTAAAGCTTGCATACTCTCTTATTCATCATTTTCTATTCATTACATAAGTTTTTGAGAGCCAAATTCTTGACAAAAGTTGTTGCGTTCTTGAGCGTATTTATTTTACTCATATCTACTCTTAAGGAGAGTCTTGTTTTGAGTGAAAAGTGTTTTTATACACTTGAAGGGAAGTGTTAATCCCTTGTATTGTAAAAAGGAACGTTGTGATTCCTTTGGTTGAAGTCTTGAAGTGTTGTAACTTTGAGCAAAGGTTGTTGAGACTTGTGTGACTCAAGTTCTCAGTTTGTAACGGTTTGTTGAGCACCCGTAAGCTTAACAGTGTTAGTGGAAATCTCGAGTGAGTCTCTCGGGGACTGGACTAGCCACGGGTTGTGGTGAACCAGGACACATCGGTGCGTTCGTTCTTTATTATTTACTTATCGCACTTATTTCATTCCTGCAATTTTTATATTCCGCAAGTTTACGCTGTTTTTTATTATAACGCTATTCACCCCCCTCTACCGTAAGCGTATATTCTAACAATGTGCAGATAATGGAGGGGGCGTACCTTTGTCGCTCCTTGGTGGAGCAATATATCGTTGCAGGGCGTCTGCATGCCTTGGTGGTGGTGGGTGTGAGGACCTGATGTACGGTTGATGTCTTTCCCTGCTGAGGTGTGGGTCGGGCCGTTGAGGTCGTCATCATCCCCTCGTACCTCGGTGCAACAGGCGTTGTGTAATTCTTCCCAGGTGGTGCGGGATATTTCAGGAGACGGCTGAGTAGCTTCTTGGTCGCCTTCAGACACGTTAGGTAGGCTCATTCTGACTCTGTTGAATCTGGCCAAGAACTCCCAGAGTCCTTCTCCTGGGGCTTGACGCACAACAAAAACGTCGTTGACCCGTGCTTCCTCCTTCCTTGATTATCAGCCATCTTCTCAAAGGTTGATATGCTCTTGGCCGGCAGTTGTGAGTACCACGTTAGAGCCCCTCCTGTCAGCATCTCACTGAATTTCTTCAGAAGTATGGACGGTACCTGTTCTTTTGATAAGTCGTTGCCTTTGACGACTGTAACATAGTGTATCAGGTGGTCCTCGGGGTCGGTGGTCCCGTCATATACTTTCAAGTAGGGGCATCTTGAAGGTTTTTGGGATGGGGTATGGCGCGGCTCCTTCCGTGTAGGTTCGTTCGACGAACCTCCCCATGTCTCGCTTTGGCAACAACTTAGGTGCGCCTGGGATCTTATCCACCCTTTCTTGGTGTTCCTTCATCTGATCCCGGAGTGACCTGCTCTCGTTCTCCATCTCTTCCATCTTTTTGAGGATGGCTGCGAGTGTTCCATCGTTAGCTTGGACATCGACGGGAACGTTGTTTGTTCTCCTGACCTCGAGCTCATCCTCGGTTGCGACATGATCTGCCGCTGGGGTACATCTATCATTTTGAGGCTGTTTTTTGGTTAGACCACTCAGAGTGCTTGTCAGCCACTCTTCTAGTAGTCTCTTTATTTCTGGGGGTGCTTCCTTAGTGGTAGATATTGAAGCTTCTCTTTCTCGTGGCACCACCAGGTCTTCTGATGAGGAGGGCAAGGCTTCCTCGCCTATTAGAGTAATGGGGGTTGTGTGTAGAGCATCTCCTTCGGCAGTCGTGTTGAGAGTTCCCGTGAGGTCTGTTCTAACCTCCAGGACAACCTTCATTCTAGCATTGTTTTCGGCTATTCTGGGTTGTAGAGGGTGCTTTTCGAAGGATCTCTAGAGATAAACTACAGCTTTGATTTTCAGAATCCCCACAGATGACGCTAAATTGTTTGGCTAAAAAGTTATTCGAACACTTTATATAGCTTGAAAACAATCAAAAATAATTTGAGTCAATCAGAACCAAATGTAATATGGTCTAGAGATTGTCAAATGACTAAGATATAAGAACAATGAGACAAATAGCAGATTTTACACTAGAGAGAGAGAGAGAGACGGATAGAGAGAGTTGTATATTTTCAGTAATGAAATACACATGAGCCTTTTCAAAGGGAGAAGGTCCCCTTTATATACTAAGGGACCTTCCTCGAAATAATACAAAAAAGTACAAGGGTTGGTGGCCTCGATATACGAGTGTCAGAGCTCGATGTGACGTTGCGGTGAGTCGCATCACTTGGTCCTTTTATTGACTGAGACCGGCCCTTCTTAATTCGACCTTGCCAAGGTCGCCTTCTTTAGTGAGATCGTATATGGATACTACGTGGAAGTGGAGAACCAAATTTACCCAATACAAAATCAATTAAAGAATAGAAGGTTGTTTCACCAAAGGACCTGAACTGGACCATTGTTAACTAATTTGGTCGCAGCCCAATTCAAATCAGCGCCCCAGACCCAAACAAACTTCCCACTCGGTTTGCCCTAATAGTTAATGAAACGACCCCGTTTTCATCAAGGGAAGATTTGGGTTGTCGAGGTTTTGTTGATCGAACTGCCAGGAATCTAGGGTCTCATGAGTATAATAATGTCGGATAGCCTCACCCCCTCCCTCCATCATCGTCTCCAAGCCCCTCGCGGAACCAAACGTAAAACCACTGCTCGCCGCCGCTGGAAATCGCCCACGGCAGCTGCCCATCTACAAAACCCCTCAAAATTATACCCATTATTCTTCTCATCCTCCTCGTTACCAATCCACAACCTGTTTTCCTCGAACCCCAACCAAACTCGTCGAATCTTCAACCAAATTTTTCGGCCAAAACTCAACTTTCTCCGTTCACCACCAAATTTACACCATAGGATCGCCATGGCATCCCCTCTCAAACCATCTAAGTCCCATCCCTCGAATCACTACCCATCTTCTCAAATATTAATTCTTAAAATTCTGGCCAAAACCCTAGTTTGACCATCAATTTGATACCAAATGATCCCCTAGCCTTCCTCGTAGTAATTGGTCATCAGTCAAGCTTTATTTTTTCCCAAGTTGGTCTTGTTCAAATTTGGATATTTGACCGAAGTCTTGAGGTAAGTCAGTAAGTTTTTGAGTTTAGTTTCCTTTTATTTTCTTGGTGTTCACTGACCTTCCATGACTATGTATATTCTTAATTTTGTTTAATAATAATTTTTCAACCAAAAATCAATAGTTTTCCTTATTCATGTTCATATATGTTTACTCATTTAGTTTTTAGGTTAATTGATTATTTGTTTCTGTCAGCAATTTGATTTCTATTCAATCTTTTATGTTAGATAATGGTTTGTAGAATTAAGTTTCAATCACGATTTTGTTTATTCAGTAATTTTTCGAATCCCGCTTTTTTATTGATCCTGATCAGTTTAATTCATAGTTAGTTCCTGATGTTCTGTAGATAATTCGATTTAGTGAATAGGTTAATCAAGGGTTCGAATTAGGGTTATATTTTTGTAGTTGGATAATTCAGATTAAGAGTTGTTTGGGTATAAATGTTGTTTAACTCAAACTCAGGGCTAAATTAGGTAGTTCAAGGGTAGGGAATCTAGGAAGAACTTCCTAGGAGCTTCTAGATGGGGGGCTTTTAGGTAATTTGTAAAAGATAGGTGTAGTTACTTGGATAACAAGTCAGAAAATAAGGGACTAAATGGGTAAATAAACAGGGACTGGATTTAAAACAGAAAACTAGGAGCTGCATGTTAGTTTACCTATATAAGGCAGTCATTTCTACCTTGAAACGCAAGTTTTGGAGCCCAAAAATTCTCCCCAAATGTGTTTTCCAAGTTTTAAATCTAGGATTTGAAATTCAAACTCCAAAACCGCAAAAATAATAGAAAATATCCACACAAAAAAAAGCACTATCACATTGATTTTTCTGAGTTAGTTTTGTTGAATTCTCTTCTCTTCTGATTTTGAAGCTTCACTAAAGCTTTTTGGTTTGGTTTCGAATAGTTTTGCACTTAATCGAGCTAGTTTAGTTGGATTTGGGTTCATTGAATTGGTTTGGTGTTTTCCCAGTAGATTTGGCTTTGAACAAGCTGTTGTGGTTGATTTTTCCTATTCTATTTGGTGTTCAATCGTATACTGGGCATTATGACATTATTCCTGGGCCGATTGTTAATTTCTGTTGTTGCTGATTTTTGCATACTGCTGCCATTGTATTGATGTTGCTGATCTCCTTCTTCTTTTGTCGAAATTCCATTTTTCCAAGCACACTTCGAGATTGATTTGGTGTAATACCTCCTATTGAAAGCATGAAATGAAGTTGAAGCCCAGAATTATGATTGTGCTTTGTTATTTTAGTAGATCCATATGTTTAGATAATTTTTGCAATTTGGTTAATAGCCTACTGAAATTCATGTCTGCCTTGTGGAATTGAAAACTGGACTGTGTGATTTGAATTGTCTCATAACTATCAAATTTGTAACTATTAGGTCCTAGTCTTACTTTTGTTTAATACTGGTTTCATTCTAACATTATGTTAAAATAGATAATCAGAACTGTTGTAGCTATTTGTCATTCACTAGCATGAACATGATCTCATTTCAGTGATTAGTTTAACTTTCCGGATTAGCCACTAGATTGAATGTGGGAACTGATTAGTAGATTCTTCTTATAGTTAATTTGGTCAACGGAATAATGATAAGTGTGAGCTCATAAGAATTTAAAGCAATCAAGGTATAGCTATTCTAGTTATATGCCTTATTAATTAATAATTGTTCAAACTGTTTTACAACCAAGATGTAATTAGTAAAGTGGAATTAATGTTGAGTACCGCGTGTGAGTTCGATCTCGGATTAGGACATCATAGCCGCCTGGGCTTCCCTTTTGTTCACGCTGGTCAGGTTCACTTATAGGTCCAAAATATCTCAATGATTGGGCCTACCTTTCGCCTGCACTGGGCCCAAGTAATGCCCTTTCTAGGAAGATGGCATTGAGGCTTGTGTTCTCGCTTTTAATAATGAGTCAATTCATTAGTCCATTAATATGAATTTGTATTGAAAGCTTTCTTTATTTTAGTATTAGAGACAAACAAAAAACAAAATAAAAAACAAAATATAGAGAATTATAGTTGGTTTAGATTTGTGCTTTAATTAATGAATGAGACGAGCCTTGTCAAATAAAAATGTAAATTGCGGGGCCCTCATTCAATGCTTAAGTGAAAATACTTAGAATTCGGGATGAGCCATTTAGCGAATTTGGCGGTCTTCCCCAAAGATAAATTAAATCCCGTTCTGATTGTTCTTTAAGTGGAAAAACTCTTTTATGTCCTTGCGGATGTAGTAAAAATGGAGGTATGATAATTTGAACTGAGAATCTTAACTTTAAAACTTTGTGTCCTAAAAAATTAAACAAAAAAACTAAAATTCAGGACGTAGTAGTTAATTTTTAAATATCATCCCTCTTGAATCGCTAGTGGGTGTCACTTCTACTTGCCTCTCACACTGCCCCAAGTATCGGGCTCTAGTAATGGGCCTATTAGCCCATTATTTTCACTACCAAAACACAGATCTCTTTGAAATTCCAATCGGGTATATAACACTCGTACTGCATTACTATTACAACGAAGGCGCAGCTGCTTAGCCGAAACCCTAGTTTGTGAGTCTCTAATTCTCTTTTGTTATCATCTCTGTTTTTGTTTTCCTCAATGAATTTGTATCTAATATTATGAGTCAATTTATTAGAAGGTAAGAGGAAAAAAATGGCGGTGCCACTGTTGAACAAGAAGATAGTGAAAAAGAGAGTTAAGCAGTTCAAGAGAGCTCAAAGTGACCGCAGAATCACTGTCAAGGTAACTAATTCTTTTATCTTTCGTTTTTCCTCATTTTTAATGCTTAGATCTGCTATGTGCTATGTTGGTTGATTATGTATGATTAGTTGAGGTGTTCGAGCTGATTTGGATAATACTGTTATTGGAAATTAAAATTATTGGGGAGGAAGTGAAATTTGTTCGGTTTACACCCTTAGCACTGTTTTTTCTCTGCACAGTAATGCTTAAAAAATATTTGAAGTGTTTTCTGGTTTGTTTGTGATATTCTTTTGTATTTAATGGTGGTGAGCTAGGTGGGACTGTTATGTGAATTGAGAAGGAAAACTAAAATGGAAAGTAGGGAATTTTATTGATTTGAATTACAATTTGGGTACGATTGAAACTAAACTGGACCTCTCTAATCTCCTTATTCCACCGGATTCTAACTGAATTGACCCGAAGACCCGTCTCCAACTAATTTGTACCTACCGGGTTGATCCGAGCCGTTTGATTCTATTTAAGTGAACTAATCAGCAACCTTCATCTAGTGCGTACCCTCCTGCATTGTATAATCCTCCTCCCCATTGTGTAAAAATTTCAGACAAAACCCCTTTCTTTATACTCCTAATAGTAATTGATTACACATTTCCCTTTTCTCTTCCGACATTACACATCTGTTCAATCGAGCCCCATAATTATATGTCTAAATGAAAAAATTTGGCAAATCAAGGAGCGTAATGTAATCAGACTTTTCACTATGACCAAAAAGGGAGAGTTCTAATTCCTTGGTGTCTTCCTAATCTATTTTGGTGGACTCTATTGCAGTTTAGTCCCTTCACCAGACAGGGGTAATATCTGCGCATACACTACCCTTCACCAGAAAGGGGTAAGATCTGCGCATACACTACCCTCCCAGACTCCACTTGTTTTTGCTATTGCATTTTTATTCTTGTGTCCTTCAAGTGTTTATTCTCCTTTGCTGCATTGGTTTCCAATCATTAAACCCCGTGTTATTGTACACAAAGTGATATAGAATACGCAAAGGTTTAAAGCAACAAAATGATGTTGTGAGCGGTTGTGCTTTTAGGGGATGTGAAGATTATTCTATTTGAGTGAAGGAACACGTATAATTTAGAGGGCATAAGATGCTCTTTTACAGAAAAGAAATGACAACTCCTGTGGTATGACTTAAGTCTAGTACAATCTTTCAAGTTCCCAGATTTCCTAACAAACTTTTCCAGTTCAAAGACTAAAGGAACCTTGGTTATCCTAGAAGATTTGCCTAAAGATTACTGTTTGCCCTTTATATACAAGGAACATAAATACCTCGTTGCTATGCATTTTGTTTAAGGGTTCGTTGAGTTACAGTATGTATTGCAACAATGTTGTCTTCACTAACGAAAAGGTTACTTTTAATTTATCCCTCTATGAATTCTAATTCTCTAAATTTTGATCCTTGTATGTCATTAGTTGATTTTCTATTGCATAATGCAGTTTGGTTTGCTAGGCATGTACTATGTCGCCAGAGCATTTGCCTTTTATCCAGTTCAGTTTGAAATATACACAGCTTACCAAATGAAGCTAATTATTGAATTTATCATAACAGCCAAGCTGGCGCCGACCAAAAGGTATTGATTCTAGAGTTCGAAGAAAGTTCAAGGGATGTGTCCTGATGCCCAACATTGGATATGGGTCTGACAAGAAGACTCGTCACTATCTTCCCAATGGCTTCAAGAAGTTTGTTGTGCACAATGCAAGTGAGCTTGATGTTCTAATGATGCACAACAGGTAATGCAACAACTACAGTATTTGCTTATCATTTGAACATGAAAGACTAGTTTCCTTGTCTTTGGTCTTGGCAGCCGAGTGATTGCTTTTGTTTCTGTTCACAGAACTTACTGTGCTGAGATTGCACATAACGTGTCCACAAGGAAGAGAAAAGAAATTGTTGAGCGAGCAGCCCAACTTGATGTCGTTGTGACTAACAAGCTTGCTAGGTTGCGCAGCCAGGAGGACGAATAAGCATTTGTGCTTCAAAAGAGATCTTTGAGCCTTAGAAGACACCAATACATAGTTCAGTGTTTGAACTTATTGCCTGTCTTTTGACTGCAAGCCAGTTTTGTGTTTTTCCTTAGTTGTGGCTTTTGAACCATCCAATTGCTTTTAAATGTTTAACTCATCAGATTTTAGCTTTCCAATGTTCTCTTTTGGTTATAGGTTATAGCATTGCTGCATACTGCTCTACAAATTATAATAGATGATCTGATCTTGCTTTATTTATCTAGTCTATATTATTCAACTTTTAAGAATAAAGACGAGGGTGGTACTGTTTGCGCCCTTAATTATTCTATAAGCCAACATAAATAAGGGGGAAAAGTATATCTAAGTGGTTTGCAGATGACAAGATACTAGTTCTATATGTTGAGGGATCAAAAATTTTACTTCGCCTTTAGGTAGTAGTTCCTTCGGAGTAAAATCGTTGAGAAGAGTAAAGCAAAGAAAACAAGAAAATGACAATATTTTCTGTTCTTTTGTGATTATTCTTATTCTTAGAAATTTTACTTAGCTATCATTTAGCAAAAGGAGGAAAGTGGAGAAGTTGGCTTAGTCGCTCCTTTATTAATACATATTCTTTGAACTTAAATATTGATCACTTTTCACGAAATATAAGAGGGGCAATAGTTAAAAGCAAATAGTTATTCACCCATATTATTCATGAAAAAATGGGTTGGATAATAAACCATTTAAAATGGGTCGAATATGGATAAAGAACCATATTATCCACTCAGAAAATGGATAACTAATATGTTAACTTTTGCATTTGTAAAGCCTCAAATTGGAGTTCCTCTAGTTTAGAAGACTAGGAATTCCTTCACAAGTGATCATATTTAAGAAGTCATATAATCTGCCGGATAAACTCGTTTTTATCCGTCTCAAATACGGATCAGGCATGGGCGAAGGTACATGATGTAAAGGGTGACCACCCTTCGTTAGAAAATTACACTGCGTATATAGGTAAAATATTAGGATTTAGATATATATAACATATATTGAACGCTCTTTCTTGGGGATCTTTATTTCTTTTAAGTTTGGATACTCTTAAAAAAAATTCTGCCTTCGCCACTGGGATCAAGTGAGATAATCTATGAGTTCTTTAAGATATAACTCACTAACATAAACACTAGTTAATCAAACATATTTGTTCAGTTTATGTGTGAGTTTATAAACAATGGATACATAACGGTGGAGCTTTTCTCGAATAATCAAATTCAGAATAAACAGGTTATAGGAGAACCACTAACAAAGAATTCCTCTTGATTCTTCTCTCGAGGAAATTAACATTCGACCCAGAAGGTTTCACCGTCAAACATACACAATAGGTATTAATTCAAGAAACCAAAGTCTAAGCTAGTCCTCTTCTCCCGGATTAAACCACCATCCCTGTAAGTGACTAATCACTCTTTACAACAATTTGGCTTTAAAGATTCCTGAAGGAACTTGTTTTCAAGGACAGTGAATTTATTCACACTTGCAAGCTTTCTCTCAATTTATTTTCCTCTCTCTTTTCTAACATGCCCAATTTTGGATACCCCACCACTATATACCCAATGATGCACAGCAGGTAATGCAACAAGTGTTATTTGCCTTTCTTTTTAATAATGATTAGTTTCCTTGTCTCGATCTTGGCTGCCAAGTAATCACTTCTTGTTAAACAATAAATCTAGCTGGCTATTTGTGTAAAATCATGTTTTTAGCTTGCTAGGTTACGCAGAGGAATGAATGAGCATTTAGGCTTGAGAGTTGAGAAGAGATCTTCGAGCATCATAACACCAGCAACAATAATAATTACTAACCTGTAAAATTCTATAAAATGGGATCTGGGAAGAGTAATGTGTATGCAGACCTTACTTCTATCCCGATAGGGCAGAGGGGATATTTCCGACAGATCCTCGACTAAAAAAAAAAGAAATAAAAAATAAAAAAAGATAATTCATTAATAGCTCCAATAGAAACTGTAATAATAACAGAAGCATAACCAAAAAATAAAGGACATGCAAAAACAGTAACCAATATATAAGGCTCGAGGCTAAGATAAACATTAAGAATGATGTGGACTCAACATAAATACAAGTCATCTAAGATCTACCATAATCCAACCCCGCCTCATCCTGGGTATCAAGTAAGGAAAGCTCTACTACTCCCTAACCTACAACCCTAATAATTAACCTCCAGATAGTCAAATGTCATGTTATGTCTGATCACCTCTCCACAATACTTTTTAGGCCTCCCGCTACCTCATTTTCGTGCTTTGTCATCCACAAGGACGTCCACGTTGTTTCGAACATCTACATTCCTAATATTGTACATCGACCTTAACATTCTCATCTCCTACCTTCATCTTCGAGCATTATAAGAGTGAGTATGATAATAAAATATCAACCGATTATTCCAATCTAAACAAAATTATCTAACTGTCCACTAAGCAGAAAGCATTATGGCTTTGAAACAAAGCAAAAACCAATAAAACCAGACCTGGTGTGTTACCAATTTTTTGAAGGATAAGTGCTGACCATTTAATACATCAGCTGTTCATCACAGTAAATTCTCAGAAATATAGACTAAGCAAATCTGTGAGATACCATCTACAGAAAGTAAAGTCCTCCAAGAAACACCCTCCAAATTTTCGTATGCTAAAAATGATTAAACACTGGTAAAGATGATAATAGAGAAAGCAGAACATAACAAAGAACTTGGTAAAACAAACCCCAATGTTCCAACAACACAGCAGAATTAACAAGCTCAGGAAATATATGGCCTTACTAGTGCAACCAACATAAAGGCAGTAACTGGTAACATTTAAGCAGAAAAGCATTCTACATATTACAACACAGCTTAGTACTCATCTTCGTCTTCTCCCTCCCCTTCGTCATCACCTTCAGCACCAACCTCCTCATAATCCTTCTCCAGGGCAGCAAGATCTTCACGAGCTTCACTGAATTCACCTTCCTCCATGCCCTCACCAACATACCAATGGACAAAAGCACGCTTGGCGTACATCAGATCAAACTTATGGTCAATGCGTGAGAAGACCTCAGCGACACTGGTTGAGTTGGAAATCATGCAAACAGCCCTCTGCACCTTAGCAAGGTCACCACCCGGAACAACAGTTGGTGGCTGATAGTTAATACCACACTTGAATCCGGTAGGGCACCAGTCAACGAATTGGATAGTGCGCTTAGTCTTGATGGTGGCCACAGCAGCATTAACATCCTTCGGCACCACATCACCACGGAACATGAGACAGCAAGCCATGTACTTGCCATGACGAGGGTCACACTTAACCATCATAGAAGATGGCTCAAAAGCACTGTTGGTGATCTCTGCAACTGAGAGCTGCTCGTGGTAGGCCTTCTCAGCAGAAATGACAGGAGCATATGAGGAAAGCATAAAATGGATCCTGGGATATGGCACAAGATTGGTCTGGAATTCGTTCACATCAACATTCAAAGCACCATCAAACCTCAAAGATGCTGTGAGTGAGGAGATAACCTGCACAGATTGCACACATATTAGTATTATCAGATTACAGTTAAATTTTTTTGTTAGACAATCGTAAATGATAGGTTATTAAGCTACCTGTGAGATAAGGCGGTTAAGGTTGGTGTAAGTAGGGCGCTCAATGTCCAGTGAGCGCCTGCAAATGTCATAAATGGCTTCGTTGTCCAGAAGGATGGAAACATCAGTGTGCTCAAGGAGGGAATGAGTTGAGAGGACACTGTTGTAAGGCTCAACAACAGAAGTTGAGACCTGTGGTGAAGGGTAAATTGTGAAACCAAGTTTTGACTTCTTTCCGTAGTCAACAGAGAGACGCTCCAGAAGAAGCGACCCCAGACCTGAACCAGTACCACCACCAACAGCATTGAAGACCAGGAACCCTTGAAGACCAGTACAGTTGTCTGCAAGCTTTCGGATGCGATCCAAGCAAAGATCAACAATCTCTTTCCCAACTACAAACAGACACAACAATAACAATCAGCATTTGACTAAAGAACAAAAAACTAACTTCAGCAAGATATAATACTTACTGGTATAGTGACCACGGGCAAAGTTGTTGGCTGCATCTTCCTTGCCACTTATGAGCTGTTCAGGGTGAAAGAGCTGTCGGTATGTTCCTGTCCTCACTTCATCAATGACAGTGGGCTCAAGATCAACAAAGACAGCCCGAGGGACATGCTTTCCAGCTCCAGTTTCGCTGAAGAAGGTATTGAATGCATCATCACCCCCTCCAACAGTCTTGTCACCTGGCATCTGGCCATCAGGCTATGGGAAAACAAGACAGAATTATCAGCAATTCACAATCAACAGGTCACTCAAGACATTGTGGCTTATAAGAATAAATAAACAGTGTATGTCCATCACTTTTAGAAATGTAACTTGTGTATAAACCAATCTAGTTTCCAAGAGCCATCATTGAAGCACCATATACCATCAATTCATACACAAGAGACTCCAAATATATGAGAAGCTTTCATTTTCTGAATCAGAATCAGGATAGAAAATCTATCAAACTCCAAAACAGACAGATAAATGTGATGCTAATAGATTTAACCAACACTAAAATTTAAATTATATTATAAGAACACAATCAATCTAAGATGCGCAGACACAAGCACACATAAAATGTGTGACTTCAAGTGGACCTACATATTAACAAGTTTTTACCAAAAATATTTTGTTACAGTCAGATACCTACAAAAACTACATTTAATTTATTCAATCAGATCTACCAAAATTTCAACATTTCAAAGACAAATGTGTATACTAAAAGCAAATAATTCAATCAGATCTATCAAAATCTTAAACATTTCAAATCAAACGGAGACACACAGTCAGATCTATCAATTTTACTCACATTCTGAAACAATCGGATACCCAAGTGACCTATGTCTGTATTACAAATCAGATAAGTTTAATTATTTAACAGTTAGAATAAAATGAACATATATAGACCAGATCTAAAATATTCACTCAGATCTATTGAAAAAACATTCAGATCTTAGATCAATTGACACAAACATAACCTAGAAGTAAATTAAAAATCAGATCTATGAAAAAGAAATCACATCTATTCAAACAGATCTACCGCAAATGTTTGACATTTTAATCGATTTATGCGAAGCAAATACACATGTCAAAACAGAGAAAATGTGATTATTAAGAAAAATATATCATACCTGAATGCCGTGCTCCAGGCAGTAAAGTTCCCAGCAGGCGTTTCCGACCTGAATACCAGCCTGACCAATGTGGATCGAAATGCACTCTCTCATTTTCACCGAAACCCTAAAAATTCAAATTCCAAAGAGGAGAAGGAGCGGCGTTTATCAAGACGCCGTTTCAACAGAAAGAGATGAGTTTTCGAAATTCGAATTGTGAGTGTGGTATTACTGAAGGGCCTCTGCTTTATAGGAGAAAGAATAAGGGAAAGGCGAAATGGATATCGGGTTGAGTAATACGGGTTATTAACTATGGTTAAGAATGTTTTTCGGTGATTTAGATTTTTATTAACCGTGGTTTGGTTATGTTAGGTCCAGCCGGTTCTGTTTTGAATTTTTTTGAATTGTGTGGAAAAGCCGAAAATGACGTTGCTCCTTCATTAGAAGAGATATTTGCAACTGTTATCCTTCATTAAATTCAAAATTAAATGTGATTAAAAAATTAAATATGCTTAATCAGAGATCAAAGGAACCAAGCCAATATTTCAGTGAACAATTTCCTTATTGGAATTGTAATGTATATTCAACAAAAAGCACTTTGAGCAAAAAGATAAAATGTAATGAAATTTACTATTTGCTTGATATATTTTAAAAATATCACTTTCAAAATTTGCGCAAGGATCTTACGGAAGTATTAAGGATCTATTTGGTCATATATTTTGTCAAAATAAATTTGGGTTTTATTTTGTAAACACGTGTTTGATCATTGCCAATATTTTAGCAAAATCCCGAATCCCATAGCTGATTTTGGGCCAAAATATCATTGTTACCCTTTTTTAAAAATCGCCCCAAACTTTTATATTTTATAAAAGAGTCCGCCATTTATTATTTTGCAACAATGTTGCTTCATCATCTTGATCATCTCATAGTATATCATGTAGTTCATTATAATAATGATAATTTAATACCAAATTTATTTATGCTCAGGACCATGGGGCGATAACATAATGAATGTTATTGATAATTGTACTATCGTATTTGTGATAGTTTTTAGAACTTGTGGGTATAAGTCATGTTTCATATTTTTTCAAAATAAATTTGGAAAATATATTTTAAAATTTGATATCTAAACACATTTTTATCTTCAAACCAAATTCACCTAAATCAGATTTCTCAAAATAAATATGAGAATTTATGGCCAAATGCTAGCTAAAAATAGGGAAGCAAAAAGATAGAAAAAACTAAGAGTTTTTTATTTTATTTGGTTCAAGGGAAAATATGAAGGAGAAGAAGAAAAACAATAAAAAGTGAAAATGTTTCTCGTCTAGATAAATTTTGTTTTTGTTATAAAATAAAAGTGACTTAGTAAAATGTAAATAAGAAATAGAGATAGGAAGAAGGAGTATTTCACTTCTTTTGGCGTGTCTTCCATTACAATTTAAATAGCCTTTTATAGGCATAAAATGAGAATACTTACTATTGTAAATAGTGAATGGAATGAACATAAAGTAGGACATTTAATCTGTAAGTTATTCACGATATGGACATCCAATCTACAAACTATTTATAACATCCCCCTTGTATGTGTTGGAAACACGTTCTCAATGCGATATACTAAACGTGTATTCTTTTGTAGGTTTTGATGAATGACAAACAAAGCACAAATTGATATATGACGAAGTTCAAGTACAAGAGCACAAATGTTGAGATTGAAGCTCAAGACGTTGTTTTTAATTGTTATTATTGAGTTATTCTTAAATGTGATCTTGATCCTATAACTTGACTCCATAACATGGCTTCTCTCATAAAACTATTTTCCAAAATCATGCATACTTATTTCTGTATCAAATAATTTCAAATGATGCATATTTACATTAGACAAAATGTTTTATAAACATGCCTCAAAAATCTGGGCTAAAATAATCGATTATGAACTTATGATAATCGATTGTTTCTGAGCCAAGACTGCATGACAATCGATTATGAATTAATGGTAATCGATTGTGAGTAAGATAGTGAACATCAGGTTTTTCCAAATCTGCATGATAATCGATTGTGATCAAATGCCAATCGATTGTTGTTGAGGTAAAGTTTTTCAATACTCAAAATAATCGATTATGAACTAATGGTGATCGATTATGTTGAGACAATGTCTTCCAGTGATTTTAAATTTAATTAAGTAATGGATTATGTCTTTAGATAATCGATTATCACTGAGACAGTAAGTTTTATGATTTTCAGAAAATAACAAGTAATCGATCATGGCTTTAAATAATCGATTATCACTGAGACAGTAAGTTTCATGATTTTCAGAAAATAACAAGTAATCGATTGTTGCAAAGGACAATCGATTGTTGAAGCTGACCGTTGTCAAATGATTTTCAAATACCTCAAAGTAATCGATTATTGGTTTTTATATAATCGATGTTTTGCTTAAAATCTGGAAATGATTTTTAGAACGTTGCTGAGGTAATCGATTATAGATTTTATATAATCGATGTTTTGCTTAAAATCCGGAAATGATTTTTAGAACGTTGCCAATATAATCGATTATGGATTTGGTGTAATCGATTATCTGTTTTTGAATCTTGCCAGTAATCGATTATGGATTGTAAGTAATCGATTATGAAGCGTAAAATCTGGGATTGATTTTTGATCTGACTGGCAGATAATCGATTGTTCGGTATTGACAATCGATTATCACTGAGTAAATTCAGCAATTCTTAATTGGCAATTAGACAACGGTAAGACCAAGTTTTGCACCTATAAATACAGCTTCAACTCAGTGTTTTATACACAACAACATACATTAACTGATCATTACATTGCTTTAAGCTTTCATTCAATTGTTCATCATTTTCTACTCATTTCTTAAAGCTTTTGAGAGCCATATTATTGTTCAAAGTTGTTGTGATCTTGAGCGTATTATTTTACTCATATCTACTCATCAAGGAGTACCTTTGTTAAGTGAGTGTTCAAGTATTTCAAATACTTGTAAGAGAATTTTGATTCTCTTGTGTTGAGGAACTTGTGCTTCCTCTGTTGAAGTCTTTGGGATTGTATCCCCGAGCAAGTGAAGTCTTTGGGATTGTATCCCCGAGCAAGTGAAGTCTTTGAGGTGAGGAACCTCCGAGCAAGTGAAGTCTTTGGGATTGTATCCCCGAGCAAGTGAAGTCTTTGAGGTGAGGAACCTCCGAGCAAGTGAAGTCTTTGAGATTGTATCTCCGAGCAACTGTAAAGGTTTGTTAAGCACCCGTAAGCTTAACAAGTTAGTAGAAAATCTCGAGAGAGTCTCTCGGGGACTGGACTAACCACTGTTGTGGCCAACCAGGATATATCCTTGTGTAAGTTATTTTTATTGCACTTATTTACTTCCTGTAAAATTTAAATTCCGCAAGAAAACGCTAAATTTCATTAAAACGCTATTCACCCCCCCTCTAGCGTTAAGCGTTATTTCTAACAATTGGTATCAAAGCCCAACTCTCTGAAAAACTTAACAGTTTGAGAGAACCATCCATGGCTTCTACTCTAGATTCTTTTGCAGGAATTGAAGAAGGACAATGCCCTACACGACCTCCTCTATTCAATGGCACAAATTACTCATACTGGAAGGAGAGGATGGAAATCTTCATTCGGTCAAACTGTCCCTACCTTTGGAAGGTGTACACAAAGGGAAATGAAATTCCAGTCAAGAAAGTGGAAAGCGAATGGATTCCCAAATCCGAAGAGGAGTACACCACAGAGGACAATAGAATGATTCAAAATAATTATAAAGCTGTAAATTTATTGTATTGTGCTATTAACGCTAACGATTACAGGAAACTTTCATGTTGCAAAACAGCAAAAGAAATGTGGGACAAATTAGAAGTCACTTATGAAGGGACTGACCAGGTAAGAGAAGCAAAAGTTGATTTTCTTACTCATGCTTACGAATTGTTTCATATGAAGGAAGGAGAAAAAGTAGATGAGATGTTTGAGCGCTTTTCAACAATAGTAAATGATCTACACGTCCTCAAGAAGACGTTCACGGATAGAGAACTTGTTCGAAAAGTTCTTAGAAGCCTCACACCGGCATGGCGATCCAAAGCCGATGCTATCCAAGAATCAATTGGAGTCTCAAACGTCACCATCGACGCACTAAGAGGTAATCTTAAAACCTATGAATCTACTATTCTTAACCCGTTTGTTGATGATCAAAGAAGGCAAAAGATTGCTCTAAAAGCGAGCACAAGCCAACCAAAGATTGAAGAGGAAGAAGACAACGAGTTTGGATTAGTCATTAAAAGATTCCAAAAGTTTATGCACAAGGAATATGAGCGCAAAGGGAAAAAACAAGGTGAGCAAACAAAATGCTATGAATGTGGAGAAACTGGACACATCAAAATAAATTGCCCAAACATCAAAAAGGAGAAGAAATCCTTTAAAAAGCAACGGGCATATATCTCGTGGGGAGGCGACTCCGGAGATGAATCAAGTGAAGAAGAAAACGACGAAGCTGCAAACCTTTGTCTCATGGTACAAGAAGACAACCAAAATGAGGTACGTCAAATTTCGTCTGAAAACTTTTCACTTGATGAAATGCGTAATGCATTTGATGAGTTATATACTGAATTTTTAAAGGCTTCAAAAACTGTCACTAGCTTAAGAGAAAACGCTTCTCTAAAAGAAACGGATTTTCAAAAACAGATTTCTTTAAAAGAAAAGGAATTAGAAAACTGGTTTTGGAAAATGAGAAGCTACACGAACAAAACAAGTTTTATGGAAAGAGAAGTGCCGACAAACCTGAAAGTTCTACTAAAGGTTTTGTTTCTTGTGTGATCCTTAAGAATGAAGTAGGTAGACTTAAAGGCACACTAGATAAGTTTAATTCCTCGCATAAAAACTTGAATGTTGTTCTTGATAGCCTAAAATCAACTAAGCACGGAATAGGTTTTAAAAATGAAGAAAAGGTTGATGCTAAACCTCAAAAACCTAGAGCTCAACCTAGGAACAACAACAAAAATGTGTATCCTAGAAATAGCTATCCTAGAACAAATTTGCATGCTAGACCAAGAAATGACCCTCCGCCTAGAAATAGTCACCATAGACATGATGCATATTTTAGGCAAAATTGTGAACCTCCTAAAAGACCCCAAAATGGTCCTCAACCTAGATATCATCACTCTAGAAACACTACCCATCCTAGAGATCAAAGTAGGAGAAATGATAGCTTTCAAAATAAGGTAAGGAACCTTCATTCATCTAGCTACTATGAACCTAGACGAATGCATAATCCGAATGTGACATGTCATTATTGTAGACGCATTGGTCATATTGCTCCCGCATGTTTTACTCGTCATAGACATGCTACTCAAACATATTATTACAATATGCCTAACCCTCAAGGACCCAAGATGGCATGGGTACCCAAAGAAAATTAATTTGTTTTGTAGGTGTGCTTGAAGGGATCAAGCGTACTATGGTACCTTGATAGTGGATGCTCCAAACACATGACGGGAGATGAATCCAAATCCCTTCAACTAGAGCACAAAGAAGGAGGAAGCGTCATATTTGGAAACAATCATATTCAGATCGGTTGATATTCTAAGCAATTTGAAAAACAAAATACAAGAAAAGGCACCGAAGGAAATCAATGATGAAATTGTGGAACAATCAACGGAAGAAGCCTCACATTTGGGGAGTGAGACAAAAGAACAAAATGAATGAAGGACGATCAAAGATCACCCTCTTGATCAGGTAATTGGCGACGTCGGAGGAAAGGTAAGTACCCGAAACTCTCTTAAGAACACTCTAGGACACAATTCTTAAGAGTTCACGATATCACTTGATAACACTAGTGTAATTTATTCACGTCACTATAAATTACTGACTTGAGCGTCGGAGACGTTTAATTCCTTTTTGCAGGTACTTCCCCAAAGATAAGATAAATTATGAAGTCTTAGCACACCGCAATCGATTATCTACTGTGCAGTACATCGATTATCAGTATCAATAATCGATTGTTTCGACTGATTAGTTTTATTATGCAAATGTGTTTAATTTGTTAACTCCTTATATTGCACAGTCGATTTCCGTCTCAGTCATTCAGCAATACTTTTCCAGACAATCGATTATTCTTTCCTATAATCGATTAGTTGTCATATTCAGAAATTCTCCGAGTTTTCTGTATCAACCATATTTCAATAATAATCGATTACCAATATTGACAATCGATTATTTCCTGTTTAAACTTTGTTACCGTTTGGCTCCAACATCGATTACTTTCAGGACATAAATGCTCCATAATCGATTATTTTGTGTTGATAATCGATTATCTCATTCAAATTTTTTACCGTTTGTCTCTTAAATCGATTTGTCAGTTTCAAAATTCAATCCAACAGTAAATACAATCGATTATCTCTGCCAAATAATCGATTATCTAACGGTCAGCAAATTTATTTCTTACCGTTTTTGACTGTTCCAACTTTCAATTTTCAGCAGGTATCTTTAGTAAATGGCTGATCACTCCTTCTCCTATAAATAGCCCTCATATAGGATCATTCTCACTCACTCAAGCACCATTTCTAAAAATCAAAGGTCAATTTCTTGCATCTTAGTCTCAAAAATTCAGCAGTAAAAATTTTCCAATACGTCTGGACGCTCCTCCAAACGTTCTCGTTCCAGGCAAGGTGCCTCAGCCTCAACAGTCCCTCCTCCTCTAAACTTCCCATATGAAGATGGGTCCGTTTTGTTCTTCGAAACTCAAGCTGAACTTTCTAGGTTTCTCTCCAAGTTTGAGAAGCGATTTATTCTTCCTCCTCGCTTCTCAACAAGCAAGCTCCTTGAACCTTTCGCCCCTGCCGCCAACATGCTCAAAGAGTGTCAACTCTATGATCTCTTGCTCCTTACCCATCCTCATATTAACACAACCTTAGTTGAAGAATTCTATTCAAATCTTCACAAAGATGAAGATGGTGAGGTGGTCACCTCCGTCAATGGCATTCACATTCTCCTCTCTGACGAGAACCTTCACACCATCGCCCGCATTCCAAACGATGGTGAAGATCTTATCCGGTATATTAATGAGGCCGGCTCTCTCTTTGATGAATCCAATTTTTTTCGCCAAGCCGGAATCTCTTATGATCAAGCTTCTTCTCGTCGTCCTACCATCTCGGGCATGGACCCAAATTATCGATTTCTCCTCTACTTCATCACCCGTGTCCTAAGACCTCGTAGGCACAATCATACCACCATATCCCAAGAGGACTTCAAGCTCTTACATGCCATTGTCACTGGAGCCAAGATCAATTGGTGTCGGCTCATTAAAATGCACATGCTCGATGCCGTCGCCGATAACATGCCCCTTCCTTATTCTCTCCTCATCATGAAGTTTCTTGAAGCATCCGGATTTGTCACTGAAAATGGTCCTCTCAAAAGGAGTACCAAAATATGGGAAATCTCGGAATCATCCTTCCATCAAGATGGTGATCATGCTCCAGCTCCTCCTCCTACCCGTTCTGCCCGTCGTGCTCGTCCATCTCAGGAGCCCACTCTCCAAACTATATCTGACCAGCTCTCTCAGTTGACACACGAGATCCATGGTTATTTTGACCATGTCCATTATCCCTATGCGGGTCTCGTTCCCTTTGAAGCTGCGCCGAATGACGAGGCGGATCCTGACGGAGATAATTGCTATTGTATTTTTTAATTGTATTGTTGGATGTCCCTCTGCTGTACCCCTTTAATTTTCAATAAATAAACTTTGTTTTATTTCGTCTTTGTGTATCTTTCCTTACTATTTTTTTTGCTAATGGCAAAAGGGGGAAGATAGGGATAACGGGTATGCACTACCTCTACATTGCTTAATTGCTTATAAGCTTAAATTAAGGGGGAATTCTTAAATTGAGGGGGAACAAGAACAAATGAGGGGAATTCTTAAATTGAGGGGGAACAAGAACAAATGATGCATACTTGTTACTTGTCTTGAATCGTCAACATTATTTGTCAAAATTGCATATCCCGCTTAATGTTTGCCATTATCAAAAAGGGGGAAATTGTTGGAAACACGTTCTCAATGCGATATACTAAACGTGTATTCTTTTGTAGGTTTTGATGAATGACAAACAAAGCACAAATTGATATATGACGAAGTTCAAGTACAAGAGCACAAATGTTGAGATTGAAGCTCAAGACGTTGTTTTTAATTGTTATTATTGAGTTATTCTTAAATGTGATCTTGATCCTATAACTTGACTCCATAACATGGCTTCTCTCATAAAACTATTTTCCAAAATCATGCATACTTATTTCTGTATCAAATAATTTCAAATGATGCATATTTACATTAGACAAAATGTTTTATAAACATGCCTCAAAAATCTGGGCTAAAATAATCGATTATGAACTTATGATAATCGATTGTTTCTGAGCCAAGACTGCATGACAATCGATTATGAATTAATGGTAATCGATTGTGAGTAAGATAGTGAACATCAGGTTTTTCCAAATCTGCATGATAATCGATTGTGATCAAATGCCAATCGATTGTTGTTGAGGTAAAGTTTTTCAATACTCAAAATAATCGATTATGAACTAATGGTGATCGATTATGTTGAGACAATGTCTTCCAGTGATTTTAAATTTAATTAAGTAATGGATTATGTCTTTAGATAATCGATTATCACTGAGACAGTAAGTTTTATGATTTTCAGAAAATAACAAGTAATCGATCATGGCTTTAAATAATCGATTATCACTGAGACAGTAAGTTTCATGATTTTCAGAAAATAACAAGTAATCGATTGTTGCAAAGGACAATCGATTGTTGAAGCTGACCGTTGTCAAATGATTTTCAAATACCTCAAAGTAATCGATTATTGGTTTTTATATAATCGATGTTTTGCTTAAAATCTGGAAATGATTTTTAGAACGTTGCTGAGGTAATCGATTATAGATTTTATATAATCGATGTTTTGCTTAAAATCCGGAAATGATTTTTAGAACGTTGCCAATATAATCGATTATGGATTTGGTGTAATCGATTATCTGTTTTTGAATCTTGCCAGTAATCGATTATGGATTGTAAGTAATCGATTATGAAGCGTAAAATCTGGGATTGATTTTTGATCTGACTGGCAGATAATCGATTGTTCGGTATTGACAATCGATTATCACTGAGTAAATTCAGCAATTCTTAATTGGCAATTAGACAACGGTAAGACCAAGTTTTGCACCTATAAATACAGCTTCAACTCAGTGTTTTATACACAACAACATACATTAACTGATCATTACATTGCTTTAAGCTTTCATTCAATTGTTCATCATTTTCTACTCATTTCTTAAAGCTTTTGAGAGCCATATTATTGTTCAAAGTTGTTGTGATCTTGAGCGTATTATTTTACTCATATCTACTCATCAAGGAGTACCTTTGTTAAGTGAGTGTTCAAGTATTTCAAATACTTGTAAGAGAATTTTGATTCTCTTGTGTTGAGGAACTTGTGCTTCCTCTGTTGAAGTCTTTGGGATTGTATCCCCGAGCAAGTGAAGTCTTTGGGATTGTATCCCCGAGCAAGTGAAGTCTTTGAGGTGAGGAACCTCCGAGCAAGTGAAGTCTTTGGGATTGTATCCCCGAGCAAGTGAAGTCTTTGAAGTGAGGAACCTCCGAGCAAGTGAAGTCTTTGAGATTGTATCTCCGAGCAACTGTAAAGGTTTGTTAAGCACCCGTAAGCTTAACAAGTTAGTAGAAAATCTCGAGAGAGTCTCTCGGGGACTGGACTAACCACTGTTGTGGCCAACCAGGATATATCCTTGTGTAAGTTATTTTTATTGCACTTATTTACTTCCTGTAAAATTTAAATTCCGCAAGAAAACGCTAAATTTCATTAAAACGCTATTCACCCCCCCTCTAGCGTTAAGCGTTATTTCTAACAGTATGTTCATGTAAGATAATGTCACGACCCGAATTTCTCACTCTCGGGAGTCGTGATGGCGCCTACTCGTGAAAGCTAGGCAAGCCGCGTATTATAGAATCACTAACTCATTTACTTAGCCATTTTTAACAATTTAAATTAACATGAGATCAACAATGAAATATTACCATAAATAATTACAAGCGGAAGATGTAATCTGATAACTTAGCCAAACCAGTACGACAACACCAACATACTTCTCTACTCTGAATCTGTTGTCATAATATCAGGGACCACCTACGAATACTACATACAAATGTCTAGAAAGAAAAGTACAATCTGTCTCGGAAGTAAATAAAAATAGAATACATATAAATATAGAAGAGAATGCCAGGCCTGCGGACACTTGCAGGACTACCTCGGGATCTCTAGCTGGACTGAAGGCAGCCACCCAAAGCTACAGTCCGAAAGTTGCTGCTCCGGGATCTGCACATAGTGCAGAGTATAGTATCAGCACAACCGACCCCATGTATTGGTAAATGTCTGGCCTAACCCCATCGAAGTAGTGATGAGACTAAGACCAGACTACCAAATAAACCTATGCAGTTATATAATATGTAGTGGAAAATAAAACAGGAATAAACAAGTAAAGTTGGGAGATGGTACATGATGCGAGGGAATATCAATACCAATAGTAAATTAAGAGAAAGGCATAAGGACAATTTATAATTTACAGCAAAACAATAAAGAATTCGCAACCAATCTATAAATAATTCGTATTATTTATTGTTGCGGCGCGCAACCCGATCCATAACATAATAACAGCGTTGCAGCGTGCAACATGATCCATATCATTTATCATTGTTGTGACGTGCTATATAATTGTTGCGGCATGCAACCCGATCTAATTATATCCTTATTGCGCGTGCTACCCTATCCATATAATTTCATTATTGTGGCGTGCAATCCAATCCCATTATATCATTATTGCGGTGTGCAACTCGTTCCACATATATAGCTCAATACCAAATCACAAATAGAGTCCCGGAAGGGATCAATAAAGAAACAATACTATCCCGACAAGAAAATCGACAGTATAAGTAAATACATCCCGACAAGGGAAAATCAGGTATAACCAAACTTGTTCTACATCTAGCTACCACAACTAACACCAATACACAATCATAAATAATTTTTTCGAGAATAATCATAATCCTTGCTCAACACAGATTATCATCAACTTAGGCGTTCGTAATATTTATTAAAAACACAACAATTTTAATTTAAGACTCTTGGTCATGCTTGACACCAACGTATAAATACTCGCCACCATGCATATACGTCGTACTCAACAAGTAACATGTAGCAAATGGGAGACAACTCCTAATCCCTCAAGCTAAAGTTATACCAAATACTTTTCTCGAACTTCCACAACCATCTCAAACCTCAAACACTATTTTTCCTTTAGAATTTGGCTCCAAATAAATTGTATCTAGACATAATCGACTTAATAACATCAATAAATGCTAAACAATCTAATTCCAATGCTTAATTGTAGATTTCCTATCATTCTTTTCAAAAAGTAAAAATTTACCCCGGGCCCGCTTGGTCAAAACCCGAGGTTCGGACCAAAATCCGATCACACATTCATCCACGATCCCGAATATATAATTAGTTTCAAAATTCAACTCCAAAACGAGGTCTAAATTCCAATTATACAAAAGCCCTAACTCTAACCAAATACCTAATTTTATACCCTTAAGAACATGATTTAGGCCTAGAAATCTAATGGGTGTTAGTGAAAATTGAAGAAAATAAGTCTAAGATTACATACCTATTGATTTGGTGAAATTCTCTTTCAAAAATCGCCCAATTTGGAGTTTGGAAGAAGAAGTTATGAAATTTTGGTGAAATCCTGTATGTTCTGCTATTGTTTTAAAATCACTGGGCAGGCCTTCATCGCGTTCGAGATAGGCCTGTCGCGTTCGTCATGGGTCAGGCTTAGGTGACCTTCGTGTTCGCATTAGTCGGATCGCATTTGCATTCGTGGTCAGATGGCCGTGTTCGCGTTGAGCAAATGTGAAATCCCTCCCCCAAGCATTTAACCTTATGCGTTCGCGAAGGGTACTCCCCCCACAGCCTCATATTCGCGAAGAGTAAACTGGCACCTGAGGAAATTGCCTTACGCGTTCGCGAGTGGAACCACGCAAACGCGAAGAACAAAACCTCTATGCATTGAGACAACAAAAACCTGCAACTAATTCCAAGTTCAAAACCTTCAGAAACACATCTGAAACTCACCAGAGCCCTCGGGGCTCCAACCCAAACATGCATACTAACACAAAAACATCATATGAACTTATCTGTGCGATCAAATCGCCAAAATAACCTCTTAATCAATGAATTTAGCATAGAAATCTAAGAAAATCTCAAAACTTTCAAATACCAATTTTCACAACTACGGGTCCGAATCACCTCAAACTACTTTCGTTTCTTACCAAATTCCATAAACTCATCTTATTTCACATATAAGACCTGTACCGGGCTCCGCAACTAAAATACAGGACCGATACCATCAAATTTTAAATGCTTTTCATTTCCAAAACTCATAAATACTTCCAGAAAATAATTTTCTTTAAAATTTATTTCTCGGGCTTAGGACCTCAGAATTCGATTCCGGGCATACGCCCAAGTCCCAAATTTTTTCAAGGACCCTTCAGGGCCGTCAAATTATGGGTACAGGTCTGTTTACTCAAAATTTTGACCAAAGTCAACTTAAATTTATTTTAAGTCAAAATTCATCATTTTCCACAGGTTTTCACATGATGACTTTCTTGCTATGCATCGAATTTTGCACGCAAATCAAGGTGATGCTAGAAGAGGGTTTTAAGTCATCGGAATGCAAAATTCATTAAATCAAGTGATGACCTTTTGGGTCATCACATTCTCCACCTCTAAAATAATTGTTCGTCCTCGAACGTACATAAGAAGGAAGTACCTGAGTCAGGGAAAAGGTGGGGATAACGGCTCCGCATATCAGACTCGGACTCGCAAATCAATATCTCAACAAGATGACCTCTCCACTGAACATGAACAGAAGGGAAACTCTTCGATCTCAACTAACGAACCTGCCGATCTAGAATATCTATCGGCTCTTCCTCATAGGACAAGTCCTTGTCCAAGTGGACAGTGCTGAAATCTAACACGTGGGATGGATCACTGTGATACTTCCGAAGCATGGACACATGAAACACTGGATGCACGGCTGATAAGCTCGGCGGCAATGCAAGTCTATAAGCTATTTATCCCACTCGATCAAGAATTTCAAACTGGCCAATGAACCTAGGGCTAAGCTTGCCCTTCTTCCCAAATCTCATCAAGCCCTTCATAGGCGACACTCGAAGCAATACCCGCTCACCGACCATGGAAGTTAAATCTCGAACCTTGCGGTCGGCATATCTCTTTTGCCTGGACTGAGGTGTACGAAGCCTATCCTGAATAACCCTACCTTGTCCACATCTTGAAACAGATCCGTACCCAACAACCGAGCCTCTCCCGGCTCAAACCATCCAACCAGCGACCAATACCACCTACCATACAAAGTCTCATAAAGAGCCATCTAGATGCTCGACTGGTGGTTGATGTTGTAGGCAAACTCTATTAAAGGCAAAAACTGATCCCACGAGCATCCAAAGTCAATGAAACAACCTCGGAGCATATCCTCCAAAATCTGAATAGTCCGCTCGGACTGCCTGTACGTATGAGGATGAAACGTTGTGCTCAACTCAACCCGTGTGCCCATTTCTCGCTGAACTGCTCTCCAGAAATGTGAGGTAAACTGCGTACCTCGATCTAAAATGATAGACACCGGCACACCATGAAGACGAACAGTCTTCCGAATATAGATCTCAGTTAACCTTTCGGAACAATAGGAGACTGCCACGGGAATGAAATTTGCTGACCTGGTGAGCCTGTCAACAATAACCCACACTGCATCGAACTTCCTTTGAGTCCATGGGAGTCCAACAATGAAGTCCATAGTGATAAGCTTCCACTTCCACTCAAGAATCTCAATATTATGGAACAAACCACCAAGCCTCTGATGCTCGTACTTAACCTGCTAACAATTCAAATACCGATCCTCATATGCAACAATATCCTTCTTCATTCTCCTGCACTAATATTGCTGCCTCAAATCTTGATACATCTTCGTGGTGCCCGGATGAATATAGTACTGGGAGCTATGGGCCTCCTCTAAAATCAACTCTCGAAGTCCATCCACATTAGGCACACATACTTGAACCTGTAATCTCAAAACTCCATCATCACCTAAGGTAACCTTCTTGGAACCTCGGTGCTGCACCGTATCTCTATGGACACACAAATAGGGATCATCATACTGCCGATCTTGGATATGCTCTAATAAAGAAGAACGAGCGACTATGCAAGCTAACACGCGGCTGGGCTTAGAAACATCCAACCTCACGAATTGATTGGCCAAAGCCTGAACATCCAAAGCAAGCGGCCTCTCATCGACTGGAATATAAGCAAGAGTACCCATACTGGCTGACTTCTCACTCAAAGCATCGTCCACCACATTGGCTTTTCCTGGATGATATATGATGGTGATATCATAGTCCTTTAATAGCTCCAACCACCTTCTCTATCTCAAATTCAACTCTTTCTAATTGAATAAGTACTACAGACTCTTGTGATCCGTGAACACCTCACATGCCACGCTATACAAATAATGCCTCCAAATCTTCAACGCGTGAACAATGGCTGCCAACTCCAAATCATGAACCAGATAGTTCTTCTCATGAATCTTCAACTGCCGTGAAACATAGTCAATGACCTTGCCATCCTGCATTAACACAGCACCAAGTCCACTACGACATGCATCACAATAAATTGTATAAGGCCCTAAACCTATGGGATAACCAACACTAATGTCATAGTCAAAGTTGTCTTGAGCTTCTGAAAGCTCGTTTCACACTCATCCGACCACCTGAATTGGGTACCCTTTTGGGTCAACCTGGCCATCGGGGCTGCAATAGACGAAAAGCCATCCACGAACCGATGATAGTAGCTTGCCAATCCCAAGAAACTCTGGAGCTATGTAGCTTATGTTGTTCTAGGCCAGTTCTTGATTGCCTCAATCTTCTTTGGATCAACCTGAATACCCTCTATTGATACAACATGACCAAGGAATGCAACTGAACTCAATTAGAACTCAAACTTCGAAAACATAGCATACAACTGACTATCCCTCAGAGTCTGAAGAAACACTGTAAGATACTGCTTGTGCTCTTCCCGACTGCGGGAATAGATCAAAATATCATCAATGAAGACTATCTCGAACGAATCCAAGTAAGGAGTGAACACTAGATTCATCAAATCCATAAAAGTTGTCGGGGCATTTGTCAACTCGAATGACATTACCAAGAAAACAGAATCCTCGTACCGAGTGCGAAAAGTTGTCCTAGGGACATCGCATGATCTAATCCTCAACTTAAGGTAGCTAGATCTCAGGTCAATCTTTCAAAATACCTTGGCACCCTGAAACCGATCAAACAAATCATCAATCCTTGGCAACAAATACTTATTCTTGATCTTAACCATGTTCAATTGTCGGTAACCTATACTCATTCGCATCGATCCATCCTTCTTCTTAACAAACAACACCGGCGCACCCCAAAGAGAAACACTAGGTCTAATGAAACCCTTTTCAAGCAAGTCGTGCAATTGTTCCTTTAACTCTTTCAACTATTTCAAATCAGGCAGGGCCATACGATACGAAGGGATAGAAATAGGATGAGTGCCCGGAGTCAAATCAATGCAGAAGTCAATATCCCTGTCGGGTGGCATACCCGACAGATCTAAAGAAAATACCTCAAGAAACTCACGAACAACAGACACAAAATTAATAGAAGGAACCTCGTCTAGAGTCACAAACATATGCCAGATTGGCCAAACACCTCTTTTTGGTCATACGCCGAGCCTTCACATAAGAGATAACACTACGGGTAGAATTACTAGGAGTCCCTCTCCACTCTAAACAAGGAAAACCCGGCAAGTCTAAGGTCATAGTCTTGGCATGACTGTCCAAGATAGTGTGATAAGGTGATAACCAATCCATCCCCAATATAACATCAAAATCAACCATGGCCAGAATCAACAAATCTACACGAGTCTCAAGACCCCCAATCACCACTATACAAGCAATAGACTCGATATACTACAATAGAGTCAATCACTGGTGTAGACACATATATAGGGTCACTTAAGGAATCACTAGACATAACTAGATACGGTGCAAAATAAGATGGATTATAGGAGTATATAGACCCTGGATCAAATAAAACTGAAGCATCTATCCTATAAACCAGAATGGTACCTGTGATAACTGCATCAAAGCCTCCTCAAGCCTGACTAGAAGAGCATAACATCGGGGCTGAGCCCTGCCACCCTAAACTACATATCTGGGACATCCAGCTACTGGCTGGCTTCCACCTTTAGCTTCCTAACCTCCACCTCTAATACCTCTACCTCCACCTATAGCACCTCTACCTATACCCCTAGCTAGCGGAGCGGGTGACGAAGCACCTGGTGCCTGAACCATAGCCTAGGAACCCTGTTGCTGTGACTGAGTACCTACCAACCTTGGATAAGCCTACTCACCATACTCAAAGCATCCACCTGAATGATGCGGCCAAGGGAACTGAGACTGACCCTGGCGACCTGAATGACCACCTCAAAAACTCTGAAGCGATGGTGCATTGATAGGAGCTGGTGGTGCACTGTAGGATTGCTGATTAGAATACTGCATATGAGAACCACAATCACCTGAAGCAACGTGAAAAACTTGAAGTGCTGACTGAAAATGCCTAGGAGGATGGCCCATATCATACGAATCCTTGCCTCTAGACAAGGCATCACTGAATTTGCCTGAATGACGAGGCCTCTTGTCCGACCCATGACCACTTCCTGCGACAGAACCATCTCCACTCTCTTGTCCACATTGGCCGCCTCCTAAAAAGAAATCTCACTCCATGTTTCCATCGCCATCTAAGTCAAATAGGCTGGATAAATCCCTTAATGAACCTCCTCACCCCCTCTCTCTCGGTAGGAAGTATGATAAGAGTATGACAATCCAAGTCAATAAATCGGGTCTCACACTGGGTAACGGTCATAGAACCTTACTGGAGACGGTCAAATTGCCTCTGATAGTCCTCTCTCTGAGTGATGGGGAGAAACTTCTCTAGAAATAGCTGCGTAAAATGCTCCCAAGACAAAGCGGGTGATCTGGCTGGTCTAGCTAAGCAATAATCTATTCATTAAGTCTTGGCGAATCCTAACAAGCGAAAAGTAGGAAAATCGACCCCATTGGTCTCCACTATCCCTATTTTCATAAGAACCTCATGACAGATGTCTAGATAATCCTGAGGATCCTTAGAAGATGCGCCGCTGAAGGTAGTAATAAAGAACTCGATAAACCTATCCAATCTCCACAAAGCATCAACAAACATAGCAGCTCCATCACCGATCTGAGCTACCACACCCGCTGAGCTGCTGGAGTTTGAAACTAGGGATCCATCTGCTCCGAAGTGCGACTAGCAGGAGTCTTGGCTCCTCCTCCAACCCGAGAGATTGTTGGTGCTACAGGGAGTAACACTGCCCGGGTGACACTATCCCTAAGGCCCACTAGACGGAACAGAGCATCCTGGAGTTCTAGGGTAGCAATAAACCCCACTATTTGGGCCGGAACCTCATCATCAAAGTCAACCCGAGGATCCGCCGCTTGTGCTGGTGCTCTGGGCTGAGCCCTGCCCCTACCTCGGCCTCAAGCACGTCCTCGCCCTCGCCCTCTGCCCCTCGTAGGAGCTACTACTGAGGGGCTTGGGCTACTGATCGGTGGATAAGGAAATGTGTGTTCTCTCTGTCGATGCCCCTTATTTCCATATCGCGGACGGGAGGATCCAAAAATTGGGTATACGACATTATAGGGGGGGGACAACTCTTTATTCTCTCGAGAGAATTGGGTTATGGAGTTTTGGAGAGTCGCCACCTAATAATTATAGTGCATTAGGATACTTTAAAGAGATGAAGAGTTTTGAGAAGAAAGTAAATCAGATTTCAGGTTATGGCTTAGATATATATCGAGGAGAAGGTGTTAGCCATCCCTCAAGATCCACTAGTATGGTTCCTGGCCATGCTATAATTGTGACTTTAAGAAAATAGAGGAAGCAAATAAAGTTTGCACATAAGGATCACAAATAAGTTGAAAGCTTCAAAGAAAATAAAAGAATACAATTTTTAGAAAAAAAAGGATAATTTATAGAAAACATTTGCAAGAAAAGGGAAAAGGGGTCCTAGGTTTATACAAAATATGGATCACATCAGTGCAATATACTCCTCAAAGAGGGGTCGCACGTGATATTAGCGCACCGGTCATCATATCCATATTCTACCCTTCCCATCCCGTTATGGTATTTAAATGCGATTAGTTTCATTTACTTATTGCATGCTAGTACCCGTCCCAACCTGTCAGTCCCGAGGTATTAGGACTTCTAGGGGTAAAAGCATATATGGAGTTCAAAGGTTAAAATTCTAATTGCGACATACAAAACAAGTAGCAAATAGAGGGATGAACAAAACAAATAGGTAAGGCTCAAGTAAACCCCTTAATCAAACAACACTTAGTTTAGCATGTCTTGGCACATACTGATTTGGTCTTTAAATTAAATTTAAATAGCGAATGGACTGGTTTAACACGTATATTTAGATAGAAAGTCCGCATTAGGCAACTTGGACCCAATTGTCAGAAATTAAGGTATTTCAACCGAGTGATTTTAAAAGTACTGGTTTCAGAAAGTAGTCTAATACAGAAGAATTTTTGAAAAGAGAGTAGGGACTGCAGTAGGTGGAGAAATGAGTAAAAGGAATCATCAGACTGTCTGAGTATAAAAACATAGAAAGAGTTGTGAAAAAGTTTCAGAGACAGAAATATCTAAAGTAAGTTACATAACTGTTTTAAAAGAAGATAACTTTAGAGGATGAGTAAAACACGTTTAGGCAGGATGTTTAGAAGGAACTGTTCCAGAAAAAGATGTCGATTTGAAGAATTTAAAAGCATACTCGTTCAAAAGAGTTTTGTCAGAAGATTAAGGCATTGAAAAAAATATTACTGAATTAAGACGTTAAAGGCCAATTAACAGATCTGATATTACTTTAAGCGAATCAGACGAATTTGATGCAAGGTCCTATATTCATGATATCTACTTTCGATTTTTTTAACGCCTGTTATTGAACTTGTAAAAGATGATTGTGTTAATTAACCCTACAGCTTGTCCAATGAGTATGCAGTCCCTAAAGATATGATTTCTATATGCATTGGTTACATGAACGTTAAAGTCATATAGGCAAGATCTCTAGTGATTTGCAATATAATTAAACATTAAACCTTATAGGCAAATTTTCTAGATTACTTGCAGCATAATTAGACGTTACACCCTATAGGCATGGTATCTAGATGACTTTGAATTAGGAATATTGGACAATCCTATAGGCAGGATTTCTAATAAGAAAATTAAAGTCCTAAAGGCATAATATCTATCCTTTATTGATGCAAGAAAATAAAAACCCCTCCCACACCCCTTTACTATATTCCCCAAAGTTCTTTATACAAATTATTACAAACCAAAAGAAGGAAAGATAATACATCAAAACCAATAGCTAGATCCAAAATGCCTAATTCAATCTTAATATCTAATAACATGTGATTAACCAATTCCGGAATTCAGATTTCCAAACCCTTATCTTTATCTAGGGTGTTTCAAAGTTCCAAGGAATTTCAGGAATTTCCGGCATTGCTTACACCCAAGATACCCATTTAGAATTAGGATAGTGCAGTGTGGAATAGCTATCCCTCAGGCATCCAAGTTCAAAGGGAGCTTAAGGTCCCCAAAGCATGGCTTACAAGACATGGGCAGAACTTAGAACTAGGAATAAGTGCAAAGTGAATGAGGAATTGGGGAACCATAGAAAATGGTGGTCATACCCAGCCATAGTTGTAGACTGGCACACCCCTGACCATTTGTTTGGTCCAAACAAGTTAAGAGAAGACCTTAAAGGTCAGACCTGAGTCTGAATGATGATTAGGACAACACCAGGTTCAAGTCATGCTCAACACATAAAGGGAAAAGGGAAGTGGGAATTGATTTGAGTTAAGGGGTTCGAAGAACCTAGTTCAAAGTCATAGACAACAATGTTGAGTACTGTTATGGATGGGTAAAAAGGAAGTGATTCACATAAGCATATTAATGGCAGACACACAAGGAAATAAAGCATAAAAGATTAGGAAATAAACACTCAGTAAAGGAAAGCATAACATAACATACTAAGAAGTAAACACATATTGAAAAGGGTATTATTTAACTAGAACATACCAGTTGCAAAGTAATAATACAACAGAACAACAGAGTAAGCAAACAGCCAGAAATCAGCAGGAGTAGACTTGAGTTTGCAACAGAACACTTAAGAGTTCAGAGAGAACTCAAGAATATTGCAGAAGGTAAGAGGGAGAAAGGAGAGTAAAACACAGAGTGCTCAATACTATAAGTAAGAAAGCAATTTGATTGTGAGATAGTTCAATGCAGAAAAATTGTGATTTCAAATGCAGAAGTAGTGTGTAGATGTCTGAAAGTATCGAATTGGAAGTATGTTAAAAGTGCAGAAGGGCAGTCCCTTTTATAGTGCAAGGAAACAAATAAAAAATGTAAGGAAATATCATTGAAATCAACCTCCCTTTAGTTAAGGGATTCTGATTCCAATGGGTAAAAGCCAGTTAAGAAAATAAAATTTTGATTAAAACCTTTCAAAGTAGCACAAAAGGGGTAAATACACATACCTTATTTAATGAAAGCAATCAATAGTACACGGTTTGTGCCAAAATAAGGAAAGCAATCAATCAATGGCCAGCAAGATCAGGATTTGGGGTCTTGGTATGAATGAATCCAACCAGGAAAGGTGAAGAGGAACTCATCAACAATCAATCAGACCCTTTTGAAAAGGGACTCAGAATCAATCACAGGCTGGCCAAAGGCCCTTTGAAAGAGAAGAATGTCATATAAAAAGCATACATAGACAAGAGAGAGTTGTTGTAAAACTAGCAAGAAATCAGAATAATCAAGAAGTTAGGTTCATAGACTTGGAATGAGTCTGTAATAGGGTCAGGGTTCTGAATGGAACCTTAGTTCAAACACAAGGTTGGACTTGCCAAAACCCCCCCAAATACTAGGGTTTCTGACTCAAATCAAATACATAGATGAGAAAACAACAAATAGAATAGGCTTAATAGTCTTTTTCAGAGACTTATGAGAGAACAAACAAAAAGAAAAAGCAAGTTTGAAATACATGGAATACATTTAGGTAAAGCTTGTCACTCAAACAAGTTCAGAAGAGAGAAAATGATTCAGGCTTAGAAAAAATAGTAGGTGAAGCATGTTTAGGATTCAAACAAAGTCCATCAAAGGCAGGTAAGGAGTAAAATCTCAGTTAAAATACAGTAGAGGGATTTGTGAGATAGACAGGTAATGCAGGCTCATAAACACAAGTAGAAAAAAAGAACAGAGCAAAAGTAGGAGAACATGCATAAGATGGAAAAACATAAGAACACATGAGTAAACATGCGAGGAACGAACATAAGAACACGACATAGACATATTCACACAACGAAAAGAAAAGAAGAGACAGAAATCTTAAGATTTTTCCAGAAACCCTAAATTGAAAAACAAATTTATTTTGAAAGGGAAAATTAGGCAAAAAAACTTAAAACGCTAAATACAGCATAGATTCACCACAGATCTAAGTAAATAAAGGAAAAAAGAACCTCAAATAGCTTTAGGGTTTCTCAGAAACCCTAGAAATGAGAAGACTTGGAAAGGGTATGGTCTTTAGTCGACCTGAGCCATAGCTAGGCTCTTAAGGCTCGAATACGTCGGAACGGTGCCAGAGAGGCCATAGAACCTCAGATTTGTGGAGGATCTGCTCGAACACCATCGAGGTCGGACCTTGAAATCTCAAACAAACATGGCTTAGGAGTGAAGGAGGGTGAGCAGAGGCTGTCCATAGCCTGAGAAGCCATGGACTCTAGTCGGAGAAGACGAAGGAGACGATTAGGGTTTTCGAGTTTTTGAGAGGATTTGGGAGAGTTTGTGGGTGGCGGTCGAAGATGAGATTTAGGGTTAGGTCGTTCAAAATTAAAAAGTTAAGGATCGTTTGTGGTCGTTGATCAAAAAGATCAACGGCCTAGATTAAAAAGAAATCCAGGCAAGTTTGGCAATTGGTCAGGAGTCGGGTTAAATAAGGAATTAGGTTGTGAATATAGGTCTGTTTTAGTGCTAAGATTGGGGTCAATTGGGGGTCAAAATTGAGACGAAATTAGGCTGCAATTGAAAGGAATTGAGGCTATAATTGAAATAGCCAGTTTTTCACTTTTATTTTATAAAAGTAGTAGAAATATTTAAAAAGAAAATTAATGGCACTTAGTTAATAAATAATATGCAAATACTAATGTTAAAATATTGGGATCAATTAATATTTATAAAAATGCTATTAAATCTTAAAGAGATCAGTATTGCAATTACATACATTCAGTTTTAAAAATACCAAACGAATTTGTAAAAATAATAAAATCATGGCAACGATATTTTGATGTAAATAGGAGAACAAAATAAATTATTTTCCAAAAATGAAAAGTTTTGGAAATAATTATTGGATTTTATGATGTAAAAATAGGCCATAAATTGGTTTAAAAATCATTAAAAATGCGAAAACCTTTTGGTGTGGTTATATATGCACATATATATGTATGTATATATATATATATATATATATATATATATATATATATATATATGTATATATATATATATACATATATACATATATATATATATATATACATATATATATATACATATATATATATATATGTATATATATATGTATATATATATATATGTATATATGTATATATATATATATACATATATACATATATATATATATATACATATATATATACATATATATATATATATATGTATATATATATATGTATATATATATATATATGTATATATGTATATATATATATACATATATATATATATATATATATATATATATACATATATATATATATATATATATATATATATTACTTTTTCAAGTATTTTGGGTATAAAAGTACATAAGGAAAAATTGGGTATCAACACTCTCCATCTGCGAAAGATCATAGTAGAAATTCAATTAGAATTGAGAAACAAAACCGCACGACAAGAAAGAATAAATGTAAAAGATTTTTTTCCTAACTCTAAAGCCTGGGATACATACAGACGTTTCTGTACCAATCCCTCAGTCTCTTTTAAGCTTGCCCGTGAATTGTGAGACCTATGTAACCTAGAGCTTTGACACCAACTTGTCACGATTCGAATTTCCCACCCTCGGGAGTCGTGATGGCACCTAATCGTGAAAGCTAGGCAAGTCGCGTATTATGGAATCACTAATCATTTACTTAACCCTTTTTAAAAATTTAAATTAACATGTGATCAATAGTGAAATATTATGATAAATAATTACAAGTGGAAGACATAATCTGATAACTTATCCAAACCAGTGCGACAACACCAACATACATCTCTACCAGAATTCGGTTTCACAATATCATGTACCATCTACGAATACTACATACAAATGCTTGGAAAGAAAAGTACAATCTGTCTCGAAAGTAAATAAAAACAGAATACATATAAAGATAGAAGGGAACGCCAGGCCTGCGGACGCCTACAGGATTACGTTAGGATCTCTCGCTAGATTGAAGGTAGCGGCCCAAAGCTACAGTCTAAAAGCTGCTTCTCTGGGATTTACATATAGTGCATAGTCTAGTATCAGCACAACTGGCCCCATGTGCTGGTAAGTGCCAGGGGTAACCCGTGCAAAGTAGTGACGAGGCTAGAACCATACTTCCAAATTAACCTATGCAATTATATAATATGCAGCAAAAAATAAAACAAAAATAAACAAGTAAAAATGGGATGGGGTACATGTTGCGGGGGAATTTCAATACCAACAACAAATTAAGAGAAAGGCATAAAAAATTTACAGCAAAACAATAAAGAACTCACACCAATATATAAATAATTTTTATTATCTATTGTTGTGGCGCGCAACCCGATCCATAACATAATAACACTGTTGCGGCGTGCAACCCGATCCATATCATTATCACTGTTGCAGCGTGTAACCCGATCCAATTATATTAATTATTGCGGTGTGGAACCCGATCCAATTATATTAATTATTGCGGTGTGGAACCCGATCCAATTATATCTTTGTTGTGGCATGCAACCCGATTCATATCATTTCATTATTGCGACATGCAAGCTGATCCAATTATACCATTATTGCAGCGTGCAACCCATTCCACATATATGTCACGACCTCAGCTTGCCCTTCGTGAACATGTCGTGATGGAACCTATCCCCTACGACTAGGTAAGCCTAACAATGTGGAATATAAACCAAATTGCGGAAGAAAATAATTAAAAACTAAACTAACAAAATAAATCAGTGTTTAAAGTGCCGCCTGGCACTTGCAATAACAACTTTCGAAACTAAAAAATTTCGAAAACCCGGAATCTCACAAATCACAAGCTAAGGAATACATAAGAGGCTCTGACTCAAGAATATCTATGCAAAGGAGAAATGCTAAAAGGGCTATACTTATTACAGAAAGTTGGAAAGGGACTCTTTAGTCTGCGGACGTAGCAGATTTACCTCGAAGTCTCTACCGATACGCCTCCTTCGAAGGCTGATAGAATTGAATGGGGAAACATATATATGCACAACAAAAATGTGTAGAAGAGTAGTATGAGCACACCGTGTCAGTGCCCAGTAAGTATTAAGACTAACCTCGGTGGATTAGTGATGAGGAACAGTCAAGACACCAATCGGTCAATAAACAGTATAATCATAGAAATAATAAAAATGATATGTAAATATGTAAAGACTGCACGGATGACTAAAAATGCTACAAATCACAATAAGGTAAACGGGCAATAAGTACAACGAGAATACAATAAATGATGATATGAAAATGATGACAGAAATCACAATCCAAATATTGAGGTCACAACACAGCAAGGGAAAAACAAGTCAATAACTCATATCCTACAATGATGTTCATGTAAGGCCTTGTTCAGCTCTTTCCATAATTTTTACAAGAAATATCAAACAACCACAACTCACGAAAACCCAACATCTGCAGTCTAACACTTGGCATCCTATCAGTCTCTCGGTCATGTTGACCATTAACTGGCTAACTATGGCCAGTCTCATATATAAAATGGATAAACGAGGGCGTACCTCCATCCTTAGCAAAATCAGTAGCAATTCGCCTCTAACGGGTGTATTCAACTACGTGTATGCTTGTGTAAGTGTTCTAATAAGAATTCTACCAACTAGTAAACATGAATAGGAGAACGAACCACACGTACAATGTTTCCTCATGAATTTTGAGCGATAAAACCCATACAGTTAAGCAACCCACAATTACAATAGTAAACAAAATAGGAATGCCCCCACAGGCTGTCACAATTCATAGATCTGTGCATGGTTGTCTACGTCGAGCATGGTAACACGAGGTGCTCCATGTGTAACAGTGTTGGGATAGGATCGTGTGTTATGGCGAGGCCACGTTAAGTTATGACCTCTCAAGGTGGATTCAGGTACTCTATTCCTAGGATGTGAAACGGGGTCTCATCTTGGTTTCGTTAAGGTATTGATGAGCTTGAGGTATAACTCATCCGGTTGATTCATTTGCCCTGATTTGGATATGTGTAGACTATTTCTTGTTGGCGAGTGTATTATGCAATTGTGGCTTAGGCCCGTATTGAGGTATCATATCACCATAAGTGGTGTGTTAGATTCGAGATGATCATTGGGGTCATTAATGAATATGAACATATTTGATTTTAGCTGGTTAGAAGGATAATATCGAGGTGTGGCCCGAAAATCTGTTGTGGTAATAGTCAACATGGAAGTGACTTCATGAATGGTTGATTTGAAGAACTGCCACAGTTCGCTGCGTGTATTAGTTATCATTGGCAGTATACGAGAGTGTTGGAATGCGTGGTATATTGTATGAATTCACCTGAGGTTGCAGGTGTAGGTTATTACAGCTGGTTTGGGTTAATTCTAAGCATAGATGTGAGGTTCCGATCTTGTGTATGATTTCGGAAAGCGCAATGAGGTCCTACAGTTTATGGGCTAGTTGTATTATGAAATTTCAGCTGTGTGTGTTATCGGTACCTATGTGAGTTAGGGTGACGTGGGATCACCCCGGGTATATGCTTGGTAAGGTGACTCAGTAATTGGGTTGCTTCTAGTACAGCTCTGGGTACACTCGAGGACGAGCATTTGTTTAAGTTGGGGAGGATATGACGACCTGACTCGTCGTCTTTTGTATTTCAGCCCCGTTTTTTCGCGTATTATGCTTCCCCGTGTGTTGATATATGTGTTTGGTGATTTTGAAGTGTGTTGGGTTGAATTTGGTTAGAAATGAGACCAATAGTCTCTTTAAGGAAAGCTTAAGTTGAAAAAGTCAACCGGATGTTGACTTATGAGTTATAGGTCTCGGAATGAATTTCCGATGATTCGACTAGTTTCGGATTGTTATTTGTGACTTGGGAGAGAAAATGGAATCGAATTTGGAGGTTCGGTGTAGAACTAGGCCTGAATAGGCTAAGTTCGATTTTTGGCAAATTCCGGTTGATAGGTGAGATTTTGGTCCGGGGGTGGAAATGGAATTCTGAGAGTTTCAGTAGCTTTGTTAGGTGATTTTGGATACTTTGGCAAATTTTTAGGTCATTCGGACTTCGTTTGGTTGGTTTGGGCATCGAATATGATTTTGGAGAGTTATAGTTTATCTTAGAGTTGAATTTGATTTCGGTGAATTTTGGTGTTTATGTTAGTGTTTTTATGGCCCGAGCAAGTTTGAATGAGGTATTAAGTCGTGTTGGTACTTTTGGTTGAGGTCCCGGGGGCCTCGGGGTGATTTCAGATGGTTGACGAAAGGATTCGAAGATGGGAAATGTTGCAGATTTTGAAGGTTCAGCAGTTCCAGACAATTGTTCTATGTGATTGAAGGTTTGGCTATGCGATCACGTAGAAGGCCTGGCGGGGGTCCTGAGGTTTTTCAAAGCTATCGCGTGTTCGTGGGTGCGATCGTAGTTTGAGGGAGTTGTGGTCTGCGTTCGCAAAGGCTTGTTTGCGATCGCGTAGGTTTAGCGGGTGAAGCAGTGCGATCGCAGGGTTAAGGTCGCGTTCGCATAGGCCATTAGGGGAGGCCTGAGAAGTTGTTCAATGCGATCGCAGGAGTAAGTTCGCGATCGCATAGAGGAAAAGTCACCTGGGCAGTTAAGTTTTAAGGGTTATTTCATCTGCGAGCTTCATATTATTTCCTCCAATTTTTACAATACCTTGAGAGCTCATTGACGGATTTTGAAGGGGATTTCAACGGGAAGTGATTGGAGGTAAGTCTCGTGGTCTTATTACGTCATTTTATTGAAGAATCATCCATTAATTCTCTGAAATTGGGCAAAAAAATTGAAGAACTGGGGCTTGAAGTTTCAAATGAAAATTGGTGATTTGGAGGAGCAATTAGACTCCGATTTTGATGAAGTTTATATATACGGACTCGTGGCGAGACGAGGATTCCAAAAATGTAAGTTTCATAATTTTTCGAGAAGTGGGCCCAGGGCTCGGATTTTGCCAACTTCGTGTTTTTGGGTGTATTTCGAGTTATTTCGATTGGGTTATTTTCCATTAGACTATTGTGACGTATTCCTATTGGTTTTGATCAGATTTGGCATCCGAGAAGGTTGATTCTCGAGGCTAAGGCGTCACGAGCTTGAGATTTTGTCGATTCGAGGTGAGTAATGGGTGTAGATGATGACCCGACGGTTTGAAACCCCGGTATATCACATTGTGATGCTATTATGAGGCGGGACACGCACTCCATGGTTAGTGTGGGGTCATATATATTGAATATTGTGACTCGGTCCAATCCGAGGGATATATTGTACTACGTTAGCGATTGCTTCGCATACTATATTGATGGTATCTGGGCTTGATGCCATATTTAGGGCCTTGTACCGACTTGTGGAATATTTCAGGGATCGTTATCTTAGAATTTTCATGATTTGCATATTATTTGAAATCAGTCCAGGTTTATATACTATTTTTGCAAACTCCGCCATATTTATACGTTTTGAAAACTCAAATGATTTAAATGATATTTCGGGATGACGAGTACTATCTCATTACTTTTGGGCTGTATAATATTTTAGAAGGAAACAGTGGTAACTAATGACACTGTGTTTTTTAAATGGAAACAGTGGTAACTAAGGACACCGTGTAATTTAATTGGAAACGGTGGTAACTAAGGACACCGTATAATTTAATTGGAAACGATGGTAACTAAGGACGTTGCGTGTTGTAATGAAAACAGTGGTAACAAAGGACACCGTGTATTGTGATGGAAACAGTGGTAACTATTGGCACTGTATGATATGGCCCTTGGGCTATAGGAGCCCCTCCGGAGTCTGAACCCCTACAGTGAGCACGGGTATCCATATGGATTGGGCTGCACATTCTACAGTGCTCATGCATTGCATTGCATCTCATGCATTTATTTACTGGTGCTTATTCTATATATACTGAGACTGGTACTGTATAGAACTGCTAGATAGCTTTATTTTGTGTTATTTCGTATTTTCTTATCTTCGGGTTTTTCTACATGCTTATTACTCGCTGAGTTGGTAGACTCACCCCATACTCCCTGCACCTTGTGTGCAGATTTAGGTGTTCCAAAGACCTAATGCTGTAGCTGTTGATTTTCCGGAGTTGTTCAGATTATTGAGGTAGCTGCCCAGCGTCTGCAGGACCACCTACTCTGTCTCTATTAGTTGTTTCTTTTGCTATTCTGCCAGACATTTGTACTACTACCGTTCAGACCTGTATCTTATTTTATTAGAGGCTCTGTACTCGTGACTCCTTGGTTCTTGGGAGGATTATTATTCTGTTGTGGTTTTCTTTGGTAGGAATTACCCCATGGTTTGGGAGTTTGTTATAGATTTCCGCTGGTTAATCCTAAATTGTTTATCTTTGGGTTGGAATGCCTTTCTTGGATTGTGGTTTAGTCGGGCTTGCCCAGCCTCGCGGCCGGGCGCCATCACGATCGGGTTTGGGGTCGTGACACTGTACCTGTTGTTTTTTATTAAAAATCTTTTGAGGATTTTCAGCACCATTAGGATTACTCCATTGAAATTCTGGATGTTGTTGTGCCATTGGACTACCAAATTGGCAATTATTTCAATAACCAATCATATCTATATGTTCTTCATTTTTGTGTTAAAGCTTGACATTCATGATTCGGATGATTACCTTTACAAACATCACAATTCTCAAGTTGGGATATTGATTGAGCATTTACATGAAAAGATTCAACTTTTTGTGTTAATGTCGCAATTTATTGTGCTAATGAATTCAAAGCTTCAATTTGATTTACTCTTGCTATTTTCTTGATAATCATTCTATCTGAAGGCCATTGAATAGAATTTTCCAAAATTTCATTAAGTAGTTACATTGCTCCGGCAGTGGGTTTTCCCATTATTGATCCTCCTGATGCCGCATCAATTACATTTCTAGCAGAGGGTTTAAGACCGTGATAAAAAATGTCAAAATTTCAAGGTCTTGCAAACCATGATGTGGGCATTTTCTTAACGTTGCTACTAATTTTTCCCATGCCTGGTATATAGATTCAGTATCTATTTGCATAAAATTATTGATTTCTTGCTTCATTTTAAATTTTTTTACGGGTGAAAAATATTTATTAAGAAATTTTTGGGTTATTTGGTCCCATGTTTTAATGAACCTCTTGGTAGACTTTGCAACCATGTTTTAGCGTCACCTTTTAATGAAAAAGGAAAATGTCGCAACCTGATAGCATTTGTTGTGACTCTATTATAGCTGCAAGTTTCAACTAATTCAAGAAAATTAATTAAATGGGTGTGAGGATCTTCGCTTGCATCACCAGTAAACTGACATGACTATTGAATGGTTTGAATCAAGCCTGTGCCGATTTCAAAGTTGTTTGCTGTAATTGGTAGTCTCCTTACACTTGATTCTCCTTCAAAATGATATGGCCTTGCATAATCACGGAGTATTCTATCACATCGTAGTTCCACCTTGTCAAACTATTCTTCTACTTGATGTGGTGGAAGTTGGTTATTGAGTTCTTTATTCTCTATTTCCTCTGATGTGAAAATTTGAGATCGTGTACTTTGTTCTTTTCGCAACAACCGCAAGGATTTTTCAATTTCAGGATCGTATTTGACTAGTTCTCTAGAAGAGGAACGGGTCATACACTTTCTGAAATTTTTGTAGAAAAGTTAAATAATTAGACAATAAAAATAAACCTCAAATTAGTAGGAAAACAATTAATCTGCAGTAGACTTTAGCCAATCCCCGGCTTGGTCTTACATTTGGAACAATGTAAGATTTAAGTGTGGGGGAGGTAACATCTTTTTGTGAACATCTTTTGTTATCCCTTTTGGTTAATAATTTGAAATTGTGTAGTAGTTTTTTTTTTTTGTGGACTACAAGAGAAGGAGTAGAGGAAAGAATTTTCTTTTGTTTGATTTACATGCTCTTTCAAAGGCTAGAAAGCAGGCCATAAAATGCAGGCCACAAACTAACTAGAATCATCTAAACTAAGTGATATATAATGTACTGATGCATATTATAGTGGTAGTTCTAATTTGGATATGAATGCTTAGCTACTTTGGGTGATCTCCTTTTATGTAATAACAAAATTGTTGCTTAAAGGCTCCTACTGAGGAGAATATTTTCTTGCTAAGTACACCTGTTATAAGTTTATCAATAATTAAGAACATAATTGAGGATAATCTTATGCGAAAGTATTCTTCATCTTATTTGTGAAATTTTGCCTCACTAAATGATTCTAGTAATACTTAAAACAATGTCAAGATATATTTAATTAGACATGCTCTCCAAAATTATCTCTGCTACATTTATTTTTCTGATAAAAATAACATTAAATTGATGGTATATCTTGGGTAGAATTGTTCATTTTTATTATTAATCTTATATAGAAAGATAACATGATACCATGAGGTCAATAAATTCATGTTTAAAGTCTTGAAGAATATGGAATTAAAATTCTCTTTGACATGTCATCTTTAATTGTTGCTGGTGTGAAATTGATTACACTCATGCTTGTATGGAATTATTTAATTTGCTAGAGTCATTAAAATATTATCACATAGTTATTAAATTGTTAAATTTAGACTAATGCACTGTAGAGGAAAAATTTGAAAACTTCTTATTCTTAAAACAGTCAAGACACAGATCTGAAAAAAAAATTGAGTTGTCTTATTCCTAATTCAACTTATCTCATGTACTTCCATGGATTTCTTGTTTAGTTCTTTGCCATGGTCGTAATATTTTGAAATGAAAACTTTTTTTAGGACTTTTTAAACTAGTTTTGTTAAATAAGTTGGCTAAACTTGATTTGACTGGAAAAACATGAGACTTAGAAAAGATGAATTTGATTAAGTACCACTCATGGGTTTTATGATTACTTTTCTAAGCTCTTACTTGCTTCTTGGTGATTGAAATCATATTTTTTGTTAATTCCAAGTGTATTATGCGGTTAGGTTATATTGTCCAGTTCTCCTGCTTATTTGGAAATCTAGAACTTGCCTTGAATGTGGGTTGAAACGAAATTTTAGGTAGATCTTTGAGTTGTGAAATGAAAGTAGGCTTTCTTTGTTGAGCCATAGACAAATTAACCTACCTTGATGATCTTTAACCCTAGTTATCCCAGTTGAGCCTAAATACATTATCTCTTCTTTTGTTGGTTGTCAAGCTTTAACCCTTAGCATGTTTGTTGTTACGACTTATTACTTGTTCATCCAACTCCCTTTAGGCACTTTAAGAGTTGATCTGAATATAAAAATCTAGGTATAAAGTATAATGGTGGAAAGAACTGATGAAACAACAAATTATTTGAGCTTGTTGTTCTCTTGAGATGATTTTATAAATTTCAAAAAAGAAAAAAGAGTTACAAAAGAAGAGGAAAGAACGAAGAGATATTGTCAGCTTCATTCAAATATATATATATATATATATATATATATATATATATATATATATATATATATATATATATATATATATGAAAGTTGTGAATAACAGAAGGGAGGTCGATTGCTTTAAAGAATATGAAAGATAATCGTGCGTGAGTGATAAAAGTAAAAGTGTAATGACTAAAGGGAATTTGAGTCACTATCATCTATATGTATCCTTCCATTTCCTAATCCTACATTACAGCCTTATAAAAGTCCTACATGATCTCAACTCAGAGACTCCTATATTAGTAGAAAACCACATAATATCCAAGCTTATGGCAATTTCCAGTAGCTCGAGGTACTTTTTTGTTGAGAGTGACCGAAATTCCAATACATTGTGGGATATACAGGTATCTCTCCTCATCTAGTGAGGCACGCTTGGAATTAGAAAATATTATGATTTCGGTTCTCAAAAGGTAAAATTGAGCATAGTTAAAGGTGGTTTAAATTAGTGAATTGGTCTTAGTTAATTCTTCTCTATCGAATGTTCTCAATTTTGCTTAAAGTATTTAGCTTTATATTTTCTTTTCTCTTTTGTTCGAGAACGAATAAATATTTAAGTGTGGGAGAATTCGATAAGATAAAAGTATCATGCATAAATTGAGTTATTACTCCTTTTTTTAATAAAAATATTATTATTATTATTGCAGGAATACCATGATTTATTAAGAAACTTCGTAGCTAAGCAATTGATGGAGCATGTAATATCAATATTTAAATAAAGAAATGAATGAGAATGAAGAAGAAGTTAAAAATGGAAAAAAGAGAGAACTTTTCCTGAAAAGCACATGAATATTTTGATTACACCATCTAATTCATTTTCAAATTGGCAAGTGGGCAAGATGAATGAGAAAAGTTTGCTGAAACTTTTCTTTGGACACGGCAAAAGCAATATCTATAAATATCATCATTTTACAATACCGTGGGGAGAATTATCGGGAGAAGAGATGAAGACTTAAAATTGAAATCTTCTATATCTTTTTTCTACTTTTCAGTTATTTAGTGTGGGAAATTACTCTAGTTTCCGTTTTTAATTAAATAGTGAAAATTATTTTTCTTGAATATTTTTTTCTATTTTCTTATTTAATGGGCAAAAGTATTTCCGTTGTAAATACTAACTCTATTATGGAGTAATTTTTCTTGTGTTGGGAGAATGACATATCTTATTATTTTTATATAATAGTATATATATATATATATATATATATATATATATATATATATATAATTCCGCAATTTCACATGCTTGAGCTGAAGCTTTTATTTAAATTCTATCTGCTTTATAGTTAAGTGTTATTTAATTTGTTAACATCTATCTATTTCATACTATTTATTAACTTCTTACTAATTTTATAATCGAAAGAGGCGGAAGAAGTAAAATAATTAATTTTGGTATTGATAGAGGTTAACTTTTATTCAGTGACATCTAGCTCTTATACGTTAAAATTGACTTTACACTTATTAGAAATCGAAATATGCGAATATTGTTTTAATCAGTTATAACAAGTAGGGTAACCCAAAGGGACCTACTAAAAAGAGCATGTTTTAGCTCAAATATAATTTTTTGGTTAATTAATATTATCATTTTAAAAATTAATTCATATAACCGAGAGGAGTGCAATTAATTGTTAAACAATAGTAATAATATATAAATGTAATCGTGAGAGGAATTTATACATTTATGAGAAATAGAAATTGAATAATAATAAATTCTACTATGTAATAGAAACATTAAGTGAAGCCAGGATCCCAACACCTTTTATAATATTTATGAAAAGCAAAAAAAAAAAAGTACTATTGCCCTATTTATGCATTTTCATTTAGTTAATTTACACATCAAATCTTTCTGATTTTCTCAAATAGGAATTAAACAAGAAACGTCTATAGAATAGATAAATCAATATCTGTGGGTTCGACATCTTTCTATACTATAATTTGACAGAGTATGAGTTTAATTTATACACACGCCAGACACTCGTCAGCGGCTAAGGCTAAGGAGGAGGTCTCCGTTCACCACCTCTTGCAAAAGTTCAACGTGAGCTTCATAAGAGGTACCATGCTTCAGTTGGTACGTCGGGGCAAGAAATGTTTTGTTGTGCAATCTGACGACAAGGCCACTCGTAAATTTTGGAAGAAGTTTTTCTACATATATACAGAACATATGGTGTCTAACCCAGAAGGGTTCCCGGAGGCATGGAACACAACATGTAAGCATTCATGTATGCAGTTTTTATGGAAATCTTATTGCGTCGGCTTAATCACCGTAGATTTCTTTTTACCTTTATGTAGTGACAACTTGCACTCCTCGAATGATCGATGACATTAGGCCGTGGGTGAGAGCATTGATACCGTTTGCAGAGGAGTGCCGCACATGGCCAGAATTCCACAGGCTCTATGGCCCGACAGGTAACGACCTTGGTTTGTTTTTCCCTTCCACTCTGGCTTGAAGGCTCCCCTTAATTTTCCTTGATCAACTCATACCTGTTTTGATAGGTCGGGATGCTCCTAAGAAGGCACATAAGAAGAAGAGGAAAACTATGGCCGGCCCTTCCAGGGCAATGTCCGATTCTGACGAGGAGGATATACTCCTTGTAAGCACGCCTAGGGATAGTGTTTCTTCCCCTCAAGGCAGGAGGTTGCACCAGCGCCGTCTCCCGAAGCAACGTCTAAGGCGGTGCATGGGGCCATACTTGAAATGATGGCTAAGGAGGTACCGGCGGCGGCAGTACCTAAGACCGTCCCCGAGGTTGCCCCTATAGGGATGCCTACTACCGAAGTGGTACCATCTGAGCCAAACTTGAATCCCACGGAGGGGGGCTCTGAAGAAGAAGAGTCGTTAGATATGAAGAGATGCCGGATTCGTGCTAGCAGGGCGGCGGTCACACAAATAGAAAAGGTTAGGTCACCCCGCCGTGAGTCTTGGTCGGTCTTTATTGCGGACGCTATTCGCTCGGGGAGGTATGCTCCTTAAAGGGAGGCTGTTGTTAGTCCCCGCCTGACACGTGCTCGGGATGGCGGGTCCTGGGCGGCCGGGGAGAGAGGGGATGAACGTGTGGATGTGGCAATCTCGGAAATTGCTATTGAGGATGCGGGCGAAGAAAGCGGGTCCCTAGACCAAGTGGAGATGATAGCCGACCAGTCTTCCCTTCGTATAGTGATTCCTAATCATTACAAATTGTTGGAAAATTGTGAGCAGGCAGCTGCAAGTATGACACTTTTATGTGCGGGTACTGAGCGCGAGGCCTTAGCGGAGACTAGTGACAGGGACTTGGCCTGAAGAGTGTCGGGCACGGCTTTGCAGGTATGTCTTTTGACTTGATTTTTTTTTTTTTTGCATTTGTGGAGGGTGATTTTCCATGCACTTACCTTTTGAATTTTTCCAGACTCTTGTCTTGGAGGCAGAGAGGGGTCGATGCTTGAAGAAGAAGGTGGCCAAATATAATAGGTTGGTGCAGAAGTACAACAAGACGCGGGAGGCGCACCGAACCTTGGCCAACATGTATAGACATGACCCTGGCTTTAGGGTGTTCCGTGAGGGCCTCGTGCAGTCTGAGGCACAATTGAAGAAGAGGGTGGCCGAGCTGGAGAAGGTTGACGAGCAACTCATGGCCGCGGTTGCTCGGGCTGCAAAGATGGAAATCCTTATATAATCTAAAGATGAAGAGTTACAGCTTGTCCGTGTAGTGGTAGAGGAGGTGGCGAAATTTCGCACTCGAGTTGCGGCCTTAACGGCGGAACTTGATGCTAAGAAGGCCGAGGTTGAGGTCCTTAGGTGGGCTCTTGCACAGGCTGATGCGTCTCTTGAGGCACATGAGATGTGGGTGTATGCGGAGGCTCGGCTGGTCATACTTGAAGAATTTTTGGCGGCCGGGCAAGCTTTTGAGGTGGAGGTTGAGAGTCAACGCCATTTGGCTAAATTTTCCCACGAAGCGGCCGGCTATAGTCCTGAATCACCAGCCTGGGAGGGAGGTAACTCTGCATATGTTAACCGTTTGAAATCCAGCTCTTGGATTTCTAAGATGTACCCTCCTGGGAATTAAGATGGGCCACAAGAAGACCATGCGGGGCAGGATGAGCGGAGTGGCGAAGGCATTTAAGATTTTTAGTGTGTGTTTGTAAATGCCGGTCTTTGTATCATGGATGCTGGCCCTTTCTTATAAGGTCATTCGCATCCATGTTTTATGTTTTGGAGATAAAGACATATGACTTTTGCCATATTTAATCTTTTTCTGTTTTCTGGAACCTTGTTATATTTTTGATCATTGCCATTGTGCTTTTTTCCCGTAGTTGAAGCTAAGTGGATCATTCAGTGGCGACCATTTTGAGCGCGTAAGATTCGGCGGCCTTGGCCGTGCAGAAATGATGGCTTTGGCCACGTAAAATTTGACAGCCTTAGCTATGCGAAAAAGGTGGACTTAGCCATATAAAACGATGGCTTTTAGCTATGTAAAATTTGACGGCCTTAACCGTGTTCAAATGACGGACTTAGCCATGTAAGATTTTACGGCCTTAACCGTGTAAAAACGATGGCCTTAGCCATGTAAAAACGATGACCTTAGCCATGTAAAATTTTACGGCCTTAACCATGTAAAAACGATGGCCTTAGCCATGTAAAAACGATGGCCTTAGCCATGTAAAATGTTACGGCCTTAACCGTGTAAAAATGATGGCCTTAGCCATGTAAAAAATTTTACGACCTTAATCATGTAAAAGCGATGGACTTAGCCATGTAAAAATGATGGCCTTAGCCATGTAAAATTTTACGGCCTTAACCGTGTAAAAATGATGGATTTAGCCATGTAAAAACGATGGCCTAAGCCATGTAAAAATGATGGCCTTAGCCATGTAAAAACAATGGCCTTAGCCATGTAAAAACGATGGCCTTAGCCATGTAAAATTTTATCTCCTTAACCGTGTATAAACGATGGCCTTAGCCATGTAAAAACAATGGCCTTACCCATGTAAAACTTTACGGCCTTAACCGTGTAAAATCGATGGCCTTAGCCATGTAAAAATGATGGCCTTAGCCATGTAAAATTTTATGGCCTTAACGGTGTAAAAACGATGGCCTTAGCCATGTAAAAACGATGGCTTTAGCCATATAAAATTTTACGGCCTTAACCGTATAAAAATGATGGCCTTAGCCATGTAAAAAGATGGCCTTAGCCATGTAAAATTTTACGGCCTTAACCGTGTAAAACCGATGGCCTTATCCATGTTGTGTTTGATGGTTTTAGTCTATTTCTTTTTGGTACGGCCGTGGACTTTTCATTCATTTGGAGATGGCCGTAGCCTTTCATATATTGAAGATGGCCGTAGCCTTTTTCATATCTTCAAGATGGTCGTAGCCTTTTCATCTATTTGGAGATGGCCGTAGACTTTTCATACATTTGGAGATGGCCATAGCCTTTTCATATGTTCAAGATGGCCGTATCTTTTTCATACATTTGGAGATGGACGTAGCATTTTCATACATTTGGAGATGGTCGTAGCCTTTTCATACATTTGGAGACGGCCATAGCCTTTTCATACATTGGAGATGGCCTAGCCTTTCTATACATTGGAGATGGCCGTAGCCTTTCTATATATTGGAGATGGCCGTAGCCTTTCTATACATTGGAGATATCACTAATCCAGTCCCTGTATCATGTCGGGCTAGGAGAGTACATGGAGAGGCTGATATGATACACTTGTACTACAAACATCTTCAGGTGTTCCCTTTGCCTCCTTGTTAAAAACCTTCCCGATAAAACCCAATTGGGACAAAACTCGGGTAAGGGAAATAGAGTACGAGTTAGGGGATGCCTTTTAGATGTGGAAATGTTTGAGGTTGGCGATGTTCCAGTTGTTCTGGAGTGTTTTTCCTTCCATTATCTCTAGCTGGAATGCCCCTTTCCCGGCTGCCGCCGTGATTTTGTAGTGCCCTTCCCGGTTTGTGCCCAGTTTTCTTTCACTTGGGTCTTTAGAGGCTAATATTTTGACTTTGGGGACGTAGCCTCCTACTTTAAGTGGCCTTATTTTTGCCCTTTTGTTATAATAACTTTCAACTTGTTGTTTTTGGGCTACCATCCTTATGTGGGCCATTTCCCTTCTTTCTTTGGCTTCATCAAGATCTTGAAGTCTGCTGGTGTCGTTTTCTATTCCACTGGTGTACGATTACCTTAGGCTAGGTTCGCCTAATTCGACGGGTATGACCGCGTCGATTCCACAAACTAGTGAGTACGGGGTTTCTTCGGTGCTGGACTTGGGTGTAGTTATGTGTGCCCATAACACTTCAGGTAGTAGTTCGGGCCATAGCCCTTTGGCATCTTCAAGCTTCTTTTTCAGTATGTTTAGAATTTTTTTTATTGGAGGACTCTGCTTGGCCGTTGGCGGAGGGGGTGGTACGGTATGGATAATATCCTTTTGATGCACCATTTCTCCAAGAACTCGGATATTTTTTGATCGATGAACTGTCGTCCGTTGTCGCAACTGATTTTTTTGGGATGCCGAAGTGGCATATAATATTTTTCCATATGAAGGCAATAACTTCTTGTTTGCGTATTTGTGCTTCCACCCACTTGGAGAAATAGTCAGTTAAAACAAGTAAAAATCTTACCTTTCCTCATCCTGCGGGTAGGGGGCCGACCATATCCATTCCCCATTTGATGAACGGCCAGAAGGAAGTGACGGAATGGAGGGGTTCTCCTGGTTGGTGTATCATTGGGGCGTATTTTTGGCATTGTTCGCATCGGCGGACATATTCAGCTGCCTCTTTTTTCATGGTGGACCAGTAGTAGCCGGCACGTATGATGCATCGCACAAGGGCGCGGTTGCCGGTGTGGGTGCCGCAATGGCCTTCTGCACTTCTTTGAGTACTGGCCTCGTTTGATGTGGCCCTAAGCACTTGGACAGGGGCCCACCGAACGTCCTTTTGTAGAGGTCGTTGTCGATCATGCAATACCGGGTGGCTTGTACGCGAAGTTTCTTTGCTTCTTTTTTGTCGGGGGGTAATGTCCCGTCCTGTAGATAAGATATAAAGTGGTTGTGCCAGTCAGAAGTTAAGTTTAAAGAAAGTACCTCGGTATGATCAATGGCCGAGTGGAGGATCATAATCCCACTTTCTTTGTTGATGTTTTTTGTGGTTGTGACCAACTTTGCCAGGCCATCGCTTCGATGTTCCGTGCTTTGGGAATTTGTTCGAAGCGGCATTCGTCAAACGTATCCATTAGCTAGTGGATTTCTGTTTGGTACTTTTTTAGCCTTATGATTTGATAAGTCTCATTGACCTGGTTTAACACAAGTTGGGAGTCACAATGGAGGAGGATTTGGCGAGCCCCATACTTGATGGCTAGTTTCATGCATGCAATAACAACCTCATTGTTAGTCATTCCCGGGCACCGTATGGACTGGCAAATTGTTTCACCCGTGGGGACCTCAAGGACGAGTTTCAGTACCGATCCCGATGCATTGGCGGTGCCATCCGTATAAAGGACCCATAGGCCATTTTTGGAGGTTGCGCATTGTACTTCGAGTTCCGCCTCTGGCAGGACTTCCGCACTGAAGTCGGCAATAAAGTCAGCAATAAAGTCGGCTAGGACTTGCGACTTGATGGCGGTCCTTGGAAGGTATTTGATATCATGATCGCTAAGCTCAACGGCCCATCTGACGAGCCGGCTTGAGAGTTCGGGCTTGTGTAAGATGCTTCTTAATGGGAAGGTCATTACTACCCTTATGGGATGGCATTGAAAATAGGGTCGTAGCTTTCGTGAAGCTTCTACGAGTGTAAATGTCAGCCTCTCAAGGTGTGGGTACCAAGTTTCGGCATCCACTAAAGTTTTGCTAATGTAATAAATAGGAGATTGTATACCTTTATTTTTACGTTCTAGGACAGGGCTGACCGCGACTTCTGATACGGTCAATACACCAACAACGATTCGCATGGGTTTCCTTTGACTAGTTAGGGTGGCAATGATAGATATGCCTTCAAATTCTTCAAGGCCTCGACACATTCTTTGTTCCATTGCTGTCCTTGGTCTTTTTTCAATACATCGAAGAATTTATGGCACCTATCGGAGGAGCGTGAGATGAACCGGAAGAGGGAGTCTATTCGACCCGTTAGCTTTTGCAATTATTTTTTGCTACTTAGTATTTGTGGGATGGCTTCTACAGCCTTGATCTGGTCTGGGTTGACTCCGATGCCACTTTTTGACACCAGAAACCCCAGGCACTTACCCGAGGCTACGCCGAAGGCGCATTTTTAGGATTTAGTTTCATACTGTATTTCTTCATATTTCAAAGGCTTCTTTCAAGTGATCGAGGTGGTCCTCTTTCTTTGATGACTTCACTAGCATGTCGTCAATATAGACCTCCACCATTTTGCCGAGTTGTTCTTTGGACATCATAGTCACCAGCCTTTGGTATATGGCCCCCGCATTCTTGAGCCCGAAGGGCATTACCTTGTAGTAGTATGTTCCCTGGTGAGTGATGAAGGTTGTTTTCTCTTGATCTTCATCAGCCATCATGATTTGATTGTAGCCGGACTACGCTTCCAGGAAGCTTAACAGCTCATGCCCTGTCGTTGTGTCTATTAATTGGTCTATGTGGGGTTGTGGGAACGAATCTTTTGGACATGTTTTTTTTAGTTTGGTGAAATCCATGCACATCCACCACTTCCTATTTTTCTTTTTGACCATTACAACGTTGGCGACCCATTCCGGATAATTGGACTCCCTGATGGAACCGTCTGCCAGTAGCTTGTCTACTTCTTCACTTACTGCTTAGTTGATTGCGGCATTGAATTTTCTCCATACCTGCCACACGGGCGGGTGTAGCGGATCAACGTTCAGTTTGTTGGAGGCAATTTCTCATGGAATCCCTGACATATCTGCATGGGAAAAAGTGAATAGGTATGCATGGTTAGATAGAAACTCACGATACTTACTTGGATTTGAAAGGTCGTGGCCTATGTAAGCCTTCTTTGTGAAGTCGTTGTTGCTCAGCTGGATGGGGTCGAGGTTTTCGATAGTGGCCTTGTTAGCCTCAACGTCATCGGGATCTTTGATAGCGTTCTCTGTCGGGTGGACCTTAGTCCCCGACAGGGCTGATTGATATGCTTCCGCACTTGCTCCTTTGAGTTGTTTGGTGTGTGTGTAATCTTGAGCCATTTTATAACACTCCTACGCGGTGTGCGGCTCGCCCCGTATGCTGAACACCCCCCATGGGGTAGGGATTTTGATCACTTGGTAGAAACTAGAGGGGACTGGCCTCATGGCATGTATCTACGGACGTCCGATGATGGCGTTGTATGCCGTTGCTTAGTTCATTACGTGGAAAGTGTTTTTGATCGTAACTCCTCCTGCCAGAACGGGTAGCGTTACCTCCTTAGAGGTTTTTTCCACTGTATTGTAAAAATCAGTCAGTGTTATACTGTGTGGTATTATCTTATCCTCGAGTCCCATTAGTGCAAGGACTCTTGGATGAATTATACATGCGCCGCTGCCATCGTCGACCATAATCCTTTTAACGACAGTATCTACTATGCGTAAAGTAATAACTAAAGCATCATAATGGAGGAAAGACAAGTTGTCGGTGTCAGACTTATTAAAGGTGATACTATCTTCAAAGTCGTCATACCATTCATGAGCGATGGTTCACTTTAGTTTGTGAGTGGTGGTGAATTTGACATGGTTGATCGATGAATCGTTGCCATCCCCAATGATCAAGTTGATGGTGCATGTTGGAGAGGGCGACCTTGGTGGGCCATGAGGTTTTTCAGTCCACGCGCAAGGTTAAGTCTTCCTTTGTCGTAAAGTAGTTCTCTCAAGAATCCTTGGTTCAACATCCGGACCACCTCCTATCAGAGACCTATGCAGTCTTCAGTTCTGTGCCCTCGTTCCTGGTGGAACTCACATAGGGCATTTGATTTTCTGGTGGGGGGGTCGTACTTCATCTTCGTAGGCCATTATACTTTATTGCCCAGCTTCTCGAGTGCGTACACTACTTCTGAAGGAGATAAACAAAAGTTATGTGCAGATAGTAAATGAGGCATACCTCTGTCATTCCGCAGTGGGGCGACATGTCGTTGCAAGGCGTTCGCGTGCCTTGGTGGTGGAGGATGCGAAGATCTGGTGTATGGTTGGTGCCTCTCCTTGTTGAGGCGTAGGTTTTGTTCTCATCGTCCCTCATTACGTCGGTCTCTTCAAATTTCGGGGTGCACCGTTATTAGCCGCCAGGTTGGGCCATTAAGGTCGTCATCGTCTCCAAGTACCTCGGCACAAAAGGCGTTTTGAATTTCTTCCTAGGTGGTTCGGGATATTTCATACGGCGTCTAAGCAGTTTCTTGGTTGCCCTTGAGCCGTCTCTGCTGAGCTTGTTCTGAAAAGCTGCGACTGCCATATCTTCTGACACATTTGGTGGGCTCATTTTGACCATGTTGAACCTAGCTAAGAACTCTCTAAGCACTTCTCCTGAGGTCTGTTGAACAGCAAAGATGTCGTTGACCCGTGCTTCCGCTTTCTTGGCTCCTGCATTAGCGGTGACAAATTTATCTGTCATTTCCTCGAACGTGGAGATGCTTTTGGCCTGTAGCTGGGAATACCACGTTAGGGCCCCTCCCATTGGTGTTTTGCCGAACTTCTTCAGAAGTACGGACGGTACCTGCTCCTTTGATAAATCTTTACCTTTGACTGCCGTGACATAATGAATCAGATGGTCCTTGGGATCTGAGGTCCCGTCATATACCTTCAAGTAGGGGGCATTTTGAAGGTCTTTGGGATGGGGTATGGTGCAGCTCCTTCTGTGTAGGGTTGTTCAACGAACCTCCCCACGTCTCGCTTTGGCAGCAGCTTAGGCGCACCCGGAATCTTGTCCACTCTTTCTTTGTGCTCCTTCATCTTGTCGCGAAGCAACCTATTTTCATTTTCCATTTCTTCTATCTTTTTGAGGATGGCTGTGAGTGTGCCACCGTGAGCTTGAGCATCGACGAGCACGTTGTTTGTTTGTGTGACCTCAGGTTCATCTTTGGCTGCAACATGGTCTGTTGCTGGTGCACATCTAGCGTTTTGAGGTGGCTTCTCAGCTAAACTACTCAGAGAGTTTGTCAACCACTCTTCCAATAACCTCTTTACCTTCGGGGTGCTTTTTTAGTTGTAGATGTAGAAGGCAATTTTTCTCACGGAACCAGCAGATCTTCAGAAGGGGAAGGTGGGTTTTCCGCGTTTATCAGGGTACTAGGGGTTGCGTGTAGAGCATCTCCTTCAGTGGTCGCGTTGAGAGGGCCTATGAGATCGGCTCTAACATCCACGATAGCTTTCATTCTTGCGTTGTTTTCAGCCATTTTAGGTTGTAAAAAGTAGTTTTTGAAGGATCTCTAGGCAAACTACAACTTTGATTCACGAAATCCCCACAGACAACGCCAAATTGTTTGGCTTAAAAGTTATATGAATACTTGTTAAGCTCAAGAACAATCGAGAATAAACAAGGGTAAATCGAAATTCAAGCGTAATATGAACTAGAGAGTATTATCGAGCTAAGATCGGTAAAAATAATGAGATGTATATATTTTAAGATGTAAGAATAATGGAACAAGTAGTAATCTTTGCACAAGAGAGAGAGAGAGAGTTGTATATTCTGAGTAGCAAAATACAAATGAGCCTTAAGGCCCCATTTATATATTAGGGGACCTTCCTCGAAATAATTAAAGAGAAGTACAGAAGTTGGTGGCTTCAGTGTACGGAAGAGTTAGAGCTTCAAACAACGTCGTCTGGGGTCGTGTCACCCGGGCCGTCCACTTACTGGGGTCGACCCAACTTGGGTCGGCCTTAGTTGAGCCGGCCTTGATGCCAAGGACGTGCATAGATAGCATGAGGACGTAGGAAATCAAATTGTCCGATTCAGATAGTCCCTCCGTTTGTTGGGGACGTAGTCGAGAAGCGTCTTCAACGAACGGACATATTATGGGTAGGAAATGTAATTAGTTTATGTGTAAAAAATAAATAAGTAGACAATGGTAAATAGTTTTTTCCTGTGGGTAACTGCGTCAAAGCCCCTATATTTTATAGCTTGTTTAGATGGTTGTTACCTATTGTATCGTATTGTATTGTTACTTTAAATATAATTTTTGTTTTGATTGTTACCTAATTTTTTTGTATCGTATTGTTAAATCCATCGTTACGTAACGATGAAATGTACTACTTTACATAACGATTTGGTGTGGTCGCGTCGTTTTCTTGTATTTTTCTCTCGATCTCACCCTTCATTATTATTAAATAATTTTATTTTATCACTTACCCTACCTTTTTATATACCGTATCATAATTTTTCTTTAAAATATTATAAGTTTATTCATTATATTACTAATATGTAATACCATAAAACGAAGCCAAAACGACATAACCATCCAAACATTGTATCCATCAAATGATACAGTACAATAAATACGATACGATACATTATAAAACGATAGATAACAATCATCCAAACAAATTGAAATGTATATATAATTGCCAGCAATTATTGAAACTCAGATCTGAAATATTTTAGCAGTTTTTTTGAGCAAGTGTGACGAAGCTATATATATATAAAATCTGAGATATGTTGGAGGTGATCTGGAATATTTGCAGTGAAAATTCATATTTGAAAGTGACCTGAAAAACACCACCTCGGGAATGCTAGCTGACATAGGAGAAGAAGTTGCAAATTCAAAACAGTTTGTTAAAATAACCCAAAAAAATTTATGCCCACAGAGCAAACTTTGATTAATAACTTAAAATATAATTAGAGTAAATATAGCATCAACTTTATTAATTCAGTAGAAAAATTATTAAAAAGCAAAAGTATGACAATTAGGTAAACTTCAATGAATAACTTAACAAGTAAATAGAGTAATAATAGGATTAATAATATCAATACGATAGAAAAATCCCAATGAGCAAAAATCTAACAATCAAGTAGATTTCAACGAACGATTTAATCAAATCGAGAAATTCTTGAAAAGCTGTGTGGGGATATGGGCCCTACTTTTTAAATATCGCTAATTTTGGGGACATTTTGCTAAACCCAACCCCTTGCAAGATCATTCCCGTCAATCTCCCCTTTGCTTGTCACTAGTTTCTTATTATTTTGTTGGAAAAAGAATGTCACCTTCCTATATCTCCTTAATGAAAAATTTATATAGCCATTTAAATATTATGATATATTTAAAATTACAATTTTTAAATTTTTTATTTTTTATTATATTTTGTGCTCAGTCAAATTATAACAAATAAAGTAAAATAAAGGAAGTTTAAAATCATTATAAAAAATGAAATAAAACTATTTAGCCGTCTATTTGGTGGTAATCGTTGAATTAATTAAATTGCACATTCTTTTTCATTCTCTTAAGCATTCGATTAGCAAATTAAAGCAGGCCGTATCAAGTTATCAACTTTTAGAAACACGTCTTATTATTCTAAGTTTTTATTATATTTTTCTTTTAATCTTACATTTGCTATTTTTTATTTTATATTTGACTACATACGCGTATCTTCCTTTTTAATTATATATTTAAAATTTTACATATGTTAACTAGAATATGTGAATAAGGTTACGCAAAACTTAAACAAGACACAGAGAGATAAAGAGAAGACTTGAAGCTTCAATGGAATCTCAAAATAGAGCTCCATGAAAAATATCTCAAGAAAGATTAAATGTATGAGTTATATTTTCATTTGGAAAAGAACTATATTAACAGATTATTAAAAAATTACTATATATTGACAACTTTGTATTATCAAGAGATTGATAAGAATAGACCTTGGGCCTAACTCACCCCAAAAGCTAGCTTATGAGGTGAGGATTGCCCAAGTCATATAAGGAGACCAAGGATCTCAAATCCCTCCGATGTGGGATAACTCAACATCCCCCTCACGCCCAAATCTTTAGAGTGTGGACAACATAAATAGGGGCCCAACATCGGTAACAATAATTGGGACGGGTCTGGCTCTGATACCATGATAAGAATGGACTTTGGGCCTAACTTGACCCCAAAAGCTAGCTTATGAGGTGAGGATTGTCCAAACCATATAAGGAGACCAAAGACCTCAAATCTTCCGATGTGGGACAACTCAACAGAGATCAATCTTGTGGTAAGCTCTCCTTAAAGTTGAAAAAATGAAAAATATTTTGTAAAATTTTTAATGGTTTTCCATATAAAACCATAAAAATATTTAAGCATCGCCTATGTAGGAGGAAATGACATTTTTTGTCCACTTACAATTTGAATAGAAGAAAATAAATCTATAATGATTTCAGATGATTTATTCACATGTTTTTTGTGTTATTTCTTATATAGCTAATGTAGAAAAATTATATAACTAAAATAATATTTTATATGAACCACAAAATAATATCTTCGAAGTAAACGTTTAATATAACTGTAGTAAATCATTCTAGGGTTGAAAGGATTTTAGTTGCCATAAGAGTCAGCAGTGAATGCAGCTTTAGGTTATTGGATCATCTAAACTCAATATTTTTGACACGTGATATAAATTTATGAATAAAAATATTTAAATTAAAATAAATTTCTAAAAATGAACCAATAATTTTAAAATATAATAAAATTTAATACTAAAACATTAAAGGTTAATCATAAAATTTATATCTTGGATCCACTACTATAAAGAGTATAGAGACGAGAGCTTGTAAATTTAGGGAAAGCTTGGGGCGGTGCGGTTGCAGGGCAGTGTAGATTTGAGATCATGTGGAGCGGGTTGTCACGGACCGGATAACTCCCTAGCTATCTTCCGTGCGGCCTTAGTCACAATTCGCCCCTGCGATGTGCTAAGTCAGTCTTTCCCCGAAATATTGCCACAACAAAGCTAAGAGAAGCTAAGAAGAGAAGCTTGCAAGAAGGCTTTGTATTAAACAAGAGAATGCTTTATACAAGTGTTGGATTGCTTGAATGTTTCTTGGATGCAAATGCCTTTAGCCTATTTATAGCTGCTAGAGTCTCAAACCAACGGCAGATCTATTCTAATCAATGGCTAAGATCAAAGCTCTAGAGAGTTCTACAAATCTCTACACCTAGTAGAATATACAAGATGAGACTAGAAGGGTCTAGAGTCTTCCATTGGAAGGATCTAGACTTAGCTAGAGAAATGCTGTCATACGTGCGCCAAATCATCGCCTGCGTGTCGCTCAGTCATCGCCCGCATGGAATAACCTCTTAGAAAATGGAGGGGCGTGACAACCTCCCCCACATATTGCGTCGACCTAGTCGACTCTTCGTGGAAGGCCCAGATCTGATCTTCAAATTGCCAAAGCGCCTCCTTTGGCTCCCAGCTTGCCTCGCTTTTCGGTAGTCCCTTCCACTTGATAAGGTACTCATGTAACGGTTCCCTGAACCGTCGCCGAATCACCCGGTCAGCCATGATGCTTTCAACTTCTCTGTCAAATGATGTCGTAACGGCTGGAGGTGCCCGATGTGACTCGTTTCGTGAAGGGTCTTCCATGTCTGCATGGTACGGCTTAAGACAGCTCACATGGAAGACTGGATGTAGCTTGAGTTTGGGTGGCAGCTCCACTCGATAAGAAGCCTTGCCCACCTTGGCAAGGACGGGGAGTGGTCCCTCGTAGCGCCAATTAGTCCCTTATGCAACCTGCGTAGCCTCTATTGTTGTTTGGCTTTGAGTTTTAGCATGACCAAGTCCCCCACGTTGAACTCCAAGTGCCTCCTCTTTTTGTCGGCCCATTTCTTCATCTTCTTGGAGGCCTTGTCAAGATATGCATGAGCTAGGTCCGTTTGCTCGTGCAAAATATTTGCCGTCTTGAACGCCGCTGGACTCTTCCCAGTATATTTGTTGACAAGTCCATGCGATGTCAAGGGTTGTTGTCCAGTTGCAAGCTCGAATGGGCTCTTGCCAGTAGCCTCACTCCGTTGCAAATTATAAGAGAATTGGGCAACATCAAGCAGCTTGGCCCAATCTCGCTGGTTAGCACTCACATAGTGCCTCAAATATAATTCCAGAAGCGCATTTGCCCGCTCCGTTTGTCCGTCACTTTGTGGATGGAAGCTGGTTGAAAAGCGTAGATCAGACCCCATCAAGCTAAATAGCTCCGTCCAAAATTTTCCCGTGAAGCGGGGGTCTCGATCACTAATGATAACTTAAGGCAAGCCCCAATAATTCACCACGCCTTGGAAAAATAGTTGAGCTGCCTCCTGTGTTGTGCAATCCTTCGTAGCCGCCATGAAGGATGCATATTTCGAAAATCGATCCACCACAACCATAATACTTCCTTTGCCGTCGGATGTGGGCAAAGCAGAGATAAAGTCCATGCTGACGCTCTCCCATGGACGTTGCGGAATGGGTAAAGGCTCCAGAAGTCCTGCGGGTGCCCGTTGTTCCACCTTGTCCTGCTGGCATACAAGACAGGTTTTGACGTATAACTCTATGTCATCCCGCATGTGAGGCCAATAGTAGTTAGCCTCTACCAATGCTTGAGTGCGTTTTTGACCTGGATGACTCGCCCAGCGGGTGTCATGGCACTCCATAATGATACTTTTGCGCAACCTCTCCCATTTGGGTACATAAATTCGCTGCCCCTTGGTGCGCAACAAGTCGCCTTCTACCCAGAATTGTTTAGTTTTGCCTTCTTTAGCCATCTGCATGAGTTTCTTGGCTAAAGGATCATGCGCCATGCCTTCCTTAATAAGATCCAAGAGCTCCACCTGGACTCTTGACATTGCCGCCAGTTCTGCTTTTCGCCTTAGCGCATCCGCCACAAAGTTGGCCTTGCCCGGTTTGTGCTCCATCACATAGTTGAACTCGGCCAGGAAATCTGCCATATTGCTTGCTTGGGGCTGAGTTTCTTCTATGTCTGGAAGTAACTCATCGCCACATTGTCCGTCTGTACCATGAACTTGGCCCCGAGCAAGTAATGTCGCCAAACTCGCAAGCAATGCACCACTGCAGTCATCTCTTTCTCTTGCACTGTGTAACGTCTCTCGGTGTCATTAAGCTTGCGACTTTCATACAAAATTGGATGACCCTCTTGCATAAGCACGCTATGGCAAAGTCAGAGGCATCAGTATGCACCTCATACGCCTTGGTGCAATCCGGTAGTGCCAACACTGGTTCCTCTTTTACGGCCTTCTTCAGTATGTCGAAGGCACGTTGGCACTTGTCGTCCCACTCCCAAGGCTTCTCCTTCTTAAGTAGGTCAGTGAGTGGTTCCGCCTTGGCTGAATAGCCAGTAATGAAGCGCCGATAGTAATTCACAAGACCAAGGAAAGATCTAAGCTCCGGTACCTTGGTCAGTGGCTCCCATTCCTCGATCACCCTGATCTTCTTGGAATCCATCATGAGTTTTCCGCCTTTGATCACATGGCCTAGGAAGTGCACCTCTTCCTTGGCAAATGAGCACTTCTCCTTCTTGACATAAAGCTCGTTGTCCCGCAAGGTCTGGAGAACGGTCCGTACATGTTCTACATGCTCCTCCATAGTGTTGCTATATATGACTATGTCGTCCAAGTAGACCACCACGAACTGGTCCAAGTAGGGATGCAGGATTTCGTTCATGAGAGTGCAAAATGTGGCTGGCGCATTTGTCAGGCCAAAGGGCATCACCAAGAATTTAAATGCCCCATAACGAGTGACACAAGTTATCTTGCCCTCGTCCCCTTCGGCTATGCGCACTTGATAGTATCCCGATCTTAGGTCAAGCTTTGTGTAAAACTTGGCCTTCCCCAATTGATCAAATAGGTCGGCAATGAGAGGAATTGGATATTTGTTTTTGATGGTTACCTTGTTGAGAGACCGATAGTCTATGCACAGTCGCTGCGATCCGTCCGCCTTGCGTTGGAATAACACCGGTGAGCCATACGGTGCTTTGGAAGGTTGGATGTAGCCTATCTCCAATAATTCCCCCAACTGTTTTCGCAGCTCCGCCAATTCTGGTGGCGCCATCCGGTAGGGTGCTTTGGCTGGTAGCTTTGCCCCTGGCTCCAACCCGATTTTGTGATCCACCCCACGTGTGGGTGGTAGCTTGCGGGGCGACTCGGGTGGCATTACGTCCTTGAATTCTTTCAGCATGTTCTGGATGCAAGCGGGGATATCTCCATCAACTCCCCCTTCTTCCTCTTGCTGAAGGACGGCTAACCATGTCTCCTCCCCACGTTTGATTCCCTTGACCAGTTGCATGGCACTAAGTTGAGGAGATTTGGATGTCTTGGGAGGGGCAACAGCTGGAACCATGCATGGATTCCCTTCCAAGATCATCAACTGTTGAATCTAGGGAACGGAACAACATTGTACTGCCGAAGGAACTCCATCCCTAGAACAATGGTGAAATCATCTATTGGTGCCACTGAGAAGTCCACCTTGCCTGACCAATTGCCAAGCTTCAACTCGGTCCCTGTTGCTACGCCATCCACGGGTTTGGCCTCGGCATTTACGGTCTTGAGCCAACCCTTGGAGTATGTCACCTTGAGACCCAACCGTTCCGCCTCGGTTGGAGTCATGAAATTATGAGTGGCGCCCGTATCAATCACTATGTGGACGACCTTGTTGTTGACGTGCCCCTGCACGTACATGAGACTCCTATCACCCGCCTGGTGAGGAGTGGGCTTAACGTTCAGTGCGCTAAGCAGCTTCAGACATCCCATGGAAGCTTCATTGCCATGCTCCTGTTGCTCCAACATGGCGTTCATGGCTTTTCGCTGGGCAGTCCCTCGCCCAGTGTGGTCCTTGACATAGGAAGCAACCCTCCCTTGGTTAGGCCTCCTTTTTATTGTCCTTGAACTGTTTCCATTTGTCACCATGGGTTGTTGGCTTGTGGGTTCCGTACTTGGCTCCCCCACCTGTAACCGGCCAAGTCCTTTGTGTCCTGGACTTTGACGATTCGCCTTGGTGCTTGACATGCCCTTTGTCAGCACTAGAGTATTCCTCCAATGTGGCAGCAACCTTGAGTGCCGTCGAGATGTCGTCGCCCTTGGACCGTCTTAATTCTTGAACCGCCCATGGTTTAAGCCTGGATAAGAAGTTGAACAAGAGATCCTCGTCGCTCATGTTGTCAATTTGTAGCATCAAGTTGGAGAATGCCTTGACGTACTCCTTGATCGAATGGCCCTGCTTGAGGTCCCTCATTTTCGCCCTTGCCTCGCGGCTTACGTGCACCGGGTAGAACTCCGCCTTGAGTTCTTTCTTTAGGGCATCCCAACTGTCAATGACGACTACCCCTTTGTCTATGCCGGCTCGTTTTCTTCGCCACCAAAGTGCAGCCATGTCGGTGAAATGTAGAGTGGCAGTATGTACCTGGGCCAACCCGGTTAAGTTGATCACCTCGAAGTAGCACTCCATATGCCAAAGGTAGTTGTTTATGATTACAGCGTCTCGAGCTCCGTCATATTCCTTTGGCTTTGGCAAGTCCATGGCACGGGCAGTGTCTCGGACTTGCACGGTTGATGTCGAGGCAGCTTCTTTCTCCATGAAAGCACTCCTGCACATTGCCCAGTCGGCCTTGGTTTCCTCTACGGCAGCCTTGGACGCCTCTAAGCTTGACTTGGCTCCATCAACGTCCTGCCGCAAATCTGACAAGGCTTGATATACCTTGGCTTGAAACAAACTGTTCTCGTTGGCTAATTCTGCCCCTGCAGCATCAATCCTCTCTTGAAAAGTGTCCAACGAGGTATCGACCTTCTCGACGTACTCTTCTACGGTTTGCTCCGTGCGATCCAACCTCTCTCTTGTATCCGCCATAGCTATCTCAAGTTTAGCTAACCGAGCTTCAAAACTAGCAAGATAGTCACGAGATTTACCTCCCTTATGTGGTGGTGGGACGGTGCGCTCCTCCTCGCGATCCTTGTGAACTTGCTCCTCACCGCCGCTAGCCATGTCGTGAATGTGCCCAAGCTAACCCACGAACCCTTTCGTAGCGTTGCTCTGATACCAACTGTCACGGACCGGATAACTCCCTAGCTATCTTCCGTGCGGCCTTAGTCACAATCCGCCCCTGCGATGTGCTAAGTCAGCCTTTCCCCGAAATATTGCCACAACAAAGCTAAGAGAAGCTAAGAAGAGAAGCTTGCAAGAAAGCTTTGTATTAAACAAGAGAATGCTTTATACAAGTGTTGGATTGCTTGAATGTTTCTTGGATGCAAATGCCAAATGCCTCTAGCCTATTTATAGCTGCTAGAGTCTCAAACCAACGGTTAAGATCTATTCTAATCAATGGCTAAGATCAAAGCTCTAGAGAGTTTTACAAATCTCTACAAATCTCTACACCTAGTAGAATATACAAGATAGGACTAGAAAGGGTCTAGAGTCTTCCATTGAAAGGATCTAGACTTAGCTAGAGAAATGCTGCCATACGTGCGCCAAATCATCGCGTGCGTGTCGCCTAGTCATCGCCCGTATGGCATAACCTCTTAGAAAATGGAGGGGCGTGACAAGGTGCAGATGAATGCGAGGTGGGTTTGAACATTCTCTTAAAATTAAAAGTGGTTTGGGATGATAATTATGTGAGGCAGGTTCGTCAGTTTCAAGCAAATTTGCTACTGAGTATACAAACTGTTGGAGCATTTCTCTTATACTTTTCCCTAAAAATAGATTTTGGATGTCTAATATTTTAAGGCTGTGGTTATTAAGGAAAAAAACTAATTTTTCCTTCCCTCTTTCGTCTTTTCTTTTTTCTTTTCTCATTTATGTTTCTTTCCTTTTTTTCTTTTTGAAATAAATCTGCTCACGTTAAATAATATAACAATGAGAAGAAACAAGTCAATCCAGTAAATAAATAATAATATATAATTAAGAGACTAAAATATCATTTTAACAAACGAGAAAATTTGGTGCCCCTTTAATAACATTGTATGTGTTATAAATAGAACTCTAATTAGAGTGAATGCCTATCTTATAGAAGAGTTCTACTTTAAGGCTAACTCTTTTCTCTTCCTATAAATAGAGGGGTCTTACCCCATTGTAAATCATCCCAAAGTATCAATAAGAATACTCATCTCTCTACTTTTCTCTCTATTGTTCTTGTTCTTATATTATTTCATAACACGTTATCAGCACGAGTCTCTAACCAATTGAATTTAATATTCGGCAATTATCGCTCTCAGAATCTCGAGTTGCAATCAGATTCATCCACTCTAATTCGTGTTCCGCCGTTTGGATTTTTCTATTTGAGTGAAACGAGATTTGTGATATTTTGGTTTCTGAAATTCTTCAATTTTTTTTCTTTCTCGTTGTTTACTTTTGTTTTCTTTTTGAAGGTGAACTTCCAAGCAAAAGAGTGTAATAACGATTGCTACTGCTCCATATGAGAATTTCTATACGGAAAAATAGAAGAGATGGTATCATCATAAAATAATGCAACGGGATGGAAACTCAAGAGGTATATTTGATATCACAACATTTATTGGTATACCTTAAAGGTAAGTAATTTACTTTTCCCTTTCAAATTCTTGAAATTCTAAGATTTGATTTCATATAAAAACATAGACAACAAAGTTTGATTATAACTCTAATGGAGTTTGTAAGAAATTATAAACACATGAAGTGGTAAAATTTCTATGTCTTGCCATGATTAAATTCATGTATGATTGTGGGCAAAGAATTGAAAATCCGTCACATTGAATTTGCTTCATTCTCATTCCCTTTAGAGAATGTGATAGCAATATGTGATAAGTCTGAAAGAAGACAAAATTAATACCGTGAAGGTATCAATGGATGTGGACGTGGCAATAGACGGAATTATAATCGTCATCATTGTGATATAGAATAATAAAGATTCTCAAAATAATCTTTCACTTTATGAAAGTAATATTTGACATGAGATTGTATATAGCACATACAGATAATTATGATCCATTCCCTGAAGTGAATGTGATAATTGTAATAAAGCCCGTAAGTATGGACACGCTCTTGATGTAATTTTGTTTTATGTCTGACATTATGGAAAGAAAGTTCGTTGCCCTTGAAATTTCGGGCAAGAACTATATGACATGGGTGTTGGATGCTGAAATCCATTTGGATGCAATGGGTCTTGGAGACGCCATTAAAGACAGAAATAATGCATCCACCCAAGACTATGCTAAGGCCTTGATTTTCTTGCGCCATCACCTTGATGAAGGTTTGAAACTGTGCTAAGGCCTTGATTTTCTTGCGCCATCACCTTGATGAAGGTTTGAAAATTAAATATATCACAGTCAAAGATCCACCTATCTTGTGGAATGGCTTAAAGGAGAGATATGACAACCTGAAGTTGGTCACTCTGCCACAAGCACGATATGATGAGAATCCAAAAGCAAATAGTTCATAAACTATATGTTATCGCTGCGGTAGAAAAGGGCACTGGGCGAAAATTTGCCGTGTACCAAGACATTTGATTAAGCTTTATCAAGCATCTCTAAAGAATAAAGGCCCTGAAACCGATTTTGTCTCTGACGACAATTTTGACATCACCCTCTTGGATGTGGCAGACTTCTTTGAGCACCCTGAGGGGAAAATAGACCACTTAATTGGTGATGGATCTGTGATGAAGGAAGATGGAATTGTTTGATTTTATTTTACTTATTTGTATTAGTTAGTGAATAAACTAATAGTCATTAGTATCAGCTCGTATTAGTTAGCTTATGATATTATGTTAGTATTAGTTCTTTAGAATGTTTCAATATGCTTAAATTTCAAAGATATTTTTATTTTCCAGTAGAGTTAATCGACTAACCTAACAGTTAGTCGATTATCTAATATTTCGCATTAAAACTAGATTTTTCCGCAAGGCAAGATAGTCGACTATCTAATTTAGATAGTCGACTAACCTGATGACTGTTTACTAAGTTAGTCGACTATCAACTTAGTTAGTCGACTAACTAATATTTCGCATTAAAACTGGACTTTTCCGCAAGGCAAGATAGTCGACTATCTGATTTAGATAGTCGACTAACCTAATGACTGCTTCCCAAGTTAGTCGACTATCAACTAAGTTAGTCAAATAACCTTAACAGATTTTGAAAATATTGTTTAAATATGAAACAAACGGATTAAATTTGTTTATTCTCATGTTCGTATATCTCTTTTGATTAATTGATTCATGTACCACACATACGATATTCAAAGAGAAGAAATATTACTCTCATTTAAGTATGTGTAAGACAGATGTTACTACAATTTCTGGTAGTAGTAAATTGATTAAACGCTCCGGAAGAGCAACTATAACTCTGCCTAAAGGAACAACATTTTAGAGAATGCAATGTTCTCCTCCAAGTCTAAAAGGAACTTGTTGAGTTTTAAAGATATCATTCAAAATGGATATCATATTGAGACAATAGATGAGAATAATTTTGAATTCCTCATTTACTCATGAAAACGAGGCTGCCCACTTCGGTTTGGGGTCACGCCATTTTGCATGCAACAATGCTAGTTCGTCTCTGAACGACAAATTATCACAAATATTCCCCGTTGCAATGAGTTTTGGGTCATGAACCTAATATATCCAATTTAAGAATTTTTGGATGTGCAGTAGATGTGCCTGTAGCACCGCCATATTGCACCAAAATGGGTCTGCAAAGAATGTTAGGAATATATGTTGGGTTTTGAATCGCCCTCCATTATTCACTACCTCGAAACATTGACAGGGGATTTGTACACTGCACGATTTGCAGACTGTCAATTCGATGAGACACTTTTCCCAAAATTAGGGGGAGAAGTTGGTGAAACCAAACGGGAAATTTTGGAAAAATGCATCATTATCTCATCTTGATCCACATACCTCTATTTGTGAAAACGAGGTGCAAAATATTATCCATTTGCAAAGAATAGCAAATCAAATGCCAGACGCATTTAAAGATTTGAAAAGGATAACAAAATCACATATCCCCGCAGTGAATGTGACAACATCTGATTCACGAATACATATTCATTACTGGAAGAATATGAACATGAAAGTGGTATTGAATATACCACACTTACCCCTAGAAGGAGGTTTGAGATGATATATGAAAATAATGTCATTATTATGGCATGAATGATCGTTGGTCACGTACCTATTGTACGCCAAAATATTTTGGAAATATGACTATTAAAGGACAACGATAATGCAAGAAACATATCTTGCATATAATTTTGACCATGACCATAATGGTATAACTTTCTCTTTAAAAGAGATATTCACCACATGGATGTTGATGAATTTGTGGTAGTACAAAATTAATTGAGAGCTCTAGAAGAGCCAATTATTACTATGTTGGAGAAACACAATTGATTACCAATAAGGTATTGTGTTGTAGTAAGTCTCAAAGAAACTTATTCAGTTTCTAAAGTATATGCGAAAGCGATTGATTATATTGAGACTATATATAAAGGAAAGATTTGATATCTTCTATTACTACAACTTGTAGCGGGATAATCTGTATGTGAAAAACTACCCGCTTTATTCTCCAGCTTGTACTACACAAGAATACCACAATAAAGTGGACGTTTATTGATATAAAAACCCATATCATAATAAACTTGAAGTTTATTGATAATTGCACATGTCATGGTGTAAATTTGAAGTTTATCAATATTGATAATTTATTCAGTTGGCATTCGGGTTAGCTATATCATTTTAAGAATGATGTGCAGTAGTAGAGAATTCACATGGGTAAATATTAAATAACTAGAAAGTTCTTTACGAATTCTCTTGTATTACTTGTTCTCATTAATTAATTGACTAACTAAAGAGTTCGGGTTATCCCATAAATTCTGGAAATATCAAAGGTGAATATGGGCCCATTCACCTGCCATGTATACCACATATGATGCATCTATGATATGGTTACATGTGCGATTGTTATTAACCCGCAGCCTGGCCGGTGCTTGCGAGGTAAATTGCTCAGTAGTATAAGTCCGAGCATAATTTCCAGATTTTCTATTCAAGATAGTTCATCTTGATAAGTTGGTTTATATCATAGTTGGTTTAGCAAGATAATTATTGAGTGCCTCCACTTAATAGCTAAACTGTTTCTTATGAGAACAAAGTTATATATATCAGTTTGATATACATTGTATACGAGAGTATATTATATTCTCCCCTCACAAGTGGTTCAGGGTCAGGAACCAAATAATTTCATCTTATTATTATTGATGTGCGGTGTATATTTTCATTAACACCATAATGCACAAAGATGGACTCTCAAAGTTGAGGAAACAAGTTAGCTTTTCTAACATGACGGGGAGACATGATAAACACTTGAGAAAAGGTTACATGGGATGAATTATCATTTGTATATATAGATCCTCGAATATCATAATATTAACTTGAAGTTCATAAAAGGATAATTCAACTGCAACATATTGCAAAGCATGCTATACGCATTTGCTGACTCAAAGAAAGTAACTATATTCTCACTGCAAATGCTCATATTAAGTCCCAGAAGGACAAAGTCTTTGATACGCTTAAAGCGTATAGACAAATCGGTTTCAAAATAACTTCTTAATAAAGAAGATGAGCAAATGATCAAAGTGATCATAATGGGGAGGCAAGTGATCTAGAAGATCACATGACATAACACTTCATAAAATCTCATGAGAGATTCAGGTACCTGAATATATGAATAAAGAGATCTCCATGTTATGTCTTTATGAAAATTTACTGGAACCGATATAAAATGTTCGTCGACGACATCTATGATAGCGCTAAATATCGATGAGGATCTTATGTTTGTCGAATACAAACAAAATATTGGCTAAATGGAAGAGATACAATTCAAGCAGAATTGATTCCATATGAAAGACATGTAGTTTTGGACATGTAGTTCAAATACTTGAAAGTATAAAGTCAATGATTGAAGTTGCTTGAAGCATATACAATTCTTGGTCCTGAAGTACCACATCCTAAGTGCAACTTGTGTACATATGTATCTTGCTATAACTATAAGCATGATGGCATCGAGAATACCTCTATGGAGATATTGAAGAGTCATTCCACGACATTATATGAAGATGTTCATATCTATCAAGAATGATAATTTCAAGGTGTGGAATATTTATTCAAATCAATATGACTGATTTATTTATTAAATCTCTACAAAAGATCGTTTTGAAGATGGTACACAAGATTGGAATGCAAATGCTCAAGGATGTGAATTGATGTTCTTTTCAGGGGGAGTTAATGCGCGTTGCACTCTTTTTCCCTTACAAGGTTTTGTCCCACTGGGTTTTCCTTACAAGGTTTTTAACGAGGCAACCAATAGGCCCATATTCAAACATGTGTACTCTTTTTCATTTTCCTTAATTTTTCCCATTGGGTTTTGTTTTAGTTAAGGTTTTAACGAGGCACATTATTGAATAGACATTCAAGGGGAGTGTTATAAATAGAACTCTAATTAGAGTGAATGTCTATCTTATAGAAGAGTTCTACTTTAAGGCTAAGTCTTTTCTCTTCCTATAAATAGAGGGGTCTTACCCCATTGTAAATCATCCCAAAGTATCAATAAGAATACTCTTCTCTCTACTTTCTCTCTATTGTTCTTGTTCTTATATTATTTCATAACAGTATGGTAAATTTGGCAAATTGGATATTTTAACTCCTTCTGTAGTTGTTGACCCAGGATCGAAACTCTGCTCTTCCGTTTATATATTTCCTTCATTTTATTAAATTTAATGACGTTTATACTTTGCTTAGTAGCCAGCTGGTTTGTGGGTTTTTATCATCTTACAACTATATTGTTTAGTACTAGTACATAATAATTAATTTAATTAATTTTTTTTTCTTTTCAAATCCCTCTCTCAAAATCAAAACCCCCAAAATGGAGCTCCTCTCTCCAAAAATAAAAAAAAATACAAACCATTTCCCTTTCCTTCAACAACTACCTCGGCAAAGTAGCAGTATTTGTCGATTCCGATAGGCGACCACGAAGAGTTTGCCCTTGCTAATTGTAGAGAGTTTTGGGAGAAGTAAGTTTCTCGTATTGCTCACAAAATTATATATAGAGTACAGAGGTATCAAATCCTGCCAACTATAGGACTGTACAATAATGAAGAAAATTAAATCCTACCAACTATAGGACTGTACAATAGTGAGAGAATATTCTACCAATAATAAAAAGACACACACAATTATATTCTAATATGCCCCCTCAAGATGGAGGTCCGGAGGACACGCCAATCTTTGGACACATCAGAAGAAGCCGAGGACGAGACAAGTGCTTGGTGAGAGCATCAGCAAGCTGATCAGCAGAGGATACGTGAGCAACACGAAGAGACCCATTCTGAACCAATTGACGAACAAAGTGATAATCAATGGAGATGTGTTTCATGCGCGAATGAAACACAGGGTTGGCACAGAGGTAAGTGGCGCCAATGTTGTTGCTGTAAATGACAGGAGCAGCCGGAAGAGGGACATGAAGCTCGCGCAGCAGGGAATGGAGCAAACGTACTTCAGCGGCAGCAGAGGCAATAGCACGATACTCGGCCTCAGTAGAAGATCGTGCAACGGAACGCTATTTTTTGGAGCTCCGGGAAGTAGGATTAGGCCCTAGAAAGACAACATAGGCACTAGTTGAGGAGCGGTCATCACAGTTTCCACCCCAATCAGTATCAGAGAAACAATGCAGAGGTATAGCAGATGAAGGACGCAGCCAGAGGCGCTTAACTGCACCCCAACGAGTGACAGTAGGAGCGTGCATGAACTGCGAGAGTTTATTCACAGCAAAGGAGATCAGGACGGGTGAAGGAGAGATACTGGAGGCCCCCAAGGGCCTGTCGATATGCGGATGCGTCGGCAGGAGCCGAGCCATCGGCCAGATGAAGGCGGGTTGACGCCGCTGTTGGCGTATGAACAGGGTTGGATTCCAGCATATTATGATGAGTCAAAAGATCAACAACATATTTACGCTGAGAAAGAAAACACCCATTGGAGCTGCGCAGAACTTCAACACCAAGAAAGTAGCTTAGATCACCCATGTCTTTAAGAGCAAACTGAGTCCCAAGAGAGTCAATCACACGGTTCAAGAAAGCAGAATCATTACCAGTCAATATGAGATCATCAACATATACCAAAAAATAGGCCGTAATACCAGAGTGCTGAAAGACGAAGAATGAAGTGTCAAAGGTAGTGTTGACGAAACTCATGGTCAGAAGGCATTGGCGGAGCGCACTGTACCATGCCCGGGGTGCCTGTTTGAGACCATAAATAGCTTTCTGTAACTTAGAGACATAAGATGGATAGGCTTTGTCAACAAAACCCGGTGGTTGTGCCATATAAACATCCTCTGTAAGCCTCCCGTGGAGAAAGGCATTATTCACTCTATTTGACGAAGAGGCTAGCCCTTGGATACAGCTAGACTGAGAACCAAACGCACAGTTGCCGGCTTAATAACCGGACTGAAAGTCTCCTGGAAGTCTACATCTGGACGCTGATGAAAACCCTTCGCAACAAGCGGGGCTTTGAACTTATCCATAGTACCGTCAGGCTTTCGTTTGATATGATAAACCCACTTACAACCCACAACATTCTGTGAAGAACCAGGCGGTACAAGATCCCAAGTGCCATTCCGTAGCAAAGCATCTAACTCTGATGACATAGCAGCGCGCCAGCGCTCGTCAGACATAGCACTAGACAATGTCTGAGGTTCAGTAACAGCAAGAGAGGTGACAGCAGACATACCAAACTTCTTGTTGGGCGTAAAAATGTTATTTTTGCTGCGAGTTTGCATATAATGACCACCCTGAGAGGATGGAGGTGGCGGCATAATAGGTGTAGCGGCGACAGGGGCCACTGGCGGTGTCGGAAAGGGCGCTGGTGGCGTGGGCGTTGGCGCAGGCAGTGCGTCCGGTGAAGGATCGCCAGTGGGAGCGGCGGCAGGTACTGGTGGCAGCAGCGGAAGGACTTCTAGGAAGATCGGAATGGGTACAGGGGGAGACTCGGGGTTAGACAATTTGGAGAACGGGAAGACATTTTTATGGAAGGTGACATGACGCGACACGAAGATTTTAGACGTTAAGGGATCAAAGCATAGATAGGCGCTTTGAGTAGTAGAGTAGCCGAAGAGGACACATGCACGAGATCTGGGTTCCGTTTTGTGTGAGGTGTAGGGCCGAAGCCAAGGGAAGCATTGACAGCCGAAGACACGTAGTAAGGTTGGGGCGCTTATGGAAGAGAGACTCAAAGAGGAGAGCATCGACAGATTTGTCTTGGGAAGACGATTAATGAGATAGATTGCTGTAGCAAAGGCATAAGGCCAGTAAATGAGAGGTACAGAGGCATGATGGAGGAGAGTGAGACCAGTATCGACAATATGATGGCGACGGCGTTCAGCATATCCATTGTGCTGAGGTGTATGAGGAGGTGAAGTGAGATGTGAGATGCCATTGGAGGCAAGAAAAGAGCGTAAAGCGAGGAATTCACCCCCATTGTCAGTATACAGAGTAATGATTTTAGCAGAGAAATATTTTTCTACAATGGATTTAGAAATGGGGAAGGTTTCTAAGACATCAGATTTACGGCGTAAAGGAAAAAACCAAATATACTTGGAAAAATGATCAACAAAGATGACATAATATTTAAATCCTTCATTAGAAATAATTAGAGAGGTCCATACATCGGAGAAAATAAGCTCCAGCGGAGCAGTAGAAGATAAACTTGACTCAGAAAAAGGTAACTTATGACACTTATGAAGCTTGCAAGAGACACAAGCAAGATCAGACACATTACTGGACGCTATACTGCTAGAAGACACTAAATGAAGCAGGATTTTAGCGGACGGGTGACCAAACCGAGAATGCTATAATGAAGCAGAGAGCTTTTGTGCCGTGAGGGCGGACGGGAGACTGGGAGCCGCCGGCCAGTAGTAGGTGTTGCCCCTAAGCGGGCCGTGAACAAGCGTTGCCCACGTGCGATGATCCTTCACCTGAAAATCAGTATCAGAAAGAACAACATTAACATTATTATGACGACATAATTGGGCAACAGAGATCAAATTTTTACGCATATGTGGAACACAGAGAGCGCCAGGTAATAAAAGAGAGAAATAACTGTTAAGTTGTCTAGTATGTGTAATTGTCAAACCTTCACTGTTACCAATAACCACATTGTCGAAACCAGTGTAAGGACTGTGAATAGTCATGTTGGCAAGATCAGACGTGATGTGATGGGAGGCACCAGAGTCCAGGATCCAATCGGATGCAGAAGGAATCGTCGGAGAGTGATGGGCTGTGTGAGCAGCCGGATAAGGCGGCGAAGCATAAGCTGGCTGCGGCAGTGGTCCACCATAAGGGGGCTGATTGGCACCGGAGACGGGATAGGACGGATAGCAGCACGCGGAGTGGCCAAATTCACTGCAGAGTTGGCACTTCCCATTGTACCCGCGAGATTGGCCATTGCTGGAGTAACCACCGCGACCAGAGGCTGAACCGCGGCTGATACGGCCGCGCCCGCGGCTACCGAAGCGGTGACAGCCTGACTGCTGTCCGGCGACGAAGGCAGCCGACGGAGCCAAATCAGATGCGGCGGAGGTGGCCGGCACACGAGCAGTAATCTGAGTCTCCATGCTTAACAGCTTGTCATGTAATTCAGCAAAAGAGATAGGAGATTCGCGGGCTTGGATGGCATGATAGAGTACTATATACGGATCATCAAGTCCATTCAGAACCTTAATGACAAGATCCTCAGAATCAACAGTAACAGGAGAGATAATTCATCCACAATCACGCGAATACCGTGCATAAAATCAGTAACAGATTTAGAACCTTCTACCGGATTATGGAGCTGTTGTTTGAGAGCCATGATACAACCACGAGAAGCAGTGCCGTATATGCGTGCGAGGATGTCCCATGCCTCTTTAGAGGTTTCCCCAGCGGTAATAAAGGAGATGATCGTCGGTGTGATCGACGAGATGATGGCACTGAGAATAAGATTGTCTTGGTGAATCCAGTAAGTATATGCTGGATTGGGCGAAGTCACCTCCTTGTCGACGATGGTGGCTGGTGGGCACAGCTTCGATCCGTCCAAGAAGCTGAGGAGGTCGTAACCCGTAATAAGGGTTTGAAATTGGAATTTCCACGCCAGGTAATTAGTGGAATCTAATTTGAGTGGGATCTGAGCCGATGCATTGATTGCACTCGGCTGGAGAAGCTCGTTTGACGTCGTAGCGGCCATGAACCGCAAGACAAAGGAGAGGAAGCGCTGATCGACGTCGAGAGCGAGAGAGAGCTGCCAATTAGTGCAGCGGCGGCGGCGGCTGCGACGGGCTGCCGATAAGAGCAGCGTTGGCGGCGGCGGCGCGGGTAGGGTAGAATTAGGGTTTCTTTGGCGATAAGCCACTGGCGTATGATACCATGTAGAGAGTTTTGGGAGAAGTAAGTTTCTCGTATTGCTCACAAAAGTATATATAGAGTACAGAGGTATCAAATCCTACCAACTATAGGACTGTGCAATAATGAAGGAAATCAAATCCTACCAACTATAGGACTTTACAATAATGAGAGAATATTCTACCAATAATAAAAAGATACACACAATTATATTCTAATACTAATAAGTTATCACAAGCTTTCAGAAAATTGCACTTTAAAATTTGTCGCTAGTTAGCGGCATATATACGGATGGTGATGCGCTATCGCATTCAAATTATGGGTCCGCCTCTGATTGACAGAACGACAAATGGCTCTTCATCCAAAAATATTCAAAAGCACCTTGACTTGTCGTGCCGATTAATAGAACATCCATGTGGCTCAACTCACACACCTAACTTGCAACATAATAGCTTAGATATTACTTTGCAAATCTATAGCCCAAAAAATAATAGGCTAATTTTGAAAGACATCTTATTTTGCTCCCTCGCAAATCTTCTGCCTCGCAAATCAGCCACAAAACAACTTAAAAATTCTGGATAATACATATTATCTCAAGGCAAGAAATTCAAACACTTCCAACAGGATAAAAGAAAAATAAAAACTTGGTAAATAAATTGTGGAATCCCTCTAAACGAAAAAGAAGAAGAGAAGGAAGTGTCAAATTTTTGTAGAGACCTCTTACACGCTAACAATATATATACATCCTTATAAACTGAAAAATATATATTTATACAATATTATACACAAATATACATATTTATACACAATTATACAATAATATATAACTTGTATAAACATGTATAATAGTGTATAAGAGGTGTATGTATATCTATATACACAATTATACACTATTATACAATGTTGATACAACCTGCTACATAGTTATGATTTTTCAGAAGTTCAAACTTCAGAATCTTCCAAAATTACCAGAACTTCAAACTTCAAAATCCTCCAAAATTAGTGGTTGTTTTTTGGTGCAAATCCTTCAAAATCCTTCAAAATCAAGTTTGAGAGCTATTTATTTTTAAATCTGAGTGTATTTTCATGCTTCTTACAAAAATCTTCTTCATTCTTCTGCTTGCCACCGTGGATGACAGAGTCTTTCTTCGAGCCATTGATGGCAGAACTACGTGGGGGTAAAGGAGGGGGAATATTGGGGGCTAGGTTAAGAGAGGATGAGGGATCTATATGGGTTAGAGAGAAAAGAAGTGAGAGAGAAGGGAATGAAGAAAGAAGAAAATAATAAAAACCCTAAAAGTATGTCTTTAATAGGGGGCTAAAGGCTGAAAATTTTCTTTCAAGTTATGTACAACATGGGCTATATAGGGTAAGAGCTTCAAATGTGAGCCATTTTTTGTTGAACTATTAGGCTAAGTGACATGGGCCAAATTTTTTCTAGAAAAAACAAAAGAACAAAAAAGAAAAGGGAAAAATAGAGAGAGGGGATAAATTTAAGGAAAGAAAATTCAATTAAATGAACTTATTTCTTTATTTTGTTTGGTTTTGAGTCGAACGTGGAAGGGGAAAATAAATTTAGGAATTTGTACAAATGTACACTCTACCACAATAATCGCACCATATTTTTCAATTTACATCTGCTTAATCAATAACTCTTTTTACAACAATATTTATACACTCTTATATATTGCTATATAATATTTGTATACCTATATATAAGCAATCCGATCACCTTGTTTAAAAGTAATAGAAATAAATTAATATAAGTACTATTTAAAAGATGTATTTATGTTATGAAATAAAAATTAATAAAATTAAAAGTTCCTAAAAAATAATAAGGTTAACATATTTGGTGTTAGGTTCCACTCTGATGGTTCTTTCGGGGGACTTGCATTTATACTCAGTTTTTGAGTCACAATTTAACTTATATCCGTTTTGTAAAAAAATTGCAAGCGTACTCATTTTTCGGTTAACTTCAGATATACGCGGCCTGAAGTACCAATATTGTTTTTCTTCATTTATTTGGGCAACTTTATTAGCGAAAAATTTATCTCTATTTGTAATATAAATATACAGATAGATATAAAAAACTTGACAATATATATGTCAAATTATACTATGGACTGTCATACGTTTTCAAAATAATAAGTTTAAAAAATTGGAGAAACAGAACTCTCTAATCTTGCAACCATACTCATTACCATAACAATTACAAATTAGACCAAAAATAATACTTATAATTACAATAAAATTTGATTTAAATTCTTGGGCACTTAAATTTTAGATGCGACGAACTGATGCACAATACACAACATAGCTTCAACGAAGACAATAAATTTTTTTATGGCTATTACAAATTAAACCTGATAAGAAGCTGGCAGTGATTGAGAAATTCGTGTCATGGTGATCTCTTAAAGAGGACAATTTAGTTTTCGATCATTGCTGAAGTTTTCTTTTCTACATGCCATTCGCTAACCCTAATTTAAAAACAAAAAAACAAAAACAAATTTATATTAGGAAAAGTTTATACATAATGAAATAAGGAAAGATTTAGCAACCAAAATTTAGTTGATTAAATTTATAAATAGCAGAAAAAAGCTTAAATGGCGATTTTATCCAATGTGAAATTTAGTTTTAAAGGATAGAAAAAGCGAACAACATTTCGCTAAGGGTATTCGTGCTTTTAATAGAATATAGATATAGATATAAATAAATAAATATGATGGTACAAAAACTTTCAACCTTGTATAATAACGTATACAAATGTATAGATATTGCTCGCTACAGTGACGAACTTCTGTTGTGATTTTTAATTGTAATTTTTATTCAAAATCAGTCTAAATCTCCATCAAGTGTCTTATAATTTTTTAGACAACTTCCATAAACTTTTTGTAACAAAATCTAAATAACATCCACTCAAAAATTTCTCATAAACATTAAATTTTAAATTTGAACTCACTTCTTCAAGCTTATTCGACATTAGCGAGTTACGTTTTTAGTCCGATTTCACCATCGGTATACTAACCACAATTGCAGCTCCAAATGTAACAACTTGAGTTTGTCACCCCAAACGGATGGGGTGTAGTTGATGGAATTACTCCTTCCTTAACTAGAAGCCTCGAGTTCGAGCCCTGAGTATGGAGAAATCTTTAGTAGGAAGTGCTTCTTCCCAAATAGAGCCCTATGCGGCGTGATCCGAATATAATCGGGCTTCAATAGGAATATCGAACAACGAGTGAAAAACCAAAAAAAAAAAAAAATTGAGTTTGTCAACTAACAATCAATATGACTCGCTATTTTAAGTTGCTTTGAAGGCATGGATTAAAATATTTCAACGATAGAGATGCCACGATTTTCTCCTCCTAAATAATTTACCTCATTTTTCATCATTATACACTGATAGATCATATAAGTTAACATTTTATACACTATATTTCTCTTTTGTTTGGTTTGAATCAAACCGAAGAAGGGGGAAAAGATTAAGAATTTGTACAAATATATAGTCTACCACAGTAATCGCACTATATTTTTCAGTTTATATTTGCACAATCAATGATTCTTTTTACAACAATATTTATACAGTAGTATATAATATTTATACACATACAAATTATGTAGTTATCTTGTTTAAGTGTATGCTAGTGCATAAACTATCAATTCTTGTATAAGAACGTATATAAATATATAGAAGTGTATAAACATTACCGGTTATAATGACAAACATTCTGTTATGATTTTTAATTGAAATTCTCGTTCAAAACCAATCCAAATCTACATCAAATGACTTCGAATTTTGTAGAAAACTTCCTTAAACTATTTCCAACAAATCATGCTAATACCCACAAAATAATTTCTCATAAGAATTAATTTAGAAATTTGAGCTCACCTCTTCAAGCTTGTTCAACAATGCTAGATTATCTTTTGATTCTTATTTCTCTATCTAAATCTTATAAGATCAATACCCTAATCGTACTAGTTCTCATACACGTGCGTGTCACGTTTATCCTAAATAATTTATACGAGATGTAAATTGTAAAATGCTAAAATGTTAACTGTATACATATTATAGAACTTTCGTTGAGCTATAAAATAAAAATCAAAACATACGAAGTAACAGTTAGTTATTTGAAGTTAGAAAATTTTATAAATATTAATTCTACTTTACTGACGTATTACTTTAATTTAAAGACAAATACATATAATTGTACATTTACAAAATATGCATATAATTAAAACATGTACCTTTTAAAAAATTAACAATTATGCATGAAAAAATAAAACCAAATTAAACATACTTTTGAACCATCATGATCAAACCCTTCCGTCATAAGTTATATAATTCTTTATTAGCTTTAAACATATGAATACTAAAAAAATATAATAAACTTTACATTCTAGTTTCACTTGGTAAAATAAATGCTCTGTAAAAGAATAAATTTGACAGTGAAATTGACTATGGTTGTGATAGGACGACTTTGATTCGTAACAAAAATCTCCTGCTTTTATTTATTGATATTATGTGTTTTTTTTTTAAATTATCATGCGAAAAAGGTCACAAAATTAATATAACTATTGTAATTGACTATAAAATTGAATTTTTCCTAGATAATATCTTGGTTGCACTCAAACCTCGACAGTTCATCATTCATCAAGTTTTCCTTTGTGACAATTTTCTTTAAGATTTAAGAAAAAAGAAAACAAATTATACTTGAAGAAGCAAATTAGACATAGACACCTTTTGCAAAAATCAACTGGAGGACGTCTTTGTTGTTTATCTAAGCGAAAAGTATTTTGATCACTTCTCAAAAGTTTTCCATTCCCAGTGTAATAAGGGTCCAAAGAAATAAGATACCCTACGTTGAGCTAGAATTTAAAAGCCAATCATTGAGAGAGCAGCAATAAAAGATACTAATAGTAGGGAATTGCAAAAGTTAGCTATTGAAGATATAAAAGTCCATAGAAATTCTAAAACATTAACTCTAGAAAACGTGTACATATTTAGGCGCATATAATGTACTACTAATAAATCACTAAATGCCATTGTAAGTACGGAAATTAAAAAAAAAACTTTAGAAGAATTAGAAAGAAAATTAGTTATTAAGAGTAAAAATGTCACTCAAATTTTAAGAGATATTATTGTAAATTACCTTTCAATCCTACCAACCAACTCTCCTTGAAACTATTAGGGGGCATTTTGAAGGTCTTTGGGATGGGATATGGTGCAACTCCTTCTGTGTAGGGTTGTTCAACGAACATCCCCACGTCTCGCTTTGGCAGCAGCTTAGGCGCACCCGGGATCTTGTCCACTCTTTCTTGTTGCTCCTTCATCTGGTCGCGAAGCGACCTATTTTCATTTTCCATTTCCTCCATCCTTTTTAGGATGGCTGTGAGTGTGCCACCGTGAGCTTGAGCATCGACGAGCACGTTGTTTGTTCGTGTGACCTCAGGTTCATCTTCGGCTGCAACATGGTCTGTTGTTGGTGCGCATCTAGCGTTTTGGGGTGGCTTCTCAGCTAAACTACTAAGAGAGTTTGTCAACCACTCTTCCAGTAACCTCTTTACCTTCGGGGTGCTTCTTTAGTTGTAGATGTAGAAGGCTATTTTTCTCATGGAACCACCAGATCTTCAGAAGGGGAAGGTGGGTTTCACGTTTATCAAGGTACTAGGGGTTGCGTGTAGAGCATCTCCTTCAACGGTCGCATTAAGAGGGCCTATGAGATCGGCTCTAACATCCACGATAGCTTTCATTCTTGCGTTGTTTTCAGCCTTTTTAGGTTGTAAAAAGTGGTTTTAGAAGGATCTCTAGAAGCAAACTACAACTTTGATTTACGAAATCCCCACAGACGACGCCAAATTATTTGGCTTAAAATTTATATGAATACTTGTTAAGCTCAAGAACAATCGAGAATAAACAAGGGTAAATCGAAATCAAGCGTAATATGAACTAGAGAGTATTATCGAGCTAATATCGGTAAAAATAATGAGATGTAGATATTTTAAGATGTAATAATAATGAAACAAGTAGTAATATTTGCACAAGAGATAGAGATAGAGAGAGAGAGAGAGAGAGAGAGAGAGAGAGAGAGTTGTATATTTTGGGCAGCAAAATACACATGAGCCTTTACAAAGGGAAGACCCCCTTTATATATTGGGGGCCCTTCCTCGAAATAATCAAAGAAAAGTACAGAAGTTGGTGTCTTCAATGTACGGAAGAGTCAGAGCTTCAAACGACGTCGTCTTGGGTTGTGTCACCCCGGCCGTCCACTTACTGGGGTCGACCCTACTTGGGTCAGCCTTAGTGAGCCGGCCTTGATGCCAAGGACGTACATAGATAGCATGAGGACGTAGGAAACCAAATTTGCCCGATACATTAAGCTTAAAGTTAATTATTTCTAAATATATATAAAAAAATTAAAAAACAGGTTAAAAAGGAAATAGCGTCAAATTAATTAAAATTGAAGGAGTCTATGAAAAGATCTATAGTGTGCTTTTCCACTAGGGGTATTAATTAATGTAGGAAGTCGGGTGCCTTTATTAATTGATAATTCCCTTCGAATAATGAGCAATGCAAATGGCAATGGAATAGAGGATCTGTCAAAATCTTTGGTAATGTCTTAAAATTAGCACAAGAATGTCTTTTCACGGTCCCTTTCAGTGCTGCATCATTCGGATGTTTGCAATTATTAGCTTCTGCATTCCAATTATTCTTGGCTTGGCTGCAACAAACAATTCATGTTACGGATTAGGTAAAACTCAATAATTTTGACCTAGATTCTATATATATGTTAATACATATAATAAATTGTGAATCCATTGACATAAATGGATTATAGGTTGTATGACAAGCGAGATGTAACAAATAAACTTTAAATTCTTAAGCTGTCTCTGACAACAAACTCATATATCCTGCACTTGTCTTTAGAATGACCTTGTTCATAATAAGTTACACAATACAGTAAGCAATTCTTTTTGGCTATGTCAAGAGGACTCAAATCATAATATGTTAAGGGGACTCAAGTCATAATATATAGAGCCAATGACCTTACAAAGGTTTTGACCCCTATGACTACTAAGTTATGCTATGTCAAGGGGATTCAAATCTTAATATATAAAGGTAAAAAATAAATTATGCATTATATATACGTAATTTTTTCGACACCCTTACGCCCCTAAATTCTCCCTGAATAAGATGGAATAATACCCAAAATACTCGTCTTTACCCACAAAACCTCCAGCTAGGTGGTCTTAGCTTAAAGAGTTTTTGCTCGTGTATCTTTCTCAACAAGCAGGGCCGGCTGAAGGCCCAAAAGGTTGAAGCAAAGGATTTTGTTCCAAATATTTCGGGCCCAACTTTTTAATTGATATTATATCTTTTGAGAAAAATGTTTACTTTATATCCATTAATTCTAAAGTATTTATTCTTTAATATTCAGACCCAAACTATTTACTACTTCTACATATACTCTCTATACTATTTCCCACCTTTCTTCTTCTTCCTCCTCATTTTACCTTCCTCACTTTATACCCATTGTATTTTTTCCTTCTAAACTTTATACAAGGATCTGGTGAAGTCCAATTGTAAACTTTTTCCTTCCTATATAAAAGATAATCCTTGTAAGGCCATAATCAGATATTGTTGGGCTTCAGCAGATCCTTGTATAAAGTTTGGAAGGTAAATATCGTATTTTTTTATATAAAGACTTGCATCTGGCTATCACCTTTAATATCCATCATTGTTGGGTTTGAAGCTCAATTTTATTTTTGAAGATTTTTTGTTTGAATCAAAGAGGGTGCTGTTAAGTATCGCTTATAGTACCTTCTAGAACTTCATACTGAAATTTGATAGCATTTGGAGTTGATTTCAGGTGATTGAGATCGAAATTTGCAGTTGAAAATCGAAGAAGAACACAACTACATGTATACAATATGTTGTAGGAATATATAGCTATATTGCAATAGTATACTATTATAGTATACAATATATTGTTAGAGTATACTATAATAATATGCAATATACTATATCAATTTTTTGTAATAATATACCATATACTATAATAGTATACTTATTACCTGTAAATTCACTTGCCTTTTTCATTTTAATTTGCTTTAAGCTTTTACCAGCGTGAGAGTAAGATAGAAAATGCAAAAAAAAAATAAAAAAATACAATATGTTATATAATGTAACGATATACTGTTACAATTAGATCTTTTTAGAATTTTTTGAATCTTTTATTGACGATTGAAGTTGTATCTTATGAGATTCTCTTCTATCTCCACAAGAGTCTTATGTACAGAGAACTCTATCTCATCTCTCCCTTCTCCTTTTGTAATTGTATATGAACTTCTCTATTGTAATCAATATAGACAAACCTTTTACAATTCTTATCAACTCTTATTTGATGTCAAAGAACCTAAAATAAACTCACATGAGTTGTCCTCATTTGCCCATAATGGGTGACAAGACACCACAATATTCTTTACCAGCCTCTTCCTCACCCATCATTCCAGTCAACCATAGCAGCATTGTTCAACCCTCTCAACTCATCTCCTTCAATCCTACCAACCAACTCTCCTTGAAACTATTTGGGAGTTCGAACTACTCCACTCGGAAATCCCAAGTCACCACACTTCCTTTTGGCTATGATCTTATTGGCTTTATTGATGGTTCATCCACTCCTCCACCCAGTCACAGTCCAGATGAATCTGACAAAGAAGTTACGAACAATGCCTTTTGTCTTTGGCTAAGGCAAGACATTCTAGTTCGCAATGCCATAATGGCAATAGTTGATCCCACAATAGCACCTTTTATAGTATACGCATCCGCTGCCAACTATGCCTGGAATATACTTCAAACCATCTAATACTAATAAATCTCATTCATGCATATTCAGCCTTTGTGATACTCTTTCCAACCTAAAAAAGGACCCACGTTCAGTTGATGAATACAGGAAAGAAATTAAATCAATCGTTGATGATCTCGCTTCTAGTGATTCCCCATTGTCGGATGAAGAAATTTCCATCAAAGCTCTAAGTGGTCAACGTTCTGACTACAAGGAACTCTCTAATGCTATTAGGGCTAGCGATAACCCTATTTCCTTTGAAGACCATTACAATAAACTACCGACACATGAAATTTTCATAAAACATTTAGAACATAGGAGTGTCGCACCAATCATCACTACTTAGTTTCACCAAAAGTACCACAACTCTAATTCCAAGAATAAAAACCCTATTCACGATCCAAATATCGGTCGTGATGGCGCCTATCACAGTACTAGGCAAGTCGATAACCCAAAATCACAACTCATTTATCGACAACATTAAGTCATACATAAGTTTTAAATGTGAAATTATTTCTAAGTGTTATAATGACAGAAATATGCGGGAAATCAAAATAACAGATACTACGCAGGCCCAACAATCTGGTGTCACGAGTCTAGAGCCTCTACCAAGTATCAATATCCTACTATGTAGATAGTCTAGAAATGCGGAAAAGTAATAAGATAGAATAGAGAAATCAGTGTTGCGGATGCCGTACAACTACCTCGAAACTCCCGACAAATACTAGATAATAGCTGAAGCTCTCACTCCGCCCCTAGGGCACCTGGATCCGCACACAAGGTGCAAGGATTAACGTGAGTACGCCAACTCAGTAGGTAATTAGAGTAAATAATGGATTAAAAGCAATGACGAGCATCTCAAAACATATAACTTTCAAACCAGTTCTAACATAAATTCATCAATTTTAGTTTAAAGCTTTGAAATCAATTATTTAGCAACATAACCAACATAGACTTAGTTTAAAAGAAGAGTGGAACAGTGAAAAACTACATAATAAGGCCACTCGGGAAAGAAATCACTCAGAATATGGCCCCTCGGGCAACCTCTCAGTAACTCGTAACTCAACTCTCGTCATACAGTACTTACTCTCAACATTCGGCTCATTTAATCTCATAACAATAGAAAATATGGTAACCGCTGCGACGTGAAACCCGATCCATATAATTATAGTCGACTACGCTCACTAGGGGTGTGCAGACTCCGGAGGGGCTCCTACAGCCCAGGCGTCATATCGCTGCGGCGTGCAGCCAGTTCCAATATATATATTGTTGTAGCGAGCAGCCCGATCTATATAAGCAGTGCTTCACTGTGCAACTCGGTCCATAACTCATATCTACATATATAATTATCCTCACATTTAGGTTCTCAACCTCTATCTCAGTCATTACCTTACAGCCTCTCGGGCATAATGATAACATCTAGGGAACTCAGCCCACACAGCCCTCACAATAGAAGTAGAATGACAAAACCAGTTTTAAACACTTGACAGGTAAAATGCATGACTGAGGTCATGTTTAAACAAGTAAATCAAGAAAAATAGTAAAAATTGCCCTAAGGGTTTCTACAAATCGGCACAAGGCCCCAAATATGGCATATAGTCCATAATACAGTATAAATGACTGAAACATAGAATAATATAGATTTGCAAATCAATTATGGGGCTTAATAGTCGCTACGGGATGGACCAAGTCACAATCCCTACACGTGCAAGCCCATACGCTCGTCACCTAGCATGTGCGTCACTGCATTTATTAAATCAAGTCAAATACCGGGGTTTCTACCCACAGTTCCAAATTTACAATGGTACTTACCTTGAACCGATGAAAATACTACTCTACGACGTCTTTGCCCCTAGAATCGACCTTCACTCGCATCGAATCTATTTATAATCAGAATGAATACATCAAAATATGCTAAGGGAACAAAGCCCAAGCGAAAACAATCAAAAATACCAAAAATCCTAAAATTAGCAAAACCCGAGCCCCGGGCCTACTTCTTGAAACTCAAAAGTTTTTACATCATTAGATTCCTTATATCGCCACGAGTTCATACATATCAAAAGTTCTCAAATCTGACCCCAAATGGTCCTTCAAATCCCATTATTTTCTAGGTAGATTTCACAATATAATCGAGTTTTAGGTCCGAAATTCTTACCTCCAAACGTTTCTCCCTTAATCCGCCTTTAGTTTCTTTCAAAAAGCTCTCAAAATGCTCAACCATGGGGGAAATGAGCCCCAAAATCGCTGATGAAATGACTTAAACATTCTGCCCAAGTCTGTCTCCCATTCTTCGCGATCGCGGTCAACATCTCGCAATCGTTATGCACAAATTTTGGTTGACCAGACTTCCCTCTACGCGAACGCAATACCCTCATCACGAACATGATACTTTCTCTTCCTACAACTTCATGGACACAACTCTCCTTATGCGAATTGAACAAAAGGTCATGTGCCCCTCAGAGCCAATTTACTCTACGCGATCGCGAGTGCCATCTCGCGAACGCGAAGCACTAAACCCTAGCCTTCGGCAAATGTGAAGCCCATAACACGAACGCGAAGGCTAAATTGTGGCCTTCCTCTATTCCTTCTTTGCTAACGCGAGGCTCCTCTCGCGAATGCGAAGAGATAATTCTCTACAACACCTAATCAGATTTTCTGCAACTTTCAAACTCCAAAAATGACCTGAATGACCATTTAAAACTCGCACGAGGCCCTCGGGACTTCAACCAAAAGCACCAACACATCCTAAAACATCATTCAAACTTTTTACAATTATCAAAACATCTCAAACAACATCAAATCACCCAAAACACATCAGATTCAAGCCTAAGTTTTCTAAAATCTTCTGAAATGCGCTTTCGATTAAAAACCCAACCAAACCACGTCCGCATAACCTGAAATTTTCCACACATATCCCAAATAATACAACAAAGCTACTGCAACTCTCGGAATTCCATTACAACATTATATCAAAATCTCACCCATCAACCGGAAATCGTCAAAATATCAACTTCGCCAATTCAAGCCTAATTCTACTCCGGACCTCTAAAACCCATTCTGATCACACTAATAAGTCCTAAATCACCTCATCTAATTGAAATATCGGATTTCATATCCTATCCCTCTAACATATAAGTCAACATCCAGTTGACTTTTGTAACTCAAACCTTCTTAAAAGAGACTAAATATCTCAAACCTTACCAAAATCATTTCGGAATCGATCCGACCAACCCGATACCAAAAAACGAATAACGAAGTATAAAGAAGTAGAAATGGAGAAAATGGAGCGGTAACTCATGAGATGACTGGCCGGGTCGCCATGCCCTACTACTTTTTCAATCACAGGAACACATCACAATCCAACCCCAACCACTACCGTAATAACTCCTCTCAATATCCTACCTCTTTTAATCCCTCTTGCACTTATCACAACAACCGGTAGCGTATCCAATGTTAGTTATGTGATAAATATGGTCATATAGCAAAAGTCTATCGTTCAAGACCTCATAATGCAATTGAAGCTCAAGACAACTTTTCCAATCGTATGGCTTATGCTTCCAGCCTTCCAACAACTAGATAGTTAATTCTGGAGCTTATCATCACTTTACCAACAATTCACAATCTCTACAAGCCTCTACTGAATTTCCTATAACGAATAAAATTATTGTTGGAGATGGTAAACCTATTCATATCACACACATATGCCACACTACTCTCTCATCACCTCTCAATTCCTTTAAACTGCGCAATATTTTGTGCTCACCTTACATTAATAAAATATTAATTTCTGTTGTGAAATTTTATCGTCAAAATCTAAACTTTATTTAATTTTTTTCCTTATTCTTTTCTTGTGAGGGATCTAAACACAGGAGCATGTCTTTTGCAAGGTCAGAGTAATGGAGATCTCTACAAATGGCCATCTACAACAAGTTGTTCATCGCCTAGTTTCCCAAAATTTCATTTCACCATGCAAGTATCACTATCACTCCATCTTTGGCATGCTCGACTTGGTCACTCAGAAAGCATGTCCACACCGCTACTCAATCTACAATCACCATTTCATTGTTTTTTTAACTCCTCACCCAACCATCATAAACTTAAAGTCTTTGGGTGCTTTTGCTATCCATGGTTAAAACCATACACCTCTTGTAAAGTTGATCCAAAATCTACGCCTTTTGCGTTCAAGGGATATCCAATATCACTAACAGCTATGCGTACTTTGATATCTCTTCTTTCAAAGTTTATCTTACAGACATGTTTCTTTTGTTGAACATGTCTTTTCCTTTAAATCAAACTTTTCAGCTCTTGCCCGAGCATCTTCTCTCAATATATAAATCGTTGCTCGAGTTCAAGGAAGAAGAAACCTTTACATTAATAGTTGATGCTATTAACAATGAGAAATCCATCCAAACCAACAATTGGCACTTTGAAAACACTAATTTTTTAGTCAAAATCTGCAGCAAATTTAGCAATATTGTTGTAGAGTTTTACAATGGATGTAACATATTTTTGCCCTAGAACTCCAAAAGGAAAAAATCAACGTAGATATAAGCAAAATCAGAAACTCAAACTTATGATCCTTTCTATAATTGAAATAATATTGTCAGAGATTTTGTCGGCACTCGAGCAGATCAATCTGGTGCTAACAGTGGGAGAGGGAGTGAGAAAAAAATGACGAATTTGGTTGTCCGTATTATTGAATCAGGAGATTTATTTTCTTGTCTACTTCCCTTTGAGCATATAGTGATGGAGGTAATAGGTAGATAGCGGAGATTTGGTGGTGGAAATAGTTGTGAAGCAAAGAAAGAAGATGAAGGGAAAGGTGGCTGGTCGTTTTTAGAATTTACACCCCGATCCCCCATTTATTGCTTCCCCTAAGTTTATTTCTGCTATTTTGTTTTGCCGGGACGTTAGGTGTTAGGATTCGGAGTGTTTTGGGACACTTAGTCCCTAAATAAGAGCCTAAGTGTTGGAAGTGGTCTGTAGTCAGAACAGTGTGAAGACGACCTCAGAATGGAAAACTGATGGTTCTGTTAACTTTGTTAGGTGATTTCGAGGATTGGAGCATGTTCGTGGTGTATTACTTGTTCGGATTTTGCAATTATTCTTAGAGTATGAGTTGTTGTTATTGTGTATTTAAATTGGGACTACGAGACGGTTTCCCGGGAGATCCCCATGTACTTGACTTGTTCTGGAATGAGGGTGCGGGATACCAACAGATCCCTGGAACATGTACTTATATATATTGAGATACCAAGAGATCCCCAGCTTATTTATTGAGGATACCAAGAGATTTCCAATGCATATGATGAGGATACCCAGAGATCCTCGGGATACCAAGAGATCCCCAGCTGCTATTCCTTGTTGAGAATATCCTTCCTTGTATTGTTACCTCTATTTTCCGTTACTATTTCCGTATTCATCTGGTTTAAATTCCCGATGTAGAATTTATTTACACTGTTTCTGTTATCTTATTATTTACTATGTTTATTCTCAGTAGGTCCCTGACCTTCCTCGTCACTACCCGACCGAGGTTAGGCTTGGCACTTACTGAGTACCGTTGTGGTATACTCACGCCTCTTCTGTGCATGATTTTCATGTGCACATCCAGGTACCTCTACTCAAGTGCGCTATTAGTGAGGCAGGAGGACTACGGAGACTTCGAGGTAGATCTGCTGCATCCGTATACCGAGTCTCGCTCTTTATTCTATATTTAGTACTTAGTTCTCTTTCCTTCGGTTGTTAGATATTCCGGAGTTTGGAGCCCTTACTATATATTTCTATACTCTGTGTTGCCCGTGAGTTTCTGGGTTTTGGGATTGTTTTAGTCTTGAGTTATTGAGTTGTATATGCTGAGCGGCATTCAGTACAATTTACTTTTAGATATTTAAATTTGGTATTCTCTTTTTCCGCAATTATTATGTTTCCGCAAATATTAGGCTTACCTGGTCACGGTGACTAGATGCTGTCATGACAAGTTCATGGTTGGTGAACTAGGATCGTGACAAGTTTGTATTAGAGCTCTAGGTTCATAGGAGTCAGGGAACACATGCTAGTTCATTAGAGTCTCGTTGATCGATACAGAGTTGTCTGTACTTATCTACGAGAGGCCATGTAACTGTTTAGGAAAAATCTTCACTTCATAAAATTCTTTGTCGTGCTATATTCTGACATCAATTCTAAAGATTATGTCTTCTATTCTCTCACATATGGTGAGGACTCATGCTACTCGGAATGACGAGGCACCTGCGCCCCCTACTGCACCCATCAGAGGCCAGGGCTGGTGCAGAGGCCGTGGACGCGCGCGTGGTGCAACTAGAATACCTCCGAGAGGTGCTGCTGAGGTACCGCCAGCAGATCCAGCCGGAGTTTAGGTACCTGGCATGCCTTCCACCACTGCTGGTACAGCCTTGTAGGAGACATTAACTCAGTTCATGTCTATGTATACCTCCTTGGCTCAGGCGTGGTTGCTTCCTCTCTTCGCAGCCACATCCCAGGCCGGGGGAGGGGCTCAGACTCTCGTAGCTCGCACTCCTGAGCATAGAGTGCAAAGGAGATGCTCTACACGCAACCCCTAGTACCCTGATAAACGCGGAAAACCCACCTTCCCCTTTTGAAGATCTGGTGGTTCCATGAGAAAAATTGCCATCTACATCTACAATTAAAGAAGCACCCCGAAGGTAAAGAGGTTACTGGAAGAGTGGTTGACAAACTCTATGAATAGTTTAGCTGAGAAGCCACCCCAAAACGCTAGATGCGCACCAGCAACAAACCATGTTGCAGCCGAAGATGAACCCGAGGTCACACGAACAAACAACGTGCTCGTCGATGCTCAAGATCATGGTGGCACACTCTTAGCCATCCTTAAAAAGATGGAGGAAATGGAAAATGAAAATAGGTTGCTTCGTGACAAGATGAAAGAGCACCAAGAAAGAGTGGACAAGATTCCGGTTACGCCTAAGCTGCTGCCAAAGCGAGACGTGGGGAGGTTCGTTGAACAACCCTACACAGAAGGAGCTGCACCATACCCCATCCCAAAGACCTTCAAAATGCCCCCTTACTTGAAGGTATATGACGGGACCTCAGATCCCAAGGACCATTTGATTCATTATGTCACGATAGTCAAAGGTAAAGATTTATCAAAGGAGTAGGTACCGTCCGTACTTCAGAAGAAGTTCGGCAAAACACCAACAGGAGGGGCCGTAACGTGGTATTCCCAACTACAGGCCAAAAGCATCTCCACGTTATAGGAAATGGCAGATAAATTTGTCACCGCTAACGTAGGAGCCAAGAAAGCGGAAGCACGGGTCAACGACATCTTTAATGCTCAACAGACCTCAGGAGAAGGGCTTAGAGAGTTCTTAGCCAGGTTCAACATGGTCAAAATGAGCCTACCAAATGTGTCAGAAGATATGGCAATCGCAGCTTTTCAGAACAAGCTCAGCAGAGACGTCTCAAGAGCAACCAAGAAACTTCTTAGACACCTTATGAAATATCCCCCCACCACTTAGGAAGAAATTCAAAACGCCTTTTGTGCCGAGGTACGTGGATACGATGACGACCGTAATGGCCCAACCCGGCAGCTAATAACGGTGCACCCCAAAATTTGAATAGACCGACGTAACGAGGGACGACGGGAACAAAACCCACGCCTCAACAAGGAGAGGCACCAACCATACCCCAGATCTTCGCATCCTCCACCACCAAGCACACGAACGCCTTACATTGACTTGTCGCCCCACTTCGGAATGACAGAGGTATGCCTCCTTTACTATCTGCACATAACTTTTGTATATCTCCTTTAGAAGTAGTGTACGCACTAGAGAAGCTGGGCAATAAAGTATAATGTCCAACGAAGATGAAGTACTACCCCGCCACTAGATAATCAAATGCCCTATGTGAGTTCCACCAGGAACGAGGACACAGAACTGAAGACTGCATAGGTCTCCGATAGGAGGTGGTCCGGATGTTGAACCAAGGATTCTTGAGAGAACTACTCAACGACAAAGGAAGACTTAACCTTGCGCGTGGACTGGAACAACCTCACGGCCTGCCAAGGTCGCCCTCTCCAACACGCACCATCAACTTGATCATTGGGGACGTCAACCGTTCATCGATCAACCATGTCAAATTCACCACCACTCACAAATTAAAGCGAACCATCGCTTACGAACGGTATGACGACTTCGAAGATAGTATCACCTTTGATAAGTCTGATACCAACGGTTTGTCTTTCCTCCATTTTGATGCTTTAGTTATTACTTTACGCATAGTAGATACTGTCGTTAAAAGGATTATGGCCGATGATGGTAGCGGCGCATGTGTAATTCATCCAAGAGTCCTTAGACTAATGGGACTCGAGGATAAGATAATACCACACTGTATAACACTGACTGGTTTTAACAATACAGTGAAAAAACCTCTGGGGAGGTAATGCTACCCGTTCTGGCAGGAGGAGTTACGATGGAAAACACTTTCCACGTAACGACATACAACGCCATCATCAGACGTCCGTAGATACATGCCATGAGGCCAGTCCCCTATAGTTTCTACCAAGTGATCAAATTCCCTACCCCATGGGAGGTGTTCAGCATACGGGCCGAGCCACACACCGCGTAGGCGTGCTATAAAATAGCTCAAGATTACACGTACACCAAAGAACTCAAAGGAGCAAGTGCGGAAGCATATCAATAAGCCCTGTCGGGGACTAAGGTCCACCCGACAGAGAACGCTATTAAAGATCCCGATGACGTTGAGGCTAACAAGGCCACGGTCGAAAACCTCGACCCCATCCAGATAAGCAACAGCGACTTCACAAAGAAGGCTTACATAGGCCAAGACCTTTCAAATCCAAGTAAGTATCATGAGTTTCTATCTAACCATGCAGACCTATTTGCTTTTTCCCATGCAGATATGTCAGGGATTCCATGAGAAATTGCCTCCCACAAACTGAACGTCGACCCGCTACACCCGCCCGTGCGGCAGGTAAAGAGAAAATTCAATGCCGCCATCAACGAAGCAGTAAGTGAAGAAGTAGACAAGCTACTGGCAAACGGTTCCATCAGGGAGTCCAAGTATCTGGAATGGGTCGCCAACATTGTAATGGTCAAAAAGAAAAATAGGAGGTGGCGGATGTGCATGGATTTCACCAACCTAAACAAAACATGTCCAAAAGATTCGTTTCCACTACCCTACATCGACCAATTAATAGACGCAACGGCAGGACATGAGCTGTCAAGCTTCCTGGAAGCGTACTCCGGCTACAATCAAATCATGATGGCTGATGAAGATCAAGAGATAACAACCTTCATCACTCACCAGGGAACATACTGCTACAAGGTAATGCCCTTCGGGCTCAAGAATGCGGGGGCCATATACCAAAGGCTGGTGACTATGATGTTCAAAGAACAACTCAGCAAAATGATGGAGTTCTATATTGACGACATGCTAGTGAAGTCATCAAAGAAAGAGGACCACCTCGATCACTTGAAAGAAGCCTTCGAAATATGAAGAAATACAGCATAAAACTAAATCCTAAAAAATGCGCCTTCGGCGTAGCCTCGGGAAAGTGCCTGGGGTTTTTGGTGTCACAAAGTGGCATCGAAGTCAACCTAGACCAGATCAAGGCTGTAGAAGCCATCCCAGAAATACTAAGCAGCAAAAAATAAGTGCAAAAGCTAACGGGTCAAATAGCCGCCCTCTCCCGGTTTATCTCATACTCCTCCAACAGTTGCCATTAATTCTTCGATGTATTGATAAAAGACCAAGGACTGCAATGGAACGAAGGATGTGTCGAGGCCTTGAAGAATTTGAAGGCATATCTATCATTGCCGCCCTTACTAGTCAAAGGAAACCCAGACGAACCGTTGTTGGTGTATTCACCGTATCAGAAGTCGCGGTCAGCGCCGTCCTAGTATGTGAAAATAAAGGTATACAATCTCCTATTTATTACATTAGCAAAACTTTAGTGGATGTTGAAACTTGGTACCCACACCTTGAGAGGCTGGCATTAGCACTCGTCGAAGCTTCACGAAAGCTACAGCCCTATTTTCAATGCCATCCCATAAGGGTAGTAATGAGCTTCCCATTAAGAAACTTCTTACACACGCCCGAACTCTCAAGTCGGCTAGTCAGATGGACCGTTGAGCTCATCGAGCATGATATCACATACCTTCCAAGGACCGCCATCAAGTCGCAAGTCCTAGCCGACTTTATTGCCGACTTTAGTGTGGAAGTCCTGCCAGAGGTGGAACTCGAAGTACAATGCACATCCTCCAAAAATGACCTATGGGTCCTTTATACGGATGGTGCCGCAAATGCATCGGGATCGGGACTGGAACTCGTCCTTGAGGTCCCCACAGGTGAAACAATTTGCTAGTCCATACGGTACCCGGGAATGACTAACAATGAGGCCGTTATTGCAGGCATGAAACTAGCCATCAAGTATACGGCTCGCCAAATCCTCCTCCATTGCGACTCCCAACTTGTGGTAAACCAGGTCAATGGGACTTATCAAATCAAAGAGCAAAGGATACAAAAGCACCAACAGAAATCCACAAGCTAATGGCTATGTTCGACGAATGCCGCTTCGAACAAATTCCCAAAGCACGGAACATCGAAGTGGATGGCCTGGCAAAGTTGGTCGCAACCACCAAAAACATCAACAATGAAAGTGTGGCTATGCTCCTCCACTCGTCCATTGATCATATCGAGGTACTTTCTTTAAACTTAACTTGGGACTGGCGCAACCTGTTCATATCTTATCTACAGGACGGGACATTACCCTCTGACAAAAAAGAAGCAAAGAAACTTCGCGTACAAGCCACCCGGTAATGCATGATCGACAATGACCCCTATAAAAGGACGTTCGCTGGGCCCCTATCCAAGTTCTTAGGTCCACACCAAATGAGGCCAGTACTCAAAGAAGTGTATAAGGCCATTGCGGCACCCACACCGGCAATCGCGCCCTTGTGCGATGCATCGTATGTGCCGGCTACTACTGGTCCACCATGAAAAAAGGGGCACTTGAATGATACATGGACTGGATTAGTGATATCTCCAATGTGTAGAAAGGCTACGGGCATCTCCAATATATAGAAAGGCTACGGCCATCTCCAATGTATAAAAAGGCTACGGCCATCTCCAATGTATGAAAAGGCTGCGGCCATCTCCAAATGTATGAAAAGGCTATGGCCATCTTGAACATATGAAAGGCTACGGCCATCTCCAAATGTATAAAACATCTCCAAATGTATGAAAAGGATATCTCCATCTTGAACATATGAAAAGGCTACGGCCATCTCCAAATGTATGAAAGGTCTACGGCCATCTCCAAATGTATGAAAAGGCTACGACCATCTTGAAGATATGAAAAGGCTATGGCCATATTGAATATATGAAAAGGCTACGGCCATCTCCCAATGAATAAAAAGTCTACGGTCGTATCAAAAAGAAATAGACTAAAACCATCAAACACAACATGGCTAAGGCCATCGGTTTTACACGGTTAAGGCCGTAAAATTTTACATGGCTAAGGCCATCGTTTTTAAATGTCTAAGGCCATCGTTTTTACATGGCTAAGGCCATCGTTTTTACACGGTTAAGGCCGTAAAATTTTACATGGCTAAAGACATCATTTTCACATGGCTAAGTCCATCGTTTTTACATGGTTAAGGCCATAAAATTTTACATGGCTAAGGCCATCATTTTTACATGGCTAAGGCCATCGTTTTTACACGGTTAAGGCCGTAAAATTTTACATGGCTAAGTCTATTGTTTTTACATGGCTAAGGCCATCGTTTTTACACGGTTAAGGAGATAAAATTTTACATGGCTAAGGCCATCGTTTTTACATGGCTAAGGCCATCGTTTTTACACGACTAAGGCCATGGTTTTTACATGGCTAAATCCATCGTTTTTACACGGTTTAGGCCGTAAAATTTTACATGGCTAAGGCCATCATTTTTACATGGCTAAGGCCATTGTTTTTACACGGTTAAGGCCGTAACATTTTACATGGCTAAGGCCATCATTTTTACATAGCTAAGGCCATCGTTTTTACATGGTTAAGGCCATAAAATTTTACATGGCTAAGGCCATCATTTTTATATGGCTAAGGCCATCGTTTTTACACGGTTAAGGCCGTAAAATCTTATATGGCTAAGGCCGTCATTTGAACACGGTTAAGGCCGTCAAATATTACATAGCTAAAAGCCATCGTTTTATATGGCTAAGTCCACCTTTTTCGCATAGCTAAGGCTGTCGAATTTTACGTGGCCAAAGCCATCATTTCTGCACGACCGAATCCGCTTTGTCTATGAAGAAGGAAGCTATAAGTAATGCAACTATGAATCTCATGGAGAGTTCAATCCTGGCTCAGGATGAACGCTGGCGGCATGCTTAACACATGCAAGTCAGACGGGAAGTGGTGTTTCTAGTGGCGGACGGGTGAGTAACGCGTAAGACCTGCCCTTGGGAGGGGAACAACAGCTGGAAACGGTTGCTAATACCCTGTAGGCTGAGGAGCAAAAGGAGGTATCGAGGAGGGGCTCGCGTCTGATTGACTAGTTGGTGAGGCAATAGCTTGCCAAGGCCACCGAATCTTACACGCTCAAAATGGTCGCCACTAAATGATCCACTTAGCCTCAACTACGGCAAAAAAGCACAAAGGCAGTGATAAAAAATATAACAACGTTCCAGAACACAGAAAAAGATTAACTATGACAAAAGTCATATGTCTTTATCTCCAAAACATAAAACATGGATATGACTGACCTTAGAAAAAAGGGCCAGCATCCATGATACAAAGACTGACATTTACAAACACACACTAAAAATCCTAAATGCCTTCACCACTCCGCTCATCCTGCCCCGCCTGGTCTTCATGTGGCCCGTCTTAATTCCCAGGAGGGTACGTCTTGGAAATCCAAGAGCTAGATTCCAAACGGTAAACATATGCAGAGTTACCACCCTCCCAGGCCGGTGATTCGGGACAATAGCCGGCCGCTTTGCGGGCAACTTTAGCCAAATGGCGTTGACTCTCAACCTCCACCTCAGAAGCTCGCCCGGCCGCCAATTCTTCAAGTATGACCTGCCGAGCCTCCGCATTCACCCACATCTCATGTGCCTCAAGAGATGCATCAGCCTGTGCAAGAGCCCACCTGAGGACCTCAACCTTGGCCTTCTTAGCATCAAGTTCCGCCGTTAAGGCAGCAACTCGAGTGCGCAATTCCCCCGCCTCCTCTGCCACTACACGGCTAAGTTGTAACTCTTCATCTTTAGATTGAATAAGGATCTCCATCTCTGCAGCCCGAGCAACAGCGGCCATGAGTTGCTCGTCAACCTTCTCTAGCTCAGCCACCCTCTTCTTCAATTGTGCCTCAGACTACACGAGGCCCTCACGGAACACCCTAAAGCCAGGGTCATGTCTATACATGTCGGCCAAGGTTTGGTGCGCCTCGCGCGTCTTGTTCTACTTCTGCACCAACCTATTATATTTGGCCACCTTCTTCTTCAGGCATCGACCCCTCTCTGCCTCCAAGACAAGAGTCTGGAAAAATCCAAAAGGTAAGTGCACGGAAAATCACCCTCCACAAATGCAAGAAAAAATATTAAGTCAAAAGACATACCTGTAAAGCCGTGCCCGCCACTCTTCAGGCCAAGTCTCTGTCACTAGTCTCCGCTAAGGCCTCGCTCTCAGTACCCGCACATAAAAGTGTCATGCTTGCAGCTGCCTGCTCACAATTTTCCAACAATTTATAACGATTTGGAATCACTATACGAAGGGAAGACCGGCACGCTATCATCCCCACTTGGTCTAGGGACCCGCTTTCTTTGCCCGCATCCTCAATAGCAATTTCTGGGATCGCCACATCCACACGTTCATCCCCTCTCTCCCCGGCCGCCCACAGCCCGCCATCCCGAGCACGTGTCAGGTGGGAACTAACAACAACCTCCCTTCAAGGAGCAGAACTCCCCGAGCGAATGGCGTCCGCCATAAAGACCGGCCTAGACTCACGGCGGGGTGACCTAACCTTCTCTGTTTGTGTGACCGCCGCCTTTCTAGCATGAATCTGGCATCTCTTAATCTCTAACGACTCTTCTTCTTCAGAGCCCCCTCCGTGGGATGCAAGTTTGGCTCAGATGGTGCCACTTCGGTAGTAGGCATCCCTATCGGGTCAACCTCGAGGACGGTCTTAGGAACCGTCACCGCTGGTACCTCCTCAGGCATCATTTCAAGTATGGCCCCAGGCACCGCCTCAGACATTGCTTCAGTAGCCGCCGCTGGTGCAACCTCTTGCCTTGAGGGGAAGAAACACTATCCCTAGGCGTGCTTACAAGGAGTATATCCTCCTCGTCAGAATTGGACATTGCCCTGGAAGGGCCGGCAACAGTTTTCCTCTTCTTCTTCTGTGCCTTCTTAGGAGCATCCCGACCTACCAAAACAGGTATGAGTTGATCAAGGAAAATTAAGGGGGGCCTCCAAGCCAGAGCGAAAGGGAAAAACAAACCAAGGCCGTTACCTGTCGGGCCATAGAGCCTGCGGAATTCTCTCACCCATGGCCTAATGTCATCGATCGTTCGAGGAGTGCGAGTTGTCACTACATAAAGGTAAAGATAAATCTACGGTGATTAAGCCGACGCAATAAGATTGCCATAAAAACTGCATACAGGAATGCTTACATGTTGTGTTCCATGCCTCCGGTAACCCTTCTGGGTTAGACACCATATGTTCTGTATGTATGTAGAAAAACTTCTTCCAAAATTTACGATTGGCCTTATCGTCAGATTGCACCACAAAACATTTTTTGCCCCGACGTACCAACTGAAGCATGGTACCTCTCATGAAGCTCACGCTGAACTTTAGCAAGAGGTGATGAATGGAGACCTCCTCCTTAGACTTAGCCGCTGACGAGTGTCTGGCGTGTGTATAAATTAAACTCGTACTCTATCAAATTATAGTATAGAAAGATGTCGAACCCACAGATATTGATTTATCTAATCTACAGAGGTTTCTTGTTTTAATTCCTATTGGAGAAAATCAGAAAGATTTGATGTGTAAATTAACTAAATGAAAGTGCATAAATAGGACAGTAGTAATTTTTTTTTGCATTTCATAAATATTATAGAAGGTGTTGGGATCCTGATTTCACTTAATGTTTCTATTACATAGTAGAATTTATTATTCTTCAATTTCTATTTCTCATAAATGTATAAATTCCTCTCAAGATTACATTTATATATTATTACTATTGTTTAACAATTAATTGCACTCCTCTCGGTTATACGAATTAATTTTTAAAATGATAATATTAAATAACCAAAAATTTATACTTGAGCTAAAACATGCTCTTTTTAGTAGGTCCCTTTCGGTTACCCTACTTGTTATAACTGATTAAAACAATATTCGCCTCTTTCGATTACTAATAAGTGTAAAGTCAATTTTAACGTATAAGAGCTAGATGCCACTGAATAAAAGTTAACCTCTATCAATACCAAAATTAATTATTTTACTTCTTCCGCCTCTTTCGATTACAAAATTAGTAAGAAGTTAATAAATAGTATGAAATAGATAGATGTTAACAAATTAAATGACACTTAACTATAAAGCAAATAGAATTTAAATAAAAGCTTCAGCTCAAGCATGTGAAATTACGGAATAATATATATATATATATATCATTCTCTCAATACAAGAAAAGTTACTCCATAATGGAATTAGTATTTACAACAGAAATATTCTTACCATTAAATAAGAAAATAGGAAAAAATATTCAAAAATAATAATTTTTACTATTTAATTAAAAACGGAAACTAGAGTAATTTCCCATACTGAATACGTGAAAAGTAGAAAAAAGATAAAGACGATTTCAATTTTAAGCCTTGATCTCTTCTCCCGATAAATCTCCCCTCAGTATTGTAAAATGACGGTATTTATAGATATTGCTTTTGCCGTGTACAAAGAAAAGTTTCAGTAAACTTTTCTATTTCATTTTGCCCACTTGCCAATTTGAAAATGAATTTGATGGTGTAATCAAAATATTCACGTGACTTTTCAGGAAAAGTTCTCTCTTTTTTCCATTTTTAACTTCTTCGTCATTCTCATTCATTTCTTTATTTAAGTGTTGATATTACATGCTCCATCAATTGCTTAGTTACGAAGTTTCATAATAAATCATCGTATTCCTGCAACAATAATAACAAATATTTTTATTAAAAAAGAGAAGTAATAACTCAATTTATGCATGATACTTTTATCTTATCGAATTCTTCCACACTTAAATATTTGTTCGTCTTCGAACAAAAGAAAAAAGAAAATATAAAGCTAAATACTTTAAGTAAAATTGAGAACTTTCGATAGTGAAGAATTAACTAAGACCAATCCACTAATTTAAACCACCATTAACTATGCTCAATTTCACCTTTTGAGAACCGAAATCATAATACTTTCTAATTCCAAGCGTGTCTCACTAAATGAGGAGAGATATCTGTATATCCCACAATGTATTGGAATTTCGCTCACTCTCAACAAAGAAGTACCTCGAGCTACTGGAAATTACCATAAGCTTGAATATTATGTGGTTTTCTACTGATATAGGAGTCTCTGAGTTGAGATCATGTAGGACTTTTATAAGGCTGTAATGTAGGCTTAGGAAATGGAAGGATACATATAGATGATAGTGATCAAATTCCCTTTAGGCATTACACTTTTACTTTTATCACTCAAGCACGATTGTCTTTCATATTCTTTAAAGCAAGCGACCTCCCTTATGTTATTCACAACTTTCACATAGATATAATATATATTTTTATTTGAATGAAGCTGACAATATATCTTCGTTATTTCCTCTTCTTTTGTAACTCTTTTTTTTTGAAATTTATAAAATCATCTCAAGATATCAACAAGCTAAAATAATTTGTTGTTTCATCGGTTCTTTCCGCCATTACACTTTATACCTAGATTTTTATATTCATATCAACTCTTAAAGTGTCCAAAGGGAGTTGGATGAACAAGTAATAAGTCGTAACAACAAACATGCTAAGGGTTAAAGCTTGACAACCAACAAAAGAAGAGATAATTTATTTAGGCTCAACTGGATAACTAGGGATAAAGATCATCAAGGTAGGTTAATTTGGCTATGGCTCAACAAAGAAAGCCTACTTTCATTTCACAACTCAAAGATCTACCTAGAATTTCTCTTCAATCCACATTCAAGGAAAGTTCTAGATTTTCAAATAAGCAGGAGAACTGGACAATATAAGCTAACCGCACAATACACTTGAAATTAACAAAAATTATGATTTCAATCACCAAGAAGCAAGTATGAGCTTAGAAAAGTAATCATAAAACCCATGAATGGTACTTAATCAAATTCATCTTTTCTAAGTCTCATGTTTTTCCAGTCAAATCAAGTTTAGCCAACTTATTAACAAAATTAGTTAAAAAGTTCTAAAAGAAGTTTTCAGTTCAAAATATTACGACAATGGCAAAGAACTAAACAAGAAATTCATGTAAGTACATGAAATAAGTTGCCTTAGGAATAAGACAACTCAATTTTTTTTTCTTCAAAGATGTGTCTTGACTGTTTTAAAAATACGAAGTTTTCAAATTTTTCCTCTACGGTGCATTAATCTAAATTTAACAATTTAAGAACTATATGATAATATTTTAACGATTCTAGCGAATTAAATAATTCCATACAAGCATGAGTGTAATCAGTTTTATACCAGCAACAATTAAAGATGACATGTCAAAGAGAATTTTAATTCCGTATTCTTCAAGACTTTAAACATGAATTTATTGACCTCATGGTATCATGTTATCTTTCTATATAAGTTTAATAAAAAAAATGAACAATTCTACCCAAGATATACCATCAATTTAATGTTATTTTTATCAGAAAAATAAATGTAGCAGAGATAATTTTGGAGAGCATGTCTAATTAAATATACCTTGACATTGTTTTAAGTATTACTTGAATCATTTAGTGAGCCAAAATTTCACAAATAAGATGAAGAATACTTCCACATAAGATTAACCTCAATTATATTCTTAATTATTGATAAACTTATAACAGCTTGTACTTAGCAAGAAAATATTCTCTTCATTATGAGCCTTTAAGCAACAATTTTTCTATTACTTAAAAGGAGATCACCCAACGTAGCTAAGCATTCATATCCAAATTAGAACTACCATTATAATATGCATCAGTACATTATATATCACTTAGTTTAGATGATCTAGCTAGTTTGTGGCCTGCATTTTATGGCATGCATTCTATCCTTTGAAAGAGCAGGTAAAACAAACAAAAGAAAATTCTTTCCTCTACTCCTTCTCTTGTAGTCCACAAAAAAAAAAAAAAAACTACGCAACTTCAAACTATTAACCAAAAGGGATAACAAAAGATGTTCACAAAAAGATGTTACCTCCCCCACACTTAAATCTTACGTTGTCCCAAATGTAAGACCAAGCCGGGGATTGGCTAAAGTCTACTACAGAATAATTGTTTTCCTATTAATTTGAGGTTTATTTTTATTGTCTAATTATTTTAACTTTTTTATAAAAATTTTAAAAAGTGTATGACCCGTTCCTCTTCTAGAAAACTAGTCAAATACGATCCTGAAATTGAAAAATCATTGCGGTTGTTGCGAAAAGAACAAACCTCACGATCTCAAATTTTCACATCAGAGGAAATAGAGAATAAAGAACTCAATAACCAACTTCCACCACATCAAGTAGAAGAACAGTTTGACAAGGTGGAACCACGATGTGATAGAATACTTCGTGATTATGCAGGGCCAGATTATTTTGAAGGAGAATCAAGTGTAAGGAGACCACCAATTGCAGCAAACAACTTTGAAATCTGCTTAGGCTTGATTCAAACCATTCAATAGTCATGTCAGTTTACTGGTGATGCAAGTGAAGATCCTCACACCCATTTAATTGATTTTCTTGAATTAGTTGAAACTTGCAGGTATAATGTAGTCACAACAAATGTTATCAGGTTGTGACTTTTTCCTTTTTTATTAAAAGGTGACACCAAAACATGGTTGCGAAGTCTACCAAGAGGTTCCATTATAACATGGGACCAAATGACCCAAAAATTTCTTAATAAATAATTTTCACCTGTAAAAACATTTAAAATGAACCAAGAAATCAATAATTTTATGCAAACAGATATTGAATCTATATACCATGCATGGGAAAAATTAGTAGAAATGTTAAGAAAATGCCCACATTGGTATCCAAGACCCTGAAATTTTGTATATTTTTTATCACGGTCTTAAACCCTCTGCTAGAAATGTAATTGATGCGGCATCAGGAGGATCAATAATGGGAAAAACCACTGCCGAAGCAATGCAACTACTTAGTGAAATTTCGGAAAATTCTATTCAATGGCCTTCAGATAGAATGATTATCAAGAAAATAGCAGGAGTAAATCAAATTGAATCTTTGAATTCATTAGCACAATAAATTGCGACATTAACACAAAAAGTTGAATCTTTTCACGTAAATGCTCAATCAATATCCCAACTTGAGAATTGTGATGTTTGTAAAGGTAATCATCCGAATCATGAATGTCAAGATTTAACACAAAATGAAGAACATGTAGATATGATTGGTTATAGAAATAATTACCAATTTGGTAGTCCTATGGAACAAAAACATCCAGGATTTCAATGGAGTAATCCTAATGGCGCTGAAAATCCTCAAAAGTTTTTTAATCAAAAACAACAGGTACAGTGTCACGACCCCAAACCCAGTCATGATGGTGCCCGGCCGCGAGGCTGGGCAAGCCCGACCAAACCACAATCCAAGAACGGCATTCCAGCTCCAAAGAGAAATAATTTAGGATTAACCAGCGGAAATCTATAACAAACTCCCAAACCAAGGGGTAATTCATACCAAAGAAAACCAAAGCTGAATAATAATCCTCCCAAAAACCGAGGAGTCATGAGTACAGAGCCTCTAATAAAATAAGATACAGGTCCGAACGGAAGTAGTACAAATGTCTGACAGATTAGCAAAAGAAACAACTGATAGAGACAGAGTAGGTGGTCCTGCAGACGCTGGGAAGCTACCTCAATACTCTGAACAACTCCGGATAATCAACAGTTGCAGCATTAGGTCTCTGGAGCACCTGAATCTGCACACAATGTGCAGAGAATATGGGGTGAGTCTACCAACTCAGCGAGTAATAAGCATGTATAAAAATCCGAAGATAAGAAAATACGAAATAACACAAAATAAAGCTATCTAGTAGTTCTATACAGTACCAGTTTCAAAGATATACAGAATAAGCATCAGTAAATAAATGCATGAGATGCAATGCAATGCATGAACACTGTGGAATGTGCAGCCTGATCCATATGGGTACCCGCGCTGACAATTGGGGTTCAGACTCCGGATGGGCTCCTACAGCCCAAGAGCCATATCATACAGTGCCAATAGTTACCTATGTTTCCATCACAATACACGGTGTCCTTTGTTACCACCGTTTTCATTACAACACGCGGTGTCCTTAGTTACCACCATTTCCAATTAAATTATGCGGTGTCCTTAGTTACCACCGTTTCTATTTAAAATACACGGTGTCCTTAGTTATCACTGTTTCCAATTAAATTACACGGTGTCCTTAGTTACCAGCATTTCCATTTAAAATACACAGTGTCCTTAGTACCACCGTTTCCCTTTAAAATAATATAAATCCCAAAAGTAATGAGATAGTACTCGTCAGCCCGAAATATCATTTAAAAATCATTTGAGTTTTCAAAACGTATAAATATGGCGGAGTTTGCAAAAATGATATTTAAACCTGGACTGATTTCAAATAATATGTAAATCATGAAAATTCTGAGATAACGATCCCTGAAGGATTCCACAAGTCGGCACAAGGCCCCAAACATGACATCAAGCCCAGATATCATCAATATAGTATGCGAAGCAATCGCCAACATAGTACAACATATCCCTCGGATTGGACCGAGTCACAATATTCAATATATACGACCCTGCACTAACCATGGAGTCTGTGTCCCACCTCATAATAGCATCACAATGTGATATACCGGGGTTTTAAACCCTCGAGTCATCATCTACACCCATTACTCACCTCGAACCGGCGAAATCTCAAGATCGTTACACCTTAGCCTCGAGAATAAACCTTCTCGGATGCCAAATCTGATCAAAACCAATAGGAATACGTCACAATAGTCTAATGGAACATAACCCAATCGAAATAACTTGAAATACACCCAAAAACACGAAGTTGGCAAAACCCGAGCCCTGGGGCCACTTCTCAAAAAATTACAAAACTTACAATTTCGGAATCCTCGTCTGGACACGAGTCTGTACATATAAACTTCATCAAAATCGGCATCCAATTGCTCCTCCAAATCACCAATTTTCATTTGAAACTTCAAGCCGTAGTTCTTCAATTTTTATGCCCAATTTCAGAGAATTAATGGATGATTCTTCAATAAAATGACGTAATAAGACCATGAGACTTACCTCCAATCACTTCCCATTGAAATCCCCTTCAAAATCCGTCAATGAGCTCTCAAGGTATTGTAAAAATGGAGGAAATAATATGAAGCTCGCGGATGAAATAACCCTTAAAACTTAACTGCCCAGGTGACTTTTCCTCTATGCGATCGCGAACTTCTTCCTGCGATCGCATAGAACAACTTCTCAGGCCTCCCCCAATGGCCTATGCAAACGCGACCTTAACCCTGCGATCGCATTGCTTCACCCGCTAAACCTACGCGATCACAAACAAGCCTCTACGAACGCAGAGCACTATGAGATCGCACCCACGAACACGCGATCGCTTTGAACAACCTCAGGAAACCCGCCAGGCCTTCTACGCGATCGCAGAGCCAAGCCTGATCGCATAGAACAATTGTCTGCAACTACTGAACCTTCAAAATCTGCAACATTTCCCAACTTCGAATTCTTCCGTCAACCATCTAAAATCGCCCCGAGGCCCCCGGGACCTCAATCAAAAGTACCAACACGTCTTAATACCTCATTCAAACTTTCTCGGGCCATAAAAACACTAACATAAACACCAAAAATCACCGAAATCATCAAATTCAACTCTAAGATAAACTATAATTCTCCAAAATCATATTCGATGCCGAAACCAACCAAACAAAGTCCGAATGACCTGAAAATTTGCAGAAGTATCCAAAATCACCTAACGAAGATACTGCAACTCAAGGAATTCCATTCTGACACCCGGATCAAAATCTCACCTATCAACCGGAATTTGCCAAAAATCAAACATAGCCTATTCAAACTAGTTCTACACCTGACTTCCAAATTCGATTCCGTTTTCTCTCCCAAGTAAAATCACTATCCAAAACTAGTCGAATCATCGAAAATCTATTCCGAGCCCTATAACTCATAAGTCAACATCCGGTTGACTTTTTCAATTTAAGCTTTCCTGAAAGAGACTATTGGTCTCATTTCTAACCAAATTCAACCCAACTCACTTCAAACTCACCAAACACATATATCAACACACGAGGAAGCATAATACGGGAATAACGGGGATGAAATACAAAAGACGACGAGTCAGGTCGTCACATCCTCCCCAACTTAAACAAACGCTCGTCCTCGAGCGTATCCAGAGTTGTACTAGAAGCAACCCAATAACTGAGTGACCTTACCAAGCATATACCCGGGGTGATCCCACGTCTCCCTAAATCACATAGGTATCGATAACACAACACAGCTGAAATGTCATAATACATCTTGGCCATAAACCGTAGGACCTCACCGCGCTTTCCGAAATCATACACAAGATCAGAACCTCACATCTATGCTCAGAATTAACCCGAACCAGCTGTAATAACCTACACTTGCAGCCTCAGGTGAATTCATACAATATACCACGCATTCCAACACTCTCATATACCGCCAATGATAACTAAAACAAGCAGCGAACTATGGCAATTCTTCATATCAACCATTCATGAAGTCACTTCCATGTTGACTATTACCACAATAAATTTTCGGGCCACACCTCGATATTATCCTTCTAACAAGCTGAAATCAAATATTTTCATATTCATTAATGACCTCAATGATCATCTCGAATCTAACACACAACTTCTGGTTATATGATACCTCAATACAGGCCTAAGCCACAATTGCATAATACACGCGCCAACAAGAAACAGTCTACACATATCCAAATCAGGGCAAATGACTAAAACCGGATGAGTTATACCTCAAGCTCATCAATACCTTAACGAAACCAAGATGAGACCCCGTCTCACATCATAGGAATAGAGTACCTGAATCCACCTTGAGAGGTCATAACTTCACGTGGCCTCGCCATAACACGCGATCCTATCCCAACACTGTTACACATGGAGTGCCTCGTGTTACCATGCTCGAAGTAGACAACCATGCACAGATATATGCCTGAAACCAATTATCCCATCACACTCACGGTGAAACAAATAATATACACCATTCAGTCCTGAAAGGACAGAATCGATACATTATCCGCCAAGCGATTCTCAATACGGATTTCCCTCGGAAGCAAGGAATACAATGCAACACAGGAAAGCTATTCTTGACATTACACTGTTGCAGCACACAACCCGACCCAGATAACATACTCGTGGCGGCGTGCCACCCGATCCACACGACATACTCGTGGCGGCGTGCCACCCGATCCACACGACATACTCGTGGCGGCGTGCCACCCGATCTACACAACTACCTCATATAGGGAGGTACACATCGAGCCAAATTTGCTCATAATAACAAAATACTAACATCGGTCGGAAGCAAACTGAGTGCATAAAGATATCTATTAAGCGTTGTATGCAACAAGATTCCACTTCCACTACTACGACTCATGATGGATCTGCACCATATGGTGCCCAGCACCAAATAATTAACGAAATCCCCAGTGTCGCCTAGCGACATGCCCGACCATAAGGACACATCTGAAAAGACCCTCAATACCGAAACCGAAACAATGGTAGAGTCCTCTATACTAACATCCGCCTTGAAGGCCCAATCAAGGAACGCAATCCCTCCCAGCCAACGCTAGTCTTTGGAACACAACCAGTCAGCTAGAACATGGTCTGATACACTTTTCCACGCAACCTACGGCATTTCTTAACCTGACTCGTAGCACAATCGTTTAGAATACTCCAACACTGAGACAATAACTCTACATTCCAATGTCATATCCAGAATTCAATATACTAAGCAAGGAAAGATACACCCATGATTCCAAACTCCCAATAGCCGCTGACATTACCAACACAACACACATGATCCATAAATACTACATAGACTGCACCGGAGAACTCCCAGGCTCCAACTAACCATAGACACGAATCACTGAACCTGAACCCAAATACGAATACAGATTACACCTCGAGTATCCAATTATTCCACGAGATATATACAAAACTCCCTTGTACCATCACACAAATCAGCAATCGATCTCATAAGAAAGTGTCGTAACACTATTTATGTATCATTTGTGGGATTAACCCTTTCCGAGACATATGCCATCACCAAGTCACTTCAAATTAACAGTGCCATTTCCTTGAGTACCTAAAGATACTCGCTATTTTGGACATAGCAAAATCCACCATACCTTTCAGAACTAAATCGAAACCTCGCACACACCCATCTCGGTCCTTTGCAACATACCGCATATACCAGATCCTCCAAGGATAACACGAGAACTTTCATTTCCTTCCTGCGCCGCAGACATCGGCGCACTTAACTAGAATTCTCCCCCAATTCCATTTGCACAAGTTAAACTGCCAAGGATGGAATCTTTCTACCTGAACCAAGCTAAGCAGACTTTCAGTACTCTGGAGCTTCACTGCCCAACGCATATAAGAGCCCATTACCTCAATCACATACCAACAATTGATCATATCCTTACCATACCAAGTCGGTCCCCTAACAAGTTACTTTATTTGTCTAGATTCCCACCTGATTCATTTTCAACTTGATGTACCCTCTTGCTGTAGCACCACAAGTCCTCAGCCCAGGCTCACTATATGAAACCCAACCACCAGATCGCACTGTCTAAGACCCATAGGCCACTGAATACTTCCTCAAACGTCCTCAGAAATACCACATCCCAGAGTACATTACCCGAAGAACTTCCTGCGACTCTGAATTAGTTTCCATTACTTCCCCAAATACTAATACCTAGAATCCTATAATTAACATAGAAATACCATAAGTCCTGACCTGTGCTAATGGAAAGACTGACTTGGTCACATACTCAACCTCAAACACCCGAGTGATACCTATCGAATCTCGATCAGATCAAAACCAATTTCAAAAGTCGACCACTCTTATACACACTGCAATTCACTTGACATAATGAATCGAACAACTCGTGCCTTATCAGTACTCTAACCCATATGCATTTGCTTTCATTCACACAACCGCTAAGCCCACTCTTCTAGGCGGCAAGATTTTTACTAAGTCCCAAATGTTTCAAAAGTTTGGGAAGAGTTTCCTTTGTCATTGAGCCTATCCACCTGCCAAAGAACCACCAAAACTATCCTAACAACGCGTCCACAACTTGACAAGACATCACAATGTATATCAATAACAGAAATCCCAATGCTACACGTATTATATTATCAAAATTGACACATGAACATGCGCTGCACGTGCTCGAATCATAACATATAGAAAATAACTTTTAATTACACATACGATCTTCTAACATACACATAATGATCATACCACTTTAGAATAATCTGTAGGAGATACCCACCTTCTTGCTTCAATATAATATTTCGGTACATCATCCACCTTCATACTCCTCACGCAATCAATTGGTCTTCCGGATTCTGGCTCATACCACAACACATACACTCCCAGCTAGGGGACTCAAAACGATTCCTCACGCACCTAACTCGGGGCAACACATCTGATCGCAATGGAAATCAAACACTTAATGGTCCGTTTATCACCCAGCAGACCTTCTTCGACACTAACAAGTCATACAAACTCATTACACGGCACCAACGAATTCATCATGAAGCTATCCAGCCGCCATTACCACAATTAGAGATAATATTGAACTTATAAGCTCATAACATCATCTCGCGCTGTCAGCACCTTGGTGCTCTAGCTATAGACAATAAATATCTGGCCTCAAGTCCTCCCGACTGGCCCAACATATTCCTCGTGAAGATTGCATCTCGCCCCTCGATCAGGGAATCGCAAGCCATCGAACCACATATAATACCGAGCGTTCATACGTGCATGCAAACACGTGGAAGGAATTTCAAGAGTTACTCTTTCAAGCTGAATCAAGGACGCACGATAAGATTTCAAGAAAGTGGAGTGTTTCCTAATGGTTATGTAGCCTCCTTCTTATAAGTGTGGTTCACGAAACACCCATATACAAGACTCTACTACACCGGCTCATGACTCGTGAGGCCTAGTAAACCTAGGCTCTGATACCAACTTGTCACGACCCCAAACCCGGTTGTGATGGCGCCCGGCCGAGAGGCTGGGCAAGCCCGACCAAACAACAATCCAAGAACGGCATTCCAACCCAAAGAGAAACAATTTAGGATTAACCAGCGGAAATCTATATCAAACTCCCAAACCAAGGGGTAATTCATACCAAAGAAAACCACAGCTGAATAATAATCCTCCCAAAAACCGAGGAGTCTCAAGTACAGAGCCTCTAATAAAATAAGATTCATGTTTGAACGGAAGTAGTACAAATGTCTGACAGAATAGCAAAAGAAACAACTGATAGAGACGGAGTAGATGGTCCTGCGGATGCTGGGCAGCTACCTTAATACTCTGAACAACTCCGAAAAATCAACAGTTGCAGCATTAGGTCTCTAGAGCACCTAAATCTGCACACAAGGTGCAGGGAGTATGGGGTGACTATACCAACTCAGCGAGTAATAAGCATGTATAAAAACCCGAAGATAAGAAAATACGAAATAACACAAAATAAAGTTATCTAGCTGTTCTATACAGTACCAATCTCAGAGATATACAGAATAAGTAGCCGTAAATAAATCCATGAGATGCAATGCAATGCATGAACACTTCGGAACTTGCAACCTGATCCATAGGGGTACACGCGCTCACTGTGGGGGTTCGGACTTCGGAGGGGATCCTACAGCCCAAGCGCCATATCATACAGTGCCAATAGTTACCACTATTTCCATCACAATACACAGTCATGCTAGACATAAATGATAGATAAAGGTGATTGCACATATCATTGACTTTATACTTTTAAGTATTTGAACAACATAGACAAAATTATATGTCTTTCATATAAAACCTATTCTATTCGAATTTTGTCTCTTCCATTTGGCCAATATTTTTGTGTCTGTAGGTTACACGCTTAAGATCCTCATCTATATTTAGTGCTATCATAGATGTCGTCGACGAACATTTTATATAGATTCCAACATTTTTTCTTAAAGACATAACATAGAGATCTCTTCATTCATATATTCAGGTACTTGAATCTCTCATGAGAATTTATGAAGTGTAATGTCATCTGATCTTCAAGATCACTTGCCTCCTTATTATGATCGTTTGCTCATATTTTTTATCAAGAAGTTATTTGAAATCGATTTGTCTATATTCTTTAAGCGTACCATAGACTTTATCCTTCTTGGACTTAATAAGAGCACTTGCGATGAGAATATAGTTACTTTCTATGGGTCAACAAATGCCTCACATATTCTTTGCAATATATTGCAAATCAATTATCCATTTATGAACTTTAAGTTAATATTATTTTATTCAAGGATCTAGATGTATACATATGATAATTCACTCCACGTAACATTTTCTCAATTGTTATCATGTCTCCCCCTCATGTTAGAAAAACTAATTTGTTTTCCTCAACTTTGAAAGCCCATCTTTGTGTGTCACGGTGATAATAAAAATATACACCGCACATCAATAATAATAAGATGAAATTATTTGGTTCCTGACCCTGAACCACTTATGAAGGGAGAGTGTAATATACTATCGTATATAACTATATCAAACTAAAATAGATAACTTTGTTCTCATAAGCAATAGTTTAGCTATTAAGTGGATGCACTCAATAAATTATTAGTATTAGCACCCGCGCCGGCGCTAAACCAACTATGATGTAAAACCAACTTATCAAGATGAACCTCTTGAATAGAAAATCTGGAAATTATGCTCGAAATTAAATTATTGAGAAAGTTACCTCACAAAATACCATATTGCGGGTTAATAATAATTGCACATGTAATCATCTCATAGATGGTTCTTATGTGGTATTGTGATGACCTGGCCGGTCGTCTTTGGAGTTTATGTCCTGTTCCCCCATTAACTGCTTCCCCTAAGTTCATTTATGCTATTTTGGTTTATCGGGACGTTCGGTGTGAGAATTCAGAGTGTTTTAAGACACTTAGTCCCTAAATTAGAGCTTAAGTGTTTGAAAGTGGTCCGTAATTGGAACAGTGTGAAGAGGACCTCAGAATGGAAATTTGATGGTTCCGTTAGCTACTTTTGGTGATGTCATGGCTGGGAGAGTGGTCGGAATGTATTTTTGATGTTCGTAACTCAATTAGGTTGGAAATGTCGAAAGTTAGAATTTTAAAGTTTCTGGTCCGATAGTGAATTTTTTATCTGAAGGTCGGAACGAGATTATGGAAGTTTTTTTAGAACTGTCATATCATTTGGGACATGTGTGCAAAGTTTCAGGTCAATCGGACGAGTGTTGATTAGGTTCTGAATCGAAAGCATGTTTTGGATGAACTTGAAGTTCTTATGCTTGAATATTTGAATTAATCGAGGTTTTGGTGTTGTTTTAGGTGTATTAAGGTTCGGTGCAAGATTTAATAAGGTATTAGGTGGTTTTGGTGCTTTTGGTTGAGGTCCAAGAACCTCGGGATGATTTTGGGTGGTTAACGAAAAATATTTCTAAGTGTGCACCAGCTGAAGACTTCTGTCTTCTAGTATTTTTCGCTTATGCGGTTTGGGGACCGCAGAAGAGGAGCTGCAGAAGCAACTTAGGGTACCACATATGCGAAATTGGGCATATGCCTAGGAAATGCAGAAGCGGTAAGGAGTCCACAGAAGCGGAATCGTTTCTGCGATGTGAGGATCTTCAGAAGCGGAAATGGCCTCTTATGTTGAAGCCACAGAAGCGGCATTTGCTCCACAGATGCAGGACCACAAAAGCGGTCCCTGGACCGCAAAAGCGGAAATCAGTGTTATGTTAAGGATTTATCCGAGGCTTAATTTCAAAAGTTGAAATATTATTTGGGAGCTCGGGAGAAGGCGATTTGGAGTGGGAATTGAAGAGGAAATCACTGGGTAATGTTTCTATGATCCTTTCTAGCTATAATCTATCATTTAGTGGTTAAATCCATCTTTTAATTTCAAATTTAGGATAAAAAAATAGAAGTATTTGGGTGAAAGTTCATTGGCTAAACTATTGGGTTTTGAGGGGGCATTCGACCTCCGATTTCTGAGATTTTTATATGGTTAGACTCGTGAGAGTACGAGGTTTCTCAAAATGTGAAAATTATTCGATTCTGAGATTGGTGTGAGGGGCGTTTTGGTTATTTTACCTATTCTCGCACCTTAGCTTCAATTTTAATAATGGAACTGGTTACTTGCAATGTTATTTACAATATGTAATTGGTTTGAATAGATTTGGGCCACTCGGAGTTGGATACGCATTGCAAGGGCATTGCTTCTTAGTGATTTTGTACAGGTACAAGGTAAGTTGCTTGTCTAACTTTGCGTGGGGGACCTCTTCCCTTAGGATATCTTGACTATTGTCTAAAAAACCTTGTGTGCGAGGTGACAAGCGTGTACTTGTTCAAACTGTTGGAAATTCACCTTACTTGACTTATTTAGACTGTGTTCTTCACGTTTTTAATTGTTAAAAATGCAAATTTTACTTGTTTTAGCTTAGGGAAATCATGTTAGTTAGCTTACTTATTCTATTTGGCTAAATTGCAATATCTGCTCTTCGTGAAACATAATAGACTTTAGATTGTACATGTTGTCTTTACTTAGCATTTATACATTATTGAAGTGTTGTGATGTGTTTACGATTAGGTCTACAGGTTCAATTTCCCGGAGATCCTCAAATATTGGTATGATGGACTACAGGTTCTATTCCTGGGAAATCCTCAGCTACTGGTATGATGGACTACGAGTTCCATTCCCGCGAGATCCTCAAATATTGGTATGAGGACTACGAGTTCAATTCCCGGGAGATCCTCAGATATTGGTATGATGGACTAAGGGTTCAATTCCCGGGAGATCCTCAGATATTGGTATGATGGACTACGGGTTTGATTTCCGGGAGATCCTCAGATACTGGTATGCTAGACTACGGGTTCGATTCGCGGGAGATCCTCAAACATTGGTAAAAAGGACTACCATTTCAATTCCCGGGTGATCCATATGGCACCCTGATATTAAGTGATACTTGGTTGTGTTATTTTCCTTTCTTAGCTTAATTGTCATTGACTTGAAGTTCTATCCTATTTTATCATTGCTTTTCCTGATTATTCACTGCCTTATAGTGTTCATTATTGTTGTTGTGTTTATTCTTAGTAGGGCCCTGACCTTCCTCTTCACCGCTCAATCGAGGTTAGGCTTGGCGCTTACTGAGTACCGCTGTGGTGTACTCATGCCTCTTTTGCACATGTTTTCATGTGTAGATCCATGTACTTTCGATCGAATGCACTATTATTGTCCAGGAGCTACACTCGGAGACTTGAGTTATGCATCTGCCACATCCACAGATCCGGAAAGTCTCCCTCTCATTCTACCTATAGTTAGCTAGTTCCTATTCCGTTCTATTGTATTAGACTACTCTGGTATTTAGAGTATTGTACATTTTCTATATGTTGAAATGTATGTGCCAGACGGAAAATCTATACATTTTCTTATGTTATTCAGTATTTTGTTATTATTTTCGTAAAGATTGTTAAATTTCGCAATGTGTTAGGCATACCTAGTCGCGAATACTGGGTGCCGTAATGACAGGTTCACAATTGGTGAACTATGGTCGTGACAAGTTGGTATCAGAGCTCTAGGTTCATAGAGGTCACGTGATACATGCCGGTTTATTAGAGTCTCGCTGATCGGTATGGAGACGTCTGTGCTTATCTACGGGAGGCTATGTAACCATTTAGGAAAAATCTTCACTTCATTGAATTCCTTGTCGTGCTATATTTTTGACATCGACTCTAAACTTTTGTTTTCTATTCTCTCAAAGATGGTGAGGACACGCACGACCCAGGACAATCAGGCACTCGCACCCCCTCCTGCAGCCGCTAGAGGCAGGGGCCAAGGCAGTGGTCGTGGACGCGCGCGGGGTGCAACCAGAGCACCTGCATGAGTGGCCGCCGAGGTACCACCAGCGGACCCAGCCAGGACACGGGCACCCGATACTCTCACAACCACCACTACTCTAACTGTTCAAGAGGTATTGGCACAGTTTATGAGCATATATACTACGTTGTCGCAATAGGATTGCTTTCCCTTCCTGAAGCTACGTCCCAGGCCAGGGGAGGAGCCCAGACTCCACAGCCCGGGATCCGAAGCAGAGGGTACATATGAGACAGATTCAAGATATTATCAACATCCACCTTGCGATACAGGTTCAGCCCGGGGATGGGGCACCTGCTTCGAAGGATGAGCAGCGTAGACTGGAGAGGTTCAAGAAGTATGACCCTCCTGTTTTCACCGGACTAGCTACAAATGATGCTTTGGAGTTTTTGGAGAATTGTCACCACATCTTTTGCACCATGGGTATTACTGCCTCGAGTGGGGTTTCTTTTGCAGCTTTCCAGCTTCGGGGAGCCGGCTATGATTGGTGGCGCACCTTTGCGTTAGACGGTCCGGACGAAGTTGCCTCCCTGACTTGGACTCAATTTTCAGATATGATTCAGAAGGAGTTTGTTCCCCAGAGCCTCCGAGATTCATGGTGCGCAGAGTTTAAGTATTTGCTCCTAGGCCCTATGACTGTCTCTAAGTATGCCATCCGTTATACTAGGTTGGCCCGGCATGCGCCAGCTTTGGTGGCTATTGTTCGTAAGAGGGTTTGCCGGTTTATTGAGGGTCTTATTCCTCCCATCAGGTTTGGCATGGCTCGAGTTTGAGATGTATATACCCTATCAGCAAGTAGTGAGCATATCTAGGAGGGTAGAGGGTATGCATGCCAGAGAGTGAGAGGAGAGAGAGGCCAAGAGGTCTCGAGAGTCAGGTCATTTTTCTGGTACCCGCACATCAGCAGCAGGATGTCATGGTAGGAGCTATACGGGTCACCCTGTTCACTCAGCTCTTCCTTCATCCGGCAGTACTCCAGCTCCTCCCAGATCTCAGGAGCCTTATTATGCACCTCCGGTTTCTACTGCGCCTCCTGCGCGTGGTACTCCTAGAGGTCAGTCTAGCGGGGGTGGGCCTAGTCAGTCACAATCACCGCGCCCTCCCAGAGCTTTATATGAGTGCGGGGATACCCACCACCTGGTTAGAAAGTGCCCTAGACGTGGGAGGGATGTTCCTTCTCAGACTCCACGGCCTCAGCATGCTCCAGAGGGTCACCAGGCCATCGTACCAGCTCCAGCTGCCATCCCACCTGCCCATCCAGTAAGGAGCAGGGATCGGGGAGATAGAGGCCGCCCTCGAGGGAGGGATCGGGCCAGATTTTATGCTATTCCTGATCGTGCTGTGGTTGTCGCCTCCGACTCTATTATAACAAGTATTATATTGGTTAGTCACAGAGAGGCATCGGTTCTATTCGATCCAGGCTCTTCTTATTCTTAAGTGTCATCTTATTTGCTTCGCATTTGGGTACAGCCCGAAAGACCTTAAGCTCTCCTGTTTATGTTTCTACTCCCGTAGGAGATTCCCTTGTTGTGGACCGCGTATATCGATCATGTTTGGCTACTATTCATTGTTTTGAGACCAGGGCAGATCTTTTATTACTTGATATGGCTGATTTCGATATTATCTTGGGCATGGACTGGTTGTCGCCCCAGTATGCTATTCTTGATTGTCACGCTAAGACTGTGATACTGGCTACACCAGGTATTCCGCGTATTGAGTGGAGTGGTACTTTTGATCACACTCCCAGCAGAGTTATATATTTTCTTGAAGCTCACGATATGGTGAGAAGGGGTGCGCCGCGTATTTGGTATATGTGAGAAATGTCAGTTCTTATACCCCTTCTTTTGACTCTGTCCCAGTAGTACGAGATTTCCCCGATGTGTTTCCAGCTGATCTTCCGAGCATGACAGCTGATCGGGACATTGATTTTGCCATTGATTTTTTACCGGGCACTCAGCCCATATCCATTCCTCCTTAACGTATGGCTCCTCTTGAGTTGAAGGCGTTGAAGGATCAGTTACAGAATTTGCTTGATAAGGGTTTTAAGTGTTTTATTTGACCCAATGTTTCACCGTGGGGTGCTCCTATTTTTTTCGTATAGAAAAAGAATGGTTCTATGCGCATGAGTATCGATTATCGTCAGTTGAGCAAGGTTATAGTGAAGGACCGATATCCTTTGCCTCGTATCGATGATCTACTTGACCAGCTTCAGGGCGCATAGATATTTTCTAAGATTGATATGTGCTCAGGCTATCACCGGCTAAAGATTCGAGAGCCGGATATCCCGAAGACTGCTTTCATGACTCGGTATAGCCATTACGAGTTCCTTGTCATGTCATTTGGGCTGACCAACGCCCAACAACTTTTATGTATTTGATGCACAGTGTATTCAGGCCTTATCTCTTCTCATTTTCCATTGTTTTCATAGATGATATTCTTGTATACTTCCAGAGTTGGGAAGATCATGAGCAACACCTGAGGACAGTGCTTCGGACCCTGAGAGAAAAGAAATTATATGCAAAGTTCTCAAAATGTGAGTTTTGGTTGAGTTTTGTGGCATTCCCAGGCTACATGGAATAGAGAGAGGGCATTCGGGTAGATTCGAAGAAGGTGGAGGTCGTGCAGAGTTTGCCTAGACCCTCCTGAGCTACAGAGATCCACAATTTCCTTGGCCTGGCAGAGTATTACCGTCGTTTTGTGGAGGGGTTCTCATCGATTGTAGCCCATATGACCAGATTGACCCAGAAGGGTGATCCCTTTCAGTGGACAGACAAGTGTGAGGCGAGCTTTCAGAAGCTCAAGATGGCTTTTACTTCAGCCCCTATTTTACTTTAGCCCCTATTTTGATTTATCCTATGCAGTTTAATGTGATTCCTCAAGATTCGGACTTGGAGCAGTGCTGATGCAGGACGGTAGGGTTATTGCCTACGCTTTCTGATAGTTGAAGGTACATGAAAAGAACTATCCTGTCCATGCCCTTGAGTTAGCTGCTATTATTCATGCCTTGAAGATCTGGCATCATTATTTGTACGACGTGCCTTGTGAGATTTATACAGATCATCGCAGTTTACCGCACTTGTTCAAGTAGAAGGATCTAAACTTGCGCTAGAGGAGATGGTTGGAGCTACGGAAGGATTATGATATTACTATTCTTTATCACCCGGGCAAGGCCAAAGTGGTAGCCGATGCCTTGAGTCGTCGGGCGGAGAGTTTGGGGAGTTCGACATATTTAGCAGCTTCAGAGAGACCTATGGCAATGGATGTTCATGCTTTAGCCAGTCAGTTCATGAGATTTGACCTTTCGGATCCCTGCTGGGTTCTAGCTTGTGTGGTTTCTCGGTCTTTATTGTTTGGTCATATCTGGGAGCGGTAGTATGATGACCCTCGTTTGCTTGTCCTTAGGGACACAGTTTAGCATGGAGATGCTAGGGATGTGACTATTGGAGATGAAGGGGTATTGAGGATGTAGGACCGGATCTGTGTACCCGATGTTGATGATATTCGAGAGTTGAATTGACAGAGGCCCATAGCTCCCGGTACTCCATCCATCTGGGTGCCGCGAAGATGTATCAGGATCTGAGACAGGGTGGAGGCAGATGAAGAAGGAGATAGCAGAGTTTGTAGCTAGATGCCTCAACTGTTAGCAGGTAAAAGCTGAGCACCAGACACCAGGAGGGTTACTCCAGCAGATGGAGATTCCGAAATGGAAATGAGAGAAGATCACCATGCATATTGTAACTGGTCTCCCTCTGACGGCGAAGAAATTTGATTCTATTTGGGTTGTTGTGGATCGGCTAACCAAGTCTGCTCATTTCATTCCACTGTGTACTTCTTACTCAACGAAGCGGTTAGTGGGGATTTATATTAGGGAGATTGTCCGTCTGCACGGCATTCCAGTTTCTATCTTATCAGACATGGGTTCTGTGTTTACATCACGATTTTGGAGAGCCATCCAACACGATTTGGGTACCCAGGTGTCTATGAGCATAGCTTTTTACCCTCAGACAGAAGGACAATCCGAGCGCACTATTCAGATTCTTGAGGATATGCTCCGTGTGTGCGTGATTGAGTTTAGAGGGTCTTGGGATCATTTCTTGCTATGGGATGAGTTTGCATGCAACAACAGTTATCAGTCTGGTATTCAGATGGCGCCGTATGAGGCCTTATATGGTAGGAGAGCAGTCCCCGATGGGTTGGTTCGAGCCAGGTGAGGCCAGATAATTGGGCACTGATTTGGTCCAGGATGTGGTCAAGAAGGTTAAGGTGATTCAGGATATACTCCATACGGCCTAGTCCAGACAGAAGAGTTACATGGACCGGAAGGTTCGTAATGTTTCCTTTATGGTTGGTGAGCACGTTTTCTTCGGGTCTCGCCTATGAAAAGCGCCGTGAGGTTTGGAGAGAAAGGAAAGTTAAGTCCGAGGTTCATTAGCCCATTTTGAGATTTTCAAGCGCGTTGGGGGGTTGCTTATGAGCTTGCTTTACCTTCCAGTTTGTCCAGGGTCCATCCGAAATCTCAGTTCAAAGGAAATACCTTCAGTAAAGGTTCAGTTGCGGGATCAGTCGACTAAGGAGACAACTTAGGAAATCGAGTAGGATATGCGCAGCCGATACCCTAATCTTTTTGCTAATTCGGGTATGTTCTCTATGCTCGTTCGAGGATGAACGAATGTTGTAGCACCGTCATGTCATTTGGGATGTGCGTGCAAAGTTTCAGGTCAATTGGACGAGTGTTGATTAGGTTTTGAATTAACGTGTTTTGGACGAACATGAAGTTCTTAGGCTTGAATCTTTTATTTAATCAAGGTTTCGGTGTTGTTTTAGGTGTCTTAAGGTTTGGTACAAGTTTGAGTGAGGTATTAGGTGGTATTGGTGCTTTTGGTTGAGGTCCCGGGGGCCTCGGGATGATTTTGGGTGGTTAACCGAAGAAAATTCGAAGTGTGCAGCAAATGAAGACTTCTGTCTTCTGGTATTTTTTGCTTCTGTGGTTTGGGGACCACAGAAGCGGCCCATGGCACTGCATGTGTGAAATTGGGCATATGGCTAGGAACCGCAGAAGCGGTAAGGAGTTGGTAGAAGCGGAATTGGTTCTGCGATGTGAGGATACGCAGAAGCAAAAATGGCTTCTTAAGTGGAAGCCGCAGAAGCAGCATTTGGTCCTCAGATGCGGACCGCGAAACTGGTTCCTGGACCGCAAAAGCGGAAATCACTATTATGTTAAGGGTTTATCCGAGGCTTAATTTCAAAAGTTGAAAAATTATTTGGGAGCTCAGGAGAAGGCGATTTGGAGAGGGAATTGAAGAGGAAATCACTAGGTAATGTTTCTATGATCATTTCTAGCTATAATCCATAATTTAGTGGCTAAATCCATCTTTTAAATTAACATTTAGAATAAAAAAATGGAGGAATTTGGGTGAAAGTTCATTGGCTAAACTATTGGGTTTTGAGGGGGCATTCAACCTCCGATTTTTGAGATTTTTATATGGTTAGACTCATGAGAGTGCGATGTTTCTAAAAATGTGAAAGTTATTCGATTCTGAGACATTGGCATGAGGCATTTTTGTCATTACCTATTTTCACGACTTAGCTTCAATTTTAATAGTGGAATTAGTCTCTTGCAATGTTATTTACAATATGTATTTTGTTTGAATAGATTTGGGCCACTAAGATTTGGATACTCGTGGCAAGGGCATCGCTTTATAGTGATTTTGTACCGATTCGAGGTAAGTGTCTTGTCTAACTTTGTGTGGGGGACCTCTTCCCTTAGGATATCTTGACTATTGTTTAAAAAGCCTTGTGCACGAGGTGAAGAGCGTGTACTTGTTCTAATTATTGGAAATTTACCTTACTTGACTTATTTAGACTGTGTTTTTCACGTGTTTAACTGTTATAAATGCAAATTTCACTTGTTTTAGCTTAGGGAAAGCATGTTAGTTAGCTTACTTGTTCTATTTGGCTAAATTGCAATGTCTGCTCTTCGTGAAGCATGCCAGACATTAGATTCTACAGAGTTATCTTTACTTAGCATTTATACATTATTGAAGTGTTGTGATGTATTTACGATTGGGTCTACGAGTTTAATTCCTGGGAGATCCTCGGATATTGGTATGATGGACTACAGGTTCAATTACCGAGAGATCCTCAGCTATTGGTATGATGGACTGCGGGTTCAATTCCTGGGAGATCCTCAAATATTGGTATAATGGAGTACGGGTTCAATTCCCGGGAGATCCTCACATATTGGTATGATGGACTACGGGCTCAATTCCCAGGATAACCTCAGGTATTGTATGATGGACTACGGGTTTGATTACCGGGAGATCCTCAGATATTGGTATGCTGGACTACGGGTTCGATTCCACGGAGATCCGCAGATATTGGTTAAATGGACTACGGGTTCAATTCCCGGAAGATCCATATGGCACCCTGATATTGAGTGATACTTGGTTGTGTTATTTTCCTTACTTAGCTTAATTGTCATTGACTTGCAGCTTCTATCCTATTTTATCGCTGCTTTTCCCGATTTTTCACTGCCTTACACTATTCATTATTGTTGTTGTGTTTATTCTCAATAGGGCCCTGACCTTCCTCGTCACTACTCAATCAAGTTTAGCCTTGGCACTTACTGAGTACCATTTTGGTGTACTCATACCTCTTCTGTGCATGTTTTTCATGTCCAGATCCAGGTACTTCCAATCGAGCTCACTATCAGTGACCCAGGAGCTATATTCGGAGACTTGAGGTATGCATCTGTCATGTCCGCAGGTTCAGATAGTCTTTCTCTCATTCTACCTATAGTTGGCTAGTTGCAACTCTATTCTCTTGTATTAGACTACTCTGGTGTTTATAGCCTGTGTTTCCCGTGGGTTTATGGGTCTTGGAGATTGTTTCAGTACTTTGTGTTGAAGTGTATGTTCCAGACGGCAAATATATAAATTTTCTTATGTTATTCAGTATTTTGTTATTGTATACGTAAGGATTGTTAAATTCCGCAATGTGTTAGGCTTACCTAGTCGCGAAGACTAGGTGTCGTCATGACATGTTCACAATTGGTGGACTAGGGTCGTGACAAGTATACATGCAAGGTGAATGAGCCCATATTCTCCTTTGATATTTCCAGTATTTGTGGGATTCAATCCTAATTTTTGTTGATCTATTAATTAATAAAAACAAGCAATGTAAGAGAATTCGTAAAGAACTTTCTAGTTTTTTAATATTATCCATATAAATTCTCTATTATTTTTGTACATCATACTTAAATTTACACGGCTAAATCAATTATGCCTTCTAAATAAATTATCAATATTGATAAAGTTCATATTTACAACATGACGTGTGCATTTATCAATAATCTCCAAGTTTATTATGGTATTATATCAATAAACATCCACTTTACGTTTATTTGTGTGTGAGCACATGATTTTTTTCTATATGAAGTATTCCCAGAAATTCAAACAAAAAGATTTCTTTCATTATTTTAAAATTTTGTGGATTTTTGTGGTATTTTAATGTTAATTGTTTGCATTTTATTTGTGAATTTTAATTAGTAAAAAATACAAAATACTTGACATTTGCAATTAGGGTTTTCTTTCACCTTTTAGGATTAATTATTACCTAGGTGATTTTACAAAGAAGAAAATAACAAAAATAATTCATTTTTGCATTTTTATTTTTAAATTGTCTTAGTTTACACTTAGACAAGAGGGGTTGCTCTGATGGTAAGCAACCCCAACTTCCAACCGAGAGGTTGTGAGTTCGAGTCTCCCCAAGAGCAAGGTGGGAAGTTCTTGGAGGTGTTAGAAAATACGCTTAACGCTAGAGGGGGGATGAATAGCGTTATAATAAAATTTAGCGTAAACTTGCGGAAATTAAAATTTGCAGGAAGTAAATAAGTGCGATAAATAATAACTTACACACAGATATATCCTGGTTTACCACAACGTGTGGCTAGTCCAGTCCCCGAGAGACTCTCTCGAGATTTTCCACTAACTTGTCAAGCTTCCGGGTGCTTAACAATTCTTTACAACTTGAGGACGCAAGCCTCAACACCTTTGCTCGTAGTTACAACACTCCAAGACTTCAACCAAGGAAACACAAGTTCCTTACAACAAGAGAATCACAATTCTCTTCCAAGTGTACAAACACTAAAACACTCAAAACAATATACTCCTTTATGAGTAGGTATGAGTAAAAAGAAATAAGCTCTAGATCACAACAACTTTGGACAAGAATATGGCTCTCAAAAGCTTTATATGTTGGAAACACGTTCTCAATGCGATATACTAAACGTGTATTCTTTTGTAGGTTTTGATGAATGACAAACAAAGCACAAATTGATATATGACGGAGTTCAAGTACAAGAGCACAAATGTTGAGATTGAAGCTCAAGACGTTGTTTTTAATTGTTATTATTGAGTTATTCTTAAATGTGATCTTGATCCTATAACTTGACTCCATAATATGGCTTCTCTCATAAAACTATTTTCCAAAATCATGCATACTTATTTCTGTATCAAATGATTTCAAATGATGCATATTTACATTAGACAAAATGTTTTCTAAACATACCTCAGAAATCTGGGCTAAGAATAATCGATTATGTACTTATGATAATCGATTGTTTATAAGCCAAGACTGCATGACAATCGATTATGAACTAATGATAATCGATTGTGAATAAGACAGTTAACATCAGGTTTTTCCAAATCTGCAAGATAATCGATTGTGAACTAATGACAATCGATTATTGATGAGGTAAAGTTTTCCAATACTCAGAATAATCGATTATGAACTAATGGTAATCGATTATGTTGAGTTGATGTTCTCCCAGTGATTTTAAAATTACTTAAGTAATTGATTAGTAACTAATAGTAATCGATTATGTTGAGTTAACTGGGTTTAACAATCGATTGTCTATGTCCAACAATCGATTGTCAAAGTTTATACTTAGTCGCAAAAACTTTGGCTTGAAACAGTGTGATTTGAGATTTTCAGAAAATGACAAGTTATCGATTGTTGCAAGGGACAATCGATTGTTGAAGCTGACCGTTGTCAAATGATTTTCAAATACCTCAAAGTAATCGATTATTGGTTTTCTGTAATCGATGTTTTGCTCAAAATCCGGAAATAATTTTTAAAACGTTAATGAGGTAATCGATTATTGATTTGCTATAATCGATGTTTTTGATTAAAATCTGTAAATGATTTTTGGAACGTTGCTGAAGTAATCGATTATGGATTTGGTATAATCGATTATCTGAATTTGAATTTTGCCAGTAATCGATTATGGATTGTAAGTAATCGATTATTAAGCGTAAAATCTGGGATTGATTTTTGATCTGACTGGCAGATAATCGATTGTTTGGTCTTGACAATCGATTGTCACTGAGTAAATTCAGCAATTCTTAATTGGCAATTAGACAACGGTAAGACCAAGTTTTGCACCTATAAATACAGCTTCAACTCAGTGTTTTAAACACAACAACATACACTAACTGATCATTACATTGCTTTAAGCTTTCATTCAATTGTTCATCATTTTCTACTCATTTCATAAAGCTTTTGAGAGCCATATTATTGTTCAAAGTTGTTGTGATCTTGAGCGTATTATTTTACTCATATCTACTCATCAAGGAGTACCTTTGTTAAGTGAGTGTTCAAGTATTTCAAATACTTGTAAGAGAATTTTGATTCTCTTGTGTTGAGGAACTTGTGCTTCCTCTGTTGAAGTCTTTGGGATTGTATCCCCGAGCAAGTGAAGTCTTTGGGATTGTATCCCCGAGCAAGTGAAGTCTTTGGGATTGTATCCCCAAGCAAGTGAAGTCTTTGAGGTGAGGAACCTCCGAGCAAGTGAAGTCTTTGAGATTGTATCTCCGAGCAACTGTAAAGGTTTGTTAAGCACCCGTAAGCTTAACAAGTTAGTAGAAAATCTCGAGAGAGTCTCTCGGGGACTGGACTAACCACTGTTGTGGCCAACCAGGATATATCCTTGTGTAAGTTATTTTTATTGCACTTATTTACTTCCTGTAAAATTTAAATTCCGCAAGAAAACGCTAAATTTCATTAAAACGCTATTCACCCCCCCCTCTAGCGTTAAGCGTAGTTTCTAACAATTGGTATCAGAGCCCAACTCTCTGAAAAACTTAACAGTTTGAGAGAACCATCCATGGCTTCTACTCTAGATACTTTTGCAGTAATTGAAGAAGGACAATGCCCTACACGACCTCCTCTATTCAATGGCACAAATTACTCATACTGGAAGGAGAGGATGGAAATCTTCATTCGGTCAAATTGTCCCTACCTTTGGAAGGTGTACACAAAGGGAAATGAAATTCCAGTCAAGAAAGTGGAAGGCGAATGGATTCCCAAATCCGAAGAGGAGTACACCACAGAGGACAATAGAATGATTCAAAATAATCATAAAGCTGTAAATTTATTGTATTGTGCTATTAACGCTAACGATTACAGGAAACTTTCATGTTGCAAAACAGCAAAAGAAATGTGGGACAAATTAGAAGTCACTTACGAAGGGACTGACCAGGTAAGAGAAGCAAAAGTTGATTTTCTTACTCATGCTTACGAATTGTTTCATATGAAGGAAGGAGAAAAAGTAGATGAGATGTTTGAGCGCCTTTCAACAATAGTAAATGATCTACACGTCCTCAAGAAGACGTTCACGGATAGAGAACTTGTTCGAAAAGTTCTTAGAAGCCTCACACCGGCATGGCGATCCAAAGCCGATGCTATCCAAGAATCAATTGGAGTCTCAAACGTCACCATCGACGCACTAAGAGGTAATCTTAAAACCTATGAATCTACTATTCTTAACCCGTTTGTTGATGATAAAAGAAGGCAAAAGATTGCTCTAAAAGCAAGCACAAGCCAACCAAAGATTGAAGAGGAAGAAGACAACGAGTTTGGATTAGTCATTAAAAGATTCCAAAAGTTTATGCGCAAGGAATATGAGCGCAAAGGGAAAAAACAAGGTGAGCAAATAAAATGCTATGAATGTGGAGAAACTGGACACATCAAAACAAATTGCCCAAACATCAAAAAGGAGAAGAAATCCTTTAAAAAGCAACGGGCATATATCTCGTGGGGAGGCGACTCCGGAGATGAATCAAGTGAAGAAGAAAACGACGAAGCTGCAAACCTTTGTCTCATGGCACAAGAAGACAACCAAAATGAGGTACGTCAAATTTCGTCTGAAAACTTTTCACTTGATGAAATGCGTAATGCTTTTGATGAGTTATATACTGAATTTTTAAAGGCTTCAAAAACTGTCACTAGCTTAAGAGAAAACGCTTCTCTAAAAGAAACGGATTTTCAAAAACAGATTTCTTTAAAAGAAAAGGAATTAGAAAAACTGGTTTTGGAAAATGAGAAGCTACACGAACAAAACAAGTTTTATGGAAAGAGAAGTGCCGATAAACCTGAAAGTTCTACTAAAGGTTGTGTTTCTTGTGTGAACCTTAAGAATGAAGTACGTAGACTTAAAGGCACACTAGATAAGTTTAATTCCTCGCATAAAAACTTGAATGTTGTTCTCGATAACCTAAAATCAACTAAGCACGGAATAGGTTTTAAAAATGAAGAAAAGGTTGATGCTAAACCTCAAAAACCTAGAGCTCAACCTAGGAACAACAACAAAAATGTGTATCCAAGAAATAGCTATCCTAGAACAAATTTGCATGCTAGACCAAGAAATGACCCTCCGCCTAGAAATAGTCACCATAGACATGATGCATATTTTAGGCAAAATTGTGAACCTCCTAGAAGACCCCAAAATGGTCCTCAACCTAGATATCATCACTCTAGAAACACTACCCATCCTAGAGATCAAAGTAGGAGAAATGATAGCGTTCAAAATAAGGTAAGCAACCTTCATTCATCTAGCTACTATGAACCTAGACGAATGCATAATCCGAATGTGACATGTCATTATTGTAGACGCATTGGTCATATTGCTCCCGCATGTTTTACTCGTCATAGACATGCTACTCAAACATATTATTACAATATGCCTAACCCTCAAGGACCCAAGATGGCATGGGTACCCAAAGAAAATTAATTTGTTTTGTAGGTGTGCTTGAAGGGATCAAGCGTACTATGGTACCTTGATAGTGGATGCTCCAAACACATGACGGGAGATGAATCCAAATCCCTTCAACTAGAGCACAAAGAAGGAGGAAGCGTCATATTTGGAAACAATCATATTCAGATCGGTTGATATTTTAAGCAATTTGAAAAACAAAATACAAGAAAAGGCATCGAAGGAAATCAATGATGAAATTGTGGAACAAATCAACGGAAGAAGCTTCACATTTGGGGAGTGAAACAAAAGAACAAAATGAATGGAGGACGATCAAAGATCACCCTCTTGATCAGGTAATTGGCGACGTCGGAGGAAAGGTAAGTACCCGAAACTCTCTTAAGAACACTCTAGGACACAATTCTTAAGAGTTCACGATATCACTTGATAACACTAGTGTAATTTATTCACGTCACTATAAATTACTGACTTGAGCGTCGGAGACGTTTAATTCCATTTTGCAGGTACTTCCCCAAAGGTAAGATAAATTATGAAGTCTTAGCACACCGCAATCGATTATCCCAAGAAAATAATCGATTATCTACTGTGCAGTACATCGATTATCAGTATCAATAATCGATTGTTTCGACTGATTAGTTTTATTATGCAAATGTGTTTAATTTGTTAACTCCTTATATTGCATAATCGATTTCCGTCTCAGTCATTCAGCAATACTTTTCCAGACAATCGATTATTTCTTCCTATAATCGATTAGTTGTCATATTCAGAAATTCTCCGAGTTCTCTGTATCAACCATATTTCAATAATAATCGATTACCAAAATTGACAATCGATTATTTCTTGTTTAAACTTTGTTACCGTTTGGCTCCAACATCGATTGCTGTCAGGACATAAATGCTCCATAATCGATTATTTTGTGTTGATAATCGATTATCTCATTCAAATTTTTTTACCGTTTGTCTCTTAAATCGATTTGTCAGTTTCAAAATTCAATCCAACAGTAAATACAATCGATTATCTCTGCCAAATAATCGATTATCTAACGGTCAGTAAATTTATTTCTTACCGTTTTTGACTGTTCCAACTTTCAATTTTCAGCAGGTATCTTTAGTAAATGGCTGATCACTCCTTCTCCTATAAATAGCCCTCATATAGGATCATTCTCACTCACTCAAGCACCATTTCTAAAAATCAAAGGTCAATTCCTTGCATCTTAGTCTCAAAAATTCAGCAGTAAAAATTTTCCAATATGTCTGGACGCTCCTCCAAACGTTCTCGTTCCAGGCAAGGTGCCTCAGCCTCAACAGTCCCTCCTCCTCTAAACTTCCCATATGAAGACGGGTCCGTTTTGTTCTTCGAAACTCAAGCTGAACTTTCTAGGTTTCTCTCCAAGTTTGAGAAGCGATTTATTCTTCCTCCTCGCTTCTCAAAAAGCAAGCTCCTTGAACCTTTCGCCCCTGCCACCAACATGCTCAAAGGGTGTCAACTCTATGATTTCTTGCTCCTTACCCATCCTCATATTAACACAACTTTAGTTGAAGCATTCTATTCAAATCTTCACAAAGATAAAGATGGTGAGGTGGTCACCTCCATCAATGGCATTCACATTCTCCTCTCTGACGAGAACCTTCACACCATCGCCCGCATTCCAAACGATGGTGAAGATCTTATCCGGTATATTGATGAGGCCGGCTCTCTCTTTGATGAATCCATTCTTTTCCGCCAAGCCGGAATCTCTTATGATCAAGCTTCTTCTCGTCGTCCTACCATCTCGGGCATGGACCCAAATTATTGATTTCTCCTCTACTTCATCACCCGTGTCCTAAGACCTCGTAGGCACAATCATACCACCATATCCCAAGAGGACTCCAAGCTCTTACATGCCATTGTCACTGGAGCCAAGATCAATTGGTGTCGGCTCATTAAAATGCACATGCTCGATGCCGTCGCCGATAACATGCCCCTTCCTTATTCTCTCCTCATCATGAATTTTCTTGAAGCATCCGGATTTGTCACTGAAAATGGTCCTCTCAAAAGGAGTACCAAAATCTGGGAAATCTCGGAATCATCCTTCCATCATGATGGTGATCATGCTCCAGCTCCTCCTCCTACCCGTCCTGCCCCTCGTGCTCGTCCATCTCAGGAGCCCACTCTCCAAACTATATCCGACCAGCTCTCTCAGTTGACCCACGAGATCCATGGTTATTTTGACCATGTCCATTATCCCTATGCGGGTCTCGTTCCCTTTGAAGCTGTGCCGGATGACGAGGCGGATCGTGACGGAGATAATTGATATTGTATTGTTTTTTTTTCTGTTTTTAATTGTATTGTTGGATGTCCCTCTGTTGTACCCCTTTAATTTTCAATAAATAAACCTTGTTTTATTTCGTCTTTGTGTATCTTTCCTTACTATTTTTTTGCTAATGGCAAAAGGGGGAAGATAACGGGTATGCACCACCTCTACATTGCTAAATTGCTTATAAGCTAAAATTGAGGGGGAATTCTTTAATTGAGGGGGAACAAGAACAAATATGCATACTTGTTACTTGTCTTGAATCGTCAATATTATTTGTCAAAATTGCATATCCCGCTTAATGTTTGCCATTATCAAAAAGGGGGAAATTGTTGGAAACACGTTCTCAATGCGATATACTAAACGTGTATTCTTTTGTAGGTTTTGATGAATGACAAACAAAGCACAAATTGATATATGACGGAGTTCAAGTACAAGAGCACAAATGTTGAGATTGAAGCTCAAGACGTTGTTTTTAATTGTTATTATTGAGTTATTCTTAAATGTGATATTGATCCTATAACTTGACTCCATAACATGGCTTCTCTCATAAAACTATTTTCCAAAATCATGCATACTTATTTCTGTATCAAATGATTTCAAATGATGCATATTTACATTAGACAAAATGTTTTCTAAACATACCTCAGAAATCTGGGCTAAGAATAATCGATTATGTACTTATGATAATCGATTGTTTATAAGCCAAGACTGCATGACAATTGATTATGAACTAATGATAATCGATTGTGAATAAGACAGTTAACATCAGGTTTTTCCAAATCTGCAAGATAATCGATTGTGAACTAATGACAATCGATTATTGATGAGGTAAAGTTTTCCAATACTCAGAATAATCGATTATGAACTAATGGTAATCGATTATGTTGAGTTGATGTCTCCCAGTGATTTTAAAATTACTTAAGTAATCGATTAGTAACTAATAGTAATCGATTATGTTGAGTTAACTGGGTTTAACAATCGATTGTCTATGTCCAACAATCGATTGTCAAAGTTTATACTTAGTCGCAAAAACTTTGGCTTGAAACAGTGTGATTTGAGATTTTCAGAAAATGACAAGTTATCGATTGTTGCAAGGGACAATCGATTGTTGAAGCTGACCGTTGTCAAATGATTTTCAAATACCTCAAAGTAATCGATTATTGGTTTTCTGTAATCGATGTTTTGCTCAAAATCCGGAAATAATTTTTAAAACGTTAATGAGGTAATCGATTATTGATTTGCTATAATCGATGTTTTTGATTAAAATCTGTAAATGATTTTTGGAACGTTGCTGAAGTAATCGATTATGGATTTGGTATAATCGATTATCTGAATTTGAATTTTGCCAGTAATCGATTATGGATTGTAAGTAATCGATTATTAAGCGTAAAATCTGGGATTGATTTTTGATCTGACTGGCAGATAATCGATTGTTTGGTCTTGACAATCGATTGTCACTGAGTAAATTCAGCAATTCTTAATTGGCAATTAGACAACGGTAAGACCAAGTTTTGCACCTATAAATACAGCTTCAACTCAGTGTTTTAAACACAACAACATACACTAACTGATCATTACATTGCTTTAAGCTTTCATTCAATTGTTCATCATTTTCTACTCATTTCATAAAGCTTTTGAGAGCCATATTATTGTTCAAAGTTGTTGTGATCTTGAGCGTATTATTTTACTCATACCTACTCATCAAGGAGTACCTTTGTTAAGTGAGTGTTCAAGTATTTCAAATACTTGTAAGAGAATTTTGATTCTCTTGTGTTGAGGAACTTGTGCTTCCTCTGTTGAAGTCTTTGGGATTGTATCCCCGAGCAAGTGAAGTCTTTGGGATTGTATCCCCGAGCAAGTGAAGTCTTTGGGATTGTATCCCCGAGCAAGTGAAGTCTTTGAGATGAGGAACCTCCGAGCAAGTGAAGTCTTTGAGATTGTATCTCCGAGCAACTGTAAAGGTTTGTTAAGCACCCGTAAGCTTAACAAGTTAGTAGAAAATCTCGAGAGAGTCTCTCGGGGACTGGACTAACCACTGTTGTGGCCAACCAGGATATATCCTTGTGTAAGTTATTTTTATTGCACTTATTTACTTCCTGTAAAATTTAAATTCCGCAAGAAAACGCTAAATTTCATTAAAACGCTATTCACCCCCCCCCCTCTAGCGTTAAGCGTAGTTTCTAACATTATGATATTGAATATAAAATGATAAACAAAAGTATGCAAGCTTATAGCAATGTAATGATCAGTTGTAGTATGTTGTTGTATTTAAAACACTGAAATGAAGCTGTATTTATAGTTGAAAAACTTGGCATTACCGTTGCCTAATTGCCAATTAAGAGTTGCTGATTTTACTCACTGACAATCGATTGTCAAACCCCAACAATCGATTGTCTGCCAGTCAGACCAAAATTCAATCCCAGATTTTACGCTTGATAATCGATTACTGGCAACGTTCAAAAAATCCTTTCCAGATTTTACCACAAACAATCGATTGTCCAGAATCAACAATCGATTACTCAGCAACATTCAAAAAATCTTTTCCGGATTTTAATCAAAACAATCGATTATACAAAATCAATAATCGATTACCCAATAACGTTCAAAAAATCTTTTCCGGATTTTAATCAAAACAATCGATTATACAAAATCAATAATCGATCACCTGACGGTATTTGAAAACTTTACGACAACGGTCAGCTTCACAATCGATTGCACAAAGTCAACAATTGATTACTTATCAGTTTTTGAAAAACATTTTAGACACTGTCTCTTTGACAATCGATTGTCCAATGTAACAATCGATTATTTAATAAATTTGAAAATCACTGGAAGACACTGTCTCAACATAATCGATTACCATTAGTTCATAATCGATTATTCTGAGTTTTGAAAAACTTTGATGGACACTGCCTCAGTCACAATCGATTGTCATTAGTTCATAATCGATTGTCATGCAGATTCGAAAAACCTGATGCTCACTGTCTTACTCACAATCGATTGTCATTAGTTCACAATCGATTGTCATGCAGTCTTGGCTTAAAACAATCGATTATCATAAGTACATAATCGATTATCTTAGTCCATATTTTTAAGGCATGTCTAAAAATTATTTTGACTACTGTAAATATGCATGATTTAAAATCATTTGACATTAAATTAAATATGCATGATTTTGGAAAATAGTTTTATGAGAGAAGTCATGTTACGAGTCAAGTTGTAAGATCAAGATCACAATTAAGAATGACTCAATTAAACTATAAAACTTTGTCTTGAGCTTGAATCTCGTTGTATATCAATTGTGCGCTTGTTTCTTGAACTTCGTCATATATCAATTTTCGCTTCGTTTGTCATTCATCAAAACCTATACAAAAGAACACACGTTTTAGTATATTGCATTGAGAACGTGTTTCCAACAATTTCCCCCTTTTTGATAATGGCAAACATTAAGCGGGATATGCAAGACAAGCAATTTATATTGACGATTCAAGACAAGTATATACATGCAACAAGTATGTAATTTGGTCCCCCTCAATTTGAGAATTCCCCCTCAATTTAAGCTTATAATTTGAGAGTGCATCATACCCGTTATCTTCCCCCTTTTGCCATTAGCAAAAATAACATAATAATAAGATGCCAAAGATGAAATAAACCTTGTTTATTTATTAAAAGAAATTACAGCAACATCAACCCGAATAATAGCAACATAATCGATTATTGATACGAAATAATCGATTTTTAGACGACGGAAACCGATTGTTGTACGTCAAGCTTTATAATTCCCCTTTCCTTTGGGGCGATACCTGAAAAATCGCTAGACGTCTCCGACGCTCAAGTTAGAAATCATGTAACAAAAAAATGCAATGCATGACTTAGATCAACGTGGAGTCAAGGATCCCGAGTTCACTACGAATTCGGAAGAAGGACTCTTTCTCTAAAGGCTTTGTAAAGATGTCTGCCAATTGGTTTTTGGTTTCAACAAATTCAATTTCGACATCGCCTTTGAGAACGTGATCTCTAATAAAATGATGTCTAATTTCAATGTGTTTCGTTCGCGAATGAAGAACGGGGTTCTTCGTCAAGCATATGGCACTAGTATTATCACATCTAAGAGGGATATGATCAAGACTTAAGCCATAGTCCAAGAGTTGTTGTTTCATCCATAGGATTTGAGCGCAACAACTCCGTGCGGCTACATATTCAGCTTCGGTTGTGGACAACGCAACACTTACTTGTTTCTTGCTAAACCAAGAAACGAGAGAGCTACCGAGCAAATGGCAAGTGCCACTAGTGCTCTTGCGGTCCAATTTGCATCCAGCAAAATCGGAATCGGAGTAGCCAACAAGTTGGCATGAAGAGCCTTTGGGGTACCATAGACCCATATTTGTAGTACCAACAAGATACCTTAAAATCCGTTTTACCGCAGTAAGGTGAGACTCCTTCGGACACGATTGATAACGAGCGCATAAGCACACGCTAAACATGATGTCCGGACGACTAGCAGTAAGATAAAGAAGAGAGCCAATCATACCTCGATACTTTTTGGTGTCGACTTCCTTACCTTTCTCATCTTTGTCTAGATGATCGGATGTGCTCATGGGAGTTGCCATTTGTTTTGCATTGTTCATCTCAAATCGTTTCAGCAATTCTTTTGCAATATTTGGCTTGACAAATGAATGTAGCTTCTTTCATTTGCTTTACTTGTAATCCCAAAAAGAATGTTAACTCACCCATCATAGACATCTCAAATTCGCTTGTCATTAAATCGGAAAATTCCTTGCATAAAACATTGTTAGTAGCACCAAATATAATATCATCTACATATATTTGAACTAACAAAATATCATTGTTTTTATGCTTAACAAAGAGAGTTGTGTCAACTTTCCTCCTAATGAAATCATTTTCCAAAAGAAACTTACTTAATCTTTCATACCAAGCTCGGGGAGCTTGTTTTAAACCATAAAGAGCCTTTTTGAGTTTGAAAACATGATCGGGAGATTTAAAGTTTTCAAAACCGGGGGGTTGTTCAACATAAACTTCTTCTTGAATAAAACCGTTTAGAAAAGCACTTTTCACATCCATTTGATATAAATTGAAATTCATAGAAGAGGCAAATGCAAGCAATAAGCGAATAGCTTCTAATCTAGCTACGGGAGCATATGTTTCCTCATAGTCAATACCCTCTTCTTGATTATAGCCTTTTGCTACAAGCCTAGCTTTGTTTCTAGTGATTATACCATTTTAATCTAGTTTATTGCGAAAAACCCACTTCGTACCAATTATGGTATGACCTTCGGGTCTTGGCACCAAATCCCAAACGTCATTGCGTTCGAATTGGTTAAGCTCCTCTTGCATTGCCAAGGTCCAAAATTCATCCCCAATTGCTTCTGAGATGGTTTTGGGTTCAATTTGAGAAACAAAAGCAGTATATTCTAAGGTATTTTTGAGAGAGTTTCGGGTACTTACCTTGTTTCCAACGTTGCCAATTACCTGTTCGAGAGGGTGATCTTTGATTGTCCTCCACTCGTTAGGCATATTCATTTCTTTTTCCAATTGTGGCGCTTCTTCCGTTGGTTGTTCCTCCGTTTCATCTTTATTTTCCTTGGGTGGTTCCTCTTGTATTTTGTCTTTCAAGCTATCTAAGATACCTGCAAGATCAAAACCGGAATTCTTTCTCGCCAAGCGAGCATTATTTTCGGAAAATACAGCATGAGTGGATTCCTCCACAATTTGGGTTCTTTTATTAAAGACCCTATATGCTTTACTACGTGAGTAATATCCAATGAAAATACCTTCATCCGACTTAGCATCAAATTTACCCAATTGGTCTTTGCCATTGTTATGAACAAAACATTTGCAACCAAAAACTCTAAAATGGGAAATATTTGGTTTTCTACCCTTATAAAGTTCATAGGGGGTTTTCATGAGTATCGGCCGAATTACTACGCTATTTAGAACATAGCAAGCGGTACTCACGGCGTCCGCCCAAAAATGTTTGGGTATCTTAGCTTTGTCGAGCATGGTTCTAGCCATCTCTTCGAGACACCTATTTTTCCTTTCCACCACCCCATTTTGTTGTGGTGTACGTGGAGCGGAAAAGGTATGCTCGATTCCGAGTTCGTCACGAAAGTCCGCAAAGACATTGTGATCAAACTCTCCCCCATGATCACTTCTAATTGAAGTGACGGTTGTTTCTTTCTCATTTTGAACACGCTTAAGAAAATATTTAAAATTTTGAAAAGCATCACTTTTATTGGCAAGAAATAAAGTCCAAGTAAATCTCGAGTAATCATCAACAATCACAAAAGCATATCTATTTATTCCTAGACTTTCAATGCGAGAAGGACCAAATAAATCCATATGAAGCAATTGCAATGGTCTAGAAGTTGAAAAATGTTTTTAGATTTGAAAGATGCTTTTGTTTGCTTCCCCTTTTGACACGAGTCACAAAAAGAGTCATTTTCAAATTTTAAATTGGGAAGATCAACAACTAAGTTTTGAGAAATCAATTTGTTCAAAAGATGCATATTGATATGTGCTACTCTACGATGCCATAGCCAAGTATCATCCTCTTTACTCATTAGACAATCAACATAATCGGGTGAGGATTTAGCAAGATCAACCATATAAATATTATCCACTCTAAAACCACGGAGGATAATTTTGAAATCACTACATCTGAACACTAAGCATTCATCCGAATCAAATAAAGCAAGATTTCCCTTGTCACACAATTGGCTTATGCTCAAGAGATTATGCTTTAATCCTTTAACAAGTAATATATGCTTAATAGAGGATTTTTCATCCTTACCGACCGAGCCGATGCCGATGAACTTTCCTTTATTGTTATCACCGAAGATAACACTTCCTCCTTCTTTGTGCTTTAATTGAAGGAATTTGGATTCATCTCCCGTCATATGCTTGGAGCATCCACTATCAAGGTACCATAGTACACTTGATCCCTTCAAGCACACCTACAAAACAAATTAATGTTCTTTAGGTACCCATGCCATCTTGGGTCCTTGGGGGTTAGGCATATTATAATGATGCGATTGAGTAATATGTCTATGACGTGTAAAGCATGCCGGAGCAATATGGCCAATACGTCTACAATAATGACAAGTCACATTTGGGTTATGCATCCTTCTAGGTTCATAGTAACTAGACGGATGAAAATTTCTTACTCTATTTTGAACACTATGACTATTTCGCATTTCATCAGAGTTATTTCTCCTACTATGAGCTCTAGGATGGGCAGCATTTCTAGAGTGATTGTTTCTCGGTTGAGGGCCATTGCTAGGTCTTCTAAGGGGTTCAAAATTTTGTCTAGCGTGCATATTGGCTCTAGAGTTGTTGTTTCTAGGATAAGCATTTCTATTGTTAATCCTAGGTTGAGCTTTAGGTTGTTGGGGTTTAGCTTCAACCTTTTCTTCATTCTTAAAGCCTATTCCATGCTTGGTTGATTTCAAGTTAACAAGAACATCATTCAAGTTTTTGTGCGAAGAATTAAACTTATCTAATGTGCCTTTAAGCCTACTTACTTCATTCTTAAGATGCAAACAAGAAGTGCAATTTCTAGTAGAGCTTTTGGGCTTATCGGAACTTCTTTTTCCAAAAAACTTGTTTTCCTCTTTCAGCTTCTCATTTTCTAAAACCAGTTTTTCTAAATCCTTTTCTTTTAAAGAAAGCTGTTTTTGAAAATCTTTTTCTTTTAGAGAAGCATTTTCTTTTACGCTTTTGACTGTTTTTGAAGCTTTAATAAATTCAGTATATAATTCATCAAAAGCAGTTCGCATTTCATCAAGAGTAAAGAAGTTTTGAGACGAAATTTGACATACCTCGTCTTTGTTATCTTCTTGTGCCATGAGGCAAAGATTTGCTGCTTCGTCTTCTTCTCCTTCGCTTGACTCATCTCCGGAGTCACCTCCCCAAGAAATATATGCGCGTTGCTTTTTAAAAGGTTTCTTTTCCTTTTTGAGGTTTGGGCAATTTGACTTGATGTGCCCGGTTTCTCCGCATTCGTAGCATTTTATTTCTCCTTGCTTTTTCCCTTTGCGTTCATACTCCTTGCGCATGAACTTTTGAAATCTTTTGATAACGAGTCCAAACTCGTTGTCTCCTTCCTCATCAATTTGCGGTTGACTTGTGCTCGCCTTTAGAGCTATTCTTTGCCTCCTTTGATCAACAAGAGGGTTAAGAATAGTAGATTCATAGGTCTTGAGATTACCTCTTAATGCGTCAATTGTGACATTTGAGACGCCAATGGATTCTTGGATTGCGTCGGCCTTTGATCGCCATGCCGGAGTGAGACTTCTAAGGATCTTCCTGTTGGAAACACGTTTCAAATGCAATATACTAAACGTGTGTTCTTTTGTAGGTTTTGATGAATGTCAAACAAAGCAATAAGCGATATATAGCAGTGCTCAAGGACAAGCACAAAATGGATGCATTACAAGAAGCTCAAGACAAAGTCTAGAAATGTTATAATTGAGTCAATATTAATTGTGATCTTGATTCCTCAATCTTGGCTCATAACATGGCTTCTCTACTAAAATTATTTTTCCAAAATCATGCATATCTAACTTAAGTGTCAAATGATTTTAAACTATGCATATTTATATTTGTTAAAATGTTTTTCAAACATGCCTCAAAAATCTGGGCTAAGATAATCGATTATGTACTTATGATAATCGAGTATCTCTAAGCCAAGACTGCATGACAATCGATTGTGAATTAATGATAATCGATTGTGAGTAAGTCAGTTAACATCAGGTTTTTGCAAACTGCATAACAATCGACTGTGTACTTTTGATAATCGATTGTTAACTGAGGCAAAGTTTTCAAAACTCAGAAAAATCGATTATGAACTAATGGTAATCGATTAGAATGAGAAAAATGTCTCCCAGTGTTTTTAAATAAATTAATAATCGATTGTGGCTTTTGATAATCGATTATATATGAGACAGAAAGTTTTGAAATTAATTAATAATCGATTATGGCTTTTGATAATCGATTATATATGAGACAGAAAGTTTTGAAATTAATTAATAATCGATTATGGCTTTTTATAATCGATTATA